>CAWUFW010004867.1:0-1448617 GCA_963921515.1 Calotriton arnoldi | reverse complement strand
AGGGACATATTACAATGCCTCCGCCAGATGAGCAGCAACCAGTCAACACCTCCCTGTGTGCCCACAACATCTGCTGCTGAAACAACTGCAACTGCCACAGGGAGGGAGGATGACTCTGGCGGAGAGTCCCCGGCACCGCAGCAGCCTGCACTTGAGGGTCCCCCCCCAAAGAAGAGGGGCCATCCGAGGAGGGGCAAGTGAGAGGCCGATGGCCATGTGCAACCCCCAGGAAGCCAAAACCTGTTTGTGCGCAAACTGTTCACCCTGTTGACTGCAACACAACTCTCCCACATGACATGGGGAGCTCAAGTTGGACCAATGTCTCAGATGACTGTGGACTTTACTCTGGACATTTCTGCTACCAGGACTTCCAAATCATCTAGGAACTTTGGATTACAATCACAATGTACAGCACCCACCATCCTGTGCACTATACTCACACATGTATGTCAATAAACTCACTAATACACCATACTTGCCTCTGTTGTGATTCCTACATTGTCTCTGAAGTGGCGATGATGATCTGGGAAATGACACTGTGCATGCTAACTGCTACAGCAAGTACAACACCGGCATGTGAGTCATGGCGACGTCACACATATGAGGGAGGCACACCACCAGGGCTACACAACACATACACACCATGGCCATCTGACTCATCGCCTACACTGATGTTGCCAGGAAATACGTTGCATTGCACAGACCCAACACCTATTCACAGTCTGTGTCAACTAGCCCACTGGTGCAGTAAGCAAATGCCAGTCAGATGTGTGACCACAGACAACGCACATCACAAAGTGAAGCACAGGTTTATTACACATTTGCAACATGTTGTAACCACCACAGATGCAAGGTAATCCCACCTGGCAGCGGGCACACAGTCAACAAGTGTAGAAGGAAGGAAGTCCATGGGTGTGGTGCACATCACCTGTAGGGACACGACAGCTACCACCCTGGAAGTCGAATCACGGTGTCGGGGATCACAGTTGACCAAACGACTCTGAAAGTACCCTGTGAAGGACAGAAATGACACACAGTCAAAAGCACTGAAGAACAGGACAGAACTGCAATACTCATGCCCAATACATGTCACAAGATACCCACCCAGAACCAAGTTAGCATGTCAACACTGTTGGGGAGTACAGACTACCTGTAAGGACACATCGCTACACGCATACAGTCATGTAGCACATGGACACACTCAAACAGCACCAGAGCACCACCAACACATATCATGCAAACTCACATCAGTTACATGACATCTCTGGATACTTACATTCAGCTGAAGAAGTTGGTGATGAGCTGTGTGCGGACATCACCATCATCATCATCATCATCACTGGCATCGTGGTCCAGGCCAGGATCCTCCACAGGTGGCGGACGTTGGTCATTGTCATCCAGGATGAGAGGCAACTCCTTCCGCACTGCCAGGTTGTGTAGCATGAAGCAGACGATGACAATCTTGCACACCTTTGCCGAGGCATAAGGGAGGGACCCTCCTGTCTTGTCCAGGCAGCGGAAGCGGCTCTTCAGGAGACCAAATGTCCGCTCAATCACTCTCCTCATCCGACCATGTGCCTCATTGTAGCGCATCTGGGCTGGTGTCACAGGGTTCCTGAGGGGCGTCAGCAACCACAGCATGTTGGGATATCCGGAGTCACCTACATACAGACAATTGCACATTAGCTGAGTTGGAAAAGAGGATGGAACACTACATTGCAGAACACACACAATGGTACAAAGTCAGTACACACCAACAAGCCAGGCACGCTGGTTCCGCATCTGTGACATCCTCGGGATGCGACTACTCCTCATCACGTAGGCATCGTGTGCAGAACCGGGGAAACGGGCACACACGTGTGAGATGGTCATATCTGCAAGACAGATCACCAGTGCATTGACCGAGTGGTAGTGCTTGCGGTTCCTGTATGCCTGCTCCTGGGCCTGTGGTGGTACCAAAGCCACATGTGTCCCATCAATGGAGCCAATGACATGCAGCATCCTCCCCAGGGCATAGAAGTCACTCTTCACGTCAGTGAGTTGCTGGAGTCTAGGGAAATAGATGTACTGGTTCAGGTATATCAACATAGCCTCCAATACATCGCGGAGCACACGGCTGAACATGGTCTGTGACATCCCACCAGCAGTCGCCAGAGTGTGTTGAAAGGTACCGGTGGCAAAGAAGTGTAGGGCTGCCATCACCTTCACCTTGGGGGTCAACGCTGTAGGATACGGCCGGCCAGGTTGCAGGTGTGGTGCCAAGCGCACTGCCAAATCATCAATCAGCTGCCTGTTGAAGCGATACCGTCGGATGCTGTCATGTTCCACCATCGTTGCCAAGTCAGGGAATGGTCTATGGACAGCTGGTGCCCTGCAGTGCATAGGTGAAGAAAGAAAGATTGTCACTCACCCCACATATGTGGCATTGTACACACTCAATATCACACGATACATCATTATGAGGCACAAGTACATGATGTGTGCAGTTCCGTAAGGACATGTATGGCACATACATGGCCAACATCCAACATCACAGTTCAACAAGTGGCATCAATAAGTCCCAGGTTGTGCCATTGGGTATCATGAGGACGTGTCACATTTCCCATCTCCTGCTGCCACGTTACAAACACACCCCACAGTGACATGTGAGGACAGATGTGCCCCAGGCATCACAGCTCAATGACAGGTAGATTCCCAGGGACCCTGTGTTGCCACATGGACACTGGCATGACATGGCGTATCATGTATACACCACAGCAAAACAACCATGACCCCCTCAGGTAGTGGTCCCTGTTGCCTCGGCAGGACAGACATGGACGTCTGTGACACACACACGCACAACATCAAAGTCCATGCACAAACAAAGTGGGTGTGGAGACTGTCTCCCATTGTGCACATGAAATCAGAGACATTGTAAACACAACATGCACACAGACTGTGGAGGACCATCACTATTGTGCCAATGGGTCACCCTGGGTTAAACATACCGTCCCACATGGGACTCAGGGGGCATGTGACATGACATACACATACACCACCGTGAAATGTGACCATGCCACATGCTCAGATATGAACAGTTGCACATCACAGTGGTCATGTACATGAAACACCAAGGATACTGTCCCCATGAACACGTGCACAGCCTGGGGGTGGCTGCCCCAAGTGACACCCACAGAACAACATGTTCACCCCCATACACGGAATAGGTAATGCAGCCTTACATGCCTTAGGATACAGTTTGGACAGGCTGTGGTGTTGTAGGTGTGCCCCTCACTCCCTGGGAAGTATATGTGGCTGGCATATGTTCACCTGTGACAGGCATGGTGACATATGCCAGTGACATGTACAGGGACGCGTTGGACAGCAATGGACCGATCGGTGCGCACACATTGGCCATTGCATTCAATGTGTGCTGGTACGCGTTGTATTCGCAATACGCGTTGGACAGCAATGGACCGATTGGTGCGCACACATTGGCCATTGCATTCAATGTGTGCGGGTACGCGTTGTATCCTAGGTACGCGTTGAACAGCAATGGACCGATCGGTGTGCCCGGCCGGCCCATTGCATTCAATGTGTGCAGGTACGCGTTGTATCCTAGGTACGCGTTGAACAGCAATGGACCGATCGGTGTGCCCGGCCGGCCCATTGCATTCAATGTGTGCGGGTACGCGTTGTATCCTAGGTACGCGTTGAACAGCAATGGACCGATCGGTGCGCACCCATTGGCTATGGCCTGGCCTGGCAACGGATGCGTTTTCAAATCTTGAACGAGTCTGATGCTGGAAATTCAGTTGGTCACCCACAACAATGTTGCAAATTCATGGGTGTCATGAAGTTGAACTTTTGAAGGATGCTGTGGGCGTGTGTAAGTGGTGCAATTCCATGGATTGGCCAGATTCAGAAGATGCTAACGACTTGGACCTATCACTTTGGACACATGGGACAGTAACTGCCTCTGCAGCACACATATAATGCTGGCTGTTCCCCTGAGAGCTCACTTGCCTGCACTATATGCTCCAGGACGACATCTGCCACCACCACTGCTGCTGTATCTGCACCCTCTGGACCCTGAAATGGCACGTACTGTGGAGAGAGCCCCAGCCTTCAGCACTGAGGAGAACCAGGCCCTGCTGGACAGCCTCCTTCCACAGTACAGCAAGCTGTATGGGAAAGCAGGGGAGCAGGTGAGTGTTCTGTCCACTGCCTTCCTAAATGTGCATGTTGTCTGACTAGCAAGGCTAACAGTCTGCACGCCACTGGCTAGCAGGCTCACTGAGTAGTTGTCACCCCCCATAGTGTGTAGTTACATGCACTGGACAGGTATAGTGCAGTGACAGTGCATTTAAACAAGGTTTTACTTCCCAGGCAATGATACCATGTAGTAACTGCTGGCATACTGTCCATGGCCATCGTTGCACTGCCTGTGTACATCATGTGCCCCTGTGATTGAGACATGTATACACAACTGTGTAATGCACGGATATGTTGCATGTGTAGTAATAGCATTCTCACTTTGTCATCCTCACAGGTTGATGCCCACCAGAAGCAGAAGATATGGCTGACCATCGTCCGGGCAGTGAGATCCGTGGGGGACTACAAGCGCCGGATCCGCAACTGCCAGAAGAGGTGGCAGGACCTTCGGGGCTGGACCCGGAGGATCGCACGGGTCCAGCTGAAGCTGTCGCCTTCTCGCAGGAGGGGCGGACACCGGACCCTGACCCCCACATGC
This sequence comes from Calotriton arnoldi, assembly GCA_963921515.1. NCBI lineage: Eukaryota > Metazoa > Chordata > Amphibia > Caudata > Salamandridae > Calotriton > Calotriton arnoldi. The sequence goes on along the minus strand of CAWUFW010004867.1, from coordinate 1,443,885 downwards.
TCAGGATCCTGGCGGTGGTCTTCCCTGATCTGGATGGGCAGCTGAAGGCCAGGGAGCAGCACGGAGGGGTGAGTCCATGACTGCATTGTGTACTTTGTCTCCATGCTATGTGCCCTCCTCTGGCCTGGTTAAACTTCCACAGCACATCAGTCATGTGGTCCAGGACCCATGTCCCTCGATTGTGCACTGCCCACTCCGCATCTGATACCCAGGTGTGGCCCTTGCAGTCAGGGAATTGTGTCGCTTGGGTACTGTGTCCTTGCAGTTTGCTTGACTCAAGGTGGGGGACAGCATCTGTTCCCCTAACTGTGGTGGGCATCATGGGTGGGTCCATTGCTTACACAATGCCTGTGTTCTGACATGTAATCTGCGTGTTACTTTGATATGTGGTCCAATTGCTGAGCTGATCCACCACATGTGCCTGGGGTAACTGGCACACACCCAAGCTGCGGGTGGGAACAATGTTTGGGCCCCAGGAGTGTGTATATTACGTGTGTCACACATACTTAGCCAGCTGCCTACTGTCCAGGGTTCATCCCTCATTCATGTGGGGCAGGACAGCCATGCCTACTCCAGGCCATGCAATGCACTCTGTACTCCCACTCCCGTGTATCAGCTGACACGTTGTGCTCAGTGATATGTCCCCTCAGGTGTCAGCCTCTGTGTCAGTGTGCTGTGGCTTCGATGTCAGGACTGCTGGGGTGTTTATCGGTTGGGGCTCAGAATGCCACCGGAGATGTGACCATAGGAGACGATACTTGTGTGACACATAGGTGTTTGAACACCTGACCGTGCAGACTGGGGTATGCGAATGTGAAGTCCATGCAGCTGTATCCCATTCACAGCAGATTGTGAGGTGCTCAGGTTCAGAGGCTTGTGTTACAGGTCACCCATATGTCCAATCAGTATGACCTGGACAGATAAGGGTTCAGATGATGTGGTGTGTGGGGGATGTACATGTGCACTTGTTCAGCTCCAGGACTTGCATTCCCCATGACCTACTATTGTGACACAGTGCAGACTGTTGTTGTGTGGCTGCCCTGCCCATGTGACTGGAGACAGTGATGTATGACTTAGCAGGCATGCCTGTGCCATGGCATGTGACTTCCTATGAGTGATCCTGCAGGGGAGTGACATGTGCTACATGCACACCATAGTGGCAATGGCTATCAGCACATGGGTGCATCATGGTGTCTGTCGCTGGCATGCATCACATGCATTTCATATATCTGACTCTGGGCATCACTTTCATCCGGGCACCTGTACTGACTCAGTGGCAAGAGTTGTGATGTGTGCATGTTCACATGCTTCACCGTGTTCTCTGCACCGTCCAACTACTGTGTAGGTGGTGCATGTGTCCACACTGGGGTATTGCCAGCCAACGGACGCCAGACAGATGGGTGCAAGGCCAGGTGGGATGTGAGTGCCATGGTTGACGATCAGACTGACAATTGGCTTCTCCTATTCTGTTTGGGCAATTTTAGCAATGTTCAACTAAGGATGCCAGGCCTTGCTCTGTATTGTGCTGTACTTTCTGTGGGGTGTGCGTTCGGTGCAGGTGACTGATGTCTGTCTGTTTCCCTATTGTTTGCAGATACATCCAAGGCCACAGGAGGGGACAGCTCCACGGACCAGGAGGAGCCGCAGAGCCAGACTGGGTCAGCAGCCGAGGAGTGGTCGGAGGGACCCAGTGGCACGGAGGGCGAGGGGAGCCACACCGAGGAGTCCTCAGCACCATCCACCTCAGCTGAGGACCACAGCAGCTCAGAGGATGACTCCCTTATGGAGGCGGGTGTCAGCATCCACCACACCCCAGCTAGTGTTGCTATCCCCGCCACCACCACCACCACCGCTCTCCCATCGGCTCCCATTCCCGAGGTCCGTGGAGGCTCCCATGTTCGGGAGCGTGTCTCCTTCGGGCCAGGCACCGCACCCCTGCCCCTGTGTCCCCTGCTGCCCTGAGTGAGGAGTCTGTGTACCTCCTTCGGCAGCTCCATGTAGGGCAGACAGCGATGCTGAGTGTCCTCCATGCACACACCACTCTGTTGACTCAGCTGGTGTCGTTCATGGAGGGCATCTCATCGGGCATGTCTGCCCTACAGAGGGGCAATAGGTCCATGGACTCCTCCCTGACGGCAGCAGTGTCCCTCCTCCAACAGTCCCTCACCCCTCCTGTCTCTGCCCCATCCACACACCCCAGCACCTTACCTGTCCCAAGCACACACACACCGGCACAGGCTCACACCAGCACAGACACGAGCAGCACACACACACACACGCCACAGACAAGACGCACACGCACACACAGTCAGGGGACTGAAACCACACCCACAGGGGATGGGGCCCAGTCACACACACACGCATCCACGAGCACTGCGCAGTCCACAGTTGCCTCTCCCTCCAAAGCCCCCTCCGTTGCCTCACCTGCAACCCCAAAGACCCAGCGGCTCTTCCTCAGTGACCTCGCCTCTTCCCCTCCGATCCAGCTGATTCTGCATTCAGGGGGAAGAGGAAGCCCACCCACACGGAGCGGAGTGCCCCTCGCCACCGGACACCCTCCCCCAGGCGCAGACCGACTGACGCCCCCATCCGCAAGTCCCCCGGACCCGGAAGAGCAAGACCCCGCCGCCGCCCTGCAGCTCAGGCACCAAGTCTCCTTCCTCCATCCCTCAGGCCCCCACTCCACAGGTGCCCCCACCACACCCTGCCCCAGGTTCCCCCACCCACAGATACACCATCCCCAAAAGGATCAGGCCTTCTCCCCCTGCCACTTGCTCTTCCGGCCCCACACCCCCGCTGCGCTTGTCTGTGCCACTGGTGTGGAGACGGTGTCCTCCCCTCTGTCCTGCCCACCTTACCTGATCCCTATTCTCCTCCCCTGGAGGTAGGCACTGCAGTGGAGTCCACTACCACCCTGTCTGACTTGGGCACTGCAGTGGGGAACCTGTCCACTCCATCTGCATGGTCCCCTGCAGTCTTGCCGGCACCCACACCATCAGAGTCATGCCCCCCACTTGTGCCGGCACACACCATGTCAGACACCTCCACTGCAGTTGTCAGTGGCTCTCCAGCACCCACCACCCCTTCCCTGCCTCCTTCTGGTGAGCCATGATCCTGTCCCTGCGGTGCCTGGCCTGCCCCCCGTATGCCCCTCCGAGGGGATTGTCCCTGGTTTTCATCAGTGCAGGCATGCGTAGGGTGACATCTGCCACTGTCACCCTGTTTTGACTTTCATGTTGGACTGGCCATTGGCCTTTGTTAATTTTTTGCTGGACATCAACTGTTAGACCCACATATGCTGAATAAAGCACCTTTCTGTTCTCTAGTGCTTTTGCTTCTGATGTACATGTTGTTGATGATGCTATCCATGCCCTTGCTGCAGTGATGGTGATATTTGGTCTCATGATAATGAAGTGTTAATGTGCAGGAACACATGTGGTCCTGGGAGAATGTGTCCTATCCTGTGGTGTATCCATGTCATCCTTAGCAGCATCTGAGGGTGTCATGTGTTCAATATTTGGCAATGGGATTTCCTACTTACATTAGCAATTTCACATCTGTGGCTTCCACCCCTGCACATCTGTTGTGCCTGCCATTGTTCAATTAGTCTACTTCCCTGACCGTGTGGCCATCTCCACTGGACATGCAGGTTTGGGCATCAATGGGGAAGGACTCATCTGTGTTGTCAGTGCAGCATTGCTATACAAGTGTGTTGGATCTGTGCTGATGATTTCGTTGGCACTCCCATGACCAGGCTGATGTGACGGGAGCCTTCATTTGGTGCTAATTGTTGACTGTGTGACCAAGTGCTCAGCTGACATGATGGAGCCCTACTGAGGCAACATATGGCACAGCTTTCCTCACACAGGAGTGGAGTCCCCTCATGGCAGTGTGTACTCCTGTGACATTGCCTGCGCCCAAGGTGTGTGTTGTATGAGCATGTCTGTGTGTTCACTTCCGTTTTGCTGTGCATGCTGGGATCCCTAGTGTTGTACCTGTTTGTGATGCTTGCTGAGTTGACCTATGTTCTCCCCAAGTCTTCTCCCTGGATTTTCTGTGATGTGGGTGCATGGCACATTACTGGTCATCAGGGTGTCACCCATAGGTGTGTTTGCTGTCAGGGCTGAGTTTGTGTACAGACGCAGATGGATCACAGTCAGGATTCCCCTTGGCACTTGTTGTTTACACCTGTCATGTGATTTCCAGTTTGTGTTATCTTTCAGTGATTGTGACACGTTGCGTGTGTGACTGCTGGCACTCCTCAGGGTCCGGGCTGCAATGTTGGTAGTTGTCTATGTGTGTTCTTTGTGGGTGACCTTGGCTTCTTCATTGGTGTGTGACTGTGGCTGGGATCCCATTGGTTGGTGTGGTATTGCCGTCATGTCCATGTACAGCGTAGTGTGCAGTGTGTCAGACATTCAGGAGTCTTGTTGAGTGGCCATGTGTGATGTGTTTCTGCACCTTGGTTCCCACCCACCACCCTGGGATTGTCATGGGTGCATGTGCAATGTCACCAGTGCATGTGTGCTTCACTGCTGCACATTGTTGGAGGTCGAGGTGTGTGGTGTTGAGTGTGTGCAGATGAGAGTTGTTGCCCGGCTAGACCCCTGCCTCCATGTTGGCCTTGGCTTACTGGCCGTGCTGATTGATTTGTGCTTGTGTAGGTGTGATGGTAGTTTGTTGCTCAGGACACATGACTGTGGTTCACAGTGTGAACGACATTTAGCTTTGTCATCACAGTGGGATTGTAATGCAGCCCAGGGTCACCACATTGTGGGGGTCCTGGGGGTAGTGCTGTGGTGTGTCTGTGTCTTGCTGTGTCAGTTGCTGTTCCTACATGCTTGTGTGACATGTGTGATTTGTGCTCCCTCTCATCTGACAATGCCTGATTGCCCACAAAGGGGATTTGGATCCATGAGTTACCTTTGTGTGGCACTGTATGCACATCTGTGTAATTGGTATTCAGGCCTCCTCATGTGTTGTGTGGTTGCCTGGGGACACTGGCACCCCCCCACCTGTTGTGTTTGTTGTGCAGTGTGGGTCTGCCTGTTTGTGTTTGTGCATCTGCACCACTGCATTGGCATATCTTTGGTGTGCCATTGGCTGTATGTTGTTTGGTGGGTTTCCCCTGCTGTCCCTGGGACTCCTAGGTCATCGGTCAGCACAATGATCATGGTTTGTGTGTCCCATTGCTGCCATGGTAAGGTATCTGTTCACCTCACATCTACAGTCTCCACAGGGTATCTGCATTTGTGTGCCCATTGGTGCAAATATGTGGGTCTGCATTCTGATGGTCACTTCTGTCATTGTGTCATTGATGAATGTTGACAGTGTCAGCCCCCATGGGTGATGTTTGTCTGCACATGGCCAAAGGTATGTCTTATTTGCACTGCAGTATTTGCCTCCCCCAATCTATGTTGCAATGGGACACATGCACTACTTTGCCACTGATGTGTTTTATGTTCTGTGACCAGGAATCATCCATGCAGTTTAGCAGTTGCAGCTTTTTCTTTGTCAACACTTGCATTTTGGTCACTGTGATGATGGGGGTTTGGACCCCATTGCCACAATGTTCAAAATGTGCTTCAGCTATGGACCCCACACTTACCTTTTGGTCACTGTGATGATGGGGGTTTGGACCCCATTGCCACAATGTACAAAATGTGCTTCAGCTATGGACCCCACACTTACCTTTTGGTCACTGTGATGATGGGGGTTTGGACCCCATTGCCACAATGTTCAAAATGTGCTTCAGCTATGGACCCCACACTTACCTTTTGGTCACTGTGATGATGGGGGTTTGGACCCCATTGCCACAATGTTCAAAATGTGCTTCAGCTATGGACCCCACACTTACCTTTTGGTCACTGTGATGATGGGGGTTTGGACCCCATTGCCACAATGTTCAAAATGTGCCTCAGCTATGGACCCCACACTTACCTTTTGGTCACTGTGATGATGGGGGTTTGGACCCCATTGCCACAATGTTCAAAATGTGCTTCAGCTATGGACCCCACACTTACCTTTTGGTCACTGTGATGATGGGGGTTTGGACCCCATTGCCACAATGTTCAAAATGTGCTTCAGCTATGGACCCCACACTTACCTTTTGGTCACTGTGATGATGGGGGTTTAGACCCCATTGCCACAATGTTCAAACTGTGCTTCAGCTATGGACCCCACACTTACCTTTTGGTCACTGTGATGATGGGGGTTTAGACCCCATTGCCACAATGTTCTGAATGTGCTTCAGCTATGGGCCCCACACTTACATTTTGCTCACTGTGATGATGGGGTTTTGATCCCCATTGCCACAATGGTCATGGCCTGCTTGCATTGTGGGGGCCACACACATATATGTGTGGCACATGTGATAGGGGGTCATATTGTATGTTCAAAGTCATGTTCAGTGTTGTAGGCATTTGACACAGTCTACACACGCTTGTCATGGTGTTGGGGGATGTCTTTTCTTGCATTCCCTAGGTTGTAGTGTGCTGGTTGTGTCATGCATTGTCCATCCTATGAGTGGGGGTTGTGTTGGTGGTAGGCATCCAGCCCCCCATGGGTAGAGGTGGTAGTAGTGACAGCCATCCAGCCCCCCATGGGTAGAGGTGGTAGTAGTGGTAGGCATCTGGCACCCCCTGGGTAAGGGTGGTAGTAGTGGTAGGCATCTGGCACCCCCTGGGTAAGGGTGGTAGTAGTGGTAGGCATCTGGCACCCACTGGGTAAGGGTGGTAGTAGTGGTAGGCATCTGGCACCCCCTGGGTTGAGGTGGTAGTAGTGGTAGGCATCTGGCACCCCCTGGGTATGGGTGGTAGTGGTGGTAGGCATCCAGCCCCCCATGGGTAGAGGTGGTAGTAGTGGTAGGCATCTGGCATCCCCTGGGTAAGGGTGGTAGTAGTGGTAGGCATCTGGCACCCCTGGGTAAGGGTGGTAGTAGTGGTAGGCATCTGGCACCCCTGGGTAAGGGTGGTAGTAGTGGTAGGCATCTGGCACCCCCTGGGTAAGGGTGGTAGTAGTGTCAGGCATCCAGCCCCCCATGGGTAGAGGTGGTAGTAGTGGTAGGCATCCAGCCCCCCATGGGTAGAGGTGGTAGTAGTGACAGCCATCCAGCCCCCCATGGGTAGAGGTGGTAGTAGTGGTAGGCATCTGGCACCCCCTGGGTAAGGGTGGTAGTAGTGGTAGGCATCTGGCACCCCCTGGGTAAGGGTGGTAGTAGTGGTAGGCATCTGGCACCCCCTGGGTAGAGGTGGTACTAGTGGTAGGCATCTGGCACCCCCTGGGTATGGGTGGTAGGCATCCAGCCCCCCATGGGTAGAGGTGGGAGTAGTGGTAGGCATCTGGCACCCCTGGGTAAGGGTGGTAGTAGTGGTAGGCAACTGGCACCCCTGGGTAGGGGTGGTAGTAGTGGTAGGCATCTGGCACCCCTGGGTAAGGGTGGTAGTAGTGGTAGGCATCTGGCACCCCCTGGGTAAGGGTGGTAGTAGTGTCAGGCATCCAGCCCCCCATGGGTAGAGGTGGTAGTAGTGGTAGGCATCCAGCCCCCCATGGGTAGAGGTGGTAGTAGTGACAGCCATCCAGCCCCCATGGGTAGAGGTGGTAGTAGTGGTAGGCATCTGGCACCCCTGGGTAAGGGTGGTAGTAGTGGTAGGCATCTGGCACCCCTGGGTAAGGGTGGTAGTAGTGTCAGGCATGCAGCCCCCCATGGGTAGAGGTGGTAGTAGTGGTAGGCATCTGGCACCCCCTGGGTAAGGGTGGTAGTAGTGTCAGGCATCCAGCCCCCCATGGGTAGAGGTGGTAGTAGTGACAGCCATCCAGCCTCCCATGGGTAGAGGTGGTAGTAGTGACAGCCATCCAGCCCCCCATGGGTAGAGGTGGTAGTAGTGGTAGGCATCTGGCCCACCCTGGGTGAGGGTGGTAGTAGTGGTAGGCATCTGGCACCCCCTGGGTAAGGGTGGTAGTAGTGTCAGGCATCCAGCCCCCCATGGGTAGAAGTGGTAGTAGTGACAGCCATCCAGCCCCCCATGGGTAGAGGTGGTAGTAGTGGTAGGCATCTGGCACCCCTGGGTAAGGGTGGTAGTAGTGGTAGGCATCTGGCACCCCTGGGTAAGGGTGGTAGTAGTGGTAGGCATCTGGCACCCCTGGGTAAGGGTGGTAGTAGTGTCAGGCATCCAGCCCCCATGGGTAGAGGTGGTAGTAGTGGTAGGCATCTGGCACCCCTGGGTATGGGTGGTAGTGGTGGTAGGCATCCAGCCCCCCATGGGTAGAGGTGGTAGTAGTGACAGGCATCCAGCCCCCCATGGGTAGAGGTGGTAGTAGTGACAGCCATCCAGCCCCCATGGGTAGAGGTGCTAGTAGTGGTAGGCATCTGGCACCCCCTGGGTAAGGGTGGTAGTAGTGGTAGGCATCTGGTACCCCTGGGTAAGGGTGGTAGTAGTGGTAGGCATCTGGCACCCCTGGGTAAGGGTGGTAGTAGTGGTAGGCATCTGGCACCCCCTGGGTAAGGGTGGTAGTAGTGTCAGGCATCCAGCCCCCCATGGGTAGAGGTGGTAGTAGTGATAGGCATCTGGCACCCCCTGGGTAAGGGTGGTAATAGTGGTAGGCATCTGGCACCCCCTGGGTAAGGGTGGTAGTAGTGTCAGGCATCCAGCCCCCCATGGGTAGAGGTGGTAGTAGTGGTAGGCATCTGGCACCCCCTGAGTAGGGGTGGTAGTGGTGGTGGGCATCTGGCACACCCTGGGTAGAGGTGGTAGTAGTGGTAGGCATCTGGCACCCCCTGAGTAGGGGTGGTAGTGGTGGTGGGCATTGCTGATGGCCATCCCGCCCCTATGGTGCTGCTGTTGCTGGTGTGAGTAATTTCTGCATCCCTCTGGTTGTGTGTGATATGTCGGGTACGTGTAGTTTGTTTTTGTGGTTGGTGTCTGACTTAACTTCTGCGCCGTACGCGTCCGTGCCTGTTCCAGTAGTAGATGTAGAATATTGGTAGGATCGGCACGATGGGATTCATGGTTGGTTCGTCTCGTTCGTCTTTCTCTTTGCTTCGCCTCGTCCTCGTCGCTGGCGTGTTCGTCTCGTAGCCGTGGATCGTGTTGTAGCGCGAATCGGAGCTTATGTGCGCCTCTCCCGGATGCTTTGACGTGCCGTGCGTAGCGACGGGTTCGGCGCGTACGGGAAGCGCATCGTACTTGTCCGACCGGACGGGGCTGCATTTTTGCTTCCGTGCGGCTCGATTCTACGATTCCGGATCCGCCTCAGTCTGAGTTCAGGTCCTGTATTGGGTGAGTACGACTGGGTCGGGATTTGGGCAGTTGTGCGCATCGTACTTGCTCGTTCGGACGTATGTGCGGATCGGTCGAGAAACAGGCATTCGCCTGGATTTTTTCCCGACCGAATGGTATTAGGTGCGCCTCCGACCGGGATCGGAATCAACCCCATAGTAGTAAACATGTCTGAATAATTCATTTATTTGAAAATAAACTAAACTTACATTTGTCTTTGTTGAATTTTCTTGTTGGATATTTTATTGATGGTCGTCGTTGATTCACTGGTTTCTTTTTTCTGTTGTTTTTTTATTAAAGTGTTTTATTTAATGTTAATATTTTGTTTATTTATTTTCTATTTTTATTTAGTTGAAAGAAAAAATACTTACTATTTTTAGTTGATGAAGTTTATTTTGTTGATGTTGTTATATTTTGAAGTTTGTAGAATCTGTGAAGAGAAAAATATTTGTTAGTTATATTTAGTTTTTTTATTTAATTTATTGTTTTTTATTATTTTGCTCTTCTTGTTGGTTAATTAATATACTTACTTAGTTTTATATATATTTTTTTGTTGATTTTGTTCTTGTTTTCAAAGTTAATCCTTGTTTTGAGGCTTTTAGGTGGAGTTTTAGTGAAGTGTAGTCTGTGAAATATAAAAGAAAACGTTTTATTTTTAGTTAATTGTATCATATTTATTATTTTGACTATTTTTACATTGTTCTAAAAAAATACTTACTTTTTTAGATGATGAATTTTCTTTCGTTGATGTTGTTTTTTTGTTGATTTCTGTAGAAGCTGTTAAAAAATATATTTGATAGATATGTTTTGCTTTTTTATTAAATTTATTAGTTTTAAATTCTTTACTTTAGTTGTTGATTAAATCATATACTTACTTTGTTATATATTTTTGTAATGGTTATTTTATTGGTGTTGTGGTCGTAAATCTTTTTGTTGAATTTTGTAGGTGGGTTTTTAGTGAAGTTTAATCTGTTACATATAAAGGAAAACATGTTTTGGTTTTATTCTTATTTTTTTTAGGATAAGTTTATTTATTTAGTTACAAAGTGTTGTTCTTACCTTTAATTAGAGATTTTCAGAATAGTTGTTTGTGTAGTTCTTTTTTATTGTTTTTTCTGCCTTGTAAAGTTTTGTTCTTCCTTCGTGTTCGTCCATTATATGGTAAATTTTGTGTTAATTATTTAATTGTTTTTATAGTGTTTATTTGATTAGTTACCATTTTCTATTGGCTAGTGTTGGTGTAATTTAAATGTATTGGTCGAAATAGCTTTTTGAATTTTTTAGCAGTTACCTTTTCATTTATTTAATATTTATTATGTTTATTTAATGTTTGGTTTTATTTTGTTTATTACTTTTATTTACATATATTTGTGGCAAAATTTGATATATTTTTTATATATATATATTTATGTTTGTTTATTTTTTGTACTTCTGATATTTTTTATGTTGTATTGTTTGTTTATTTATTTGTTTTTGTATTTTTAGTGTATTTGTTTTTTATCAATGTTATTAATTTTGTTATTTTTTTTAGTGTATGTTTAAAATGTTTGGCATATGTTTTTTTATTACATTATTGAAAATAGTTTATTTTTAAGTTTAAATGTTATTTTCTGTATAGTTTATATTTTAATATCGATGTTTGTGTTGTCGATATTATTTATATCGATGTTTTTGTTGTGTTTCATTTTATTTTTATTTTATCGATAATTTTATGTTCTTTATTTTTGTTTGTCGAGATTTTTGTCATCTGGATTTTTTTAAACGATATTTTTTTATCGCTATTTGTGTTATTTCTGTTTTGTGTATTTGGTGTCAATATTTTTATATACAATATTATTGACTCAATATTTTTCTACTTTGATGTGTTAGTAGTCGATCTTGTATAAGTGATCCCCTTCGCTCCGAGTCTGGCTTGCCTGTACATGGCACACTTTAAATCACAACACATCTTTGTCGGGTCTAACCCCTTTCAGGATAACATCCTTACATGGAAACGTTACATTGATGATATTCTCATCTTCTGGAAAGGAACTGAAGAGAGCTGTCAAAGATTCAATGACTGGATTAACAGCCTGAACCCATACCTACACTTCACCAAATCGCTGTCGGACAAGTAACTTCCTTTTTTAGACCTACTGATCTCCATCAACCAAGGATGCCTGTACAATAAAACCTACAGAAAAGAATCGGACTGTAATAGTCTTCTCCCATTTGACAGCCACCACCCAAAAGCCCTTCGAGAAAATTTGCCCTATGGCTAATTTCTCAGGATCTGTAGGAATTGTAGCTCCCTAACAGATTATGATTCCCAAGCAGCCTCTTTAACAAACAACTTGGAAACTAGAAACTATCCAAACAATGTGTTAAAGAAAGCCAAGAAAAGATCACGCAACAACAACCGGTCAGCCCTTCTGGAATACAACATACGACCAAATGAAGATGTAATGGCCTGCGTCACCACCTTCACCCCTCTGTCAAATAAAATCAGAAATATCATACTAAAAAAATGGAAAATTCTGAACAGAGACAATCTGAATATGGCACGTCATAGATTTGCCTTCAAGAGGACCACAAATCTAAGAGACCAGCTGGTACACAGCATACCACGCCCCCAAAAAAAAGTCCATCAGAGAACACCCTTTGAAATCGCCCTACGGTAACAGGACACTACCCACGTAGCACCTGCAATGCATGTGCATCCACAAAACTCACAAAGACACTGAAATTGTGCACATTCATCTGGACACAGAGACAACACATGAACTGTAACACCAAGAATTGTGTATATCTTATATCGTGCCCCTGTGAATTACTCTATATAGGGATGACCACTAGACCGGTCAAAGTTCGAATAGGGGAACATAAAAGCACGATTCGATGCAGACGCATCTCCACCAGAATGTGCAGCCACTTCACTGAAAAGAAACACTCTGCAGATGACATCAAATGGACCGTCATAGAGGCAGACCCAACTTGGAGCACTACTGTCCTATTCAGAAGAGAACAATGATGGGTACACCGTCTTCAGACACACAAGAAGGGATTAAACGAGGATATCCTGTGGATTGACCTATAACTCACCCTGACATATGGATGACCCCAGGCATCAGGGAGATGAGCAATATGAAGTTAGAGAAATAGGGCTGAAAATTTAGTCCACACATATTAAAACCGAGACACACCCTGAAACAATATGACATGTCTCCCTATCATAACCATCAGGGAGAAATGTCACACATTCATCAGTGGGTACCTATAGGAAGAAATAAAATACTGACATATTATAAACACTATCTCATCAGGAGTGGGAGACTCCTCCCACACCCATAACAGACAATATAACTAGTGACCGAGATTTTCCCTACATTTGTCTGCACTCTGATAGTCTCAAAGACAGAACCCTATCACTCGTAGTCATCTGACAAGAATGGGGTACTCATTATAGGCAGTAACCTGTGGACTGAAATTTTCACTCTCTAATACTAATCTGTTGTAGATCTGTCTACACATATGTACTTTTGCCCTGTATGAAACATCGACCTGAGTAATATGTAATCAATCTTAACTCGAGGCGACTAATTTTCCATACATACCATTACATCATTAATATATTGCCATAACCTCTTGACACCATCGAACAATACTCTCTTCGAATTCAGAATACATGTATTCATATTCCCGTTTTTTAAATGGAACACTCCGCTACACTGCAAGATGGCGTCTGGACATGCGCAATGGCTTGGTACACGCCCACAGGAAGCCAAGCAGCCGGAAGTCAGGCAAAGGGAACATTCCTACTTTATGGATGCCGGTCAACCATGCAGCTACCATTCAGGCACACATGGCTGAGGATAGGTGCAGCAAGTCATGCACACGGCAAAACCGTAAGTAGGATGCTTCTCCTACCGGAGGTATAGACTAGAGGACCTCTGCTAATGCCGGCCATGAGCGCAATTTTTAATATATGCCTTCCTTTCTCTGTTTCCTCCTTTCCCTTTGATACTTACAACCCGCAACAGTGCGGGTCACTGTGCGATATCCTATGAAGCCTAGTCTTTGAAATAATTGGGAAAGACTATGTAATAACTTATCGCTCGATAAAATTTGCATGTTTTATGTCATATTATCACTGATTGACGGAATGGATCATATGTGATACTAACTACTAACAGGGACATGTGACTTGAACAATGTCCCCTACGCACCACAAAAATAGTAGTATGCTTATGGAATAAATGATAGGCGTGATGACCTTGAAATTAATTATGGCGCCTGACTGTGATATTACATGTTCTTCGTTCACTCCTGTATGACCAGTGAGTCTGTACATGATGTATGTTTACCAACTAGAAGCCTACAGTGGGACATTACCTAATATTTTTATGTTCTTTGTCTGTCTATGTATCGAGTGTGTCTCTCTCTTCTCCATTTAGCATTCTAGGTCGAACCAACGGTGATAACTATCACAAGCAGGTACCACCCTAAACAAAGGAAAGGGGGACCGCTCAATCATAAATCACGATTGGGGTTGACTCAACTAATACTTCTGGTCCCGATGAAGCGCCAGGGATCAATCTGATCATTTGTAGGCGCAAAACATGTCGACCTTTTAGTTACTAGGGGCCATTATTACTCTACCAGTAACAACTGCCTACGGGTTTTTTTTCTCTGACAGGGGAACCAGCATATTAAAAATGTTTGGGATATCCCCTAGCCAGTTTTAATATTCAATCTCACACTCACTTTTCACGACCCCACTAAGAACACACTCTCACACTCATCAAACGGCGAAATAAAAAGATCTCCGCTAAACTGACAATTAGCAGGCAAGAAGAGGGGGGACTAAGGGTGATGCAGGGATTCTGCACATACACAGAACTATGCGCAGGATTATGGGACCTCAGTGTATAGGGACTGTGCCTTCCCACCCCCTTAGTGCCCACGAGCCCAGGACCGACTAGCTAAAGTGTCTCACTTGCTCTCCGACACACTCACGGAGAAGTAAATGATTAGACACCCCAGAACACAACACTCCTGGATCTCTCAGAAATCACGGTAACAAGACACACCTTTTCGCTCACACTCTCGTACCTGTCCACAATAAGATCTGACCGAGACACGAATATAGTTCAAAATGTTTATTTTAACTATCGTGCTCTAACATGCAGTATACAACAAGCAGAAAAATGTATAACACTAATATAGTTTGCATTGCAGCTAGGCCATATATCATAAAGCGAGATGTCATCATACAAAGACAATCGAGAAAGGACTATAGTGCCTAACCTCCCTCCCCTTGGTGAGAAGAAGTATTATTGTATAATAGAAGATCTCTGGGCTTTGTCAGCAGACCCTATAGATGGTATTTCTACATCGTAGGTGCGTGTTGCTCTTCTCCCTGGAAAGATCCCTCTCCAAGTGTGTGTCACCTAAACATGCATCCCCGTAGTATTAAAGTACGAGCTTCCAGCAGCAGGTGCGTTAGTATGTTTTGTCTAGGTGCTAGGGCCTTACCAGAACAGAATAACAAGGGGCTTTGTTTATCGACCTTGCTCCCAATGTTCAGACTAAACTCCAGGAATAGGCAGAGAACGGACATAGCAGACAGTTCTCATGTGAAAGGCATAAAGAGAGTCTTGCAAAAATAAAGTCTTGTAGAAACGTGCGCAAAAGCTGCATCATGGCTGCTGTGCTCATGTTAACTTAGCGATGTCGACAATGTCCCCATCGGCCATGTGACAAGGGAAATGGAAGTGATTCTCCTAATAATCAGCCTATAACAGTCAAGGAGCAGCTTGGATCATGTGAAATTATAGACAGCTACACCTTCAGAGGAGCCCTTGGTTTCTCTCTATCTTTCATTGCATGAGGCCCATCTCTCTTTAGATTCTGATCTGCGTTTGGGGAGTGGTTCTTGTCTGAAGTGCGATGATATTGTTGGCCCTGACCCTTTCTGCAGGGTTATTCCCAAATGCCCTCCTCCTTTTTTTCTGACTTTCTTTTTGTTGGCTTTAGGACTCTGGGAATTTCACCTCTGCTAATCAGTGTTAAAGTGCATGTGCTCTCTCCTATACATATGGTATGATTGGTTTACACCTGTTTGGCATATTTGATTTACTTGTCATAGCCTTGTAAAGTGGTATACCATATACCCAGGGCCTGAAAATGAATTGCTACTAGAAGTCTTGCAGCACTGAATGTGTCACCCACAGAAGTAGCCTTTCAAACATGTCTCAGGCCTGTCACCCAGGGCCTGTGTGCGCAGTTTACTGCCACTTTGACTTGGCATTTAAAACTACTTTCCAAACCTTAAACTCGTTTATTATTACACATAGGTAACCCCTAAGGTAGGCCTTAGGTAGCCCTATGGGCAGGGTGCTGTGTAAGTAAAAGGTAGGACATGTACCTTTATGTTTTACATGTCCTGGTAGTGCCAGACAACCTATTTAGTTTTCCCCTCTGTGAGGCCTACTCCTCTTATAGGATAGCATTGGGAATTCCTTTATATACTTTTAAGTGGTAATTCCTGATCAGAGAGGTTGCCATGCTTGGTATGTTTAGAATAATAGTGATGAATCCTACTTAATGGTGAAGTTGGATTTTACATTACTATTTTAGAAATGCCACTTTTAGAAAGTGGGCATTTCTCTGTGCTTATAACTCTTTGTGCTTTGCAACCTGACTGGAATACACGTCTGGGCTAGGTGATAGCTACACTTTGTGCATACCCTCTAGACAGCCACTACACAGGACGGGCTGGATGTGACAGGGTATACATCTGCATTGATCTGCCTACAGATAGTCTTCCTGGGCTGGGAGAAGAAGAGGTGGTTCAAGCTTACATTTGAAAAGGTTGTATCCAGCCCTCACACAAAGGGCTGATTTACCCTCTACTAATTGTCAGGACCGAGGGCTGGCTTGAATGGGATTGTAGTGCTAAGGGTTCATTAGAAGACACCCCGACATCAAAGACATTTTTGAGTATAA
Organism: Calotriton arnoldi; assembly: GCA_963921515.1. Lineage (NCBI taxonomy): Eukaryota > Metazoa > Chordata > Amphibia > Caudata > Salamandridae > Calotriton > Calotriton arnoldi. The sequence continues at coordinate 1,427,620 of CAWUFW010004867.1, read as the reverse complement.
ATTCTGGGTCTCGACCTCATGTTTTCAGACACTGCGTGGGACTTGTAACCAGACACTGCTGGCTCTACATGTGCACAATGCCAGAGGACTGCTGTGCTTCCTGGAGGGACCACCATTTTATTGACTGCTTTGCTATGTTGGCCTGCTGCCTGCTGATTGCTGGGCTGCAGGACCAAAATGTGCTGGCCTGCTGCTTGCTGCTTCCTTTGTGCCCCCTTAAGTGTTCTCCAAGGGCTTGTTGGCTTGCCTCTTGTTCGTACAGAGTCTCAGGGCCATAAAAGACTCTGCATCATCAATTCCCTGTTGTGGGACTCTGAGTCCAGCAATCCTAAGCTTCTCAGTCAACTCATGAAGTATTTTTATAATTCCCCAGGGCAGCGCGTACCTCGAGCACTTTGTGCCCTCCAGCAGCACCCTCTTCAAAGGGAGAGAAACACCAGCCTTTCAAGCTGGGTGCAAGGAAGCCTTCCTGCCGATGTATCGCCTGGGGCAATGTGGATGCCATACTAATCGCAGACCGCTGAGGCTGTCTCAATGATGGGAGAACAGCCCAGAACTAGCCAACTACCTTCCACTTCTCTGACCGCACAGTACTGACACTCCAGAGTCAGACCCCTGAGTCTGCCCCTATGGACCGGGGCAGGTCAGTGTGGTTCCTCAAGATGCCCCTTTCACCCCCAAAGCACAGGGAGGAGACCTCTGCTACGCAGGCCGGGGCCAAGGTACTGGGCTGTTGTAGCTGCACAGCCCGCTCGCAGGCAGCCGGAGTGAGCATACAATAGCAAGCGGCGAGCAAAGTCGCTTGAATGCCCCTTGAGCTTGAGCCCTTTTTACCTCATACAAGACCGTTGGGGGCATTTTTCCAGGTCCTACAACAGGGAGGGAAAACCTCTGTGGAGGACCCCGAGAGGAGTGCAAGACTGCCTCCTGAGTCAGGGAACATTTAAAGCAACTGACTGTTGGGTAATCATGAGATTTCCCTTTCTTTGCAGTATATGGGATAATTGACACGCACTCTTGTGAAATTACTGTATAATGGTAAGTTGACATGCAGGTTCTCCTGTGCTTTACATTTTGTTTCTTGATATAATAGTTTCAACAGGGCTCACAGCAATTACCATATAAAGCGCAATAGGAGCACAGGTTTTCGGTGCTCTATGTTTGCACTGCGATTAATGTGATTTACCCTAACAAACCTGAATTATTTGCTAAGAACTTATTGGATACATTTTGTTTTAGTCTTTTGTGATTCATAATATAGAGAACTATTTTTATAATCCTGTGTGGAGTCTCTTTTGTGGTGTATTCATTGTGTTACTGTATGAGTGTGGTGCACAAGCGCTTTAAACATTGACTTTGTAGATAAGCCTGCCTTCTCTGCGCCACGCTACCAGAGGGTGAGCACAGGTTAGGTGTGATTCTGACTTGCTCTGACTACAGTGGTGGGTTCTGCCTGGCTAGGGTGTTGTAGTGAGCCTCAGCAAGGCCTACCAGTGCTTAGGGGTTCTCCCTTCTCTGCACAGAGTCCTCAGACACTTAGGAAGAAGTTGGCACAGAAACTGAAATATAAAAGACAGAGTTTATTAAACCTCATGAGGTGGAGCTAACATTCACACATCACCCTTCAGTAATGCATGAAGTAGCACACTGAATGGCAGGATCCTGGTCCTTTTATACCCACACAGGGGCTCAAATGAAGGCGGTACTAACACAAATGCTGGTTTTAGGTACATATAAGGTCATACAGAGAATGCACAGTCGACAAGTGGGTGGAGCTAACAGTTTCTACTTTTAGCAGACACATCCTGACATTTATAAACTCGGAACAGCTGCAAGCTCAACTGAGCATGTGCAAAGCAAGAGGAACTAAATATAACTTGTCTCTAGGCAGATTTCAAGAGCAGTTGACAGGAAGGTAGGACAGAGCACATGGCGAGCACATGGTAGCACATGGCAGCCAAAATGGCTGACAGAAATACAAAATGGATTCCACAAAGCGGACAATTTAGCCTCTAAATACAGGCTGTCTTCAGTTAATGCTTAACTTAAATGCTGCCAAATTACAACAGACGACCCTTTCAACATTGGCTGAAGACATTCGTTTATCTGGGGTAATCTAGATATTCATCCCGTACATCTATTAACATTATTTCGGCCACCTCTTTATTCAACATTTGTTGGGCCTTTGTTTCAGCAATGTTCCCTCTGGCAGGTATACAAGCAGAGATGCATATGGAGCAAAGCATTGGACCACATTGGATACATACGCAGCATGTAAAGAATATTGTAATTATTACACATAGGATAGTCAGTAGCTTCCAGCCCCAAGCAGAAACAAGAGTCCAAAACCATCCAGCAAAAGTCCAAGTTCCAGTCTCTGGATGAATTTCTGCAGCAATCTTATGCAGTTTTGATATTGCGTCATATACTGAAGGTGAGTGATCTGGTATGAATACACAACAGCTGCTACCGATGATGCGACATGCACCACCTCGATCAGCCAAAATCACGTCTAGCACCATCCTATTCTGGAGTGCTACAATCCTTGCAATCTGTAGTTCCTCTGTAATGTTCCCAAGTGCCATAGCTGTCTGATTAGTAACAGCTTCCACAACACGAGTCAGTCGCCTAATCTTCCTGCTATTTAATGCAGCACCCACAAAGAAAAATAAGCCCAAATTGAAATCAACATATTGTTGTAGGGTAGTGTCGGTTTGGTCAACTTCATCCATACTTATTGTCCTCTTATTTCTGTTTTTGGAAATGTCATTGTACAGTTTAAAATCACGGTGATACAATGCAGGTGCCAGAAACACAGGGGGCAACAGAAAAGATACATAGCAGATTCCTGACCACCCAACAGGTAATTGATAATATCCGTTATTTCCGCACACAAAATACGTATTATGCGAGGCTGTGAAAGTGCTCTTATTGGCACCTTCAATGGTCAGGATTACAGTACACTCGCTCCTCCCCACTGGAATTCTTCCAACACTACAAATACACAAATCTGCTTTAGCTTTTGTCACAGAAATCACAAAAGGTCCAATGTTCTTTATTATTCTCACATTTGTGAAAACATATGGTGTTGAAATATTGTCCGGTTGATACTCTTCCCATTCCCATTAAGTCCCTTTGGCTTGTGGATAACCTTCTTTATTTTGATAACACACTTTATTAAGTTGAAAAATAATCCCACCTACTGAAGGCTTTCCATATGCAAACAAAAGCGCATACCAAGCTTGACAAGAACCATTGTGAGAAAATGGAAGAGGAATAAAAGGTGTTACTCCTTTCTTTTGATGTGCAGGTATCATCCCACACACCCAACAGTTGGTAGTATTCGTAGCATTGTGAGTATGGTGCAACATCTGGATAAAAGTATTGTTCAGGTAGGATTGTCGATGCTTTTGCTCATGGTAAGGAAGAGTAAAGTAGTGGTGTTCCACGGGTACTGGCGTAGTGGCAACAAAAAGCTGTCGAACAGGAGCCACCTTCTCGATGTACCATGTAATTGCTGCCATAGCCACCATAGCAACAACAAACCCTACAGCACAAATGATTTGTTTTTTCATTTTAGCGGCAGTAATGATTGATCTTTCTGAAAACTTGTTGAAAACAGTCGTTGGAGCTCTTCTCCCTGGGCAGCCGCTGATTTCTTCACCATGGGCCAAAGTGGGTGTCACTACACTAATACAGGGCTGATCCCCCTCCCCTTGCCACAATGGCTCTCCGTTTCACTAACCCAGGGTGGTAGCTCAACCAGTCTTTTTCAAAACTGCAGATCCTTTCCTCGGTCTCAATTGATATCTGGATACTCCAGTGATCGTGTGGTCCGGGAAGACTTCCGAAGATTCGTCAGGTGAGATAGCTTGGCCTTTCTCCGTCTCCAGAATCTCTCGATGGTCGGTCAACACAGCCGGTTCCACCAAGGCAGGCGACACGCGTTTGCAGTGTGTGCTGTGGATCCAATTCTTTCTGTTTGTCACTCGAACTGCTGTTCTTGTCGCAAGGAGCACCTGCTCTGGTCCTCGCCACCTTGGCTCCAAGCTGTTCGATCTGTCAAAGACCTTGACCATTACATGGTCACCAGGACGGAGTTCGTGGGCCTCACCTGTAGATCTGTCAGGAAGAGCTTCTCGAACCTGTTGATGAATAGAAATCAAACTGTCAGTTAACTGTGCCAAATAATCATTCATCAGAACACAAGGAACATCATGTATGGGGCGTGGCTTAGGAATTCCCCAAATGTTCATTGGTCTCCCAAACACCACCTCATAGGGGGTAAGACCTGATCGTGAATGTGGCACCGATCTTATGGATAGTAATGCCAAAGGTAGTGCATCTGGCCACTTTAGGGACGTGGAAGCCAGTATTTTCGCCAACTTTGTTTTTAGAGTAGCGTTATACCTTTCCACCAATCCTGCTGATTGCGGGTGGAAAACTGTATGGAATTTCTGTTTGATCCCTAATCCTTTCAGGACATGCTCAACAACTTGCCCAATAAAATGAGGTCCATTGTCACTCCACAAAAGTTTACAAACACCGTATCTAGGGAAAAACTCCTTTAGAAGCACCTTTGCTGTGGTGAGAGCAGTATTATCCTTCGTAGGGTATGCCTCTATCCATTTGCTAAAGGCACATACCACCACTAGGACATATTTCAAATTATTGCAGCGTTCGAGTTGGATGTAATCCATCTGCAAAACTTCAAAAGGTGCGGTTGGTGTAGCAAACCCTCCTGTAGGAGTTCGTGTCCCTTTTCCAGGATTATACTGCCAACAGATCAAACAGGACTGTACTACCCTTTTGGCTGTGCTAGCAATTTCAGGATGCTCCCAAACTTGTGTAAGCAATGTAGTTATTGCTAGAGCTCCAACATGTGCCAGCCCATGTGCCATTTGAACCATAGGTTGTAAATAGGCCGCAGGCATTTTCCACTTATTCATTTCTTTGTTACGCCAACAACCCTCATCATCTAATATTCCTTCTTTAGACCATTGCTCAAGCTCTTCCACAGAAGCAGATCTCTGTATATCCAATACTTCCTCTCTAGCATCATGCCAACGCTCAGCTTGTGATTTCACTACGTACATGGGTGTAGTGCTTCGCTGCATCGCAGTCTCACGGGCTACGCGGTCTGCAAAGGCATTGCCTTGTCCTATTTTGTCAGTCACTTTCTTGTGTGCGCTACATTTCATAATAGCAACTTTCTTTGGGTATGTAAGTGCAGTCAAGAGATTATGCACTAACTCTCCGTGCATTATCTGCATCCCATGGGATGTAAGAAAGCCTCTTTCCTTCCAGAGTAGGCCAAAATCATGAACCACTCCAAAAGCATAGCGGCTATCCGAGTAAATGTTCACACACAAGTCAGTGCTAAGCTCACATGCTCGTGTCAAAGCTATTAGTTCAGCTGCTTGAGCCGACTTCTGAGGTATGCGAGCTGTTTCCACTACTGTCTCAAGCGTGGTAATTGCATAAGCAGCTGAAGTCGTGCCATCTGGTAACTTCAAACAGGGCCCATCAACCCACAGTTCCCCATCTACATCTGGAAGGGGCGTATCTTGCAAATCGATGCGACCCTTTGTCTGTTCCTCAGTAAGGAATATACAATCGTGAGGCTCCTTTGGCTGAGACTGAGTCGCAGGATATGGCAACAAAGTGGCGGGGTTCAGTGTCGCACATCTTTTCAAGGTAATATGAGGTGCTAGCAGTGTCAATTCGTATCCTGTCAAACGAGCACTAGTTAAGTGCTGAGTCTTAGTCTGATTCAAAAGGGCATCTACTGCATGGGGTACTAGCACCAACAGTTTGTGTGACAAAACTATCCCTTCACTCTGACGTATGGACACAGCCGTCGCTGCAACTGAACGGAAACACCCAGGCAATGCACGAGCAACAGGGTCAAGAACTGCAGAAAGGTATGCACAAGGACGCTGTTTGTCCCCGTGTGTCTGTACTAAAACTGACAATGCACATCCTTCTTTCTCATGTACATAGAGTGTAAAAGCCTTCGTGTAATCTGGTGTGCCTAACACTGGTGCAGAGCAAAGAGCTTGTCTCAACTGACAAAAAGCATTTTGACATTCATCTGTCCATGGAAGGGGGATCGGAGTGTTTTTAGTCAAAAGTGCTAGCAAGGGTTTAACAATGTGTGAAAAACCCAATATCCATTGCCTGCAAAACGAAGTCAGACCAATGAATGCACGGACATCTTTCTGCGTGGAAGGTACTGGGGTGTCTAAAATTGCTTGAATGCGATCTGGTGTCAGTGCACGGCCCTCCTTAGACAGAAGGTGTCCTAAATAGGTCACCTTCGGTCTACAATATTGCAATTTCTTTCGTGATACTTTATGGTGGTGTGTAGCAAGAAAAGAAAGCAAAGACAAAGTGCATTTCTCACACTGCTCAGGTGTATCGGCTGCCAACAAGATGTCATCGACATATTGTATGAGAGCCACTCCTTTAGGCAAGGTAAAGGAATCAAGCTGTCTTTTTAATGCTTGACTGTAAATACTAGGACTCTCAGTATAGCCTTGAGGAACTCTACAAAATCTGTATGATCTATTATTCAAAGTGAAACCGAACAAATATCGGCTATCAGGATGAATAGGAATCGAGAAGAAAGCGTTCTTCAGATCAATTACAGAAAATGTAGTTGCTGTTGGAGGGACCAAGGTAAGCAATGTCGTTATGTCAGATACTACAGGGTACTGTGGTACTACAATCTTGTTGACTTCTCTCAAATCGATAATAAATCTATAAATCCTAGTGTCAGTATCTTTTTTCAAAATGGGAAGAATCGGACTATTGCAAATATTGTAAGGAACTTCTTCCACAACCCCCACCTTAATTAAGTCATGTACAATACGTGTGAGTGCTTCTTCTCCTTCTCGAGAAATTTTATACTGAGGCAGACTTGGCAATAAAGCGCCCTCCTTGACACTAATATGTACTGGTGGAATAACCATTTGCCCTACATCAGTGTCCGAAGTAGCCCACAAAGTACTAGGGAGTGAGGCTAGTGCAATGTCCTCTTTAATAATACAAGATCTCTCAATCATAGGGTAGTTGTCATTCAAAATAACCCGTACTCCTTCCGGAGAACACCTTATCGTAGCCCTGAAATATTTAAGCATATCAAGACCCACAATATTGTCTGGTGTGTTTGGAGAAAGCAAAAACGGACATGGAGCAGTAAACTTATCAATATCAAATGCAAGTGGTTGTGACAATGGGCTAAGGGAAGGTGTTCCATCGAAACCTATCGATGTAATGGTTAAGCCAGACAGGGGAGCCCTTGGAACCAATTGTTTAGACAAGGCGCTACGAGTAGCTCCTGTATCAACCAGAAACTGATCAGTAGAACCCAAAACATGTGCTGTAACATAGGGACCCCTCTGATCTACTGGAACTTCAATTGATTCCTTACCCCATCCTAGGCAATCCTATGCATAAGCAGAATCTTGAAAATCAGAGGGCGCATAGTCAGACATTTGATATTGGTTCCTTCTATCAAAAGTGTTAAACCCATTCTGCCCACGTGTATTAGCATCAAACCGAGCACGATCATTCGCGCTTCCTCTAGGCCCTTGATATCCTGAACGATTTCTCATTTGTCCCCGACCACGTAGATTCTGCTGAGCACGCAGCACTGGACAATCAGAAAGCCAATGTCCAAATTTTTGCAGTACGCACACTGATCAACAGACAAATTCGAACGGGCAGAGGAAGGAAAGGACGAACCATAAGATCCACGTCCACCTCTATCATTACCTCTAGAAGGCGGACCATAAGCTTGAGCCAACATAACCTTTGTTTTCAACTCTTTAGACTTTTTGTCCTCATTACCTTTGGCTTCTAATTCTTGCCGCTCATAATACTGGGCCATAGTTAAAAGAGAAACCGGAGAAGATGTAGTCCATGAACTCTCACTGGCCTTTAAGCGACTAGCTATTCCTGGCAAAAGGTTTGCGACATATTTATCGACAAACAGATGCCTACCCGTGTCATCTGTCAATGACTGGCCACTAAAATCGTGAAATGCTTCTTCAAAGCGTGTGAAGAAGTCAGAAACTGATCCATCTACCTTTTGCTTGCAAGACGCTAGCACTGTCCAATCTATCTTTTTAGGGGAATGATCGTCTTTAACTTAACTAATATAGCTGCCGGAAGATTTAAAATTAACTGACACGGTTTCTGTGCAGGTTCTCTATCTTCATCTAACCGCTCTAAATCTTTCCACAATGCTCCAAATGTCGCATTATCATCTATTTTACGCACAGTTCTCCACATATCAGGCGGTAATATTAATCCAAAGAACAAATCAATATCAGACAGAGTCATAGTACAAGAGCTGATTGCACCCTCAACTTCCTCATAAAGGCTGCTGGATTCTTTCGCGGGTCAGGCAATGCATTTTTAAGGGCCATAACATCTGCTCTATTCCAAGGAGTGTAAACCCAATTATAAATAAAGTACCCTTTCGCATTAAGAGAAGTCTTATCATCCTCTGTACCCGTTCCTTTAGGAGGAACATATAAAGGCGCGGCTTCCCGCATGGGTTTCACATGAATTACAGCATTCTTATATGTTTCAGGAGTAGAAGTTCGTGCCATGCTGATCTGAGATGCTAGTGCAGCTGTTTCTGCTGCCTTTTTCTCCTCTCGCAAACGGGCTGCTTCAACACGCAGTTTAACCAAGCGTCTGATCGTGTCAGCCACCTGGGAGAAGACAAAAAGACCGTCACGTAATTGTTTACAATCAGCTGCTACATCATTGGGCTCCACTTCTACCGAATACTTCCTAAATTGTTCAATAACCTCTGCAGCAAATGTATCGGTAAAATATATTTGCTCCCTTTCCTGCCATCCTTTTATACTATCTAAAAGTTCAGAGGCAGTGGTAGTACTACGAACGGCTTTACGCGCAGTAGATCTAATGTCAGATGCACGCTCAGCAGATAGCATGGAACGAGTTTCTCGAGCTTTGTCCTGGTCTGAAAAAGAGTCCTCATCTGACTCATGAGGAGCAGAAGAAAAAATATACGGAGGTGGAGAACGATCTAATAGCAGGAAATCATCTTGCGGTTTATTAAGGATAGGATAAAGGGGCTGCCTAACAGCATATTGGCCAGTTACCTGTAAATGGCGTTCCCTATCTTCCCTCTCTTTAATTTCTCTCATCTCCTTGTTTTTTAACTCTAATGCTTTCGCATAAATGGTCTTTCGCTGTTCTTTATCAATCAAGGCTTGTTCACGCTTCATTCGCTCACGCACTTCTTTCTCCCACATTCGCACACAATCAAACATATCTTGCCTAGTCTTTCGTTTAAACATACATTGTTCCACATACTGAATTTTTCGCAAATCAAATGACCCATACATAGGCCAACGCAACTCAGGATCTTTACTAGTATATTTGTTCCATAACGTGCAGTACATTATAGAAGAAATACCATACTTAATATACATATCCCTATTAGGCGTCCCCTCCGGGAGGCTGGTTGTGCTTCGTCAAGTCTCAAATTGGTACCACTACAAAAGCAACACATCCTACGAAGTGTGCTGAAAACAGGCATGCCAAAAAATAGTGCAAAATATGCAGTATTATAATCAAAGTAGCGCTTAAGGTACTCTTCATACGTTGCGCTGTTCAAACAATTTTAAATAGAGAAAATTCTCCTCATTACCTGCCTATATGCTTTGCAATACATATATAATTACAAAACAGATTCCAAAATTGGCCAATTATACAAACAAAGCCACAGTAAGTGTTACTAAAACTACCTTACCAATCAAAGGCATCAAACCAACAGCAAGTGCCGCAAAACGGCTCTTACCAATCAAATGGTGTCCAGGTTCCAACTGCCAAGCTCTCAAATCGACCAAATGGTCACTGCACGGCGAATCAACAGAAGAGATCTCAGTCAAGGACCGGCGCCGCCGGGATGGTCAGATCAGAAAGAAAGGAAAACGCCGTGGGTGCCAAGACTCTGGTGTCTCCTCAGGCAGCGATCGCGTCCAAAAGCGAGATTCCAATCCTTCGTCGCGACCAGTCCTTCGGGCATCCGAGTCGTTGATGAGTCCCACGTTGGAAGCGCCAATTTGTTGTAGTGAGCCTCAGCAAGGCCTACCAGTGCTTAGGGGTTCTCCCTTCTCTGCACAGAGTCCTCAGACACTTAGGAAGAAGTTGGCACAGAAACTGAAATATAAAAGACAGAGTTTATTAAACCTCATGAGGTGGAGCTAACATTCACACATCACCCTTCAGTAATGCATGAAGTAGCACACTGAATGGCAGGATCCTGGTCCTTTTATACCTACACAGGGGCTCAAATGAAGGCGGTACTAACACAAATGCTGGTTTTAGGTACATATAAGGTCATACAGAGAATGCACAGTCGACAAGTGGGTGGAGCTAACAGTTTCTACTTTTAGCAGACACATCCTGACATTTATAAACTCGGAACAGCTGCAAGCTCAACTGAGCATGTGCAAAGCAAGAGGAACTAAATATAACGTCTCTAGGCAGATTTCAAGAGCAGTTGACAGGAAGGTAGGACAGAGCACATGGCGAGCACATGGTAGCACATGGCAGCCAAAATGGCTGACAGAAATACAAAATGGATTCCACAAAGCGGACAATTTAGCCTCTAAATACAGGCTGTCTTCAGTTAATGCTTAACTTAAATGCTGCCAAATTACAACAAGGGTGCATACTTTAGCCTACCAGAAACTCCATTTCTAACAATGATGTTATCACACGTGGAGCTGTGTCCATATCTGTAGGGCACTGAGTCTAGATTTTCCAATAGCCTCTCCTGTTCCTCTGGGTCATATAATTTTCTGGTAACCCCATTCAGAATCAGTGATATTGTAGCTGTGATCAATAATCCATACCTACCTTGAGGGAGGGGAGGGGAGTGGTGCCAGGAATTTCTTTAAGGTTGATGACTCAATAGACATCCTAAATTTGGCTGTGGGCATCCTTGGGGGCTTGGTTTCTTACTCTAATTCTGTGGGCTCTATGGTCAAGGCTCATAGCTCAAGAAGGAGCTAGCAAGAACAGGGTGTAAAAGAAAGTTTGCTTCAGTAACAAAGTGTGCTGAGCGCAATATTCCCACCTGTAGAAGGTAACATCGCACAAGCAACAGTTAGGTTTAATCTTCAGTTTTTCCTGGTCAGAGGGGCCACATCCAGCAGAACCTCCTTAATCCAAGATGATGGGTTACGGTGATTCAACTGGCCTGGCCTTCTATGCTCCAGCACACTCCTGTGAGTGTTCTTTGCCGTCCATCCTACCTGATTTCCATTAATTTCTCTTTTGTCTTCATCAATTTATTCTTCACTCCATCCATCCATCCTTTACTCCATCCTTTTGCCTTCCTCTCCATCCATCCACCTATTTTTATTTTTTTGTTTAATATAGCGCGAACTCAACCCGAATGTATCAGAACGCTTTACATGAGCACCAGTTGCGTTACAGATGGACACATTCAATTTGTTAGGCATGGGGAGATTAAGTCATTTGCTCAGAATCACAGGATGTTGAGGTCCCTGCCGAGGATTAAACGTGGTTCCCCAGCTTTGAGGTCGACCACTCTAGCCGTTAGGCCACATCTACATCTCAGCATCTATCCATCCCTCCATCCATCATTCTCTCCCTCCATCTCTCCATTCATCTTGTCTTCATCCTTCCCTTAGACTCTCCTCCTCTCCCTTCCAATTTCTTTACACTGCAATAGGTCTCACTTATGAGCTTTTTGCAAACCAGAGTCTCCTAGCGTAGTCAAAGGAGCAATAAACAACAACTTAAATGTTTCATGTTACACAGAACTGCCCAATGATTGCCCGTCCACCCCCCCTTCGCTCAGGCTGCTGAAAATTGGGGTAAATGACGCCCCTGTTTTCATTTTGGCATCATTCTTCAACGTTTTATAACTCTCCCAACTCTTCATATTGGCTATGCTTATGCTGAAAAATCCGTTTATAGATTCTGGAGCAAGCCTGTCCTTTTTTAGGTCGAGCCTAGGCAGCGCACATGCGCTGACTGGAAGACCTGTTGTATTGAGAAAGGACTTTGCTCCCGCCTGCTGCTTACCATTGGTTAAGTTTAGTGTTGCTCTTCTGTGCTGCCTCCTAAGTGGGTCACACAGCGATACATCACTTCTGTTTTCCGCAGAGGAGCACCGCCCAACTACAGTTACGTTCCACTTGCATTCTTTATTTGTTGTTGGGGCAAACTCTTTTTTTTATTTGTTGCAGCATGGCACGCCGCGCTTTATCTTTAACAATGGCGGCCTCGCCTGTCTTTTGTTCTGCATATGCGGCTCACCCACTTCCATTTTTAGGTCTCGGCCTACACCAGCGCTTGCGCTGGTCTGGCCGAGAGTTTTAGTAAGCGGGTTTTGGAAGTGCAAACACTGGCTTTCGGCTGGCGACCAGCTTGAGTTCACGATGGCGTGCACGCGCAGCTGGCATCTGGGTTTCCTATCTCTTCCTCATTTCCTCATCATGGCTCATTAACTCTCTGGACTCTGATGTTTCAATCGCAGCAGCAGCTCACATTACCAACTGAGGGCCCTGGACTACAGTCACATGAAAAACAACATCGATTAGCATTGAAATGCAAGCTTTTTTTGTCTAGTTAGAAATATTGCTTCGGTGGGTTGATTTCACCTTATATCGCTATTTGTTTTATATTGGGAGTCACAGCCTAATTACCAGTATTTTTGTCTCTCACTGTTTTTTTTAAAATATTTATTCGCGCAAAGCACAAAGCTATATTTAAGGTTACTTTTTCTGCGTCACTTCTTCACTCTATTTAAACTCCACACCCCCACTCTTATTGTCTCTCTCCTTCTCTCTCTCTCCCCTCTCTAATTCTCTCTCTACTTAATTAACTCTCCCCTCTCTATCTTTTTTAGCCTTTCATTCTCTCTCACCCCTTTATCTGTTTCTCTTTCAAACTCCTTCATTCACTCTCTCTCCCCTTCTTTCTCTCTATCCCGCTCCACTCTTTATTCTATGTACACCCTTTCTCTCTCTTTCTCTCTCACCACCCTCTCTAATTGGGCATTATATCTTCACTCTATCTCTCACTCGGCAACACCACAGCATCACTCAGCGCAACCACAGCATCAATCAGAGCCAGCACAGCATCAATCAGAGCCAGCACAGCATCACTCAGCACCAACACAACATCTCTCAATGCCATCACAGCATCACTCAACGCCGCCACAGCATCACTCAGCGCCAAGACAATATCACTCAGCACCACCACAGCATCACTCAGCGCCAAGACAATATCACTCAGCACCACAGCATCACTCAGTACCACAGCAGTATCACTCAGCAACACCTGAGTATCATTCAGCATCACCTCAGCATCGTCTCCGCAACAGTCATCACCACCACCACTACCACCTCAGCATCACTCAGCACCACCTCAGCCTGCTCTCGGAATCTGGCATCTGTTGATTCTCCCCTAGCGTCTGGCCGCTGCTAGTGTTATAATACAGGTACTAGTTCCCAACCTTCACCCTCCGATTGTTTATGCCCCCTCAAAAAAAAAGCTTTAACAAATCAATCAATCAATCATGTCACTTATAAAGCGCACTATATACCCGCGAGGGTCTCAAGGCGCTGGGGGACGAGGGGGGTGGTGCTGCTACTGATCGAAGAGCCAGGTCTTGAGGAGTCTTCTGAAGGCCAGTAGGTCTTGGGTCTGTCGGAGGTTGGTGGGGAGGGTGTTCCAGGTCTTGGCGGCGAGGTGGGAGAAGGATCTGCCGCCGGCGGTCGTTTTCCTGATGCGGGGGACTGTGGCGAGGGCGAGGCTGGTCGAGCGGAGCTGGCGGGTGGGGGTGTAGAAGCTGAGTCGTCTGTTGAGGTAGGCTGGTCCGGAGTTGTGGAGTGCTTTGTGTGCGTGGGTGAGGAGCTTGAAGGTTATCCTCTTGTTGACAGGGAGCCAGTGCAGGTCTCTCAGGTGGGGTGTGATGTGGCTGCGTCGGGGGATGTCGAGGATAAGACGTGCAGAGGCGTTCTGGATGCGTTGCAGCCGTCTCAGGAGCTTAGCCGTCGTTCCTGCGTAGAGGGCGTTTCCGTAGTCCAGCCTGCTGGTGACGAGGGCCTGGGTGACTGTTTTCTTGTTTCGGTGGGGATCCACTTGAAGATCCTGCGGAGCATTCGGAGGATGTTGAAGCAGGATGAGGAAACGGCGTTGACCTGCTTAGTCATGGAGAGGGTGGGGTCGAGGATGACCCCTAGGTTGCGTACGTGGTCGGTGGGTGGCGGGGCTGTTCCCAGTGATGTTGGCCACCAGGAGTCATCCCAGGCTGAAGGGTTGGAACCAAGGAAGAGGACCTCCGTCTTGTCCGAGTTCAGCTTCAGGCGGCTGGTCCTCATCCATTCGGCGACGGCCTTCATTCCTTCGTGGAGGTGGGCTTTGGCGGTGTGAGGGTCTTTGGTGAGGGAGAGGATCAGCTGGGTGTCGTCGGCGTAGGAGATGATGTTGAGGTTGTGCTGTCGGGCGACGTGGGCGAGGGGTGCCATGTAGATGTTGAACAGCGTTGGGCTGAGGGAGGAGCCTTGGGGTACGCCGCAGATGATCTTGGTGGCCTTGGATCGGAAGGGGCGAGGCGGACGCTTTGTGTTCTGCCGGAAAGGAAGGATGTGGTCCAGTCCAGGGCCTTCTCTTGGATCCCGGCGTCGTGAAGGCGTGTTCGTAGTGTGTGGTGGCAGACCGTGTCGAAGGCGGCTGATAGGTCCAGGAGGATGAGGGCTGCTGTTTCTCCGTTGTCTAGCAGGGTCCTGATGTCATCGGTGGCGGCGATGAGGGCGGTTTCGGTGCTGTGGTTGCTGCGGAAGCCGGACTGGGAAGGGTCCAGGATGTTGTTCTCCTCGAGAAACAAACAACCATTGCCAGCATTGCAAGAACAAAAGAAAACTGAGGACATTTTTTATTGTAAATACTTTTTTTAATATGGTCGTTCAGTTTTACATAATGCCTTCTTGGTCATATATAAAGTAACAAAAATGCTTCTGACACTTTTTTATTATAACTTTTCAGCATGTGCGCAGCCACACTTCTCTACAGCACAGCTTGAAGACATTGGCAAAGTCAATAGCTCTGGCTAAACACTTATAAGGCCCCAAAGGCGAGACCTATTGGCTATGCCAATGCTTGTTTAAATTTACTTTAACTCTCAGTGCGGTGCCCGTTTCACGAGTGGCACGCTTTATCTTTTACTTTCCTGCTTGTTTTGTGTTACTTCCAATTTTACACTCCTTCAAGCCCCCGCTGCTTGTTTTCTGTTTTTGTGCGATTAGTTTACATAACACAAGCAGCATTAAGACTTACATCCAGTTTAAGCATTTGATGGGAGATAGAGAACGGCCTTTAGAATGAACACTGATGCGCAGTGCAACACCCGCCCTGCCCACATCCCTAGCGACCCACATCACATACCCTCAGAGGGCAATGCTTTACACGCACCATGTCCAGTGCTTTAAATGGGCCGGTACTCACCGGTACTGAGTACCGGCACTTCCGAATTTTCTTGCCGTCAGTACCGGCACTTTTCTTTATCCAGGGAGAGTACCTGTACCCTGTTCGGCGGCACAGCAGGCTCCGGTTAGGCATCTCCTCTAGCTCAGGGCAGTGCTTCCGAAGAGCGTGTAAGTCACTTAGCCCCTCAGTGGCCTTGCAGAGTCCCTGCTGAAGATTCCAGCAGCGCCCACTTGAATGTCCCCAGACTGCAGGGGGTTGAGAGGGCTTACATCACGCTGTGATTAACAGGACAGGGTCTGTCCTGTTAATCACAGCGTGATGTAAGCCCTCTCAACCCCCTGCAGTCTGGGGACAATTAGACTCTAGACACACCCTGCACTGTCGATCGGATACGCAAAGCCCATTCAGCTGAAAGTGATTTCGCCCCTCCCCCTCTCTCCATTAGGTGAGTGAAATGGGCTGGGACTGCCTGTTTTTGAGTGAGAGAACGAGGAGAGTATCAGGACATATATTAAAGGGAATGTGTGGAATGCTTTTGCGTACAGGTCTGCTTGTTTCTGTCGGTTTGTGCGCTTGAGAATATATAGTATTATGCCAAACAACCATAAATAACAGTAGGGCATTAAGAAACAGCAAATATCACAAAACAAGAAAATGTTACCATATAATCCTGTTTGGCTTTCAATTGTGTAATGAGTTAACCTGTTTTCTTTACATAAACGCATTTCATGTGTTTTGATATGTGCTGCAACTTGTACAGAAGCCATTATGTACCATCATATCTTGCCCGTAGCCCCGCCCCTAGCTCCGCCCACTTGCCACACCTCTAGCTTATTTTAATGAGTACCTGCACTTATTTTTTCCCATTTAAAGCACTGACCATGTCTGACCACTTCTGCTCTCACGGCTTTAAAACAGCAAGAATCTCAAATACGAATTACTTCGCAGATCTGTGAGTATAGCTGCCAAGTGGCCCCATGATGTCTTAGCCAGCATCATTTTACGTATTGGGACTTATCGGGTCGTGTATTTATGATGCAACTTTGTAAACCAACCGACTGCCATGTCCCTGCCTCATCACATTATCTCTGTTTCCTGCTGCTTTTGTAGCACTTGGTTGTCCTTCAGCACTAGGTTCGTATCTTAGAAATACTACCCTTCAAATAAATAAAAATAAATCCTAGCATGCAAGGTGCTTGCTGGCGTTTTAGCGCACGATCATGTTATGAGCAATTCTGTAGTGCCTTGACAGAAATCACCTGAAGTGCAGCAGCTTGCATCCTGGATTAAAAACGAAGGCCAGCCAGTGTTTAAAACCACTTTGCACAAAGCACTGGGGAAGCTGGTGCGACTGGGCGAGTCTGTTCCGGCCTGTGCATGAAGGCGCTGGATGCTCTGTCCTTCAGATACTGTGGGCCTGCTGCCCTGCTCAAGAACTCAAGGTAAGATGGAGGGGACAAAGGACAATTACCAAGCCAACCTCATGTCACAGGAATCCCGGCCCGAGTACAGGGGACGGCGAAGGAGTAATACAAATAAGCCTCGGCCCCCAGAAATGAGTGTTGCTGCTTGCTGCCCACCGCCTGCAGACAGGGGGGGAATTTAAGGGACAAATCTGACGCTGTCTGGAAACATACAAGAAGCATGGGCGCCCAACACTTTTGTTCAAGTGACTTTAGTTGCACTCATTTTGTTTCTAGTTTTATTAATGTATTTTTTTAATTCTCTGTGATGGTCCTAGGCATTTTAAAAAATGCTATACAAGGCAGCCCGTACTAATAAGACCTACGGTACCAGTGTCAGAACAATGCTCCTACAACAGCAGAAAAAAGAAAAAAAAATTCTGCTACTTTTAAAACGTTTTATTTACCAATCCAACTCTGATCTGTAAATAAATAGAGGAAAACAAAACGCCTCGTAATTTTGTAGATGCTTGGTTTTGTTAGGCACAGGGAGATGAAGTGATGTGCCCTCAATCCCCTCCACCTCTTCCTCTCACATGCTCTCCTCCACTTGCCTTCCCCTTCTTTTCGTCCACTTTTCTCTCCTATCTCTCCATTCTTTCTGTCTTCAATTTGGCTCCACATTTTATCTCTCTCCTTACCCTCCACCCTGTCCCTTCTTTTGGACCCTGTCTTGTCACTTCCCTTGCTCTCCATCCAATCGGCCCGCTTCTTCTCTACCCCGACCTCCCCTTTCTGCCCACCGTGGCTTCCCCTTGGTCTCCACCTCAGCCCTTCTACTGGTCTACAAGCGATCCTACCATGTGCACCTGTTCTCCACTTCACCCCTCCAGTAGTCTGCCCATCTTCAGCTGGCCACCGATGCCCTGTGGCTCCTATCAGGAAATTGTGCATTTGACATTACTGGGCTCCTGCCCTTCCACGTTCAGTGCCTTGCTTAGGGAACGCTTCCTGCCAGCAGGTCCCTGCCAAGCACTGTGTACACAAGCGCTCCTGGTTTAGGACTTCCTGCGGGATGTGCACGTGCACGGCTCCGGAAGGGGAGAGGGAGCAAGCTGTCCACTGCCACAGGAGATACATCCTTGTGGCTGCTTAGCTATACAACCCAAGGACCTAGACTCGAATCCTCGCTTCTATGTTTCTCCAAACTGTGTGATTCTGAACAAATCACCTAATGCATCGAAATGGTGTCACCAGTGTCTATACACAGGGTATATGATAAGTCATTTGAGTTAAAGCGCCTTACTCCACTCCTCACAGAGGACAGGGTATACCAAAAAAATGAACAATTGTAGAACAAATTACGTGTTTTTAATCTCTACCGTGTTTATTTATTCATGTCAAAAATATGAAACGTAGCACAATCTTTTTGAAAACTGCTGATTTCTTATGATTGATTTTGCAGCAGGTTTTAGTGGAAGTAAAAGTTTACATAAAAAACACTATACACCATTCCACACCACACAATTACACAACTAACAATTCCAATCCAACCCACATAATTCCACTCAAACCACATACATGCACTCCATAACACAAGGGTAAAAGACATTGCCATTTACACCGCCAATAGCTCTAACACAAAAAAAAATGCGAGACCAATTGCATTTCTAATGCTTGTTTATTTATGGCATTTAACATGGCTAAAGCTGCCAGATGGTGCCAGGTACTGGAGCTGCTTGTTTTCTCTGTATCTGGGGAGATTTTTATTAAATTAAAATAAGGTCCTTAAGAAATGATGCTCAGCATGGCATTTTTAACCTGGGCCCCACAAAACCTTCTGACATGCCTCACTAAACACGCTTCAACTTTATAGCCCTGGATTGAAATTAATGTTTATATCTTTAAGAGTAGTCTTTGTGTTTTCCAAGGTGCCAAAAAGTGAATCAGAGCATACCCTTATGAGCAAAGTTTGTTTGTCTCCGTGGTGTCAGCCAATCAGGCTCAGACATCACAAATATTATGTTTTAAGAAATGTAATAAACTAAATAAAGTCAGAGACACACCCCGTAACTTATAGTAGTGTAATACCTCACTTTCTGGTCTATTGCAAATATATATTGAGTTCTCAACAGAAGCTGCCAGCAAGGGTTGCATATTGCGAGATCTATTCAAATGCCTATCGTTCTTCGCAAGGTTTACAATAATTTGTAACGAGCACCGGAAAATCCCAAAGGTTTGGCAAGCATTTTTACTTTAAGGGAGACCTATTGACTTTGCCAGTAGTTTCAGGAAAATACGATAACTGGTCCCAGGACAGGTGGCATGGGTTGTCTGTGTCACGAGTGCTGGTTGGCTCTACAAGAGCTCCGGGCCTTGGTGCATAATCCGTGCATGAGCTAGCCCCTGCATGCGACGGGATCTGCTGGTGAGACTCTGCGAGTGCTGACGTCGGAAGCCCCCACCCAGAGCACGCTGTTTAGAGATGAGAAGAGGGCATCATAAGCGTCTCTTCAGCACCTGGAGGCTGGTAAACCGTGGGGGAGGGTGCGGAGCCGGGTCCATGATATGTGTGTGTACGAGGAGAAAGACGAGGTGAAGAAAGGCTGCTATAGTCCAGTCCTACTTGTTCAATACTGAAAACCTGCAGTATTGTGTAAGATATCTGAGTGGGTGGCTGTGCTATTGACCAGCGGAAGGATGCTATTTTAGACCCAGTTCTTTGGCAACACTTCCTAATTCTACTGCCTTTGTGTACCAATGGTGCCATGGACAGTGTCTCGCGCTGCAAAAACAGTGTGGTCTGGGGACAAGTAGAAGGAAAGTGAAGAATGCCGATGGGACTGCTGGGGCAGAAGGAGTGGCCAATCACTGTCCAGTGTGTGGGAAAAGAAGGAGTTGGGGAAAAGTAAAGATGAACCAAATGGGCCTGCGTGAATCTTGATTCTGCTACATGCCAAGGGAACGTTGCACAAAGCAAAGCCTTATCAATGGATTTCTTCTATGCAGATTCTGTAAAACCTGCAGACACTTTTTTAAGGCCCAGTGAAACTTTTAGTCAGTCAAAGCGTATAAACCAGACTCATGGACTTTCACAATGCACGATACCAGTGGCCCAGAGGTCTCCAGATGCGCTGAACTGCAGTAGTGACTACTTTTCACATTGCTGCCTGGCTCATTGCCATGAACAACTGCAAGTGGCAGGGTGAAAGACAACCACTTGGCATTCCTGGCCGTGATGGGCCAGGACTGCACGATCCCACGATGCACGGCAGAAGTCTCACAAGATCACGTATTTTGTGAGTGAATTTGCAAACCGTTTTTCATTTTGAGTGACAGCTGTCGCGATGTAAAAAGAGTCTTGCCAGTGGGTTGGTCGTCGAATGGTGGAGCTCACGCGAGTGCTTAAAAAAACGCCAGAAAAATGTGTGATAAAGTGAAAAAGCAGAATAGCTTTAGGAAGAATCTAAATGTTTGACACAATTAACCAAATATGACGAAAAGGGGGTGCTTGATCATACATCTCAGATTAAAATAGTTCCCGATGGGGCCTGAAAGATACCCCCCAAAATGCCAACAGAACAACAGTGAGAACCAAATACTCCTGTGATCAGGTCCAAGAAGCGATTGACGATGGCTCCAACATATTCCAATGGCTGAATAAAGAGGACCCAAAGCCCTCTGTATGTGTACATAATATTTTCTTTAAAAAAAATAAAAGACTTTGGCTCATTCTAGACATTAAAAAGAAGCTCTATTTAGTTTTACCTATTACGATGCTTATAGGAAAGGATATTGCGCTGCTCTCTTGTTTCGACCTTACTTTGAAAGTGCTTTAAATCAGAGGGGACTTTTGCTTACTGTAAATAAATGTCATATTATCAAATATTGTCCCACAGGATTCATTTTTTTGGAAACTGTCTGGATTCACAGCACATCCAAAAGTTGGAAAGTTCGTAAATCATTTATGGCATCCATACAAGTAAGGAGTGAGATAAATGTATCTTGATTACATTCTCGAGCTCTCATTTTGGATTGTGACTTGAAGTTGGCTCTGTTTAGATGCAAACATTATATCATGTGTAAACTAGTACCAACAAAATATTAATTAGAAGAATCGGAAATGGGAAACGTAATTCATATTTCCTTCCTATAAGCGATGTGGAACATGGATTTAAAAAGCGAAAGTACTTCTGTTTCTGAAAAATTAAGACTATTTTGTAGGAAGAAGTAACAATTCCCATATGTGGCCTTAATACGTGCAAACGTGATTGCAAGCGTGCGCTGATAGATGACTTTATTAAATACTGCTTTTTTTACATTTCTTTCAATTTGCACAAATAAATTAGCTCACTGCTCAAGCTCAATCACATTAACCACTGAGCTGAGGCAACATTTTCATCTAAAAAGATTTAATGGGGTTGGATTTAAAGTTAATTACCTACAAGAGTTCAATATCCTCATACGCACTGGTAATTATTGCTCTTTAAAAAGTAATGCATCAATGTGAATTTAACAGGGGGCATGGTTTGAACTTTCTGAACCCGATGGCTTTCACAATTATAACATTCCATTTTCAAAGTTATTTGATTTAATAACACTGGACACTGACTTCATACGAGGAACCTTTGTGACAGTCAGCCGTGAATGCAATGGGTTCATTTGCTGCCCTTTAAGTGTTTGCAATGTTAAAGGCTCCGCATTTTGTGACTCCATCTGCTGCACCCCACAGCTGATGATAGATAGATTGATATCAACCTTTAGAATGAACCAAGTGATCAGGCTTAGAACTGCAGAGGAAAGAGTGCCGAAGAGAAGAGGGAAACAGGGAAAAGCAATTAAGAATCTGGCAAGTTTTGAACCCCCATCTGTGCGTTAGTCAGCCGCCTGTGAGGATGGCCACGGTGGCTTAATTAGTACCGTGTTAAGTGTTTGTTATACTTGGGCGTTGACAATGTTCTTTAAAGTCCTGGTAAATGTTGCATTTGCCAAAAAATCGCATAAGCACTTTACACCAAACTCATACTTCCCCACCCTCGTTTAGAGATGGAGGAATGCGGGGTTTCTAAGAGTGGAGCCTCAGCTGCTGGCTCTACTGCCTGAAGCCTCTGACCTGAGGGCACAGCTGACACAGGGCTCCCCGGTCTCAGTGATGGTCCCTCTTTTCCCCCCACTCCCCCCGTGAAGGGCAGTCATCATTTGTGCGCACGACATGGCGGTCCTGGGCAGGGAACTCGCTCAATGACCCCCACGCACAGGGAGAAATGTCCCTGCATAATGGAAACACTGGTATTTTGTTCTGCCACAACCATCTCCTGCAGGCATTTATGTTGGACAGGCCGCTAAGGTGCTGTCTGTCTTAAAAGGCCTCTTCCATAAACAAGGCATTCACCTTAGCATTCTAGCCACATCTAGGAAAATAATAAAATATATTTCCCACAACAAATGCATTACCGAGACCGAAGACAATGCAATAGTGGGGTAGCTATAAGACATTTCAGTATGTTTTTTGGGTACAATGGTAGTATTTCACACTTGGCCACTTTGTTCACGAGACCTCATATTCATGCCTTTAAATCACATTAAACTACTTTCAGTTTTAGTGAGTGGGCTGCTGACTATTATTTGTCATTGTACAATTGAAAGGAGAAACCTAGACTCCTGAGAAACAGCCAGGGAGTTGGAAACCAAATAAGTATATTTTATCTGCTGCCCACACACTGAGTTCTGGCTGCTTTCATGCTAATCATCATGTAACATTTCACAGGTGTGTGCCTTTATTGAGGCTGGACAACAGTGGCCCTTTAACCCATTCCTTACCATGATATATAATTTAATTAAAGTTAGAGAGAGGTCTAAGAGTTGCGGTAGAGGTGGACCAATTTGGTACTTGAATGCTACAATAAAATCTAATATTATGAGGGGTTGAATGTGGTCCTAAATGTGGACCATAGGAGAACATATTAAAGATATTTCACTTTTGATCACAATTATCAGGCAACATCCCTGCACTGTAAGAAAACTCATTTGCTACATTTAGCAAAAAGAAATGCCAGATCTGATTGGTTCCTATAAGAAATTGGGGCATTAATTGCGGGGGGGGAGGTAAGAAACCACCACAAGTAATAACCACAACTCTTGTAAGGTTGAATCACTAAAATGACTAAATAAGCCTGTGCTCAACCCCTGATAGCTATGGCACAGAGCAGACAGACATAACTTAAAGGCAACATATACAATATTTATACAGAACCAAAATCGTGAAGGTCAAAACACAAAATAAGAAAAATCCCAAACCAATTTTGAAAAATAGAGTAAATGTCAATAAATAAAATGACAGGAAAAAACAATAATCCAATAAGGGAAACCAGAGTTATCAATTCTTAAAGTTGAAATATAAAAATGGCACCAAAAAGCATTAATCACCTAGCACCATCAGGTTGTGATTGACGGTTACCTAGGCGCAAGTTAAGGTTGACAGTGATAAAGCACAGGTTGGATTGAAAAACCAGGTTTCAACTGGTTAGAAATTTTACCTTTGGACATAGAGCCTTTTTATGAGTTTGGTGGTCCTC
Organism: Calotriton arnoldi; assembly: GCA_963921515.1. Classification (NCBI taxonomy): domain Eukaryota; kingdom Metazoa; phylum Chordata; class Amphibia; order Caudata; family Salamandridae; genus Calotriton; species Calotriton arnoldi. Next base: position 1,404,129 of record CAWUFW010004867.1, on the reverse strand, counting down.
CTGTCGGCCGGCCCATCAACGCCATGCCGACAGGAGGACCACCAAGCCCGTCGAGCACCCACCCGCCACATTATGAGTGTAATCCAGGGCTGTTGGTGCTGGGGCGGTCTCACAGCGGCAGCTGTTTAAGACTCATAGGAGAGCCTTAACAGCAGACCCCCACGTGACAGCGTCTGCAGTTCGTTCCTGCACGGTGTGGCATGCACCATGTTGTGCATGCAATACCATGCTGAAACAGGGGTTCAATTCCAGGGGGACACAACATGTGCTCCATGCATGCACCTCCAGGCCCAGGAGTGGCAGGAGTTGTCTCTCTGCCACCCTTTTCAAGGCGGACTCACCACCATGAAATGGGCGGTGAACAGGCAACTCATAATGTGCTCTACAATGCCGCAGCGGCACCACCAGCATATTACTGCTCCTGACCGCTGCGCCACTGCTGGGGGGTCCTGGATCATGAAGAATGTGGCGGTCCTGTGGTGGTCCAACCGCCACACTCAGAATATTGCGGGCAGGCCCGCAGTGGTGGACGCGGTCAAACCACCACCCCGAGTTACCACTGTACTTGTAATAAGGCCCATAGTCTCTGAAATGGAAGTCAGAAACCCCCAGTAGGGCAAGGATTCAGGCTATGGCCAAATTATTATTTGTTTTTTATAGAGAGCACGGCTACTCAGATGAGAGTCCCAGCGCTAAGCTTCACAACCACTGGTCAGAGGAACTTATTTAGAAAGCGAGATTGAACAGCCCAGTTTTAAAGTTCAGTTTAGGGGTACTTTCATCTTTGGTGGCTCTCAGATCAATGGGAAGAGCATTGCAGGTAGAAGTGGCAAGCGAAGAGAAAGAGGAGCAACCACATTTCTTCCTTTTAGTTTTTGGGACAACTGTCAACAGAGCATCAGAGGAATGTAGAGTTCTCGTTGGCAGGTAGTGTGTGAGTCTGTTAGTCAAGTAGCGGGGACCTGACTTATAAAAGGTTGTGTGGGCCAACACAAGCCCCTTGAAATGTACTCTCTTCCAGATTGGTAACCAATGCAGTTCCTTAAGGTGCAGATGAATGTGATTGTTTTTCCAGAGCCCTTAAAGAAGTCAGGGTGCAGCATTCTGTACCAATTGGAGTCTCTTAAGTTGGAACGCTGAGCGACACCAGTACAGAGCATTGATGTAATCCAGCCATGAGGTTATGAGAGCATGAATTACCATCTTTTGGCAGTGTGAAGGGAGCAGAAATAGAAACTTTTTGAGGATCTAAGAAGGCCTAAGCAAACACCTACAACACTGTCCACCTGGGAGCTGAAGGATAGCTTATTGTGGAACTTTACCAGAGGTTTCGAACTGTGGCAGGGGTAGTAGGCCACAATTTATGTCCCCAAGAAGGAGGATTAGAGCCAAAAAAGATTTATCTTTTGCTGGTGTTGCATTGAAGATTGCTCCCACACATCCACTGAAATACCACTGACAGTCGTGCTACGAATCTGTTCTGGGCATTAGAAATATTACTGTCCCAGGCAAGAAGAATCTGCGTGTCGTCTGAATACGACACTACTTGCACGCCAAAAGATTCCATCAGGACTGCTGGGGAGTCATGTAGACATTAAGTAGCCCTGAGGAACACCGAATCTTAAAGCTTTAGGCTCAGATGCAAAAGGTGCCATCCATACAGGCTGACTTCTGCCTGATGAAACGGACCCAAACCAGACCAAGGCGGCACCAGCAATCCCAATATTACTTAGCCATTGAAGGATGATAGGGTGGGAAACTGTACCAAACGCCACTGATAGATCTAGAAACAGGAGGACCACTTGCTTCCCTTGGTCCACTCAAGTCTGATGATATTAGAGACTTCTATTAATGTGTATTCAGTTCTATGTCCAGGGCGAAAGACCAATTGAGATGAATGCAGTAACTGATTAGACTCCAAATACATGGACACCTGCGTATTAATCAGTTTCTCAAAAATTTTAGAGGCCAGCAGTAATGAAATAGGCCCATAATTGGCCCAGATGGATTTGTCGGCAGAAGGTTTTTTTCAGAAGCGGAATAAATTTAGCTTTTATCCAACAGCTGGGAATGTTGGATTGACGTGGGGAGTCATTCAGGAGTGTGTTATGAGTAGGAATTTTAGCTACATTATTGGCTGCCATGATATGAGGGGGAAAGGGTCATCTGGAGAAACCAGTTTTCGAGGATTTTGAGGCTTTCTCAGAGTCTTCTAAAGAGATGGTTGCAAATCCAGTCAAGGAGCAGGGTTGAGTAGATGAAACTGTCAAAGGCAGGCTCCCCAAATAAGGTCCACGACGTCAGATAGTTACTGGACAAGGTCCTGGTGAAGCCATTAACTTTTGACTGGAGAGCTCAGAGTGGGAAAAATTTGATTTTCATGTCCAAGAAGGTCCTTAGCAGGCCAGATACTTTTGGTGCCTTCGCCCAGCGACGATTACTTCATTCTGACTTGGTCACTTTTTAGGACCCCAAATTCCTTCAGCGGGGCAAGGATGCAAGTTGTACCCTCTCCACAATGTCCCAATGACATGGATTTGCTGCTGTGGAAAAGCCCCAAGTGGGAGCAACCTGTATCTTTGATCCAGCAGCAATGCACCTTTGTTGAATTAATTTAGCAGGTTTTTCTCAGTCCTCCAGAGGCCTTTGGCTTTAAAAAGTTTCTACTTGCCAGGTTTTTCAGAATGTTAGGAGGAGTACACTTTCACACAGCATACGGTCCCAGGACCTCAGGAACAGCACTTGTGGTCAAGAATCACTCAAGCAGAAGCCACAAGCAGGGTCCAAGCCATGTCAAGTTCAAACTGGTCAGCTGAGGTCTTCAGGATAAGGACTTCTAGCAGCTTGTTATGTGCCTGTAGCTTAACAGGAGGTCAGCCAACCGACCCATGGAGTCCACTTCTTTGGCCTGGGCACAAGTAGGAGCAGATCTAGCCTTTCATATCTCCTCACAGATCTCATAACAGGTGCAGTCCTTTTGTATTCCAAAGGTCCAGTAGTGTTCTGAAGAGGGTGCAGAGGGGTGCCACATTTATGCCTGGCACTAGTCTGTGCGTAGGGGTGAACCCTGGCCCATCCCTAACCAATAGAATAGGAAAAAACCTTCAAGGGGTAACCCTATCTACTTTTGCAGACGTTTCTGTGTGCCCTGCTGCAAATAATCAAACAATGCCCCTCTCTACCTATAGCAAAGAGGGCAGAAACTATCTTCTCCTGTGCAGAGCTTCTGTGCTCACTCTACAGGTGGGGCCAGGTAAATGAGCAACCCCTCCTCTGTTGTTACTCAAAGCCAGTTCTGGAGGCAGCTCCTCTCCCTCTGGGATTTGTGCCTTGCTCACTAGAGGGACACACGAGGACGCAGGCTCAGGTGTTAGCTACATCTACCTGTGACAGGGTAGGCCTCTTTGAAGTTAATTAGGTTCCAGGGCACAGCCTAGATGGTCATACTGCCAGAGGAACCAAACACCACCCCACGCCCAGGGCCTTTGTCACAGCTCTGGTAGCAGGTTTGCACCTCATCAAGTGGCCTATTCAGCACCTAGGTGACAGTTGGAAGGTCATGCAAATGGGTTTTTAGAGGCTTCAGGCAGGGAAAAGGTAACTTTCTAAAAGTTTATTTTCTAAGATATTGTTCGCCAGTGAATTGGGCTTGCAATAAATATTTCAAAAAGTCCCAAAATTACTTTTGTGGATGGTTTCTAGCTGGAGTTAACATTATTAAATGCAGTATTGTATTGGAACCGCTAACCCTGCAACAGTGAAAATAGCTTTTGGGGCCTTTCCACTGTAAGGACATCTTTATCAATACATGTTTACATCTCCTTCATTTAAATACCATGCACCCTGCCTTATGGGTAGTAAGGCCTATGTAGTGTTGACTTATTAATTTTTAAATCGGGGCTAGCCAGGTTTCAAATGGTAGACCTGCACTCATGTTTGCACTGTCACTGCAGTGGATGGCACAATGGATGCTGCAGCCCACTAGTGAGATTTAACTTACAGGCCCTGGGTATACCTTATTCCATAAAGTAGGGACTTATAAGTAAGTTAAAAACACCAATTAGGATTATGCCAATTTCTTCATGTTGAAAGGGGGAGCAGATTCACTTTACCACTGGTTAGCAGGGGTAAAGTGCACAGAGTTCTACAGCCACCAAAAACATCCAAGGAAAGAATTTGATGGTATATTCACAAAAATGGTCATTTCCAACTGTTCTAAAATTTGAATTTTATAAAATTGCCCAACATATACCTGAAAGAAAAGGAGACATTGTTGGACTCCCAATCACTGAACGAGGGGAGATGAGAGAAGATATTGGTTGTATTAGCTGTTTTATTCAATATTTAATTTTGAACATCTGTGATAGGCACAAGGTAGACTGTGATGGGAAATTGGAACTGAAAACATTTTTAAACTTTTAAAAGAAAGGAGTCTTTAAGAACAGTGAACATTATTGTAGTAAATTGGGTTGCTGATTAGCTGGGGTGTGAGGCCTGGTCAAGCAGAACCACAATCCTTGTCAGGGTAAGGCACAAGCAAGCCCCTAATTAACCTGTGCTCAATCCCCTGGTAGCTTGGCACAGAGCAGACCGGCTTAACTTAGAGGTCATTTTCTAAAGCATTTGCACAACAATTTAAATAGTAACACAGTGATGACACACCACAAAAGGAGCCCACAATAGGATTAGAAAAAATAGAGTGGTTTTTAATAAATGGCACAAGACCAAAGCAACAAAAATCCAATTAGTAGAACTGGAGATATTAAATTGTAAAGTTTTTAGAGAAAATAGCACAAAAGGTGCAAAGCGCCAACTGTGGTTTTCTGGTCATGCCGGACCGGGACAAAGTAATAAGTTCAAGCCATCCACGATGGAGTGCGGGCCAGCTACAGGGACCCAGTTAGGCCAGCTGAACAGAGTACCTTAAATCCTGGTTTGCAGAACGTTGTGTGGATCTGCATCAGAGATGATTCACGCAGTCGAAGCGATGCGTCAGTTCTGAGATGCAGCGAAGCGTTAGTGCAATTTCCTGTTGCGTTGATGTCAAGGATCCCATCGACGAGGGCTTGCGATGCGACGTCCGGAGTTGGAGATAGCCCACACAGTCGTGGTGATGCGCTGGTTCCAAGGAGCTGCAAGGATGTGATGTTCAGCGTCGTTGTTGAGGCTGTCTTTAACAAGAGATGCAAGGACCTTTGCTGAGGATACACCGCGCAGCGGCAGTGCCAAAGGCAATGCGGGCTGCGGCAGTGATGAGAGTTTTTGTGACAAGTCCAGTCCACGCAGCAGTGGAGATGCGTCAGTTCTGCTTAGGGTTGCGCTGCGCAGCAGAGGAGATGTGCTAGGTCCGCAGGATCCACAGAGACTGCCAAAGCACCTTAAGCCCAATTGCAAAGATTCAGGACTGTAGTGGCACCACTTGGCAGGGTAGATTCACAGATAGCAGAGTCCAGGTGCAGATGCAATATTGTTGGAGGCCTGTTATGTCCCTGAGGCTTCAGATCAGGACGCCAGCCAACTAACCCTTGGAGTCACTCTGGGTTTAGGAGATGCAGGTCCAGTCCCCCTCACCCAGGCAAGAAGCCAGCAGACAGCAGGTCAGCACAACAAAGTAGGAGCCTAGCAGACTGCAGTCCAGCAGAGTGGCAGTCCTTCAGCAGCAGAGCAGTCCTTCTTCTTGGCAGAGTATCCACAGGTCCAGAAGTGTGCTGAAGAGTTGGTGTCTGAGTTCTAGTATTTATACCCAGTGGTGCTGTTGAAGCGGGGAGAAGCTTCTAGAGTTTTCCCTTTGAAGTCCCCAAGAATCCTGCCTGCCCTGTCCTGGCTCCAGACTAACTACAGTAGGTATGCAGCTCTTTGTGTGGAGGCAGAACACAACCTGTTCAGGTGTTATTGGGGCTGTGCCCAGCTCCTCCCTCACATCCTGCCAGTGATGGCCAATCCAGATACACCTAAGCTCTGTATTGCGTGTGGATGTCTAGCAGGAATACACAAAGCTCAACTGCCAGCTACACCCAGTCATGTGAGCAGAATCAGGCTACAGGCACTAAATGCCCAAGGCAAGAATATGCCAACTTTCTGAAAGTAGCATTTTCAGAATTGCAACTTAAAATCCAACTTCACCAGAAGTTAGGATTTTAAATTGTGATTCCAGAGACACCAAAAATGAACTGCTTATCTTTTCCCATTTGGAAATTACACTTATGAAATGTAATAAGGCAACTCCAAAGTTATCCTATGGAAGCAATAGGCCTTGCAGTAGTGAAAAACGAATTTTAAAGTTTTTCACTACCAGGGCATTTAAAAGTTGTACATGTCCTGCTTTTTAAATACATTGCACCCTGCCCTTTAGGATGTCCAGGGACTACCCTAGGGGTGACATATGCATGTAAAAGGAAGGTTTGGGCCTGGCAAAAAACTTATTTTGCAAGGTCGATATGGCAGTTTAAAACTGCACACACAGGTTCTGCAATGGCAGGCCTTAGACATGCGGGTAACACAACTAGTGCCCACTAGCAGCATTTAATTTACAGGCCTAGGGTAAATGTAGTACCACTTTACTAGGGACATGTAAGTTAATTAAATATGCCAATTGGTGATAATCCAATATTACCATGTTTAGAGGAGAGAGCACAAGCACTTGATCACTGGTTAGAAGTGGTAAAGTGCACAGAGTACTAATGCCAGCAAAAATGAGATCATGAAAACTGGAGGAGGAAGGCAAAATGTTTGGGGGAAGACCACCCTAAGGCTGACAGGTCTAGCAATTATCTAAATGCAAGTTACATATGGAAGACAGCCGGTGAGACACCCTATTTTATATAAGTTGAAGAGAGCTCAATACAGCTTGGTCATGATGAAGTAGAATGCAGTTTTTAAGCTTTAAGGTTTGGGTAGAGATGTATAAGTTTAACATAAGGGCTAATGAAATGCAGGTACTTCTTGATTAAATTTAGAAATTTAAGTAACATCCAATCACTATAAGAGCAAATAAATAGACATGCATCATAAACAACAGTGCTCCCTCCATCTAAGGCTCAACATGATGTATACACTTCAGACATTTGACTATTACAAGGTCCTTCAAGCTGTCAAACAAGTTTCAGGTGTAAAGGCTGAATTATTATTATATATTTATATAAGTCTTTATATTTATTATTTGCTTATCATGAAAAAGGGATGAAGGGAAAGGTAAAATGGGGAGGAAATTCATTAGATGTGTTTGTCTCTCAAAGACTGTCAGTTTTTTTTCCATGCCTTCCATCAATTGTGTGCATCAAGCATAAATTATAAACAAATCAAAATTTCTGCTAAGGTTCTATGTTTGGAAGGGAAATGCCTGTTTGGGTGGTTATAGGACTTGAATTTCTAGAGAGGAAGCCTCAACTGTGGGCATTACAAACTAACACTAGGGGCCATATGTACGACGAAGTGGCGGAGCGTGTCGTTAGCCTCCTGGGCTTAACGACGCGCTCCGCCACTTCGGAAGTGCAAGGCTGCACCATATTTACAAGAATGTGGTGCAGCCTTGCGTTTCCCCCTGCGATGGCGCTAAATTTCCTAACTTAGCGCCAACGCAGGCACCCTTGCACCAGAGTGCAAGGGTGTCTGTGTGCAGGGGAGGATTGGTTATGTGTAGGAAGGTGTCCCTTCCTGCACATAAACAATCCTAAAATGCCATTTTGTAACTTTCATGTGTGCTGCTTCATGCAGCACACATGAAAGTTACAAAATGGCATTTTTTAAAAAGGTTTGTTTATGTACAGGTCGGGACACCTTCCTGTACATAAACAAACCATGGCATTTTGCTTTTTCCATGTGTGCTGCACAAGGCAGCACACTTGGAAAAAGCAAAAACGAGGAGAAATAATGAAATTCTCCTCGTTTCGCCACCTTAAGACCAGGGTTTTCCTGGTCTTAATTTTGGCGCTGCCTCCTATGTACGCCACCCTTGTACATAGGGGGCAGCGTCAAATACAATAGGTGTTGCAGTGGAACCCCCACCACAACACCCACTGCATGCCCCTTTCACGCTAAACATAGCGTGAAATGGTGCCTTATGTACAAGACAGCGTTAAGCCACGTTAAGTGGCTCAACGCTGCCTTGTACATAAGGCAAGGCCCCTATCGCCACGGGAACGTCACAAAAAGTGAAGTTCCCGTGGTGATAGGGGCTTGTACACATGCCCCTAGATATTAGTTTAAAGATCGTAAAGTGCTGAAACTTGAGAATGAAAAAAGTCTTTCTAGAGCAGGTCCTTAGAGAGTTAATAGTGGTAAATATGTCTTTACAAGTTACATCAGGCATTCTGAAGGAACTCTCTGGACTATGTTACATTAGAATTGTTATACAGTGGAAGACAAAAAAGAAGGATTGCATATATATTTGTGAAGGAATGAATCTACAATTTAAGATGAAAGCTGTAATAAGAATTTTGGGGATGCATCTTCCGTGAGAGGAGAGATTAACTGAGACGATATTTACTCCATTGTCAATTTTGGTGTTCTATATCTTAATCTAAGGGAATGGAAACAGCTAACACTGTGGCCAATTATTTTGAAAAGATGATACAGGGTAGTACTTAGGGGGAAACGTTTGGAAAGATGGGTAGTATAAATATAGCTTGTCAACTATCCTTAGTTCCATCATGTCGTTGGTAACGTGCTTTAATGTGTAGCACACTTAGCTGTTTTTCTTTCTTACTACAGTATGCATAACACACATCTATTGCAATTTATGTTACCTAACCACTCAGTAGACTCTCCTACATGTTATTTTGCTTGATAACTGTACTGTTGTACAATATTCCGAATCAAAATGTTAGCTTGTGCAGTTGCAAAAAAATACATAAACAACCAAGTGGGCAATTTGGGCTGATAAGAGAATAAGAAACATCTGACAATGGAAATAAGAAAATAAAGATTTGCCAAATTATCAAAAAACTGCAATTGAGCAAGAGTACGGAAGCGGTGAAAGGAATGCTATGATAAGCTTTCACTTCCATGACACAGAGTTTAGAATCCAGTTCCCAGCTAACAAACAGTGGGTCAGGATGTTAGAGACAAATACAGTGCATCGAAACAAGACTTGCCCAAAAGATAATGAAAGCTTCCAGCACTGACTATCTTATGGGTGATAAAATCAAAGAAATTATCACATATCAGGTTCCTGACATCACCTTCTCTAACGGGCAGTTTGAGGCTCTAATTTCATTTATTAGGTCTCGCCCACAGCCAGATTTTGACAAAAGTTCTGCTGTGTACAATATCAATCCAGAACAGTGGGCCTTGGCTTAGCCCATTGATTATCAATGATTGGTTTTCTTGTAAATCTCATTTGCTCATGTCTTGCTCAGTGGCTTGCCTTCTTCTTGTGTTTGTCCCTCCAATGTTGAATAGCTTATTTAACACCCTTCTGATTGGATGACTTGTGTCCTTCCACTTTTTACATTCAGGAACTAGATTTTAGTGCCTGGTTACAGTCAGCATGAGAAGCCTGTTTTCAGACACTAATGAGGTCAATAAATAACTGGCCTGGCATATGACAGTAGGGTACTCTACAACCTCTATTGCTTTATGTTGGCAAAAGTTGTTGATATTCTGCTTCACAATTTCACATGCACAGCATTCTGACACCATCATGTAGCTTCTGTTACTACAGACATGCAAGCCATGTGCTCCATGGGATTTCATGTGTTTTATTTCTATCTCCCCCGTGTGCTGCTTCCCCCTCACATCCCTGCCACAACACTCTGTGGAATGCTTTCCCCAGCTCATCTGTTGCTTATCTCGCTTCTCTTCATAACTCTCTACTTCTTTCTATTTTTGTTCTTCATTTAAATCACCAGTGAGATGGCTGCATCCCTATAGTTCTAAGTTCAAAGTTCCTTCACGCTGCTCGATGGCATTCTGTTGCTCCCCCCCACACTCTCACCTGCAATTGGCTTTTCTTTCTGGATATTGCGCTTATTAATTTAACTGTCCAAGATAGGCGTCCAGCATCTTTGAATGGTAAATTAAAAGTAAAAAAAAAATGTCAGCCATAGCCTCTTGATGCATACATGGTGATGCATGTGTGCATATACATCATCATGCTGGAGATGAACATTTTCAGAAACAACCTTTATTTTGCCGACAATATTCAGTGTTCGCACCCAGCATTTGCGAAGTTACAATTCTTGTTTTAGTGGGGTTGGTGGAATGTGACCATTGGAGAGTGTTTGTTGACTAGTTGTTTCAGAGAGTTTACTGTAAACTAAGACCAAATGGCAGAAGCAGGTTCATTAGTTAGCTCATTCCTGTATTACTACAAAAGAAAAATGTGCTAGGAGTTGCAAAATCAGTAGAAAGCCGTCTCTTTTTAAAATTTTACTAAAACATGCAGAGATATCAAATAACTGGCCACCATCATCCAGACATGGCCACCATCATCCAGACATGGCCACCATCATGCAGATCTAGATGTCCGGCACTTTTCATAAAATGGCTTTGTACCAGCTCTCTCTTGTAAAGAAAACCAAATTGTTTCTTCCAGAAAACAACTTCAGAACTGCTATTCAAGCCCTCGTACTCTTGAATCTGGATGGTGGTAATGCCCCTTCTGATGGAACTCCATTGGTTCTCTTTTCCAGCCCTCACCATCTTCAATACCAGCTACATAATTCACAAATACATCATGAGCAGCACCCTTGCCTATATTACAGACAAGTTCACCATATCTGATGGTTCTTGGCACATTCTCAGCCAGGACACCATCATACCACAGACTAATAGGTGTAGAACAGAAAAAACAAGAGAACATAACTTTTTCATCTATGGACCCAGGATCTGGAACAACATCCCCATATACATTAGGACCACACAATGCTGCTCCAGTTTAGGAAAGAACACTACATCACAATGCATTAACAGTTAACAACACAGCTTCCTATTACTTGCTGACTGTCGTTGACCATGTACAGTGCTCTGGTGTCTTTTGACTAGGTCTGTGCTATAGAAATACCATATACACACATGTATTTATTTATACAGTTATATATACCAGGATATACTAGTTCTTTTCTGCAAACAACAAGCAAGGAAAGATTAGATTTTGGGGATACAAGGAAACTGACTTGCAGAGAGTGCTCTCTGACATGTCCATTTTTTAATATTAAAACAATGTCTACAGATAACCTAGCCACAGTAGTCAGTGTCATTGGTTCAAACCCTAGGACTGCTAACCTTTTTCCCACAGAAAAACATAAACATCTATACTGGGCTCTCATTATAGTATAATAGAATTAATTAGAATGATGGAATATACACACACTTGCGAAAGCTTTGTTAAAAGGTTGATTGTTTTGGCTGAGTGAAGAAGAACAAATATACATATTTAACAATTGGCCCCTTGTTCATTTTATTTATCCTATCTGCGGGAAGGATGGTGCAAACTTCCCATGTTTCCCATTTTTTCCATGTTTTCCTGTATTTCTGCAGCATGATATTCCTTGCTAAGTATGCTTTCTCCCCTCCTTGCAGGTGGTGGCTTTCAGGAGAGTGATAGATGTATGCTGTTGGTCTGTCAAAAGCATCTTCCTAATCTGCCCACACAGAGTTGGGGGATGATTCTGAACACATGGATCTTGATCAGAGCAACAAGTATATCACGTCTGAGCATTTGCCCACCATCTTTCTTTATATCTGGGGCAATTTCGATCTTCCTGCTTCTGAACTCCAACCCAGCACTAGAGAGCCATTTTTCGCCAATGCAAGTCTTGTTTTGAAAGGTTTCAGATGTGACTGGTGGCCAAAAGCTTCATATTTGTTAATGGTATGATAATGATGATAAGCTTGCCATTCTCAAGTTTCCAAGTTTATCTCATGACTCTGTCCTCTGGAATGTGCTGAGGTGACTTTTCTTGAAGCACAGAGGATGAATACCACGCTGTCCAACCTAGTGGCATACTACCAGAAAATTGTGTTTCAAATATCGCCCTACAAAATATATCTAGAATTCCGACTGATACAAAATTGTCAAAGTATGTATATTAAGGCAAGTTTCTTGATGTTATACCTTCAGGAATATTCGCGATTCACTTCAGTCAGTACCAGCACCTTCTGTTTAATAGGGAATTTTCATTTTCAGTTTTGTATTCTTTCATGCTGACTGAAGGCTGCTCCACATATCTTCATTGCTCCGTTGATGGAGCTTTTCCCCAACAGGATAATCTCTCCCCACCCCTAACTAGATGACAAGATGATTCTTGTGCCTTCAGCCTGTGGTGTGTAATGTTTTTCACTTTTAAGGTTTTGTTCATCAACCTGCCCAAGTTCCAGCTCCTACATTCTCAGGACCTCCAGTTTATTGTTGCGCAGTTGAAGACAAACTTATGTGCTGTGTTTCTGCACAAGGCTCAGGTGATCAATTTGCAGAATTACCTGCAGTTCCTTCTTCATGGTGGGGCAGATATCATATTAGCTACTGGTTGCAGGCTCAGGTGTATATGGTAGGGGTTGTCAGTCTTCCTCACCAATTTTATTTGCGGTATGGTTGACCAACTCTGATTTGGTTCTTATTGTCATTGCTCTATTTCAGGTTATTATGATCTTTGTGACATATTGAATGAAGCAACCGGTATTATTGAAAGGACTGATGATTAAGCTTGCACAAAACATTGCAAGAAAAAAAGGTAGGGAGACTCATAATACATTTGAATGTGCCCAAGGCATCATATATTTGGATAAATACAAGCAATTGTCTTCTTCATCCTCTTCTCATTCTCACCTCATTCAGCACCTTCATTCAGTAACCTGGTCCTGATGATGATCCTTAATCGCTAGGATCAAAACGCCGTCGACATACCAGCGCAACTTCCGGCTCCCCTTACCATGGTTCACTAAAAAGCCTTATATCTGTAAAAATCATTGTAAATAATTACCTGTGAACCATAAATCCATTTGTATTGTTAGATTTAAAATTCCCCATTCCCATATCGCATTCAGCATGTTATATTAGGTTACCAATGTGTGACTAAAGTACATGTAATTATGCTCACGTTATACAACCTGCTGAGTTATCCCGGTAACATGCAAGCTTCCGTTAGCCAGTGTGACTCCATTTTGTACTTCGTAATCCTTATTAGACTGCCTCTGCTGAGCCCGTGTTAGGCCTTAGAACTCATAATAGCTTGCCTCAGCAGAATACTGTATTTCGTTATATTTCTTTTCTCTGTCCAAGGCTGCAACTCGACTTGTTAACAAGACAATTATTCTGCTTTTGCATTCCATTGTATACATGTAGCTCTGCTCCCACGTTAGGAAACCCTGAGACTCGGCACAGTGGCCTTGGGCCGCTGATAGCACGTCCATCTGGCAGGTGTTAGCTCATCTCTCTGTGCCTGCTTTGTTCGTACCCGGCTCAGACCGGTACTTTTCCACCAGAGGCGTGGCCGAAGTCTCCTGAAGGGTTTATCATCTACTAGCGAATGTTGGGGAGTCAGTCCCCTCGACAAACATCTCATGGTGATGGTCTGACTGGACTCCTCTGCAGAGAATAGCAATAAATACGTAAGTTTCCATTCTCTACTGTCTGATCGACTCTTCATTTGGGAAGGCATAGCAGGTGGTCATAAGTACCCACGTGGCTCTAGAGGGCCCCGTCCTTCAGTATATAATTATCACGCTTTCACTCTGCGCCATCGCTGTTTTCACTTGTCACCTGCGCCGTCCACCTTTGAGTGTCAGGAGCACTTGTGTGCACAAAGTTTTTCGGGTTACTCACGTTTTAATTGCTTACAGTGCTGTTACAACTGTTCCAAAAAATTTCCGTACCCCTCTCTTATCTTGTCCTGCAAATTGCTTGTATTTATCCAAATATATGATGCCTTGGGCACATTCAAAAGAATTATGAGTCTCCCTACCTTCTTTTCTTGCAATGTTTTGTGCATGCTTAATCATCAGTCCTTTCAATAATACCGGTTGAGACATTGTTGTTTGTTTATACTACTTCACCCAGATCTCAACCAGGTCTATGGGTTTACTCCTGTTGCTTTTACCTATATTGAATGAAGCAGCATCTGGGTCTGGTGTTCCATCACATTTTTTGCCATTTGGCCTGATGGGTCTCTTGTTTGGTGCCACATTTCCATCCCATTTCTGGCATCTGTAGGGAATGACAGTAGGTTTTGGATCCGGGGAACCTGCGTAGGGATGTGCAACTGCTCCTTTCAGTGCCTGTGTCACCAGTGAGCCTGATGAACCTTTTAAACCAGTGGGTATTTCTCCTCGAACTTAAAAGAGTTAATGGCCAGTCTTCTTATGCTTACTACCTTTGCACTCTCATGGCATAGTAAGTCTGTGTTAGTCAAGAGAAAAACATGTGACCTACATGAGCCATTGGGGTATCAAGTCCAGGACCCTGGAAGCAGTGGAGATCCTGATTTGCTCTTAGGCTCATTGTTATTTGTTGAGTGAGGTACATGTCAATGTTATGTACAACCTATTAGTGGAATATTCCAAAGTTGAGTCTTTTGGTCTTCTTATAGGTCTTGTCTCTCACAAGCGACATTAGCAGACTTGTGCAGTGCTTCTGAGTTCGACATCTGAGCTCATTTGCATTGAGGGAAATTGCCTCACTACCCCAGAGCTGCACTCATGTCAAGGAACTTAGTATGTAGGGCGTGGAGGTTTTCCTATAACCTTGGCCATAAACCTTTCTCTATACCCATGAGCCCTTTCCTCACATTTGTTATGTTATGTTAAATAGTTTTATAGAGCACGCTATTACCCAAAAATGGGCATATTGGCGCTAGTGGCAAGAACTCTCAATATTGTCAATGATCTGAAAAACCAAAGCGAACCCATCTTTTAAGGGGCACCAGCCTGCTGGTCCAAGGAGAAAAAACAGGTTTTTAGATCCTTCCTAAATTTCAAAAGGTTTGGTTGAGCTCGTAGGTGATTCGGCAATAGATTCCACCATTTTGCTTCTATATTGGAAAAACTTCTACCTCCCCATTGAACTTTCTTTATTCTGGGAATTTGTACTTTGTTAACTGTACTAGATCTTAAAGTATGTGGGGGAAAATACCAGTGAAAAATGTCCTGGAAAAAGAGTGGACCGTGATGATGTAAACCCTTATGCACCCAGCAAAGAAATTTGAACTAGATCCGCTCCCTAATTGGGAGCCAACGAAGTTCCCTGCTGGATTTAGAAACTGAGCAGAATTTTGGTAACTTCAACAGAACTCCCCTGCCACATTTTGCAGAGACTGAAGTTTATTAAGAAGACGCGCTTCACATCCTACAAATAGTGCATTACAATAAGCAATCCTTGATAATATCAAGGCAATAATTACTGTTTTCCTATATTCTAATGGTAAGAATGGTAAGATCTTTTTAAAGATTTTTAACATGAAAACGCAGGAGGAGGTCACCTGGTTTGAATGTTCTATGAAGGTTAATCTGTTGTCAAAAATGATACCCAGATTTCTCACCTTCTGGGCTGGTGTTGGCAGCGGACCCAAATTAGATGACCACCAGGTGGAATTCCAAAAAGTACTGTTGTTGCCAAACATTGACACCTCCTTTTTGTCAGAGTTAAGTTTAAGAGAGTTCAGTTGCATCCACTGCGCAATACTATTCATACATGTGCTGAACTGCAAGGCTTCTTTTTCTGGATTGGACGAAATTGTTACCACTAGATGTGTGTCATCGGCGTAAGAACAGATCGAAAAACCATGTGCTCTAATTAGCTGAATAAGTGGAGTGATGTATGCATTAAAAAGAGTTGGACTTAAGGAAGACAATTGTGGGACCCCACAGGGAAGTTTAAAAGAAGGGAAGGTAAATCCTTCGAGCATCACTACTTGCTCTCTATTAGTAAGATAGGATAAAATCAATTTCAGAGCCGCTGGTCTTGCGTCTTGTCTGGTATTAGCCACGATTCAGAAGGAGGGGGTAGTGGCCCTATTGGCCGTGTCTTGTTGGAGGCTGAGGAAGTGGTCTCCTTTCCTGCTGCAGCTGTCATTTGCCAGGGAGTGGGTTCTTCCTTTGTCCCCCTGTCCGTTCAGCTCCATAATTATTCTCCCAGAGTCCTCCCAGGTAAATCAACTTTCAGCTTGGAAGTTGGCTTGCCCTAGTATCTAGATGTAGCAGTTCAGTCCTTCCAGCATTCTGCCACCTTGACGCCAGATGACGGTCATTGGACCTCATTCAATTTCGGGTGCATCCTTTGGTGGTTCATCCATGGAACTGTGTTACTAATCTGATTTTGCAGTTTCTTCAGGAAGACTCACCATCTTTGTTCAATAGGTAGCTAGATGTGCCTTTCGGAAACCCTGGGGTGGGGTGAGGGAATCACTGACATAATATCGAAAGACACATTATCGAAATACAAATATTTCGACGCAAAAATATCGACATCAAAAATATCGATATTGTATACTTAATTATAAAAATACACTAATATCGAAACAACATTATCGTAATGAAACTATATCGACTACACAAATATCGCACACATAAATATCGCAATACAAATTATCGACGGTTATAAATAAGTATAGGACATGTCCAAAATATCGAGAACAAAAATATAGACAGCAATATTATCGTTTTTTTAAAAATATCGACAACTCAAATACACATTAAAACTACTACTTTCAACACCAAAAATACACTAAATGACATAAATACACATAAAATTTATATATAAACATATCTATCAAAATAATAACAACATAAATTAATAATAACATAACAACTACACAAATAATATTTACAAACAAATAATAGCAACATATTCAACATTTAAAATATATATTATACATTTCTTTTTAAATAATAAATTCAACATCTCCTTCCTCACCTAAAAAAAACCTTTTCTCTCAATTTGCGTTTTCCATACAAGTAAAACAATTACAAAAAAAAAAAAAATCAAATTAACCAATAGAAACACAGAAGATCGAAATAGACCAATGATTTTCAACAAACAATTAAGAACACACTATATAAACAAAAAAATATGTCTTCTTTTACACCTTAAACAAAAATAATTAAGGAAGGAGAAACTCTGCCGGATTTTCACCACTCTCAAACACACCTCTAAAATCAAGCCTACTACCCCCAGGAAAAAGTAAGTAAATAAGCATTTCTAAATAAACTGTTAAATTAAAATGTAACACAGATTTCAATGGCTAACTTAAATTACTAACTCATATATTTTATCTCTTTATATTTCAACAACAGATATTACTCCAAAAACGAGAAAAAAGATTTCACCTTACAAAAACAGATAACTAACAAAGTAAGTATACTCAAAAAATAACTTGTTAAATCTCACTAAAAGGGAACTCAACACCTAAAATGTCCTAACCGCCAAAACGACCCATTTATACCTTTAAACTTTTTAAAAAACGTTTGTAAAATGAAACTAAAACGTTAATAAAACTATACTCTGTCATAAACACCAAGAACACTATATATAAATTGTAAAACATGAAATAAAATATGCTTTACTTTCTTTTCACAGAGCACTTCAAACAAACAACATTTGTTGAACAAAGAACATCTCCATTCAACTACAACTAAATAACAGTTGGTAAGTATATAATTAAAATGCATTTGTTACTATTCATAAAAACATGTATAATATGCTTTTACATATACTTTCATGTACATTTTTTATAGATTTTACCACCTCACAATGACTGAAGAGGCCCAATTTATAACATCTCAGAAAGGGAAATTCTCATTGTGTTATATGGGGTACGTCTACACCCAAGAGAAGCAAACAGGCCTTAAAGTGAACTGGAAATGTTCAAAAGTACTCAAACAAATGTTATGGTCGTGCTACCACCAGGGAAACAACTGTAT
This sequence comes from Calotriton arnoldi, assembly GCA_963921515.1. NCBI lineage: Eukaryota > Metazoa > Chordata > Amphibia > Caudata > Salamandridae > Calotriton > Calotriton arnoldi. The sequence continues at coordinate 1,386,276 of CAWUFW010004867.1, read as the reverse complement.
TATATACAAGGGAGCATAACCATCCACCAAATATTTCTGAAATTAACCCTTGAAAATATTAAAGAATTAAGTAGCACCTCACAACTTCCTACAAGTGTTATACTTAAAGAACTATTACCTAAAGTACCCAGAGAAGCCACAGGTCAATTACCATCAATTGCTCCTATTAAAAGAACAATAGCTAGGACCAAAAAATCAACAACACCAACAATACCTACACCTAAAAATTTTGAGGATGTCATAATTCCCCCAGAACTTAGTATAACAGACAATGATGAACCTTTTATTTTCTTTGACAATAAAAATAAAGATAAAAGGATTATTATGTTTGCTACAGCAAACAATATAACTAAACTTCGACAATGCCAAACATGGATGATGGATGGCACCTACAGCATATGCCCTAAACCATTCTACCAACTGTACAGTATCCATGGGCAATATCATAACACTTGCATTCCATTAATATTTGCTTTATTACCAAACAAACAGAATGCAACATATACTGAAATGTTAGGTAAAATAAAGCAAGAAACAAACGACTTTTTCCCTCAAAGAATAGCAATAGACTTTGAACAAGCCATGATAAATTCTATCCTCAAATTATACCCCCACACATCTATACAAGGATGTTACTTCCACTTCAACCAATGTTTATGGAGACATTTACAGAAATCTGCACTTAGAGGGTCATTACGATGACTGGCGGAAAAAACTCCGACCGCCATGGTTGCGGAAAATCACCGTCCGCATGTAGCGCGGAAACCCCGCCGATCCTATTATGATCAACCGCCAAAACATTCCGTCCGCTGCGGTAGGAGGCATCGAAAAAACGCCCGTAGAGGGCAGAGAAAGTGAAAATTCGACCGCGACGGTCGGTAACATAGCGGAAACACATCAACACGCCGCCAGACACGCAGATTGACCGCCAATGATATTATGATATCCCCGATGTCACAGCGGTACGTTCCGCTGTTTCCGTCCGCCGCAGTTGCCAACAGTAACGAATGTGAGATACGGTGGAAGCCCTGCAGCACAGCCATCGCTGCGGATGCTCTGCAAAAAAAATGGCGGCCAATTAAAAAAAAAAAAAATAAGGCCAGCAAATGCACACAGGCAACTAGCCCTGCCCCCAAAATAACCAGAAACCTCCCAATGACACCCCCCCATGGCAAAATCAATTATACAAATCACAGGACAACCCACACAGCACACCTGACTGCATTACACCATCTTGACACACCCAGATAGCTGAGCATAAAACCAGCCCCTTCCCTGTCCACAATCCTTTGCACTACTCCAGCCCTGAAGGAACCAAAGCCTGCAGCACATTGAATAGGCAAAACACCACACATCTCACCAGCACAACAACACACACACACACCACCTACACCACCCTCACAACTGCACCCCAAAACATCAGCACAGCACACACCATGGCACCACAGAAAATGCCAAAATTCACTGACACTGAATTGACAGTAATGGTAGTTGAGATAATCAGAGTAGAACCACAACTCTTTGGCAGCATGGTCCAACAGACACCATTAGCCACAAGAACAAACATGTGGGCAAGGATAGTGGGCAGGGTCAATGCAGTAGGGAATGTGCCCCCAACAAGAATGAAATCATGAGGCGGTGGCATGACCTGAAAAATGTTGTCAAGAAGAGGAGGGCCAAGAATCGTGAGCTGGCTGATGCAACTGGTGGAGGCCCTCCCATCCCACCAAAACCGTTCACTGCGTGGGAGGAGAAGGTGCTTGCCATACTGCATCCAGAGACTCTTGAAGGAATACCTGGGGGAGTGGAGGCTGGTAAGTACCAACTAATGTATACCATAAAACTGCCATGTACTGTCTTGCACAACTACAAAGATACATCCCTGAGGCACAAGTACACACATCTGCACCCCAAAAACACACACAGGTCACACTGATTTTACATCCACCCCACCTCAAACATCACAAAGGTAGACCACATCTACTGTGTTGTATGTGTCCAGGCAAACAGCATTACAACTCCCACCAGGCCCCCTGTCCCACAGCTGAGCAGGGTGCACTACTCCCCACACCCACAACCATGTGGCAGCCATTGTGTGCTACACTCTCACCTAACAGGTAGGTAGCCCTCTTTACAGGGAGGAGTGTTTGGAATAGGGAGGCCAGCACCACAACTCCCACCAGGCCCCCTGTCCTACAGCTGAGCAGGGTGGACTAACCCCACGCCCACAACCATGTGGCAGTCATTGTGTGCTACACCCTCACCTAACAGGTAGGTAGCCATCTTTACAGGGAGGAGTGTTTGGAATAGGGAGGCCAGCACTACAACTCCCACCAGGCCCCCTGTCCCACAGCTGAGCAGGATGGACTACTCCCCACACCTACAACCATGTTGCAGTCATTGTGTGCTACACCCTCACCTAACAGGTAGGTAGCCATCTTTACAGGCAAGAGTGTTTGGAATAGGGAGGCCAGCACTACAACTCCCACCAGGCCCCCTGTCCCACAGCTGAGCAGGATGGACTACTCCCCACACCCACAACCATGTGGCAGTCATTGTGTGCTATACCCTCACCTAACAGGTAGGTAGCCATCTTTACAGGGAGGAGTGTTTGGAATAGGGAGGCCAGCATCACAACTCCCACAAGACCCCCTGTCCCACAGCTGAGCAGGGTGGACTACTCCCCACACCCACAACCATGTGGCAGTCATTGTGTGCTACACCCTCACCTAACAGGTAGGTAGCCATCTTTACAGGCAGGAGTGTTTGGAATAGGGAGGCCAGCACTACAACTCCCACCAGGCCCCCTGTCACACAGCTGAGCAGGATGGACTACTCCCCACACCCACAACCATGTGGCAGTCATTGTGTGCTACACCCTCACCTAACAGGTAGGTAGCCATCTTTACAGGGAGGAGTGTTTGGAATAGGGAGGCCAGCACTACACCTCCCACCAGGCCCCCTGTCCCACAGCTGAGCAGGGTGGACTACTCCCCACACCCACAACCATGTGGCAGTCATTGTGTGCTATACCCTCACCTAACACCTTCTTGGGTGAGTACATGAGTGCCCCTCCGGTCCGGTCCAGGCAGCGAAATCTCGATTTTAGGAGACCAAAGGTTCGCTCCACCACCCGACGTGTTCTACCATGGGCATTGTTGTAGCGGACGTCAGACGGTGTCCTAGGATTGCGTAGTGGGCTCAGCAACCACGGTCTGTTGGGATATGCAGAGTCACCTAGGTGTGAAATAAACATAACGATTCAGTAATACAACTGTGGCAGAGGACAGCATGGCACACACAGCACACAAATTGACTCTGCCTACACACCCACAATCCATGCCTGCTCCGGAAGTAGATTGGCCATCAGCTGGGCACAATGCTGTTGTGCAGAATGTATGAATCATGTGCGGAGCACGGAAACTTGGCACAGACATGCAATATTATCATATCGGCCTGGCACACCACCTGCACATTGATGGAATGGGAATGCTTACGATTCCGATAGATGTGTTCCCGTGCCTGTGGTGGAACCAGGCCAACATGTGTGCAATCAATAGCACCTACAACCTTCGGGATGTGGCCAAGGGCATAAAAATCCGCCTTTACATCCGCCAAAGCCGCACGCCTTGGAAAACTGATGTATTGGTCCTTGTATCGCATCATGGCCAACAGGAAATCCCTTAGCACCATGCTGAAGGTGGGCTGAGACATCCCCCCTGCAATGCACACTGCCTCCTGGAATGACCCACTAGCCAGGAAATGCAGTGCCGCCATCACCTTTGTTTCGGTTGTCAATGCTGTTGGGTATGTCCTGCCAGCCCGCAGGTGAGGATCCAACATGGCACACAGGTCTTGGATGTTCGTGCGGTCCAGACGGAATCTGCGTATCACGTCATCATCCTCAATGTCAGCCAGCAGGGTGACAGGATGATACACATTGGGTCGCCTCCTAGGTGAGATGAAAGGGGACACGTCATTGCAACAGACCATGAGATGTGCACTACTCCGTAGCTTCTGATTCACACAGCGCAAACATTGACTGGCATCACAATGCACCATACAGTGCAAGTCAATAGTCGTGACACATAGAGAATACATTATACTACACTTCTTCAGTATTACCACAGTGAGAACAACAAACATGGAAACTGTGTCTGTGAATGGTAATAGTCACATTTAGGAATCTGGTGCAAACAGCCTGGACAGTAAATGATACAGGACATGTGTGAAAGAGAAACACTGCTGGCTTCCAAATGTCTGCTGTACGTGCCACACATTCTTGTGCAATCATGACATGGGACACATGAACGACACAATTTGTCCACTTCTGAAGGACTCTGCATGGAATGTGAGCCAATGCTAATCCACACAAGTCCAGAGACACTCACAGACATATTCACAAGCCTGTGCCAATATCCACTGTCATCAGTAGACATGCCATACATGCTGTTACACACAATTCAAAGTCAGTCAATGACTAATGATGAACAGCATATGCATATGTAGTCTTGACGTGAATAAAGACACAACAACACAACTGCACAATATCATCAGCAAGCACACAGATTGTCAATGTGGCACACAAAAAGTGGATAAGGTCCGTGATCCAAAAGGACTGTAGATAAACGTCAATATGCTCTAAAGTTGCACTATGACATGCAGTATGAAGCTAGCACTGCCCAGACACACAACTAAAGTAATACGTTTGCCATGGAGCTAATACTCCAGCTGCTTGGACACACAACTGTGACACAGAAACAACCAACACCACCACCCGGACAAAGCCACACCACTACACCTAAAAGTCAGCGCATGAACATACTGAGTAAATACCGAAGGCACAACAGCCTCATGCACATAACAACAGGGGATGTCATCGCACGACACAGGTACAAAAGGACGACTATCTAAAGCATCCTGAGCCACATATCACACAGCCTGTCAGGAACAACAAAGCGGACTCTCCACATTCCTCTGCAGACAAAGATGCTGGCTGTGCATCACTTGTTGGCCTCTGGTACCATTAGAACAACAAAAGTCTGAGTCAGATGTGTGCCACAGCCAGCCCTATCAAGGTATATCTCACCCATCTTGGATGCCATCATTAGCTTGAGTCAACAGCACCATCAGTTCACCCACACAGCGCAGGACCAGCTTGTGCCCCCGAAAGGCTACCACACCATAGCAGGCTTATCCACACGTGTCAGTTCAATATCAATGCACACGTGTCCTAACTGTGCACCCTGCAAAAACTGCACACACTTACTGAACATGAAAGCACACGCAATGCTGAACTGTCCAGGCCAATTGTGGGTCACCTTCTACTGGTCACAGATTCCATGTCAAACTTACCAGTCAGTGAGCACCAGCACCACATTTGGCTACAGTCCCTCAGCAAGCCAACGATCTTCATGTGGACAAGGTCAATGCACCTGTCCTTGGTGAGTACCAAAGTAACACACCACACACATAAAATCCAATATCAACATACTCACAGCTGTGGAATATACATGTGACAAATTCACATATGACCGGCAGACCAACATGAGCACATATCCTACACAATGACACAAGTAATGCTGATAACATTTTGCATATATGGTGACAAAACATACCCAAATGCATACAGACAGGTCAAATGATTAAGGAGGCACATATTTCAAAGTGTGCCAGTGATGTATGTTACAAGCTTCAGTGTGTATAGCACACACATGTTCATGTGGACATATACTCTTGGTTTTGCCACAGCGAACAATAACCTCACATGAATGCTGAAATAGGTGATAACAAACAGACTACAGTGTGACATATGTGGTGAGTAATGAAATGAAATGAAAATGAAATGAAATTTGTACTTGTAAAGCGCACCCATACCCCCAAAGGGGTGTCCAGGCGCTGTACGCATACCGCTGTGGAACCCTTCCTGGCTTTTTCCCTGTGAAATGTCCACTCCTGGGCACCTTCAGGGTGAAGCCAGGCATCCCAGCGCTGTTGGGGCCGTAATGGAGACAATGCTGAAATCTATGTACAATCATGTACTGTGTAGCGACATATTGTGTGAAATATGAATATGTGTGTAAAAATTTTGGCTCAGATACGAAATTTGGCTGGCAATGGGGTGAGAGACATAAACTTTGGGAAAATGTTTGGGTCAGATATGAAATTGTGTAGGAGTAATGTGCCCCATTAGTCCTTTCAGTGTTGCATTCGGTGTTAGATATGAAGTTTAGGCTCTCATTACTAACTATAGCTCATTTCAATTGAATCAAGTTCCATGTTTAATTGAAAGTGACCACTGTTCGAAGTACAGATATGACCCATGACATTGACACTACACGATGTGTCCATTGCTGCATTGAACGTGCTCTAAGAACACCATCACGCCCATAGTCAACAATGTCATGCTGCACCCTTGCCGTAGCCACCGCCTGGCACCAGCGGTGTGTCACGCCATAGCCCCAGACAGCATGGCAGCATTGCTAGGCATATACACATGGCTAATGGCGGATGGCATGCTCCGCCACCCAGATCCCGGTCACTCATGGCAATGGATGGCTCAGGAATAGCGGGAACTTCCGCCTGGCACCAGCAGTGTGTCACCGCCATGGCCCCAGACAGCATGGCAGCATTGCTAGGCATATACACATGGCTAATGGCAGATGGCATGCTCTGCCACCCAGATCCCGGTCACTCATGGCAATGCATGGCTCAGGAATAGCTGGAACTACCGCCTGGCACCAGCGGTGTGTCACCGCCATGGACCATGCCCTTCCAGCCAATGGGAAGCGCAATCGCGGTTGCCTGATGCAACTTTGAAAATCGCGGTAGGCGTGCTCCGCCACCACGAGGCCGGTCATTGGCTGCACTCGTAAGATGCACCACCGCGGTACCGCACGCCTGTCCCCTTCGGTGTGTCACCGCCATGGACCATGCCCTTCCAGCCAATGGGAAGCTCAATCGCGGTTGCCTGATGCAACTTTGAAAATCGCGGTAGGCGTGCTCCGCCACCGCGGAGGCGGTCATTGGATGTATTTGAATGAGGCAGACCTGGAACACCAATTGCAGCAGCTTAGAACCACAGAAACGAGCCCTGGGGCTATATATGTGTGTGAGGGAGCCACACATTGCCACAGCTCACTGAGCCTGCTGCCTGAGACCACCCACCTGCTGCTGCCTCCAGGGACTGCTGCCTGAGACCCCTCACCTGCTGCTGCCTCCAGGGACTGTTGCCTGAGACCCCTCACCTGCTGCTGCCTCCAGGGACTGCTGCCTGAGACCCCTCACCTGCTGCTGCCTCCAGGGACTGCTGCCTGAGACCCCTCACCTGATGCTGCCTCCAGGGACTGCTGCCTGAGACCCCTCACCTGCAGCTGCCTCCAGGGACTGCTGCCTGAGACCCCTCACCTGCTGCTGCCTCCAGGGACTGCTGCCTGAGACCCCTCACCACCAACAGCCGCTGCTGCTGTCTCCTGCCCACAGTGATGGCGAGGACTGAGAAGATCCGTGCCACTCCCTTCACCACCGAGGAACTGGAGCTCCTGGTGGACGAGGTGCTCAACCAGTATCCAAGGCTCTTTGGTGCGCCTAATGTCGTGGTGAGTAACTCAGAGTGTGAGTGAGAGTGCAGGGTGGGGGACACATGAAGTTGATCTGCTGCAGTATGTGCGTGGGAGTGAGAGGGTGGGTTATGCACTGCCTAGCATGCTGTTTCCAGGGGGAAGGTGTGTTTGGCCTATTCAAGAAGTTTCCCTGCCTGCACATCCAGATCAGAGGGAAGTATGATGTCTTGTCAGACATACAGTGAGGCTGCACCTTTTCATTTCACGAGTCAGGATAGTGATTGCCAGTCTGCATGTCTGTATGTGTCCCTGATGTCCTTCACAGGCCCATCTGTGGGCTTAGCTAGTGTTGTTGTCCAGAGGGTAGTGAGGCCATTGTTTAGACCTCTATATGTGCCTCATCTCTGGTTCAGCGCCATACTCAGGACCTGAATCCCCCAGGGTGACACTCTTGTTGGTCATTCACCTATGACACGGTACATTCAAACATTGTTGTGCCCGGACTCTTCCGTCCCCACCAGCATGTGCACATACTTGCATGTGTGGGCACTGTTTGTGTTTCCAAATCGTCACTCCATGTAAGGGATGAGCTGCCCCACGTTGGACCTCTGTGTGACCCCAAATGGCCTGCACATTCACTGCCCAATCTGACAGTGACACAACACTGAATGTACAGGGTGTCACATATGTGCTTTTCCTCTTGAGTCGCCATCAATGAGCCATTACAGAGATGTAGATTGCACACAACATGGCTTGTGATGAGGGTCTGCGTTCGTGAGGTCATGTCCCTCAATGTGACATCAATGACACAGTGTGGCAGTTGCAGGGCAAGTGCTTTGTGGGCTGCGCAGTGTTGGACACAGTGAGTATTCCCAGTCACATATTTAGTGATGTCATGCATGTCTTGTTATTCCCAGAATATTGCATTAGTTGTGGTCAGCATACACATTTAGCTCTCTGCTGGCATCCTGCATGGCCAGGAGATGGGCATGTACTGTGTCCACCCTCATACCTGCATGCATTAATGTGTGTTTCACACATGATGATGTTTGCAATTAGCAGATGTATTGTCGCCGCTGACGTAATGGCAGATTTTGGGATGAGTCAGTGTAATGGTCCTGCATTGGGGAATGGTGGTTGCTTACACTGAATGTTGCCCCCTCTTGTCTCCCATGTCTACAGCTAAAAGTAAACCAGCGCAAGGCCATGTAGAGGGCCATTGCATCAAAGGTGCGTGCACTATGTGTCTCCAAACGACGGCGCTCCCACTGTCACAAGAGGTGGGATGACATCGCACAGCTAAGCAGGAACGTGGCAGAGATGACACTGGGGCTGATCCCTCGATCTGGCATGTTGGCGTGGCGCAGCATGACACCACTAATGGCACGCATTGTAGCAGTGACGCAGCCTGACCTGGATGCACGTCTGAAGGTGCATCAGCAGCAAGCTGGTGGTGAGTATTCTGTGAGTGTGACTCTGGTTGTTGTTTGCCAGCATGTGCTCCAGGCCTGGGCCAGTGCAGGGGTGTGATGTTGCTAGTGTGATGCAATGGTGTGTAAGTGGCCTCGGTGTGGGGTGCAGTTGTCATGCATTCCCCCTACATGTACCTTCCCATGTCATTGGTGTAATGGGCCTTGACTTCACATTTGTAGTTTTGGGCTTCTGGTACCATCTTCATTGGTGTCGTCACGGACATCACATGTCAGGGTCCAGCAGAGTGCATGATCTGAGTGTGCCATCATCAATGTGTGCATTGCCTGATGTCAGATTAGTACTGGCTAAACATCTGACACCGATGTGCAACTGTAGTTGTGCCCCAAGATACGACATGGTGGATGGCATGTGCCCATGGACATTGTGTGTGGTTATGTTGGGGTCTGTGTCTGTGTTGGTGACTTTTGCTGGATCATGTTGTGACGTTGGCAACATGTTGTGAGTAGGATCTTTGAACCCTTCAGGGCCCTAGGTGTGCACAGAGGGATATGTGTGTGTTGTTAGACGTAGCCACCAACAGGCTAAATGGCTGTGTGTCCATCACATGGGTGGATTCTGTACAATTTTGCATCATTCCACGGTAATTTAGATGTTTGTATTGAGGTTGCACAATGTTACTGCCCATGGTGTTGTCCCACATGGATCATTGTCCATCATTAGTGATGCTTCACTTGCAGATATTTGTTGACTTGATGCAGATGTACTTATCCTCTCTCTCTCATGCAGCATCTCACATGGGAACGGAAGGACACGGGACGGACACCAGTGGTGAGGCATTAGGCACAGGTGATGCTCACCTGCATAGTGACACGGATGTCACCAGCGCATCAGAGGGGGACCGTAGTCATCTAGAGGAGTCCCTGCCAGAAACGCAGACCTCTACGTCATCTGACGACAGCGGTGATGCATTAATGGTTTTGTCCGAAGGAAACGGGGAGTCTGCCTCCTCGTCCACCACACAGAGTTCAGGGCCCACCCTCCCTGCTACTCCCACTTTTGCTGCCCATGTTCGCACCACGAGGAAGGGAAGAGTGTCCTTCATCCCAGGCACCGCTGCCCCTGCCCCTGTCCCCCCTGCTGCCATCAGTGCGGAGTCTGTGGACCCTTTGTGCCAGCTGTGTGTGGGTCAGACGGCTCTCCTCAATGCCTTCCTGGACCATGACAAAAAATTGGCACAGGTGGTGGCTTTCATGGAGGGCGTGCATTCCGACGTGGGTGGGCTACACCGGCCTGTACAGTCTCTGGCCTCTGCAGTGACAGCAGCCATTCAACTTGCCCAATCCCATGGTCCACCTCTAGTCCCTAGGCCCACCACCCTGACAGTGGACACATCTGATGATGGTGAGCACACACCCCAGACGTCAAGGGACAGATACGTCACGCGCAGCACACAGCAGCAGCCCAAGCAGTCCAGGCCGCAGACACCATCCCCACATAAAGGTAAAGCCACACCAGTGCGCAGGGGCAAAAGCCCTTCAGGCCACACCAAGGGCAAGGATGGCAAAAAGCAGACCTCTGGCTCACATGCCTCAGAGGCATCCCCAGCCAAGGACTCACCTGTCCCAAAAGTGTCTCGCAGAGACAGGCACACAGTTTCCGTGCCCAGTGACAAACAGGTGCCTACTAAGGGTACACGTAAGAAGGGCTCCAAGGCTAGTTCACACACAACATCTACTCCCATCCAGAGCCCTGTGAAGCAGGGTAAGGAGGCCACTGTAGGGGGGACACCTGGTAAACAGGTGATGCAGGGGCAGAGGCAATCCGGGGGCAAGCGTCCCAAAGGATCAAGCACGTCCCCAGAGGGGGGACCAGCATCTGCAGCTGATCCAGCTTTTGTGGCCAGTGTGCCTGTTGTATACACCCCACTTGGCCTTAATCCCAGGACACGGAAGCCATATCAAATCCCCAAGAAGCGGAAGGGCACCCCTCAGACTTCACCCACACACACTGGTTCTCGTGCAGGCATGAGTCCACCCCCACGTGCCACCACCCCACCTGGACCTAGCAACCCTGAGGCTTCAAAAAGCACTGCTGGCTCTACCACACCTGGACCTGGCGGCCCTCAGGCTTCCCAGAACACTGATGGCTCTACCCCAGCTGGGCCTTTCTCTCCCCGAGCCAGTACCCCAACTGGCCCCGACAGACAGCCACCTCCCAGTCATACTGCCAGCCAAGTCTGAGTGTTAGTCCCCCTCACACACATGTGTCTCCCACAGTGGTGCCATGGACTGCCCATTTTTGACACCCTGAGTGTGTTGCTGACCATGGCAGAGTACTGTACCACACATTTACAGTGCTGGATCTCATGTACCTCACCTGCACTTTGGACTGGCCACTGGCCTTGCTGTTCACTGCTGTTTGCCCCTTGCAGGATCTCATGTACCTCACCTGCACTTTGGACTGGCCACTGGCCTTGCTGTTCACTGCTGTTTGCCCCTTGCATGTGCAGGATCTCATGTACCTCACCTGCACTTTGGACTGGCCACTGGCCTTGCTGTTCACTGCTGTTTGCCCCTTGCCTGTGCAGCTTCTCATGTACCTCACCTGCACTGTGTCCTGGCCACTGGCCTTTTTGTTCACTGCTGTTTGCCCCTTGCCCGTGCAGCTTCTCATGTACCTCACCTGCACTTTGGACTGGCCACTGGCCTTGCTGTTCACTGCTCTTTGCCCCTTGCATGTGCAGCTTCTCATGTACCTCACCTGCACTGTGTCCTGGCCACTGGCCTTGCTGTTCACTGCTGTTTGCCCTTTGCCTGTGCAGGATCTCATGTACCTCACACTGTCCTGGCCACTGGCCTTGCTGTTCACTGCTGTTTGCCCCTTGCCTGTGCAGGATCTCATGTACCTCACCTGCACTTTGGATTGGCCACTGGCCTTGTTGTTCACTGCTGTTTGCCCCTTGCCTGTGCAGCTTCTCATGTACCTCACCTGCACTGTGTCCTGGCCACTGGCCTTGTTGTTCACTGCTGTTTGCCCCTTGCCCGTGTAGCTTCTCATGTACCTCACCTGCACTGTGTCCTGGCCACTGGCCTTGCTGTTCACTGCTATTTGCCCCTTGCCTGTGCAGCTTCTCATGTACCTCACCTGCACTTTGGACTGGCCACTGGCCTTGCTCTTTTCTGACTTTTGCTGCATGACTGTGTGAAATGTAAATAAAAATAATACATTTACTCCTGTTGTCTGCCTTGTCAGTGTCCTTGCTAAATAAAGGGTTACTGTGTGGGTATTGTTTACTGTGACACATGCTCTATTTTCCACTTCAACATTGCCGATGTCTTGTTTCCTCTGATCATGTGGTTTCAACTTTTGTGTCCCAGACTTGTGCATCTGTGTGTGTTGGCTTGGTAGTATGTGTGTTTGCTGTGGACTGATTGACTTCCTGGGTGTGTTGTTTTGTGTGATGTTTAGATTGTTGTTGTGTGTGTTCATGGTGTGTCACTCATCTCTGTTTGTAACTGGTATGTGTGTTGTGCACACACTGCTTGGTGTGCATGCAGTGCTGGGAGTTGATGTTGCCTTGTCCTTGCCTGTTGTGCACCCCCTGATGTTTGGCTGTTGTAGCATGTTGATAGCGTTGCCTGTGCATGTGTTGTGACTGATGTGGCTGTGTGCAGTGTTTGTGTTGTGTTGTGTCATGCAGTTGACAGTTGCTCTGTGTGTGGTGTTCTACTTTCCTGTCAGTGTGTGTGTGTTGTTGTGTTTGATTCAGGTGTGTTGCCATTGTGGTGTGCCTTACTTGTGTGTCTGTCACATGGACTGGGGTCTATTGTGGTTGCCGTGCTTGTTTTATGTGCATCCTTGGTGTTTTCTCATCTCACATTTGATGTGTCTATGGTCATGGTTGTGCATGTGCAGACATGTGGTACACTATGACACCATTTTGAGTGGATGGGTGTCGTGGTATGTCTGTCTATGTGACATTGTACAAAAAGGTATGTCGCAGTGGGATACAATTACATATTATGCCGAACACAAGAAAACATTATTACTTTAAACAAAATTAAACGCCACCATTTGAGTCATTCACCATGAATGGTTGTGATTTAATTACATCACAAAGTTGCATATTAGCCAGATTATAAATAACATGTGTCGATATCAAGCATTTTGTTTCAGATCTGGTGCAAAGGGAGGGAGTGCATGAAAAGGGTTGTGAAAGTGAAGTGCAAAAGGAAGGTAGTGTGCATATGTGACATCAATAATCAATATATACAACCTATCCAGCCAGATGTCTGGCAAATGTATAAATAAAACATAACACAAGGTATCCGATGCAGATAATAAATCTCTGTCATCAGTGTCTGAACAAAAGAAACAACGTCCGGCTCGAAGAAGCAGTCGGAGACGTACTTCGGGGGTCCGTGTCGGACCCCCCTGTACGCATAGCTGCGCGAGTCGCACACAGGGGGGACCCATGGGTCCCCCATACCTGTGCGTGTACGGCGCGAGTCGCTTCGCCGCGTACACGCTGTAGGGGGCGCCCTTGTTCGCCTCGCACCCATTGAGTCAATGGGAGCCCGCGTACGCGTTGTACGACCGGCTCCCATTGACTTCAATGGGAGTCCGACCGAATCGAGTCCGATAGCATGCGTACGCATCGTACTCGTTCGGTCGGGCTGCTAGGGTCTGATTCGGTCGGAAATCTCTCCGGGTCCGGCTCGGTCGGAGAGATGTCCGGCCCGAATCGGAATCGGCCCCATTGTGTGCATTTTTTCTCGCGGATTCACCGCTGCGGTCACGTGAACTGGGCATTATTTCAGGATGCGGACATGGTGGCCTGGGTGTGGAGGGGTGGACTAGAGGCAGGTGGGACATGTGTGGCTACACCTGTGATTGTGTTTCTGTACCCACAAGGATGTCTGGTGGGGGCAGGCACCTTACATCGGACATGGATTTGTGGCTTCTGTTTGTTAGCGGAGTTGTGTGATGGCGTACCTGCGTCGGCGTCCGCGACGGTCCATGGCTTGCTGTAGGTGGATCATGTACAGTGCCGGGAAGACGTGTAGTGCCGGGTCCATGGCGTTCGGCTCCAGTTATCGATTTCGCGCTCCGCTGTGGTGCTTCCGTATGCTCTGAATGGACGGTTTCTCCGCTGCGGTGGGCCTGGCTGTTTTGCGCATCCAAATTTGTACGGCAGGAGGGACGTCATTGCGTCCGGCGGTGGCTCTGGATTGGTTGTCTCCGCCGCGGGCGTGGGCGCGTTTTGATTGCGGTCCGAGTTGCACCGCGGCGGACGGACAATGGGCTGTGTTTGGCCATTGTAAATGGCGGACGGGGGTTTTAAAAACAGACCCCAATAAAATGCAAAAATACAACTGTGTCAAAAAGTAGATCCTCCATGTAAAAATCGACAATCCAATAACCATAAAAAACCCGAAAATTCGTAAAAAAGTTAAAAATTGCTTCATGAAAACCGAATAATAAAGGAAGTGTAAAATAAATATTTGTTGATATAAATAATACACACTTCCTTTAAAAAAAAAAAACGCAATGCTCCGTTTTTCCAAAATGCTTCGTCGTAAAACCTAAAATAGAAAAACAAACATTCCCACCCACACAAATGTACAAATAATACACTTGAAAACACCACTACAAACATTATTAACACAATATTAACGTAAACTAAACATAAATAGAAAAATACTAACTAGGCCGAAAATACGAAACACAACGTTAATAATTAATACCTAACTAAACAACTAAAAACACTATAACTTCTAAAACATAACTCCACGCACTCTAATCACAACAGTACTACCTTCAAAACACACTTAAATTAGTTTAATATAAAAGAAAATTAGTCTTACCTTCTCAAACGCGAACCAGCTCCCAACCGCGAGCTTCTTTCTTCCCAAATGACCCAAAACAACAAGGAGCGGTTACAAAATCAAAGGCCCAAATAAAGATGTCAACTATAAAAATGTTAAATACATGACTAAACAATTTATTTAATATTAAATAATGATTTAAAAATTACTGTTGCATTCTAATAAAATAATTAAAAATATACCTTATATTTTTAAATATATGTGTATTTAACTATTGTAAAATTATAATAATAAATATTATGACAGGTTGGCACCACTAAACTACCTGTTTCTTCTTGTAAGGCATGGAGTAAAGTGGATAAAACAATACTTCGCGCCCACCTGGAGAGTTCACCACCTCAACTTCTGGGCCATGTGGACTTAGCGGTCACCAATCACACTAACTGGATTCTTGATGCAGTTAATGGCTCGGTACCCACAAAAACAGTATCTAGAAATAGAAATACCCCTTCCGCACCCTGGTTTTCGGAATCACTTCGGAAAGAAAAACAAAACTGTCGCCGAATGGAACGTCGTTGGCGAACAAACTATCACGAGCCGGAAAAGCAAGCATATAGGCTGGCTTTAGTGAATTATAAAAACTCACTTATATCAGAAAAAGGAATTATTTTACTCATCAGATTAAGACAGCCAATAATTCCTCTAAGGAATTATTTTTGGTAATAAACAAACTTACTTTACCCTATAAGACAGAAAAGAAGGGCAACCAAAAGTTCTGCAATGATATTGCTGCAACATTCAAATCTAAAGTCCTGGATATTTTTAAAGCCTTTAAGGATGGCCCAGGGCCCTGCTTTTCGGCCCCAGTGAACTGTCCCGACCTCGATAAAAGTACTTTGATTACTTTTTCCCCCGTTTCCTTGGAAGTAGTAGAAAAACTCTTAAACGAAGCCAGGTCAGGATCTCCTTTGGACCCGTGCCCACCAGTACTTCTTAAAGAAATAGTGGATCTGGTGAGTCCAGGGTTCGTAGATATCTTCAACTCTATGTTTTCCTCTGGTACCTTCCCTGTTAGTTGGAAAGAGACGTCCATTCTCCCTTTGTTAAAAAAACCGACCTTAGATGCATCCAACCCCAATAACTATCGACCTATAGCCAGATTGCCTACACCGGCAAAAATAGTGGATAAAATCATGAATATTCAATTAACACAATTCATTAGGGATAACAACTTGCTGGATCATTCACAGTTCGGGTTTCGTAAAGAACACAGCACGGAAACGGCACTCATTAAAGCTACCGAAGAGATTAGAGCGGTAATGGACGTAGGAGACACAGCTGCTCTTGTGCTCCTCGATTTATCGGCCGCTTTTGACACGGTTGATCACACTCTTTTGCAGCAGCGGTTAGAGAAGCTGGGAGTGGGGGGCACTGCCCTGGCACTACTGTCTTCCTTCCTAAAGGATCGGAGATCAACGGTGTCACTTGATGGTTTTGACTCGGCCCCTTATATCTTGCCATGTGGTGTGCCACAGGGCAGTTCATTAAGTCCTTCTTTGTTCAATATTTACGTTTCCGAACTGGCCCCATTGATCCGTGAATTTGGGTTTAGTTTGACGTCATACGCTGATGATATTCAGATTGTGGTAGCTGCATACAAACATCCTCCTCAACACCCGCTCTGCCCGCAAACACGCCATCGAACTCTGGGACCTTCTCGACTCAACCTCCCCAGACGTCGCATTCCTGACGGAGACCTGGCTGAATCCCGCTTCAGCCCCCGACATCTCCATTGCCATCCCGGACGGATACAAGATCACCCGCAGGGACCGCACCAACGGAGTCGGAGGAGGCATCGCCATCGTCCACAGGAACACCCTCAGAGTCTCAACCAACACCGACGACACCCTCAGCACCGCCGAACACATGCACTTCCAGATCCACACCGATCCCAACACCACCCTCAGAGGAACCCTCATCTACAGACCCCCGGACCCCGACCACAGTTCAGCGATTCCATCGCTGACTTCGTCAGCACACACGCCATCGCCTCCACGGACTACATCCTCCTCGGGGACCTGAACTTCCACCTCGAGAACAACAAGGACACCAACTCCACCACCCTGATCGACAACCTCGCCACCCTCGGACTCAGACAGCTCGTGACTACACCCACCCACGCCGCCGGCCACACGCTCGACTCCATCTTTTCCGCAAGCCCACACGTCTCCTTCAACCACACCTCCGAACCCCACTGGACTGACCACCACTGCATCCACTTCACCTACAGGAAGCCCACCACGCACCACCGCACCGAACAAATGCCTCGCCGCTGCTGGAGCAGAGTCACGGAAGACCAGCTAACCACAACCCTCGCCCTGAGCCCACCCGCCGAACCCTCCGACCCCGACACCACCGCCAGCAACCTCAGACAGTGGATCGACGACTGCGCCAACACCCTCGCCCCGCTCAAGAATCCGCCCAACAGCCACACCAGCAAGAAAGCCACCTGGTTCACCGAAGACCTCCAGGCCTCCAAACGAACATGCCGAAAACTGGAGAAGATCTGGCTCCACGAACGGACAGCGGACAGCTACGCCGCCCACAAGAGCGCCACCCGCAGTCACCATCACCTCATCAGATCCGCCAAAAGGGCCTCACTCAAAGACCGCCTAGACAACAACGCACACAACAGCAAAGAGCTCTTCAACATCGTGAAGGAACTCTCCAACCCCAGCTCCAACACCAACGACATCCAGCCGTCGCGAGACCTGTGCGACTCACTGGCCACCTTCTTCCACCGCAAAATCGCCGACATCCACGACAGCTTCAACACCACGACCGCCCCGGCAACCACCGAGACCACTGCCCCCACAACCACCAACCGCCTGCTCTCCTGGCCCAACATCAACGACGAGGACACCAGCGAGATCATGAACACCATCCACTCCGGTTCACCGCTAGACCCGTGCCCTCACCACATCTTCAACAAAGCCAGTACAGCCATCGCGCCCCATCTCCGGAAAATAATCAACATCTCCTTCGAGACAGCAACCTTCCCGGAAAGCTGGAAGCACGCCGAGATCACCGCCTTACTCAAGAAACCCAAGGCAGACCCCAAGGACCTCAAGAACTTCCGACCCATCTCTCTGCTCCCGTTCCCCGCGAAGGTCACCGAGAAAATCGTCAACAAACAACTGACCCGCTACCTCGAGGAGAACAACATCCTGGACCCTTCCCAGTCCGGCTTCCGCAGCAACCACAGCACCGAAACCGCCCTCATCGCAGCCACCGATGACATCAGGACCCTGCTAGACAACGGAGAAACAGCAGCCCTCATCCTCCTGGACCTATCAGCCGCCTTCGACATGGTCTGCCACCACACACTACGAACACGCCTTCACGACGCCGGGATCCAAGAGAAGGCCCTGGACTGGACCACATCCTTCCTTTCCGGCAGAACACAAAGCGTCCGCCTCGCCCCCTTCCGATCCAAGGCCACCAAGATCATCTGCGGCGTACCCCAAGGCTCCTCCCTCAGCCCAACGCTGTTCAACATCTACATTGCACCCCTCGCCCACGTCGCCCGACAGCACAACCTCAACATCATCTCCTACGCCGACGACACCCAGCTGATCCTCTCCCTCACCAAAGACCCCCACACCGCCAAAGCCCACCTCCACGAAGGAATGAAGGCCGTCGCCGAATGGATGAGGACCAGCCGCCTGAAGCTGAACTCGGACAAGACGGAGGTCCTCATCCTTGGTTCCAACCCTTCAGCCTGGGACGACTCCTGGTGGCCAACATCACTGGGAACAGCCCCGCCACCCACCGACCACGTACGCAACCTAGGGGTCATCCTCGACCCCACCCTCTCCATGACTAAGCAGGTCAACGCCGTTTCCTCATCCTGCTTCAACATCCTCCGAATGCTCCGCAGGATCTTCAAGTGGATCCCCACCGAAACAAGAAAAACAGTCACCCAGGCCCTCGTCACCAGCAGGCTGGACTACGGAAACGCCCTCTATGCAGGAACGACGGCTAAGCTCCTGAGACGGCTGCAACGCATCCAGAACGCCTCTGCACGTCTTATCCTCAACAACCCCCGACGCAGCCACATCACACCCCACCTGAGAGACCTGCACTGGCTCCCTGTCAACAAGAGGATAACCTTCAAGCTCCTCACCCACGCACACAAAGCACTCCACAACTCCGGACCAGCCTACCTCAACAGACGACTCAGCTTCTACACCCCCACCCGCCAGCTCCGCTCGACCAGCCTCGCCCTCGCCACAGTCCCCCGCATCCGGAAAACGACCGCCGGCGGCAGATCCTTCTCCCACCTCGCCGCCAAGACCTGGAACACCCTCCCCACCAACCTCCGACAGACCCAAGACCTACTGGCCTTCAGAAGACTCCTCAAGACCTGGCTCTTCGATCAGTAGCAGCACCACCCCCCTCTTCCCCCAGCGCCTTGAGACCCTCGCGGGTATGTAGTGCGCTTTATAAGTGACATGATTGATTGATTGATTGATCCTATCCAGCAGTTTCAAAACTGTATGGGTACAATCAACAAATGGATGAGTGCACATTGCCTCAAACTTAATTCTGAAAAGACCGAGGTTTTGATCTTCGGTAATATGCAGCCAACCTGGGGTAATCTGTGGTGGCCGGCAGAGATGGGTACACCTCCCATACCAGCAGCCAAAGTTAAGAATCTAGGTGTATGGATTGACAATAAACTAACACTTTGTCAGCAGACCAACACCATCGTCTCGGCCTCCTATTTTCTTATAAAGAAAATAAGGAAGATACTTCCGTATATCACCGCGGATATCAGAAAAACGGTAGTTACCTCTCTTATTCAGTCCAAATTGGACTACTGTAATGGGCTATATCTGAATGTGCAGAAGCAGTGTTTAAAGAAGCTTCAGATGGTCCAAAATTCAGCTGCTCGTCTTTTGCTTAACATCCCCAGGCATAAAACGGTATCTAAGGAAATCCGCAATTTGCACTGGCTCCCTGTTTCCCAGCGTATTAAGTTTAAGGCACTGTGTCTTGCCTATAAAGCTTTGAATTGTGCAGGTCCTTCTTTTCTCCAGAATCTTTTTGTATGGTACAAACCGACCAGACACCTACGTTCGGAGGGGGCTAGACTTCTTACAGTCCCCAGAATCCGCACGGCGCATTGGGGTGGCCGTAGCTTTCACTACGGCACCTCCAAACTCTGGAACACGCTTCCAATGGAACTCAGGAATGCTAGCTCCTTAATGAGTTTTAGAAAAAAGTTAAAGACCTGGCTATTTCAGGTCTAGACGTTAAGGGGTCGATTCCGATTCGGGCCGGAAAAAGCACCGACCGACTCGGATCCGGAAATAATACCGACCGACACGTACCTGTGGCGCCCGACACGCCAAGTACGATGCAAGGCGTGCAAAATCCGACCGACACGTACCGAACCCAAGTCGACCGACCGAGCCGCACGGAAAACAGCAATCCGGTCGGAAAAACACACGAATCCAACCGACCGACACGCACCCGGAACAAATCCGACCGAACCGTACACGCGAACTCCAAACCGCAAAGTACGATGCAAGGCGCGAAAACCACGAGCGAGTCGGACGGAGGCCAAGCTGTACGACCGACACGCATACAAAACCGTGCCGAAGCAACACAAAACACCGCGACCGACGCGTACGCAGCATAGAAAACTGCACATACACAGCGTGAACGAAACGGAGAAGACCGTACGAGACAAATGCAGGGTCCGACTCGGTCACAAGAACGTTTCCAACATACACAGACAGTACAAAGGAAAATTCACCCAAAAAAAGGCCAAACAAGCAATTACCAAGCCAATAAATACTGGGGGGGGGTGGGGACAGACAACAAAGACACACCCACAACTCCACCCATATAAAGGACACAAATCACAACCATGAGCCTTTGCAAATGCCATTCCACTGCCAGCACCCAAGAGAAAGCAACCACACACCCACAGCTCATCCCTCACACAAGCCACACACCATCAGCACACCAACAAATACCTACCTCACATACACCCAGCAAAACACACACTCACACACCCTCACCTGCACTCAAACACACACATCACTCACCATCACCACCCATCACCATGCCCCCCAAGAAGAATCCCAAGTTCCTAGATTGTGAATCGGAAGTCATGGTAGACGAGATCCTCAGGGTAGAGCCACAGCTGTTTGGCACACTGGTACAACAGACCCCCATCTCCCAGAAAACCAAGATGTGGGAGAGGATCATCAACAGGGTGAACGCACAATCACCATGTCGGCGCACAAAGAGCGACATCCAGAACAGGTGGTATGACGTGCGCAGGAGGGTACGGGACCTGCTCAAAAAAGACTACATCAACAGCCAACACACCGGCAGTGGCCCTCCTGCCAAGCCAATATACCTCAGGCCCTGGGAGGAGAAAGTGCGGGCCATCCTTCCGCCAGTGAGCGTATATGGACTAGAGGACATCCCAGAGCCTGGTGAGTACACAACAAATGTACACAATATACTGCCACAAAACACACACACATCACTGTCAAGGGGAGAGTCAAACCATGCACTCATAGCAATTACACAGCAACCAGAACAGAATCATCCCAAAATGTGTATGTCAGTCAGATAAACACAACACATGCCATCAAAAAAGTCACATCCAACTGTGCCATCACATGTACAAACACAACTACAACTACAGCTAGGCAGTGGCACAAATAGAACTAACAAACACATCCAGACATGTAGCCACCACAACAACACCAACACACAGTGAAGACCACTCAAAGGAAGGAATTCTGTGTATGCTGGCCAAGTCAGTGTAGCCAATAGCATCATGGGAGTCGCAGTCACACATATTGCCCCCCCACAACTGTCCCATCAACACCACCATGAACCATGCGCACATCACAGGGAGTGGAGAAGGACTCACAAGATGGCTGACACTGGCAACTGCTGTGGGGAGCACAAGGCCCTGCTGGCAACTGTGCACCAACAAACAGCAGGACACCACTGACTGACATCCTGAGAGACAACTTCCACTCCCTGCAATGCAAGCACGTTCCATGGTGGGATATCTGGCTAGCTGGGTGGGAAGGAGGACTTGCAGCACTGACCATAGTCACAAGCACCTCCCCTCACACACCCCCAACACAAACTCCACAGAACCCACCTGGTAGAATGCAATGCCCCCCATCCTAACACAAGATCCCACAAAGAACCACCACCCTGGGTTATGTTGTGTGAAGCACAGGGCCACTCTTAGGACTTTTAGCCAAACAACTGCCAGGACAACACTCCCAGCCATCCTGTCAGCACAGCCAGCCCACCCCACAGGGAAGCAGAGTCAAAAGGAAGGAAGCATGGGCATGCTGGGAAGGGGGTGGAGGCAATAGCATGATGGGAGTCGTAGTCACTGATATTGGTCACCCCCACAACTGTCCCATCAACACCACCCTGAACCATGCTCACATCACAGGGAGTGGAGAAGGACTCACAAGATGGCTGACACTGGCTACTGCTGTGGGGAGCACAAGGCCCTGCTGGCAACTGTGCACCAACAAACAGCAGGACACCACTGACTGACATCCTGAGAGACAACTTCCACTCCCTGCAATGCAAGCACGTTCCATGGTGGGATAACTGGCTGGCTGGGTGGGTGGGAAGGAGGACTTGCAGCACTAACCATAGTCACAAGCACCTCCCCTCACACACCCCCCAACACAAACTCCACAGAACCCACCTGGTAGAATGCAATGCCCCCCATCCTAACACAAGATCCCACAAAGAACCACCACCCTGGGTTATGTTGTGTGAAGCACAGGGCCACTCTTGGGACTTTTAGCCAAACAACTGCCAGGACAACACTCCCAGCCATCCTGTCAGCACAGCCAGCCCACCCCACAGGGAAGCAGAGTCAAAAGGAAGGAAGCATGGGCATGCTGGGAAGGGGGTGGAGGCAATAGCATGATGGGAGTCGTAGTCACTGATATTGGTCACCCCCACAACTGTCCCATCAACACCACCCTGAACCATGCTCACATCACAGGGAGTGGAGAAGGACTCACAAGATGGCTGACACTGGCTACTGCTGTGGGGAGCACAAGGCCCTGCTGGCAACTGTGCACCAACAAACAGCAGGACACCACTGACTGACATCCTGAGAGACAACTTCCACTCCCTGCAATGCAAGCACGTTCCATGGTGGGATAACTGGCTGGCTGGGTGGGTGGGAAGGAGGACATGCAGCACTAACCATAGTCACAAGCACCTCCCCTCACACACCCCCAACACAAACTCCACAGAACCCACCTTGTAGAATGCAATGCCCCCCATCCTAACACAAGATCCCACAAAGAACCACCACCCTGGGTTATGTTGTGTGAAGCACAGGGACACTCTTGGGACTTTTAGCCAAACAATTGCCAGGACAACACTCCCAGCCATCCTGTCAGCACAGCCAGCCCACCCCACAGGGAAGCAGAGTCAAAAGGAAGGAAGCATGGGCATGCTGGGAAGGGGGGTGAGGCAATAGCATGATGGGAGTCATAGTCACAGCTCTACATCCCCCACCACATGGCCCAGCAAGCTCACACTAACGCATGCACATCCCACAGAGAGTGGAAAGGCCCATCAAAGATGTCTGACACTGTTGCTGTGTCGTGGGGAGCACAAGGGCATGCTGGGTACTGCACACCAACCAACAGCAGGACACCACTGTCAGCCATCTTGCCATTGCTCTCACACCCACACACACTGAACTCCCCACAAAAGCAAGTAAGTATGGGGATGCTGGGAAGTGGGGTGGAGGCAATAGCATGATGGGAGTCGTAGTCACAGACATAGCTCACCCCCACAACTGTCCCATCAACACCACCCTGAACCATGCTCACATCACAGGGAGTGGAGAAGGACTCACAAGATGGCTGACACTGGCTACTGCTGTGGGGAGCACAAGGCCCTGCTGGCAACTGTGCACCAACAAACAGCAGGACACCACTGACTGACATCCTGAGAGACAACTTCCACTCCCTGCAATGCAAGCACGTTCCATGGTGGGATATCTGGCTGGCTGGGTGGGAAGGAGGACTTGCAGCACTGACCATAGTCACAAGCACCTCCCCTCACACACCCCCCCAACACAAACTCCACAGAACCCACCTGGTAGAATGCAATGCCCCCCATCCTAACACAAGATCCCACAAAGAACCACCACCCTGGGTTATGTTGTGTGAAGCACAGGGCCACTCTTGGGACTTTTAGCCAAACAACTGCCAGGACAACACTCCCAGCCATCCTGTCAGCACAGCCAGCCCACCCCACAGGGAAGCAGAGTCAAAAGGAAGGAAGCATGGGCATGCTGGGAAGGGGGTGGAGGCAATAGCATGATGGGAGTCGTAGTCACAGCTCTACATCCCCCACCACATGGCCCAGCAAGCTCACACTCACGCATGCACATCCCACAGAGAGTGGAAAGGCCCATCAAAGATGTCTGACACTGATGCTGTGTCGTGGGGAGCACAAGGGCATGCTGGGTACTGCACACCAACCAACAGCAGGACACCACTGTCAGCCATCTTGCCATTGCTCTCACACCCACACACACTGAACTCCCCACAAAAGCAAGTAAGTATGGGAATGCTGGGAAGTGGGGTGGAGGCAATAGCATGATGGGAGTCGTAGTCACAGACATAGCTCACCCCCACAACTGTCCCATCAACACCACCCTGAACCATGCTCACATCACAGGGAGTGGAGAAGGACTCACAAGATGGCTGACACTGGCTACTGCTGTGGGGAGCACAAGGCCCTGCTGGCAACTGTGCACCAACAAACAGCAGGACACCACTGACTGACATCCTGAGAGACAACTTCCACTCCCTGCAATGCAAGCACGTTCCAAGGTGGGATAACTGACTGGCTGGGTGGGTGGGAAGGAGGGCCGGCTGTCAACCAAACACAACCAATGCAGACCATGTTCACACCCCAAAAAATACATAGAAATGCCCAAATAATGCAGGACAATGTGCCACACCAATATCAACCCCTGACTGTGACGACTTAGGACAATGCAATGTACAGGCCCGCACCCAGAGGCACAGTCACAACTGTCATGTGTAACAACCATTGATGCGTGCAGAAACATAACATACATTGTGTGTGTCTCCCAAAAACAGGTGATGATGGGGACACAGCAGCAGACGCTGAGGAGTCCCAGTCCCAGGCTCAAGAGGATGCGGAGCTCACTGGCGTCGTACAGCCTCTGTCCTCCTCGGACGATGAAGACCAACCTGGCACATCCGGTGCAAGTCTACATGCAGCACCAGCAGGACCACCAGCTGCAGCACCAGCAGGACCACCAGCTGCACCCCCTGCACCCACCCCTCCAACGACTGTCACCACAAATACCATCCCTGCCGACATGGACAGAACAAGGAGCAACACCAGCACAGGGACCCTGGACCAACCTGGGGCCATGGACACCACCACCACCACCAACCCCCAAGGTGGACCAGGGTTATCTGTGCGTGCCACTGCACACACTGCACATGTCAGCAGGGGTGGTGGGAGGGGTGGGAGACACAGGTCGCTGCTTGCAGACGTTGCTGGTGTGCATGATGACCCACAACTGGTACGCATAGCTGATGGGTACCAGTCCAGCACCGGAGACCTCAGCCAGGTAGTGGGGCTCCTCAGAGACATGAAACAGCAGCAGGCTGCCCATCATGCCCGCTTGGACTCCCACATGTCCCACGTGGAGTCACACATGTCCCGCGTGGACTCACACATGTCCCGCGTGGAGTCCAAGTGGGATGCACTGCATGAGATGACGGCGGTGCACAGGGACATTTTACAATGCCTCCGCCAGATGAACAGCAACCAGTCCACACCTCCCTGTGTGCCAACAACATCTGGTGCCGAACAAACTGCAACTGCCACAGGGAGGGAGGATGACTCTGGCGGAGAGTCCCCTGCACCGCAGCAGCCTGTACTTGAGGGGCCCCCCCAAGAAGAGGGGTCGTCCGAGGAGGGGCAAGTGAGAGGCCGATGGCCAAGCGCCACTCCCAGGAAGCCTGAACCTGTTCTGGATGTTCACCTTTGTGCACAGACTGTTCACCCTGTTGACGGCAACACTACTCCCACACATTGCATGGGGAGTACAAGTTGGACCAATGTGTCAGACAACTGTGGCCCCGACACTGGGGATTCTGTCTACCAGGACTTTCAATTCACCTAGGAACTTCGGATTGCAAGATTTATGTACAGCACTACCCATCCTATGCACTATTCACACAAATGTATGCCAATAAACACACTAATACACCATACTTGCCTCTGTTGTGATTCCAACGTGGGTGCTGTTATGGGGATGATGAACTGCAAAATTACACTGTGTATGCGAACTGCAACAGCAAGGACAACACAGGCATGTGAGTAAAGGCAACGTGACACATATGAGGGAGACACACCACCAGGGCTACACAACACATACACACCTAGGCCATCTGACTCATTGCCTACACTGATGTTGCCAGGGAAGACGGTGCAATGCACAGACACCACACCCATTCCCAGTTGTAGTCAAGTAGCCCACAGGTGCAGTAAGCAAATGGCAGTCAAATGTGTGACCACAGACAACGCACATCACAAAGTGAAGCACAGGTTTATTACACAGTTGCAACATGTCGTAACCACTACAGATGCAAGGTAATCCCACCTGGCAGCGGGCACACAGTCAACAACTGTAGACGGAAGGAAGTCCATGGGTGTGGCGCACATCACCTGTAGGGACACAACAGCTACCAGCCTGGAAGTGCAATCACGTCGTCGGTGGACACAGTTGACCAAACGAATCTGAAAGTACCCTGTGAAGGACAGAAATGACACACAGTCAAAAGCAATGGAGTACAGGACAGAACAGCAAAACTCATGCACAATACATGTTACAAGATACCCACCCAGAACCAAGTTAGCATGTCAACACTGTTGGGGAGTACAGCCCACCTGTAAGCACACATCGCAACACACATCCAGTCAAGTAGCCCATGCACACACTCCAACAGCACCAGAGCACCACCTACACATCATGCCAACTCACATCATTGACCTGACACCTCAGGATACTCACATTCAGCTAAAGAAGTTGGTGATGAGCTGTGTGCGGACATCACCATCATCATCATCATCATCATCGTCACTGGCATCGTGGTCCAGGCCAGGATCCTCCACAGGTGGCGGATGTTGGTCATTGTCATCCTGGATGAGAGGCAACTCCTTCCGCACTGCCAGGTTGTGGAGCATGCAGCAGACGATGATAATCTTGCACACTTTCGCAGGGGCATATGGGAGGGACCCTCCGGTCTTGTCCAGGCAGCGGAAGCAGCTCTTCAGGAGACCAAATGTCCGCTCAATCACTCTCCTGGTCCGACCATGTGCCTCATTGTAGCGCATCTGGGCTGGTGTCACAGGGTTCCTGAGGGGTGTCAGCAACCACGGCATGTTGGGGTATACCGAGTCACCTACGGACAGACAAGTGCACATTAGCTGACTTGGAAAAGTGGGCGGAATACTACAGATCAGATCACACACAATGGCACAAAGTCAGTACACACCGACAAGCCAGGCACGCTGGTTCTGCATCTGTGCCATCATCCTGGGGATGCGACTACTCCTCATCACAAAGGCATCGTGTGCTGAACCAGGGAAACGGGCACACACGTGTGTGATGGTCATGTCTGCAAGACACACCACCAGTGCATTGACCGAGTGGTAGTGCTTGCGGTTCCTGTAGGCCTGCTCCTGGGCCTGTGGTGGTACCAGAGCCACATGTGTCCCATCAATGGAGCCAATGACATGCGGCATCCTCCCCAGGGCATAAAAGTCACTCTTCACGTCAGTGAGTCGTCGCAGTCTAGGGAAATAGATGTACCGGTTCAGGAATAGCAACATTGCCGCCAAAACATCGCGGAGCACACGGCTCAACATGGTCTGTGACATCCCACCAGCAGTCGCCACAGTATGTTGGAAGGTACCGGTGGCAAAGAAGTGTAGGGCTGCCATCACCTTCACCTTGGGGGTCAGCGCTGTAGGATACGGCCGGCCAGACTGCAAATGTGGGGACAACTGCAATGCCAAATATTCAATAAGCTGCCTGGTGAAGCGGTACCGTCGGATGCTGTCCCGTTCCACCATCGTTGCCAGGTCTGGGAATGGTCGATGGACAGAAGGAGCCCTGCAGTGCAGAGGAGAAGTAAGCAAGATTGTCAGTCACCCCACATATGCGGCATTGAACACACTCAATATCCCAACATACATCATTATGAGGCACAACTACATGAAGTGTGCAGTTCCGGAAGGACATGTATGGTACATACATGGCCAACATCTGTCAACACGGTCCAACAGGTGGCATCAATTAGTCCCAGGTTGGCCCATTGGATATCATGAGGCCGTGTCACAGTTCCCATCTCCTGCTGCCGTGTCACAATCACCCCCCACAGTGACATGTGAGGACAGATGTGCCTCAGGCACCACAGCTCAACGACAGGTACATTCCCAGGGACCCTGTATTGCCACATGGACACTGGCATTACATGGAGTATCATGTATACACCACAGCAAAACAACCATGACCCCCACAGGTAGTGGCCCCACTTGCCACGGCAGGACAGACATGGACGTCTGTGACACACACACGCACAACATCAAAGTCCATGCACACACAACCTGGATGTGGAGACTGTCTCCCATTGTGCACATGAAATCAGAGACATTGTAAACACTACATGCACAAAGACTGTGGAGGACCATCACTATTGTGCCACTGGGACACCCTGGCTCAAACATACCGTCCCACATGGGACTCACGGGGTATGTGACATGACATACACATACACCACCGTGAAATGTGACCATGGCACATGCACAGATTTGAACAGTTGCACATCACAGTGGTCATGTACACGTAACACCCAGGATCCTGTCCCCATGAACACGTGCACAGCCTGGGGGTGGCTGCCCACAGGTGACACCCACAGGACAACATGTACACCAACATACACACAATAGGAAATGCAGCCTTACATGCCTTATGATAAAGTTTGGACAGGCTGTCGTGATGTAGGTGTGCCCCTCACTCCCTGGGAGCTATCTGTGGCTGGCATATGTCCATCTGAGACAGGCATGCTGACATATGCCAGTCACATGTACAGTGATGCGTTGAACAGCAATGGACCGGTCGGTGCCCCCGGCCGGCCCATTGCATTCAATGTGTGCGGGTACGCATTGTACCCCTGTACGCGTTGTACCCCTGTACGCGTTGTACTGCAATGGACCGGTCGGTGCCCCCGGCCGGCCCATTGCATTCAATGTGTGCGGGTACGCGTTGTACCCCTGTACGCGTTGTACCCCTGTACGCGTTGTACTGCAATGGACCGGTCGGTGCCCCCGGCCGGCCCATTGCATTCAATGTGTGCGGGTACGCGTTGTACCCCTGTACGCGTTGTACTGCAATGGACCGGTCGGTGCCCCCGGCCGGCCCATTGCATTCAATGTGTGCGGGTACGCGTTGTACCCTTGTACGCGTTGTACTGCAATGGACCGATCGGTGCCCCCGGCCGGCCCATTGCATTCAATGTGCGGTACGCGTTGTACCCCTGTACGCGTTGTACCCCTGTACGCGTTGTACTGCAATGGACCGGTCGGTGCCCCCGGCCGGCCCATTGCATTCAATGTGTCCGGTGCACGCGTTGTACCCCTGTACGCGTTGTACTGCAATGGACCGGTCGGTGCCCCGGCCGGCCCATTGCATTCAATGTGTGCGGGTACGCGTTGTACCCCTGTTCGCGTTGTACTGCAATGGACCGGTCGGTGCCCCCGGCCGGCCCATTGCATTCAATGTGTGCGGGTACGCGTTGTACCCCTGAACGCGTTGTACTGCAATGGACCGATCGGTGCCCCCGGCCGGCCCATTGCATTCAATGTGTGCGGGTACGCGTTGTACCCCTGTACGCGTTGTACTGCAATGGACCGATCGGTGCCCCCGGCCGGCCCATTGCATTCAATGTGTGCGGGTACGCGTTGTACCCCTGTACGCGTTGTACTGCAATGGACCGATCGGTGCCCCCGGCCGGCCCATTGCATTCAATGTGTGCGGGTACGCGTTGTACCCCTGTACGCGTTGTACTGCAATGGACCGATCGGTGCCCCTGGCCGGCCCATTGCATTCAATGTGTGCGGGTACGCGTTGTACCCCTGTACGTGTTGTACCGCAATGGACCGATCGGTGCGCACCCATTGAAAATGGGCTTGCCTGGCAACGGACGCGTTTTCGAATTTCGAACGAGTCGGTTGCTGGAAAATCAGTTGGTCACCCACAACAATGTTGCAAAATCATGTATGTCATGAAGTTGAAGATTTGAAGGATGCTGTGGGCGTGTTTTGGTGCTGCTATTCCATGGATTGGCCAGATTCAGAAGATGCAAACGACTTGGACCTATCACTTTGGACACAAGGGACAGTATCTGCCTCTCAAGCACATATATATTGCTGGCTGTTCCCCTGAGAGCTCACTTGCCTGCACTACATGCTCCAGGACGACATCTGCCACTGCACTGCTGCTGTCTCTGCCCCTCTGGACCCAGCAATGGAACGTACTGTGGAGAGAGCCCCAGCCTTCAGCCTTGAAGAGAACCAGGCCCTGCTGGCAGCCTACTTCCACAGTACAGCAAGCTGTATGGGACACCAGGGGAGTTGGTGAGTGTTCTGTGCACTGCCTTTCTGAATGTGCATATTGTCTGACCAGCAAGGCTGAAAGTCTGCACGCCACTGGCTAGCAGGCTCACTGAGTAGGTGTCACCCCCCATAGTGTGTAGTGACATGCACTGGACAGGTATGGTGCAGTGACAGTGCATTTGAACAAGGTTTTACTTCCCATGCAATGATACCATGTAGTGACGTCTGGCAAACTGTCCATGGGCAGCTTTGCACTGCCTGTGTACATCATGTGCCCCTATGATTGAGACATGTATATGCAACTGTGTCATGCACGGATATGTTGCATGTGTAGTAATGGCCTTTTCACTTTGTCATCCTGACAGGTTAATGCCCATCGGAAGCAGGAGATCTGGAAGGACATCGTCCGGGCCGTCCGGTCCGTGGGGGTCTACAAGCGCCGGATCCGCAACTGCCAGAAGAGGTGGCAGGACCTTCGGGGCTGGACCCGGAGGATTGCACGGGTCCAGCTGAAGCTGTCGCCTCCTCGCAGGAGGGGCGGAACACGGACCCTGACCCCCCACATGCTCCTGATCCTGGCGGTGGTGTTTCCAGACCTGGATGGGCAGCTGAAGGCCAGACAGCAGCAAGGAGGGGGTGAGTCAAAGACTGCACTGTGAACTCTGTATTACATGCTTTGTGCCCTCCTCTGGCCTGGTTCAAGTGCCACAGGGCAGCAGTCATGTTGTCCAGGAGCCATGTCCCTCTATTGTGCACTGCCCACTGCTCATCTGATACCCAGGTGTGGCCCTTACATTCAGGGAATTGTGTCACTTGGGACTGTGTCCTTGCAGTTTGCTTCACTAAAGGTGGCGGACAGCATCTGTTTCCCTAACTCTGTTGTGGGCATCATGGGTGGGTCCATTGTTCACACAATGCCTGTGTTCGGACATGTAATCTGCGTGTTGCTTTGATATGCGGTCCACTTGCTGAGCTGAGCCACCACATGTGCCTGGGGTATGTGGCACACGCCCATGCAGCGGGTGGGAACAATGTTTGGGCCCCAGGAGTGTGTAGATTACGTGTGTCACACATACATAGCCAGCTATCCACTGTCCAGGGCTCATCCCTCATTCATGTGGAGCAGGACAGTCATGCCTACTCCAGGCCATGCAATGCACTCTGTACTCCCACTCCCGTGTATCAGCTGACACATTGTGCGCAGTGATTTGACCCCTCAGGTGTCTGCCTCTGTGTCAGTGTGCTGTGGATTAGTTGCCAGGACTGCTGGTGTGTTTCTTGGTAGGGGCTCAGCATGCCCCTGGAGATGTGACCATAGGAGACGATACTTGTGTGTCACATAGGTGTTTGATCAGCTGCCCGTGCAGACTGGGGTATGCGAATGTGAAGTTCAGGCAGCTGTTCCCCATTCACAGCAGATTGTGAGGGGCTCAGGTTCAGAGGGTAGTGTCACAGGTCTCCCATATGTCCAATAGGTATGACCTGGACAGACGAGGGTTAAGATGATGTGTTGTGTGGGGGATGTACATGTGCACTTGTGCAGCTCCAGGACTTGCATTCCCCATGACCTACTATTGTGACACAGTGCATAGTGTTGTTGTCTGGCTGCCAAGTCATACATCACTGAGACAGTGATGTATGACTTAGCAGTCATGCCTCTGCCATGGCATGTGTCAACTTATTGGTGGTCCTCCAGGGGAGTGACATGTGCTACATGCACACCATTGTGGCGATGGCTATCAGGACATGGGTGCATCATGGTGTCTGTCGCTGGTATGCATCACATGCATTTCCTATTTGACTCTGGGCATCCCTTTCATCCGGAAACCTGTACTGACTCAGTGGCAAGAGCTGTGATGTGTGCATGTCCACATGCCACACCGTGTCCTCTGCACTGTCCAACTACTGTGTACTTGGTGCATGTGTCCACACTGGGGTGTTGCAATCCAACAGACACCAGACAGATGGGTGCAAGGCCATGTGGGATGTGAGTGCCATGCTTGGCATCAGACTGACAATTGGCTTCTCCTGTTCAGTTAGGGCACTTTTAGCAATGTACAACTAATGATGCCAGGGCTTGCTCTGTAATGTGCTGTGCTCACAGTGGTGTGTGCGTTTGGTGCAGGTGACTGATGTCTGTCTGTTTCCCCATTGTTTGCAGATACATCCACGGCCACGGAAGGGGACAGCTCCACGGACCAGGAGGAGCCAGAGAGCCAGACTGGGTCAGCAGCCGAGGAGTGGTCGTAGGGACCCAGTGGCACGGAGGGCGAGGGGAGCCACACGAGGAGTCCTCAGCACCATCCACCTCAGCTGAGGACCAGAGCAACTCGGAGGATGACTCCCTTATGGAGGCGGGTGTCAGCAGCCACCACAACCCAGCTAGTGTTGCTGTCCCCGCCACCACCAGCACCACCACCGCCCTCCCATCGGCTCCCATTGCCCAGGTCCGTGGAGGCTCCCATGTTCGGGAGCGTGTCTCCTTTGGGCCAGGCACCGCACCCCTGCCCCTGTGTCCCCTGCTGCCCTGAGTGAGGAGTCTGTGTACCTCCTTCGCCAGCTCCATGTAGGGCAGACAGCCATGCTGAGTGTCCTCCATGCGCACACCGCTCTGTTGACTCAGCTGGTGTCGTTCATGGAGGGCATCTCATCGGGCATGTCTGACCTACAGAGGGGCAATAGGTCCATGGACTCCTCCCTGATGGCAGCAGTGTCCCTCCTCAGACAGTCCCTCACCCCTCCTGCCTCTGCTCCATCCACACTCCCCAGCACCTTACCCGTCCCAAGCACACACACACCGGCACAGGCACACACCAGCACACACACGTCCAGCACACAGACACACACGCCACAAACAAAACGCACACGTACGCACAGTCAGGGGACTGAAACCAGACTCACAGGGGATGGGGCCCTGGTACACACACACGCATCCACGGGCACTGCGCAGTCCTCAGTTGCCTCTCCCTCCAAAGCACCCTCCCTTGCCTCACCTGCAACCCCAAAGACCCAGCGCCTCTTCCTCAGTGACCTCGGCCTCTTCCCCTCCGATCCAGCTGCTCCAGCATCCAGGGGGAAGAGGAAGCCCCCCCACATGAAGCAGAGTGCCCCTCGCCCCCGGACACCCTCCCCCAGGCGCAGACAGACTGAGGCCCCCACCCGCAAGACCCCCCGGAGTGGTAAGAGCAAGACCCCGCCACCGCCCTGCAGCTCAAGCACCAGGTCTCCTTCCTCCATCCCTCAGGCTCCCACTCCACAGGTGCCCCCACCACACCGTGCCCCAGGTTCCCCCACCCACAGATATACCATCCCCAAGAGGCTCCGGCCTTCTCCCCTGCCACTTGCTCTCCCGGCACCACACCCCCGCTGCGCTTGTCTGTGCCACTGATGTGGTGAGGGTGTCCTCCCCCTCTGTCCAGCCCACCTTGCCTGTTCCCCATTCTCCTCCCCTGGTGGTAGGCACTGCAGTGGAGTCCACTACCACCCTGTCTGACTTGGGCACTGCAGTGGCGGACCTGTCCACTCCATCTGCAGGGTCCACTGAAGTCGTGCCGGCACCCACAACATCTGAGCCATGCCCCCCAGTTGTGCCGGCACACACCATGTCAGACACCTCCACTGCAGTTGTCAGTGGCTCTCCAGCACCCACCACCCCTTCCCTGCTTCCTCCTGGTGAGCCCTGATCCTGTCCCTGCGGTGCCTGGCCTACCCCCCGGTTGCCCCTCCTAGTGGATTGTCCCTGGTTTTGTGCAGGCATGTGCAGGGTGGCATCTGCCACTGTCACCCACTTGTGACTTTGTTGATGGACTGGCCATTGGCCTTTGTTTATTTTCTACTGGACTTCTACTTTTAATGCCACATATGCTGAATAAAGCAACTTTCTGTTCTCTAGTGCTTTTGCTTCTGATGTACATGATGTTGATGATGCTAACCATGCCCTTGCTGCAGTGATGGTGATATTTGGTCTCATGATAATGAAGTGTTACTGTGCAGGAACCCATGTGGTCCAGGGGGAATGTGTCCTATCCTGTGGTGTATCCATGTCATCCATAGCAGCATCTGAGGGTGTCATGTGTTCAGTATTTGGCAATGGGATTTCCTACTTAGATTGCCTATTTCACATCTGTGGCTTCCACCCCTGCACATGTGTTGTGCCTGCCATTGGTCTACTTCCCTGACCGTGTGGCCATCTCCAGTGGACATGCAGGTTTGGGCATCAATGGGGAAGGACTCATCTGTGTTGTCAGTGCAACATTGCTATACAAGTGTGTTGGATCTGTGCTGATGATTCCGTTGGCACTTCCATGACCAGGCTGATGTTACGGGAGCCCTCATTTGGTGCTAATTGTTGATTGTGTGACCAAGTGCTCAGCTGACATGATGGGGCCCTACTGAGGCAACATATGGCACAGCTTTCCTCACACAGGAGTGGAGTCCCCACATGGCAGTGTGTACTCCTGTGACATTGCCTGCGCCCAAGGTGTGTGTTGTATGTGCATGTCTGTGTGTTCACTTCCGTTTAGCTGTGCATGCTGTGATCCCTAGTGTTGTACCTGTTTGTGATGCTAGCTGAGTTGACCTATGTTCCCCCAAAGTCTTCGCCCTGGGTTCTCTGTGATGTGGGTGCATGGCACATTACTGGTCATCAGGGTGTCACCCATAGGTGTGTTTGCTGTCAGGGCTGAGTTTGTGTGCAGACGCAGATGGGTCACAGTCAGGTTTCCCCTTGGCACTTGTTGTTTGCCCCTGTCATGTGATTTCCAGTTTGTGTTATCTTTCAGTGATTGTGACACGTTGTGTGTGTGACTGCTGGCACTCCTCAGGGTCCGGGCTGCAATGTTGGTTGTTGTCTATGTGTGTTCTTTGTGGGTGACCTTGGCTTCTTCATTGGTGTGTGACTGTGGCTGGGATCCCATTGGTTGGTGTGGTATTGCCGTCATGTCCATGTACAGCGTAGTGTGCAGTGTGTCAGACATTCAGGAGTCTTGTTGAGTGTCCATGTGTGATGTGTTTCTGCACCTTGGTTCCCACCCACCACCCTGGAATAGTCATGGGTGCATGTGCAATGTCACCAGTGCATGTGTGCTTCACTGCTGCACATTGTTGGAGGTTGAGGGGTGTGGTGTTGAGTGTGTGCAGATGAGAGTTGTTGCCCGGCTAGGCCCCTGCCTCCATGTTGGCCTTGGCTTACTGGCCATGCTGTTTGATTTGTGCTTGTGTAGGTGTGATGGTAGTTAGTTGCTCAGGACACATGACTGTGGTTCACAGTGTGAACCACATTTAGCTTTGTCATCACAGTGGGATTGTAATGCAGCCCAGGGTCACCACATTGTGGGGGCCCTGGGGGTGGTGCTGTGGTGTGTCTGTGTCTTGCTGTGTCAGTTGCTGTCCCTACGTGCCTGTGTGACATGTGTGATTTGTGCTCCCTCTCATCTGACAATGCCTGCTTGCCCACATAGGGGATTTGGATCCACGAGTTACCTTTGTGTGGCACTGTATGCACATCTGTATGATTGGTATTCAGGTCTCCTCATGTGTTGTGTGGTTGCCTGGGGACACTGGCACCCCCCCCCTCACCTGTTGTGTATGATGTGCAGTATGGGTCTGCCTGTTTGTGTTTGTGCATCTGCACCACTGCATTGGCATATCTTGGGTGTGCCATTGGCTGTATGTAGTTTGGTGGCTTCTCCCTGCTGTCCCTGGGACTCCTAGGTCATCGGTCAGCACAATGATCATGGTTTGTGTGTCCCATTGCTGTCATGGTATGGTATCTGTTCACCTCACATCTGCAGTCTCCACAGGGTATCTGCATGTGTGTGCCCATTGGTGCAAATATGTGGGTCTGCATTCTGATGGTCACTTCTGTCATTGTGTCATTGATGATTGTTGACGGTGTCAGCCCCCATGGGTGTTGTTTGTCTGCACATGGCCAAAGGTATGTCTTATTTGCACTGCAGTATTTGGCTCCCCCAATTTATGTTGCAATGGGACACATACACTACTTTGCCACTGATGTGTTTGTTGTTCTGTGACCAGGAATCATCCATGCAGTTTGGCAGTTGCACCTCTTTCTTTGTCAACACTTACCTTTTGGTCACTGTGATGATGGGGGTTTGGACCCCATTGCCACAATGTTCAAAGTGTGCTTCAGCTATGGACCCCACACTTACATTTTGGTCACTGTGATGATGGGGGTTTGGACCCCATTGCCACAATGTTCAAAGTGTGCTTCAGCTATGGACCCCACACTTACATTTTGGTCACTGTGATGATGGGGGTTTGGACCCCATTGCCACAATGTTCAAAGTGTGCTTCAGCTATGGACCCCACACTTACATTTTGGTCACTGTGATGATGGGGGTTTGGACCCCATTGCCACAATGTTCAAAGTGTGCTTCAGCTATGGACCCCACACTTACATTTTGGTCACTGTGATGATGGGGGTTTGGACCCCATTGCCACAATGGTCATGGCCTGCTTGCATTGTGGGTGCCACACACATATATGTGTGGCACATGTGCTAGGGGGTCACATTGTATGTTCAAAGTCATGTTCGGTGTTGTAGGCATTTGACACAGTCTACACACGCTTGTCATGGTGTTGGGGGATGTCTTCTTCTTGCATTCCAGAGGTTGTGGTGTGCTGGTTGTGTCATGCATTGTCCATCCTATGAGTGGGGGTGGTAGTAGTGGTAGGCATCCAGCCCCCTGGCTAAGGGTGGTAGTAGTGGTAGGCATCCAGCCCCCTGGGTGAGGGTGGTAGTAGTGGTAGGCATCCAGCCCCCTGGCGAAGGGTGGTGGTAGGCATCCAGCCCCCCTGGGTGAGGGTGGTAGTAGTGGTAGGCATCCAGCCCCCCTGGGTAAGGGTGGTGGTAGGCATCCAGCCCCCCTGGGTGAGGGTGGTAGTAGTGGTAGGCATCCAGCCCCCCTGGGTGAGGGTGGTAGTGGTGGTAGGCATCCAGCCCCCCTGGGTGAGGGTGGTAGTAGTGGTAGGCATCCAGCCCCCTGGGTAAGGGTGGTAGTAGTGGTAGGCATCCAGCCCCCCTGGCTAAGGGTGGTAGTAGTGGTAGGCATCCAGCCCCCCTGGCTAAGGGTGGTGGTAGGCATCCAGCCCCCCTGGGTGAGGGTGGTAGTGGTGGTAGGCATCCAGCCCCCCTGGGTGAGGGTGGTAGTAGTGGTAGGCATCCAGCCCCCCTGGGTGAGGGTGGTAGTAGTGGTAGGCATCCAGCCCCCTGGGTGATAGTAGTGGTAGGCATCCAGCCCACCCTGGCTAAGGGTGGTGGTAGGCATCCAGCCCCCCTGGGTGAGGGTGGTAGTAGTGGTAGGCATCCAGCCCCCCTGGGTGAGGGTGGTAGTAGTGGTAGGCATCCAGCCCCCCTGGGTAAGGGTGGTGGTAGGCATCCAGCCCCCTGGGTGAGGGTGGTAGTAGTGGTAGGCATCCAGCCCCCCTGGGTGAGGGTGGTAGTGGTGGTAGGCATCCAGCCCCCCTGGGTGAGAGTGGTAGTAGTGGTAGGCATCCAGCCCCCCCTGGCTAAGGGTGGTAGTAGTGGTAAGCATCCAGCCCACCCTGGCTAAGGGTGGTAGTAGTGGTAGGCATCCAGCCCACCCTGGCTAAGGGTGGTGGTAGGCATCCAGCCCCCTGGGTGAGGGTGGTAGTAGTGGTAGGCATCCAGCCCCCCTGGGTGAGGGTGGTAGTAGTGGTAGGCATCCAGCCCACCCTGGCTAAGGGTGGTAGTAGTGGTAGGCATCCAGCCCACCCTGGCTAAGGGTGGTGGTAGGCATCCAGCCCCCCTGGGTGAGGGTGGTAGTAGTGGTAGGCATCCAGCCCCCCTGGGTGAGGGTGGTAGTGGTGGTAGGCATCCAGCCCCCCTGGGTGAGGGTGGTAGTAGTGGTAGGCATCCAGCCCCCCTGGCTAAGGGTTGTGGTAGGCATCCAGCCCCCCTGGGTGAGGGTGGTAGTAGTGGTAGGCATCCAGCCCCCTGGGTGAGGGTGGTAGTAGTGGTAGGCATCCAGCCCCCCTGGCTAAGGGTGGTAGTAGTGGTAGACATCCTGCCCCCTGGGTAAGGGTGGTAGTAGTGGTAGGCATCCAGCCCCCCCTGGCTAAGGGTGATAGTAGTGGTAGGCATCCAGCCCCCCCTGGGTGAGGGTGGTAGTAGTGGTAGGCATCCTGCCTCCCCTGGGTAAGGGTGGTAGTAGTGGTAGGCATCCAGCCCCCCTGGGTGAGGGTGGTAGTAGTGGTAGTCATCCAGCCCCCCTGGGTGAGGGTGGTAGTAGTGGTAGGCATCCAGCCCCCCTGGGTGAGGGTGGTAGTAGTGGTAGGCATCCTGCCCCCCTGGGTGAGGGTGGTAGTAGTGGTAGGCATCCTGCCCCCCTGGGTAGGGGTGGTGGTGCGCATTCAGGCCCCTGTGTGCATATGTGGCATTGGTGATGGGCATCCCGCCCCATGGTGCTGCTGTTGCTGGTGTAAGTATATTCTGCATCCCTCTGTGTGTGTGTGATGTGTCGTGTACGTGTTGTATGTGTTTTGTGGTTGATGTCTGGCTTACCTTCTGCGCCGTACGCGTCCGTGCCTGTTCCGGTAGTAAATGTAGAATATTGGTATGATCGGGACGAAGGGATTCATGGTTGGTTCGTGTCGTTCGTCCTTCTCGTTGCTTCGCGTCGTCCTCGTCGCTTCGCGTCGTCCTCGTCGCTTCGCCTCATCGCTGGCGTGTTCGTCTCGGAGCCGTGGATCGTGTTGTGGCGCGAATCGGAGCTTATGTGCGCCTTTCCCGGATGCTTTGACATGCCGTGCGTAGCGACGGGTTCGGCGCGTACGGAAAGCGCATCGTACTCGTTCGGCCGGACGGAGCTGCATATTTCCTTCCGTGCGACTCGATTCGGCGTTTCCGGATTCGCCTCGGTCGGGCAACAGGACCTGGTTTGGGTGAGTACGGCTTGGCCGGATTCTTTGCTGTTGTGCGCATCGTACTTACTCGTTCGGTGTGCTGTACGGATCGGTCGGGAAACAGGCTTTCGCATGGCTTTTTTCCCGACCGAATGGTATTGGGTGCGCCTCCGACCGAGATCGGAATCGGCCCCTAAATATGCTCACTGTGGTCCTCAGCGCCAAGACACCTCCGGGTATTCGTGCGCTCTTATAAATTTCATTAACATTAACATTAACATTAACATGACATAATAATATTTAATATTATAATTATAAAAATGTATATATGTTAAACAACAATTACTAAAACATTGTATTAATATTCTTTATTGTTTAAAACTATATGTAAAATGTTAATAAAATAAAAAACTGTTCTAATGTGTAATAATTATTAATATTAATATTAATATTAATAATACAAATATATTTAGTTTGTATAGTAAAATTAAACTATGTTATTGTTTTGTGAACTTTATTGTAAAATATTTACAGTATATTATGTGAATAAATACTTACCAAATTTTGTAACAGTTGTAACAATATTAAAATTGAGAAACAATATGTTGTACTTATTAAAAAATATGTACCAATTTACAAAATGTTATTTAAAAAAATTGAAATGCTCTATATTTGTAAAATATATACAATTGTAAAATATAATTTTGTTCATTATAACATTTTTGTTACAATAATTTACTTGTTAAAATATACATACTAATAAAAAAAGAATTCTCTGTAATAAATACACTATCCTACAAATACTTATATTTTGTGATTATTTTTCTACTGTTCAATAAAAAATAACATTTTGAATGAACGTATCACTTCTATGTTTTATATAATAAAATTGGTGAAATAAAAAAATCTCTATTTTTTGAACTACCTTTTCATTGCTATCACTTCTAATGTACATAAAAAAACTGTTTTTCTTATAATTAATTTATTTAAAGTATATAATTTTAATAAAATAAAATATATATAAAAAATATATTCTTGTTCAACATATAACTAAATATGTTTTAAATATGTTTACGTTAAATAATATTATTACACTATATTTAAAAAATACTCACCTAAATTATACTTACAACTCAACTCAACATAAACACCCAATACTATTTTTTATTTAATTAACCTTTTTACTACTCAAAGTACAGTCTGTATTTAATTATAATAGATGCTGGACACTGACCCTAATTAATTTACTATTCCAACTCCAGTCTAAAATTAATTGGGGTAGATGCAGGACACTGACCCTAATTTATTTACTATTCCCATTCCAGTCTATATTTAATTGGGGTAGGTGCTGGACACTGACCCTAATTAATTTACTATTCCAACTCCAGTCTAAATTTAATTGGGGTAGGTGCTGGACACTGACTTTAATTAACTTACTAATCCCACTCCAATCTATATTTAATTGAGGTAGGTGCTGGACACTGACCCTAATTAATTTACTATTCCCACTCCAATCTATATTTAACTGGGGTAGGTGCTGGACACTGACCCTAATTAATTTACTATTCCCACTCCAGTCTAAAATTAATTGGGGTAGGTGCTGGACACTGACTTTAATTAATTTACTATTCCAACTCCAGTCTATATTTAATTGGGGTAGGTGCTGGACACTGACCCTAATTGATTTACTATTCCCATTCCAGTCTGTATTTAATTGGGGTAAATGCTGGACACTGAGCCTAATTAATTTACTATTCCAACTCCAATCTAAATTTAATTAAGATAGGTGCTGGACACTGACTTTAATTAACTTACTAATCCCACTCCAATCTATATTTAATTAGAGTAGGTGCTGGACACTGACCCTAATTAATTTACTATTCCCACTCCAATCTATATTTAATTGGGGTAGGTGCTGTACACTAACCCTAATTAATTTACTATTCCCACTCCAGTCTAAAATTAATTGGGGAAGGTGCTGGCCACTGAGTTTAAATAATTTACTATTCCAACTCCAGTCTATATTTAATTGGGGTAGGTGCTGGACACTGACCCTAATTAATTTACTATTCCAACTCCAGTCTAAATTTATTTGGGGTAAGTGCTGAACACTGACCCTAATTAATTTACTATTCCCACTCCAGTCTATATTTAGGGGCCGATTCCGATCTCGGTCGGTAGGGCCCCGAAGCGGGTTCGGCATTAGCGGATCCGATTCGGAGGCTGATTTTCCGTCCGCTTCGTACACGGGTCCGGACGGCGAAGTACGATGCGAACAAGCGCGAATTCACCGTCCGAATCGTTTCCGGCTCCGAACCGCTCCGTACAACTTGGTCGCAAGCAAACCGTGGCGCGCAATGGAGACGTTTCACGACCGAGCTAGTACGATGCTCGATTCGGACAGCCGGATCGAGTTGGATCGTCCGGCTCACAAAAGCTCCCGGAGTCGGACTTCGGGGTCCGCGTCGGACCCCCTGCACCCGTAGCCGTACGAGTCGTACACAGGGGGACCCAAGGGTCCCCCTAAACATTCATGTACGGTGCGAGTTGCACTGACGCGTACCCACTGTAGGGGGCACACTTGTTCGCGACGTGCCCATTGAGTCAATGGGAGCCCATGTACGCGTCGTACGACCGGCTCCCATTGACTTCAATGGGAGTCCGACCGAATCGAGTCCGGCAGCATGCGGCCGCATCGTACTCGCTCGGTCGGACTGCAGGAGTCCGGCTCGGTCGGAAATCGTTCCGGATCCGGCTCGGTCAGAGAGTTTTCTGGCCCAGATCGGAATCAACCCCTACATTGGGGTAGATGCTGGACACTGACCCTAATTAATTTACTATTCCAACTCCAATCTAAATTTAATTGGGGTAGGTGCTGGACACTGACTTTAATTAACTTACTAATACCACTCCAATCTATATTTAATTGTGGTAGATGCTGGACACTGACCCTAATTAATTTACTATTCCCACTCCAATCTATATTTAATTGGGGTAGGTGCTGGACACTGACCCTAATTAATTTACTATTCCCACTCCAGTCTAAAATTAATTGGGGTAGGTGCTGGACACTGACTTTAATTATTTACTATTCCAACTCCAGTCTATATTTAATTGGGGTAGGTGCCGGACACTGACCCTAATTAATTTACTATTCCAACTCCAGTCTAAATTTATTTTGGAGTAGGTGCTGGACACTGACCCTAATTAATTTACTTTTCCCATTCCAGTCTGTATTTAATTGGGGTAAATGCTGAACACTGAGCCTAATTAATTTAATATTCCAACTCCAATCTAAATTTAATTGGGGTAGGTGCTGGACACTGACCCTAATAAATTTACTATTCCCACTCCAATCTATATTTAATTGGGGTAGGTGCTGGACACTGACCCTAATTAATTTACTATTCCAACTCCAATCTAAAATTAATTGGGGTAGGTGCTGGACACTGACTTTAATTAACTTACTAGTCCCACTCCAATATATATTAAATGGTGGTAGGTGCTGGACACTGACCCTAATTAATTTACTATTCCCACTCCAATCTATATTTAATTGGGGTAGGTGCTGGACACTGACCCTAATTAATTTACTATTCCCACTCCAATCTATATTTAATTGGGCTAGGTGCTGGACACTGACCCTAATTAATTTACTATTCCAACTCCAGTCTAAAATTAATTAGGGTAGGTGCTGGACAGTGACCCTAATTAATTTATTATTCCAACTCCAGTCTAAAATTAATTGGGGTAGGTGCTGGACACTGACTTTAATTAACTTACTAGTCCCACTCCAGTCTATATTTAATTGGGGTAGGTGCTGGACACTGACCCTAATTAATTTACTATTCCCACTCCAATCTATATTTAATTGGGGTAGGTGCTGGACACTGACCGTAATTAATTTACTATTCCAACTCCAGTCTAAAATTATTTGGGGTAGGTGCTGGAC
Organism: Calotriton arnoldi; assembly: GCA_963921515.1. Taxonomy (NCBI): domain Eukaryota; kingdom Metazoa; phylum Chordata; class Amphibia; order Caudata; family Salamandridae; genus Calotriton; species Calotriton arnoldi. The sequence goes on along the minus strand of CAWUFW010004867.1, from coordinate 1,342,852 downwards.
AGTGACCCTAATTAATTTACTATTCCCATTCCAGTCTGTATTTAATTGGGGTAAATGCTGGACACTGAGCCTAATTAATTTACTGTTCCAACTCCAATCTAAATTTAATTAAGATAGGTGCTGGACACTGACTTTAATTAACTTACTAATCCCACTCCAATCTATATTTAATTAGAGTAGGTGCTGGACACTGACCCTAATTAATTTACTATTCCCACTCCAATCTATATTTAATTGGGGTAGGTGCTGTACACTAACCCTAATTAATTTACTATTCCCACTCCAGTCTAAAATTAATTGGGGAAGGTGCTGGCCACTGAGTTTAAATAATTTACTATTCCAACTCCAGTCTATATTTAATTGGGGTAGGTGCTGGACACTGACCCTAATTAATTTACTATTCCAACTCCAGTCTAAATTTATTTGGGGTAAGTGCTGGACACTGACCCTAATTAATTTACTATTCCCACTCCAGTCTATATTTAGGGGCCGATTCCGATCTCGGTCGGTAGGGCCCCGAAGCGGGCTCGGCATTAGCAGATTCGATTCGGAGGCTGATTTTCCGTCCGCTTCGTACACGGGTCCGGACGGCGAAGTACGATGCGAACAAGCGCGAATTCACCGTCCGAATCGTTTCTGGCTCCGAACCGCTCCGTACAACTTGGTCGCAAGCAAACCGTGGCGCGCAATGGAGACGTTTCACGACCGAGCTAGTACGATGCTCGATTCGGACAGCCGGATCGAGTCGGATCGTCCGGCTCACAAAAGCTCCCGGAGTCGGACTTCGGGGTCCGCGTCAGACCCCCTGCACCCGTAGCCGTACGAGTCGTACACAGGGGGACCCAAGGGTCCCCCTAAACATGCATGTACGGTGCGAGTTGCACTGACGCGTACCCACTGTAGGGGGCACACTTGTTCGCGACGTACCCATTGAGTCAATGGGAGCCCATGTACGCGTCGTACGACCGGCTCCCATTGACTTCAATGGGAGTCCGACCGAATCGAGTCCGGCAGCATGCGGCCGCATCGTACTCGCTCGGTCGGACTGCAGGAGTCCGGCTCGGTCGGAAATCGTTCCGGATCCAGCTCGGTCGGAGAGTTTTCCAGCCCAGATCGGAATCAACCCCTACATTGGGGTAGATGCTGGACACTGACCCTAATTAATTTACTATTCCAACTCCAATCTAAATTTAATTGGGGTAGGTGCTGGACACTGACTTTAATTAACTTACTAATACCACTCCAATCTATATTTAATTGTGGTAGATGCTGGACACTGACCCTAATTAATTTACTATTCCCACTCCAATCTATATTTAATTGGGGTAGGTGCTGGACACTGACCCTAATTAATTTACTATTCCCACTCCAGTCTAAAATTAATTGGGGTAGGTGCTGGACACTGACTTTAATTATTTACTATTCCAACTCCAGTCTATATTTAATTGGGGTAGGTGCCGGACACTGACCCTAATTAATTTACTATTCCAACTCCAGTCTAAATTTATTTGGGGTAAGTGCTGGACACTGACCCTAATTAATTTACTATTCCCACTCCAGTCTATATTTAGGGGCCGATTCCGATCTCGGTCGGTAGGGCCCCGAAGCGGGTTCGGCATTAGCGGATCCGATTCGGAGGCTGATTTTCCGTCCGCTTCGTACACGGGTCCGGACGGCGAAGTACGATGCGAACAAGCGCGAATTCACCGTCCGAATCGTTTCCGGCTCCGAACCGCTCCGTACAACTTGGTCGCAAGCAAACCGTGGCGCGCAATGGAGACGTTTCACGACCGAGCTAGTACGATGCTCGATTCGGACAGCCGGATCGAGTCGGAGCGTCCGGCTAACAAAAGCTCCCGGAGTCGGACTTCGGGGGTCCGCGTCGGACCCCCCTGCACCCGTAGCCGTACGAGTCGTACACAGGGGGGACCCAAGGGTCCCCCCTAAACATTCATGTACGGTGCGAGTTGCACCGACACGTACCGACTGTAGGGGGCACACTTGTTCGCGACGTACCCATTGAGTCAATGGGAGCCCATGTACGCGTCGTACGACCGGCTCCCATTGACTTCAATGGGAGTCCGACCGAATCGAGTCCGGCAGCATGCGGCCGCATCGTACTCGCTCGGTCGGACTGCAGGAGTCCGGCTCGGTCGGAAATCGTTCCGGATCCGGCTCGGTCAGAGAGTTTTCCGGCCCAGATCGGAATCAACCCCTACATTGGGGTAGATGCTGGATACTGACCCTAATTAATTTACTATTCCAACTCCAATCTAAATTTAATTGGGGTAGGTGCTGGACACTGACTTTAATTAACTTACTAATACCACTCCAATCTATATTTAATTGTGGTAGATGCTGGACACTGACCCTAATTAATTTACTATTCCCACTCCAATCTATATTTAATTGGGGTAGGTGCTGGACACTGACCCTAATTAATTTACTATTCCCACTCCAGTCTAAAATTAATTGGGGTAGGTGCTGGACACTGACTTTAATTATTTACTATTCCAACTCCAGTCTATATTTAATTGGGGTAGGTGCCGGACACTGACCCTAATTAATTTACTATTCCAACTCCAGTCTAAATTTATTTTGGAGTAGGTGCTGGACACTGACCCTAATTAATTTACTTTTCCCATTCCAGTCTGTATTTAATTGGGGTAAATGCTGAACACTGAGCCTAATTAATTTAATATTCCAACTCCAATCTAAATTTAATTGGGGTAGGTGCTGGACACTGACCCTAATAAATTTACTATTCCCACTCCAATCTATATTTAATTGGGGTAGGTGCTGGACACTGACCCTAATTAATTTACTATTCCAACTCCAATCTAAAATTAAGTGGGGTAGGTGCTGGACACTGACTTTAATTAATTTACTATTCCAACTCCAGTCTATATTTAATTGGGGTAGGTGCTGGACACTGACCCTAATTGATTTACTATTCCCATTCCAGTCTGTATTTAATTGGGGTAAATGCTGGACACTGAGCCTAATTAATTTACTATTCCAACTCCAATCTAAATTTAATTAAGATAGGTGCTGGACACTGACTTTAATTAACTTACTAATCCCACTCCAATCTATATTTAATTAGAGTAGGTGCTGGACACTGACCCTAATTAATTTACTATTCCCACTCCAATCTATATTTAATTGGGGTAGGTGCTGTACACTAACCCTAATTAATTTACTATTCCCACTCCAGTCTAAAATTAATTGGGGAAGGTGCTGGCCACTGAGTTTAAATAATTTACTATTCCAACTCCAGTCTATATTTAATTGGGGTAGGTGCTGGACACTGACCCTAATTAATTTACTATTCCAACTCCAGTCTAAATTTATTTGGGGTAAGTGCTGAACACTGACCCTAATTAATTTACTATTCCCACTCCAGTCTATATTTAGGGGCCGATTCCGATCTCGGTCGGTAGGGCCCCGAAGCGGGTTCGGCATTAGCGGATCCGATTCGGAGGCTGATTTTCCGTCCGCTTCGTACACGGGTCCGGACGGCGAAGTACGATGCGAACAAGCGCGAATTCACCGTCCGAATCGTTTCCGGCTCCGAACCGCTCCGTACAACTTGGTCGCAAGCAAACCGTGGCGCGCAATGGAGACGTTTCACGACCGAGCTAGTACGATGCTCGATTCGGACAGCCGGATCGAGTTGGATCGTCCGGCTCACAAAAGCTCCCGGAGTCGGACTTCGGGGTCCGCGTCGGACCCCCTGCACCCGTAGCCGTACGAGTCGTACACAGGGGGACCCAAGGGTCCCCCCTAAACATTCATGTACGGTGCGAGTTGCACTGACGCGTACCCACTGTAGGGGGCACACTTGTTCGCGACGTACCCATTGAGTCAATGGGAGCCCATGTACGCGTCGTACGACCGGCTCCCATTGACTTCAATGGGAGTCCGACCGAATCGAGTCCGGCAGCATGCGGCCGCATCGTACTCGCTCGGTCGGACTGCAGGAGTCCGGCTCGGTCGGAAATCGTTCCGGATCCGGCTCGGTCAGAGAGTTTTCTGGCCCAGATCGGAATCAACCCCTACATTGGGGTAGATGCTGGACACTGACCCTAATTAATTTACTATTCCAACTCCAATCTAAATTTAATTGGGGTAGGTGCTGGACACTGACTTTAATTAACTTACTAATACCACTCCAATCTATATTTAATTGTGGTAGATGCTGGACACTGACCCTAATTAATTTACTATTCCCACTCCAATCTATATTTAATTGGGGTAGGTGCTGGACACTGACCCTAATTAATTTACTATTCCCACTCCAGTCTAAAATTAATTGGGGTAGGTGCTGGACACTGACTTTAATTATTTACTATTCCAACTCCAGTCTATATTTAATTGGGGTAGGTGCCGGACACTGACCCTAATTAATTTACTATTCCAACTCCAGTCTAAATTTATTTTGGAGTAGGTGCTGGACACTGACCCTAATTAATTTACTTTTCCCATTCCAGTCTGTATTTAATTGGGGTAAATGCTGAACACTGAGCCTAATTAATTTAATATTCCAACTCCAATCTAAATTTAATTGGGGTAGGTGCTGGACACTGACCCTAATAAATTTACTATTCCCACTCCAATCTATATTTAATTGGGGTAGGTGCTGGACACTGACCCTAATTAATTTACTATTCCAACTCCAATCTAAAATTAATTGGGGTAGGTGCTGGACACTGACTTTAATTAACTTACTAGTCCCACTCCAATATATATTAAATGGTGGTAGGTGCTGGACACTGACCCTAATTAATTTACTATTCCCACTCCAATCTATATTTAATTGGGGTAGGTGCTGGACACTGACCCTAATTAATTTACTATTCCCACTCCAATCTATATTTAATTGGGCTAGGTGCTGGACACTGACCCTAATTAATTTACTATTCCAACTCCAGTCTAAAATTAATTAGGGTAGGTGCTGGACAGTGACCCTAATTAATTTATTATTCCAACTCCAGTCTAAAATTAATTGGGGTAGGTGCTGGACACTGACTTTAATTAACTTACTAGTCCCACTCCAGTCTATATTTAATTGGGGTAGGTGCTGGACACTGACCCTAATTAATTTACTATTCCCACTCCAATCTATATTTAATTGGGGTAGGTGCTGGACACTGACCGTAATTAATTTACTATTCCAACTCCAGTCTAAAATTATTTGGGGTAGGTGCTGGACAGTGACCCTAATTAATTTACTATTCCCATTCCAGTCTGTATTTAATTGGGGTAAATGCTGGACACTGAGCCTAATTAATTTACTGTTCCAACTCCAATCTAAATTTAATTAAGATAGGTGCTGGACACTGACTTTAATTAACTTACTAATCCCACTCCAATCTATATTTAATTAGAGTAGGTGCTGGACACTGACCCTAATTAATTTACTATTCCCACTCCAATCTATATTTAATTGGGGTAGGTGCTGTACACTAACCCTAATTAATTTACTATTCCCACTCCAGTCTAAAATTAATTGGGGAAGGTGCTGGCCACTGAGTTTAAATAATTTACTATTCCAACTCCAGTCTATATTTAATTGGGGTAGGTGCTGGACACTGACCCTAATTAATTTACTATTCCAACTCCAGTCTAAATTTATTTGGGGTAAGTGCTGGACACTGACCCTAATTAATTTACTATTCCCACTCCAGTCTATATTTAGGGGCCGATTCCGATCTCGGTCGGTAGGGCCCCGAAGCGGGTTCGGCATTAGCAGATTCGATTCGGAGGCTGATTTTCCGTCCGCTTCGTACACGGGTCCGGACGGCGAAGTACGATGCGAACAAGCGCGAATTCACCGTCCGAATCGTTTCTGGCTCCGAACCGCTCCGTACAACTTGGTCGCAAGCAAACCGTGGCGCGCAATGGAGACGTTTCACGACCGAGCTAGTACGATGCTCGATTCGGACAGCCGGATCGAGTCGGATCGTCCGGCTCACAAAAGCTCCCGGAGTCGGACTTCGGGGGTCCGCGTCAGACCCCCCTGCACCCGTAGCCGTACGAGTCGTACACAGGGGGACCCAAGGGTCCCCCTAAACATGCATGTACGGTGCGAGTTGCACTGACGCGTACCCACTGTAGGGGGCACACTTGTTCGCGACGTACCCATTGAGTCAATGGGAGCCCATGTACGCGTCGTACGACCGGCTCCCATTGACTTCAATGGGAGTCCGACCGAATCGAGTCCGGCAGCATGCGGCCGCATCGTACTCGCTCGGTCGGACTGCAGGAGTCCGGCTCGGTCGGAAATCGTTCCGGATCCAGCTCGGTCGGAGAGTTTTCCAGCCCAGATCGGAATCAACCCCTACATTGGGGTAGATGCTGGACACTGACCCTAATTAATTTACTATTCCAACTCCAATCTAAATTTAATTGGGGTAGGTGCTGGACACTGACTTTAATTAACTTACTAATACCACTCCAATCTATATTTAATTGTGGTAGATGCTGGACACTGACCCTAATTAATTTACTATTCCCACTCCAATCTATATTTAATTGGGGTAGGTGCTGGACACTGACCCTAATTAATTTACTATTCCCACTCCAGTCTAAAATTAATTGGGGTAGGTGCTGGACACTGACTTTAATTATTTACTATTCCAACTCCAGTCTATATTTAATTGGGGTAGGTGCCGGACACTGACCCTAATTAATTTACTATTCCAACTCCAGTCTAAATTTATTTGGGGTAAGTGCTGGACACTGACCCTAATTAATTTACTATTCCCACTCCAGTCTATATTTAGGGGCCGATTCCGATCTCGGTCGGTAGGGCCCCGAAGCGGGTTCGGCATTAGCGGATCCGATTCGGAGGCTGATTTTCCGTCCGCTTCGTACACGGGTCCGGACGGCGAGTACGATGCGAACAAGCGCGAATTCACCGTCCGAATCGTTTCCGGCTCCGAACCGCTCCGTACAACTTGGTCGCAAGCAAACCGTGGCGCGCAATGGAGACGTTTCACGACCGAGCTAGTACGATGCTCGATTCGGACAGCCGGATCGAGTCGGAGCGTCCGGCTAACAAAAGCTCCCGGAGTCGGACTTCGGGGTCCGCGTCGGACCCCCTGCACCCGTAGCCGTACGAGTCGTACACAGGGGGACCCAAGGGTCCCCCTAAACATTCATGTACGGTGCGAGTTGCACCGACACGTACCGACTGTAGGGGGCACACTTGTTCGCGACGTACCCATTGAGTCAATGGGAGCCCATGTACGCGTCAGTACGACCGGCTCCCATTGACTTCAATGGGAGTCCGACCGAACCGAGTCCGGCAGCATGCGGCCGCATCGTACTCGCTCGGTCGGACTGCAGGAGTCCGGCTCGGTCGGAAATCGTTCCGGATCCGGCTCGGTCAGAGAGTTTTCCGGCCCAGATCGGAATCAACCCCTACATTGGGGTAGATGCTGGATACTGACCCTAATTAATTTACTATTCCAACTCCAATCTAAATTTAATTGGGGTAGGTGCTGGACACTGACTTTAATTAACTTACTAATACCACTCCAATCTATATTTAATTGTGGTAGATGCTGGACACTGACCCTAATTAATTTACTATTCCCACTCCAATCTATATTTAATTGGGGTAGGTGCTGGACACTGACCCTAATTAATTTACTATTCCCACTCCAGTCTAAAATTAATTGGGGTAGGTGCTGGACACTGACTTTAATTATTTACTATTCCAACTCCAGTCTATATTTAATTGGGGTAGGTGCCGGACACTGACCCTAATTAATTTACTATTCCAACTCCAGTCTAAATTTATTTTGGAGTAGGTGCTGGACACTGACCCTAATTAATTTACTTTTCCCATTCCAGTCTGTATTTAATTGGGGTAAATGCTGAACACTGAGCCTAATTAATTTAATATTCCAACTCCAATCTAAATTTAATTGGGGTAGGTGCTGGACACTGACCCTAATAAATTTACTATTCCCACTCCAATCTATATTTAATTGGGGTAGGTGCTGGACACTGACCCTAATTAATTTACTATTCCAACTCCAATCTAAAATTAAGTGGGGTAGGTGCTGGACACTGACTTTAATTAACTTACTAGTCCCACTCCAATATATATTAAATGGTGGTAGGTGCTGGACACTGACCCTAATTAATTTACTATTCCCACTCCAATCTATATTTAATTGGGGTAGGTGCTGGACACTGACCCTAATTAATTTACTATTCCCACTCCAATCTATATTTAATTGGGCTAGGTGCTGGACACTGACCCTAATTAATTTACTATTCCAACTCCAGTCTAAAATTAATTAGGGTAGGTGCTGGACAGTGACCCTAATTAATTTATTATTCCAACTCCAGTCTAAAATTAATTGGGGTAGGTGCTGGACACTGACTTTAATTAACTTACTAGTCCCACTCCAGTCTATATTTAATTGGGGTAGGTGCTGGACACTGACCCTAATTAATTTACTATTCCCACTCCAATCTATATTTAATTGGGGTAGGTGCTGGACACTGACCGTAATTAATTTACTATTCCAACTCCAGTCTAAAATTATTTGGGGTAGGTGCTGGACAGTGACCCTAATTAATTTACTATTCCCATTCCAGTCTGTATTTAATTGGGGTAAATGCTGGACACTGAGCCTAATTAATTTACTATTCCAAATCCAATCTAAATTTAATTAAGATAGGTGCTGGACACTGACTTTAATTAACTTACTAATCCCACTCCAATCTATATTTAATTAGAGTAGGTGCTGGACACTGACCCTAAATTAATTTACTATTCCCACTCCAATCTATATTTAATTGGGGTAGGTGCTGTACACTAACCCTAATTAATTTACTATTCCCACTCCAGTCTAAAATTAATTGGGGAAGGTGCTGACCACTGAGTTTAAATAATTTACTATTCCAACTCCAGTCTATATTTAATTGGGGTAGGTGCTGGACACTGACCCTAATTAATTTACTATTCCAACTCCAGTCTAAATTTATTTGGGGTAAGTGCTGGACACTGACCCTAATTAATTTACTATTCCCACTCCAGCCTATTTTTAGGGGCCGATTCCGATCTCGGTCGGTAGGGCCCCGAAGCGGGTTCGGCATTAGCAGATCCGATTCGGAGGCTGATTTTCCGTCCGCTTCGTACACGGGTCCGGACGGCGAAGTACGATGCGAACAAGCGCGAATTCACCGTCCGAATCGTTTCTGGCTCCGAACCGCTCCGTACAACTTGGTCGCAAGCAAACCGTGGCGCGCAATGGAGACGTTTCACGACCGAGCTAGTACGATGTTCGATTCGGACAGCCGGATCGAGTCGGATCGTCCGGCTCACAAAAGCTCCCGGAGTCGGACTTCGGGGGTCCGCGTCGGACCCCCCTGCACCCGTAGCCGTACGAGTCGTACACAGGGGGGACCCAAGGGTCCCCCCTAAACATTCATGTACGGTGCGAGTTGCACCGACGCGTACCCACTGTAGGGGGCACACTTGTTCGCGACGTACCCATTGAGTCAATGGGAGCCCATGTACGCGTCGTACGACCGGCTCCCATTGACTTCAATGGGAGTCCGACCGAATCGAGTCCGGCAGCATGCGGCCGCATCGTACTCGCTCGGTCGGACTGCAGGAGTCCGGCTCGGTCGGAAATCGTTCCGGATCCGGCTCGGTCAGAGAGTTTTCTGGCCCAGATCGGAATCAACCCCTACATTGGGGTAGATGCTGGACACTGACCCTAATTAATTTACTATTCCAACTCCAATCTAAATTTAATTGGGGTAGGTGCTGGACACTGACTTTAATTAACTTACTAATACCACTCCAATCTATATTTAATTGTGGTAGATGCTGGACACTGACCCTAATTAATTTACTATTCCCACTCCAATCTATATTTAATTGGGGTAGGTGCTGGACACTGACCCTAATTAATTTACTATTCCCACTCCAGTCTAAAATTAATTGGGGTAGGTGCTGGACACTGACTTTAATTATTTACTATTCCAACTCCAGTCTATATTTAATTGGGGTAGGTGCCGGACACTGACCCTAATTAATTTACTATTCCAACTCCAGTCTAAATTTATTTTGGAGTAGGTGCTGGACACTGACCCTAATTAATTTACTTTTCCCATTCCAGTCTGTATTTAATTGGGGTAAATGCTGAACACTGAGCCTAATTAATTTAATATTCCAACTCCAATCTAAATTTAATTGGGGTAGGTGCTGGACACTGACCCTAATAAATTTACTATTCCCACTCCAATCTATATTTAATTGGGGTAGGTGCTGGACACTGACCCTAATTAATTTACTATTCCAACTCCAATCTAAAATTAATTGGGGTAGGTGCTGGACACTGACTTTAATTAACTTACTAGTCCCACTCCAATATATATTAAATGGTGGTAGGTGCTGGACACTGACCCTAATTAATTTACTATTCCCACTCCAATCTATATTTAATTGGGGTAGGTGCTGGACACTGACCCTAATTAATTTACTATTCCCACTCCAATCTATATTTAATTGGGCTAGGTGCTGGACACTGACCCTAATTAATTTACTATTCCAACTCCAGTCTAAAATTAATTAGGGTAGGTGCTGGACAGTGACCCTAATTAATTTATTATTCCAACTCCAGTCTAAAATTAATTGGGGTAGGTGCTGGACACTGACTTTAATTAACTTACTAGTCCCACTCCAGTCTATATTTAATTGGGGTAGGTGCTGGACACTGACCCTAATTAATTTACTATTCCCACTCCAATCTATATTTAATTGGGGTAGGTGCTGGACACTGACCGTAATTAATTTACTATTCCAACTCCAGTCTAAAATTATTTGGGGTAGGTGCTGGACAGTGACCCTAATTAATTTACTATTCCCATTCCAGTCTGTATTTAATTGGGGTAAATGCTGGACACTGAGCCTAATTAATTTACTATTCCAACTCCAATCTAAATTTAATTAAGATAGGTGCTGGACACTGACTTTAATTAACTTACTAATCCCACTCCAATCTATATTTAATTAGAGTAGGTGCTGGACACTGACCCTAATTAATTTACTATTCCCACTCCAATCTATATTTAATTGGGGTAGGTGCTGTACACTAACCCTAATTAATTTACTATTCCCACTCCAGTCTAAAATTAATTGGGGAAGGTGCTGGCCACTGAGTTTAAATAATTTACTATTCCAACTCCAGTCTATATTTAATTGGGGTAGGTGCTGGACACTGACCCTAATTAATTTACTATTCCAACTCCAGTCTAAATTTATTTGGGGTAAGTGCTGGACACTGACCCTAATTAATTTACTATTCCCACTCCAGTCTATATTTAGGGGCCGATTCCGATCTCGGTCGGTAGGGCCCCGAAGCGGGTTCGGCATTAGCAGATCCGATTCGGAGGCTGATTTTCCGTCCGCTTCGTACACGGGTCCGGACGGCGAAGTACGATGCGAACAAGCGCGAATTCACCGTCCGAATCGTTTCTGGCTCCGAACCGCTCCGTACAACTTGGTCGCAAGCAAACCGTGGCGCGCAATGGAGACGTTTCACGACCGAGCTAGTACGATGCTCGATTCGGACAGCCGGATCGAGTCGGATCGTCCGGCTCACAAAAGCTCCCGGAGTCGGACTTCGGGGGTCCGCGTCGGACCCCCTGCACCCGTAGCCGTACGAGTCGTACACAGGGGGACCCAAGGGTCCCCCTAAACATGCATGTACGGTGCGAGTTGCACTGACGCGTACCCACTGTAGGGGGCACACTTGTTCGCGACGTACCCATTGAGTCAATGGGAGCCCATGTACGCGTCGTACGACCGGCTCCCATTGACTTCAATGGGAGTCCGACCGAATCGAGTCCGGCAGCATGCGGCCGCATCGTACTCGCTCGGTCGGACTGCAGGAGTCCGGCTCGGTCGGAAATCGTTCCGGATCCAGCTCGGTCGGAGAGTTTTCCAGCCCAGATCGGAATCAACCCCTACATTGGGGTAGATGCTGGACACTGACCCTAATTAATTTACTATTCCAACTCCAATCTAAATTTAATTGGGGTAGGTGCTGGACACTGACTTTAATTAACTTACTAATACCACTCCAATCTATATTTAATTGTGGTAGATGCTGGACACTGACCCTAATTAATTTACTATTCCCACTCCAATCTATATTTAATTGGGGTAGGTGCTGGACACTGACCCTAATTAATTTACTATTCCCACTCCAGTCTAAAATTAATTGGGGTAGGTGCTGGACACTGACTTTAATTATTTACTATTCCAACTCCAGTCTATATTTAATTGGGGTAGGTGCCGGACACTGACCCTAATTAATTTACTATTCCAACTCCAGTCTAAATTTATTTTGGAGTAGGTGCTGGACACTGACCCTAATTAATTTACTTTTCCCATTCCAGTCTGTATTTAATTGGGGTAAATGCTGAACACTGAGCCTAATTAATTTAATATTCCAACTCCAATCTAAATTTAATTGGGGTAGGTGCTGGACACTGACCCTAATAAATTTACTATTCCCACTCCAATCTATATTTAATTGGGGTAGGTGCTGGACACTGACCCTAATTAATTTACTATTCCAACTCCAATCTAAAATTAAGTGGGGTAGGTGCTGGACACTGACTTTAATTAACTTACTAGTCCCACTCCAATATATATTAAATGGTGGTAGGTGCTGGACACTGACCCTAATTAATTTACTATTCCCACTCCAATCTATATTTAATTGGGGTAGGTGCTGGACACTGACCCTAATTAATTTACTATTCCCACTCCAATCTATATTTAATTGGGCTAGGTGCTGGACACTGACCCTAATTAATTTACTATTCCAACTCCAGTCTAAAATTAATTAGGGTAGGTGCTGGACAGTGACCCTAATTAATTTATTATTCCAACTCCAGTCTAAAATTAATTGGGGTAGGTGCTGGACACTGACTTTAATTAACTTACTAGTCCCACTCCAGTCTATATTTAATTGGGGTAGGTGCTGGACACTGACCCTAATTAATTTACTATTCCCACTCCAATCTATATTTAATTGGGGTAGGTGCTGGACACTGACCGTAATTAATTTACTATTCCAACTCCAGTCTAAAATTATTTGGGGTAGGTGCTGGACAGTGACCCTAATTAATTTACTATTCCCATTCCAGTCTGTATTTAATTGGGGTAAATGCTGGACACTGAGCCTAATTAATTTACTATTCCAAATCCAATCTAAATTTAATTAAGATAGGTGCTGGACACTGACTTTAATTAACTTACTAATCCCACTCCAATCTATATTTAATTAGAGTAGGTGCTGGACACTGACCCTAAATTAATTTACTATTCCCACTCCAATCTATATTTAATTGGGGTAGGTGCTGTACACTAACCCTAATTAATTTACTATTCCCACTCCAGTCTAAAATTAATTGGGGAAGGTGCTGGCCACTGAGTTTAAATAATTTACTATTCCAACTCCAGTCTATATTTAATTGGGGTAGGTGCTGGACACTGACCCTAATTAATTTACTATTCCAACTCCAGTCTAAATTTATTTGGGGTAAGTGCTGGACACTGACCCTAATTAATTTACTATTCCCACTCCAGCCTATTTTTAGGGGCCGATTCCGATCTCGGTCGGTAGGGCCCCGAAGCGGGTTCGGCATTAGCAGATCCGATTCGGAGGCTGATTTTCCGTCCGCTTCGTACACGGGTCCGGACGGCGAAGTACGATGCGAACAAGCGCGAATTCACCGTCCGAATCGTTTCTGGCTCCGAACCGCTCCGTACAACTTGGTCGCAAGCAAACCGTGGCGCGCAATGGAGACGTTTCACGACCGAGCTAGTACGATGTTCGATTCGGACAGCCGGATCGAGTCGGATCGTCCGGCTCACAAAGCTCCCGGAGTCGGACTTCGGGGGTCCGCGTCGGACCCCCTGCACCCGTAGCCGTACGAGTCGTACACAGGGGGACCCAAGGGTCCCCCTAAACATTCATGTACGGTGCGAGTTGCACCGACGCGTACCCACTGTAGGGGGCACACTTGTTCGCGACGTACCCATTGAGTCAATGGGAGCCCATGTACGCGTCGTACGACCGGCTCCCATTGACTTCAATGGGAGTCCGACCGAATCGAGTCCGGCAGCATGCGGCCGCATCGTACTCGCTCGGTCGGACTGCAGGAGTCCGGCTCGGTCGGAAATCGTTCCGGATCCGGCTCGGTCAGAGAGTTTTCTGGCCCAGATCGGAATCAACCCCTACATTGGGGTAGATGCTGGACACTGACCCTAATTAATTTACTATTCCAACTCCAATCTAAATTTAATTGGGGTAGGTGCTGGACACTGACTTTAATTAACTTACTAATACCACTCCAATCTATATTTAATTGTGGTAGATGCTGGACACTGACCCTAATTAATTTACTATTCCCACTCCAATCTATATTTAATTGGGGTAGGTGCTGGACACTGACCCTAATTAATTTACTATTCCCACTCCAGTCTAAAATTAATTGGGGTAGGTGCTGGACACTGACTTTAATTATTTACTATTCCAACTCCAGTCTATATTTAATTGGGGTAGGTGCCGGACACTGACCCTAATTAATTTACTATTCCAACTCCAGTCTAAATTTATTTTGGAGTAGGTGCTGGACACTGACCCTAATTAATTTACTTTTCCCATTCCAGTCTGTATTTAATTGGGGTAAATGCTGAACACTGAGCCTAATTAATTTAATATTCCAACTCCAATCTAAATTTAATTGGGGTAGGTGCTGGACACTGACCCTAATAAATTTACTATTCCCACTCCAATCTATATTTAATTGGGGTAGGTGCTGGACACTGACCCTAATTAATTTACTATTCCAACTCCAATCTAAAATTAATTGGGGTAGGTGCTGGACACTGACTTTAATTAACTTACTAGTCCCACTCCAATATATATTAAATGGTGGTAGGTGCTGGACACTGACCCTAATTAATTTACTATTCCCACTCCAATCTATATTTAATTGGGGTAGGTGCTGGACACTGACCCTAATTAATTTACTATTCCCACTCCAATCTATATTTAATTGGGCTAGGTGCTGGACACTGACCCTAATTAATTTACTATTCCAACTCCAGTCTAAAATTAATTAGGGTAGGTGCTGGACAGTGACCCTAATTAATTTATTATTCCAACTCCAGTCTAAAATTAATTGGGGTAGGTGCTGGACACTGACTTTAATTAACTTACTAGTCCCACTCCAGTCTATATTTAATTGGGGTAGGTGCTGGACACTGACCCTAATTAATTTACTATTCCCACTCCAATCTATATTTAATTGGGGTAGGTGCTGGACACTGACCGTAATTAATTTACTATTCCAACTCCAGTCTAAAATTATTTGGGGTAGGTGCTGGACAGTGACCCTAATTAATTTACTATTCCCATTCCAGTCTGTATTTAATTGGGGTAAATGCTGGACACTGAGCCTAATTAATTTACTATTCCAACTCCAATCTAAATTTAATTAAGATAGGTGCTGGACACTGACTTTAATTAACTTACTAATCCCACTCCAATCTATATTTAATTAGAGTAGGTGCTGGACACTGACCCTAATTAATTTACTATTCCCACTCCAATCTATATTTAATTGGGGTAGGTGCTGTACACTAACCCTAATTAATTTACTATTCCCACTCCAGTCTAAAATTAATTGGGGAAGGTGCTGGCCACTGAGTTTAAATAATTTACTATTCCAACTCCAGTCTATATTTAATTGGGGTAGGTGCTGGACACTGACCCTAATTAATTTACTATTCCAACTCCAGTCTAAATTTATTTGGGGTAAGTGCTGGACACTGACCCTAATTAATTTACTATTCCCACTCCAGTCTATATTTAGGGGCCGATTCCGATCTCGGTCGGTAGGGCCCCGAGCGGGTTCGGCATTAGCAGATCCGATTCGGAGGCTGATTTTCCGTCCGCTTCGTACACGGGTCCGGACGGCGAAGTACGATGCGAACAAGCGCGAATTCACCGTCCGAATCGTTTCTGGCTCCGAACCGCTCTGTACAACTTGGTCGCAAGCAAACCGTGGCGCGCAATGGAGACGTTTCACGACCGAGCTAGTACGATGCTCGATTCGGACAGCCGGATCGAGTCGGATCGTCCGGCTCACAAAAGCTCCCGGAGTCGGACTTCGGGGGTCCGCGTCGGACCCCCCTGCACCCGTAGCCGTACGAGTCGTACACAGGGGGGACCCAAGGGTCCCCCCTAAACATGCATGTACGGTGCGAGTTGCACTGACGCGTACCCACTGTAGGGGGCACACTTGTTCGCGACGTACCCATTGAGTCAATGGGAGCCCATGTACGCGTCGTACGACCGGCTCCCATTGACTTCAATGGGAGTCCGACCGAATCGAGTCCGGCAGCATGCGGCCGCATCGTACTCGCTCGGTCGGACTGCAGGAGTCCGGCTCGGTCGGAAATCGTTCCGGATCCGGCTCGGTCAGAGAGTTTTCCGGCCCAGATCGGAATCAACCCCTACATTGGGGTAGATGCTGGACACTGACCCTAATTAATTTACTATTCCAACTCCAATCTAAATTTAATTGGGGTAGGTGCTGGACACTGACTTTAATTAACTTACTAATACCACTCCAATCTATATTTAATTGTGGTAGATGCTGGACACTGACCCTAATTAATTTACTATTCCCACTCCAATCTATATTTAATTGGGGTAGGTGCTGGACACTGACCCTAATTAATTTACTATTCCCACTCCAGTCTAAAATTAATTGGGGTAGGTGCTGGACACTGACTTTAATTATTTACTATTCCAACTCCAGTCTATATTTAATTGGGGTAGGTGCCGGACACTGACCCTAATTAATTTACTATTCCAACTCCAGTCTAAATTTATTTTGGAGTAGGTGCTGGACACTGACCCTAATTAATTTACTTTTCCCATTCCAGTCTGTATTTAATTGGGGTAAATGCTGAACACTGAGCCTAATTAATTTAATATTCCAACTCCAATCTAAATTTAATTGGGGTAGGTGCTGGACACTGACCCTAATAAATTTACTATTCCCACTCCAATCTATATTTAATTGGGGTAGGTGCTGGACACTGACCCTAATTAATTTACTATTCCAACTCCAATCTAAAATTAAGTGGGGTAGGTGCTGGACACTGACTTTAATTAACTTACTAGTCCCACTCCAATATATATTAAATGGTGGTAGGTGCTGGACACTGACCCTAATTAATTTACTATTCCCACTCCAATCTATATTTAATTGGGGTAGGTGCTGGACACTGACCCTAATTAATTTACTATTCCCACTCCAATCTATATTTAATTGGGCTAGGTGCTGGACACTGACCCTAATTAATTTACTATTCCAACTCCAGTCTAAAATTAATTAGGGTAGGTGCTGGACAGTGACCCTAATTAATTTATTATTCCAACTCCAGTCTAAAATTAATTGGGGTAGGTGCTGGACACTGACTTTAATTAACTTACTAGTCCCACTCCAGTCTATATTTAATTGGGGTAGGTGCTGGACACTGACCCTAATTAATTTACTATTCCCACTCCAATCTATATTTAATTGGGGTAGGTGCTGGACACTGACCGTAATTAATTTACTATTCCAACTCCAGTCTGTATTTAATTGGGGTAAATGCTGGACACTGAGCCTAATTAATTTACTATTCCAAATCCAATCTAAATTTAATTAAGATAGGTGCTGGACACTGACTTTAATTAACTTACTAGTCCCACTCCAGTCTATATTTAATTGGGGTAGGTGCTGGACACTGACCGTAATTAATTTACTATTCCAACTCCAGTCTAAAATTATTTGGGGTAGGTGCTGGACAGTGACCCTAATTAATTTACTATTCCCATTCCAGTCTGTATTTAATTGGGGTAAATGCTGGACACTGAGCCTAATTAATTTACTATTCCAAATCCAATCTAAATTTAATTAAGATAGGTGCTGGACACTGACTTTAATTAACTTACTAATCCCACTCCAATCTATATTTAATTAGAGTAGGTGCTGGACACTGACCCTAAATTAATTTACTATTCCCACTCCAATCTATATTTAATTGGGGTAGGTGCTGTACACTAACCCTAATTAATTTACTATTCCCACTCCAGTCTAAAATTAATTGGGGAAGGTGCTGGCCACTGAGTTTAAATAATTTACTATTCCAACTCCAGTCTATATTTAATTGGGGTAGGTGCTGGACACTGACCCTAATTAATTTACTATTCCAACTCCAGTCTAAATTTATTTGGGGTAAGTGCTGGACACTGACCCTAATTAATTTACTATTCCCACTCCAGCCTATTTTTAGGGGCCGATTCCGATCTCGGTCGGTAGGGCCCCGAAGCGGGTTCGGCATTAGCAGATCCGATTCGGAGGCTGATTTTCCGTCCGCTTCGTACACGGGTCCGGACGGCGAAGTACGATGCGAACAAGCGCGAATTCACCGTCCGAATCGTTTCTGGCTCCGAACCGCTCCGTACAACTTGGTCGCAAGCAAACCGTGGCGCGCAATGGAGACGTTTCACGACCGAGCTAGTACGATGTTCGATTCGGACAGCCGGATCGAGTCGGATCGTCCGGCTCACAAAAGCTCCCGGAGTCGGACTTCGGGGTCCGCGTCGGACCCCCCTGCACCCGTAGCCGTACGAGTCGTACACAGGGGGGACCCAAGGGTCCCCCCTAAACATGCATGTACGGTGCGAGTTGCACCGACGTGTACCCACTGTAGGGGGCACACTTGTTCGCAACGTACCCATTGAGTCAATGGGAGCCCATGTACGCGTCGTACGACCGGCTCCCATTGACTTCAATGGGAGTCCGACCGAATCGAGTCCGGCAGCATGCGGCCGCATCGTACTCGCTCGGTCGGACTGCAGGAGTCCGGCTCGGTCGGAAATCGTTCCGGATCCAGCTCGGTCGGAGAGTTTTCCAGCCCAGATCGGAATCAACCCCTACATTGGGGTAGATGCTGGACACTGACCCTAATTAATTTACTATTCCAACTCCAATCTAAATTTAATTGGGGTAGGTGCTGGACACTGACTTTAATTAACTTACTAATACCACTCCAATCTATATTTAATTGTGGTAGATGCTGGACACTGACCCTAATTAATTTACTATTCCCACTCCAATCTATATTTAATTGGGGTAGGTGCTGGACACTGACCCTAATTAATTTACTATTCCCACTCCAGTCTAAAATTAATTGGGGTAGGTGCTGGACACTGACTTTAATTATTTACTATTCCAACTCCAGTCTATATTTAATTGGGGTAGGTGCCGGACACTGACCCTAATTAATTTACTATTCCAACTCCAGTCTAAATTTATTTTGGAGTAGGTGCTGGACACTGACCCTAATTAATTTACTTTTCCCATTCCAGTCTGTATTTAATTGGGGTAAATGCTGAACACTGAGCCTAATTAATTTAATATTCCATCTCCAATCTAAATTTAATTGGGGTAGGTGCTGGACACTGACCCTAATAAATTTACTATTCCCACTCCAATCTATATTTAATTGGGGTAGGTGCTGGACACTGACCCTAATTAATTTACTATTCCAACTCCAATCTAAAATTAATTGGGGTAGGTGCTGGACACTGACTTTAATTAACTTACTAGTCCCACTCCAATCTATATTTAATGGTGGTAGGTGCTGGACACTGACCCTAATTAATTTACTATTCCCACTCCAATCTATATTTAATTGGGGTAGGTGCTGGACACTGACCCTAATTAATTTACTATTCCCACTCCAATCTATATTTAATTGGGGTAGGTGCTGGACACTGACCCTAATTAATTTACTATTCCAACTCCAGTCTAAAATTAATTAGGGTAGGTGCTGGACAGTGACCCTAATTAATTTATTATTCCAACTCCAGTCTAAAATTAATTGGGGTAGGTGCTGGACACTGACTTTAATTAACTTACTAGTCCCACTCCAGTCTATATTTAATTGGGGTAGGTGCTGGACACTGACCCTAATTAATTTACTATTCCCACTCCAATCTATATTTAATTGGGGTAGGTGCTGGACACTGACCGTAATTAATTTACTATTCCAACTCCACTCTAAAATTATTTGGGGTAGGTGCTGGACAGTGACCCTAATTAATTTACTATTCCCACTCCAATCTATATTTAATTGGGGTAGGTGCTGGACACTGACCCTAATTAATTTACTATTCCCACTCCAATCTATATTTAATTGGGGTAGGTGCTGGACACTGACCCTAATTAATATACTATTCCAACTCCAGTCTAAAATTAATTAGGGTAGGTGCTGGACAGTGACCCTAATAAATTTTTTATTCCAACTCCAGTCTAAAATTAATTGGGGTAGGTGCTGGACACTGACTTTAATTAACTTACTAGTCCCACTCCAATCTATATTTAATTGGGGTAGGTGCTGGACACTGACCCTAATTAATTTACTATTCCCACTCCAATCTATATTTAATTGGGGTAGGTGCTGGACACTGACCCTAATTAATTTACTATTCCAACTCCAGTCTAAAATTATTTGGGGTAGGTGCTGGACAGTGACCCTAATTAATTTACTATTCCAACTCCAGTCTAAAATTAATTGAGGTAGGTGCTGGACAGTGACCCTAATTAATTTACTATTCCAACTCCACTCTAAAATTAATTGGGGTAGGTGCTGGATACTTACTTTAATTAACTTACTATTCCCACTCCAATCTATATTTAATTGAGATAGGTGCTGGACACTAATCTACATTAATTTTCTCACTATAATAACTATTAAATTAACAAATTATATACCAGTACATAATTTTATTAATATTTTCTTTCTTTATAACATATTTCCTGACTTCCTATAAAAATAAATTTTTAAAAATATATTTACACTTCACTAAATTTAATAAAATAGAAATATATTTATAATACAAATTACATTAATTTTTTTAATATTTTAAACATTTATAAATAGATATTTTTCAAAATGTAACAACCTTATCTCCTATAAACACTACATTATACTTATTAATGTTACTTAAAATTAGATTTAAATATAAAAATAAAACATTGTTTCTTATACAATTTATACAAATTAAATTAATATTTGTACTTAAAACACCTCACCCTTATAATCAATAAATTCAACATCCAAATCATAAAATATTTTTTTATTAAAAATTTATTTAATAATTTATATCAATAATTTTAAAATTGTTCCTAATTTTCTTTAATTTTAAAACAATCCCCATCCATATCCCCTATAAACTCAACATCCCACTACACAATTTTAATTCAAATTTCCAATTTTTAAATAAAAATGTTTATATTAATTTTTAAATTATCCAAATATTTTTGTGAATATTTTGAAAACAATCCCCAAATTTTCCCCATATAAACACAACATACCAATCCTAAAAGTTAACTTTAAAATGAGAAATTTAAAATATATTCATAGATAAAATTAAACAATTATACAAATTAATTTAGTATTTTTAAAAGACACCCCATCCTTATCCCCTATTAACACAACATCCCACTCCTAAAATTTTAAATGAAATTCGAAATTCAAATTAAATTTAGATTTTTATTTTTTTAGAATTTAACAAAATTATGTTAATATTTTTAAAAACACTCCCCACCCTTATCCCCAATAAACACAACATCCCACTCCTAAATGTTATAGTGAAATTCGAAATTAAATTTTAAAAATATTTTTTTTATTTTTTTATTTAAATTAATTATATTAATATTTTTTAAAACACTCCCAACCCTTATCCCCTATAAACCCAACATCCCGCTCCTAAAATTTTAAATGAAATTCGAAATATAAATTAAAATTAGATTTTTAATTTTTTAGAATTTAACGAAATTATGTTAATATTTTTTAAAACACTCCCCACCCTTATCCCCTATAAACCCAACATCACGCTCCTAAAATGTAATTTGAAATTCGAATAAAAAAATAAAAATTCATACTTAAAATATAAACATTTTGAAAAATAAAATTAACTTTTTTAAAACACTCCCCACCCTTATCCCCTATAACCCAACATCCCGCTCCTAAAACAATATAAAATAAAACATTATTATACACATTTTAAACACAATTTAATACTTAACATTCACCATAAAATATTTCAAAAAACATAAAAAACGATATTTTCACATGTTGATATTTGTGCTTTCGATATTACTTACATCGATATTTACCTACACACCTCAAATCGATATTTTTTACATCGATATACAGAACATCGATATTTAACACTGTCGATATTATCAACTCGATATTTCTGTATGTCGAAATAAAAAACTCGATATTTTGTCTGTGCACCGGGGTGAGGGATGTTGAGCCATTGGCTGCCCATTCTCTTCAAAGGGTTTTCCAGATTACATTTTTCCTTTATGTCTCCTTATCATAGATGGGACCTGCTCCTGGTTCTTGGGACATTGCTGGACACTCCTTTTAACCCCCTAGTCTATAGCCCTCTACAGTTTTTATTTTTATCAGATTCCTTCTCATCTGCCTCCCTTCAGGGTGCACCTGGATCACCTCATTCTTTGCTATTGGCGAGGTTTTGTTCCCAAGGTTCAAGTTTCCTTACATTTTTTGCATGAGATTATCCTTCCTGTATTCTTTCTGGCCCCCTACTCCTGAAGTGATTTATCTTAATGTTTTTTATGTCCAATGGTTGTAGTCATCATCCAGTTGGAAGAACCTCATCATTTAGCTAATGGACTACTCCTTTTGGTAACTTTATCCCTTCTAGGCCTGAGCTAAAGCTGTCTCTATTCATACTCAGTCAATGACTTGGGCCCGTTAATTCTATGCCATATGACGTGTCCAGGCTTCCCGTCCTGTTGAGTGCTGGGCCAATCAATTAGAAATAGAGCCACCAACTGAGATGAAACAGAGGGTGCTTGCACCACTTGATGTTCCCCTTCTACTTTGTTGCTCAGAACCTGCTAGAGGTAGGATTGGGTCAAAGGGAGGATTTTGGTTCTTCTGTACCGTCTTCATGTTGCCTGCTGGAAATTATGAGTGCGTTTTTTACTTGGATAAAAATGTGTGTGCATTTTAGCCTTTCTCTTTTTGTAGTGTATTTGTTGGATGACATAGGTCTACTTTTGTTTATCATTGTGTGAAATTGGGTTGCTGATTGAGTGGGGTGTTAATCCTGCTCAAGCAACAGCCACAATCCCTGTCAGGGTGAACAACAAAGCTCACTAAATGAACCTGTGCTTAACCCTCTGGTAGCTTGGCACAAAAGCAGTCAGGCTTAACCTTAGAGGCAATGTGTAAAGTATTTATGCAGCACACAACAGTAACAAAGTGAAAACACACCACAAGAAAAATCCCACAACAATTTAGAAAAATAGAGTACATTTTAGTAAATCCTTTGACACAAAAACAACAAAAATTCCAGCAGTAAAACTGGAGTTATAAATTTTTGAAGTTTAAGGTAAAAACTAGCGCCTAAAAGATCAAAGCGCCAACCTCGGAAATCTAGTCACGCAAAACCCTGTCAAAGTTTAAATATATATTTACCCACTGTTATAAATGGGGGTCTCTAAGTTGTCCAAATAGGGACCCTTGCTTCTAGTCAGGGTAAGGGGGATACACACTTTAGATAACCCCTGCTCACCCCCTTGGTAGCTTGGCACGAGCAGACAGGCTTATCCCAAAGGCAATGTGTAAAATATGTGTACCAACACTCACAGTAACATAGTGAAAAACCACGAATGGACACTCACACCAGTTTAGAAAAATAAAATATCTTTATCTAAACTTAACAAGACCAAAACGACAAAAATCCAACATACACAGTTAAAAATATGACTTTCAAAAGGTTTCAAGAACTTGTACCATAGAAAACTATGGATGCGTGACTTTTACACAAAGTACCTGTAGTTGCGTCAAAATTCACAAGCCCAAACAGCCGCAGAGTGAAGAAGCGTCGAAAACAAAGAGATGCGTCAGTTCCTGAGACCTTGGGGAGGCGATGCGGCAGTTCTGCTGCATGCAGGAGAAAGGATGCATCGAATCCGGTCTGTAGGGGGAAGTGATGCGTCGATTCTTCGTGATGGTTCCAGTCCGCAGGTGATGCGTCAGGAAAACTTGTCACACAGGTGAGCTGCGTGAAAATTCGGGATACGGCAGTAATCGATGCGGCGGCGGCGCTGCGTCGGTTTTCTTCAGCCGCGACCCCTCGATGCGTCAATTCTTGCAGCAGCGACAGGAGCTGTGTCGGTTTTTGTAGCGGCACGGCGATGCGTGGAAATTCTTCTCGCGCTGTGGAGATGCGTCAGAAAAACAGCCGCAAGAAGAGTGATGTGTCGTTTTTGTAGTTCTTCAAGTTCCTTCTCTCTTCCAGCTCCCAAGCAGCAGCAACAACCTCCAGAGGTCCAATACTGACACAAGCACCTCCTGGCAGGTCAGAACTAACAGCAGCAGAGTTCAGGGGAGCTGGGGGTGAAGTCTTTGTGTCCCTGAGACTTCAGAACAGGAGGCTAGCACACACAGGCCCTTGGAGATCTCCTTCAAGCAGGGGACACAGCACACAGCAAAGTCCTTCTCCTTTCCTTGGCAGAAACAGCAACTGCAGGCCAACCCCACACAGCACACAGCAAAGGGGCAGAACTTCTCCTCAGTCTCTCCAGCTCTTCTCCTTGGCAAAGGGTCCTCTGGAATTCCAGGGATGACCTAAAAGTCTGGGCCCCTCTTTTTATACAGTAAAACTCTTTGTTCTCTCCTGGCCCAGGACTCCGAGCCCAGTCCAAACCATCTCTGGGGGGCACTTTGGAAGTGCACAACAACCTCCAATGTCAGTGTGAGCCCAGGCTCCAGACACACCACAAGGGGACGGAGCCATCATTGTGGGAGGCAGGCACAGCCCTATTCAGGTGCAGGTGCTACGCCTCCCACCACTCCAAATGCAGACCAGGCCTATTCAGCCTAGCACTGACTCATCCAGACTATGGAGCCACTGCACATCTCCAGCCCCTGTCACTCCAAAGCCAGGCAGTCAATACACATCCTAGCAGAGGCACACTGGATGGCTAAGCAAGAAAATACCTACTTTCTAAAAGTGGTATTTTCAAACACAGAGGGGTCGATTCCGATTCGGGCCGGAAAAAGCACCGACCGACTCGGATCCGGAAATAATACCGACCGACACGTACCTGTGGCGCCCGACACGCCAAGTACAATGCAAGGCGTGAAAAATCCGACCGACACGTACCGAAACCAAGTCGACCGACCGAGCCGCACGGAAAACAGCAATCCGGCCGGAAAAACACGCGAATCCAACCGACCGACACGCACCCGGAACAAATCCGACCGAAACGTACACGCGAACTCCAAACCGCAAAGTACGATGCAAGGCGCGAAACCACGAGCGAGTCGGACGGAGGCCAAGCCGCACGACCGACACGCATACAAAACCGAGCCGAAGCAACACAAAACACCGCGACCGACGCGTACGCAGCATAGAAAACTGCACAAACACAGCGTGAACGAAACGGAGAAGACCGTACGAGACAAATGCAGGGTCCGACTCGGTCACAAGAACGTTTCCAACATACACAGACAGTACAAAGGAAAAATCACCCAAAAAAAGGCCAAACAAGCAATTACCAAGCCAATAAATACTGGGGGGGTGGGACAGAGAACAAAGACCTATATAAAGGACACAAATCACAACCATGAGCCTTTGCAAATGCCATTCCACTGCCAGCACCCAAGAGAAAGCAACCACACACCCACAGCTCATCCCTCACACAAGCCACACACCAGCAGCACACCAACAAATACCTACCTCACATACACCCAGCAAAACACACACTCACACACCCTCACCTGCACACCAACACACACATCACTCACCATCACCACCCATCACCATGCCCCCCAAGAAGAATCCCAAGTTCCTAGATTGTGAATTGGAAGTCATGGTAGACGAGATCCTCAGGGTAGAGCCACAGCTGTTTGGCACACTGGTCCAACAGACCCCCATCTCCCAGAAAACCAAGATGTGGGAGAGGATCATCAACAGGGTGAACGCACAATCACCATGTCGGCGCACAAAGAGCGACATCCAGAACAGGTGGTATGACGTGCGCAGGAGGGTACGGGACCTGCTCAAGAAAGACTACATCAACAGCCAATACACCGGCAGTGGCCCTCCTGCCAAGCCAATATACCTCAGGCCCTGGGAGGAGAAGGTGCGGGGCATCCTTCCGCCAGTGAGCGTATATGGACTAGAGGACATCCCAGAGCCTGGTGAGTACACAACAAATGTACACAATATACTGCCACAAAACACACACATCACTGTCAAGGGGAGAGTCAAACCATGCACTCATAGCAATTACACAGCAACCAGAACAGAATCATCCCAAAATGTGTATGTCAGTCAGATAAACACAACACATGCCATCAAAAAAGTCACATCCAACTGTGCCAACACATGTACAAACACAACTACAACTACAGCTAGGCAGTGGCACAAATAGAACTAACAAACACATCCAGACATGTAGCCACCACAACAACACCAACACACAGTGAAGACCACTCAAAGGAAGGAATTCTGTGTATGCTGGCCAAGTCAGTGTAGCCAATAGCATCATGGGAGTCGCAGTCACACATATTGCCCCCCCACAACTGTCCCATCAACACCACCCTGAACCATGCTCACATCACAGGGAGTGGAGAAGGACTCACAAGATGGCTGACACTGGCTACTGCTGTGGGGAGCACAAGGCCCTGCTGGCAACGGTGCACCAACAAACAGCAGGACACCACTGACTGACATCCTGAGAGACAACTTCCACTCCCTGCAATGCAAGCACGTTCCATGGTGGGATATCTGGCTAGCTGGGTGGGAAGGAGGACTTGCAGCACTGACCATAGTCACAAGCACCTCCCCTCACACACACCCCAACACAAACTCCACAGAACCCACCTGGTAGAATGCAATGCCCCCATCCTAACACAAGATCCCACAAAGAACCACCACCCTGGGTTATGTTGTGTGAAGCACAGGGCCACTCTTGGGACTTCCAGCCAAACAACTGCCAGGACAACACTCCCAGCCATCCTGTCAGCACAGCCAGCCCACCCCACAGGGAAGCAGAGTCAAAAGGAAGGAAGCATGGCATGCTGGGAAGGGGGGAGGAGGCAATAGCATGATGGGAGTCGTAGTCACAGCTCTACCTCCCCCACCACATGGCCCAGCAAGCTCACACTCACGCATGCACATCCCACAGAGAGTGGAAAGGCCCATCAAAGATGTCTGACACTGTTGCTGTGTCGTGGGGAGCACAAGGGCATGCTGGGTACTGCACACCAACCAACAGCAGGACACCACTGTCAGCCATCTTGCCATTGCTCTCACACCCACACACACTGAACTCCCCACAAAAGCAAGTAAGTATGGGAATGCTGGGAAGTGGGGTGGAGGCAATAGCATGATGGGAGTCGTAGTCACAGACATAGCTCACCCCCACAACTGTCCCATCAACACCACCCTGAACCATGCTCACATCACAGGGAGTGGAGAAGGACTCACAAGATGGCTGACACTGGCTACTGCTGTGGGGAGCACAAGGCTCTGCTGCCAACTGTGCACCAACAAACAGCAGGACACCACTGACTGACATCCTGAGAGACAACTTCCACTCCCTGCAATCCAAGCACGTTCCATGGTGGGATATCTGGCTAGCTGGGTGGGAAGGAGGACTTGCAGCACTGACCATAGTCACAAGCACCTCCCCTCACACACACCCCAACACAAACTCCACAGAACCCACCTGGTAGAATGCAATGCCCCCCATCCTAACACAAGATCCCACAAAGAACCACCACCCTGGGTTATGTTGTGTGAAGCACAGGGCCACTCTTGGGACTTCTAGCCAAACAACTGCCAGGACAACACTCCCAGCCATCCTGTCAGCACAGCCAGCCCACCCCACAGGGAAGCAGAGTCAAAAGGAAGGAAGCCTGGGCATGCTGGGAAGGGGGAGGAGGCAATAGCATGATGGGAGTCGTAGTCACAGCTCTACATCCCCCACCACATGGCCCAGCAAGCTCACACTCACGCATGCACATCCCACAGAGAGTGGAAAGGCCCATCAAAGATGTCTGACACTGTTGCTGTGTCGTGGGGAGCACAAGGGCATGCTGGGTACTGCACACCAACCAACAGCAGGACACCACTGTCAGCCATCTTGCCATTGCTCTCACACCCACACACACTGAACTCCCCACAAAAGCAAGTAAGTATGGGAATGCTGGGAAGTGGGGTGGAGGCAATAGCATGATGGGAGTCGTAGTCACAGACATAGCTCACCCCCACAACTGTCCCATTAACACCACCCTGAACCATGCTCACATCACAGGGAGTGGAGAAGGACTCACAAGATGGCTGAAACTGGCTACTGCTGTGGGGAGCACAAGGCCCTGCTGGCAACTGTGCACCAACAAACAGCAGGACACCACTGACTGACATCCTGAGAGACAACTTCCACTCCCTGCAATGCAAGCACGTTCCATGGTGGGATATCTGGCTAGCTGGGTGGGAAGGAGGACTTGCAGCACTGCCCATAGTCACAAGCACCTCCCCTCACACACACCCCAACACAAACTCCACAGAACCCACCTGGTAGAATGCAATGCCCCCATCCTAACACAAGATCCCACAAAGAACCACCACCCTGGGTTATGTTGTGTGAAGCACAGGGCCACTCTTGGGACTTTTAGCCAAACAACTGCCAGGACAACACTCCCAGCCATCCTGTCAGCACAGCCAGCCCACCTCACAGGGAAGCAGAGTCAAAAGGAAGGAAGCATGGGCATGCTGGGAAGGGGGTGGAGGCAATAGCATGATGGGAGTCGTAGCCACTGATATTGGTCACCCCCACAACTGTCCCATCAACACCACCCTGAACCATGCTCACATCACAGGGAGTGGAGAAGGACTCACAAGATGGCTGACACTGGCTACTGCTGTGGGGAGCACAAGGCCCTGCTGCCAACTGTGCACCAACAAACAGCAGGACACCACTGACTGACATCCTGAGAGACAACTTCCACTCCCTGCAACGCAAGCACGTTCCATGGTGGGATAACTGACTGGCTGGGTGGGTGGGAAGGAGGGCCGGCTGTCAACCAAACACAACCAATGCAGACCATGTTCACACCCCAAAAAATACATAGAAATGCCCACATAATGCAGGACAATGTGCCACAGCAATATCAACCCCTGACTGTGACGACTTAGGACAATGCAATATACAGGCCCGCACCCAGAGGCACAGTCACAACTGTCATGTGTGTCAACCATTGATGCCTGCAGAAACATAACATACATTGTTTGTGTCTCCCAAAAACAGGTGATGATGGGGACACAGCAGCAGACGCTGAGGAGTCCCAGTCCCAGGCTCAAGAGGATGTGGAGCTCACTGGCGTCGTACAGCCTCTGTCCTCCTCGGACGATGAAGACCAACCTGGCACATCCGGTGCAAGTCAACATGCAGCACCAGCAGGACCACCAGCTGCAGCACCAGCAGGACCACCAGCTGCACCCCCTGCACCCACCCCTCCAACGACTGTCACCACAAATACCATCCCTGCCGACATGGACAGAACAAGGAGCAACACCAGCACAGGGACCCTGGACCAACCTGGGGCCATGGACACCACCACCACCACCAACCCCCAAGGTGGACCAGGGTTATCTGTGCGTGCCACTGCACACACTGCACATGTCAGCAGGGGTGGTGGGAGGGGTGGGAGACAGAGGTCGCTGCTTGCAGACGTTGCTGGTGTGCATGATGACCCACAACTGGTACGCATAGCTGATGCGTACCAGTCCAGCACCGGAGACCTCAGCCAGGTAGTGGGGCTCCTCAGAGACATGAAACAGCAGCAGGCTGCCCATCATGCCCGCTTGGACTCCCACATGTCCCACGTGGAGTCACACATGTCCCGCGTGGACTCACACATGTCCCGCGTGGAGTCCAAGTGGGATGCACTGCATGAGATGACGGCGGTGCACAGGGACATTTTACAATGCCTCCGCCAGATGAACAGCAACCAGTCCACACCTCCCTGTGTGCCAACAACATCTGGTGCCGAACAAACTGCAACTGCCACAGGGAGGGAGGATGACTCTGGCGGAGAGTCCCCTGCACCGCAGCAGCCTGTACTTGAGGGCCCCCCCAAGAAGAGGGGTCGTCCGAGGAGGGAAAAGTGAGAGGCCGATGGCCAAGCGCAACTCCCAGGAAGCCTGAACCTGTTCTGGATGTTCGCCTTTGTGCACAGACTGTTCACCCTGTTGACGGCAACACTACTCCCACACATTGCATGGGGAGTACAAGTTGGACCAATGTGTCAGACAACTGTGGCCCCGATACTGGGGATCCTGTCTACCAGGACTTTCAATTCACCTAGGAACTTCGGATTGCAAGATTTATGTACAGCACTACCCATCCTATGCACTATTAACACAAATGTATCACAATAAACACACTAATACACCATACTTGCCTCTGTCGTGATTCCAACGTGGGTGCTGTTATGGGGATGATGAACTGCAAAATTACACTGTGTATGCGAACTGCAACAGCAAGGACAACACAGGCATGTGAGTAAAGGCAACATGACACATATGAGGGAGACACACCACCAGGGCTACACAACACATACACACCTAGGCCATCTGACTCATTGCCTACACTGATGTTGCCAGGGAAGACGGTGCAATGCACAGACACCACACCCATTCCCAGTTGTAGTCAAGTAGCCCACAGGTGCAGTAAGCAAATGGCAGTCAAATGTGTGACCACAGACAACGCACATCACAAAGTGAAGCACAGGTTTATTACACAGTTGCAACATGTCGTAACCACTACAGATGCAAGGTAATCCCACCTGGCAGCGGGCACACAGTCAACAACTGTAGACGGAAGGAAGTCCATGGGTGTGGCGCACATCACCTGTAGGGACACAACAGCTACCACCCTGGAAGTGCAATCACGTCGTCGGTGGACACAGTTGACCAAACGAATCTGAAAGTACCCTGTGAAGGACAGAAATGACACACAGTCAAAAGCAATGGAGTACAGGACAGAACAGCAAAACTCATGCACAATACATGTTACAAGATACCCACCCAGAACCAAGTTAGCATGTCAACACTGTTGGGGAGTACAGCCCACCTGTTAGCACACATCGCAACACACATCCAGTCAAGTAGCCCATGGACACACTCCAACAGCACCAGAGCACCACCCACACATCATGCCAACTCACATCATTGACATGACACCTCAGGATACTCACATTCAGCTAAAGAAGTTGGTGATGAGCTGTGTGTGGACATCACCATCATCATCATCATCATCGTCACTGGCATCGTGGTCCAGGCCAGGATCCTCCACAGGTGGCGGATGTTGGTCATTGTCATCCTGGATGAGAGGCAACTCCTTCCACACTGCCAGGTTGTGGAGCATGCAGCAGACGATGATAATCTTGCACACTTTCGCAGGGGCATATGGGAGGGACCCTCCGGTCTTGTCCAGGCAGCGGAAGCGGCTCTTCAGGAGACCAAATGTCCGCTCAATCACTCTCCTGGTCCGACCATGTGCCTCATTGTAGCGCATCTGGGCTGATGTCACAGGGTTCCTGAGGGGTGTCAGCAACCACGGCATGTTGGGGTATCCCGAGTCACCTACGGACAGACAAGTGCACATTAGCTGACTTGGAAAAGTGGGCAGAATACTACAGATCAGATCACACACAATGGCACAAAGTCAGTACACATCGACAAGCCAGGCACGCTGGTTCTGCATCTGTGCCATCATCCTGGGGATGCGACTACTCCTCATCACAAAGGCATCGTGTGCTGAACCAGGGAAACGGGCACACACGTGTGTGATGGTCATGTCTGCAAGACACACCACCAGTGCATTGACAGAGTGGTAGTGCTTGCGGTTCCTGTATGCCTGCTCCTGGGCCTGTGGTGGTACCAAAGCCAAATGTGTCCCATCAATGGAGCCAATGACATGCGGCATCCTCCCCAGGGCATAAAAGTCACTCTTCACGTCAGTGAGTCGTCGCAGTCTAGGGAAATAGATGTACCGGTTCAGGAATAGCAACATTGCCGCCAAAACATCGCGGAGCACACGGCTCAACATGGTCTGTGACATCCCACCAGCAGTCGCCACAGTATGTTGGAAGGTACCGGTGGCAAAGAAGTGTAGGGCTGCCATCACCTTCACCTTGGGGGTCAGCGCTGTAGGATACGGCCGGCCAGGCTGCAAATGTGGGGACAACTGCACTGCCAAATCCTCAATCAGCTGCCTGGTGAAGCGGTACCGTCGGATGCTGTCCCGTTCCACCATCGTTGCCAGGTCTGGGAATGGTCGATGGACAGCAGGAGCCCTGCAGTGCAGAGGAGAAGTAAGCAAGATTGTCAGTCACCCCACATATGCGGCATTGAACACACTCAAGATCCCAACATACATCATTATGAGGCACAACTACATGAAGTGTGCAGTTCCGGAAGGACATGTATGGTACATACATGGCCAACATCTGTCAACACGGTCCAACAGGTGGCATCAATTAGTCCCAGGTTGGCCCATTGGATATCATGAGGCCGTGTCACAGTTCCCATCTCCTGCTGCCGTGTCACAATCACCCCCACAGTGACATGTGAGGACAGATGTGCCCCAGGCACCACAGCTCAACGACAGGTACATTCCCAGGGACCCTGTATTGCCACATGGACACTGGCATTACATGGAGTATCATGTATACACCACAGCAAAACAACCATGACCCCCACAGGTAGTGGCCCCACTTGCCACGGCAGGACAGACATGGACGTATGTGACACACACACGCACAACATCAAAGTCCATGCACACACAACCTGGATGTGGAGACTGTCTCCCATTGTGCACATGAAATCAGAGACATTGTAAACACTACATGCACAAAGACTGTGGAGGACCATCACTATTGTGCCACTGGGACACCCTGGCTCAAACATACCGTCCCACATGGGACTCACGGGGTATGTGACATGACATACACATACACCACCGTGAAATGTGACCATGGCACATGCACTGATATGAACAGTTGCACATCACAGTGGTCATGTACACGTAACACCCAGGATCCTGTCCCCATGAACACGTGCACAGCCTGGGGGTGGCTGCCCACAGGTGACACCCACAGGACAACATGTACACCAACATACACACAATAGGAAATGCAGCCTTACATGCCTTATGATAAAGTTTGGACAGGCTGTCGTGATGTAGGTGTGCCCCTCACTCCCTGGGAGCTATCTGTGGCTTGCATATGTCCATCTGAGACAGGCATGCAGACATATGCCAGTCACATGTACAGTGATGCGTTGTACTGCAATGGACCGATCAGTGCCCCCGGCCGGCCCATTGCATTCAATGTGTGCGGGTACGCGTTGTACCCCTGTATGCAGTAGTACTGCAATGGACCGATCGGTGCCTCCGGCCGGCCCATTGCATTCAATGTGTGCGGGTACGCGTTGTACCCCTGTACGCGTTGTACTGCAATGGACCGATCGGTGCCTCCGGCCGGCCCATTGCATTCAATGTGTGCGGGTACGCGTTGTACCCCTGTACGCTGTTGTACTGCAATGGACCGATCGGTGCCTCCGGCCGGCCCATTGCATTCAATGTGTGCGGGTACGCGTTGTACCCCTGTACGCGTTGTACTGCAATGGACCGATCGGTGCCTCCGGCCGGCCCATTGCATTCAATGTGTGCGGGTACGCGTTGTACCCCTGTACGCGTTGTACTGCAATGGACCGATTGGTGCCTCCGGCCGGCCCATTGCATTCAATGTGTGCGGTACGCGTTGTACCCTGTACGCGTTGTACCTCTGTACGCGTTGTACTGCAATGGACCGATCGGTGCCTCCGGCCGGCCCATTGCATTCAATGTGTGCGGGTACGCATTGCACCCCTGTACGCGTTGTACTGCAATGGCCCGATCGGTGCCTCCGGCCGGCCCATTGCATTCAATGTGTGCGGGTACGCGTTGTACCCCTGTACACGTTGTACTGCAATGGACCGACCGGTGCCTCCGGCCGGCCCATTGCATTCAATGTGTGCGGGTACGCGTTGTACCCCTGTACGCGTTGTACCCCTGTACGCATTGTACTGCAATGGACCGATCGGTGCCTCCGGCCGGCCCATTGCATTCAATGTGTGCGGGTACGCGTTGTACCCCTGTATGCGTTGTACCCCTGTACGCGTTGTACTGCAATGGACCGGTCGGTGCCTCCGGCCGGCCCATTGCATTCAATGTGTGCGGGTACGCGTTGTACCCCTGAACGCGTTGTACTGCAATGGACCGATCGGTGCCTCCGGCCGGCCCATTGCATTCAATGTGTGCGGGTACGCGTTGTACCCCTGTACGCGTTGTACTGCAATGGACCGATCGGTGCCTCCGGCCGGCCCATTGCATTCAATGTGTGCGGGTACGCGTTGTACCCCTGTACGCGTTGTACTGCAATGGACCGATCGGTGCCTCCGGCCGGCCCATTGCATTCAATGTGTGCGGGTTCGCGTTGTACCCCTGTACGCGTTGTACTGCAATGGACCGATCGGTGCCCCTTGCCGGCCCATTGCATTCAATGTGTGCGGGTACGCGTTGTACCCCTGTACGTGTTGTACCGCAATGGACCGATCGGTGCGCACCCATTGAAAATGGGCTTGCCTGGCAACGGACGCGTTTTCGAATTTCGAACGAGTCGGTTGCTGGAAAATCAGTTGGTCACCCACAACAATGTTGCAAAATCATGTATGTCATGAAGTTGAAGAGTTGAAGGATGCTGTGGGCGTGTTTTGGTGCTGCTATTCCATGGATTGGCCAGATTCAGAAGATGCATACGACTTGGACCTATCACTTTGGACACAAGGGACAGTATCTGCCTCTCAAGCACATATATATTGCTGGCTGTTCCCCTGAGAGCTCACTTGCCTGCACTACATGCTCCAGGACGACATCTGCCACTGCACTGCTGCTGTCTCTGCCCCTCTGGACCCAGCAATGGAACGTACTGTGGAGAGAGCCCCAGCCTTTAGCCTTGAAGAGAACCAGGCCCTGCTGGCAGCCTACTTCCACAGTACAGCAAGCTGTATGGGACACCAGGGGAGTTGGTGAGTGTTCTGTGCACTGCCTTTCTGAATGTGCATATTGTCTGACCAGCAAGGATGAAAGTCTGCACGCCACTGGCTAGCAGGCTCACTGAGTAGGTGTCACCCCCATAGTGTGTAGTGACATGCACTGGACAGGTATGGTGCAGTGACAGTGCATTTGAACAAGGTTTTACTTCCCATGCAATGATACCATGTAGTGACGTCTGGCAAACTGTCCATGGGCAGCTTTGCACTGCCTGTGTACATCATGTGCCCCTATGATTGAGACATGTATATGCAACTGTGTCATGCACGGATATGTTGCATGTGTAGTAATGGCCTTTTCACTTTGTCATCCTGACAGGTTAATGCCCATCGGAAGCAGGAGATCTGGAAGGACATCGTCCGGGCCATCCGGTCCGTGGGGGTCTACAAGCGCCGGATCCGCAACTGCCAGAAGAGGTGGCAGGACCTTCGGGGCTGGACCCGGAGGATTGCACGGGTCCAGCTGAAGCTGTCGCCTCCTCGCAGGAGGGGCGGAACACGGACCCTGACCCCCACATGCTCCAGATCCTGGCGGTGGTGTTTCCAGACCTGGATGGGCAGCTGAAGGCCAGACAGCAGCAAGGAGGGGGTGAGTCAAAGACTGCACTGTGAACTCTGTATTACATGCTTTGTGCCCTCCTCTGGCCTGGTTCAACTGCGACAGTGCAGCAGTCATGTTGTCCAGGAGCCATGTCCCTCTATTGTGCACTGCCCACTGCTCATCTGATACCCAGGTGTGGCCCTTACATTCAGGGAATTGTGTCACTTGGGACTGTGTCCTTGCAGTTTGCTTCACTAAAGGTGGGGGACAGCATCTGTTTCCCTAACTCTGTTGTGGGCATCATGGGTGGGTCGATTGTTCACACAACGCCTGTGTTCGGACATGTGATCTGCGTGTTGCTTTGATATGCGGTCCACTTGCTGAGCTGAGCCACCACATGTGCCTGGGGTATGTGGCACACGCCCATGCAGCGGGTGGGAACAATGTTTGGGCCCCAGGAGTGTGCAGATTACGTGTGTCACACATACATAGCCAGCTATCCACTGTCCAGGGCACATCCCTCATTCATGTGGAGCAGGACAGTCATGCCTACTCCAGGCCATGCAATGCACTCTGTACTCCCACTCCCGTGTATCAGCTGACACATTGTGCACAGTGATTTGAGCCCTCAGGTGTCTGCCTCTGTGTCAGTGTGCTGTGGATTAGTTGCCAGGACTGCTGGGGTGTTTCTTGGTAGGGGCTCAGCATGCCCCTGGAGATGTGACCATAGGAGATGATACTTGTGTGTCACATAGGTGTTTGATCAGCTGCCCGTGCAGACTGGGGTATGCGAATGTGAAGTTCAGGCAGCTGTTCCCCATTCACAGCAAATTGTGAGGGGCTCAGGTTCAGAGGGTAGTGTCACAGGTCTCCCATATGTCCAATCGGTATGACCTGGACAGATGAGGGTTAAGATGATGTGTTGTGTGGGGGATGTACATGTGCACTTGTGCAGCTCCAGGACTTGCATTCCCCATGACCTACTATTGTGACACAGTGCATAGTGTTGTTGTCTGGCTGCCAAGTCATACATCACTGAGACAGTGATGTATGACTTAGCAGTCATGCCTCTGCCATGGCATGTGTCAACTTATTGGTGGTCCTGCAGGGGAGTGACATGTGCTACATGCACACCATTGTGGCGATGGCTATCAGGACATGGGTGCATCATGGTGTCTGTCACTGGTATGCATCACATGCATTTCCTATTTGACTCTGGGCATCCCTTTCATCCGGAAACCTGTACTGACTCAGTGGCAAGAGCTGTGATGTGTGCATGTCCACATGCCACACCGTGTCCTCTGCACTGTCCAACTACTGTGTACTTGGTGCATGTGTCCACACTGGGGTGTTGCAATCCAACAGACACCAGACAGATGGGTGCAAGGCCATGTGGGATGTGAGTGCCATGCTTGGCATCAGACTGACAATTGGCTTCTCCTGTTCAGTTAGGGCACTTTTAGCAATGTACAACTAATGATGCCAGGGCTTGCTCTGTAATGTGCTGTGCTCACAGTGGTGTGTGCGTTTGGTGCAGGTGACTGATGTCTGTCTGTTTCCCCATTGTTTGCAGATACATCCACGGCCACGGAAGGGGACAGCTCCATGGACCAGGAGGAGCCAGAGAGCCAGACTGGGTCAGCAGCCGAGGAGTGGTCGGAGGGACCCAGTGGCACGGAGGGCGAGGGGAGCCACACCGAGGAGTCCTCAGCACCATCCACCTCAGCTGAGGACCAGAGCAACTCGGAGGATGACTCCCTTGTGGAGGCGGGTGTCAGCAGCCACCACACCCCAGCTAGTGTTGCTGTCCCCGCCACCACCAGCACCACCACCGCCCTCCCATCGGCTCCCATTCCCCAGGTCCGTGGAGGCTCCCATGTTCGGGAGCGTGTCTCCTTTGGGCCAGGCACCGCACCCCCTGCCCCTGTGTCCCCTGCTGCCCTGAGTGAGGAGTCTGTGTACCTCCTTCGCCAGCTCGATGTAGGGCAGACAGCCATGCTGAG
Organism: Calotriton arnoldi; assembly: GCA_963921515.1. Classification (NCBI taxonomy): domain Eukaryota; kingdom Metazoa; phylum Chordata; class Amphibia; order Caudata; family Salamandridae; genus Calotriton; species Calotriton arnoldi. Next base: position 1,304,978 of record CAWUFW010004867.1, on the reverse strand, counting down.
TGTCCTCCATGCGCACACCGCACTGTTGACTCAGCTGGTGTCGTTCATGGAGGGCATCTCATCGGGCATGTCTGACCTACAGAGGGGCAATAGGTCCATGGACTCCTCCCTGACGGCAGCAGTGTCCCTCCTCAGACAGTCCCTCACCCCTCCTGCCTCTGCTCCATCCACACTCCCCAGCACCTTACCCGTCCCAAGCACACACACACCGGCACAGGCACACACCAGCACACACACGTCCAGCACACAGACACACACGCCACAAACAAAACGCACACGCACGCACAGTCAGGGGACTGAAACCAGACTCACAGGGGATGGGGCCCTGGTACACACACATGCATCCACGGGCACTGCGCAGTCCTCAGTTGCCTCTCCCTCCAAAGCACCCTCCCTTGCCTCACCTGCAACCCCAAAGACCCAGCGCCTCTTCCTCAGTGACCTCGGCCTCTTCCCCTCCGATCCAGCTGCTCCAGCATCCAGGGGGAAGAGGAAGCCCCCCACACGGAGCAGAGTGCCCCTCGCCCCCGGACACCCTCCCCCAGGCGCAGACAGACTGAGGCCCCCACCCGCAAGTCCCCCCGGAGTGGTAAGAGCAAGACCCCGCCACCGCCCTGCAGCTCAAGCACCAGGTCTCCTTCCTCCATCCCTCAGGCCCCCACTCCACAGGTGCCCCCACCACACCCTGCCCCAGGTTCCCCCACCCACAGATATACCATCCCCAAGAGGGTCCAGCCTTCTCCCCCTGCCACTTGCTCTCCCGGCACCACACCCCCGCTGCGCTTGTCTGTGCCACTGATGTGGTGAGGGTGTCCTCCCCCTCTGTCCAGCCCACCTTGCCTGTTCCCCATTCTCCTCCCCTGGTGGTAGGCACTGCAGTGGAGTCCACTACCACCCTGTCTGACTTGGGCACTGCAGTGGCGGACCTGTCCACTCCATCTGCAGGGTCCACTGCAGTCATGCCGGCACCCACAACATCTGAGCCATGCCCCCAGTTGTGCCGGCACACACCATGTCAGACACCTCCACTGCAGTTGTCAGTGGCTCTCCAGCACCCACCCCCTTCCCTGCTTCCTCCTGGTGAGCCCTGATCCTGTCCCTGCGGTGCCTGGCCTACCCCCCGGTTGCCCCTCCTAGTGGATTGTCCCTGGTTTTGTGCAGGCATGTGTAGGGTGGCATCTGCCACTGTCACCCACTTGTGACTTTGTTGATGGACTGGCCATTGGCCTTTGTTTATGTTCTACCGGACTTCTACTTTTAATGGCACATATGCTGAATAAAGCAACTTTCTGTTCTCTAGTGCTTTTGCTTCTGATGTACATGATGTTGATGATGCTAACCATGACCTTGCTGCAGTGATGGTGATATTTCGTCTCATGATAATTAAGTGTTACTGTGCAGGAACCCATGTGGTCCAGGGGGAATGTGTCCTATCCTGTGGTGTATCCATGTCATCCATAGCAGCATCTGAGGGTGTCATGTGTTCAGTATTTGGCAATGGGATTTCCTACTTAGATTGGCAATTTCACATCTGTGGCTTCCACCCCTGCACATCTGTTGTGCCTGCCATTGTTCAATTCGTCTACTTCCCTGACCGTGTGGCCATCTCCAGTGGACATGCAGGTTTGGGCATCAATGGGGAAGGACTCATCTGTGTTGTCAGTGCAACATTGCTATATAAGTGTGTTGGATTTGTGCTGATGATTCCGTTGGCACTTCCATGACCAGGCTGATGTGACGGGAGCCCTCATTTGGTGCTAATTGTTGATTGTGTGACCAAGTGCTCAGCTGACATGATGGGGCCCTACTGAGGCAACATATGGCACAGCTTTCCTCACACAGGAGTGTAGTCCCCTCATGGCAGTGTGTACTCCTGTGACATTGCCTGCGCCCAAGGTGTGTGTTGTATGTGCATGTCTGTGTGTTCACTTCCGTTTAGCTGTGCATGCTGTGATCCCTAGTGTTGTACCTGTTTGTGATGCTAGCTGAGTTGAGCTATGTTCCCCCAAAGTCTTCTCCCTGGGTTCTCTGTGATGTGGGTGCATGGCACATTACTGGTCATCAGGGTGTCACCCATAGGTGTGTTTGCTGTCAGGGCTGAGTTTGTGTGCAGACGCAGATGGGTCACAGTCAGGTTTCCCCTTGGCACTTGTTGTTTGCCCCTGTCATGTGATTTCCAGTTTGTGTTATCTTTCAGTGATTGTGACACGTTGTGTGTGTGACTGCTGGCACTCCTCAGGGTCCGGTCTGCAATGTTGGTTGTTGTCTATGTGTGTTCTTTGTGGGTGACCTTGGCTTCTTCATTGGTGTGTGACTGTGGCTGGGATCCCATTGGTTGGTGTGGTATTGCCGTCATGTCCATGTACAGCGTAGTGTGCAGTGTGTCAGACATTCAGGAGTCTTGTTGAGTGTGCATGTGTGATGTGTTTCTGCACCTTGGTTCCCACCCACCACCCTGGAATAGTCATGGGTGCATGTGCAATGTCACCAGTGCATGTGTGCTTCACTGCTGCACATTGTTGGAGGTCGAGGGGTGTGGTGTTGAGTGTGTGCAGATGAGAGTTGTTGCCCGGCTAGGCCCCTGCCTCCATGTTGGCCTTGGCTTACTGGCCATGCTGTTTGATTTGTGCTTGGGTAGGTGTGATGGTCGTTAGTTGCTCAGGACACATGACTGTGGTTCACAGTGTGAACCACATTTAGCTTTGTCATCACAGTGGGATTGTAATGCAGCCCAGGGTCACCACATTGTGGGGCCCTGGGGGTGGTGCTGTGGTGTGTCTGTGTCTTGCTGTGTCAGTTGCTGTCCCTACGTGCCTGTGTGACATGTGTGATTTGTGCTCCCTCTCATCTGACAATGCCTGCTTGCCCACATAGGGGATTTGGATCCATGAGTTACCTTTGTGTGGCACTGTATGCACATCTGTATGATTGGTATTCAGGTCTCCTCATGTGTTGTGTGGTTGCCTGGGGACACTGGCACCCCCCTCACATGTTGTGTATGATGTGCAGTGTGGGTCTGCCTGTTTGTGTTTGTGCATCTGCACCACTGCATTGGCATATCTTGGGTGTGCCATTGGCTGTATGTAGTTTGGTGGGTTCCCCTGCTGTCCCTGGGACTCCTAGGTCATCGGTCAGCACAATGATCATGGTTTGTGTGTCCCATTGCTGCCATGGTATGGTATCTGTTCACCTCACATCTGCAGTCTCCACAGGGTATCTGCATGTGTGTGCCCATTGGTGCAAATATGTGGGTCTGCATTCTGGTGGTCACTTCTGTCATTGTGTCATTGATGATTGTTGACGGTGTGAGCCCCCATGGGTGTTGTTTGTCTGCACATGGCCAAAGGTATGTCTTATTTGCACTGCAGGATTTGGCTCCCCCAATTTATGTTGCAATGGGACACATACACTACTTTGCCACTGATGTGTTTGTTGTTCTGTGACCAGGAATCATCCATGCAGTTTGGCAGTTGCACCTCTTTCTTTGTCAACACTTACCTTTTGGTCACTGTGATGATGGGGTTTTGGACCCCATTGCCACAATGTTCAAAATGTGCTTCAGCTATGGACCCCACACTTACCTTTTGGTCACTGTGATGATGGGGTTTTGGACCCCATTGCCACATTGTTCAAAGTGTGCTTCAGCTATGGACCCCACACTTACATTTTGGTCACTGTGATGATGGGGGTTTGGAACCCATTGCCACAATGTTCAAAATGTTCTTCAGCTATGGACCCCACACTTACCTTTTGGTCACTGTGATGATGGGGTTTTGGACCCCATTGCCACATTGTTCAAAGTGTGCTTCAGCTATGGACCCCACACTTACATTTTGGTCACTGTGATGATGGGGGTTTGGAACCCATTGCCACAATGCTCAAAGTGTGCTTCAGCTATGGACCCCACACTTACCTTTTGGTCACTGTGATGATGGGGGTTTGGACCCCATTGCCACAATGTTCAAAGTGTGCTTCAGCTATGGACCCCACACTTACATTTTGGTCACTGTGATGATGGGGGTTTGGACCCCATTGCCACAATGGTCATGGCCTGCTTGCATTGTGGGTGCCACACACATATATGTGTGGCACATGTGCTAGGGGGTCACATTGTATGTTCAAAGTCATGTTCGGTGTTGTAGGCATTTGACACAGTCTACACACGCTTGTCATGGTGTTGGGGGGATGTCTTCTTCTTGCATTCCCTAGGTTGTGGTGTGCTGGTTGTGTCAAGCATTGTCCGTCCTATGAGTGGGGGTGGTAGTAGTGGTAGGCATCCAGCCCCCCCTGGGAAAGGGTGGTAGTAGTGGTAGGCATCCTGCCCACCCTGGGTAAGGGTGGTAGTAGTGGTAGGCATCCTGCCCACCCTGGCTAAGGGTGGTAGTAGTGGTAGGCATCCTGCCCACCCTGGGTAAGGGTGGTAGTAGTGGTAGGCATCCTGCCCACCCTGGCTAAGGGTGGTGGTAGGCATCCTGCCCCCCCTGGGTAAGGGTGGTAGTAGTGGTAGGCATCCAGCCCCCCCTGGGTAAGGGTGGTAGTAGTGGTAGGCATCCAGCCCCCCCTGGGTAAGGGTGGTAGTAGTGGTAGGCATCCTGCCCCCCCTGGGTAAGGGTGGTAGTAGTGGTAGGCATCCTGCCCACCCTGGCTAAGGGTGGTGGTAGGCATCCAGCCCCCCCTGGGTGAGGGTGGTAGTAGTGGTAGGCATCCAGCCCCCCCTGGCTAAGGGTGGTAGTAGTGGTAGGCATCCAGCCCCCCCTGGCTAAGGGTGGTAGTAGTGGTAGCCATCCAGCCCCCCCTGGGTGAGGGTGGTAGTAGTGGTAGGCATCCAGCCCCCCCTGGGTAAGGGTGGTGGTAGGCATCCTGCCCCCCCTGGGTAAGGGTGGTAGTAGTGGTAGGCATCCTGCCCACCCTGGGTAAGGGTGGTAGTAGTGGTAGGCATCCTGCCCACCCTGGCTAAGGGTGGTGGTAGGCATCCAGCCCCCCCTGGGTGAGGGTGGTAGTAGTGGTAGGCATCCTGCCCCCCCTGGGTAGGGGTGGTGGTGCGCATTCAGGCCCCTGTGTGCATATGTGGCATTGGTGATGGGCATCCCGCCCCTATGGTGCTGCTGTTGCTGGTGTAAGTATATTCTGCATCCCTCTGTGTGTGTGTGATGTGTCGTGTACGTGTTGTATGTGTTTTGTGGTTGGTGTCTGGCTTACCTTCTGCGCCGTACGCGTCCGTGCCTGTTCCGGTAATAAATGTAGAATATTGGTATGATCGGGACGAAGGGATTCATGGTTGGTTCGTGTCGTTCGTCCTTCTCGTTGCTTCGCGTCGTCCTCGTCGCTTCGCCTCGTCCTCGTCGCTTCGCGTCGTCCTCGTCGCTGGCGTGTTCGTCTCGGAGCCGTGGATCGTGTTGTGGCGCGAATCGGAGCTTATGTGCGCCTCTCCCGGATGCTTTGACGTGTCGTGCGTAGCAACGGGTTCGGCGCGTACGGAAAGCGCATCGTACTTGTTCGGCCGGACGGAGCTGCATTTTGGCTTCCGTGCGACTCGATTCAGCGTTTCCGGATTCGCCTCGGTCGGGGAACAGGACCTGGTTTGGGTGAGTACGGCTCGGCCGGATTCTTTGCTGTTGTGCGCATCGTACTTACTCGTTCGGTGTGCTGTACGGATCGGTCGGGAAACAGGCTTTCGCATGGCTTTTTTCCCGACCGAATGGTGTTGGGTGCGCCTCCGACCGAGATCGGAATCGGCCCCAGAATGTAAAAATCACCCTCACTAAAAGATGCATTTTAACATTCTGAGTTCAGGCATACTCAACCTTATTTTCCTATCTGGTTCCCAGGGGCAGTTATGTTTGTAAGATTTTATAAGCAAACTCCCCATTCTATTCTATGGGAATAGATAGCCTCACAATAGTGAAAAACGAAATTGGCAGTATTTCACTATCAAGACATGCCACACACATCAGGGCATGTCCTACCTTTCACATACACTGCACCCTGCCCACAGGGGTACCTTGGGCCTACCTTAGGGGTGACTATCACGTAAGAAAAGGGAAGGTTAGGGCCTGGCAAGTGGGTGCACTTGCCAGGTCGACATGGCAGTTAACAAACTGCGCACAGGCACTGCAGTGGCAGGCCTGAGACATCTTTTCAGGGCTACTCATGTGGGTGGCACAAATAGTGCTGCAGGCCCACTAGTAGCATTTGATTTACCGGCCCTGGCACACTCAGTGCACTTTACAAGGGGCTTATCAGAAAATCAAATATGCCAATCATGGATAACCAATTGTAACAACAATTTACACAGAGAGTAAATGCACTTTAGCACTGATTAGCAGTGGTAAAGTGCCCAGAGTCCTATAGCCAACGACAGGTCAGGAAAAAATAGGAGGAAGAAGCTAAAAGTTTGGCGCTAACCCTGCAAAAAGGGTCAAGTCCAACACCCACAATGGGGCGCAAGTCAGATACAAAAAGTTGATTGGGTCTGGTCAGTGCTTACCTTCTAACTTAGAAGAGGTTTCGACAAAAATTTGCTTGAGAAGGTAAAGTTCACCAGGGCAAGGATGCAGGTGGTTTCAAAGGAGGAGGAGTCGTCAGGGAGCTGCTGGACAAATTTGTGGTGAAGATTTCTATGTTCAGTCTCTTTTTTGGAAGCCGACAAGAGTTCCACAAGGCCAAATACCCCTTTGGCGAAGGACCGCTGAACAGGATTTGCTGCAAAGAAAGTAGAAGTGCTGCCACGAAGTCAGGCTGACCGGCAATGCACATTGGGCAGATAGACGAGCAGGATGGCCCCAGTCTCCTTTTGGTTCTCTGGGCAGATTTTAGCCAAACATTTTCTAAGTTCCAGGTTTTGGATTTTGGCTGTCTGGGCACCTTTAGAACCACCACTAAGGGTCCAGGACTGGAGAAGTACCACTTGGGGAGTTTAAGACTCACTCAAGATGGGTCCAGGTGCTGGTTCAAGATGTCTGGAGACTTTTCTGTCCTTAAGGCTCTGATCAGGAGCCAGCCAACTAGCCCTTGAAGTGACTCTGGTAGGCCTGGGATCAGCAGTTGAACAGGGCTCAAGTAACAGGTTTCAATGTAGGCTTCAGGCAGCAAACCCATCCTCTGAAATACACAGCAACCACAGCAGCAGATAGTCCACTGAGAGTTCTTCCACAGGCCTAGAAATTGAACTGAAGAGTGGGTCAGAGGGTCCTATATTTATACCTACTGCCTTCTTTGAAGTAGGAAAAGTTTCTAGAAAATTCCCTTTGAAGTGATTGACGTTTCCTGACTCCCGGCCCTGGTTCCTAGCTGTCTGCATGTACAATGCAGGAGTGACAAGCCCTTTGTGTGAAGGCAGAGCACAGACCATTCAGTTGCAAGAGAAGTTGTTCTCAGCTCTGCCCCCCAGTGATGGCTCATCCAGGCACAACTAATCCTTCTCATTTGTGGCTGCCAACTACACCCAGTCATGTGACCCAGGACAGGCTGCAGGCACCAAATTGTTAGGCAGGAAAATGCCAATTTTCTAAAAGTTCAATTTTCAAAATTGTAACCTAAAATCTGACTTTACCATTAAACAAGGTTTTAAATTACAATCTCTCAGACACCAAACATGAAATGTTCCCCTGTTCCCAATCAAAAGTTGGCATTTATAAAATGTAGTAAGGCAACCCAATGTTATCCCATGGGAGAGGTAGGTCTCACAGTAGGGAAACATAAACTTAGGGATTTTTCACTACCAGGACATGTAAAACTTGAAAGTACATGGTCAACCTTTCAATTACAATGTACCCTGACCTATGGGCTACCTCAGGCATACCTTAAAGGTGACTAATATGCAATAAAAGGGGAGTTTAAGGCTTGGCAAGAGCAAGTTGAAATGACAGTTTAAAACTGCAATTAGGCTACAGTAACAGAACTGAGAAATTTTTTAAGGGACTAGTTAAGTGTGTGGCACAATAGGTGCTGCAGGTCCACTAATAGCATTTAATTTTAAGGACCTGGGTATATGGTATACCACTTTACAAGGGACTTAAATGTAAGCTAAATATGCCATTCAGTTGTAGGCCAGCTTCACCATGTTTGAGGGATTGAGCACAAGCACTTTAGCACTGGTTAGCAGTGCTAAAGCATACTGAGTCCTAAAGCCACCAAAAACGAATCCAGCAAAATAGGAGGGTGAAGGCAAAAAGTTTGGGGGAAGACCACCCTATGACTGACAGGTCTAATAATTATCATGTTGCTAAGCAATGGGATCAGAAGCGGATGAGGAAGTAATCTTCCATGTCTCAATCCTTACATACCACCCTTGTTTGTGAGCTGATTTATGTTTTTGTTTGTGGGAGGTAGAGTAGGCTACTCAGAATCTGGGATAGTTTAAGTCCTGGATTATAGTGCATACAGGAGGTAGATCTTGAGTGAGGACCCTGAACATTTTTATACCATAGCTAGACAGCCTGGTTCCTGTCTGAGAGGGGCAAGCATCTTATGTTTGTAAGGACTGGTATGAGAAGGATGGAATCCAAGAAATGAGATTAAAGATAATGAAGAATATTCATAAGAGGGTTGATAGAATCTGCGCCTTGATTTTGAAGAGGCTGAGCCATAAACCAGTGGGGACTACATTCTTCTATCCATGTCGGGATAAATTAATGTAAGCATGTATTAATCGAATATTTATCAAATAGGGGCGTAACCAAGGCCCCTGTAGTGTGTGGGGGGGGGGAATCCTTCAGGGGCCCCTATCGAGCCCAAAGCCAAAGTATATCTGTGGGATATGGGTGACTCAGAGGCACCTCGTCATATTCTGCAGGCAGGAGGGCATCATTTTGCCTTTTTCCACTGTGTAAAAGGTGGAGGAACTTGATGGAGAGATGTAGTTATCAAGGGGGAGACAGGACATCAAAGTTGTTTGCTTTATAATTTGTTATCTTCCCTGCTTGATCTGATTTCATTTAAGTTTTCAAGTCTCTCCAGCCAGAAAAAGCCATGCGGAAATAGAGTTAGATGTTCGGCATGTATTAAGTTACATTAGAAGGCAGGAAAAACAACCAAACTTAATTTTCTTCTGAATCCAATGGACATTATTGAATCTTACAAGGGTTTTTTTTGTGAATCAACATCTTCGTGAAAGACAACATGAGTTATTTCTCTGTGGATAGGCTTTCTGTTCTTGAAAATCATACAAGAAATTCAAACTGGTCTCTGGCACCAGAGGTTGTAACTGCACCAAAGATCTCGCATTAATGTTCTTTGGTGGTGAGACATTGTGTGGGACAAAACGCAGGCCATAAACCCCCCTCATGGTACTGGGTTTACCAGAGAACTCTTAAAGTCATCCACACACATTCAACTGCCCAACACTCCTGCTGCATATTAAGTCAACACAATCTGAAGATAACAGACACAAGGTTCGGTTTCAAAATGCCTACAACTGGAAATGAATATTTTATACAGACTAAGGGGCCGATTCCGATTCAGGCCGGAAATCTCCCCGACCGAGCCGGACCCGGAGAGATTTCCGACCGAATCGGACCCTAGCAGTCCGACCGAACGAGTACGATGCGTTCGCATGCAATCGGACTCGATTCGGTCGGACTCCCATTGAAGTCAATGGGAGCCGGTCGTACAACGCGTACGCGGGCTCCCATTGACTCAATGGGTGCGAGGCGAACAAGGGCGCCCCCTACAGCGGGTATGCATCGAAGCGACTCGCGCCGTACATGCACAGGTAGGGGGGTCCCCCCTGTGTGCGACTCGCGCGGCTACGCGTACAGGGGGGTCCGACACGGATCCCCAAAGTGCGGCTCAGACTGCTTTTTGGAGCCGGACTGCGCGAGTCGGTCGGACTGCTCGAGGCGCGCATCGTACTTACCCGGCCGGGGAACGTCTCCATTGCGCGGTGCGAGTCGTGTCCGTGCGAGTCGGTCGGTGCGGTTGGGTCCCGCGAACGAGTCGGTCTGTGATTTCGCGAGCGCTCGCATCGTACTCGCTTGCCCGGACGGACGTCCGAATCGGTCGGGAAAGAGGGCTCCGAATCGGATCCGGTTAAGCCGAATCCGATTCGGAGCCCTACCGGCCGAGATCGGAATCGGCCCCTAAATAGTTAGGCTTGATGGAACGTTAGCACTCTCAGGTAAGCATTAGAAGCTGTAAGGTGGACCTCACCATTGTTCAGGAAGCTACTTCCGGACATTGCGGAACCGGTATTGCACGACATAGCCACTTGACAGCGAGTCAAGAGAATGTAGGACAGCAATGCCTTAAGCCCCAAAACTGTCATGTTCTGGGGTTGTAGACTTGTTGCAAGCCCCTGCCATCCCTGATTACCTACACCATTGAGCAAAGAGAAACTCGCCACCAGACATAGGTATTCTAGGGAGAAACAGGAAAGGGAGTAAGAGAGAAATCCTAGACTGGCGTCCACATTCCTGCAAGGTCCATCTGTTTGAAGGGACACTACCACTCTGTCTAGATATTACGTAATCGGGAGATCTACACAGGTTAAAAGACAGAGGACAGATGATAAGTAAGCAGTCCAGCTAGTGACCAAACAATATAGGGCAGATGAAATTATGCAGAACGGTTCTAGCAGCTTGTAGTGCTGTGATGAGTCCAAAGCTGACCAGGATACAAGCAGATGCCCTAGGCCACTGCAGCAACACACTATTAAGACTCTACAGAAAAATTGGAAAGACATCATAACAAGGCAAGACAAACAAGGAGCAAACATGGAAACCATGTCAATTGAAAATGGAAAGGGAAAAAGAGGATGGGACAAAATAAAGGGTTCAAACTAGCACGAGAGAAAATACAATGCAACTACACATGTTGCCAGGTGAACCCTAATAGTCTACATGTGTCTAAATAGTGCTCAACCTCTCTTTACAGGAAGGGACCCAAACCCAGGAAGTAAGTAACTACTTGGGCACTATAGGTAGCAGACTAGTCTCCTAACCCTGTGCAATTTCCATTTGCCCATTCGCCAATGGCTCCAGCCTCCTCGAACCTGCCATTCCCTGAATCCACACACAACCCTTCACAATAGTTTAACCACAAATGTTTTCCATGATACAACCTGGGGTGAAATCTGCACCCAGACTAGTTGGTATCAGGAGATTTAGCAGTTATCATCTCTCCTATACTTTACTCACCGGCTGCAAGAATTCACCATCCTCAGCCACCACTACTGTCTTGACCTAGAGGAGAGGGGTGAATGTTGCTCACATTGTGCCAGGACAGAAAAGAACTACCCCTTTCACCACTTGCCCCTTACTAGCCTATGGCAGTGCCCTGATATCAGGCTGCATGCTCTCCCACCTGGTGATATGCCCATCACCTCCAATGCTATGGGCACCACGCGCTCTTGATTTCTCAACTCCCCACATCCAGGCTTACCCACCCAAAATCCTCTAAGCCTAGATGGATAGATTGTTTGATGGAATGCAGGTCTTGCTTACCGCCATGGGAGTTCATCTCACCAACCAACTCCTAACATACAATCACTCCATAGAGACAATCACCGCCCGGCCCTACTAATGTACATTGAACTGGCTCAGAGTCCAAAGGAAACAGAAACAAAGTTGGGATTCACACAGATATACATTTCTTGTATTTTACAGTCTACATTGTTTGATTTGATAGAGGGGCAGCACTGATCAGAATTAACAAATGAATCTTCAGTAAGCATCACAAGTAGCGGGGTGACCATATCATCCTTGACTTTACCAATATGAGGCTGGCAATGCAGGACTTAGGACCTTGACACAGACCAATACACACCAACATTTCTCATTTTTTGCCGGTGTTCTAGATAGCATGATTGGAACTGAAAACAAGCAAGTTGATTGCCTACTTCTTAGGACAACGTGCCAAATTCTAGAAAGGCCTGGTGATAAAGGCATAACTTTTCCTGTGTTTGACACCCTCTTCCTGAAATCATTGAATAGGCATCATCAGAAATGGCTCTGGTGCTGGCACCTGTGATGCGTCAGGATCTTAGGGAAATGCGAAAGTTCCTATCGATGCTTTGGGTTCGATGAGTTGGTTTCTTGGGTTGCAGTACCAAACATTCACTTCCAAGGGCCCAGGACTGGATTTGGCACCACTTGGCAGAGTAGGACTAACAGCAGAGGAGTCCAGTTGCTGATAGCAAGATGCAGATGAAGTATTTTATATCCCTGAGACTTCAGGAACAGGAGGCAAGCCCAAAAAGCCTTTGGTGAACCGTTAGAGCTGCAAGATGTAGAGAGTCAAGTCTAGCCTTCTCAGTCCCAGTCAAGAAGCAGCAGGCAGTAGGCCAGCACAGTAAACCAAGCAGCAAAGTGACAGTCCCTAGTGGCAGCACAACAGCTATTCTTCCTGGCAGAATGCCCTCAGTTCCAGAAGTGTTCTGAGTATATGGTGTCAGAGGTCCAGTACTTATACCCATTTTAGCCTTTGAAGTAGGGAGACTTCAAAGAAAGGCCTTTGTAGTCCACAAGACCTAGCCCTTTCCTGCCCTCGCTCCAGACTCACTACAGGGGGGTAACCCTTTGTGTGGGGACAGTCATAGCCCTATTCAGCTGCAAGTACCAGCTCCTGCCTCTCACTCTAGCCCAGGAAGACCCATCAGCCTGGTGTTGGGCCATCAGGATGTGAGTGGCACACCTCAGCTCCCTTTGTGTGTGACTGTCCAGAGGGAATGCACAAAGCCCAGCTGATACCCAATGCAGACGTGTATTCCAGAGAAAGGCAGAAAGCACAGAATGGTTAAAGTAAGAAAATGCCAACTTTCTAAAAGTGGCTTTTTCAGACCTGCAATTTAAAAAAGAACTTCACTAAAAGATGTGTTTTTAACTTGTGAGTCCATAGACACCAAACTTACTCTTCCAATATTTTCACAATCGGAAGTTACACTTGTAAAATGGTACAAGGCAGCTCCCATGCTAACCTATGGGAATGATAGGCCTTGTAGTAATGAAAAGAAAATGTAATCATTTTTCACTAACAGAATGAACAACGTAAAAGTATATGTCCTACATTTTAGGTACACACACCCTGCCCATTTGCAGTCCAAGGCCTGCTCTAGGGTGACCTATGTGTAATAAAAAGGAAGGTTTAGGCCTGACAAGTAGGTGAACTTGTCAGGTCGGCATAACAGTTTAAAACTCCACACACAGGCTCTGCAGTGGCAGGCCTGAAACATGCTTGAACGGCTACTCATGTGGGTGGCACAATCAGTGCTGCAGGCCCACTAGTATCCTTTTATTTACAGGCCCTGGGCACATGTAGTGCACTGTACTAGGGACTTTACAGTAAATCAAATATGCCAATCATGGAAAAACAAAGTGCCATTACATTTTAGACACAAAGCACATTCACTGTAGTACGGGTCAGCAGTGAAAATTGCACAGAGTCCTAAAGCTAGCAAAAACAAAGTTCAGCACACAGTCAAAAACAGGAGGTCAGAAGGCAAAAAGTCAGGGGAACCACAACAAAAGATGCCAGGTCTAACACTAGCTATTTGCCTGTCAAATACCTTCATGACAGAGCAAATATCTGACTAAATTACAATGTTTTCATTCCTCAGCTGCCCTGTTTGTAACCCTGGGCGTAGTTCGCGTAGTAGCGCTACGCGTAGCTACGCAAAGTGCACTTCGCACTACGCGAGCTACGCGTAGCACTACGCGAACTGCGTAGTGCGGTAGGAAATGCTGTTCGCAATGATTGCACAGTGCCGGATGCTTGTCCGCACTGTGCAATCATTGCAAACGGCATCTTGCACAGTGCAAGCGGTCGTTTTCTGCCGCTCGAGTAGATTTGTACTCGAGCGGCAGTTTTCTCAACGCGGACTGGTAGTTTCTCATCGCGAGCGGTCGCGAGCAAACGCGACCACTCGCAATGAGAAACCTGACCTCCCCGCGTTGAGAATCTCGCCGGGAGGTTTATTTTCCACGCTCGCGATCGGCAACTTGATGTTGCTAATCGCGAATGAGGAAAAAGTCTCGCCGGGATGTCATTTTGCTCGCTCGCGGTCGCCAACTTGACGTTGAGGACCGCGAGCAAGCAAAAAATGCCCGCTACGCCACGCGTTTTTGCACTGTGCTACGTGCAATTCGCGTAGCGCGCAGTTGCGCAAACTACGCGAGCGTAGCGTAGTTTTCCGCCCAGGCCTACCTGTTTGCCACTGCCACCAATATTGGAAAAGTTCCAGAAAGTTTATTAAGTTCTTTGTTAGCCCATCTTCATTCAATATGTCACACCATTTCCTGCTCAGGCCATCCCCAAACCCAATGATTACTGAAGCATTTGTGTACAACTCCAGTGCATGACTAGAGACTGCATCACCTCTCTACAATTAAATCTCATTACAGATCACCAGAAAGTGATTCGGCACTCTCAAATGCTCCTTCACTTCACTGACAAACTGCTGAAGTGAGACTACCATGGCCCTTGCAAATTCCCTTGAAAGTGACCTTCCCAATGGGAATACACTGTATAAAAAAATGTAACTGTCCTATCAATGTCTTTAATGGCAGCAGACTAAATACACGGAACACCTGAAGTTTTATAAACATTATTTAACCCTTGCCTCTCCCTATCCACCTCACTCCCTAATAATTATAGCTGTGTTGATAGCACTTCTGTAGTGCCAACAGAACTCCCATTCTGGTTTTTATGTCCTCGAAGCATGTAATTAATCGCTCACATTCACTTGAATATTCCTTCTCACAAAATCATCAAAATAGTGTGCAACTCCATCCTGCCCACTAACTTGAGTCCACAGTGCCCACAAAAAAAGGTCTTCTAGATAGTATCCAGCTTCATCAGGGCCACTCTCCAACATACAGTAGTACTAAAAAAAGGTGCTGCACTTTTCGTAAAGTACAGAAACAATATAACGGTTAAAAACTGGGTTTCTGGTCGGCAGAGGTATGCAACCTGTCCAAGCAGGAACGGCAATCCAAGACAGGGTAAGTTAGATACACACCATAAATTAACCTGTGTTTACCCTCTGGTAGTTTGGCACAGAGCAATCGGGCTTAACTTAAGAGGCAATGTGTAAAGTATTTGTGCAACATTTCAAACAGTACAACAGTGAAAAGACCACACAAAAAGATACCACACCTAGGGGCCCATTACGATGGCGGGCGGAGGCACGACCGCGGTGGCGGCGGTGCGGAAAAATGCCTTTTACCGCACGCCAGCAGCAGTCTTCACGCCCGCCATATTAGGATGGGAAAACATAGGCATTTACCGTTTGCCGCGGTGTGACACCGACCGCCATCGAACAGCGCCCGCCACCGCGGCGGAGTGAGCCAATCACCACACACCGCCGTGCGGAATGACGTCCCGTACGCCGAAGATATCACGATGCCGGAAACATGGCAGCGCACGTCGACGGAGAAACCGCACAGCGAAAGACGGCGGAGACATCACAGCGGAGACAGAAAAGAAACACCCGGGACACCCCGCGATGGATCCTGCCCTACACGCCTTCCCGGTGCTGTACATGATCCACCACCTACAAGTTATCCACCGCCGCGGACGCCTCCGCAGGTACGTACAGACACAACAGTGCAAGTAACACAATACACAGCTCCAGGGGGGGGAAAACATTGCATGGGAACACCACACACCCCTGTGGGGACAGGCACACAGCCATCACTGCACATACACATGTCCCACCTGTCACAAAAACATCGCGCCACATACTGCCCACCCATGTACCGCATTCATGAACAAATGTCCCGGTCACGTCACCGCCGCGGTCAGTGTGCATGAAACCATGCACACAACGCAGAGCACAGGGCCAGCGCATGCCAAGGGCACCGTACAAATTGCACAGAGCCACAACTCCATCCACAACACACCAGCTACCTCCCTGAAGGGACACAACATGTGTCTCACAAGTGCCACTCCTGCACAACAACAACACAACTACAGCCACACCATGCCCCACGTCCCAACAACTGCATATACAGCCACAGCAGGACCCTTTGCAAAGGAACACATAGCACAGAAGCCCAGGCCCCAGCCAACACACACACACCACAACAACCTCACACACAAGCCAAGAACACTGAGGCCAGGCACAAAATGTACACACACACAGATGAGGACCAAACACTTCACTGCACACACTAACTGACAAGTCACACACACACACGCCACCCTGACTCACAGCTACATACACACACCACATGCCAGCAGTAATGGAGGACAACATATAGGAAAGCCAAAGTGAGGTGCCCACAAATGGAAGGGCAGTGACACAGCCATCAAGCATGTGTGAAGCACATGCAAGACAAGACACATGTGAGAACACACACAGCCCATCACAGCACACATGGCTGACACAGTCAGTCAACACAAACCACGGTCACCCCAATGCTACAACTCCTGTAGACAGCAAGGACACCCATGTATAGGCACAGGGATGTAAGGAAGGCCCTGAACACAAACACTGACCAGCCACACATAGGCATCCAAACACTGGACAAGACAACGTCTGCTGCACAACACACAGGGCCCAGTGACACACTACATGACAGCCAAGCACAAGTAGGATATGTCACACATACCTCCTCCCACAACAGCAACACACAATACTGCCATGTGCACAAAACACAACCACAGGGCTAAACAAGTACACATACAGGCACACCACACCAGGGTCACACATGGCAGTAGTTGACAATGCATGTGCACACACATCCACAGTCACAACAAAGTCACCCCCTTCACACCATACACTTCTCCACCACCCAAGTGCACACATTGGAAGTAAGCCATGGGACCTGGATAACTCATCACCACAAGATGACCATACACCGACACTGATTGGCACACAGAAAGGAAGCTCACACAGACCCCATGACCCTGGCCTGCCTGCCTGTAAGCCTGTGCCCAAACTCCCACCCTGTGCTGCCATTGCCCACAAACCTGACATGTGTCCACCATAGATAACATGAGCCAAGAAGGAAGATGACTACAAGACCTCATTGCCAACCACCTGCACTGCACCCATAAGTATCACAGTCATGTAGAAATGAAGTGCTTCCCACCCCTGCAAAAAATGAAATGTGACACAACCCATTGGCAATGTCGAAGTGGCATACTGAGCCTGTGACACAGTAAACCATGCACACACAGAAACAACTGTATTCAGGAAGGACACTGACACAACTCACTGCAGGACCAACTGTGTTTATTCACAATTTGCATATTGACACAACAAATTTGGGCAACAGCAAAGCCAGTGGGCATTTCAATATGCACAGTATTTACATGAAAAGCTGCACAGGCAGGGGGCACACAGCAGTGAACAACAAGGCCAGTGGCCAGGACACAGTGCAGGTGAGGTACATGAGAAGCTGCACAGGCAAGGGGCAAACAGCAGTGAACAACAAGGCCAGTGGCCAGTACAATGTGCAGGTGAGGTACATGAGAAGCTGCACAGGCAAGGGGCAAACAGCAGTGAACAACAAGGCCAGTGGCCAGGACACAGTGCAGGTAAAGTCCATTAGATCCTGCACAGGCAAGGGGCAAACAGCAGTGAACAGCAATGCCAGTGGCCAGTCCAATGTGCAGATTAAGTCCATGCGAAGCTGCACAGGCAGGGGGCACACAGCAGTGAACAGCAAAGGCCAGTGGGCAGGACAAAGTGCAGAGTGAGTCCATGAGAAGCTGCACAGGCAAGTGGCAAACAGCAGTGAACAACAAGGCCAGTGGCCAGTACAATGTGCAGATTAAGTCCATGAGAAGCTGCACAGGCAGGGGGCACACAGCAGTGAACAGCAAGGCCAGTGGCCAGTCCAATGTGCAGAGTGAGTCCATGAGAAGCTGCACAGGCAGGGGACACACAGCAGTGAACAGCAAGGCCAGTGGCCAGTCCAATGTGCAGAGTGAGTCCATGAGAAGCTGCACAGGCAGGGGGCACACAGCAGTGAACAGCAAGGCCAGTGGCCAGTCCAATGTGCAGAGTGAGTCCATGAGAAGCTGCACAGGCAGGGGGCAAACAGCAGTGAACAACAAGGCCAGTGGGCAGGACAAAGTGCAGAGTGAGTCCATGAGAAGCTGCACAGGCAAGTGGCAAACAGCAGTGAACAACAAGGCCAGTGGCCAGTACAATGTGCAGATGAAGTCCATTAGATCCTGCACAGGCAAGGGGCAAACAGCAGTGAACAGCAATGCCAGTGGCCAGTCCAATGTGCAGATTATGTCCATGAGAAGCTGCACAGGCAGGGGGCACACAGCAGTGAACAGCAAGGCCAGTGGGCAGGACAAAGTGCAGAGTGAGTCCATGAGAAGCTGCACAGGCAAGTGGCAAACAGCAGTGAACAACAAGGCCAGTGGCCAGTACAATGTGCAGATTAAGTCCATGAGAAGCTGCACAGGCAGGGGGCACACAGCAGTGAACAGCAAGGCCAGTGGCCAGTCCAATGTGCAGAGTGAGTCCATGAGAAGCTGCACAGGCAGGGGGCACACAGCAGTGAACAGCAAGGCCAGTGGCCAGTCCAATGTGCAGAGTGAGTCCATGAGAAGCTGCACAGGCAGGGGGCAAACAGCAGTGAACAACAAGGCCAGTGGGCAGGACAAAGTGCAGAGTGAGTCCATGAGAAGCTGCACAGGCAAGTGGTAAACAGCAGTGAACAACAAGGCCAGTGGCCAGTACAATGTGCAGATGAAGTCCATTAGATCCTGCACAGGCAAGGGGCAAACAGCAGTGAACAGAAATGCCAGTGGCCAGTCCAATGTGCAGATTATGTCCATGAGAAGCTGCACAGGCAGGGGGCACACAGCAGTGAACAGCAAGGCCAGTGGGCAGGACAAAGTGCAGAGTGAGTCCATGAGAAGCTGCACAGGCAAGTGGCAAACAGCAGTGAACAAAAAGGCCAGTGGCCAGGACACAGTGCAGGTGAGGTACATGAGAAGCTGCACAGGCAAGGGGCAAACAGCAGTGAACAGCAAGGCCAGTGGCCAGGACACAGTGCAGGTGAGGTACATAAGAAGCTGCACAGGCAGGGGGCACACAGCAGTGAACAGCAATGCTAGTGGCCAGTACAATGTGCAGATTAAGTCCATGAGAAGCTGCACAGGCAGGGGGCACACAGCAGTGAACAACAAGGCCAGTGGGCAGGACAAAGTGCAGAGTGAGTCCATGAGAAGCTGCACAGGCAAGTGGCAAACAGCAGTGAACAACAAGGCCAGTGGCCAGGACACAGTGCAGGTGAGGTACATTAGATCCTTCACAGGCAGGGGGCACACAGCAGTGAAACACAAGGCAAGTACAATGTGCAGAGTAGTTACATCAGAAGCTACACAGGGAATGTATGCAACTCTAACATGCCATGCACAGCAACAGAGTAATGGGTCTGACAATGGGCATCACACGCACCCCTGTGGACAGACAGGTGTGTGAGGGTGACCACCACTCAGATGGGGCTGTCTGTCGGACTTGGAGCTGACTGTGTGTTGGGGTCTGTTGGCGGACTACCCTGGGCAGTGGGAGTAACAACTGTGGAAGAGCCAACTGTGCATGTGGTAGCTGGGGGGCTGCTTGGACCAGGTGGGGTGGTGGCCCGGGGAGGTGGACTCATGCCCTGGTGAGACACAGTGTGGAGATTGTGGAGGGGTGCCTCTCCACTTCTTGGGGATCCTGAAAGGCTTCCCTGTCAGGGGATTGAGGGGAACTGGGGCAGACACAACAGGTGACCCCAACAACAAAGCTGATTCTGGTGTGGAAGGTGACCCCCCCTCTGGGAACATGCTGGAACCCGCTGTGCGCTTGCCTGGTGTTTGCCGCCGCCCTGCCTCCCTCTGTCCACCAGCTTTGCCCCCTACAGTGTCCTCCCGTGCTGGCTTCACAGGGCTTGGGATGGGAGTGGAGGTCAAGGATGGATTATCCATGGGGCCCTCATCCTGTGTAATGTTTGCAGGCAACACCTTCTCAGTGGGTGTGGAAACTGTCTTTTTGCCTCTGCGAGACGTCTTTGGGACAGGGAGTCTTTGGCAGGGGAGGAAGGTGAGGCCTGTGACCCTGATGCTTTTTCTTTGCTTTGTGGCCCTTGCTGTCGCCTGATGGGCTTTTCTCTCTGCGCTCTGGGGTGGCCTTACTCTTATGTGGGGATGGTGTCTGTGCCCTAGTACGCTTGGGTTGCTGCTGCTCCTGTGTGCTGCGGGTTCTGTATCGGGACTTTGGGGTCCGTTGGGCATTGTCACTGTCGTCAGAGGTGCACAGTGACACGGGGCCAGACCGAGTGCTGGGAGCCGCTCCTGACTATGTGCCTGTTGCAGGGCTGCTGTCACAGTTGATGACAAGGACTGCACAGTGCGGTGTAGCCCACCCACGTCGGAATGTAAGCCCTCCATGAAAGCTATAACCTGCCCCAACTTTTTGTCGTGTTCTTGGAAGGCATTGAGAAGTGCTGTCTGCCCCACACACAGCTGGCGCAATAGCTCGACTGCTTCTGCACTGAGGGCAGCAGGGCTGACATGGGCTGGGGCAGCTGTGCCTGGGGTGAAGGTGACTCTTCCCTTCCTACTCATGCGGACACGGGCAGCACCAGTGGAGGTTGAAGGGAGGCTGGGCACTGGACGCTGTGTGGCGGAAGAGGAGGCAGAGTCCCCGTTCCCTGTACCCCCCAACATGGATGTGTCACCGCTGGCGTCAGATGAGGTAGAGCTTTGTGTCTCCAGCTGTGAATCCTCTAGCAGACTCCTGTCCCCTTCCTCGGCGCTGGTCACATCTGTGTCAGTCAGCTCCGGTGCGGCTGTTGCAGTGGAAGCCTCACCACTGGTGTCCGTCCCCTCTCCCTCTGCACATACGGGAGCTGCTGCATAGGAGAGAGAAGTACTGTGAGATGAGTGGCATCAACAGAACTAACACGTGCCAATACATCTGCATCCTAGAAAGAGGTGTGCAGCACATTGCATGCCACCCTGTGCACACATATATCTTGACACCCAAATTTCGACACAACGGTGCATGTCCACCACACGTCCTGCCATAAGTGCCCCAGGTGATTCACACAGCACACCATCCTGCAGTTGGCTCACATCAGACACAGCCCCAAAATGGCCTGTGCACACACACTGTCCTGATGTTGGCAAGGATGAACACCACGACATGGTGCACATCCCTACATGTGTGGAGCAGTAGGGGACCACACAGACTACAACATACCAGCCCACAATGACCCTGCACACATGCCATCCACCATATCGAGTCCATGGGCACATCTACTGTTGCACATTGGCCTCAGATGTCTGACTGGCAGACATCTGAGGTCTGGAATTGCACGCATTCATTGAAACGCATTCACAGTTGGCACACTGGCATTACCATCCATCAGAATTCACACACTACCCCACAGCAGAAGGTACCTGAAGGCCACAACTCCAAATGTAAGAGAGATGCACAGTGCTAAAACTCACTTCATGAAGCGCCGTTTGTGCAAAAGCATGGCACATACACCCAGCACAGAGGCCACTCACAAAACATTGCACCACACAACCAACGTCACACAGCTGACAATTTGCACACTCTGTAGACACATGCACCCACTCCCAGCCAAAGGCAGCCTGCAACACATACTCACCCCTGGCTCGCTGCTGATGCTCCCTCAGTCGTCTGTCCAGCTCAGGTTGTGTGACAGCCAGGATGCGGGCCATTAGTGGTGTCATGCTGCGCCTAGCCAACCTGCCAGTCCGAGGGAGCAGCCCCAGCGTCATCTCGGCCACGTTCTTGCTCAGCCGGCAGATGTCGTCCCACCTTTTATGACAGTGGGTGCGCCGTCGGTTTGACACACCCAGATCCCGGACTCTGGAGGCAATGGCCCTCCACATGGCTTTACGCTGGTGGACCTTCAGCTGCAGGCATGGGAGACAAGAGGGGTGATGTTCCAGTGATACAGTGCACAATAACAACACAACGAAAATGCAGTAGCACGACAGTGACTCATCCAAACCTCCAGCTACAACTGTCACATAGCCAACAATTGCTCTGAACATGATGCAATGTCATTGGTCAATCAGACGTACAGGCATGCATGTTCGATGGTGGACACAGTACCTCCACATCCCATTCACATGCAGGATACCAACACAGCAAGCAACGTGTAGTCTGCCTGCAGCTACTGTCTGCAGTTACCTACAACTACACATAGAGAAGATAGCAAAACATGTGTCATGTTGTTGGACTCACTGTGTCCAACACTGCGCAGACCTAAGTGTCCTAGCCCTGTGAAAGCCTCACTGTGTCTTGGAACTCACATAGAGTGACAACAACTGTCATACACACACCCTTCCCCCATGCCTGCTCCTGTGCAATCTACATGGCAGAGATGGGACTTAGATGAAGAGGCGTGAGCCAAACACACATGGTACACACTGTACATGCAGTGATGTGGACATGTGGCATTCGGTGGGGACTGTGCAGGGCAGGTCGACTGACACTGAGTGGGTTAATTGGGAGCAACACAGCCATTCACACAAACGCTAACTGGCCAGACTCCTGCATCACCAAAATGCAGCTGCACTGTATGGCTGACACTACAGGACATATCCCTCTACTCAGGATAGGAATGCAGGGTAACGTGTGAAAGAGCCCACCAAGCCCTTCCCGCTGTAGTAAACATGATAGGCAGTGCATGTCAGAGCCCCACAACCACTGACACATACCGAAGCACCTCACTCACAGTCTGGGAGACTTACCACGACATTAGGGCTGCCATAAAGCCTTGGGTACTGTGCAAGCACCCCGTCTACCAGGACCCCAAGCTCTTCACTGGTGAAGGGACTGGCACGGATCTTCTGAGTCCTCGACATCACAATGGACATGTGGCAGCAGCAGCACGTTGAGGGTGGCAGTCAGCAGTCCCTTGAGGCAGCAGCAGCAGGTGCAGGGTGGCAGCCAGCAGTCCCTTGAGGCAGAAGGTGCAGGGTGGCAGCCAGGAGTCCCTTGAGGCAGCAGGTGCAGGGTGGCAGCCAGCAGTCCCTTGAGGCAGCAGGTGGAGGGTGGCAGCCAGCAGTCCCTTGAGGCAGTAGGTGGAGGGTGGCAGCCAGCAGTCCCTTGAGGCAGCAGCAGCAGGTGCAGGGTGGCAGCCAGCAGTCCCTTGAGGCAGCAGCAGCAGGTGGAGGGTTGTCAGTCAGCAGTCCCTGGTAGCTGTGGGAATGTGGTGCACCCTCCCACACATATATAGGCCCCTGGGGCTGTGTCAGTGGTCCCAGGGTGCTGCAATTGGTGTACCAGGTCTGCCTCATTCAAATACATCCAATGTCCACCTCCGCGGTGGCGGTGCACTCCTACCGCGATTTTCAAACTCGCATCAGGCTACCGCGAGTCTGCTTCCCATTGGCTGCAGGGGCATGGTCCATGCCGGTGACACACCACAGGGGCCAGGCGGTAGGCACCGCCATATGTCTGCCAGACAGAGCCTGGAGTGACCGTGATTTGGGTAGCGGTGCATGGCGACCGCTATTGTCACATACATATCTGGCGGTGTCTCCCGCGATCGTGCATGGGTTATGGGCGGTGCCACACCTCAGTGGCCAGGCGGTAGGCACCGCCATATGTCTGCCAGACAGTGCCTGGAGTGAGCGTTAATGGAGTTGTGGAGTAGCTGTGCTGCACCTAACGTGTCCTCCAGCTCTCTGCATAGGCCAACATGTACAGTGCCCAGGGTCTCAACAATTGAAGGGTCCTCATGAGGGCAAATGCACAAAAGGGACATGTACTCCACGTCACCAACACATACCATATATGGGTCGCCAATACATTGCATGGGCACATACACTCGCACAAGTCACATGTGCTGTGTAATGAAATGTAGACTGTCCAGTAAATGTGTTGCATAGCATATGGAGATAATGGACACTGTCTGTGTGTGCAATGTAACACACAATGTCGTCTCATTGACTGGACTAGGGGCATCAGCAACTGGCACATTGTCCAATGCACATGCACACACGTGTCCCCCATGCTCAGCCGGTGGTCAGTGTGCAGTTGATGTGTGCCATGTGCAACCTGTGTTGGGAGGTGTATCAGGGTCAGCAACATGGTGTGTTCGGGTAGTATTGCAATTATTAACATATGCTGGGGGTCATACTCACAGGTATGCACCCATATCTGTTAGTATATCACACTGTGCATGCGAATGAGCCAGAGGGGTGCACAGATAATTGCTGCTGGTAAGGGGACAGGTGTACGAGTAGTCTGCCTGATGTGAACCTACTTGTGAAGTGCCCTGTCGGTTAATGGTGCATGTTGTAAGACTTGGGAATGTGTCTGTAGAAGAAATTGATGTGATGCACATTTCATGGTCTTCTGCATTGACATCTGTGCACTGTGATCTGTCCTAGGAGGGGGAGGCCCAATATCCATCGTCCGTTCACAGTCCTGGCAGACATGGAGAATGAGGAGATAATCCGTAAATTCAGGCTGGACCGACAAACCATGCAGAACCTATGTGCCATGTTGGAGCCCCACCTGCAGCCACGTCGGACATATCCAACAGCTTTCACCGCAACATCTAAGGTGATGGCATGCCTGCATTTCTTTGCAACGGGCTCATTCCAGCACACGGTCGCAAGTGCAGGCGGGATGTCACAGCCGATGTTCATCATGGTGCTGAGGGATGTCCTGTCGGCCATGATGCTGTACAAAGACAGATATATCCATTTTCCCAGGGGCCTGAGTTGGTGGCTGTGAAGGGCGATTACTATGCCCTTGGACATATCCCCCATGTCATTGGTGCAATTGATTGCACACATGTTGGGCTTGTGCCACCACAGGCACGTGAACAGGTTTACCGCAATAGGAAGCATTCACACTCGGTAAATGTTCAAGTGGTGTGCCTGGCGGACATGATCATCTCACACGTGTGTGCCAAGTTTCCCGGTTCAGCCCATGATGCCCACATCCTGCGCAGCAGCATCGTTCCTCAGTTGATGGCCAATCTGCTTCCTGAGCATGCATGGCTTGTGGGTGAGTATGCATAGTGGATTAGAGTGGTGTGTGTGTGTGACATGCTGTTGTGTTGCATTTTGGGACTGCAAGGTTAATCTGTGTCTCTCACACCCAGGTGACTCGGCATATCCAAACCGCCCGTGGTTGCTGAGCCCATTGCGGAACCCCGTCACGCCAGCTGATGTGCGATACAATGATGCCCATGGGAAGACACGGCGTGTGATAGAACGGACATTTGGTCTCCTAAAATCAAGATTTCGGTGCCTGGACCGTACTGGGGGGCCCTTATGTACTCGCCAGGGAAGGTGTGTCAGATAGTGGTGGCATGCTGCATGCTCCACAACCTGGCCATTCGCAAGGCAATACCCCTGATCCTGGATGACGATGATGAGCAGCCAAGGCCGCCGCCTGCAAATCAAGCCGGATCCAGTGACGAGGGCAGTGGAGAGGAGGAAGGGGTCGACATGCGTCGACAGCTCATCACCCGCTACTTCACTTGAAGGTGAGTGACGATGTAGAAGGGACGAAATGGTCTGATGGTGTTGCTGTTGCTGTGTGGGTGTATGTGAGCTTGCTGACTGCAGCTTGGTGTTGACTCATTGCTGCCTGCCAATGTATGTGTGATTGGTTAGTGTGATACAGATTGTCTCTATGGTGACTGTTGCTCTGTGTAAAGTTTTTAGATCTGAGTACCTTGTTGACAAGTGTTGTGTGATGTGTGCAATGGCACACCCATACAAGTGACTCTTGTTCTGCGGTTTTCCCTAGGTCCCTTCAGCATCTCACTTGTTACCTACAGTCCATTCCCCTGGACCATGTCCTACACGGTGAAGGTTGCACATCCTGTATTAAAGATGGAGCAGACACAACAACATGTGTGTAAGGTGTATTTATTTACAACTGTGACATGCAAGGGTGGAGAAAATGTGAAGGGGGGAATTGAAGAAGTGAGTTGACAGTCATGGTAAATGTGATACTTAAGTAGTCCCCACAATGATGTGGAGACCCAGTCGAACAGATGGATGCCATTCACATGGCAGTGTGGTGAAGGATAGTCCAAAAGGTCAATGCAGTGGTGCAGTGGTCTGCCATCATGGCTGGTTCGGGGACTAGCGTTTTGCATGTGCTTGGGCACGTGAGTCCCCCTGGCCTTTCCTTGGACAGCCCCTCTTGCGCTTCACTGGAGGGGCCACTGCTGCAGGGGCAGTGGTGTCTGAGGACTCACCCCCCTCTGTGGACGCAGGGGAGGATGATCTAGTGTCATCCTGCTGCCCAACGGGGGGAGGCAGAGGGGTAGAATGTTGAGCTTGCCTGTCCCTCAGAACCGCCACTAGCTGCCCCAAGAGGTCCACAATCTGTCCCATGCGTGTGTTCATGGACCTCAGCAGCAGGAGGTGCTCCCGAGATTCTTCCTCTAACCGGCCCATTCGTCCCTGGGCCTGTTGGTATGCCCCAAGGACTCTGTCGATGTGGCCCAGGGCTTCCGTCCCAGGATCAGTCCCCCTCTGCATGAGCCTGTCCCGACCAGCTGCACTGCTGCCACGGTCCTGTCCGGTCCTCACATTGGCCCGCTGCATCCTCTCCCTGGCCTCCGCAGTCGATGTTGTGGGCTGCTCAACCCCTGGGGCAGGGAGGGTGTTGCGGCCAGCTGTGGTGGTGGTGGTGGTAGTGGTGGTTGACACACAGGCCGTGACAGCAGCTGTCAGAGGATGGTCAGGGGCTGCAGCTGATGTGGTTGGGGGGACAATGGGTGCCTGGGACTGGTTGAGGCCTGCCACACCAGATGGGCCAGCGTGGAGCTCCTCATCCAATGTATCCAGGGAGTCCTCATCCAGTTGTCTCTGTTCCGGGGGGGACTGGCTCTGCAGGGTGGTGTCATCCTCTGCAGTGAGTTCCAGGTCACCTGTGGGTCAGATGAGAAATGGTCATTGTGTTGCACCCATCAAAGTTTGTGTTAGCAGTGTTACATCAACTGTTTGTACATCCAGCAGTTGTTCACTGTACAAATTAGCATTGACCGACATCCAGTGATGCATTACAAGCTGTTGTGGTACATACATTACTTGTCCATATTGGGAGTTGTCAAGACATGACATGCACAATATCATTTTTTGACATTGACAGTCTCATGTTGGCATCCTGTTATTGATCAATCATATGTCATCCATTTACGCGTATGTGTCACTTGTAGAGCCCTTGTAGCGGTTCTCTCTGCACAGTGAGTGAGCATTGTAGTTTCATGCATACCTTTTCAATGTGGTGTAGATATCTGTATTTGCAATTCCAGACATGCTTAAGTTTGCTTTAATTAGATCCTAGGTGGTCTGGTCCACTGCTACTGTCAGATGGCATGTAGTGGTGTGCATGGTTGTGCTCGGAGTTCCATCGACATGTGTTTCAGTCATTCACACTTTGGTTGCTGTCACAGTTTCATTTTCTTAGGTGTGTGCACACTATAGTTGCCAATGCTATCTGGGTGTGCAGTTGTGCCTTGAGAGGCCTGGTGTCCTATGCCAACATGTTTTTTTAAATGCATATCTGGCTGCATGTTGTGGCTGTAGATATGTTGTGTTTGCTGTGTTTTCCTTGTATTTGTGAGACCTCTCCGTGTGTGTAGGATGAGGGCTTCCATCTTGGTCCAGTGTGGGACAAGTCAGCATGATATGTCCACATGCCAGTTCTTTTGCAGTGTACATTGCAATGACTGACACATGCATGTTGGTGCCAGGAAGTGATGGGTCTTGTGTGCTGGCGGTCAGGTGGGCCCGTGTGAGTTGTTGTGCAAGCTTCCCAGCCCCACACACCCCGACCTGTGAGATGCGGTTACCTACCTGTGAGTTGGGTGGGTAGCATACATTGCCTGCCACATGCTTCTTATTGGGGGTGTAGTGTCCCATCCTCCATAGTGGTGGGACAGCATGCATGTTGCATTTTGTGGGACGGATAGCCAAACACCCTGCACCGTCTCACTGTGAAGATGGCTAACTACTGTTTGAGGCGAAGGTGAGCAATGACATGGCTATGTGACTTGGTAGAAATCTTTGGATGGAATGTGCGTGTGGTGAGCATGATGTGTGTGTGGCTTTTTGTACCCATTGATTTCAGATTACATTTGGTCATGGGGTATAGCCCCCATCACTGTTGTCCCAGCTATCTGGCTGTGGGGTTCACTCCCCCGACATTTGAAGGCACAATTGGGCAAGGGGTATGGTCTCGTAGCACAGTGGTGACATACAGCAGGGTGTAGATCTCACCCAGCATACATTTCCACACTGTCATGGTTTCATGGTATTTGTGGACCTGAGAACATGAGCCCAGTACTGGTGTAGCAGTTGTTCCAGGGCATCCATACACTGACATGTTGTGGTCAACAGTGGTGTGTGTGTGAGATGTACTCAGCCCTGTGCAGACAATGTATGGTTTTGGGGCCAGACTATACCAGCACTGTTCAGACAGACAGTGTGAGATGTGAACATTGTCAATGCATACACACATTGGTGGTCCAAACAAGACACCTTTGACAATTTAATTCAGACAAGGTGCTGTTCTGCAATTCAGTGCAGCACTGTGGTAGCTGGGTTTGTTGCAGGACATTTGGGTTCTGCTTAGTTTAGCATTGTGAGTCCCAGCTGCAGTGCAGTTTTTGGGTGCACTGCACTTCCACTGTTTACATTGCAACACTGTGGTATGACATGGGTGATTTGCACTTTGCCATACAAACGGCCAGACACTGCTGCAGGGCAGCATGATCGTTGTTAGTGTTGCAGTGTGTGATGCCTGGCACAGTGTACACAATGTGGGTCAATTTTGAACAGAGACTTGTGCATGGTGACTACAACACAACTGTTTTGCATTATTTGTGTTGGTGACTGTGGACTAAGTGGCATGGTGTCATGTGCGGCTGCACAGACGTCACATGCCTATGAGTGGGACTAGTGCTCCATCCTGCTCAGCTGTGGGCCAAGGGGGCCTGGTGGGAGTTGTAGTGCAGGCCTCCCATACACCCACCCACCTCCCGGTAAAGATGGCTACCTACCTGTTAGGTGAGGGTGCAGCACACAATGGCTGAGGCATGCTTCTGGGTGGGGGCAGTGCTCCATCCTGCTCAGCTGTGGGCCAAGGTGGCCTGGTGGGAGTTGTAGTGCAGGCCTCCCAAACACCCACCCACCTCCCGGTGAAGATGGCTACCTACCTGTTAGGTGAGGGTACAGCACACAATGGCTGAGGCATGCTTCTGGGTGGGGCAGTGCTCCATCCTGCTCAGCTGTGGGCCAAGGGGGCCTGGTGGGAGTTGTAGTGCAGGCCTCCCAAACACCCACCCACCTCCCGGTAAAGATGGCTACCTACCTGTTAGGTGAGGGTGCAGCACACAATGGCTGAGGCATGCTTCTGGGTGGGGGCAGTGCTCCATCCTGCTCAGCTGTGGGCCAAGGGGGCCTGGTGGGAGTTGTAGTGCAGGCCTCCCAAACACCCACCCACCTCCCTGTGAAGATGGCTACCTACCTGTTAGGTGAGGGTGTAGCACACAATGGCTGAGGCTTGCTTCTGGGTGGGGGAGGGCTACATCCTGCTCAGCTGTGGGACAAGGGGGCCTGGTGGGAGTTGTAGTGCTGGCAGCATGTACACATGTACCCATGGTGATGTTGCTAACTACCTTTGGGGGCTTCAGGGGGAGTGTCTGTTGTATCTGTGAGAGATGTGTTGGGGGAGTGTTGTGCACATGAATGAATTTGTACCTAGGAGGTATTATTTTGTAATAGGGCAAGACAGTACATTTGTGTGATGTTAGGCATTTGTTTGTACTTACCAGCCTCCACTCCCCGGGTATTCCTGAGAGACTCTCTGGATGTAGAATGCCAAGCACCTTCTCCTCCCATTCAGTGAATGTTTTGAGTGGAACGGGAGGGCCACTGCCTGTCCTCTGAGCCAGCTCATGGTTCTTGGCTCTCCTCTTTTTGACCACTGCCTTCAGATCGTGCCACCTCTTCATGATTTCATCTCTATTGCGTGGCACGGTCCCTACTGCATTGATCTTCTCTACTATCCTTCTCCACATTTGCGTCCTTGTTGCTAGTGGTGTCTGTTGGACCTGGTTACCAAACAATTGTGGTTCTACCCTGATTATCTCATCGACCATGACCCTCAACTCACTCTCAGTGAATTTGGGCATTCTCTGTGGTGACATGGTGTGTGATGTGTCAAGGTGTTTAGGGTGCAGGTTTGGGTGTGGTAGTGGTGGTTGTGATGTGTATGGTGTGTGCTGTGCAAAGGTGTTAGAGGTGCAGGTGTGGAAGTGGTGGTGGTGGTGATGTGTGTGTGTTGTGCAGATTTGCCTCTCCTGTCATCTGTGGTGGATGTCCCCTCAGTTGTGGAGTTTTGCAAAGGATTGTGGTCTGTTGGGGGCTGGATTTATACTGGTGTCTGTGGGTGTGTCAGGATGGGGTATTGGTTGCAGGTGTGGTGTGTGTGTGTACCTGGGATTTGTAGTTTTGGAGTTTCCCATGGGGGTGTGTCTTTGGGCTGTGTTAGCTATTTTTGGGTGCATGCCTTGTATGGTTGGTGCACTTTGTGGCCATGTTGTGTGTTTTTCTAGCGACCGCCATTTTTTTGACGGAGCGTTCCGCAGTGGTGGCTCGGCTATGGCGCTTCCGCCGTCTAACTGATTCTTCACTGTTGTCGACCGCGGCGGTCGGAAACAGCGCACTGCACCGCGGGGATGTCGGGAATATCATAATTTTGATGGCGGTGTCTCCGCTGTGGTTGCGGGCGTTTGGCCTGTTTCCGCTGCGACTCCGACCACCGCGGACGGGTTTGGGCCCTTTCCGCAGGCGTACGGCGGATTCTCGGGTCTCCTTTCTGCCGCGGTTGGGGTTTTACCGCTGGGGATCCTAATCTAGCCGTTGGTTTTCCCGCGGTAGCGGCGGGCGGTGTTTTCCCGCTACCATGGCGGTCGGATTTTTTTCCGTCCGCCATCGTAATGACCTCCCTAGTTAGGTAAATAGAGCTTAATTTATTGAACAAAACAAGAACAAAACAACAGAAATCTAATAAGTATAGCCAGAGTTATTAAGTTTTTTAAGAATAAACTGAAATGTAGTGCTTAAAAGCATAAAGTGCTAACTGGGGCTATCTGGTCGTGCTAGAACGGGTCAAAAACAAAATTTCAGGCCAACCGCGATGGAGAGCAGGTCAGATAGTGGAACCAGCTTTAGCCCGCTGAGACAGTACCTTGGTTTGTGGTTGCGTCAAGGTCAAGGGCGAGATGAGAGGAGCAAAGAAGGCGATGCATCAGCTTCAATCTTTGGGATGTACTTAATGCATCGGCTCCTAGTTGCGTCGGGAATGGAAGCAATGCACCACGCTTTTGACTATGCGATGTCCTCACAGCAGCGGCCATGCGTCGATGTTGATCGGGATGCGATGTCCTCGATCCTCTCAGCAGTAGTGATTCATCGACGTCGATGGAGATGCACCGGTTCTAAATGGTGCAACAACAGCATTACATGGATTTTGATAGATGTACCACTTTATACCCACTTCCAAGGGCCCAGGACTGGGTTGGTACCACTTGAGAGGGCAAGACTCGGATGGCAGGTGCAGTAGGTAGATGATTTGGAAGCCTTTTATACCCCTGAGACTTCAATTAGGAGGCAAGCCAGTGAGCCCTTGGAGTCACTTTGGTTTTGGGTTGAACAGATGCAGGCCCAGTCCTTCTCACTCCCAGGCAAGTAGAGCAGCAGGCAGCAAGTCAGCACACCAGAGCAGGAGTCCAGCAGAGTGACAGTCCTGTCAGGAGCACAGCAGATCTTGTGCTGGCAGAGTATCCACAGGTCCAGAAGTGTACTGAGTTGGTGGTGTCAGAGGTATAGTACTTATACCCAGTTGTGCCTTTTGAAGTGGAGGAGACTTCAAAGAGAGCCCTTTGAAGTGCACAGAGTCATTGCCCCCCTATCTTGGCTCCAAATGCACTACAGAGGGGTATGCAGCCCTTTGTGTGGGGACAGGACACAGCCTATTCAGGTGCAAGTGTCAGCTTCTCCCTCCCATCCTGCCCAAGATGGCCCATTAGGATAGGATGCGGATGGTCCATCAGTCACACCTAAGTTCCCTTTGTGTGTGGCTGTCTAGAGGGAATGCACAAAACCCAGCTGTCACCCACTCCAGATGTGTATTCAGAGACAGTCAGAAGGCAAAGAATTGCTGAAGTAAGAAAAAGTCAACTTTCTAAAAATGTGGCATTGTCAGAAATACAATTTAAAATCTAACATCACAATAAGTTAGGATTTTAAATTGTGATTCCAGAGACACCAAACTTGGGGGTCCCATCTCTTTCCAATTGGAAATTACACTTATAAAATGTAATAAGGTAATCCATTGTATCCTATGGGAGCGATAGGCCTTGCTATAGAGAAAAAGTAATTTAAGGATTTTTCACTACTAGGACATGTAAAACTTAAAAGTACATGTCTTACTTTTGGAATACATTGCACCCTGCCATTGGGCTGCCCAAAGCCTTCCTTATGAGTGAATTATATGTTTTAAAATGGAAGGTTTGGGCCTGCCAAGAGAGGTAACTTGCCAGGTCAACATTGCAGTTTAGAACTGCACACACAGGCTCTGCAATGGCAGGCCTGAGACATGTTTAAAGAGCTACTGAAGTGGGTGGCACAATCATTGATGCAGGCCAACTAGTAGCATTTAATGTACAGACCCTGGGCACATGTAGTGCACATTACTAAGGCCTAAATCCTAAGGCCAGCAAAAATGAAGTCAACAAAAATAGGAGGTCTAAAGGTAAAAATTCGGGGGAAACCACACCAAGGATGCCAGGTCTAACAATAACCAATGGGAACTCATCTAGCACAGCAAGTCTTCCTATCAGCAGCAAAGCCCAAGAGCAGAAAGCTATTGAGGTGTATCAGTAATGAAATAAAACGCTGGTTTCTTGTCTGCCTTTACCAGTCATGTGAAAACACATTTACTCCTTACCAGTGTCTTAGCCTCAAAAGATGTGCATGGAATTGAGTATTCCTCCATGGCACTCTAAAATTCCTGAATAAAGATAACACTAAGGTGCTGGCCTCTCATGCTAGAATCAACTCCATGTCTATTTTGTGCTTTAAAACCAGTGACAGCTCTTTTGCCAACTAAGGATTAGGTGGAAATCAAATTACGACATGCCATGAAAATGGAATAGTGAAAACCTGTGATGATTTTTTCCCCCAAAACACTCTCTTTTTCATTTCTATAATGTAACAATGTCTTGTGTTATTTTGGGGGAATAATTTCTTGTTCTATCACCTAGGGAGAGCTAGAGGTTCGAAACCATTGCATGCTCTCTCACAACATAACCACATAAAGATGTGATGGTGTTCAAAGTTATTCTGCAGTCGTGCAGCAACCTGATCAATAGAACAATAGAGTATAGGTTCAATGAAGAAGCCTCACTCTCACTTTTGTGACATGCTTTTTCACAGGCAATCTCATCCCACCCTGATAAGCTCTTAAAACACTCATTTGTGGAAAAGGATGGTTTCCTCCCTTCATAGTAGCAGTATTATACCCCAAATACAAACATTTTCTGTCAGACTGGTCTTGGCAGAGGGGGCACCCTCTATAGTCAAGAATTCATCAAGAGATGTGCTCGATGGGAATACATACGAGCCCTCCATTTGACTGACAATGAGTGTTTAAGATAGAGCTAATGATAGGGATCATTTTCTCCAGATGAGAGCCCATAACCTACTTTAAGGCACACAACGGGTTGAAACATGTTGGCACTTCTAAGAATAATAGAATCATAACACCCACATTCATCCTCTTTTTCTTTTTAATCAAAACCTTGGTACCCA
This sequence comes from Calotriton arnoldi, assembly GCA_963921515.1. Classification (NCBI taxonomy): domain Eukaryota; kingdom Metazoa; phylum Chordata; class Amphibia; order Caudata; family Salamandridae; genus Calotriton; species Calotriton arnoldi. The sequence goes on along the minus strand of CAWUFW010004867.1, from coordinate 1,271,192 downwards.
CAAATAAATGAATCACCCTTGGGTTTACCTCAAGGTTATTTTTGTATAACAACCAGGAGCCCCATAGTATCCTGTAATTCTTATTAAGAACTCCCTCTCACCAAGTTCCATCTTATCTGGTTGGAATGAGGTTTGCTATGCTGAAGCATACTACAAAGGTTTGGGTGAGGCTTCCTCATCCAATCTATTCTCTAGTGTTCAGAGGATCAAGTCACTGCATGAGTGCAGAATAACTTTGAGCACCATCACATCTTTTTGTCTTCTGCTTTTCATCCTCAATACCATCACTACCACCGCCTTAAGCTTCTTTTCTTGCGCTCCCTTCTGCTTCAAAATAAGCAGCTGCTCTGGCCAAATGCTGAGCCCTCAAATAGGCTCCTCCTCACCAAACGGTACTTGTGGAGGTGTCTATGGGCTAAGCCTGGAAATCAATGATCCTTTTCCTACTATCAGCAATACTTCTCCTTCCAAAACATGCCTCACCCTTATCTTCTTGCATCCCTGTTGCTGAGGGACTGAATAAAAATGGCCTTAAGTAACACTCCCTTGATTCATCCAATAGTCTAGATGCTCCCTTGCTCATCTACACTCAGGATGCGCATTTATTTGTTTAAACACATTTTAATTGAGTTTTTCATTAACAATCAATAACATTGGCATTTACACCTGTAAAGTTCACTGTTATAGTAAGATTACATGAGAGTCCTCAAATCACCTTAATCCAATCGTTTCTCAATTTCTAAAGCTCAGCCGGTGTATCTCAATTCCATCCCATTACAATTGCCTGAGTCTTAAAATGGAAGGGGGGGGGTGCAGCCCAAGCCCATCCTCCCCATCCTCTCTTACTGTTGGTGTGTTTCCCGCTCTGGTCCCATATTAGGTCCCTGGTGTGCTGCGGGGCCAGTAAACCCAGCACACCAGTGTCCTTGTATATGAATGGAGATGGGCGGATAAGATAGTTATGTACTGCCTTGTAGTTGTGGGCCTGTCCCCTTTTGTTTTTTCTTTTGTATAGTGTGCTTTTCATCCTACCCTGTTGCTGAAACTTTGACTCCCTATGCCGGATCTTCCTCTTCTGCATCCTCTAAGGCCACCAGTAGGTCCTTCAAAGTCAGGGGGCCTTATACCTCATATTGCCTCTACGTGTAGCAAGGTGCCTTCTGTAATCTCCTAATTTTTCAGCTCCTGCAGCCAACTGTGGTGTGTTTAGCTCACAGCTCTCTTTTATTTATGGTTGATCTGTCTTTTAGCTAATACTACTGCCAAATCAGTGAGTCTCATGGAAACGTTTTGCCCCTGCGTTTGAGCAAACAACCCCAGTCTATATTTTTCTGGGGAGCAGAGGACAAATCACTCTCTATCATGGAATGTATTGTGTTTGCCACTTTCTCCCAGTATTCCCTCAAGCCAGGGCAATCCATATCATATGGTAAAACGCTATCTCTGGGTGCAAACAACTAGAACATGTGGCTTGTTCCCTGGGTATTTTCTGTTAATTCTCTTGGGTGTTAAATATGCCCTGTGTATGTAATACACCTGGATCATGCAGAACCTTATGATCCTGGAGATTATGGGAGCATTTTGTAATATACTCCCCCACTTTTCCACTATGATATCTTTTTGTATGTCAGTCGCCCATGCCATCCTGAGCTCATCTAGCTTGCACTGTGCTTGGGAAAGTAGCCCTCTACACGTCACTGTTTTGCACAGTTTTAGATTTCTCACTGGTGTTGCATATCAATTGAAGCCCCTTGTGTTCAGGATGCCCCTCCGCTCCCAGCCCCCAGCTGTGTGCACCACTTAATGTATCACTTCATAGAGCAGAAAGTGGCCTCCTGGTATTCCATACTCTTCCTGTAGATCGTTGAATCCTCTCAGTACCCCAGCCTCCGATACAGGTCGCTCTTATACTCCATGGGCAGTCTATTATTCCACCCTTAGTCACTGATCCTGACCTAAGTGGGCAGAGAGGCATGCTATCAGGAGTCCTCCCTTGTAGTGCATTTTGGTACATGTCCTGGTAAGTGCTCTGTGCCAGCTATAGTAGAGCAATCAGATCTGCATCATTTAATTCCGGACTTTATTGCTGGAATTTGTCAGTATTATTATTATGTTCATGAGAGATGGTATACCCAGCCATTCCTCCTCTCCATGTAATATTGAGAAGTTCACCCATCTCGTAACCCACTGGAGCTGAGCGGCCAAATAGTACATTTCAAAATCAGGAGCTGCAGCTTCCTCGTCATGCAACAGCAAGTTTGCCACTGATCCCGCATGGAGTCCGGCACCCCAAATGAGGCCTACCAAGATGGTGTCTATTTCTTTGAATATTTTCCTGCCAAATTTTACAGGGACGGTGGAGAAGTTGTAGAGCAGCCGGGTCAGGGTTACCTTTTTGCGAAAGCTATCCTCCCTGGCACGGCTAAGGGAAGTGGTTTCAGGAAGTTCAGAAAGCTCCACATGCTTCCAATAGCCATCTTTATGTTTCCCTCTACCAGGACTTCTTCCGTCCTGTAAATTTGAATCACAGGTATTTGATAGTATTCATCACCCAAGTCAGATCGTCCCTCACCAGTGGTAGGTCTGCTGAAGGTTTCAGTGCATGCACCAGGAAAACCAGTGATTTGCTCCAGTTGACCTTCAACCCTGAGACATTCCTAAAATCTCTTAGCCTCGCTATTGCCCCCTCTATGTCCTATCATCCATCTCATATGTAGAGCAAAATATTGTCTGTGTAGAGGGATATATAATGTGTTTGTCTCCCTGCCTCTCTCCCCTGTAATGTCTACCTGTTCAACTCATCTGGGCCAATGGCTCCACAGCGATGGAAAACAGGCACCCCTGCCTGGTGCCCATGCTGTCTACATATTCTCTAGAGTAAGTCCGTCCTGTGCTCTGGCCACTATGATGCTGTACAGCAATTTAGTCCACCATATAAAACCCTGCCCTAGCCCCATGCTCTCTATTGTGGTGCACAGAAATTACCAGTGCAGGAAGTCAAAAGCTTTTTATACATCAATGGAGAGCTCCATCGCATAGGAGCGGTCAATGTCGGTGCCTTCCAGTACTTGTAGCAACCTGTCGATGTTTATTGCTGTGCTCCTTCTGGGAATTAACCCGTTTTGATCCTTATGTACAATATGCATTGTGTGTGGTAGGAGTCTAGATGCTAATATATTGCTGAGTACTTTATAATTTTCATTGAGAGGGGTCAGCAGGCAAAAGGAAGTACTGTATCTCGCCCAGGTTTAGGGAGGGCCACCATGGCTGCAGTTGCCATTGACGGCCGCAACCTCCTCTCCTCCTACGTGGCATTAAACAAAGTGGAGAGGATGGGGGCTGGGAGGCCCATGTAGGAGGCATAACACTCAATGGGCAGGCCACCCGACCCCTCCACCTACCCCCTCGTCGTGCCTTTAATCACTGTCTGTACTTCCCCTATCGTTACTTCCCTTCCCAAAGCCTCTGCTTTAGTGGAAGTGATCACAGTCAATTCCTTTTCCGCTAAATATTACTGCATCTATTTCCCTGCTACTATATGCCCTATGTCCTGCTACTATATGCACTATATGCCCTATGGGAGGGTCATATAGTGTGCTGCATTTATTGCACGAATACCACGTTTATTTTGTGCTGCATGGACAATCTATTCACCCGTTCCATATGAGTTTCTACTATGAGGTTAACTCATGCTTGGGGATAAGCCAGCCAGTCCAAAAGCCTGCCCACTTTATAATGCTCTCCCTGTGCTCAGGCCCGATATTCTTTAAAATCAAACTTCCAAAGCCTCTCCAGACATTGTGCACATTTTTCCTTTTCAGTTGCTAAGGCTTTGGCCAATTCCGGGTGGTTGGACATCTCTTTCTCCAATGTCCTAATGACCAATTCCTGTTTGGTAATTGCACTTACCAGTGTTGGTCTGATGCCCACCGAGACCCCAATGCACCTGCCTCTGATCACAGCCTTAAACGCCTCCCATTCTGTGAGTCTAGACATATTGGAGCCCTGGTTTTCATTAAACTAGTTTTGTATGACCTCCCCAATGGTTTCCTGGAATACCTGATCTTCCAGGGCTTCAAACTTCAATTTCCATGTTGGGATCTCTGTCCTTTCCTCACTACTTTAGGCACATTAGTTAGGGATTATGGTCAAAATGTGTCCTGGGGAGATACTCTGCATGTGTTGTGGTTCTTGTGTACTTCAAGAGCACAAACATCTGTCCAATTGGACATGTAGTGCGTGCAGGTCTCAGAAATATGAATTATCCCTCTCCCTGGGTGTAGTGTTCTCCAGGTATCTATCAGGTGTCAACATTCAATCTACCTCTAGAAGGCTCTGGCCGCTTTGACTACCGCCGACAGGAGCAATGGGGGGGTGTGAGTATTTCTAAGCTGCAGCTCACATTTTAGGTGCTGTTTTGAGACATTGGTATTGTAGAAAACAGAACTTTTCTTCTTCCACCTTGCAAAAAAAGGAGGTCTGCCAAAGTAACTTGTATTTAATATTGATGCATGTGTGGACATAATCACAGCGCTAGGATGGCTATGACAAGAGTGGACATCGTACAAAGATCTGCGATGTTTTTTATACATGTGGCACAAGCTTGGGATGTGCAAAATATTTACAGAAGGAACAATCCCTACGGAGGTACCAAAGTTTAAGGTTTGTTTAAGACTTTCAAATCTTGACAGACAATCGAACAAACGAGCATAAACGTTATCGGAGGACATTGCTGGTTCCTTCATACATTGGCAGACAATTGAACAAACGAGCATAAACATTACAAGTGGACATTATTTTGATGCAGACCACATTCGCTATACTTCAGAGGCTTTACAACATGTTAATCAATCACTAAGTAAAGTCTGCTATCACACTATGGACCCGGCTATTAAGTCTAGCACTTGTCAAAACCACCACTACAAGCTCAGCCCTGACGATAATTTTACTCATGGGCTCCTCTCCGCTGATTGCATTCAAACCTCAGAAGCACCTAGGGCCAGGACAGCCTCCACTTGCCCAACCGCCTGCTGGCAGATGCTTCTTTTGAACTGCATGTCACTACCTAAACATAGCCTGGAACTGTTTACGCTGCTGGAAGACCAGCACCTTACACCCTTGTTTCTTACAGAAATGTGGCTGAATGAAGTTAGCTGGTTAGACATTACTACAGTCCGTCCACCGGGTTACGCAATCGCGCAAAACGATTGGGTCGGAAAGAAAGGAGGAGGGGTAGCAGTTGTTATTAAAGACAGTCTTGAATGTAAATCTTCATCAGTGGATATTGCAGGCTGGGAAAACCTGCTGTTCTCATTAAAACTTTCACATATACTTTCAGGCTTGCTTTTATATTGAACAACAGGGCCTGCCACAGAATTCGTGCAGGCTATTCCGAAGATCATTGCCCTCCATAGACTTCAGTCATCCAATTTTACACTGTTGGGGGATTTAAATATACACTTGGATGATAGTTCCTGTACATAGGCTCTAAATCGTACGCAAGACCTAACAGTGATTCAATTTGCCCAGTTGGTTACACTTCCTACACATGCAAAGGGCCATATATTGGACACCATTTTCACCAATATGTCCAATATGATGGTTAACATTCCAGAACCTGTTCTGTTAATTGAGTTCTCGATCACCAGATCAGACTCATCTTATCCCAGCGTCCCCCTTACAAAACCTTCCAGACATTGGCCTAAACTCGACATCATACGCTGGAAAGATGTTCTGCAGGACTCAATCCCAAGCCCGGATGGGGACGTTGCCACTGCCCACCTGGCTTTTGGGGACTGGATTGAGTCAACTCTGGAAGCCCTCATTCCCAGAAAACTGAGGAAATTTCCCAGACCTAGAGTTAGCGCTAAATGGTTTTCTCCAGAGATTAGATAGCTAAAGAAGGAATGTAAGCGACTGGAAAGAAAATGGAGACTGCAACATGATGATGACAGGAAAGATGCTTATAAAAAGGCCTTGAAAATATACCAGCAAGCAATCCGTAGAGCTAGATCAGTGGATTTTGCAGAGACGATTGATCAGTTCCTACAGCCCTCTAAGGAGATCTAAACAATTGTGAACTCCTTTCTAAAACCAAAACTTTCGGGTGCCGGTCCCCCTCTTCCCAGGGAGCGCTGTGTGCAGTTTGATGACTTTTTCCTTAGAAAAATCAGTCTCCTATACGATTCCCTGGCAGGAGATTTAGATCTGCACCCTAAGATTGAAGAGATCTTTCCAGCAAAAAAGGCCATAATGGACATTTCAAACTTCCCTCAATTGAACAATAATTGAATTAGGTCAACAGTGAACACAGTTAAGTTAGAATCTCCTCTGGATCCGGCCCCTATAAATATACTGCTAAACGGAGGCGATACCATCATATCTGCCTTGACCACTATCTATAACATTTTCATGGTAAGTGGAGAGGTCCTGAAAGCATGCGATTAGCAGTCCGCTGCTGAAAAAGTCATCCTTGGACCCTGACAAGATCGAGAATTACAGACCAATATCACTTCTTCCAGGCATTAACAAAGCCATAGGAAAACTGGAAAATGCAACCGATTTCCTGGAAACACACAATCTCCTGCATCAGATGCAAAAAGGCTATCACCCCGGGTACAGTGCAGAGACAGCCCTTTTACTGGCCTTGGAGGATCTCAAAAAGACATTAGATCAGAGAGAGACAGTTGTGCTCATCCTTCTTGACTTGAGTCCAGCTTTCGACACTGTTTCCCATGTCACATGCTACCCTCCGACATAGACTCGAGGCTGTAGGTAGCACTGAAAGAGCGCTAAAATGGCTGACCTCGTTTCTTGACAATAGAAGCTTCCAGGTCAAGAAGTGCCTTGTCTGTCGAAGGTTCATCAGCTCAGATGCGGAGTGCCACAGGGCTCACATTGAGGCCCGCTCTTTTCAATATATATGTCCACCCTCTAGCAGATTTATCTGTTCATCAGGCCTTACTTTGGTGTCGTACGCTGATGACACCCAGATTGCTGTTTCTTTATCACCTAACACCAGCCTAACCTCTGAGACATTGTCCGTCTGTCTGGAACAGGTGAACAATTGGATGGCATCTGATGTCTTAAACTGAACAGCGAAAAAAAAGAAGTTGTGGTTATAGAAAACAACCCAGTGCTATGGGATCGCACTCTCTGGCCCTCTCCGCCTGGGGGAGTACACTCTCCCCAAAAAGGAAGTAAAGAGCCAGGGGTAATAATGGATAAAGACCTGCCCATGGCCTCCCAGGCAAAGAAAGTGGCAGGGATATGCTTTGGTCTCCGGAGAGTCCTTAGAAAGACAATTAAATGACTACCTGTGAATACTCGGAGAGTAGTGGTGCAAGGCCTTATACTACTATGCTTAGACTACAGTAACTCTTTACCTAGGCAGCCCTGCCTACGATATTCAGAAATTGCAAGTTATCAAAAATGCTGCAGCCCGAGTACTGCTAGGCCTACCAAAAACACAATCTGCATGGCCGGCTTTAGCAAGCCTTCACTGGTTGCCGGTAAACAAAAGAATTGGATTCAAGGCCCTGTGTATTGCACACAAGGTAAAATATGCTCACAGTCCACATATCCTCAGTCACCTCATAACATCTTACAATAACTTGAGAGATGTGAGATCTAATAATCTCTCCCTCCTGGCTATCCCCAGAGTTAAAAGAGTTGCATATCTAGTGTCAAAGCTTTGGAACTCCCTGCCTAGTTACCTCAAATCTAATGGGAATATGTTAAGCTTCAGGAAGCAACAGAAGACCTACCTCTTCACTTAATCAAGGAACTCACATCCTCACGAGTCCTGTCAGCGCTGGGAAGCCGGTTTCTGGGTAGCAACTTGCTTTACAAAAACTGTAACAAAACATAACATAACATCTGTCAAAGGAGATTTCTGCTATCCCCCCCAATAAATGTAGTGTATTGTGCTATGTCGGCTATATGAAACGATAGGTCATCCAAGTAGCCAGCCTGATCTACTTCAGGGGGTTTATACATTGAGGAGTGCCACATATTTCCCTTCAAGTCTCCCACATAGGATTATGTACCTTCCCCCTGTGTGCACTGTTTCATGGATTTTCTGGAACAGGACTCCTGGGCAGATCCATATTAGTATACCTCTTGTGCATGCAGACTACTGTGTAAAATATACCAGACCCGTCCACCACCTTTGGAATGCCAGGTCTTCAGTCCTCATCAAGTTAATTTCTTGTAGCATTACTATCGTGCCCCCCTACGCTTAACATATGCCTACATATTATATCACTTTTTTCATGTTGTTAAGTCCCAGTACATTCCACCTAATACCTTTACGTGTTTCCGCCATATTCAGCTGTTAAATCAGCCGGTGCAGTGGAGAAGCTTCCCCCCCCATGGTTTTTTCCCTCCCCACGCTCCCCCTCCTCACACTTCCCCTCTTCACCTCCCATCCATCCAGGCCATATTTCCAGACTGTAGGATCCCATTACGGTGACATGCCAAGTAAAAACAAGAAATAAGAACTGCAAACCACATTCCCCAACTTACCCCTCCCAGACTGATGAGCAAGAGACCTTTATCCAAACAACTTGAAGCATAGCCCAAAATGACTCTCCAGTCCAATGCAACCTCTGGAGAGAGGTTGGGGAGTGCATGCTGGTCGCCCTAATCCTCTCAGCTCAAGTCCCTCATCCCTGGCCCCTCTGGCATCAGTATGTTCTCACATGTCCATCTGTTTGCTGAAGCCTTGAGGTCCCCCAGCACCCGGTCCGGGCAGCCCCTCGGGCCCACCCCTTTTAAATTAGGCTGTCTGCAGTGTGAGGGGTCACTTCCAGTGCATTAATGTCCTCCATTGATTTTTGGGATATGTCAGTGCTGGAGATTGTAGATGAGAGATCCTCGTGCCCCCACGTGTATCCAGTTGTAAGAAAACTGGCTGCCACCCTGACTGCCAGATCCTGTTGCAGCTGGAATTGTACTCTAGAAGGCCTCCGTAGTCTTTGCCTGCCTTCTCTCTGTCTCTTCTAAGACTGCTCCTAGTTTCTGCTCTCCTGTCCCATTTGTGAGTCAAACCAAGCCCACACTTCCTGTGTATCCATTAAGAATAGGGATTTTCCACCAATCATAAGTTTCAGTTTGGCTGGGAATAATAAGGTATATTTTAATCCCCTTTCTCTCAGTCTTTTCTTGGCCCCTACAACAGAGGCACAGTGTTGATGCACCGCTAGGGTGAAGTCTGGGAATATCTCATTCATTTGTCAGTCTTTATTTCGACCAAAATGATCATAAAAGACAAAAATATTTACATCATCACATAATACATATATAAAATCCATTTCACATCAAGACTATACAAATACCAGTTTAAAAGACAACAAAGACATCTACTAAAAACTAATTAATATAGTTTCCTTACAAAGGTTTAAAAACGATACATACTAAAAAGGAAACATTTCATAAAATGATCTATACCATCTGGCCCCTAGGCAAATATACAAATATAAAAAATGTATGAATATATGTAGAACAGTGTGTAACAGAACTAGAAAACTAAGCAGAAGACAGAGCATTAATAGACACTGTCGCAGTCTGCTTGTTTTCGGCCTTTTGTCTTATTCTCCAGGCCCATCCCAAGAATTTTGCTACAGCAATCACAATTGCCTCTTGGGTGCTAGTCTTTAGTAATCTTAGCGCAGTATCGCTCAGCCTAGTACCAAGGTTCTGACAAATTGGTTTGAGCCATTTTCTCCGAGGAGAACAATATGCTGGACAAGCAAAAATATATGGGAGATTGTTTCATCCATACTCTGGCAAAATTGACATTTGCTATCTTGGGAAGGGTGCCAGGTCTTGGTGAAAACTTTGGTTGGCAACGTTCCTATCCGGAACTGAAAATAACATTTTCTGTCAATGGGCTTGGTTATAAAATCCCAGAATTCTTCATATAATGGTTCCAGCTTGTGATCCAAGAAGGTACTGGTCAACGATGACGATCTGCAGGAACTCAGAATACCAGATCTAATCATAGTCCAGTACGCATCTTTAAATACCTTTTAGAAGGAAAAGTATTATGTGCTGGTTCCTCCCAAAGATGCCTCATGCCCATGTCCACCAGGGATCTTTTGACCTGTTGTAGCCACCTGATCTTATGAGAAGTGTCAATTCCCCTGATGTCCATAAGAGCTGAGGCATAATGGGCTAGTTCCGGAGTAGACCAGAGCCTTCTCCAATAGGCCAATGGTTTAAACCTAGCAACCTCTGTTAGTGAACGGCACCCCAGATCAAAATATAAAGGAATGAGAGGAGTACTCTGGGGGAGACCAACCAAACCTCTCAGGAAACTTTTTTGGGCCTGTGCTAGGATGGACAGATTTTCGAACCCCCAGAGTTCTGTCCCATATAAGAGGGACGCCATAACCTTTACATGGTAAATCTTGAGTGCAGGGCCGATAGGCTTTGTCTGAGAAAGCCTGTGTTCTTTCAAAATCACCCCTGCTATCTGTGAGTGTTTGAGCACCATTATTTCAATTTGGGGCTTCCAATCTAGCTTACGATTGATATTTACTCCAAGATAGGTAAATAAATCTGTTTGCTCTAAAGACTCGTTGTTCATAACAACCCTTGACTTGATAACTTTGTGGTTGTGTAACACCATAAATTTAGTCTTATCCACACTTACCAGTAACTCATGTTCCTTGCAGAATTTCTCAAAACATATCAGGGCTTTCTGCAGCCCAGCTTGGGTTTTGGATAAAATTAAAGTGTCGTCCGCGAACATGAGAATTGGTACTTTGATACCTGCAACAGAGGGAGCATCAGTTGGGTAATCAGAAAAATAACTAACCACACCATTTATAAAAAGTGAAAACAGGGTTGGAGCCAGCACACATCCTTGGCGTACCCCTTTTAGAATTGGAAATTTGGGGGTAGTATTCCCTTGGGCTCCCCATCGAACCTGCGCAAAGTTTGATTCATGCAATTTTACCACCAGCTGCAAAAGTTCGAGGGGAATTCCCACGTCTCTCAATACGACCCAGAGCTTGTTTCTCTGGACCGTATCGAAAGCTGCTTTGAGATCTACGAAAGTGGCATAAATAGTTCCACCCGCTAGCAATACAACACGCCAATAGATTAATACAAAGTAAAAAACTTGATCTATCGTGCTTACAAAAGCCCTAAAACCTGCTTGGAAGGGGGATAGTATGTTATTCTCCGTTATCCATGACTGTATTCTATTCAGAACCAATCTAGCCATGATCTTTTGGGTGGAATCGATCAGGCTGATGGGCCTGTAGTTATTGGGGCTGGAACGGTCCCCCTTCTTATAAATAGGGAGGATTCCCGCCCCACGCCAGGAGTCAGGAATAGATGCTCCACTGGCAATCGCATTTGCTAGAGACAAAATGTACCTAAACCAATTTTCCTTATCGGATAAAAATAAGTCCACTGGGATGCAGTCGGGGCCGGGTGCCCTACCTTTTGGTACTGAGGTCACAGCAGTTTCGACTTCCCTTAAAGAGAATTTTACCGGGGTTACTACACTTGGAACTATAAATAAGAGAGTGTTCTCAACAACAGCGAATTGATGCTTAAAAAATGATACCCATTGGTCTGGGGCAATATGATTTGACGGGGCATTTCTTAGGCCTTCACGGCCCCATTTTACAAGCTGCCAGAATGATTGTGTGTTGTTCATCTTGCTAGCTTGCAAAAGATCCTGCCACCTTTTTTCGTCCCATGCCTTTTTTGCCAGTATTTGTGTGGTTTTATACTGCTTTCGGGCTGTTCTTATCCTATCTATATCATTAGATTTTATAGCCCAGGACAACTGCTTGTATGCTGCCTTACATGCCTTATTATACCAATGGTCATGCTTTGGTAACAATCTCTTAGGGGTTTTATAAGGTTTTGTAAAAAACGCCTTATATTTTCAAACATAGATTCATGAATGTGTGTTATTTTGTGATTGATTTCATCCTGGTTTTTAAATTTTTCGAGTAGGTCTAGCGTGTTTGAAACCTCAGCATTCATGCTTATGAGGGAGCTTTCATTTTCGACAACCCGGGACCACTTAACCCTCCTCATGTCATTGCTAATTATAACATTGGAGGTCTCAATTACCTCAACCGGGGGCAAGAATGCTACATGAGCTGGGCCTTTTATTTTCAACAGTAGTGGGTCATGGTCGCTTTCAACCCTTGTGCAGACCTTCATATCCACTACTGAAGACCAATACTCTATATTAATAAGGATGTAATCTATTCTACTACTTCTCAGGCCATTGTTATAAGTATGTGATCCTGAGCGGTCGGATGGTGTACGTCCATTTACTGCTCTCACACCCCTCTCTAGGCTAAAAGCTTTCAACTGAAGGGCTGCCTCGGTCCATTTTTTAAATGGTGGAATTTCCAATTGGGGAATACCCCATTGGGCGCCTTCGTCTGCACTTAAGTGGCCATCCTCAAAGTCCAAAGGCTCAAATGTGGTATTGAAATCTCCAGCAATAATTGTGTTAAACCCAATAGGGGCGAATATCGATTTGAACAAATGATAGCGGGCTCTTTTGCACAAATTGTCACAGGGCATGGGCTTAGCAGGGAAGAATTAATACTCTCTTCATACTGGATGAGGTCAGAATTAGCAGATTGTTGGCCCTTTGGGTTTTGCTTTTTGAACATATCAGGAATAACTGAAGCAGTTTGTTTAATGTTTGGGGTTTGTAAGGGGGGTGGTACACTGGCCATAATGGTGGAGCTACACGGGCCAGATGAGTCAAGTAAAATCTCCTCGCATTCACCAACAAGGTTGGCAATACGATCCATAACAGCATAGGTTTTGCTCTGCGTTTTGGTTGGTTTTTTAGCTTTTTTACCTTTCCTTATAGATCTCCCCTCCCCACTATTGACAGCTTTTCTTTTCCCCATTCTAATGAACCAAAATTACTCTAGTTGATATCAGGGGAAAAAACCAATATCGGACAGAGAGAAATATGTATCGAATAGTCGAAATGGAAACAGTTAAGAACAAATACAGCAGTTGATGGTGTACCAAAATCTACCACACTGTTAAATTATAAACATTTAAGGCTTTGGGCGCCCACTGGTTAGAAAGTACAAATTACAAGATAGAGTCCAGGGATATGGGCCCAGTGATCGTGGTGTATTAAATGTACCTTTGGGTTCCTTTACAACAGCTGCTGATAGCTTGGGGCTCAGGGGGCCCCGCCCCTGGCCCGGGCTTCGCCCGCGCGCGTCCCGCGCGCGTCCCGCGCTGTGGTAGGCAGCTGGCAGATTTAAACAAGCGCCTCCTGGTGCTTGGGAGTGACAGGATGATGCGGTGCTCACTGGGGCATTGAGTCCAGCCCCCCTCCGGTCCGGTAATGCCAGCAGCTGATTTCGGGTGTCCCGCGCTGCGGTAGGCAGCTGGCAGATTTAAACAAGTGCCTCCTGGCGCTTGGGAGTGACGGGATGATGCGGTGCTCACTGGGGCATTGAGTCCAGCCCCCCTCCGGTCCGGTAATGTCAGCAGCTGATTTCGGGTGTCCCGCGCTGCGGTAGGCAGCTGGCAGATTTAAACAAGCGCCTCCTGGTGCTTGGGAGTGACGGGTGATGAAAACTGATCCAGCGCGATTATTAGCAAACAGCATTCATACACCATATACTCACTTGGGCCCATACATTCATACTACACTAATACTTACGCTGGGTGTCAGATATACTCTTTTATCAAAATCCCTGCTACCAATTACCTTCTGATTGAAGAGTAATTACTTACCAATGGATCCTTTGCTAATTGGGAAAGTTTAAAATGAGTGACATTCACTATAATACATAACCCTGAAATAACCACAGAGTCAAGAAGTTTTAAAAATGTTTATCTAAAGTTTTTAGCAGAGTAAATACAGAAAAAGACACGGTATTTGATCAGAATACTCGTGGAAAGCCATAGAATGATTATTTCTAATCAATGACGGTGTTTAAGGAAAAGAGGAGATAGGAACAGCAGCGCAACTAAAGGTTGCATATATTTACCTAAATGCGAGAACCAAACCCTTAGCCAAGGAGTTTGAAAGAATAGGACCCTGAAAGGATGAAGAGCAAGGACCTTCTTCGGGATCAGGACCGGACTGGTGACCTCTCTACAACGACGCCTGCGCCGTTCCCCTCTCTGGCACTCGACTTCTCCTCGATTCTTCCCTCTAATGGACTCCGCCGCCCCCTCCTCCGGACCTCTTCTGGATAGGGATTCAGTCAGCAATCGATCAGCTGGGCAGCCTGGAGCTCTTCTGTATGTTCTAAAAAGTCTGAGCTAACTAACTACTAATGCTATATTCTATTATACCCTTCTACGCCCATGTACATCCCCTTAATGTTGCTAAAATATGGGACCACTACTTCTGATTGGGCAGGGACAGGAAGTGGATTCTCGCACCATGACAAATTTGGCTTAATTTGTGAAGCCTATTGTATTAACGTTCCCTCCCCTTCAATTTAATACATTCACTTTATTTCCCACCCGTCTCACAACAAATTATATACAATTTCTACAGCAAATGTATCTTTTGTTACAAATTTGTACATTTAGAACATCCTCTTTGGCCGATAGGTCATGGCCTTGTGAGACGTCCAAGTTGACTTCATTTTGGCAGTCTTTCAGGGGACATGCGCAGAACCTTCTGCTTCTCTAGTTTCAAGTCACCAACCCAGGCCCAAGATTACGAATTACTAAAAGTGCAAGAAGGAAATATTAATATAAAAAATAAAACGTTTCACTGTATACCACTTATCTTATTTCTAATCCCTTTCAATTATATAAAACCTATCCCGCATTAATTGTGTTAAGAAATGACAATTTAGTAATGACACAGGAGCAAGTTTAAGCATGTGAGAACATTTAGCGGCCATTTTATTGCACACTGCGCAGAAGCAGAAATTCCCACCAAGCAAAGAAAGACGTCACACCATGTGATCAGGTTGTGACATGCGCAGTTAAATTCCCGCGCTTAAGCGGCCATTTTAGACTAGGAACAAGCGTTATTTGTTAGAAAAACAACATAGGCAAGCTTCCTAACTATTCATGTAGTGTGTGCAAATATTAATACAGACAATACAAGTTTTAATATTAATACATTGAGGAAGATTGCATACGAGCAAGTTTCATTTGCGAAACCTTGCTCCATCAATCCCCTCTCTGATGGCGTTTCTGAGCCATCAAAAAGTACCCTCAATCAGATGCCAACTTCTAGCAAATCACTTCATTCTCATTTTCATTTTTAGCTTTTCTATTTTTACAATCTCCTTTCATCTTTTTGTATAATTCACTTTTCCATTCTTCCAGTTCAATTTCATCTCTCTTTCTCTTCTTTCCTTTTTCAGTCACTTTACAAGTTCCACTCTTTCTACAACATTTACACCAAAATATTATTGTCAGAACTATTATTGCTATCCCTGCTAAGGGAACTAATATTTGACCTATAAGTCCTTTACCTATATTAGAAAACCAGGTTCCGATTGACGATATACTATTTGTCAATCTTTCCCATACATTATCAACTTCCAGTGGTTTAAGTTCCTGCTCAAGTTTAGTTATATTTTGAATATATGTCCCAATTTCTGCACTTTTATCAGGAATATACGTACAACAGTGTTTAGTTTTCAATACTTTACAGACTCCGCCCTCTTTTGCCAATATTATGTCAAGAGCAAGTCGATTTTGCATTACCATTGATCTAATCGCAACCATTTCCGTATTAATCATTAGAAACCCTCCAGCAGTATTCGTTGATAAACGATCAACTACTGTACACAATTTACATATCTTCCTTGAGTTCAGAATCACTCCCACTGAAGGTATCAATGCACCAAATATATCACCTATTATTTCTGAAAAACTAGCTCTTTTATTACGTTTTAATTCGCCATTGTTTTCATTGCTTCCAGTGTTTCTTTTTACGTGGTATATCTTTGGAAAGACTATTCCAAAGTAACAACTTCCATACCACCGTGCAGGAAGCCTAAAATAAGCCTTATTCCCGCAGACATAATAGATTCCAGGAAAAACTGAATCTGTTCCTCCTTTGAGTCCCCAACCTCCCAATATTAAAAAATTGTGTTCACAATCACTGGTACCAATAAAAACATTGTTATAGTCAGTCTTTAACCTATGAAGACAAATTTTTCCCTTCTTTTCGAAATCCAGAGCCATAGCAGCTTGAGCCTTGCCAGGGGTGTAACTTCCCTCTTTCTCTGCCCAAGGTGGTAAATGAGCCTTATGCTCTGTAGCTTTCTTTTGAAAATCCTGTCTTCTATCTTCTACTAAATTCAAAAATATTTTCTCTTCTTCTAATAAAGAACATGTTAAATTGTGTCTACGTGCATGTGTTAAGTCTATTGATTTCATTGTTAAGAAAAACTCTCCCATAAATTGTGCATCTAAGGCGCTAAGCACTGGGTTCATACTCTTGCGAATAGGAACTTCAGAAAATACAACATCTATATTGGAATAGTAATATTGTAGTCTACCTGTACTATAAAATAAACTTGTTAATACGCTACATGAAATACCATATGTCAGTGGTAAATGATGGTATGTTAATCCTTCTGCTACTGATTCAGGTAACTTCATACAAACATAACAATTATTAACTTCCATGGTGTCTACATACTGAAACAATAACTTCGTGAAAACATTTAAACTAGTGTCATTATCAGCTATCACATGATGAATTCCTTCATCTTCTTCTGCCATTAGTTCTACCCTATTTCCTTTCATGTTTGCTTTCCTCCCTATAGTTTCATTATTGTTCTTTTTATCTATTATCATCAGGTAAGGAATAGCTACAATCAGGACTAACCATGCTACAAGCACCAATACTAGACTACATATGCAAATTGCACAGCATCTCCTACAGCATTTTCTCTTTGGTCTCCCAGTATCCCTATCATCAGGCATTTTTCGACAAGGAAGATTGCTCTTCTTATCTCTGTTCCTTTTCTTCAATGGATTCTTTTGTTTAGTCAGGGTGGTCTTGTTTCTACTTCGTAAGTTAGTTCTGCACTTGTTCCTTCACCACCACTGTCACTTGATTCTGATCTTTCAAAGTCTTCAAGAACAATATACGTCCAATCAGGACCCCTGAATTTGTTGTTCACAAGTCTTAATCTTTTACTTTTTCTTTTCCCAGACTTTTTCTCTTGGTCTGTTTGACTTGTTATTTCAGGTACTTGATCTGGATCTTCACTTCTTGTTTTTATGTGGCACTTTACTCTTTTGATGAAACTTGGCCACTGGTCTCCTTTTCTTGGCTTTTCTGTTTGTACTGTTTCTTTATTTTCGTCTTTAAGTGCCTTTTTAATTTCACTGGTCTGTACTGTTCTGTTCTTTGTTTTCTTTAACTTATCTAATTGTTCTTTTTCTGGTCTTATTGGTTTCTCATTTGCAGCTCCACTGTCAGTTTCCAACAATTCACTTTGTTCTGGGTTTACTTCTTTATGTTCACTTTTCTCAGTCTCTATTTCTTCTGTTTTTCCCTCTTGTCCTAACTGCTTCTGATCAGGGCTTATTGCACTGTGTACTTCTGCAGCCTGACCTGCTTCTTCTAAACCTGTCTCTCCCTGTTCAAATTCTATTAATTCTTCACTGCTTTCAGTCCAATTTTCTTTCCCTATCTGATTTGGTTCAGGGTCGTTTATTAGCTTGTCTTGTTGAGCCTGAACCCCTTCTTCTTCACCTATCTGATCTTCTACAATTGCTTTTAATTTTCTTTGGCTTCTTGTTCGGTGGAAAACCTCAGGAATTTCGACCACTGGTATCCAATCCTGACTTGTGCTCGGTTGTTCTCCGTCAGCCTCTCTTGAACCTTGAGTTTGAGATTCTTCAGCTTGGCAACCTTCAGCTTCTTCAGTGATTGGTGTCGTCTGAGTGTTTTCTTCTTCTGGGTCTGGTACTCTCTTGGTGTGACTTACGTGAATCCAATTCGGAAATCCGGCACACTTCACTGCTGTGTTTGTGGTCAATATGATTTGACAAGGTCTGCTCCACCTGGGTGATAGACACGTTTCTCTGGTGTGATTCTTCACCACCACCCAGTCACCAGGATTCAGATCATGTTCTAGTTCAGGCTGTCTGGAAACTGCATCTTCTCCAACCTGGTGAGAGACAGAACGCACTAGGTCAGCCAATCCTTTACAGTAGTCCAACACCATATCATCAGAAATATTCACCAGTCTATTTGTGGGAACGTGTGTTTGTCTCATCGCTCTTCCCATCATAATTTCATGGGGGCTCAAACCTGTTGTTCGATCAGGTATACTTCTGAGTCCCATTAGAACGAGTGGCAATGCATCAGGCCACTCCAATGATGTTGATGCACACATTTTTCCCAATCTTGACTTTATGGTGCCATTCAATTGTTCCACCACTCCAGAAGCCTCTGGACGATATGCACAATGCAGTTTCTGTTTGATTTGAAATGCTTCACAAATTATCAGGATCACTTCGTTGTTAAAATGTTTTCCTCTATCTGATTCTAAAGATACTGGGAAACCAAACCTAGGTATGAGCTCTCTTAATAACAGCTTGGCAACTGTAATGCTGTCATTTCTCCTAGTTGGGTATGCCTCCACCCACTTTGAAAACAGACACACTATGACTAATACGTATTTCAGCCCTCTGCATGGTGGTAACTGTATGAAGTCAAACTGTAGTCTTATGAATGGACCTTCTGCTTTTCCGATCTTCCCAAACCCAATTATCGTTTTCCTGCCTGTGTTGTGCATTTGGCAAATTAGACATCTCTGGCAAAGACTCTCTGTAACAGCTCTGAATTTGGGATTGTACCAATTTTGTCTGAATAGTCTAATCATTGCATCTCTCCCTATGTGTGTGTCTCCATGATACATTCTAGCCATTTGTGAGAGTAAACAATCTGGCATGACTGGTCTGCCATCTGTACTGACCCATACTTCATCCTCTCTTCTTTGAGAACAACCCGTTTTGATCCACAATTTTCTTTCAACCTCATCCACTTCATCTTGTAATCTTTTCACTTCGTTCCAAGTTTCAGGTGGCATAAATAGCATAAGTTGGCAGCTGATTCCCATTCTTTCCACCCTCTTATTCAGTGATGTTCTGGTTTTGGCACAATATTGAGCCACCAGATCTGCATATCTGTTGCCAACTACCACCCAGTCATTTCCTGACTGATGTGCGGCACATTTCACTACAGCCAATTCTTTTGGTGATTGTATTGCTTCTAGCAATTCTTTTACAAATTGTCCATTTTTAATGGGTGATCCTGAAGAAGTCATGAAATCCCTCTGCATCCACAGTTGGCCAAAATCGTGCACAACCCCATAACCATATTGACTATCAGTGAATATGGTTATTTTCTGATTCCTCCCAATTTTGCACGCTTTTATCAGTGCAATCAATTCAGCTACTTGTGCAGATTTTACCCCTGGTAAATAGGATGCTTCGACTATTCCAGTTAATTCACATACTGCATAAGCAGCTGTTAGCTTGCCATCTTCATGTCTCTGGCAAGAGCCATCAACAAACAGTTCTTTATCTGGCTTTTTAAGAGGCTGTTCCTCTATATCTGGGCGAGGTTTTGTGCATAGTTCTGTAATCTGTATACAATCATGTTCATCTTCTTCGTCATCTTTATTTGTTTCATGATATGGATCTGGTAATAAGCTTGCTGGATTTATTATCGTACACCTCACCATGGTTACATTTTCTGCACCCATTATTATCCTCTCATACTTAGTCAGCCGACTAGGAGTGAGATGTTGAGTTCGTGTTCTGGTCAACAGAATCACCACTGCATGTGGAACATATACTTTTACAGGATGTCCCATCACAATTGATTCACTTTGTTCGATGCTTAAACATGTTGCTGCTACTGCTTTCAAACATCCTGGCAACGCAGATGCTACAGGGTCTAGTGTAGCGGAAAAGTATGCTATAGGACGTCTGTCCAGACCATGTCTTTGAGTTAAAACTGAAAGTGCACAATTTTCTCTTTCATGACAGAATAATGCGAATTCTCTTTTATAATCCGGCATGCCTAAGGCAGGTGCTGAACAAAGGGAGTTTCTCAATTTTACAAAGGCTTCTACACTTTCATCTTCCCACTCAACAGGATCTTTTGCTTTCTTTTTGGTCATGTTAATCAAGGGTTTAGCCAACATGGAAAATCCTGGTATCCATTGTCGACAGTAACCTACTATTCCTAAGAACATTCTTACTTGTCTTTGCGTTACTGGCATTTGCATTCTTTTTATTAATGCTACTCTTTCAGAGGTTACTCTTCTTTTTCCCCTCTCAATTTGATGTCCCAGATATTTAACCGCTGTCCTGCAAAATTGTAACTTCTCAGGTGAGACTTTATGCCCTTCCTCAGCCAAAAGATTTAATAAGGCTATGGAATCAACAACACAGTCTTCTCTGGTGGTCGACGCCACCAATAAGTCGTCGATATATTGAACTAAAACTGAGCTTCCTGGCATCACTAGTTTTTCAAGGCACTTTTTAGTATCTGGTTGAAGATGGAAGGACTTTCTGTGTACCCCTGAGGAACACGATTCCATACATAGACTTTGTTTTCAAATTTAAATGAGAAAAGATACTGACTGTCTGGGTGTAACGGAATTGAAAAGAAGGCTTGACACAGATCTATGACTGTAAACCATCCAGCATTCCAAGGAATCTGGTACAGAATTACTGCAGGGTTTGGCACTATAGGACAACATGGCTCTACAATTTTGTTGATTTTCCTCAGATCTTGAACGATTCTATATTTACCACTAGGTTTCTTTAGTCCCATGATTGGTGAATTACATGGACTACTCATTACTTCTCTCAGTATATTTTGTTTGACCATCCGATTGATTTCTTCAATGACACCTGCTTTTACTTCTGCGCTCATTTTGTACTGTTTTGTATTTGGGAAAATTGCACCTTCTTTTACAGTTACTTGAACTGGGTCTATTTTAGCCATGAATCCTACTTCTTTTCCCGTGAGATCCCATACTATGGGATTTACTGTATCTTGTAATTCTTCTGGCAATTCATCTTTTGTTATTAATGAAAACATTTCATCTACTTCTGTTCCTTGTTTTGCGACCATAATTTTATATACATGATCTTCATCTGGTGTTTGTACTGCCACACCATCCGGCGTGCAGAAAATGGTGCAATTCATTTTGCACAACAAGTCCCTACCTAGTAAGTTTACTGGACTGGAATCGCATACTACAAATTGATGCATTTCTTTGAAATTTCCAATTTTAACCTCCATTGGTTCTGTGAGTGGTGTTCTAATTCTTTGGTTAGCAACTCCTACAACTTGAATATTTTCACCAGAGAGAGGAAGGTTTGGGACGTCTACTGTTCTCACAGTAGACCTGGTAGCACCAGTATCCAAAAGAAAAGTAATATCATTACCTCTCACTTTTCCTTCAACATATGGACCTGATTGATCTACCTGCAGGGATGCGCCAAGTACGCATTCCTTCTCCCCTCTCCTAGGCACCGTCATGCGTCGAACCCGCAAAAATCATCCTGCAAAAGAAATTGTGAGGTCATATAATCATTCTTACCACTTCCCCCGAGTAACCGATGTCTGTACCGTGTTTTGCTCTGCTTACATTACCCTGAACAGGTGGAGGTGGCAACTGACTCTGAGGGTTTACCCCTTGCTGTGAGTCATTCTGCGTCTGTGAATTTAAATTTTGATTTGGGCCATTATTATTTCGAATCTTTTTACACTCGTCTATCCAATGCCCCAATTTTCCGCATCCATGACAAGGAAATTTCTTTTTGGCTTCTTCTCTGCTCATTCGTCCTTTCATTCTTCCACCATTTCCAGAATCACCATTCGTTCCAGAGTCTTTTCCCTGAGTTTCATTAGGATTATCTAAATTAATTCCCTGTTTCTCAGCCATTTTCACCTGTGCCCACATTACTTTCTCCTGCAATTTCTTGTGCCTGTCCTCAATGTCATCCCCACAGTACTTTGCATATTTCAAAATTTCGTCGATTGGCTTTCCTTGCCAGCAAAGCATATGCTGCTTAATCATCTGGCAAATCTCGGGTTTTAAACCATACACAAATCGGTATACAAACTGACTCATATTTTTGTCTCCAATGTCCTCAAATCCACTGTACTGTTTGAACACCTGTAAGAGGCGCTCATAATACGAATGTACTGTTTCACTGGCTTCTTGGGTAGTTCGATCTATTTTTACCCAGTCTGTTTCTTTTGGTGGTATTTTCCCTTTCAGGTATGTTTTTGGATCTCTGGGATATTCATCATTCGGCCAATCGACTGTGATCTTACAATCTGTCCATAAATCTGCAGGTACCACTATGTCAAACAGACCATCCAAGTCCTTCAACAATACTTTTGATACTTTCACAAACCTTTCAACCTGCTTGTACCATTCAATTGGCTTTTCTCTCAGCTTTGGGAAATCATTCGTAAATGATAAAATATCCTGTCTACTCCATGGGACATGTACATAACCTCCTCCTGCAACTTCTCGCATTGGGTACATTTTGTCAATCTTTTCTGTTTCCTTCATTACATATTCAGAAGCTGTTCGACTTGAGCGAGCTTCTTCCTTTTTCTTTGCCCACCTAGTTCTCCATTTATCTAGGTCTCCCCATTTTTGTAAAACTAACATTAATTCTCTTATTTGCAGTCTTCTTCCAGAAGCATTCATATTTTCTAAATCTTTGTCTGAAAATTCTGCTCTATAGGGTTTCTGTAGTACTTTTGATTTCCCTATTTCAATTCCCATTTGTAGGGCTTGATTGGACAATTTTTCATGAAATAACCTTACATTTCTAGTGATACTCCTGCATAAGAACAGCAATTCTTCTTCATCATAAGTGTTTAAGCGTTCTACTCCTATATTTCCTGCTATCATTTCTTCTAACTCGGCTTTTAATTTTTGAATGTCTAGTAATTTTGGAGGAGTGCACAATTTATCTGATCCTTGTACCCACCTTTCTAAGTCTTCCGGTGTTACTATGGTAGCACTCTTTGCCCCTGATGAAGTTATTAAACTTACATCTTTTGAACGCTCCAGTATTTCTTTTCTGGGAGTACCTTTTACTGGACCTCTGACAGGTAAATCCATGAGAGATATTGTGGAATCACAATCACTAAAGTGATCTTCAATTATAACTGGAGCTTCAAGTTTTTGAAAATTTTCGGGAGTATTCATAGGAGAAGATACGGGTATCAGAGGAGGACAATTTCCTTGTATACCATATAATGGCACTACTGGACCAATTGTTACAGGAATAGTCAATGAATCAGGATGTGTTTTTATCTGGGATATTTTCCGTACTAATTCTGCTCTGGTCTTTTCTAATGCTTCTTTTTCTTTTTCATGAAGTATTCTATTCGGGGTGAATTCATGTAGTACCTGAGGTACCATTGGTGTTTGTGGTGGGGCACTAGGAGGAATTCCACTTGACCCTTCCTGATACGGTGGAGGATTCCTCAATATTTCTTCCATAAACTCATCTTCTGAGTCTTCATGTCTCATTAAGTGTTTTGTCTTTTCTGTACACTTGCCTCCTGATTTCTCTCCTTCTGTGAGTAGTGGATATAATCCCTCAACAAGCATTGTCCTTCTCCATTGCTTCATCTGACCTTCCCTATTTTCCCGTAAGTATCTGGGAAAAAATCCTGGATATCTCCCATTACTTCGTGATCTATCACGCTCAAATGCTTCAGTTTCCCACTCCTCTAAAGCTTCGTATTGAGTTAATCTGGGTCTAGGTTCTAAATCATTCATCCTTTGTCTTAAATTTTGAAGAATTCGCCCATTGAATGTGCCATTCTTGGGAAATTCTAGTATCCCGTCATTTTTAGTATATTCTCTCCAATTCTCTATCCATACACAAGTATGATAACCTCTCTCCATCATCATATATGATGCGGGCGTTTTGGCTGGGGGAATAATAATTCCCTCTCTAGTTTTGATTGGTTTATCCTTTTTGAAAAAATTCTTAATCTTTTTTAAAACTGACATCTTCTTCTTTTCTCCGTACATCTTAGGCAAATACCGATGTATAAAATTATATTCTGCAAACCCTAGAAATCTCCTATCTGGACGATTCCCTGTTAAAGTCGGATCGCGTTTTAACATGCAACCCTTATCCACTTAAAATTTTGCTTCCAAATTCTCAACCAATCAAACCTTTGCTAACTTTTAATTCTAAGCCAATCCTTGCGCGGCCTTTTTGGTGACGTTTTCTATGTCAACCCCTCCTTTATAATCTGCTCTTTTCTGTTCTCACGCTGATGCAGCCAATCCCAGCGCGGCACCTATGACATCAGTACTACTCCTGACTACTGACCCCTCCTTTACAAGGTTTTCCCACGCCCGCGGATCCAACCAATCCCAGCGCGGCGTTTTGTGACATCAGTTCCCTCTCCGGCAACTGACCCTCCCTTTACAAAATCTTACGCAAAACTTATTTTCTCTATAGTCCTTAATTTAAATTCAGTAACAACATAAAACATTCGCTATCGTGCCAGTTTCTCTAATTCAGAAAGATAGTTTCTCTTACACATTTAGTAAAACCTTTCCATTTACTAAAACATACACTACGAGTAAAACCCTTCCGTCTACTCTTCACACAAGCTTCCGAAATACCTGTTACTTCTTCAATGTTACCCTTTCTAGGTGATATAACATCAAATTTTCACCAGCGTACCCCTTTGGCTATACTTACACGCATAGAATCCCTAACAAGTGCTGATAGTTCTGCTTAACTATTCAGTACTATTTCTGCCTGACAGATAACCTCACTGCAGTATGGCTTCTACTTGCCACCCACTATTCTTTTTCCCCAGGGTATTCTGGACAACATAAAACAATACTCAAAAATAACGGGTATTAGTTCATAAAAATGCAAAATAAAATTCTCATTACCCAATTAACAAAGAGTAACACAAACCGTCCTCTGCTTACCAGAAAACTGATCCAGCGCCATTATTAGCAAACAGCATTCATACACCATATACTCACTTGGGCACATACATTCATACTACACTAATACTTACGCTGGGTGTCAGATATACTCTTTTATCAAAATCCCTGCTACCAATTACCTTCTGATTGAAGAGTAATTACTTACCAATGGATCCTTTGCTAATTGGGAAAGTTTAAAATGAGTGACATTCACTATAATACATAACCCTGAAATAACCACAGAGTCAAGAAGTTTTAAAAATGTTTATCTAAAGTTTTTAGCAGAGTAAATACAGAAAAAGACACGGTATTTGATCAGAATACTCGTGGAAAGCCATAGAATGATTATTTCTAATCAATGACGGTGTTTAAGGAAAAGAGGAGATAGGAACAGCAGCGCAACTAAAGGTTGCATATATTTACCTAAATGCGAGAACCAAACCCTTAGCCAAGGAGTTTGAAAGAATAGGACCCTGAAAGGATGAAGAGCAAGGACCTTCTTCGGGATCAGGACCGGACTGGTGACCTCTCTACAACGACGCCTGCGCCGTTCCCCTCTCTGGCACTCGACTTCTCCTCGATTCTTCCCTCTAATGGACTCCGCCGCCCCCTCCTCCGGACCTCTTCTGGATAGGCATTCAGTCAGCAAACGATCAGCTGGGCAGCCTGGATCTCTTATGTATGTTCTAAAAAGTCTGAGCTAACTAACTACTAATGCTATATTCTATTATACCCTTCTACGCCCATGTACCTCCCCTTAATGTTGCTAAAATATGGGACCACTACTTCTGATTGGGCAGGGACAGGAAGTGGATTCTCGCACCATGACAAATTTGGCTTAATTTGTGAAGCCTATTGTATTAACGTTCCCTCCCCTTCAATTTAATACATTCACTTTATTTCCCACCCGTCTCACAACAAATTATATACAATTTCTACAGCAAATGTATCTTTTGTTACAAATTTGTACATTTAGAACATCCTCTTTGGCCGATAGGTCATGGCCTTGTGAGACGTCCAAGTTGACTTAATTTTGGCAGTCTTTCAGGGGACATGCGCAGAACCTTCTGCTTCTCTAGTTTCAAGTCACCAACCCAGGCCCAAGATTACGAATTACTAAAAGTGCAAGAAGGAAATATTAATATCAAAAATAAAACGTTTCACTGTATACCACTTATCTTATTTCTAATCCCTTTCAATTATATAAAACCTATCCCGCATTAATTGTGTTAAGAAATGACAATTTAGTAATGACACAGGAGCAAGTTTAAGCATGTGAGAACATTTAGCGGCCATTTTATTGCGCAGAAGCAGACATTCCCACCAAGCAAAGAAAGACGTCACACCATGTGATCAGGTTGTGACATGCGCAGTTAAATTCCCGCGCTTAAGCGGCCATTTTAGACTAGGAACAAGCGTTATTTGTTAGAAAAACAACATAGGCAAGCTTCCTAACTATTCATGTAGTGTGTGCAAATATTAATACAGACAATACAAGTTTTAATATTAATACAATGAGGAAGATTGCATATGAGCAAGTTTCATTTGCGAAACCTTGCTCCATCACAGTGCTCACTGGGGCATTGAGTCCAGCCCCCCTCCGGTCCGTTAATGCCAGCAGCTGATTTCGGGCGTCCCTGGGAATATCATAACTCTGTTGTGAAGCACTTCCAATTGGGCAGTCTATCTCTCAAGCGCCAATATTGGGTCGCGGTTGTGGAAATGGAGGAGGCGGTCCTCCACCAGCCTTGTATCTTTCAATTTCATGTGTGTACCTCAGTGGCCACATAGTCAGTGCCTTACAGCCCGCTTAGTTGTGCCCGGAGTGGCACAGAGCCCCCATTAATTCAGCCCTATCACTGTGGCCTGTGTTATATTCCTTTTTTTTGTGTCGTAATTCTTTATTAAGAAATTAAAGGCATGTAATTTCATAAACGTATGTTAGAAATGGGATCTCTAGTTGGCAAGGGCTTGCACCTTTGTCCAAGTAGGGACCCTTCTTCCTAGTCAGGGTAAGGGTTGTTACACTCGTGAAGTAACCCCTGCTCACCCTCGTGGTAGCTTGGCACGAGCAGTCAGGCTTAATTCAGAGGCAGTGTGTAAAGCATTTGCACATAACCAACAGTAATACAGTGTAAGCACTACAAACGGACACCACACCAGTTTAGAAAAATAACCAATATTTTATATACTCAAGACAAGACCAATTACGACAAAAATCCACAATACTATACTTTACGAATGAATGCTTGATACGGTAACTTCTTCTTTGCAGGAATAGCACAAAAGCAAAGTTCGTACGAGTCGGTAGCTCCGTCCGAGCCTACCGCGATGCTGAAAACCACAGAGTCTAACAGTTCCAGCCGACCGCGTCGATACGGGCCAGCAGAGTCGTGAATAGACTCGGTTACAGTACCTTTCTCGTTGTGGCTGGTACGGAGTGTACGAGCCGGTCGGCGTTCGTCGCGGTTGCGGTGCAAGACGGAGCGATGCAAGGTGTGGTGTCCCTCGATGCGGTGCAGGCAGCGGCTCGATGAGCGTCGTGCAGACGGAGTCGGTGAGTCCAAGGCGTGCGATGCAGGGTGAGACGATGCTCGATGCGGTGCTGACAGGTTGCGATGCAGGCGACCTAGCCAGAGTACGGGAGCTGGCGTCGGACAGCGGTGCGAGTCGGAGCGGTGCGTCGCAAACGTGCGAGCGGTGCCCCAACTGCGGTGCGGTCACGACTCTTGAGCCAGTTGCAGCGACCTCGTCGGTCGGGTCCGGTTGGTTCAGTGAAGCGATGCGATGCAAACTGCGGTACCCACAGGTCACGGTGCAAGCAGCGGCTCGATGTTGGCGGCGTCGGACGTCGCCCACGGTGAGACCAGGGTTGCGATGCGAAGCGGGGCGATGCGGTCTGCGGTGCAAACAGGTCACCGGCCAGGGATGGATTCGGTTGACGGAGTCGGTTGCGGTTCCCTTCCTCTGTGGCAACTGAAACAGCGTTCCAGAAGCGGTACCCAGAGGCTTGTGAAGTCTTTGTAGTCCCTGAGACTTCTTAACAGGAGGCCAGCTCGGTTTCAGGCCCTTGGAGATACTCAGCACAAGTTTGTAGAAAGTTCAGTCCAGTCCTTTCACTGCCCAAGACAGAAGCAGCCACTGCAGGCCAACCCAACCAAGCAACAACACAGCAAAGGGGCAGTACTCCTCCTGGCAGCTCTTCCAGCTCTTCGTCTTGGCAGGTTCCTTGATTCCAGCGAGATCTAAATTCATGGGGTCAGGGCCCCAATATTTATATCCCAAATTCCTTTGTTCTCTGAAGGCAGAGAGGCCTTTGCCTAGTCCAAACCGGTTCTGGAGCACTTTGTTGACAAGTCTCCGTCCCTTCTTTCAGTGAGTAGGCCAGGGACATCAGACGCACCACAGGAGGTGGAGCCAGCATTGTGGAGGGAAGGCACTGTCCTATTCAGGGCCCAGGTGCGACCCCTCCCACCCATCTACATGTAGATCTTGCTATTCAGCCCTGCGCTGACTCACCCTGTCTCCTGGCATCCCCCAGCCCCTGTCACTCACACTCCAGACAAGGAATACACAACCTCGCAGAGGCAGGCTTGGATGGTTAGACAAGAAAATACCCACTTTCTAAAAGTGGTATTTTCAAACACAGAATGTTAAAACCAACTTCACTAAAAGATGCATTTTATCATTCTGAGTCCAGGCATACTAAACTCGAATTTCTACCATGTTCCCGGGGTCAGTTAGGATTATAAGCTGTAATAATCGAAACTGCCCATCTGGCCTAGGGGGAACAGGTAGCCTTGCAATAGTGAAAAACGAACTAGGCTGTAATTCACTATCAGGACATGCCGCTCACACCTGGGCATGTCCTACCTTTCGCGTACAACGCACCCTGCCCACAGGGGTACCTTGGGCCTACCTTAGGGGTGACTAACATGTAGCAAAGGGAAGGTTTAGGGACTTGCAAGTGTGTGCACTTGCCAAGTCGACATGGCAGCCCCAGGCTGCGCACAGGCTCTGCGGTGGCAGGCCCGAGTTACACTTTACGGGCTGTTTGCGTGGGTGGCACAATCCAGTGCTGCAGCCCACCAACAGCATTTGGTCTATAGGCCCTGGCACTCGCAGTGCACTTTACAAGGGACTGACACATAAACCAAATAGGCCAATCATGGAAACACCAATCCATAACACATTTTATACAGGAGCACTTGCACTTTCCCACTGGACCGCAGTGAGGAAAGTGCGCAGAATCATTACACCAGCAAAAACAGAGTCAAAACCGGGAGGTCAGAAAGCAAAAGTCAGGGGAAACACGCCAAAAGATGCCAAGTCTAACACATGTCCCCTCCAGCTGAAAGTAGGGAGAACTACCCAACCCCATTGGAGTTCTCTTCACTAAGGCGGAAGAACCTGGACAGACCATCTGCGTTGGCGTGTTCTGTACCAGGACGGTGTTCCACCGTAAAGTCCATTCCCTGTAGGGAGATGGACCACCTCAGCAGTTTTGGATTCTCACCCCTCATTTGCATCAACCATCTGAGGGGCCTGTGGTCTGTCTGAACCCGGAAGTGAGTCCCAAACAGGTATGGTCTCAACTTCTTCAGTGCCCAGACCACAGCAAAAGCTTCCCTTTCTATGGCACTCCACCTCTGTTCCCTGGGAAGTAGTCTCCTGCTAAGGAAGACTACAGGCTGATCCAGACCCTCTTCGTTCAGTTGTGAGAGCACCGCTCCCACACCATGCTCTGAAGCGTCAGTCTGCACGACGAATTCCTTGGAGAAGTCAGGTGCCTTGAGCACGGGCGCCGTGCACATGGCTGCCTTCAGGGCATCAAAAGCTTTCTGGCAGGACTCAGTCCAGATCACTTTCCTGGGCTGCCTCTTAGAGGTCAGCTCTGTTAAGGGGGCAACGATGGTGCCATAGCCCTTAACAAATCTCCTATACTACCCGGTGAGACCTAAGAAGGCTCTCACCTCTGTCTGGGTCTTGGGGGGTTCCCAAGCCAGGATGGTGTCAATCTTGGGTTGTAGGGGCGCCACCTGGCCGCTTCCTACCTGGTGTCCCAAGTACACCACCGAACCCTGCCCGATCTGGCACTTACTGGCCTTGATCGTGAGGCCTGCACCTTGCAGAGCCCTCAACACTTTCTCAAGGTGCTGTAAATGTTCTTCCCAGCTGGAACTGAACACAGCAATGTCATCCAGGTAGGCGGCACTGAAATCCTCCAGCCCGGCCAACACCTGATTGACCAACCTCTGAAAGGTGGCAGGGGCATTCTTCAACCCAAAGGGCATCACCCGGAATTGGTAATGACCTTCTGGGGTTGAGAACGCTGATCTCTCCTTGGCCCCATCGGTTAAGGCAATCTGCCAGTACCCAGACGTTAAATCAAACGTGCTGAGGAACCGGGCAGCTCCCAACCGATCAATGAGCTCATCAGCTCTGGGGATGGGGTGCGCGTCAGTCCTGGTGACGGCATTGAGCCCACGGTAGTCCACACAAAACCGGAGTTCTGGAGTGGCACCGGGCGCCGCAGCCTTTGGGACCAAGACCACTGGGCTGGCCCAAGGACTGTGGGAGGGCTCAATCACCCCTAACGCCAACATCTTAGAGACCTCCTCCTTGATGCTGGCTCTGACCCGGTCAGTCAACCTGTAAATCTTGTGCTTCACAGGAGGGCTGTCACCGGTGTCCACGTCATGGGTACACCAGTGAGTAACACCGGGGGTCAGAGAGAACAGTGGGGCGAACTGTCCCAACAACTGGCGACAGTCCCCCTGCTGCTCCTGAGTCAGAGTAGGGGAGAGGATCACACCCTCTACTGACCCATCATGCTCCTTGGTAGACAGGAGGTCAGGGAGAGGCTCACTCTCCTCTTCCACCCCATCATCTGTCGCCAAGAGCATACTCACTTCGGACCTCTCGAAGTGGGGCTTGAGGCGGTTCACGTGAAGGACCCTCAACGGGTTCCTTGGAGCCTGCAAATCCACCAGGTAGGTGACGTCACTTTTGCGCTCCTTTACCTCATATGGCCCAGTCCACTTGTCCTGCAAGGCACAAGGTGCCACTGGGGCCATTACCCACACTTTTTGCCCAGGTTGAAATTCGACCAGAGTGGCGTTCTGGTCATACCATCTCTTCATTTCTTCCTGGCTGGCTTCTAGGTTCGCCTGAGCGAGTTTCCTGAAGCGGGCAGTTTGGTTTCTAAAGGCCAGCATGTAGCTAAATACATCCTGGGGAGTTTTCCTGGGAGCCGCCTCCCAGCCTTCCTTTACCAAACTCAGAGGTCCTCTGACAGGGTGGCCATACAGGAGCTCAAAGGGGCTGTACCCAAGAGACTTCTGAGGCACCTCCCTGTATGCAAAGATTAGGCATGGCAAGAGGACGTCCCACTTACGCCTCATGGGTTCTGTTAGACCCTTGATCATGCCTTTCAAGGTCTGGTTGAATCTCTCCACCAGACCGTTTCCTTGTGGGTGGTAAGGAGTGGTGAACTTGTAGGTTACACCACACTCCTTCCACAGGGATGTCATATACTTCGATATGAAATTGGTCCCCCTATCGGAAACCACCTCTCTGGGGAATCCCACACGGGAAAAGATCCCCATTAACGCCCGGCCCACCACTGGCGCCGTCGTTGTCCTGAGAGGGATTGCCTCCGGGTACCGGGTGGCATGGTCCACCAAGACCAGGATGTACCTGTTGCCCATGGCTGTCTTGGGATCCAGTGGCCCCACAATATCCATCCCTACCCTTTCAAAGGGTGTTCCAACAACAGGAAAAGGTTGGAGAGGAGCTTTGACCTTCCTCCCACTCTTACCACTTGCCTGGCAAGTTTGGCAAGACCTACAGTGTGCATCTGACTGCCTTCGCATTTGGGGCCAAAAGAAGTGGGTGACAAGCCTGTCAAAGGTCTTGTCCTGCCCCAAATGTCCTGCCAAAGGCACGTCATGAGCCAGACCCAGTAGGAAGGTCCTGAAGCGCTGGGGTACCACCAGCACACGGGCTGACCCAGGCTCAGCAACCTTAGGCTCACTGTATAGGAGACCACTCTCCCAGTAGATCAGATGTGACCCGGACTGATTACCAGCTGCCTGGTCTGCAGCCTGCCGCCGCAGACCCTCCAGAGTAGGGCACTCGTTCTGCTCCCTGCAGAACTCCTCCCTGGTGGGACCCCCTTCTTGCTGCCAATGGGTCAGCTCAGAGATGTCTCCCAGTTCGGCTACTTGCTCCCCTGTAGGCACCAGGGCGTCCCCCTCGAGGTCCGCCTCCTCCCGGTCCGTGGGAACTTCGGGGGCCGGTTTCCCACGCCCCCTGCCCTTTCTCTTGGCAGGGACTTGGGCCACTGTTTCAGGCTCCAAGTCCTCTTGATCACCCTTTCTGGCTGCCATTGACCGAGTAGACACGCATGCCCACTCTGGCAACCCAAGCATCTCCAAGTGAGACCTGAGCTCAATCTCCTTCCATAAGGACTGCTCCAGGTCGTTTCCTAGCAGACAATCTACAGGCATGGTAGGGCTCACAACCACCCTCAAGGGACCTGAGACCCCCCCCCATTCAAAGGGAACCTGCGCCACCATACATTGGCGCTCTGAGTTGTCTACAGCAACTACTTGGTGGAATGCTCCTGGGACTACTTGCTTCTCAGACACCAGGTGACACCGGACTGAGGTCACACTGGCTCCAGTATCTCTGAGAGCCTCTACCCTGTTCCCATTAATGGTCACCCAGGTGCTATATTTCTTTGTGTTAGGGGGCACCTGGTTTCCTGGGACCATCTCACTGTCCCCTAGTGAGACAAGGGTCATTTCTGCGGGATCCCCACCCTCCTGTGGGCACCCCTCCTCCCCAAGCGCTACACTAGCCAACACTTTGGACTGTCCACCGGTGGGTGGCTGTGTCCCCTTCGGGCACTTGGCGTCCCCCTTAAAGTGACCTACCTGGTCACATGCATAACACTTGCGGGGGCCGGTCTCAACAGGCTTCCCTGTAGAGACCCCTTTCTTCTTATCACCGGGGGCTGGGAACCTTTACCCTGGGTACTAGTTTGGGGCCCTTTAGAGAACTCCTGTGCTTTACCCTTGTCCCCCCACCTTTCTGCTGGGGACCCTGCCCACCTTTGGCTGAGTCTCCCCCAAACGCTTTCTTGTGGACCCTGGTACTCACCCAGCGGTCCGCTTCCATAGCAAGCTTCCTGGGGTCAGTTAGCTTACTATCCACTAGGTGCTGGCGCAGATCTGCAAAACATAGACTAGACAAGTGCTCCCATGCAATCAAGTTGTAGAGCCCCTGAAAATCTGTTACACTACTGCCCTTCACCCAACCATCCAGAGACCTGCAGAACACATCCACACATTCCAACCAAGTGTTGGCATCAGACTTCTTACTGGACCTGAACTGATCCCTGTACTTTTCAGGAGTAAGACCATACTTCGTGAGAAGGGCATCCTTCATG
The DNA here is from genome assembly GCA_963921515.1 of Calotriton arnoldi. NCBI lineage: Eukaryota > Metazoa > Chordata > Amphibia > Caudata > Salamandridae > Calotriton > Calotriton arnoldi. The sequence continues at coordinate 1,237,763 of CAWUFW010004867.1, read as the reverse complement.
TCAGCATAGGTGAGGTGATACCCCTTACCCAAAGCTATCAGAGCATCCCTTGCTTCTTCAGGGAAAAGTGGCCACAATCCTGCTCCCCAATTCTCCTCAGGGACCCCATTCATGTGTATGGCTGCCTCATAACCCTGAAACCACCTTTGTATGTCATCCCCCTTCTTGAACTCCTTGCCTACGTTCTTGGGAATGTGCACAATCCTGTCTGCCTTTCTGGACGAATTGCTGCCACCATCTGAGCCTGACTTACTCCTAAGTTCTAGCTCCTTCAGTTCTCTCTCATGCTCTAAGAGCATCTTCCTCTCCTCTATGGCCAATCTCTTCTCCTCCCGCTCACTCTCCAGCCTGAGTTTCTGCAGCTCAAACTGCCTTGCCTCCCGCCTGTCCTCCAGCTCCTCTGGGGACAGACTGCTGCTGCCTGACCTGGCGGGTTCCCCCTACCCAAAAGCACATCCACCCTGGAAATAGGCTCCTCCACCTCCTCACTGAGATCACCAGGCTGCCCATTGGCATGTCTGGCTGCTACCCAGGCCCTCAACGCCTTCTGTAGCTCCTCCTTCCTTGTGAGGCCTTTAATTTGGACTTTCAGGTTTTTACAAATCGCTCGTAACTCCTTTACGGCGTAGGATTCCAACCTGTCCTCCTCAAAGATAACTTCCAGAGATGCAACGGATGATGCAATTGATTCAGGCATGACAAAAGTCGTGAGTTGAAACTGGCAAGATCAAAAATATGCCAAAAGAAAAAGAACCAGTATGTGGTACGTAATGGTCTGCGATATGGTAGTAGTGCACACCAATCACTGTAAGTCAAGTGCAAACACAAGTCCTATCCCACCGCTGCCACCAATGTTAGAAATGGGATCTCTAGTTGGCAAGGGCTTGCACCTTTGTCCAAGTAGGGACCCTTCTTCCTAGTCAGGGTAAGGGTTGTTACACTCGTGAAGTAACCCCTGCTCACCCTCGTGGTAGCTTGGCACGAGCAGTCAGGCTTAATTCAGAGGCAGTGTGTAAAGCATTTGCACATAACCAACAGTAATACAGTGTAAGCACTACAAACGGACACCACACCAGTTTAGAAAAATAACCAATATTTTATATACTCAAGACAAGACCAATTACGACAAAAATCCACAATACTATACTTTACGAATGAATGCTTGATACGGTAACTTCTTCTTTGCAGGAATAGCACAAAAGCAAAGTTCTTACGAGTCGGTAGCTCCGTCCGAGCCTACCGCGATGCTGAAAACCACAGAGTCTAACAGTTCCAGCCGACCGCGTCGATACGGGCCAGCAGAGTCGTGAACAGACTCGGTTACAGTACCTTTCTCGCTGTGGCTGGTACGGAGTGTACGAGCCGGTCGGCGTTCGTTGCGGTCGCGGTGCAAGACGGAGCGATGCAAGGTGTGGTATCCCTCGATGCGGTGCAGGCAGCGGCTCGATGAGCGTCGTGCAGACGGAGTCGGTGAGTCCAAGGCGTGCGATGCAGGGTGAGACGATGCTCGATGCGGTGCTGACAGGTTGCGATGCAGGCGACCTAGCCGGAGTGCGGGAGCTGGCGTCGGACAGCGGTGCGAGTCGGAGCGGTGCGTCACAGACGTGCGAGCGGTGCCCCAACTGCGGTGCGGTCACGACTCTTGAGCCAGTTGCAGCGACCTCGTCGGTCGGGTCTGGTTGGTTCAGTGAAGCGATGCGATGCGAACTGCGGTGCCCACAGGTCACGGTGCAAGCAGCGGCTCGATGTTGGCGGCGTCGGACGTCGCCCACGGTGAGACCAGGGTTGCGATGCGAAGTGGGGCGATGCGGTCTGCGGTGCAAACAGGTCACCGGCCAGGGATGGATTCAGTTGACGGAGTCGGTTGCGGTTCCCTTCCTCTGTGGCAACTGAAACAGCATTCCAGAAGCGGTACCCAGAGGCTTGTGAAGTCTTTGTAGTCCCTGAGACTTCTTAACAGGAGGCCAGCTCGGTTTCAGGCCCTTGGAGATACTCAGCACAAGTTTGTAGAAAGTTCAGTCCAGTCCTTTCACTGCCCAAGACAGAAGCAGACACTGCAGGCCAACCCAACCAAGCAACAACACAGCAAAGGGGCAGTACTCCTCCTGGCAGCTCTTCCAGCTCTTCGTCTTGGCAGGTTCCTTGATTCCAGCGAGATCTAAATTCATGGGGTCAGGGCCCCAATATTTATATCCCAAATTCCTTTGTTCTCTGAAGGCAGAGAGGCCTTTGCCTAGTCCAAACCAGTTCTGGAGCACTTTGTTGACAAGTCTCCGTCCCTTCTTTCAGTGAGTAGGCCAGGGACATCAGACGCACCACAGGAGGTGGAGCCAGCATTGTGGAGGGAAGGCACTGTCCTATTCAGGGCCCAGGTGCGACCCCTCCCACCCATCTACATGTAGATCTTGCTATTCAGCCGTGCGCTGACTCACCCTGTCTCCTGGCATCCCCCAGCCCCTGTCACTCACACTCCAGACAAGGAATACACAACCTCACAGAGGCAGGCTTGGATGGTTAGACAAGAAAATACCCACTTTCTAAAAGTGGTATTTTCAAACACAGAATGTTAAAACCAACTTCACTAAAAGATGCATTTTATCATTCTGAGTCCAGGCATACTAAACTCGAATTTCTACCATGTTCCCGGGGTCAGTTAGGATTATAAGCTGTAATAATCGAAACTGCCCGTCTGGCCTAGGGGAACAGGTAGCCTTGCAATAGTGAAAAACGAACTAGGCTGTAATTCACTATCAGGACATGCCGCACACACCCGGGCATGTCCTACCTTTCGCGTACAACGCACCCTGCCCACAGGGGTACCTTGGGCCTACCTTAGGGGTGACTAACATGTAGCAAAGGGAAGGTTTAGGGACTTGCAAGTGTGTGCACTTGCCAAGTCGACATGGCAGCCCCAGGCTGCGCACAGGCTCTGCGGTGGCAGGCCCGAGTTACACTTTACGGGCTGTTTGCGTGGGTGGCACAATCCAGTGCTGCAGCCCACCAACAGCATTTGGTCTATAGGCCCTGGCACTCGCAGTGCACTTTACAAGGGACTGACACATAAACCAAATAGGCCAATCATGGAAACACCAATCCATAACACATTTTATACAGGAGCACTTGCACTTTCCCACTGGACCGCAGTGAGGAAAGTGCGCAGAATCATTACACCAGCAAAAACAGAGTCAAAACCGGGAGGTCAGAAAGCAAAAAGTCAGGGGAAACACGCCAAAAGATGCCAAGTCTAACAACGTATAATACAGCATTGTAGACCCATATTGGTCTAGTGTCATTACATATACAACATAATATAAAGAAAAAGTTTACATAGGAGGAGAGAGGAGGGAGAGAAGAGGGGGAAAAAAATACAGAAAGCTAATAATGGAAAAGAAGGGTATTGTACATAGTATGCTGAGAAATTCTAACTCTGATTGATTATAATCATGGAAAGTTAGACAGAATAAATTATTAAATGAGCGAATGTATTTAGAGCCACAAAATTAATACATGCATAAAATATGGAATATGATGTATTTTAGGATTATGTAAGATCATGAAGGTTAGTAAATAAATTAAAAAAAATATACATATAAATAGATAAGTAGATAAATAAATAGATAAATAAATAAATAGATAATAGGGAAAATAGGTGAGCAAGTAGGTGGAGGAATAAATGGAAGAATGAATAAATAGAGAGGTGAGAAGAAATGAAACTCATCTCCAGCTCCTTACCCGGAAAGAAAAAGGTAAAGGTGGGGGAAAGTGAAGAAGGGAAAAGACAAAAGGGGAGAGGAAAATAGGGGGGAAAGTGAAAGGAGAAGGAGAAAAGAAAAAAGATCAAATAAAGGCGAGAGGGAACAGACAAGGCGATAAGAGGGAAAAGTTCAAGAGTCCAGGAGAAAAGAAGTCCACACTTGTTGAAATATTTCTTCTTGATCCGGTAGTTTATATATTACGTGTTCATGTGATGCCGTCTGAATCATTGCGACCATCCAGTCCTCCTTGGAGGGAGGGTTAGGTGATTGCCACAATCTTAAGATACAAATTTTGGCTGTAGAGAGTGCAGTATGTAAGAGTCGACACTGCGGACGTGTGATAGCAGGTGAACTTCTAAAATCATGCAATAAAATAATAGTAGAGTTAAGGGGGAGTCGAAGAGGAATAGTTTCCTTTACCGTATCTCCTACATGTGTCCAGAAATGTTGTATGAAATGAAATGAAAAGGAAATTTATAAAGCGCGAGACATTCACCCGAGGCTATCATGGCGCTGGCTCAACACAGGACATACCGAACCAGTAAAGGCAGCCTCAGAGATTAAAAAGCCACGTCTTTATTGCCTTCCTAAATGGCAGCAGGTGAGTTACTTCCTTAAGCCGCACTGGAAGTGTATTCCAAAGTCTGGTCATACTGACCATGAAACTACTGCCACCCCAGGAACACTTTTTAAACCTGGGAACTACCAGGTTATGATAGCGTGCTGAACGAAGCAGGCGGGCAGGAAGATAAGGCTGCAGGTTCTGTTTAAAGAATGTCGGACCTGTATCATGAGTGGCTTTAAACGCAATGCAGAGAGCCTTAAACTCTATCCGCCTTTTCACTGGCAACCAGTGAAGCTTTTTGAGTGCTGTGGAGGCCGATTTATGTTTTGGGATATTCAACAATAAACGCGCTGCGGCATTTAGCACAATCTGCAACTTATTGAGGCATTTTTTGCGAAGGTTCATGTAGAGACCATTACAATAGTCGGCTCTGGATAAAACAAGAGCCGAAACCACTAATTTCCTCAGATCAACTGGAATGAATGGAAGAATCCTTCTCAATATTTTTAGAGTGTAGAAGGAGACAGATGTGACCTGATTAACATGGCCCTCAAAGGAGAGCGTGGAGTCAAATGTGACACCCAGATTTTTTACCTTCTTTTTTGGATTGGGTAGCGAACCCAACTCTGAGGGCCACAGAGCAGGGGCCCAAAAGTTTGCGTGATTGCCAAAAAGTAAGACTTCAGTCTTACTAGCATTCAGCTTCAGACAATTAGAGGACATCCAGTCCCCGACCTGGCGAAGACAGGTATGGAACTGTGCCGCTGTATCATCTGGAGAACCTGTCACTGAGACCACAATCTGGGTATCATCAGCATACGAGATAGCAGAGAAACCCAAGGATCTAATTAGCCTTGCCAGTGGAGCAACATAGATATTAAAAAGGGTAGGGCTCAATGACGAGCCCTGTGGTACTCCACATGGCAGTGTAAAGTTAGGCGACTTGAACTCCGCAAGGGCCACAAACTGTTCCCGACCTGACAGGAATGATTTTAGTAAAGCAAGCGCTTTCCCTTTTATACCAATCCCCTCCAGGACTTGCAATAATTTCTGATGGTCTACTGTATCAAATGCCGCAGAGAGGTCAAGCAGCACAAGTGCTGCATTGCCTCCTGCATCGACGGTCTGCCTAATCATTTCAGATGCTGAAATCAACGAGAGTTCAGTACTGTGTTGCTTTCTGAAGCCAAACTGGGAAGTATCTAGACAGGCATGCTTTTCCATATAATCAGAAATAACACTATTTATAGCTTTCTCCACCATCTTTGTGGGCAAGGGGAGTCTGGAAATTGGTCGGTAATTATTAGGATCCGCTCCATCCAGATTGGCTTTCTTTAAAAGAGGGAGAACAGATGGCAAATTCCAATTAGCCGGAACAATTCCGGAGAGAAACATTTGGTTAAAAATAGGGGTCAAATGCGAAGCAAAGACTTCTGGCAAAGGATGAAAAATTTTGGGGGACAGGGATCTAGGGGGACCCAGATTTGGTGGACAACAGGAGATTTTTAACCTCCTCCGTTGTTAGTAGAGGAAAGGAAAGAAGTTCATGAGGGTCATTACTATCAGCGGATACTGGGGAGGTTTCCCTTTCCACCGAGGCGGCACCAGGAGTCCCTAAAGATAGCACTGACCCTGGGGCAGCACTTTCTAAGAACCCACTATAGACCGCATTCACTTTGTCTTGAAAGAACTGGCCAGGGAGTTACAGAATGTTTGATTTAATGGTAAAACGGTCACCTCAGGGCATTTGGCTAGTTTTTTCACCGTGGAAAAAAGTTCCTTCGATGAGTTTTTAGCGGTTAATATGGCTGTAGTAAAATAAGAGGCTTTCTCCTTATATACTAGTTTTTTATAGTCAAGTAAAGCTTGTTTATAAGCCGCCTTGTTGTTAGTTTCGTCAGAAGATCTCCACTTCCTTTCCAAGTGGCAACATTTTTGTCTTTGCAGTCTAAGACGTTCGGAGAACCATGGTTCAGAAGGCCTTGATCTGTGGCAAATGGAGGATTTGACCGGAAGCACCTGATCTATAGAACTCCTTAACCAATCCTCAAAAGTGGCAGCTGCCTCACAAGGATTCTCTAAAAAAGCAGGGGGGTTCTCGGACAGGGAGCTATTAAGATCCTCAGTTGCAAGCCTGTTCCAAGGTTGAACCCTTTTCAACTGTTTGTATTTCGGTTTCCCTCCCTGAGAGTTTTGGACATTCATGTATAGAGGGACATTCACAGACTATATGGAGAAGGTCACAATTAACTCAGGAGCATCTCCAACATTTAGAGTGTGGTAACAATCCTGCTCGTTGCAATTTCGATGGTGTCCAATACCAGTCATGCAAAGTTTTAAAATGACAACATTTCAGGCGCGCTTCACGGGTACCCTTATCCAGAGCTTCCAGTATGTCCGGCCAGGCATCTTCGTCTATAGTAATATGTAGGCCTTAGGCCTTCCTGCCATTTCTCGCGGAGTGCTTTAAGAAGTGGTTGTGAGTATAGGTGATTAATTAGAGTGTGATATAACCCTGACATTACTCCCTTAGGTCGACCACAAGTATGAAGATAATCAAATATCGGTGATGATTCTAATGTCCTAGGAGAATGACCAAGACATCTCCTCAGGCAATGCTGTAGTTGCAAATGCCTTGAAGCCTGATGTAAAGGAAGTTCAAATTCTTCACGAAGAAGATCAAAGGATTTCAATTTACCATTTATTATAATCTGGTCTAGAGTCTGGATTCCTCTCGAACTCCAATCAGTCCAGGAAAGCGCTTGACCATTGATTCAAATACTTTAATTCCTCCATATTGGGGCTTTAGGGTGCAAACGATGAACAACCCCTAAAAGGCGATGTGCTCGTTGCCATTCTTGATATGTAGCATGAAGCACAGGATGCGAAGGGGAAGTTAGAGGTTTACGAGTACTGTAAAAGAAGTTAAGACCATCATCACACTCAAGTATTAAGTGTTCTGTTGTGACCCATTGTGGAGGATCAGTCATATCTGGGAGTAAAGGCTAAAGAGTAATGCTCCAATGACGGTTAACCTAAACCAAAAATGGGAGCGACGAGCCATTAACTTAGCAGCAGATAGACGAGGACACATAGTTACCAAGACAAAGGTCCGTATACGGGAATCTATGTGACAAAGTGTGGTCAAAGGTATTACAATCGGAAGCATTCCTAGAGCATTAAGTAAAGCGAGGTAGAGTAACCATTCTTACCGCCTGTATTCTTCCCCACATGGAGAAGCTCAAAAGCGACCATTTGGCAAAGTCAGTTTCCATTTGCGCTATAAGAGGTGAGAGGTTGTCTGAAACCATCCCCTCTAGTCCACGATTAATCAGATTCCTAGATGTTTTAATTGGGACGATTTCCAGCAAAAGGGATATTCATCAATTGAAGAGAGTGGAAGAGCTTCACTTTTGTCCCAATTCACCTTATAGCCAGAAAGGGCTGAGAACTCATTAATAATCTCGAGAAAGGTTGGTAAAGAATGGGAGAGATCCTTAATAAGAAGGACGTCATCAGCGAATAAGTATAGTTTTGATACTTCTCCCACTATAGGTATACCCCAAATCTGCGATGAGTGGCGAATGAGTGAGGCAAGGGGTCCATCGCTAATAAGAATAAAAGGGGGGATAGGAGGCAGCCTTGATGGGTAGCTCTTTGGATTAGAAAGGGGTCAGAGGGAAAACCCCCACAGTTGAGCTGGGCTGTGGAGTTATCATATAGTAAGCGAACCATGGAAATAAATTGATCTCCTAGACCAAAGCGTTTCATAGTGGCAAAAAGTTAGACCCAGTCAATACGATAAAACGCTTTCTCTGCGTCATGGGAAAGAGCGACCGCATCTTCCGTCATTTCCCTTGCAGACCATAAAGTATGGGCTAATGTTCGGAGATGATTTCTAGATGAATGACCTGGGACAAAACCAACCTGTGAATGGTGTATTAGGGCAGGAATAACTTTGCGGAGTCGTGCCGCAAGAACACTTGCCAAAATGTTAACATTGCCATTTATTAAGGAGATGGGGCGGTAGCTACCACAAGCGGCTTGGGAATAACCGCAATTAATGCCTTATTAGAAATAGGACCAAGAGACGATGTCTGGACAGCTTCTTGAAAAGCTGAATGAATAGTGTCTATTGTTTCTTCCCCAGACCATTTAAAATATTCCGCAGGGAATCCGTCTTCACCTGGGGATTTGTGATAAGGTAATTTAGAGATGGCTGCAGCTACTTTTTCCTTAGTAATGTCACCACCAAGTAAATGTCTGCCCTCATCTGTAAGACATGAGAGGTCAATATTCGCGAGGTATGTAATTATTTGATCTTCAGTTGCTGGATTTTAAGGAGTCTAAAGTTCTTTATAAAAGGATGCAAAAGTATTTACTATTTCTTGCGGTTTAGTGAGAATTTCATTTGATTCTGTTCAGATTGCAGATATAGCCGTAGAAGCTCTGCGTTGTTTAAGCTATGCTGCGAGTAATCGGCCTGCTTTCTCATCTTGTTCATAATGTCTACCTTTTAGACGCTGAAGAGCATACTCTGCTTTGGAAGTATATAGACTATTAAGTGCCATTTTAGCTAATTCTAGGCTTTTGCGGTTGATTACAGTAGGACATGAAGTATATGAGTAAGATAAATAATTTGAGCCTCAAGTTCAATACAACATAGAGATGCTGACTTATTGGCCGCAGCTGCATCTCTCATTAGTTGTCCCCAAATAGTTGCTTTTGCAGCTGCCCAAACTGTTCTAGAGGAAGTAACTGATGATTTATTATTGGTTAGGTATTCAGTGAGATCAGAACGTAATTGGGTTTTACCCTGAGGTGAACGGTATCTTTGAATGTTCATGCACCATGGTTTTCGACCTGGAGAGGTTAAGCCTACTTCTAGAGTGAGAAAAACTGGAGAATGATCAGAAACAGCGGCTTCTAAAATATGGGATTCATTAGTGATTACAAGTCCTGAATGGGAAATCTGAAAATAATCGATCCTGGATTGTGTGCCATGAGCAGAGGAGAGAAAGGTATATTCTGCATCTGAGGGATGACAGAGGCGCCAATGATCTACTAGACCATGGTCCGTTGTTATATCGCCCAGTAAAGCTCTGTCACCAGCATTACATCTGTCTAAGGGGCCTGTTCTATCTGAAATCGCGTCATGAGCTAAATTCCAGTCGCTACCAATGATATAACTGGATGCACCAATCTCCACGAGTAGGCGGTTCAGGTTGAGAAAATAGGAGCGCTTAGCGCCTGTTGGGGCATATACTGAGCCAACACAGAAGATCTTTTCCCCAAATTTTAACTTAGGAAAGACATATCTGCCCTTAGGGTCAATCCAGGTTTTAACAATTGAGATAGGCAGGGATTTGTGTAAAAGGATGGCCACACCACATTTCCGTGGTTGGCTCGTCTCAGAAGGGGGTTGTGTTGTCAATCTGCAATGAATAACTTTTCCCACCCATTCTCGCTGTAACTTAGATGATTCCAGAGCATTGAGATGAGTCTCTTGTAAGAGAGCAATATCAGTTCTTTTCTTTTTTAGATAAGAGAGTACTTTTTTGCATTTTATAAAATGCGTGAGGCCATTAGCATTCCACGAGATTATATGCAATGGAGGAGAGGAAAAGGATGCGTTCACTGCCTTAGTGCATTGGAAGTATAAAGAGGTTAATTTAAAAGAAAAACTGATGTGAGGGATAAGTGGTGTAAAATGAAGGTGGTGGGAGTGAAGAAGGGAATAAAGTGCAGAAATTGAGGCTAGATAAGTATTGGGGAGATATCACGAGAGATAGGAAAAACAGGAGATAAGATAAGAGAAGGGACTATGTAAGGGGAGGAGTAGAGGAAAGGAGGGGAAAAGGTGAAGAAGATAAATAAATTCCGGGTAAGTAGAAAGTTAAAGGATGAGTAATCTTCTAGAAAATATAAGGAAGTTAAAGGATTGTGAAAAAGTCACTTATATGTTATATAGAGAAGTAAGCAATAGTAAGAAAAAGCGAAAGAGAATATAAGGGAAAAGTGGAAGATGTACTGCGTGGGGGTAACGCAGCACCAATGGGATGGAACTGTTTACTGCGGGTCTAGGCTTACGGGCTAATTGCACCGGTGGACCCCCATCCGGCAACAAAGTCAGTGGCAAGAGATGTTAACTTGTGGTATCCGGAGGAATCAGAAACTCCCGGTCCGCCAAAGACCTCTTGCTCCAGCCTGCACGTTTTAGGAAAAAAAAAACTTACAATCGGGCTTTCGCTGGGGCCGCGCCAAGAATATGGAACTCTCTCCCACCCGTCATAAGAAGAATCCCCTCTCTGGCACGCTTCAAAAAGGAGGCCAAAACCTTCCTTATGGGTAAATTCCTCGGTTAAACTTTTTACCTTCAACCACCACAGAGACCCTGATCAACTGCCGACTATTGCCTCCCTCGGATGACCCTGTCACCCCTCCAAGAAACCTGGGGCCTTGTCTTGAGTAACTGCAATGTAAACTGTACCTATGTATCCTTCTATCCCTTATGTATCCAACACCCCGCCCCTCCCAATCGATTGTTTACTCTTGTTATTCCATGCCTTTTGTACAACCCTAGGATTCTGTAAAGCGCTCTGATACCCTAACGGGTCAAGTTCGCGCTCTATAAAACATAAAAATAAAATAAAATAAAAAAATAACAATATTCCGACAATAATATAGAGTTCGGAATTAAAGTTGAAGAAAGAGGTATGAGATGAACATCTTGAGAGTAAAATGTTAGAGAAGATGGGAAGATCAAAAAGGAAGGGAGAGGAAAGAAGATGGATGAATAAAAGAGAGAGAGAGGTCAACTTAGTATGAAGTTGTCAAATGTATGGTACAATGAGATAAACTTTGCATAGTATAATAATAGTAATTAAATATTAACATAGATAATTGTTATCACAGTTAAGTATAATCCTATCTAGATAAGAGCATAGTTTAATTAAACAGTATCATAGTTAAATATAAAGAGATTTAAATATTAAATATTATCATATATAAATAATATCATAGGTACTGGTTAGACAGAGGATGAGGGATGAAAGATGAGTACAAAGGATTGATAGAGTAGGAGCGCAATAGTGTTTATAGTTAATAATAAATTCATGACAATTTTTTAACAATTCATAACAAAAAGGCGGTCATTCATGTATATAGTCAATAATCCTGATTAAGTATAATCCTATCTAGATAATAGCATAGTATAATAAACAGTATCATAGTTAAATATAAAGGCAATTAAATATTAAATATTATCATATATAAATAATATTATAGGTACTGGTTAGACCAGAGGTCTTCAAACTATTTCGGTCTGAGCCCCCCTTAAGCAAAATGTTTTGAAGTTGGGCCCCCCTCCAAAACTATATGGCAAGGATTTGGGGAGTGGGAGGGATGATCACAGGGGGCAGGGATCATGAAACCATTTCAGGTGTGCTTTTATGTAGCTCTTAATCCACACTAAATGTGCAGCACCAAGCAAGAACAGAATTGACCACAAACACTACTGCCCATAATTGGGGTGCCGTTGGCCCCAATGCACTCCACCTGCTGCACTAATGATGGCTGTAGCCCTGAGAAACAAGCTATTTCCTCTTCTTTCATTCCTTCTCCACCATGTCTGACCATCACTTCAATCTCAAAACAAGTCCAGGCTCTGTCTGAAAGGAAATTAGCTACTGCATGCTTCCCCAGTTGTTTTTCGCCAATGGCATCATCTGTCCTAATGCTAGCAAGGAAAATGAGCCCCCATGCCCAAATTCTAATGTAAAACATTCATAATTGTGATGCAGTGGGCCCCTTGGCAAAAGTGTCACTGTACTTGCTTCACTAATATTAGCTGCTGCCTTGCTGTCGCCTCTGACCGTTCCCAACATGGGATCCCATCTCACACCAACCCTCTCCCTCCCATCCCTCCTCACCCTCACATCTCTCTGATGCCCAAATCAAGGTGTCGCGTCTGTTTAATTTTCCCCCTCCCTTGGGTCATTGCTCCAAGGCTCAAAGAAACACTGGCACAGGAAGTGTGCCCTAGAGCTCTTATGCAGCTGCAGCATCAAAGATGCCTACAGCTCTGCAAAGCAGACTGTCTACTCAGCCCACTTAGCTGGGCTAATACTTGTAGGTCAGATGCCCAAAGCAGGCTTTCTCTAAAAATAACCACACGAATAGCACATTTAGCCCCCCTCCTTCCGCTGCTTGAGCCCTGTTCCGTGCGGAACAATGGTGTCCTGGGTCCTAATGCTAGCAAGGAAAATGCACCCCATGTTCTTTTTCATAGCAAGACTGCCATAACTGAGATCTAGTGCCCACTTACAGAGTGTGTGTGGAGGGGGAAGGCTCCTGTGCTGCAAAACGGATTGAGAACAAAAGAAGGAACATGCCTTCTCATCAAGGTGCCCGCTACCTGAAAGAAATGCAAATGTGTGCAATGATTGGAGCCAGTGTAGGCTTTAATTAATAGAGTCACTCAGTTTCATGGTGACAAATATTTATTCTTTCTGAGAGGTAATATATGTGTCCATTAAAAGGAGTGCACCCTTTTAATGGGCATATATAAGAATATTTACGTTAGGTATAGTCTGGATTCTTGTCACTAAAATGTATATTTTTAAAGCACTTGTTTTTATCTTAAACCGTATTTTGCTGCAGTCTGTTTTATACATTGGAATACAATTTTAAAACAATGACATTCACAGTGCTTTCTGTCACAGACTGGGACATTGTAGCACTATTCCTCACTACACCAATCAGGATTTAATTCTGTGACTCAGTCATCACACACGAAGACATCTGCAGTGATCACATTAGCTAACTGAGGTTCCATAAGGTAAAAGAGTATATTTCCTTTTGGTTAGTTTAACTTGCATTTATTTTTCAACTAAGGTGTGTGCGTCTTTATTACAAATATAATTACATCTTCAAAAATAGAACATAAATTAGATATTGCATTTTACAAAATGTAATGTAGTCTCGCAGATACCAAGATGTAGTTTCTATGACAAACCAGATGTCTCTAACTGCAAAACCTCAAAGTCCTTTTACAATCGTCACTGTGGTGCAGTAATTGACAAGTCACCATCATGTCTGTCAATGCCCCAACGAGAAGGTTAGGTGATAAATGCCTCCATTTATCACTCTCCTGCCTGCAATCTCCACACTTGAAAACAAAATCGGAAACATTGTGAGCACTTTATTCTCACCAGCTCCAAAATACAAAAATGCAGCAGTATGTCCTGTGAGGTTGTACTTGTGCAAAGTTTATTTTTCACAAAAAGAAAAATCCCTTGTTTGCTGTGCCTCCCAACAAGTAGTTCTTAAGTACTTTTCTCTTTGATACCTTTCAATGACCACCGGTAGTTTGGATGGAAACTGTCTGTTTATATCACCCACCGCACCTTTCCGAGTTGCTAAACACTTTCACAGTTTAAACGGGATTGGGTTTTAGTTCCTCCGCAGACATTCCATTCCATTCCATTCCCCCACAGATTCACGCTGTTGCCTGATGACCCGGCACTACACCACGCCCTATACGCCTAATTGACCGTTAATTGATGAATTGTCCTCGAGTTGTGTGCGTGTTTCTATATGTAGTTATTCCAAGGTGAACAGAAAACAATGGAAAGCAATTTTTTTCCTTCTTTTTAGCCTGGTCTTTGACCCTAACTTCACACTCGCTGGCCTCCCCAGTGCCACTTACTTATATGTCCTTTCACTTTTTTGTGGCGTTTAACTGCTGCATGTAAATGAAGACAGCCTAGAACGGCGCCTTTCGCGCTTCCAGGCTATCTTCATTTACATGTAATTGCAGACCTATTTGCGCCCCCCTGGCAGCACATCCTCGCCCCCCCAGGGGGGCGCGCCCCACAGTTTGAAGACCTCTGGGTTAGACAGAGGATGAGGGATGAAAGATGAGTACAAAGGATTGATAGAGGAGGAGCGCAATAGTGTTTATAGTCAATAATAAATTCATGACAATTTTATAACAATTCATAACAAAAAGGCGGTCATTCATGTATATAGTCAATAATCCTGATACCTATAATATAAAGTATTAACAACACTTAATGAAAAGGAAAAATATAAGCAAACAGGCTATGGAGAAAATTGAAAAATCTATGAAGGTAAAGAGATACTAACATATAATATGAAAATTTCAGTCAGCCAAACTTATCATAGGATAGTAATAATTAGGCCTGGGTGGTAAATTCCGTTCCGCTCGCGGAATTTGCGGAATTTCCGTAGTTTCGCGTTCCACGGAGAACGCGGAATTGCCAAAAATTCCGTGATCCGCGGCTTCGCGGAATTTTTTGCTTGTTCGTGCTTTCAAAATGCGTGTTCGCGAGATATTTCTCCCCGAGCATGCAAACAGCGTTCGCGAACAGGAAAAAAGCATCGCAAACGGGCGGAACAAGCAATTCCGCGTGTTCGCGGAACTTTTGCATGCTCGCGGGGATTTTTTACCATTTTGCGGAGCTTTGCGTAGCGCGACTACGCAAATTCCGCCCACCCCTAGTAATAATACTAAGAAATAATACATATTTTCTAAATAGCTATTATATCAATTAGACATTACTATACTTAAATACTAACATAGTATAAATAAATATTATCGCAATTAAATATCAAGACAATTAAATATTAAATGTTGAAATAATTAATTAACAACATATTTATTGGTTAGGCAGAAGAGGAGGAGGGAAAATGTGTGAGAAGGGATTAAGAAAGAGAGAGCACAGTAGTATTTATAATGCATAAAAAATGTATAACAAATTCATAACAGATAGGCGGGAACTCATATATATAGTCAGTTATCTTAATTCTTTGTTTGAAACAAACAGGCTATAAAAGAAACTCTGAGGATAGAGAAATGTTAACATATGTATTTATTGGGAAATGCTGGAAGAGGGGGTCGGATGAAAGAAGAGAATATAAAAAAGATGGTTTATAAGAGAAAAAGCAAAGGTTCAGGTACTCATCTAGTCGCCGTCTTCAAAAGGCAAATGAGGCAGCAAGCGTTCATCAATCCAACGATATAGAAAGATGATATATTTAACAAAAGATAAAGGCATGCTCTCCTTGAATGAAGAGAGGAGAAGATGCGCAAATAGGATATAATAAGGCATTGTCTCTTCTCTGTGTTCAGGAAACATTCTCGTCTGATGAAGTGGGTTTAAGAGGAGAGCGTGACTTGTCCCTGTCTCTTTCCTGTGTGAGAGTAGCAACTACATGTAGGGCCTGTGCACGACCTCCCAAAGGGCGAACAGTTCAATCTTGGTCTCGGCCCCGACTCTGAGACCAGCCTGGATTATGGCGGAGCCCACTTGCAGAAGCCGCAGGGTTGAACAATGAGAGTTTAGATTCAGATTCTTGTGAGGACATCATACATTCCATATTCTGAGGAGAAAGATTGTCCAAGAAGTTACGAAGGTCTTCTGGATTAAAGAACTCTTTGGAAATCCCAACTTTGGTAATCCGTAAACGTGCAGGTTCAAAGAGGCCATATTTGATATCGAGCTGATACAGATGTGGTCTAAAAGAAAGGGAATCTTTGCGACGATCATGAGTTTCTTTCGAAAAGTCCGCTGCAACTCTGATCTTATGTCC
Organism: Calotriton arnoldi; assembly: GCA_963921515.1. Taxonomy (NCBI): domain Eukaryota; kingdom Metazoa; phylum Chordata; class Amphibia; order Caudata; family Salamandridae; genus Calotriton; species Calotriton arnoldi. Next base: position 1,221,827 of record CAWUFW010004867.1, on the reverse strand, counting down.
TTCGAATATGTATGGGCCATGAGTATTAGCTGCTGTTATCAATTGTCGAGCCTGCTCGTGTCGCAGGATGCAGACAATGAGCGGAGGCGGTCGCAGGTTTTTCCCTGTGTTAAGTGGACCAATGCGATGAGCTCTTTGCATTTCCAATGGTGGGTCAAAGGTAAGGCCTGTGAGCTTTGGAAGGGTTTCTCTGAGAAAGGATTTAGCATCTGGACCTACTATCTTTTCTGGGAAGCCAAAAAGACTGACATTGTCTCGGCGACTTCTGTCTTCCAAATCTACTACCTTACTCCTTAGGAGGAGAAGTTCTTGATCTCGGTCCGGTATGGAGTCAAGGTGACTTTCCACTGCGCTCACCCGAGCAGTGAGGTTATCCATTTGGAATCCAGCAATATCCGTGCGTATGGATTTGGTCTCGGTTGTGAGAGCAGATATAGAGGCCTCCATACCCTCTAAAGGACAGCCTTCTCTGATATTTCTTATAGGATTCGCTCCATAGTGGGGTCAGGTGAGGTTGCCATCATAGGGTTAGATGTTTTATGAGTCGAGGGAGAGACACCACTTGTATCTGTGTTGGAGCGGCCTTGATTTAGAGCTTCTGAAAAAAGGAGCTGTTTAGCAGGTTTCCCAGATGCCTTACCAGACGGCATCCCCAGTTTGTCCGTGTCAGTCCTCTGGTATTTGCAGCAATGTAAGAAGGAGCCTTGGGACCGATAATCCCACCAAGGCAGTTATGAGCAACAAACAGAGCAACCCAACCAATGGAGAATCTCGCAGGGTATAAAAATCAGAGACACTTATCTGGACTGCAGTTATAGATTACCAACAATGGGACTTGGGTAATTCAGGAGGGGCGGACAGAATGAAAGTCTGGATAGTAAAGTCAAAAAAAAATTGACATCGAAGGGGCGGTACTTTGTGTGTCTGATGTAATATGCTTCTGATTCAGGGCTTCAGAGAACAGGAGTTGTGATTATCCTAGGGTAGTATTAATATCACACAAGCCAATCAGGGTTATTTGAAGGTAGGCAAGATCAAGTTCCACAGTCTCCCTCAATAGACCCTTGCAATGAAATCAGATTGTACGCACAGTCATCTCCACAATAGCACACAGGAGTAAAATACACGAAGAAGCAACCACAAGCGTAGTGCAAGAGTCCGTTATTGTCAAGAGACTCCGCAGTCATATAGGAAAGGGTGGAGCATGAAGCATCAAGCATATTTCAAGAAGGTGGGCTCTCAGAGAAAATAATGCAAAGACCACCAAGCCACGCAAACTACTTCTCTGCCTGCAGTGTGATATCTCAAGAGGCAAATGAGCGGCAATGTCAATGTGGAAAGGCTGGCACAGGACTGCACACTGAAATAAATTAGCAAGATACAATGTTCTATTGTGTCGACAGGCTGATTTTTATTCCATAAATAGCTGCGCCATAAGGCTCAGCCTGGTAAAATTACCACAGATGCTCCAAAAATTCAACTATAAAAGGAGGCTAGACCGAGGCAGAGCACCCAAGGACAAGACTCCGTCCCAAATTGAGCAACTGGAACCAGCAGGAAATCAAACTCGCCTCAAACGCCGCTCCCGAGTTTACCTCAGAAGCTTCGTCATCTCAAAATGGCCGCACCCTCGGAACATCAAGCAGCCGCCCGCGATCATATCAGGGCATAACAGGGGACATTTCGTGGTACCGGGATTGCCGAGTCTGCATCTCCAGACCTTCCGCCAGCCGAAACCAAAGCTCAGGCAAAGAATTTATCATTTAGTGAGCTGTCGCTGCCGTCCGGGACTCCTCACAGCTCGGATCTCCGGAGCTAAGCGGCCATCTTCCTCCATGGCCAGACCACGCCCGTGCTATAATTCATCCTCTGATACCAGCTGCACTCAGTCTCAGGCCTCGGCTTCCCTCTGTGCCACTCGAGTCTCCCAGGCATGGTCCTGGTGACTGGGTCCAGCCCAGCTGATCTGCTCTCTCCAGTCTCTAATCAGTGAGGATGGGAGCTATGGTTTGAGGGTTTTGGGCCGTTGTTCGTGTCCCCTCCTTAAAAGCATGGGAGGTGACCAGCAAGCTGTACTCCACCTAAGGGGTTGCTCTCACCTGCGCTCTCACCTGCTTGGAGACAGACCATTGTCCTACTTGTTGTGCTGGGAGGCTGGTGTTGTGTCAGGCTCCTGCACCGATCCTTGCACTCTGCCGACGCGCCTGCTGCTGCCCACAGCCACCCTGCCACCAATCAGCCCAGTGCTCTGCCTCCAGGATAAGGCTGGACTCCAGCCACCAGTATCTTTGGACTGCCATGTAGGCCGGGGATCTCTGCAGTGGGGCCCGCCTACCACTCCCACCTTGGATATTGCCTCTGATCTGATCTGGTTCCTGATGTGTAAGGAAATACCTCTTTTTGCATGATCACCCCCAATGTTTTGAATTGATGCTGCTGTTTTTTTTATACTCAGAGTGCAGTGAGACCTGCTTACCAGACGTCAGTGCCAGTGCTCTGACCCTCAAAATTGTAATGTTGGATTGGCCTATACCCAATTAGCATAACATTTCTTACTTATCAGTCCCTAGTACATGGTACCAGGGTTACCCAGGGCCTGTAAGTTAGTGTCCCACCAGGGCTGCATCACTTATTGTGCCACCCTGGATGTGACAACATGAAAACATGTCACACAGCCTGCCACTGCAAACTGGCAGAGCAGTGCTAAACTGCTAACTCAACTTTGCCATTTAAACTAATATCAAAGACAAGCTTCCCTTTCTAATATATATATATAAGTCAGACCTACAGCAGGCCCATCGAGTCCTAAGGCAGGGTGTATATTGCAAAGTAGGACATATATTTGTATATGTCCTAACAGTACAAACCTGAAATTGTCCCTTTTATTATGGAAAGGCTTGTAGCCCCATTGGCGAGTACAGGATTACATGCTGACAACTCAGCTGTGCTAACTCCTGAATGGGACTTGTAAAGTTGGTATTTCAAGGTATCAAAATAATTGTTACATTAAACTTCACTTGATGCCAAAGTCGAACTTAATGTAACATTTATGTATAAGGCAACCTTAGGAAGTTTCCACTCTGTTGACCAAGTCTACCAGTGGCCATTTGCAGCTGTTGGCCACTAGACAGCCTTCTGCCCTCCTTTGGAAAGGTTGAAAGACTCCCAGGAGTGAGCAAAATTGGGGCTTGTTGTTGGAAGAGGTGAAACCTCTCTCTGGCACAAAACCACGCAGAGTGGGACCCCAAATGGTGAGCTTCAAAGGGGAAGCCATCTTTGAAGGGCAAATGGTGGACACACACGGGAGGGGCTGCTCCTTTGTTGAGGTAGATGGGTTGATGTCGGTACAGAAAGGGGAAACCAATTGCCAAACCAGTTTTTCCATGGGTGTGTAGCCCCCTGGTAGCCACACCTCTAGGGTGGGCTACCAAGCTCCACACTGGGAGAAGGGTTCTGTCATCTAACTAAATGCCACATATTGCAGGAAGTTGTCATCAGATAGAAAGGTATCTGGTAGCCCATTGGTTAGTGACCACATCATCCCCCGGGGGCACTTTCTGGGCATAAACATAGCATCCCTGGCACCCAGACCTCATATGCTAGCTGGACTGGAGAGAGAACCAACGAAGGACTGCTCTGCTGCTCCCTGAACCTGGCAAGAGAGGCTGCACCAACAACTGGATTGTACCTGCTGATCCTTAGGCTAGCAAGGAGAGAAGTGTGCATGTGGTGTCTGACTAATGGAAAACTCGCTCATGAGCCTCAAGCAGAAGAAGTGAACTCTAAGAGTCAGTTGGCTGACTTCATGTTATAGCCCCAGTACCACAAAAACTGAGGAAGCGCGTTCTAGCCAATCAGTAGCCACAATCACTTGATCGCCTCTGACCTCCATTGTGCTGCCCAGAAAACCAAGTCCCGACGCTCAAAAAAGTGCAGTTTAGTCACCCAAGATGGACACTATCCTTCCAAAGGAACCGCTGCATTCCCTGTGACCGTAGCCGAGTAATCCAGTGGCAACTGTACTTTTGCTGGACCAAGAGGACCTTGAGGGGCATCAACCCCTGTGACTCAAGGTGCCTCACCTGGACCATGGACTGAAGAGTAGCCCCAGGAAGACCCAAGTTGACCCCACAGCATGCTCAGCATCTTACAGCATCTTCAGCATCCTGTATCCCATGCATCAGTACCACGCCATTGAAGTCTATGCGGTTCACCCAAAGAGCCTGGAACTGGACTTGAGACTGTGTTGGTGACAAGATAACTGTCCTATAACTCCTTACTGGCCCCCTTCAACTCCTCCATTCAGGGCCTGGTTGTCCAAAGCGGGCTGGAATAGCTGCACACAACTTTATAAAGGTTTTACAAAGTTTCCAAACTTTCTGCTAACCAATGCTTATTGGAATTTCATGTACAATGCAATGAATTTTGATTTACATAAAAATCTATTTCTCTGGAACACTCTGGATGATTTTTTTTTCTTTTTGGTGTCTAAAAATTCATAAATATAAGATCTATTTTTATGAATTGTTGTTGGATTTCTTTCCTGTTGTGCAAATTTCTTATTTTATTGTTTTGGCACTTCTAAATGCTTTACACTTGTTCCTTTGTTTGAGTCTGGCTGCTGGCCATTTATCCCACAGAATGTGCATCCAAATAGCCCATTCTGATCTCCAATTTGCAAATGTTCTAACAGCATGCAATGGTCATCTCTGCAATTACTGTTGATAGCGATGAGGTCAACCGTTCCAACTCATTAAACAACTGCACACTTATTCCTTTCTCCTCTCATTCCTTTCCCATCTTCACATAGTGCTATTATTCTCTGCCCTTTGCACCAGCAAGTGAGTAAACTAGGGGTATTTTATAGTTGAGAACCCACTGCCCTCGTCAAGTTCCTCCAGGCCTCCTAATCTGAGAAGTCCCCTATCTCCACTGCCTCTATTTCTTCCATGGCTCTCTTGTCCTACTGCTATTTCCCTGCCTCACTCTTGCTCCAGTAGTTTGGGTACCTTCTTATTTTCTCGTAGCTTGCCATCACCATCCATGTCACCTTCACTGTACAGTCTGTCCAGTCTCATATATATGTGTTCCTGACTGGCATTAGTTTCTCCCTGCATGCAATGGTGATCTCTTGCAAATACTGTTGTTAGCAATGAGGTCAACTCTTCAAAATCCTTTAATGACTGCACACCCATTCCTTTCTCCTCTTTTTTCTTTCCCACCAATGTCCCCATCTCACCACCCTTTTTCCTACTCACCCCATTAGCTGTGTATCTTTAGGCCTGTCTGAGCTATAACTATGCCTTCTGCCCTCTTGACCAATTTGTGCTCTCAGTTTCCCTAATGTTCAGCCTCCTCTCCACCTTGGGCATTTGTTACATCCTAATGCTTCTCTTTACTGTTAGCTCCCATTGCACTCAAAATCTTTATTCCCTTCTTGTGGGACCAGTAGCCAAATTGGCACCTAAACGAACAAAATTCAATATGGAGATATGAATTTTTAGAGTTTTAAATAAAAAGTAGAACCAAAATATACAAAAAAGCCAACCAATGGCAACTGGTTTTGCTAGACTGGGACATGGGTAAGGTTTGGAGTCAACCGTGATGGAGCACGGTTCGGATAAGTGGACCAGGTTAGTACCGGTCAAATAGTTACCGTTAGACTTACAAAATGTTTAAGATGTTAGAGTCCTCAGTGGGGCTGGCTGCAGGCTAGATCCAAAAACTGGCTCATCGACGACAGGCCGATGAAGGACTAGGTCTCGGTGAAGCCATTGACAAAGGTGGGAAAACCTCAGAGGAGAAAGTCTGGAGTTTGCACCCAGGAAGTTGTTGAAGACGATTGGATGCCAGTTGGTGTTGGGTCCGGGGAAGATTTCTACCTTTGGACTGAGACTATTTTTTGGAAGTCCAAGTTCCTCAGCAGGACAAAGCTACAGGCGAAGAGGGTTCAACATCATTGGATGCTGGTCGGCATCAGCCCCTCTTAATTGGATTTGCAGCTGTAGAGAAGAATGTAGTAGGAGCAGTGGAAAAGTCAGGCCCACCGGCAATGCACCCTCGGTGTATTCGCTGTGGGGTTGGTCCCAGTTCCATGATGGTTCTCCAGAAAGATATTTATCAAAAATGTTCTAAGTCACAGCTTTTAGGTAGGGGTGGGTGGTGAACTCGGCTCCACCAGCAGAGTTTGCGAAGTTTTTCCAACTCCGCGCTCTGCTGGGAACGCGGAGTTCGGCAAAAACTCTGATTCCGTGGCATCGCAGAGTTTGCCCCTGCCGCCCACCCTGTGGATAGAGTTAAGGGGTGAGGAGGAACCAGTCCTTGCAAGTCATACAGTGTAGGGGTTTTGCTTGTGCACCGAGGAGACCAGGACAGGAGGAGGGCAGCCCGGGCACAGCGGAGAACGCCAGACCCAGGTAAGTGCTGTAAAGCAGGCGGCAGTCTGGGGGTCAGGAACCCTCCAGGACTGCTGCCTGCATGTAGGGCGGAGCGGAATTCCACTGAGTTTATAGGCAACTCCGAGGAATTCCACGTAGTGGCACTCCACCAACTCCACCCACCTCTGATTTAGGGTGAGGCAAGAGGGGTACAGTCTGTCAGCAGCCAAGGGTTTCAGGAACCCAGGAACAGTACTTTGGGGTCAGGCCTTACTCCAACCGAAGCCACCAGCAAGGTCCAGGGAAGGTCGAGTTGAAACTGGTCAGCTGGGCTTTTCCAGAAAAGTGAGCTTCTTACAGCCTTTGTGTCCCTGTAGCTCAGCCAACTGACCCTTGGAGACTAGAGTCCTGGGTACAAATGGGAGTAGGTCCAGTCTTTAGGGTTCTCTCCACAGGTATCAACAGCAGGTGCAGTCTTTCTTCTGTCTTCCACAGGTACAGTATTGATCTGAAGGGGGTGCCCAGGGTTGGCACATCTGAATATGTGACGTTACAACACGATAAAAATGATCGCGGTACGTTACATCGCAGTTTTTACAACGCAAGTCGTTACAACGACTTGCCCTGGAGGGCGCAGGACTTAGGAATAGTATTATTTACTATTCCAACACCAGTCTACGTACAGTAGGGAAGGTGTTGGAATAGTAAATCATACTATTCCTTAGGTTAGAGCGCCATCCAGCGCAAGTCGTTGTAACGACTTGCGTTGTAATACCCGCGATGTAAAGGCATTGCGATGCAATGCCCGCGTGGTAATGGATGTCTCCCAACACATCTATGGGTGATACTAGCCTATGGGTGGGGATGACTCCTGACCCCTCCATAACCAATAGGGAAAATGCTCCAAGGGATATCCCCAGCCACTTTTGCAGCAATTACTGTGTGCACCACTGTAATAAATCCCACAGTTTCCCTCTCTACCTAGAACCAAAATGACAGAATCGTTTTCCCTTGTACAGAGCTCCTGGGCCCACCCTAGAGGTATGGTCAGGGAAATGATCAACCCCTCCTCTGTGGCCACTCAAAACCGGTTCTGGGGGCGGCTCCTCTACCACTGGGATTGGTGCCTGACTGGCTAAAAGACGAAAGTGGGGGTAGGACCAGGTGTTAGCTACATCTTCCCATGACAGGTTAGGCCTCTTTGAAGATAATTAAGTTCGTAGGCCCTTTCCAAATTTTCATCCTATCAGAGAAACATTACACCTCCCCTCACCCAACCGGTATTCAGCTCCACTGTGACAGTTGGAAGCTCAAACAAATGGGTTTCTAGAGGCCTTAGGAAGAAAAAAGGTGACTTTTAGAAAATACCATTTGTAAAATATTTAATAAAAATCTGACTTTACAGATAAGTTGGACTTGTAATAAACATTTTTAAAAGTCCAAGAAGGAGCTTAGTATCTGGGTTCTAAGTATATATAGCATTATTTAATTTTAATATTGTACCCCAATGTTTTTCTTTGGAACAACTACCCATTCTACAGCTTTTGGGGACTTGTCATTGTAAGGACATGTTTTACATTAAAGGTTTATGTTAGAAATGGGGGTCTCTAGTTGGCAGAGGTAGGTACCTTTGTCCACAGAGGGACCCTTGCTTCTAGTCAGGGTAAGGGGGATACACTTCTAAAATAACCCCTGCTCACCTCCTTGGTAGCTTGGCACGAGCAGACAGGCTTATCTCAGAGGCAGTGTGTAAAGCATTTGTGAACACATACAGTAATACAGTGAAAACACTACAAATGGACACCACACCAGTTTAGAAAAATAAGTAATCTTTATATAAACCAAACAAGACCAAACGACAAAAATCCACAATACAGTAATAAAAAGATGACTTTCAAATGGTAGAAATAGTTCAGTTCAAAGCAAATTGCAGATGTGATACTTTTCACTCAAAGTCCCTTGGATGCGTCATGCACACAAAAAAAGGGTCGCAGGGAAGGTGATGCGTCAGTTTCTTACACTCAGGGAAGGTGATGCATCGGTTCCTTGCTCTGGGGGAGGTGATGCATCGGTTCCTTACTGCTGCGCAGGGGAGGTGATGCGTCGGTTCCTTACCGGAGAGGAGGTGATGTGTCGGTTTTTTACTGCGTGAGGAGGTGAGGCGTCAGTTTCTTACTGCGTCCCCCAATGATGCAACAGACCTGGCGCCTAGATGCGATGTGACGTCCGGGACTATGCGTGGGTTCTTGCAGCCGCACAGCAGGGCTTGCGTCAGAATTGGTGCGGTGATCTCGGACTTCGGAGATCAGTGCGGGGTGCAGCGATTTCTCGAGCCGCGGGCAGGCGCTGCGATGATTTCTTCAGCGATGCATCGGAAACAGGTTCGGATGCGTTGCACTTCTTGAAGTTGCGTTTCTTTTCCAGCTCCCAGTGGCAAAACAGCCTCCAGAGGTCCAAAACAACAGCAGGCACCTCTTAGCAGGTCAGAACTCCCAGCAAGGAAGTTCAGGGGAGCTGGTGGTGAAGTCTTGTGTCCCTGAGACTTCAGAACAAGAGGCAAGCTCAGTTTCAAGCCCTTGGAGATCTTCCTTAAGCAGGGGTCACAGCAAACAGCAACGTCCTTTTCCCTTTCCTTGGCAGAAAGTAGCCACTGCAGGCCAACCCCAGACAGCAAACAGCACAGGGGCAGTATTCCTCCTCAGTTTCTCCAGCTCTTCTCCTTGGCAAAGGTTCCTCTTGATTTCCAGAAGTGATCTAAAGTTCTGGGGTCTAGGCCTCAATACTTATACAGCAAAATCCTTTGTTCTTTGGTGGCAGAGAAACCCTGTGCCCAGTCAAAACCAGTTCTGTCCTCTCTGGTGCAGCTTCCTGGCAGGAGGTGGAGACAGCATTGTGAAAGGCAGACCAGGCCCATTCAGGTGAAAGGAAATCTCCCCCCTCTACTCTAAATGCCTCCCAGGTCTCTTCTGCCCAGCCCTGACTCATCCAGACTCTCTGGAGCCACTGCTCCTCCCTAGCCCCTGTAATTCCAAAGCCAGACATGCAATACACAAACCTAGCAGAAGCACACTGGATGGCTAAGCAAGAAAATACCTACTTTCTAAAAGTGGTATTTTCAAACACACAATGTAAAAATCACCCTCACTAAAAGATGCATTTTAACATTCTGAGTTCAGGCATATCAAACTTTATTTTCCCATCTTGTTCCCAGGGGTAGTTATGCTTATAAGATGTTATAAGCAAACTCCCTATTCTGTCCTATGGGAGCAGATAGCCTTGCAATAGTGAAAAACGAAATTGGCAGTATTTCACTATCAGGACATGCCACACACACCAGGGCATGTCCTACCTTTCACATACACTGCACCCTGCCCACTGGGGCCTTGGGCCTACCTTAGGGGTGACTAACATGTGAGAAAAGGGAAGGTTAGGGCCTGGCAAATGGGTGCGCTTGCCAAGTCGACATGGCAGTAATAGACTGCACACAGATACTGCAGTGGCAGATCTGAGTTACATCATTTACAGGCTGCTTATGTGGGTAACACAATCAGTGCTGCAGGCCCACTAGCAGCATTTAATTTACAGGCCCTGGGCACACACAGTATACTGTACTAGGGACTGACTAGCAAATCAAATAAGCCAATTATGGAAACACCAATCCATAATAACAATTTACAAAGAGAGCGCTTGCACTTTGTCACTGAATAGCAGTGACAAAGTGCCCAAAGCATCTAGACCAGCAAAAGGAAGTCCAACACACAGCAAAAACACAGGAGGCAAAGGCAAAAATACAGGGGAAACCCATGCCAACGATGCCAGGTCCAACAGTTTACATATCCTAATTTTAAAAACCAAACACCCTGCCTTACTGGGATCTAAGGCCAACTAAGGGCTGACTTATTAAGATTTTAAAGGAGGGTTTAGCCCTGTCAAAAGTTTTTTTAAACAGGTCAAATCTGCAGTTTTAAACCGCACAGACAGGCTACAGGGGTAGGCTTGCAATCATGTTTTGCACTGTCACTCTAGTGCTGGTATAATGTGTTCTGCAGTCCACTTTTTCTGCTTTGTGTTCTGCAGTCCACATTTAACTTACAGGCTCTGCGTACACTTTGTACCATATACTAGGGACTTTTAGATAGTCAAATATGCCAATTAGGAGCATAGCCAATTTGACACGTTCTTATGGGTCGAAGCACATACACTGGGCATTGAGCAGCAGTATCCCAATGTGCCAAGTCTAGAAACCAACAATACAATCTCTGAAAAATTGATGGTGTCAACACATTAAGGGACATTTTCCTACAATAGTTATGTGTATGTTAATGGTGAGGAGATGACAAAGTAACCAGAAGGGATTCTATTAAAAAATGTAAACCTTACTGCTGACAAACCCATAGGGTCAGAAAGAGTTCTCCTAATACAGGGTAGTAGCCCATACTGAAAAGGGGCCCTATAATGAAGCATGCCACCCAAGGACAGGTGATGACTTTCGTCATTTAAACAGAAGGCTTCTCAAGTTGACTGACCAATACCAGAGATAGGACATGCACACATCATTGTTTTACTTATGTTTCCATAGACACAAGAGTACCTATTGTTGAGAGTATGTAATATACCAGGGAGAATACAGAATGCTTAACCTTCCTTCTCCACTGTAGATTATATGATATGCAGAAAGTGGAACATACTCCAGTATTAGAATTGTGAGGGAATTATCGAATTGTGGCCATATCTATCACAAAGACAGCCAGAAAATGGCTTACTGTAGAAGTCATAATAATTTCCAATTTCAGTGCTTCACTAGAAGATATGATGCGGAACACATCTGCATCTTTTTAGCTTTTCAGACATGAACATGTAAGGTAAACAAATAATCTAACAAACCAATTATTGTGTGGTTTGCATCGAATTCATGAACATTGTGGATATTGGAAACACTACAAAACAGACATTTATTTCTCATACTATGTGCTAAGGTTCAATGAAAGTTAGCTTTGCACAGTTGTTGTGGTGCCATATCCATAAAGTGTGTCACATCATGTCCAGAACAAGCAAATAAAAGGCCAAGTGTTGCAAAAGATAAAATAAAAATACTATAACAAATTACACATTGCAAAGAGAATATAAAAGCTAGAAAGAGAAATAGGGACCAGGGAAAGCATATACCTGGGAACATTTATGCAAAACAATATTCCCTATGTTTAGCTGTGAGGAAGTGTGAGTCTCTGTTCTTGTACTGTGACCCAAAATCATTGAAATCCACTGTAAGAAAATGGGATATTAGTTGGGGAGGATGTGAGTCCTTCCCACGTAATAGTTCCAAAAACCTATCAGGTCCAATATACAAACTCAATAAATAAATCTGGGCTTAAACCCTTGGTAGCTATGGCACAGAGAAGACAGACAACCAAAGGAAAAATGTGTAAAGTAGTTTGCAGCACCAAAACAATTAAAAATTCAAAACACAACACAATAAAAATCCCACAGCTGCTGGCTGACCACAATTAAGTGGAGGTCAGATACACCAAGCGGGTTGTCCCAGGCAATGATTTTACCTTCTGTCATAGTCTCGTAAATAAAGTTGAAATCCTTCATAGGGACAAGCCTGCAGGCTGTATCAGCAAAGTCCTCTCCAGGTTGGATAGCTATTGGACAAGGTCCCATTAAAGCAATTGGTTTTGGCAGGAAAAGCTCAGAGTAGGGAAATGCAGATTTCAAGCCAGCTGAAGTGCTCTCGTCGGATGACTTAGGTTCCAGTACTCACTCCAGCAGAGGCCTACAGCAAGTTCCAGTCTAGATCCAGAGGGCACTTCAGGGAAAAGGCCACTTATATTCCTTGCATGCCTCTACCCACTCAGGAGGTTAGCCAACTCACCCATGTAGTCCAATTGTAAGTCCTGGGTAGATGTGGGAGCAAGTCCAGCTCTTCTGGTATCCACAGAAGTCACAGAGATCAGATCTTGTCCTCTTCTGTTCTTCATCAAGTCCAGATGTGTGCTGATGAGCTGTGAGTGACACTCCACAACCAATGAGAAAAAGGTTCTCTGGGGCCAACCACTCCCAATTTTGCATAACATCCTGTTTGCTTTACTGCAAAATTCCCCACAGTGAACAATTCTGAGTAAAATCCAACATTTCAGCACCCTTCTGCCCTTGGAGGCTGCTGGTGTATCAGCCATGGGTGTGTTTAGGGAAATGAGAAGTCCCAGCCTCCTCAGCCATACCAAACTAGTTCTGGGACTAGCTTCCCCTCCCACTGGGCTGGTGCCAAGCTGGCTTCAAGTGGCCCATGGAACTAAGGCTTCTATTCCATAGGTCTTCCTTTACACTTAACTATAAATGGACAAACCTCAGCCTGGTCCCTTTCAAGTTAACAAAGATCCTGGACCCTCCCAGCTGCCCTTTCTGAGGTGAGAGGAGTTCCATTCTTTGCACACAGACCTTCCTGCCAAAAGGCCGCAGCCATTTCTTCTCATTAAAGAGAACCACTGGCAGGGCCCACCTTCTGAAAAGCTAGTGCTAATTAGCCCACTATAGGTTCAGACAATCAAAGCATAACTTTTTAGAAGTTACTATTCATATGTATTTATTAAAAAAACAACCATCTGTGAATTTGATTTTTAGCAATCATTAAAATAGTGGTTGGATCATTTCAGCAGCTTGTCTCAAACCAAATATAGTAGAATTATTATTTTATCTGAACTTTAGTTTTTCTCACTGGGGTAGCTACATCCTTGCACAGTAAAAATAGTATTTGGGGGCTAGTTACTGTAGATACAGGCCCATATTTAATTATTTCATGTACCAATTTTAAACACTAGGCACCCTACCTTGTGGGCTGCAAGTAACTTTTTAATATATAAAAGTAATTATAATTGTAATTGCATTTTAATAGTGCTTACTACCCCTTATGAGGCGTTGAAGCACTTTTCAGCGAGTAGCACACTACTCCGGAACCCAAAAAGGATTAGTGATGAATTAGTATAGGAAAATATGAAATTAATTTGAGCAGTGGTATGTGGGTCTGTAGTTGGATTGAAAAGGATAGTGGAGGGATAGAAGAGGGAAAAGTCTAGAAAGAGTTTATTTGGAGATCACAGCAGTGGAGGAGGTTTGGGATGAGTAAAGGAGAGATGGAGGGGGAGGAGTCTCTAGAAGTGAGTTAAGGAGGAAGATGAGGTATCGGATGAGTCTAGGAGAGATACATGAGGGAAGGGTTTAGAAAGGCTTGTTTGGGAAATCTGAATAATAAAAGAGGTTTGAGATGATGAGAGGAGGGGTAGAGGAGGTAAAAGTCTACCAATGGTTATTTTGGGGATCATTATAGTAGAATGGGGTTTGGGATGAGTCAGAGAGTGGAGGTAGAGGCTATATTGAGAGAGGTATGGGATGAGAAAAAGGGTAGTGCATTGGACAGAGTAGTAGAATGAGGTTTGGGATGAGTCAGAGTGGAAGTAGAGGATATATTGAGCGGGGTATAGGGTGAGATATAGGGTAGTGCATTGGAGATGCTGAATTAGGAGTACAGTAATAAATATAAAGATACACAAGTACATTGGAATATATATAGGTATAATGAAGGTAATATAACTAGATCAAAGTTGTATGAGTTTGGGGAAGGATACAGACTGCAAGAACAGGGGACGAGATGCACGGCACCTAAAATAGTTCTTTGCACTCCCCATATGTAAACCATATTCTTATGTGTACATACTGCCGTCCTGCAGTCCAGTTTCATTTCCCTCATCCTGCCCTGGAGTGAAGAGCTTAATGCAGATCAAGCATACTCTCCGGGTCCAGAGGCAGCCTGTGGTTACTGGGGAGTGTTCAAGTGAATAAGTCTGGTACAGCTAGAGTAGCAAAGCCATGGGTACTTCTGCTATACTCAAAAGTTCCAAAGCATCCTATTTTTGTCTGGACTCCTCGTGCTGAACCAAAGTCAAGCTGTCAAGGATTTATTCAGAAGGCAGTTATAGGTTACAATAACCTATAACCAGCAAAATCAAAAAATACCCAATTAAAGGGCAACACTTCAGGAAACATAGATCTTTTTTTTCACTACAGACAAAAAAGAGTAAAATGATTAAAGGTCAGAGGTTAAAGCACCTTTTGGGCAGAGATACAACTCCACGTTATTACAGTGCTACTACCTGTCACTGCAGACTGCATGTAATATTCTGTAGTGTCCCATGAGAACACAGCTGCACTCCAGTTTGCTGAAATATTCTTGTAGTAGCAGCAGTTTACTTGCGAGGAAGTCTCTCATCTTCATGCACATCACTTGTAACAGATCAGGTTCCGCTTCATTGTCACATCAAAGGGCATTGCTAGAACATCATGTGTACAGCTGGTAAGGGGATTTACGACAAAAGTAATCTCAATTCAGAAAATAACTGACTTGAGTCAGGGATGAGGGATTTCTATCGCCTGACGCCTGAGACACGTTGATTTCCCTTGAGGGCAATACGTTTTCATATCTGTTATGTCCAACAAACAACTAGGTATGAATTTAGTGAGAAAGAAGCCTGCCTGTACTTTTCCCCAGAGCCTAACACACACTCGGTCCTAGAGCACTGGAAAAGTTGCGCACGAAGTAGCAGGACAATGTAGATCCCTACAACATGTTCTCATCCTTCCCTGAGAAGAGGTTGGGGGTAGGAAGAGGAGGCTCTTCATGTCGGCCTAGCTCTCTGCTGTCATCCATTAGCTCTTTCTGCTATCAGCTGTTAGTCCCACTCTTTACTTGGACATGGGCAATAATCAAGGCTATTTTGGGGAGAAATCAATAGTCTGGCTGTGCACTGCACCATTCTGCACTTCTAATAGACTCTAACGCACCAGTGGATTGAGCACTGAGAAATATGTAGAATAGCAGTGGTGCACAGCACAGCTTTTATTGGTCCTTATGCCCCATCCCTTCAACACCATTTGAAAAAAAATACATGTTAGTTCTTTAGGTGTGGTGGCACACATTCACAAGGACCGGTCTGAATGGCTTATAATTAGGGCTCCCGGTTTTATGGTATTTATTTTTATAACATTTCCGTCTGTATTTATCCATATTTATTTTTTGGCCATTTTGTCTGTATTTATCCATATTTATTTTGTGTTTTGCATATAAATGTAGTTGTAAAACTGTACATTTCTGTATTTATATAAATGACAGACACGCACTCATACTTTGATGTCCGTTGTGTTTTAGCTATTTAAGTTGCTAAATATTACATAGCAGTACATCCATTGGCAAATATTAGCATTATGCCACAAATGTATATTCATACATGCAGTTATTTAAAGAAATTTCATCCTGTTTTGTAATTTCCCATGCTGTCCATCTGCTCAGCTGTTGGGCTATAATTCATGAAAGACAGCACGAAGAGTCACTTGAAAGAAGCACATTTTCTGTATTTATCCACTTTTAAAAATAAATGCAGACAGAAAACACATTGGGGCCGATTCCGATTCAGGCCGGAAATCACTCTGACCGAATCGGACCCGGAGAGATTTCCGACCGAATCGGACCCTAGCAGTCCGACCGAACGAGTACGATGCGTTCGCATGCTATCGGACTCGATTCGGTCGGACTCCCATTGAAGTCAATGGGAGCCGGTCGTACAACGCGTACGCGGGCTCCCATTGACTTAATGGGTGCGAGGCGAACAAGGGCGCCCCCTACAGCGGGTACGCGTCGAAGCGGGTCGCACGTACATGCACAGGAAGGGGGGACCCATGGGTCCCCCCTGTGTGCGCCTCGCTCGGCTAGGCGTACAGGGGGGTCCGACACGGACCCCCAAAGTGCGGCTCCGACTGCTCTTTCGAGCCGGACGGCGCGAGTCGGTCGGACTGGTCGCGGCGCGCATCGTACTTACCCGGCCGGGGAACGTCTCCATTGCGTGGTGCGAGCCGTGTCCGTGCGAGTCGGTCACAGTGGGTTGGATCCGCGTACGAGTCGGTCGGCGATTTCGCGTGCGCTCGCATCATACTCGCTCGGCCGGACGCACGTACGAATCGGCTGGGAAACAGGGCTCCGAATCGGATCCGGTTAAGCCGAATCCGATTCGGTGCCCTACCGGCCGAGATCGGAATCGACCCCATTGTTTTCTGTCTGTATTTATCTGTAAAAATCCATAAAAACGGAAAACAGGGAGCCTTACTTATAATGCACTTCTCTTTTCTACCCGTTAATAGAAGCAAGCAGAAGTGAGTGACAGGTGGTGCTCGGGTGATGGGAACATGGGCCCAAAAGTCAAATGACTGCTACGCGTGGTGGGGCGGGTATGCAAGACTGTGAACATCCAGCACTACATAGTAAACTGCACAAGTAAATAAACCTGATTGGCAGGTTGCACATAAATCACAGGCCACTGAGCTGTTGTTCCAAAGCTTTACTTGAATCGTTGAATATTGTGGGTGTTTTGTTTTTTAAGGGGTGCAAGTTTAGAAAGTATAACTTATTAATTCACTCTTTCTACCAATTTAAAAAAAACTTTCCTTGAAGGACACAATAGTCCATTTAAACTTATTTTAACTTGCATATATAGACAGTCTGTTTGGTTCAATTTCACTGAAATGTTTGTTTGTGTGTGGGCTATCTTTAGATAATTTATTATAGCTGTGTAGATCACAGCACCCGCAGCAGGGCATAAGGTCTGTAATCTGCTGCAATAGCCTATAACTGATCAAGTAATCTGCTAGGTTTATTTGGTGGGTTACTCCACTTGGTGCAGATGTCTGGGGCGGCTATACTCTGTAGCACATAGCTATCAGATCCATCTGCCAGAGACACTGAGAGGTGAATCTGCTATGCCTGTGCTGTACTTGCTGCTTGTATGAGCTACCAGTGGCCAGAGAACCACACAGCCCAGCATTCCTTGCGGCGCGAGGCCGCCGCCGATCACCTGTTTCGCCTGGAGGCGCAGAAAAAGGGCCAAACACTCCCGCAGCGCGGGACGCTAACCGCCAGCTACCGGGGGCCAGAGAACCACGCAGCCCAGCACTCCTTGTGGCGTGAGGACGCCGACAATCACCTGTTGTGCCAGAGGCGCAGAAAAAGGGACAAATACTCCTGCAGCACGGGACGCCAACCGCCAGCTACCGGGGGCCAGAGAACCACACAGCCCAGCATTCCTTGCGGCGCGAGGCCACCGTCAATCACCTGTTGCGCCTGGAGGCGCAGAAAAAGGGCCAAACAGTCCCGCAGTGCGGGACGCGAACCGCCAGGAACCGGGGGCCAGAGAACCACGCAGCCCAGCATTCCTTGTGGCGCGTGGCCACCGACGACCACCTGTTGCGCCTGGAGGTTCAGAAAAAGGGCCAAATACTCCTGCAGCCCGGGACGTGAACCGCCAGCTACCGGGGGCCAGAGAACCACACAGCCCAGCATTCCTTGCGGCGCAAGGACGCCGATGATCACCTGTTGTGCCTGGAGGCACAGAAAAAGGGCTAAACACTCCCCCAGCGCGGGACGCGCGCGGGCGTGCCCGGGCTGCGCCCGGAGGAGGCTGGGCTGGGCCACCCCCCTGGAATCTGCAGCTTAAGGACTTGGACTGCTTCTCTCTCAAGGTACTGCACACCATTGACTCTTTAAGCTGTACTTAGGCCCCTTTAGTCAAATTGCATCTACCCCCCACTGCAGTATAGATTCGTTGTCATGGGGAAAAGGAAAGTGACTGAGGGCGGGTCGGGAGGTGCTGTGAAGAAAAAAACAAAGAAACTGATTCAGAACTCAAGTCCTGCATTAGGGAGGGAAAGGGAGCATGGGGTGAATGTGCTGGATCGAATTGATAATATAATTGCAGACTGTGAGGGCCTGCTTGCGACATCCGCACCATCTTCTGACACTCCTGCCCTTACCCACATGGCCTCCCAAGCACATACTCCTGTTGGGCCTACTAATACAGGGTACGGGAATATACCAAGCCTATTTAAAAAAGTGGTCAGTAAGACCCACTCATTGATAGCCCCAGAAGCTCCAAAAGAGCCCTCCTCCAGCACTTAGTGCGAATCCTGCACAACCGAATGCGTTACGTTAGCTGATCTCCCCCTGAGTAATCGCTTTGCAGAGCAACCCTCCACAAACGATGCACTAATACGCACAATAGACTCGGAACCCACGAGCCTAGCAGACAATAGGCCCAATACAAGCCCTTTTCAAGGTGGAAGGTCGGTAGCCAGCAAAACTCCACCCTCTAATTCAGACCTTCAGAGGGAAATAGTAGCCCTACAAGGAACTATAGAGACTTTGACTGCCTTAATGTCGAGGTTGTACCTCAGATTAGAAGAATGTAGTAGATTTGAATCCTCCCCACCTGTGCCTCTCCCAAACAATAACATAAACTCAATGTTGAGCTCTCCCACCCCCCATTGCATGCAAACCCGACGCAATGCTCCGAATACCAATCCTGTATCCTCGTTTGGCACCCCTGGCCACTATGACAGGGTCCCTTGCAATTTATCAACCGCGCATGGCAAGTACCAGGAGGGACCACGGAGGTTCTCTTCGGGGCACAGCAGGACTAGGGATGCCCACAGAGCAAGAACCACTATGTCTGAGCACAGGCTGTGGTATGGTGGCTTTACTCCATCAACCTCACCATTCCATTCACACTGCTTCCCAGTCTACTACTATTTACATGATCAATGTACCTAAGCTTGACTGTAATATCATCAAACATGAGATTGGTGAAGCCTTAAAAAACAAAGTCATACACTGGATTAGGCATACAAGGGGATGTAGCTCTATAATAAGGGATGACATCGTGCGGGCAAGAAGACGCATCTTAAATTACAGCACTGTTGACGCAATAGAGCTTACCATAGCTAGTGAACATCTAGTGCACAACTTAGTAGCCCTTGAAGCTAGAACCTGCCCACCACCTGTTACAAACATCCAACTGAAGTTGAACATCCCTAGCTTGGCAGAACCTGCTAAAACCGCTCTATTGCCCCCAAGGGACTCCCCTCTCTCGACCCTGTCCCAGAATGACTGACTACCCCTAGAATTCATTCAGGAACCCGTGCACCTTTTTAACACAGATCCTGACTTTACTTCTCCTATGCTGCACATTCAACAGGAGGGTCCTGCCCAAGGCACTGAGCCAATGACATCTAATCCACAGCCTGTACCAGCCGTAGTCAATACTCCGCTAATGGGAGATCACTTGCAGGCCAGAGACACAAACACCTGCATCCACCTAGCAACCCACGTGACTGAAACAGCTGTTCCACTCCCCCTCCAGATTCCTCCCCAGATTATAGACATTAGGAAGCTGAAAATAGAGTCATGAAACGTGGCGGGTATAAGGGGGAAGATTGATCTCCCCCATTGGCTCGAGCTCATTAATCAACATGAGATCTGCATATTGAAGGAAACCTGGAGCCTGACCCCTATATTCATTCCGGGGTTTATGACATTTCACAGACCAGCAATTCCTTCAAAACATGGCTGACCGCTAGGTGGGCTGCTTATTCTGATTAATACCTCACTAAATTGTGATATTGAGGAGCTGCTCATCAATAGCTCTGATATTCTTGGGATTAGACTAAAAGGCGGCAAGGGCAAGAGCATTGACATCTACAATGTCTATGCCAGGAGCTCTAGAGGAGGTAGTTCCCCAACCCTTCAGGCCCTGGATGAGATACTGGATGCCAAGCAAGACAGTCACCCCCTAATTGTGGGCGGCGACTTCAATGTTACTTACGAGCCACTGGACTGGGTAGACACATCTGAGGTTAATGAGGAGGACAAAATGTGGCTGGTACCATCATTGGAGCCCCCTCCTATAAAAAAGTGGTCGCAAGCAGCCCTGCAATTGAATGCCATAACTCTGGAACATAGGCTAAGGACTGCTAATGGTACAACTAGCTCTGACAAAGGAGGGGGGATGACCTTTACCGGGCCAAACGGGTCGAGTCGGATAGATTATATACTCGTGGACCTCACACTATGGCCTCTAGTACTAAACATGGCTATCATCCTGTCTTGTGAAAGTGACCACAATCTCCTCAGCCTGACTGTCGAGCACCCATGGGGCGAAAAGGTGAGGGCAGCACTTACTACACTTAGCACTAAGGAGGCGATCCCTTCAAACAATAAACGCCGGCTCAAATGGTCCGCAATCATGGCAGATGACCTAAAGCTCCAATCGCTAAAAAGCGATTTAGAAACACATTAGGGGGCATTGCTACTTGCGCCTGATGAACTGATTGCACAGGCTAGTTGTAGTGCCCTACATACAGAGTTTTTCGAACACCTGACCAGAACATTTCATGCTCAATCACACAGGGTCAGGCCAAAACAGGAGAGACCACTGGGAACAAATCTGTGGTTCAACAAGGAGTGCAGGGTACTAAGAAGGAGATTGTCTGCAGCCATTAGAAACAGGGATATTTCCCTGATCCGTGAAATAAGGAGGCACTATAAACTGGCACAAACCAAAGCTAAGAGATAGTGGGATGAAAGGAGATGGGAAGAACTTGGGGAGGCCATTTTGTATCCATACACTAGGATGTTTTGGTCACTCCTGTCTAAGGGCAATTTTGAAAGGTTTCCCCTCTGGCCAAAAACATCCCTGCAAAGGTGTGGCAAAAACATTTTAGCACTCTGTATTCCATTACTTGCACCCAAGACAGAGTTCCGATGTTGCTTGACATATGTCAACCAACATGCAGCCTCTCGTTCACTAGAGAGGACATTTTTGCCTCCCTGGATGCAATTACACCAGCAAAAGCCCCGGGTCCGGAGGGCATCCCAGGTGACCTTTTTCGCCCAGATAGGGAAAACTGGGCAACTTATCTAATGACACTTTCCAATGATATCGCTGGTGGGGGAATGATTCCAGAATCATGGAAAGGGGCCCAAGTGTACCCCATTTTTAAGAAAGGCGACAGGTCTAACCCCTCGAACTATCGGCCGATTAGCTTGATCGATTGTGCCCAAAAGGTCTTCTGCCGCTCTCTCCTAGTTAATATCCAGGATTGGATGGATGAGAATCACATCCTCTCTCCGCTCCAAGCGGGTTTTCGACGAAAGACCGACACAATCGATCAAGTTTTCCGCCTTGTCATGCTATATTCGAAGGTAGTCCTGCTGGGCAAGGGAAGTCTATATATAGCTTTTATAGACTTAAAAACAGCTTTCGATCTCGTTCCCAGGGACTTACTGTGGCGGGTGCTCAGGGACATGGGAATGCCTTCGGGAATTCTGGCACTCCTTATCAGGTTACACGAAGAGAACTTCGCTCGTGTAAGATGGGGTAGCCAGGGTCAAATTTCCGATCCCATTAAGATACAGCGGGGGGTCCGACAGGGCTGTGTTTTAGCCCCAATCCTCTTCTCACTTTATATCAACAAAGTAGCTGAGCTCCTATCCTCCTTTCCAGCTGATGCTCCCTCGTTAGCGAACCATAAAATTGCCACCTTATTATTTGCAGACTATACCCTTCTCATTTCAAAAACTCCCATGGGCCTGCAAAAACTACTGAACCAATTCAAGGTCTTTTGTGATGGGAGGGGTTTGGAAATTAACACCTCCAAAACTAAGCTAATGCTGCTGAACCCCCACAAGTCCTTCAAGGGAAATCTGTTCTTGGACAATGCTCCGCTTGAGAGAGTCAGCTCCCTCGATTACCTGGGAATCAAGCTGTCGGAGGGTATGGCCTGGAAGCTCCATCTTAAGAAGGCCTTTCTCAAATTTTCCCAGGTAACCGGGGTTCTGAGGAAGGAGCATTGTCTCTCATACACCAAGCCAATAGCACCTGCTCTCAAACTATATAGCTGCAAGGCTGTGAGCAGTGCCCTATATGGGGCTGAGTTGTGGGGCATGATAAGTGCAAGTGACCTTTCAGCAGTGGAGAACAAGGGGCATATTATCAAGAAACGGCGTTAAAATTATCGCCGCTTTAGCGGCAGAAAACTGCCGCTAAAGCGGCGATAATGGGCTTGATAATATGCCCTTGAGAATTCCAATAGAAGCCCATGTTCTGTTGTCAACATGGGCTTCTATTGGAATTCTCAAGGGCATATTATCAAGCCCATTATCGCCGCTTTAGCGGCAGTTTTCTGCCGCTAAAGCGGCGATAATTTTAACGCCGTTTCTTGATAATATGCCCCCAAGTTTCTTAGAAATATGGTATCTCTCCCACAAGGCACCCCTTTCTCTCCACTAAAACTTGATTTGGACATCAAGCCTATCAATGATCTTGCAAGGCTTCACCCACTGTTATTTTGGCACAGAATGGTCACCATTCCTGAATTGGCACCTTATGCCGCAGCTTTCAATGTGGTTTGCGCTCTGGATACTACAAAAAAGATTGGCTGGATCAAGCATGTAAATAACATAACATAACAGGTGTATTTGTAAAGCGCACGATTACCCGTAGGTGTCCTGGCGCTGAATAACAGATGTTTATTGTTACCCAACTCAATGGTACTCATTTTATTGACCTCAGATGGATGAAAGGCTGAGTGGACCCGCTGGGATTTGAACCTGTGACCATGAGGTCGAACACAGGCCCCTGCAGTGGCTGCTTTAGTCCACTGAGCCACCAGACCCGGCAATAGCCTTTTGTCCAGCATTGGTCTGGCAAGGCATGGCAGGTTAAATTACTATATTGGGCATGGGTTGAGCAGAACACATTTTCCAAAAGCAAACAGGGCAGACTAACAGAAGAATTTGGAGCGATGAAAGCCAGCCGTTCCTTAGAAAGCTATCTCGATGCCATCAATGTGCCAGCCAATAGAAAGCTTTATATTCAATTCAGGCACGGCAGTTTGCCAATTAATGCTTTTACAAACTCTTGGCTGATTAACAAATCTCAACCTAAGGGCTGCCCCTGTTGCCCCTGCTCACATGAATCGATAGGCCATGTTCTTTTTGCTTGTACAGCCTATGCGAAACCCAGGAGCAAATGGCTAGCCCCAGTGTGCAGACAACTTGGGACTTGAGATTCCAAAGTGGCCCTGCGCATATTGAAATCAGATGCAAGTCCTTTATTCGCTTGCGCAACTGCGAAATTCCTGGGCCACTCCTGGCCGATTAGAAGGAGGGCACTGTTAACCCCCTTGCCTACCCCAGAGAGCCAAAAATGTGACGACCCGCTTACATAAGATTAATTGCCATAGTGGTCACTATTTTTATATTGTAAATAGCTGTTTTTGTACTAATAACTAACGCATTCTTAATTCTGTTCTCGTTGTTTGATTATGAATGATGGTGTTTTTAATATGTTTTTATGAATCTTGTAGTGTTATGCTTTGGAACGCAAATTCAGGGTCTGACTCTCACAAAATTATTTGAATGCATTTGTACTTTAGACAAGGGTTTTAATCGTTATGTCTTGAACTTGCTTGCGGTACCAAAACCATGAACTATTTGATAATTGTCTCGCCTACGCACTTTCCGCATGTTGTTATTGCCATGCCAACTCCAGCCAAATTCTTAATTGTATCTTCTTTTAATATCTATTCGAATGTTGACTCTTAAGCCAGAATGTATCAAGCATGTCTTGAATGGTCGTATCTTTTATGGGTTTTTTACCGAAATAAAGAGAGCTTGATTGATTGAGAGCAGCATGCACTGATAACTGTGTACACCACAATAACCCCATCTCACCCACCAAGGAACGTAAAAGGGGAGCAAATTCAAATATCAGTAACAGTTATGACTTAGCAACCAACTCCAAACGTTCTCTCCTTACAATTATAGCAGCCATGCTCAGAGGTTCTGAAACTACAAATTCAATACGATCTGCTGCTCGGAGTGATGCAACTGTCCATTTCCTTTCAAAGGTTTAGCAGCACTGATAAGAAGTAGGGATACTTCCCCATTAAAATACATCAACTTCGCTAAATGCCTGTGCTGCCCTGTGCTGTGAAAAGCACACGAGTCATCTTGGGAAATGCAGGTATTGTTTCCCATGGACATAAGAATTAGTGCCACAGGACCACTACTAGCCATCTGGAATGTAGTATACCCTTGCACCAGTCCATTGAAACATTTTAAGGCAACCACAGAGTAATACAACACAAATTCCCAGTCAATACTCTGCCTCAAGACGCTATTTCTTTACATTTTAAAATATGTCATAAGTAAACTGGCTGGCAAGAGTGTGCAGCACACAGTCAACTTTTGCACACTTTTGCACAAATCTGCTTAGAATAGTTACACTCCCATGCACTGCACATTGAGACTTGCACGTGAAGCATGGTTCATTTTCTGTGCCGGTCAGTCTAACTGATTTCGGACGTAGGTGGAGTAAGTGGATATTTTTTACCGGATAGGTGGATTTCAGTAACATTTTGTCCCTCGAACAAGTAGAATTTTTAAACGATTCCACTGATAAGGACTGTCTAATGTTCTAAACTAAGCTTTAGAACTTACAGCGGCCTGGTTTAAGTGTTTGGGCCCAAGATCCACCATTCATTTCCCAAATGTCACTGGGATCAACAGCAGTGATGTTGAATTGTCCCAGTAAATTATCTTCAGAATTTAACATTCATCACAGCTGTTGCACCATGGCTTCCATAAAGGGAGTGTCAGGGTCCCAAAACATAAAGTTTAGGGCACAAACAATCGTGCACCATGAATTCTTCAACTATGGTCCCCCTTTTGGGATAGAAAACCTTTGACACTTTAGGCCACAATGCACTCTAAGATCTGCATCAACATTTCAGCTAAGCAAAGTGAAACAACAAACAAGAATGGGTGGGAACAGACTTCAGTGCTCGCTACTGCTCTGAACTTCACTGCCTAAAGTCCTCTCTATCATCGATAACCTGCAAATCTGACTGTTTGCCCAATAGATGCAGGTCACAAACCGCATACTTGCAATGCAAACTCTCGCAACGATGACGTGGGTGCCAACAGATATTACTATTATAATTAATGCTACAGTTCGTGAAAGCATCCACTCACTGACAAACAGTAAGCAATTGTTTTGAGCATACCTTGACCTGTATAACAATGATAAGAATAAAGATGCTGTGATGACATTCACTTATTTTACAGCTATTGTAGTGTTCATGTTACAGCAGAACCACTGAAGAACACGCCATGAAGAATGCCACAACTCTTATTTTTAATGGCAGAAACATGTCAATAACACTCTGTGCAAAGTTTAGCTTCAGTTTGCTTGGAAAAAAAAATAAAAGATTGACTCAAGTTGTTTAAAATATTTCAATATTGATCTTATCAAGACAGAGCATAATCTGGCTTGGTTTTATATTTGTTTCTACTAGAAATGTGGCATCACCTCACCCTTTAGGGACAAATACTTGTAGCCAGAATGGAAAAAGAGGGATCCTCCTTTCCTTCCATTTGTAATCCCACAAAGCCATACTGAAATGGATAAACTCCTTTGCATTCTTATAGAGAATCAAGATATTGCATACACTATGCAAACAGATGACCTGCAGCTAACAAGGTGCCTGAAGCATCCTCCCATAGGCGTAAGCTACCACGAACAGCCGTGTATCACCTTCCTGGCCTGGGGAGCGTGACAATGAGAACACCATGGCCTGCCTAGAAAAAGATTATATACAGGCAGTCAGAAGCAGAAAGTAAACTTTCAGCTGACCTACACTTCAAATGCAGGATTATATTGGTTAATTTGACATGAAGTGATCAGGTCATTGAAACATCTTTAGCGGCGGCCCTATGGAAGCATTTAACTCAATGCTTCAAATGAAGGTTAGCAATTCAGATGCTTCCACTGCACCATCCTTTCCACTGCTGCTGTTCTTCAGGCTGCTTTTCACAGTTTTGGGGGGCTCCATGTCCTTCTTGCTTCTTGTCAAAAAGGGATATTTTGCCAACAGATTAAAAGCTGCAGTAGTCAGTCTACACAGGTAGCGTTAAGTCATGTTTCCTTGTCAGCCTAGTGAATGTTACAATATGTGCTGCAGTCCACAGGTGACATTTAACTTTTCACTATAAATATCTATAGCTACCCCCTCAACTATTACTTCTAGGTCCGGAAGAAAGGGGGAAAAACCAAAGCACATCAAAACGTACCAACACCTCCCCAATGACCTATATTGCTTTGCAAAGGCCTTTCGCCATTGAAGCAACAAACACGGTGCGAAACGCGGTCGGCTAACACGGCTGTGGACATCAGGAGGGGATCCTCTAGAAACTACTATGGAAAAGTAACACAAAACGAACCTTATGCTGGACATCGTGCATTACATAAAGAAGATACAATACAAGGTTGTATAAGACATGATGGGTACCCTCTCCTGGATTCCCATTTGAAAGACCTCTGCGGGGATTCCCCTATATTTTATTTTGCCTGTAAGGATGGAAGCTCACATTTGATGTTGGGTACATAAGTTGCAAGCTCCCTGATGTAATCAGTTTAGTCGTCTTTCATATTGTCACCTGGTATGACAAAAATTCCCCAACCACTCACCTTTGTATACATTCTTTATGGGTGGTCCTGATGAAGGTGGTTACAGATTGAAATTAGCCACCGAAATGTGCGTTGAGCTGGTTGTTTGGATGCCTGAGCCTACAACATTTCCACGGATACTGTTTTTGAATTATGCCTTTCGTGTTATTTTAGTGTATGGTTTTTAGGTGGAGTGGTGGATGCATGTGAAGAGAGAGTGATGATGTGTGGTGGTATGACAGGTTAGAATGTTTGTATGTTTGTGTGGTACACAAAGAAATATGGGGGACATGGCACTTGTTTTGACATATGATTTATTCTCTGAAATAATGAAATATAGCCATGTGATGATCATTGATATCAAGTGAAAATATTCTTGAATATATGAATTGATGTAAATTTTAAATGTGTTTTTTATGCTTTTTGTACATTTTGAAAAAGGAGAAAAAAAGCAAATAATAATGTAATAAAATAATGAAAAGACAAATCACATAATGAACAAAGGTTTTGTAATGTGTAATGGATATAAAGGGTAGCCCTAAAGAGCTCTAGTTAGCTTTTGCAAAGCAATATAAGTCGTTTGGGAGGTTTTGGTACTTTTTGATGTGATTTAACTTTTCACTGTCATTGGTGTATTTTCCCGCACCATATACTATGGCCTAACTTGAAAGTGAAATATTCTAATTTGGAGTTAGCCAATTGTGTCATGTTGTAGGGTAGGTGTCAGAGCACATCCACTGGGTCCTGGAAAGCAATGCTCCAGTGTGCAGAATTAAAAAACCAGCAGCATCATTTCACACAAAATGGGGTGACCACACAAAAAAGGTATTTTCCCACAGCCATCATATTATTTGAGATCCTGGGCAATAAAGGTAGAAATGTGGGTTGTTTTACTCTTGCTCTAAAACGTCAAAGGAGGGAAAACAAGCTGTAAATGAAATATTAAAATAACTGCATAAACGACTGTTTCTTAGATAAGACAGGAGATCAATCGTGTGATAAAATGTTTTATATATATATATAATTGCTAAATCATGTGCGACTCATACAATTTAAAACAAGCAAAAAACATCATGCTATTCCAATTTTTAAAAAACATCACCACCACTGTTTATTATTTTACCAATGAATTTATTTTTGTGCTTTAAAGAAACATTCTTTTAGAAATTAAATTATTCTCTGCTGCACAATAGGTTTATTACGGGCCTGAAACTAAATTCAGAGCAAGTGATTTTCTTGGGTTTTGCAGGCGAATTTTCCGTAATCGCTAATATTCTCACATTTTGCAACAGTGTTTTTTAGTTGTACAATTTGCAACCAAAGTGCACTTTACACAAATTGCTGAACATTTTATTAAATATTCACGGAGCTACCGGAAATACTAATGACCACTAGCACTTTAAACCAATTAGCGATCCGTAATTTTTAAATTCTAACCTTGTACCTTTTCACAAGCAAATAATGTTTATAGGTATACATTTTTGGACGAAGCTCTTAACTGCTGGCAGCGGAAAGGAACAATTAAAAAGCAGATGGGGTGGCGGTGCCAGCAGAAGTCCGCAACTGGCCGAAAGCAGTAATTAAAAAATAAAGAGTTCCCCCAAAGGTCAGATAAGAAATGCATGCGTAAGGAACTGATACTTGGCCAGTGCTCCTCAGCCATAAACGGAAGTGAGGTATCAGCCAAGCGAACCAGTTAGGAAGTAGCCAAGAGGAGAGACACTGGACGGAACCTATGGCAAGCAGGAGGCGGGGAAAAAGTGGTTTGTATTGAATACAGCAGATCTTGCAAACAGCGCATGCGCGCTGATGCTCAACCTAAAAAGGGAAACAGGTTGGCAGATATAATCAGTCGCAAGGCTTCATAAAAACTTATAGGCTTCCTGATGCATTATAAAATTCCTCAATAATAGGATGGGATGTAAAACACATTTCCGAATTTCACAATAAAAACCACAGAATAATATAAAGTGCATTGAGGTTTGTGCTGACACTCCATCGCACGGGCATCTGGGGAGTCTATTGGACCATGTGTCTCTTTTTGTGATAACTACAAGACGATGTGCAATACCTAGGGGCCGATTACAATGCCATCTGGTAACTCTTCCAAACAAATTGGTTTCGGAATCGTTTCCCACCAAATCGGGTCCTGACAGTCCTACCGAACGATTACAATGCTTCTGGACATCGTTCGGTAGGACTCGCATTGACTTCAGTTGGAGCCTGTGTTCCGAACGAGAACACAGGCTCCCATGGACAAAAGGGGTGGTTGGGGAAAAGCTTGCACCCTGTCGCAGGCACCGCATGGTGCCTGCCACACTGTGCATGCATGGGAAGTGGGGACCCATGGGTACACCCCACGGGCCCCGGGTGAAGGGGGGCCTACTACCTGCCCCCAAAGTCAGATTCCGGCAGCTGATCCATGTTGGCACAACCGAATCGGAAAGGCTGTCCGAATTTAACATCCTAATCACTCAGTTGGAAAAGTGGTCCGTAGACTGCTACGATTCGGCTCCGAACGACTCGGTTACTCCCAATGCCTTTCGGAACCGAGTCGGACAGTTCAAACGCTTTTCAGCCGTTGTAATCGGTCGTTGGGAAATGTGTCCGAGTCGGTTGGAAAGGCAGGTTCCAAATCGGATTCGGACAAATCGTATGCCGTTCGGAGCCATTCCGGATGCCATCGTAATCGACCCCCTAGTCAGAACCTAGTCAGATAAAATCTTTTCTGGATATCTGTGACCCTCACAAGGTAACCCTGCAGCTCAGGTTGTAAGGCCCTTCCAGGTAATTGATTACTGATGTTTTCTGCCTTTTTTTGGATTCCTCCCCACCTGTTCATTTATAGGTGTAAATGGCTTTTAGTTCTTTCTTGCCAAACTTTAATATGTACGCTTGATTCTTAATTTGCAATTCCACGTCAATTTTCTTTATTAAACTATTGACATGCACCAGCCAGAGGATTTTATAGCAGTGCTCAAGGGCAAGGCAATCATTAATTACTTCTCTTTAGAATTTCATGCCTGGTTTACTCCAAATGTTGTGCCAACCAGTAATCACAGTCAAGTCAATTACATCCTCCACGTATGTGACACTTAATTCCCTGTGGGTAATAAAGGTAGAAATAGTACGTGGTACAGCAAGGAGCCTAGCCAAAAATACATTTTCCTGGATTTGCAAAAAATGTTGCCCCCTCAACCCCCAAAGTATTGCTCTGCAGGTGGCTGAAGGTATACATTTGCTCCTATAAAGCTGCGACATCTCACAAATAGGTTTATTGCCAACTTTGCTTGCAAACCTAAACAAAGCCTCAGCCGATTTAGCAAATCATGACTGATTCCAAGTGGGGGTTCCAGGAGCCAGAGTTTGAGAACGGTACATCCAAATAAGAAAAATTCTTTACTTCCAATAATTTATATTCCTTAATAAAGAGTGATTTCCTTTTGGGTCTACCTCTTCCGCACTCCATAGTAAAGGTCTTAGCCAGATTTAATTTAAGGTCTTTGTGCTCCATATAAACTACAAAACCATCGATTAGTTTTGGTAGACAATTCGCAGTTCAGAACATTCGCACCACACCGTCGGCATATAAAAGCACTGAGGTGGGTCGGGATCCAATTTTACAACTTCTGTAGCTCCTTGTCAATCTCATTCACATAGAGGGATAAGAGGATGGGAGCTATAATACACCCTTGTCTTATTCCTCTTCTAACGCTAAATCTCGGTATACACTCTCTCTTCAGCCCAAATCTTACATGTGAGGTCATTGATGAGTACATCTGAGAAGGATGAGTAACAATGTCCATGGTAGCACCCATGCCAATCAAGGATTTCCAAAGGGCTGAATGATTAACTAAATCAAAGGCACTGGAGAGATCAGTGAAACAGAGATAAATAAAGCCCTGTTTCGCCAGTGTATATTTACTAATTATGAGATGGAGATTTATGCATTGTTTCATGGTCCCTATATCCCTCCTGAAACCGTATTGAACATCTGTCAACACGTGGTTTTCCACCATCCAATCAATCTAAGACAATCCTCCCCCAAATTTTGTCCGAGGAGTCCAGGAGGGATATCGGGAGGTAACACCTGGGATCCCCCTGTCTCCTTTTTAGGTCGAGCATTCGAGACCTCATGTATATACTTTAGTATATACTTATATGTGTATGTACTTTGTGGGCTCTGGAGATCAACCCTAGGACTTGTCTGCTTCCGCTTAGGAACTTTTGTTTCTGCTCAACTGCCTTTATTTAACTGTCTTGATAGAAAACGACCAGTAGAGGTCAGTAAAATACCAGAATTGCTTTCTGCTTGTTCAACTGCCTCTATTTAACTGTCTTGATAGAAAACGACCAGTAGAGGTCAGTAAAATACCATAATTGCTTTCTGCTGAGGGACTTTTAAAAAAAAAATTTCTGGCAACTGCCTCTATTTAACTTTCTTGATAGAAAACGACCAGCAGAGGTCAGTGAATTACCAGAGTCACTTTAGCATTCTCTAGATTCCAGTCCATAGAAATTGTCTTCCACTAGCACCCATAGACAATAATATTTTTTTCAAATCTTGTATTTTCAGTGATATGACCACCGAAGGCCCTGATTTTATATTAAAAACAGAGCTTGGGCAGAGCTTGCCTGACTCCAAGATGGCCACGAGTTAGGGTAGCTCTCCCGATCGCCACTATTAATCCGGTGAAATCCTAGCACAAATTCTGAGTGCAACCCTGCTGAGAGGGATCGCTGTCTTGCCGCCGTTAAGCGCTACTTAACGCACCCAGCGGTTTTCAAATTAGTGTGGTCAAACGGGAGTTTTCATCAATGACACACATCGGCCGCAGAGGAACGCGAGGCCCTCCAACTACGCAGCCAGCAATTACGATCCAACTTGAAGCGAGAAGGCTGGAAGAGTGTCCCCTCTGTGGGGCGACGCGAGCCTCAAGAGAGACATCTGCGGTAAGCCCGGCGCAACAGCAGTGAGCGAGGAAACGCAGCGAACAACGTGCACGGAGCCAAAGGATGGTGGAAGTGACTGAGAGTACGGGTTGGGGGCCCTTCAGCAGCAACTCTGCTCCCGTGGGTCACGGCGCCCCGGGGGGGCAGATACACCGACACACCTGCACCGACGTGAGGGCCCGGAACTGAGAGGAGTGAAGGCTGGGGTTGCTCCGTGGTGCGCATCGGGCCGGGAGCCGGGCCTGCACTGGCTCGGCCAGGGGTGAACGAGTTGCCCGGGGCAGCCGGACAGGAATCCTAAGTGCACTGGAGCTGAAGCAGCGTGCACGTTAAGTCCCGGGGAACCCGGAGAGAGCGGCCAAGTAGTATAGTGGTGTGAAAGCTGGACAGTTCTGCTTAGGCCTATATGTGGTAACTCTTTCGTGCGTGGGATAACGCCACGGTGAGGTTGCCAGAAAGCGGTGCGGGGATAACTACTGTTCCCACTGAAGGACACGGAAGGTGAGCTGTTTGGGCCGAAGGGCGAGTGCGGTGGGCGACCCTGAGGCCCAACACGATCCTCGAAAAGTGGCAATATTGGGCCCCCAGAAAGCATTGCTTCGAGTCAGCGTGGTACCCTGCAAGGCGCGCCCTAGTTGCGTAGGTCCCTGCCGCATCATGGGCAAAACGGACAAGCTCCAGTCTAAAAATGGGGAATGGATGAGCAACGGCGGATCTGAGTAACCGCACCTCCCTGCTTTATTCCTTTTTTAGTATATGAAACTGTAGCGGATAGTATGATTGGGTGTGCACATGCAGCTCCTGCACCTGCCGTTGTTGGATGCCAGCTGCCAGGCAGAGAGAAAACTGTGAAAGTGGTGGAGCGGTGCACTACCAAAGAGTTTTTTTCAATAAATCCAAATGTTCAGTTGGTTAAGTGGTGATCAATCCTTTATTTTCAATATCAAAATATACAGATTCCAGCCAACGCGTTTCGTTCATACATAAAATGAACTTCTTCAGGGCAAATGGTGATGTGAAGAAGACGCAGGAACAAAGAGGCAATGAAGATCCTTAGGTCTGGGATCATTGGAAAAGGCGTTCGGACGTGAGGGCATGCATTCGGCCCAATGACATACGTCTATGTTCCAAGTTCCTGCTGTCGACGCACAAGTGTTATGCTTTGAAGGCTACCATAATAAGTACCTGGTGGTTGTGTCTCAAATAATCTATTCTTTTCTGTTTGATGTGTTATCAAAATCAGAACAAGCCGATACTTTCGACTCGCGCACCGCGTCGGACCCCTCAAAGCACATCGGCTTGTTCTGATTTTGATAACACATCAAACAGAAAAGAATAGATTATTTGAGACACAACCACCAGGTACTTATTATGGTAGCCTTCAAAGCATAACATTTGTGCGTCGACAGCAGGAACTTGGAACATAGACGTACGTCATTGGGCCGAATGCATGCCCTCACGTCCGAACGCCTTTTCCAATGATCCCAGACCTAAGGATCTTCATTGCCTCTTTGTTCCTGCGTCTTCTTCACATCACCATTTGCCCTGAAGAAGTTCATTTTATGTATGAACGAAACTCGTTGGCTGGAATCTGTATATTTTGATATTGAAAATAAAGGATTGATCACCACTTAACCAACTGAACATTTGGATTTATTGAAAAAAACTCTTTGGTAGTGCACCGCTCCACCACTTTCACAAGCTCCAGTCTAAACTACACTTTGATCTTCGTAAAACCCCTAGATCGAGGGATCCCATGCCCACCGAGCAAGATGCTGCTTCGGACGATCAGGAAGCAGGGGCAGATATAGATGTGAAGTAAGCATTCCCCACCATACATCAAAGCCTTTCAAAAATAGACAGCAAAATCAATGCATTATTGTTCCGAATGGACAGGATGTCAGAAAGGCTGGACAAGCACGGGGACAGGCTTGACATGGCGGAACAGCGCATATCTGACATGGAAGATGTTGTACGAGCAGATGTGGAGACCGACAAAGAAAGGGGCAAGATTTTGCAAGCGCTGCAGGCAAAAGCGGAGGATCTCGAAGCGAGATCCAGGCGGAACAACGTTCGTATTTTGGGAGTGGCAGAGTCGTCAAATATCGGCAACATGGAACAGTATGTAGAGAAGTTGCTTGTCACACTACTTGGCCGGAACACGTTCTCGGAAATTCTTGTCGTAGAACGAGCCCATCGCTCCTTGGCACCTAGGCCGATCCCGGGGGCGGCCCCTCGGCCTATAATAGCGAGGTTGTTGAACTATAGGGATCGAGATGCGGCCTTGCAAAAGCAGTGAACTGGGAACTCTTCGTCATGAGGGTGCAGAAATATCTCTATTCCCCGACTTCACAATGCAAGTGCAGGAAGCGCGACGGCTCTTCATCCCAGTGAAAAAGAGACTACATGACCTGAATCTGGAGTACAGCATGCTTTATCCTGCTAAATTAAGGGTCGGAATGGACAGTAAAGTGCATTTTTTCACTGACCCTAAAGCTGTCCTGAGCTTTATTAAAGATAAAGAACAGCGCTTGAAACGACATGGTTCTCCTAACACCTCTCGGTCACACACAGAGGACTCCCCGGGCGTTAACGAAGGGCAAGAGCAAGAAGAGTGACTGAGTGGACAGTGCTGAGATGGACAACACAAGGAGAAAAATGAGACAATGAGGGTAACAAGCGCGCCATGTGGCACTGGGGTGGTAGGCATTAATTAGTTGTGTAGTGTTTTGAGTGCATTGGTTGGGGAGGACCTGAAAAACTCTCTCGGGTAAAACGGCTGATTGATCGACACAGGTGCAACACCACTAGATGCATAGAATATATCAAGATGCCCCTCACAGCGATATTTGCTTTGGTTGTTTGCGAATGGGGGGGTGGACAGGGTGGCGTAGGGAGACACAAATGATGGCAACATCTGCCCCCAAGTGTATCACACTATTTGCATTGTTTTCTTTGGGGTTTCTAGGGAACAGGGAGGGAGGGGGGAAATTCAGATAGCCGCGACTGTTGTGGATTCTCGTGGCGTGGGAGGGAAGGCTAGTTTTATATGTAAGGTTGAGTATAATGTAGAAGATTTGCTGTGATATTTCGACACAGCGCATACCGCAGGTATAGGGGTCCGTTCACTGCAGTGGTTATACACACTGAATGGCCTCTGAGGGTGAGAGAATACAGGGTCTTCATCTTATGACTTGGAACGTTCGTGGCCTAAATGATAACAGGAAGGTTCGAAGAGTATGTCCCTACTTAAAGAGACACTCTGTGACTATTGCGATCCTGCAGGAGATGCATCTCACCACGGAGCGCAGCGGGGAGGTACACCTTAAATTACAGGGGAAATGCTATTCTGCAGACTACACCTCCCATGCCAGAGGGGTCCTGATATGGACAGATAAAAAGGCGGAAGTGGAGATGACAGGTTTGCTCAGAGATCCACAGGGTAGGTTTGCGGTAGCCCTCTGCAAAAAGGGTGATTTGAAATTTCTTTTGGTGGGAGTGTATGGCCCGAATTATGATGATCCCCAATTTTACAATTCGCTGGTGGCTAAACTGGTGCAGTGGAAGGGTGTCCCGCAGGTGTGGGGAGGCGATTTTAATTGTATATTGGACCCAAATGTAGATAGATCCCAAGGACTGCCCAGGTGCCCAGCGGCTGCCGCAGTAGCCTTAAAGGATATAATGCACACAGAAGGCCTCATAGACATCTGGAGACATAGATCTCCCATAGAGAGGGGCTACACACATTATTCTTCTGTCTGACACTCACACCCGAATAGATTTTTGGTTAATATCCGGGGGATTGGAAACCAGAGTCATGATTTGTGCTCATCTTCCCCGAACATATTCTGACCACTCCCCAGTTCAGCTTGCATTACGATTCAGCGCGCCACGAATTCCTGCATACACTGAGCGTTTCCCACCTTACTCATTATTAGACACTGTGTTTAAAGCGGGGCTAACAAATTGCGATAGAAGATTTCTTTACAAATAACCTAGGCTCGGTACAATCATTTGCCACAGTCTGGGAAACATTCAAGGTATATATTAGGGGAGTGTTGATTTCCATGCATGCAGGAGTACTGCGCTCTATTCGAGACAGGTTAGAGACTTTAGAACGGGAAATAGGACACGTGGAACGGGATCTGAACGGGGCGGGTGCTGCCCAAACTACTGCAAACCTCAAGCAGAAATTGGTGGAGTTCCTAGACACAGCTAATGAGGAACTCAAGCACATGGGGAAATATGCCACAGCACGCAGTTACGGGGAGCGGGAGAGACCAGGCGCCACGTTGGCGGGGATATTGAGGCCCAAGAGGGAATTAGATAAAATGGTAGGCATGATGGACGAAAATGGGAGTCCGCTGCGCACCACTGAGGAAATTGCAGCTCATTTTCACTCTTATTATCAGACGTTGTACTCTTCCCAAATCCCTACGGACAGCGATGCCCTGGAGGAGTACCTGTCATATATTAAAATGCCGTGGCTAGCGACTGATTTGATGGCACCTCTGAAGTCTGATGAGATACGTGACGCGCTGCGTGGGATGACAGATGGGAAAGCCCAGGGGGCGGATGGACTCTCGGTGGCCTTCTATAAAGAATTCCAGGATTTATTGATTCCTTATCTTAAAATACTTTATGAAGAGATGGCGGAGTCTGGAAATATGCCTCCCTCTATGTGCGAAGCTGTCATTGTTACGCTGTTAAAGCCGGGGAAGTCATCTAGTAATTGCTCCTCATACAGACCCTTCTCTTTGCTTAATGTGGATGCCAAGGTCTATGCCAAAATCTTGGCCAACAGGCTGGCTCCATTATTGCCAGGTATTATCCGACCAGAACAGGCTGGGTTTGTTCCTAGTCGTAACTTGTCTCAAAATCTGAGAACCTTGTTTGGAGTAGTGCAGAGATTGAATCCAGAAGTCAAAGCTGCGGCAGTATTTCTCGATGCCGAGAAAGCTTTTGACTCTGTCGAGTGGGGCTTCATGTTTGCGGTGTTACGCAGGATAGGGGTTGGGGATGTATTTCTTCACTTAGTGTCAGTGTTATACACATCGCCCACTGCCAGAGTGAGGATTGGGGATGCTGTTTCCCAGTCATTCAATATTACACGGGGAACACGACAAGGTTGCCCTCTGTCCCCGCTGTTGTACGCAATAGTTGCTGAACCATTGGCCTTTGTCATCCGTGAATATCAAACACATAGAGGGCTAGGGTTTCCAGAGTATACACTGAATATTTCCGCCTACGCGGATGACACTTTGCTATACATTTATAACCCGGAGGTAAACCTGTCCCCCATACTGCGAGAGGTGGTCCAGTTTGGTGGCCACTCTGGATTACGAATAAATTGGGATAAGTCCATCATATTTCCCCTCACTCCTGCCACTGTAGAGCCGACCATGGAGTTTCCGCTGCGCTGGACTACTGGGGCGGTGCGGTACTTAGGCATCCAATTTCATACCGACCCAGCGCTAGTGATTCGGGAAAATTACGGTAGGGCCACACAACGGCTAACGGAAGATGTAGATAAGTGGATCAGGCTCCTGCTCTCGTTAATGGGGAGAATCGCTGTTATGAAAATGGTGATTCTTCCGCGATTCCTCTTTTTGTTCCAAAATATACCTATTCTCCTGCCAAAACACCTATTAAAATACTGGCGTACACAGTTCATACGGCTCGCCTGGGCTGGTAAACAGCCTCGAATATGGTGGGATTCCCTCACTTTGCCCTATGAGTTAGGTGGGTTAGGGGCCCCAGATTTAGAGAAGTACTACAGAGCTGCAAACAGTACCTTCGCCCATTATTGGATACATGGCCCACAGGATACACCCTTTTTATATTTGGAAAGGAATGCAGCGGAACCGCTCACGCTACCCCAGACACTTACCCATCCGGCCACCAGGCGACTGCGCATCTTTGATTCCC
Organism: Calotriton arnoldi; assembly: GCA_963921515.1. Taxonomy (NCBI): domain Eukaryota; kingdom Metazoa; phylum Chordata; class Amphibia; order Caudata; family Salamandridae; genus Calotriton; species Calotriton arnoldi. The sequence goes on along the minus strand of CAWUFW010004867.1, from coordinate 1,184,182 downwards.
TAGCTGTCACTGCACAAGCCTGGCAGACACTATTACACATGCAAGCAGGGGCTTTCCTGTACTCTCCAGAGATGCCTCTTTATTGGTGTTTGTGGTTCCCGCTGGGTCAAGATGTGGAGGCAAGGCAGGCATTGCAAACTATAGGCATCAATATAATGGGTGACTTTTTGAAGGTTAGTACACTAGTTACTTGGGAGGCTTTGCAGCGTCCGGGTATGCACCGGTAGGCACGGCATTGTTTCATTTCTTCAGGGCCAGACATACGTGGCGCGCCCTCCTGGGCGAAGATTTGCTGGAACCACAGGCAATGGGGGCATTCACCACCCTTCTCAAGGTCAAGGAACCCCTTAAACTGATCACAAAATTTTACACCAGTTTGCAGGAAACTCGTCGGTCTGAAGTTCTAAGAGTTAGACTGGTTTGGCAGCGTGATTTGGGCCTTCCACTAAGTGACAAAGAGTGGCAGTATTGCTGTTCCCGCACCCGGTCGGTCTCTCTTAATGGGAGACACAGACTTATCCACTTTAAAGTCTTACATAGGGCTTACTGCACCCCTGAGCGCCAGTTTCGGTGTGGGTTAGTAGCGAACTCCCACTGCCAAAGATGTGGTGTGGAAGAAGCGGGATTCTGGCACCTAGCTTGGCAATGTGCCGGGATTCAGCTATTTTGGGGCAAAGTGTTTCAGGAGCTGGGAACCATTATTAGTGCAGATCTAGAGCCGGACCAAAGATGGCACTGCTAGGGTGGGATCTTTCCGTAGATAAGACAGTGCGACCTTTGCTAGCCATCGGACTTCTCCTGGCCAAACACTGTGTGGCAATTCGCTGGATGGGCGGCCCGCTGCCGCTGATTAAAGAATTTAAAACACAGGAGGGGGACCCAACCGTCGCAATTAAAGTGCTGGAATGAGTTTACCAGACTAAGAGCATTCACTTATTTGAATGTTCAAACTCATTCCAACACTTTAATTGCGACGGTTGGGTCCCCCTCCTGTGTTTGAAATTGTTCTGGCCCTACCCAACCTGCTTCCGGCCAAACCCCCTGCTGATTAAAGAATGGCATGCTGATATGTTGTATTGTAATACACAGGCCGATGTATATAATGAGCTGCTCCCCCCCAGAAGCCGTCCCAAGAGCTGCTGGGGACCATACCAAACATATCTCTTAAGTAAAGCTGCTAGTGCAAACTCAGACCCACAGATTACTGCTAATGAGGCAATGTCACAGGAGGTAGGAACATAGATGAGTATGGAGTCCACAGTTTGTGGCATGGTTCCATCAGCTGGGCCACTGAGTAAGAGTCGGACCTCACATAAGACTCTGGTCAGCAAAACAAAATGGTAAAACTGTGTGGGTCACGATTTGTTTCAATGGATGTAATTGTTCAAACGGAGTCCCTCAAATGCCTGATTCATGTCTTTGAGTATTAATAACCATGTGTACTGGTATGCCTCGATATGATGTAACTGTGTCCTAAGTTGTATGTATATTGTCATTCAATGAAACCAATAATTTTTTTTTTTTTTTAAAACAAAGCTTTGGACTATACCATTTCCCGCTGAAAGGCAATATTTCTCTTCATGTGTTCCCATACCTTGCGTGTCACGCAGTTTGGTGCTTACTTTCCCTCCAAGTTAAAGAACAGTAGATGTTTCGGCAACCAGGCTAATGTGCTGCATAGCTAAATACATATAAGGTCCCAAAGGGGAGACCGATTACAGTGCAAATGCTTGTTTGAATATAGGGACGATAATGGAATCAGTCCAGGTTTGAGGAATAGTCCCACGGGCAGCTGCATTAAAAACATTTGCAAGGACTGGTGCCTATAATTCGTGGCGGCCTTAAAAATATCTACTGGAGCCCAGTTGGGGCCAGGGGCTTCAGAGGCAGCAGACTTTCATATGGCTGCAACCACCTCCTCCACTGTGATCAATTGTAGGGGGGCTAAAATCAGACCACTTGTGTCACTCTGGGGTGCTGCTGGATAGTCAATACAAGGATTAAAAATACCTTCGAAATGTTCAACCCAAGTAGATGGGGCAACTAAGACTTCTATTTTTGGATTCACTATCTGACAAAAAAGGGGAGTTTATAATTTTCCAAAAAAGGCCTCTATCCCTCATGTGTTCTCCCTGTTCTAAGCCTACCCAAGCTTGGTCCCGCAACTCAGTCCTATGTTGACCTAGGGCCTGCTATAGTTTGACCTTAGGAGCTTAATTTCTTCTCTATCCCCAGGGGATTTTTGAAGAGCCTTTCTTAATTTATAATTAGCCTGTGTCCAATGTCGGTCAAACCACCCCATGGGTTGGGCCTGTTTACTAAAGTTATTCTTCGTTAGTTTATCTGCTATGACTAAAGTGATCCTACTGAAAGTTAAAACAACTTCATCAGGTGAAGGTTCAGTTTCCGTGCACATAAAGAAATCTTCTGAATTACTTTTTACCAACTTTTCTAAAACACTGGTGCATTTACTCTCGACCATTTCAAGCTAAACTCATTTTTTTGGCTGTGACAACCAAGGTCGACATCTGAAACACTTCATGAGACTGAGTTGGTAATACTACTGTAAGTGTATGTGTAAAGTGGTCGCTATGGTCGGAGACATCAATGACTAGTGTACTAGATAGGTTGTCTTTATTTGCTGACATTAGATTATGATCAATCCAAGAAGTACTACTGTTTCCACAGTAAGTCGGAAGGGGAGTACCGCCACTTTGAGTCAAGATTTCTAAATTGTGTTTATATAACAACAGGTTTAAACTGTCTCCATATGTATTATGGGGAAATTGCAACAAGTTATACCTTTAGTGTCTTCATGACTACAAATATCAGTAAGTGAATGTACATAGATGTCAATATTGAAATCCCCTGCCCAGATGAGTACCCAGTCTCCAGCAGTATCCTTTGTAAAAGAATCCAATTCTTTCTCAAGGGACCTTACATCCTCACAAAATGTATTACTAAACACATTGTTGTAAAAATGTCTCAAAACAATAGCTAGTTTCATATTTGCCTTAAGTAAAACCAGTTGGTAAAAGGGTGAGGTGGTAGAAAACTTTTTAACAGTCACCGGAGCTGTAGTTGAAACCAAGACAGACAAACTACCCTTGGCTCACCCATGTGCTGATTGTAATGCAGGGCTAATTATAGCAGTATACCCATTTATGGAGTAGTTTCCAGTATGCCAGATTTCTTGAAAACACAATATATCTGCCGTTCGGATGTAGTTGCACCATTTGGTGTTGACCAGCTTACTTTTCACGCCCGCAATATTTTAGGATCTAAGAGTGAGGAACTTTGTGGCAATATCTACTGATGAATTTGCCTTTCCCTTATTTTCATCAAAATCATAGGGTACACCTCCAGTGTCACTCTCGTTGAGCTCTTTACAGCGTCAATCTTAATCATCAAGAGTCAGTAGGGGAGCAAATCTATTGGTAGATAATGCTGGGTAAATTTCCCCTTGGATGTTCTGGGTAACTGCGGATCTCTGCACCTGGGCACTCTGCAGGGGCTCTAAGGGCTTTTAGAAATAAGCAAGAGGAACGGTCACCGTCCTTTCACCTTGACATCCTTGATACCTCTGGCATTGTTGTAGGTTAAAAAGAAGTGATAGTGGAAATTGACTATAACACAATCACCACTTTCTAGTTTGTATCTAGAGCCCACCCAGTTGATTCTCCTTACCATATTGATCTCTGTATGTAAGAGAGTTACATTGAAATTTCTATTTGACAGCCAGTGCACCACTTTATTTTGTCGACTAACCACACTTTCTTTAGTCCCGGACTTTAGCTTAGTTACACCCTTTAAGACGATGGCGTAGGATGCAGAATTAGGGGGGAGATGGAGAGTGACTTGATCTTCCCGATCAGTGTGCTGCTGAGATACACCATACTCCATATGCTCCAATATGGGTGCTTTAGTCATAGTCTCCCTGTTTGCTCTACCACAGGAGCCAGACCGTTATTGGTATAGTGGATTTCTTGGACTGTCTGGCGATTTTGAGTACTAAGGAAATTAATGTTGCTGACTTATTTGTATTATTATATAAGCTCTCATTTGTTACTCCGGAATTTTTACTTGAGAGAATCAGGGTATCTTTACAATGCCTTTCTAGGACAGCAACCCTTTCCTTTATTTCATTTAGATCCTGCAGTACCTTTTGTTCCATGGAGTCTAGTTTAGTGAATAGGTTTTCCACCAATGATTCAAGGATTCTTTGGATCTCAGGGTCTTGCTCCTTTTTTAGATCTTTCTCATGATCCCTCTTTTTGGTCAGATGGGGTTTAGTTGTTTTAAACAATTTTGTGGTTGAATTTTCAAGGATAGGAGCCTTATCACCGGATTTGATCCTTTGGAGTGGTGATGAGGTTGGTTCTGATGTATCAATAATCTCCGCTATTTCAAGGGGGTTATTTAGGAGACGCATGGGTTATTAGCTGACTTTGCATAATTTGTACTTGGGTTACCTGCTAATGAGTTTGGATTTTTGTGTACATGCACAGTAACAGCCCAAGACCGCATCTGCAACTTGTTTGGCCATGGCTAATTGCTCTTCCACGTTTATAATTTCATTTTCTATTAGACCCACAGCACCCGTTAGATAGTTTGTGATGATTCCCCCTTGGCCTACTTCCCATCAATACTTTCCAGTAGCTTTCTTTTCATCACAGTTATGTGTTTTAGATCTACTTAATTTAGGTAAAGAAATAAAAAAAAACTGAAGGTGCAACACATTTCCCACCTTGTCTAAATATACTGTAGCCGAAAGACGTAGCAGAGTCAGACCGGGGGTGGGGGGGGTGCGGGCAGCCTGGCCTCCTCTGGGCTGTGACGGGCACAGACAGGCATGCTCTTAGCCCAGTCTTTGCCTGGTCCTTGTCCGGGTGTGACCCACCTGCGTTCGTACTGAGGGAGCTGCTAATGCTTTGATGCTGTCAGAGACTAGTACTGAATTGCCAACGTGCACAGGAGCAGAACGACGCTAATTCCCAATGCCCCCTTAGGAACTCCCCTGCGAGGAAATAATCACCTCAACAAGTTTGTGCCCGTGGGGGAAAGGGGTTTGGGATAAGAAGAGACAGCCAACGATGGTACTCTGCTGCTGTTCTTGTTTCGTCTTTTTTTTCTTTCTTCTGACCTTTCAGCTGTAAGACAACATTAACCTATCACTCTATTCTTTTTCTCAACATGACTCTACATATACCTTAATTCTCTAAAACTCTTACCAGTGTACCTCTGGCTATTGCCTCTCTTCTGTACGGTAGGATTATATATTCTGACCTCTTGTTTCTTTTCTTCTCGTAGGTATTGACTGCCAGTCGAGAACAAGACTCCTTGAGACTGCTTCGGTATCAAACGGACACTTGGTAAGTATGTATCTACTTCTATTCAGAATAACAACAGGTATAGTATTTTGAACCTCTCACCTCTTGTACCTCTGACTGGAACCCAAACTTGTAGTTTAACAAATAAATGAGATTGACCAAGAATACTAGTGTCAAAGAAATATGCGATACTTAGCAACTTGTCAGTTCTCTTCAAATTCCTTTTCTCTATTTAAAGGAGCTCAACTTGAATAAGGAGTCGGAAAAAATAAGCTCGTGACAAACGTGGTTAAAAATATCAGCACCAAACGTTTGCCGCTCTCATAGAACTATATAGGGTAATTAACTTCAACCGCAACACTCGGAAGAAGAGGAGTTCACGGTGAAAAAATGTACCGCACTTGAAGGGCTCTGTGCCGGTAAACCCAAACAGAAAGCACGTTGTAACCCCAAGGAAACAAGCGTTAAGTTCTCCGAGGATAATGCTTCAAAAAAATATATAAGTTTCTCCTCACATTATTACACGCTTGGGTGACTCATTAATTCTCCAGAAAATAATTCTAAATTAGTTATTTAACTAACCTGTGACAAGGCTTTTCTCCTGATAATTCCGACGGCTAAACGACGCCCGTCGAACTACCCTCAACTATCTTTCGCGACGGAGCTCTGTTCCTAAGCTGCTTCCATGTAAATTCCTCAGGTGAAATGCGTGTTGGAACGCTCGCGCATGCTTCACGTTCCTTTCTTGATTAAGGACCAGGAACACTAGAGCGCTACTGGAAGGGCGAGTTGGCAGACACCTTGGAATTCCGGAGGTGCCAACTCGTCCTCCAATTTCTTGCGCTATTCGGGGGTTTGGATAACAGGATGCTAGCAATAATGGAACGGTGAGGAGGAAACCTCCTGGGCACCCTGACAGTACCCCCTCTCAAGGGAGGTTCCTCCACTCGTGGCTTAGTTGGAAACTTTTTATGAAAGGCTCTCATTAAACGTGGAGCGTGGACATCAGTAGACTTTTCCCAAGATCGCTCATCTGGCCCATAGCCTTTCCAGTCTATCAAGTAGTTGAGTTCTCCCTTTACCCTTTTGGAATCTAAGATTCTCTTAACTTCATACTCAGCTCCTCCTTCTCTGTCTAAGGGTTTAGGGGGTGCATTGTCTCTCAAATTGGGCTGGGTCTTTTTTAGTAGGGAGACATGAAAGACTGGATGGATTTTGGTGGTCTCTGGAAGTGTTAAACGATAGGTCACTGGATTAATGATTTTCTCTATGAGATAAGGGCCTACAAATCGTGGCTGAAATTTACGGTCACCTTTTAGCCTAAGGTTCTTGGTGTTAAGCCAGATTTTATCCCCTACTCGAAGGCTTGGTTCTTTTCTTCTTTTTCGGTCTGCAAAGCGTTTATAACGATTCTTTGTCGATGTTAGATTTTGTGTCACTGACCTATGGATCTTAGACACCTGCTGGACTATATCTTGCACCGCTGGGACTTCGACTTCCCCACATTCCATTAAGGAATTTGGATGTCGACCATAGTTCAGGTAAAAGGGTGAGTAACCAGTCGACAAATTTTTAGCATTATTGTGGGCGAACTCTGCGGTCCACAAGTATTCTGGCCAATCTCCCTTCTCGTCCAGTAAATAGAGTCTCAGATACTGCTCTAACTCTTGGTTTGTCTGCTCGGTTTGTCCATCAGTCTCGGGATGGAAACTGGTGGAATACCGATGATCTATGTGCAACCCATGTGTGTAAGCTCTCCAAAACTTCGATATAAACTGGGAACCTCTGTCTGTGACTATTATGTTTGGAATGCCGTGGACTCGGATGATATGTTGATTGAATAATTGGGTCAATTGTCTTGTAGTGGGCAACCCTTTGAGGGCGATAAAGTGTGCCATCTTCGTGAATGTATCTACACAAACTAAGATTGTGTTGTAGCCTGAACTCGAAGGTAAATCTACAATAAGGTCTAAAGAGATGGTGTGCCAGGGATGTGGGGGAGTGGGCAAAGGTCGTAGTAACCCTTTGGGTGCCTGCCTTTCCGATTTTCCCCGAGCACAGACTCCACATCCGGCAACGTATTGTTGTATATCTTGATTCATGCGAGGCCACCAAAATCGTCGTTTCTCCAGGTCTTCGGTCTTGTGAACCCCTTTATGTCCGGCCATGGGACTGTCATGGCATTCATACATGGCTTGATTCTGTAATTCTTGAGGGGGCAAATACAAAGCCTTTTCCTGATATGGGAGATTTTCTCGGATTTCTCTCTTGGGGTCTTTATCAGCCCATTCCTTCATTTCTTCTTCTGTGAACGTATGTTGAAGTTGTTCTTTTATTGTTCCTTTTGCGATGACTCCCACTATCTTTTCCTGTGGATTATTGGTTGTTCTTCAATGGATTGTTTCTGGTTCTCCGTATCCAATCTTGACAAGGCGTCTGCCTTCCCATTTTTTGCTCCCGGTCGGTATGTTATAACGAAATCATAGTCTGCAAAATACAGTGACCATCGTAGCTGCTGAGGAGTTAAAGTGCGGGCCGATTTCAGGAATTTCAGATTTCTATGGTCTGTGAAAACTGTCACGGTGTGCAGTAGCGGTCGGTGGTGGGAGTGCCGCCGGGCGCTGACGTGGGGTGGGGGAGGGGCAGGGTGGGGGGTAGTAAACTACAGATTACGGCCGATTACAGGTAAGTACACATATAACTAAATAAAACAAATTTCTTTTCTCGCGCTGCATCGCACTTGTCGCCCTGTCGTAGTCTGATCAGGTGATACGCCCCTCTAAGGTCCAGGCGGGTTTAGATTTTTGCCTCCTTCACTTGATCTAACAGCACCGATATGAGTGGTAACGGTTCTTGATCGTGATCTTGTTGATTGCTCTATAGTCAATACAAGTTCGTCGTTCTCCTCCCTTCTTTAGCACAAAAAAGAGAGGCGAGGAGACAGGAGATTGGGACGGCCTGATGAAACCATTCTCCAAGTATTTTTTCAAGTAGTCTTTCAGGTGTAAATTCTCTTGCTCGGTCAATGCATAGATCCGACTGCATGGTAGATTTGCCCCTGATTCGAGTTTGATTTTACAATCATATAGCCTGTGGGGAAGAAGCTTCTCTGCCTCTACTTCGTCGAATACATCGGCATAGTCTTCATATTCTTTTGGAATCTCTTTGGTTTGGATTACACAAATCGATGCCCCATTCTCACTAAGTCGAGCGGCAGCACTTGGCTCCTGGGGCATTTCTTTATTCGCGAAACAATGCTCCTTACAGTAGTCAGAATCCATCTTGATCGTTCTCGCGCTCCAATTTATTGACGGGTTGTGTTCAGTCAACCAAGGAAGCCCCAGTATAAGTTGGAATTGGGGGGCGTCGATCAAATTGAACTGCAAGATTTCTTGATGACCTTCTGTGGTTGTCATCTGTATGGGCTCAGTGTGGCTGGTTATAGGTCCTGAAGTTAAGTTTGTCCCGTCCACAGCTCTGACTACTTCGCTCTTTTCTTTTTTTACAGCTTTCAACCCAACATGTGTCGCAAATTTTAAATCGCAGAAGTTTCCGGTCGCCCCAGAATCAATCATTACTGAAATTCCGGTCAGGATCACCTCCCGAAATTTTAAGGTCATGGTCAAGACTAGATGAGGTGAAGACACTTGCAATGTATTGGCTACTAGATGGTTTATGGAGTTGTTTCCCCACTATCACTCACCAGCCCAACTCCGCTTACTGGTGGTGCTGCAAGTTTTCCTTCGTTTGGATTTTGGCCTTTTTTGGGCAGAACTTCACAAAATGCCCACTACCTCCACAGTACAGACATAATTTGTTTAATCGTCTTTTCTCTTTTTCTTCTTTTGTTAATGGGCCTCTGATGGTGCCGATTTGCATGGGTTCCACACCGGATGAGTTCTCTGTTGTCCTTGTCGACTCTGACCTTGCTCTGTCAAAACATGGCACGCTGGGTCTAAATTCCCTTTTTCTCTCTCCTCTCCTTTCATTTTGGCGAAAATCTATCTCTAGAACTAGATCCACCAGCGCTGAAATTTCCGTCGGGCGATTTGGAATTTGTGCCAATGCGTCTTTTAATTCCTCCTTCATTCCTCGATAGAAAACCGCCGCTCTCTTGTTTTCTGGCCACTCAGTCTCCACAACCAACTTGTTGAACTGAGCCAGGTAAGTGACCAATTCTCTGTTCCCCTGTCTCAGTTCCAGTAGTTCATTGTCCGTGGCCTGTGAAGCCTTCCTCTGATCAAATATTCGCAGGAACTCCTTTTTGAACTCTTCGAAATTGTATAAAATAGGGTCGTCTTTAGTGACCAATGGCATGTACCAAGACGCCGCATCACCACTGAGGTACGACAGGATTAACACTACTCGGCACTGAGCGTCTGGAAAAATCGTTGGGCGGCACATGAAATGTAGGGAACACTGAGTCAGAAACCTGAGCCTTTTGAGGGTGTCCATTGAATCACTCGGGAGGAATGTATGATGATACAACGAGTACCATCACAACGTGGTATGTTACATCGCGGTCTTGACAACGCAAGTCGTTACATCGACTTGCGCTGGAGGGTGCTGGATTTAGGAATAGTGTGAATTACTATTCCAACTCCAGTCTACGTACAGTAGGGAAGGTGTTGGAATAGTAATTCACACTATTCCTTAGTCTAGAGCGCCCTCCAGTGCAAGTCGATGTAACGACTTGCGTTGTGAAAACCACGATGAAACCATACCGCGTTGTAATGGTTTCGTGGTAAAGGATGTTTCCCCTCGGGAGGGGCTAAGGGTATTACCGGAGATAATGAGTGGATGACTTGAGTGGAAGCGAGGGATGTGGAACTAGTAGTGGGTCTTTGGTTTTCAATTGGGGCAAACTTTGGGTTTGATCCTGAAACTAATTCTCCCATTCTACTGGATAACTCCGACGTTTCTAACCTCAGTGTTTTATTCTCTTCCCTTACTGCTGCTAACTCCTTTTGGATATTTCCCAAAATATCTCCTAAGGTTTTTAAATCAAATCCCTCTGTCATTCTGCTCGGGTGCAATAACAACGTGGGCACTTCACTCTGTCAGAGACTAGTACTGAATTGCCAACGTGCACAGGAGCAGAACGGCGCTAATTCCCAATGCCCCCTTAGGAACTCCCCTGTGAGGAAATAATCACCTCAACAAGTTTGTGCCCGTGGGGGAAAGGGGTTTGGGATAAGAAGAGACAGCCAACGATGGTACTCTGCTGCTGTTCTTGTTTCGTCTTTTTTTTCTTTCTTCTGACCTTTTAGCTGTAAGACAACATTAACTTATAACTCTATTCTTTTTCTCAACATGACTCTACATATACCTTAATTCTCTAAAACTCTAACCAGTGTACCTCTGGCTATTGCCTCTCTTGTGTGTGCTGTAGGATTATATATTCTAACCTCTTGTTTCTTTTCTTCTTGTAGGTATTGACTGCCAGTCGAGAACAAGACTCCTTGAGACTGCTTTGGTATCAAACGGACACTTGGTAAGTATGTATCAACTTCTATTCAGAATAACAACAGGTATAGTATTTTGAACCTCTCACCTCTTGTACCTCTGACTGGAACCCAAACTTGTAGTTTAACAAATAAATGAGATTGACCAAGAATACTAGTGTCAAAGAAATATGCAATACTTAGTAACTTGTCAGTTCTCTTCAAATTCCTTTTCTCTATTTAAAGGAGCTCAACTTGAATAAGGAGTCGGAAAAAATAAGCTCGTAACAAACGTGGTTAAAAATATCAGCACCAAACGTTTTCCGCTCTCATAGAACTAAATAGGGTAATTAACTTCAACCGCGACACTCGGAAGAAGAGGAGTTCACGGTGAAAAAATGTACCGCACTTGAAGGGCTCTGTGCCGGTAAACCCAAACAGAAAGCACGCTGTAACACCAAGGAAACAAGCGTTAAGCTCTCCGAGGATAATGCTTAAAAAAAAATATAAGTTTCTCCTCACGTAATTACACGCTTGGGTGACTCATTAATTCTCCCGAAAATAACTCTAAATTAGTTGTTTAACTAACCTGTGACAAGGCTTTTCTCCTGATAATTCCGACGGCTAAACGACGCCCATCGAACTACCCTCAACAATCTTTCGCGACGGAGCTCTGTTCCTAAGCTGCTTCCATGTAAATTCCTCAGGTGAAGTGCGCGTTGGAACGCTCGCGCGTGCTTCACATTCCTTTCTTGATTAACGACCAGGAACACTAGAGCGCTACTGGAAGGGCGAGTTGGCAGACACCTTGGAATTCCTGAGGTGCCAACTCATCCTCCAATTTCTTGGGCTATTCAGGGGTTTGGATAACAGGATGCTAGCAGTAATGGAACGGTGAGGAGGAAACCTCCTGGGCTCCCTGACAGGACCGCCTCTCAAGGGAGGTTCCTCCACTCGTGGCTTAGTTGGAAACTTTTTATGAAAGGCTCTCATTAAACGTGGAGCGTGGACATCAGTAGACTTTTCCCAAGACCTCCTGGGCACCCTGACAGTTGCGCCTCCAGTTGCTGTGGTGACGTGGGAGAAACCAGGGCAGTCTGGGCTTTGTAGGCCTCACCCCACTTCGTGATCCGCTCCTCCTGGTCCTTCTGACTGCGCTCAAGACTATCCTGCAGTGCGGGAGCCCACTAATGATTTTATGCACTTACAGATGCAACGATGATGCAGGAGAAACCAGGGCAGTCTGGGGCTTGTAGGCCTCACCCCACTCCAGTGATCCGCTCCTCCTGGCCCTTCCTGACTGCGCTCAAGACGAAGTTGTTTAAATTATTACAATATTGATCTCATCAAGACACAGCATAATCAGGCTTGGTTTTATACCTGTTTCTACTAGAAATGTGGCATCATCTCACTCTATAGGGACAAATACTTGTAGCCAGAACGGAAAAAAGAGCGACCTTCCTTTCCTTCAATTTGGAATCCCACACAGCCATACAGAAATGGATAAACTCCTTTGCATGCTTATAAAGAGTCAAGATATTACATACAATGGGAAAACAGAGACCTACAGCTAACAAGGTGCCTGAAGCATCCTCCCAGAGGCATCAGCTACCACGAACAGCCGTGTATCACCTTCCTGGCCTGGGGAGGGTGACAATGAGGACACCATGGCCTGCCTGTAAAAAGATCCTTTCCTTTTTAAAATTAGCAGCTGAGCCTGTTGTTTCTACCCTGACCTCCATTATAAATGCCATGTTTACAGAAGGATATTTTCCCAAACTGTGGAAAGAGGCATCAATACTTCCCTTGCTCAAAAAGCCGAGTCTAGATCCTAAGGATGTGAATAATTTTAGACCTATATTCAGACTCCCACTTCCTGCAAAAATTGCAGAGAAAATCATGAATGAACAACTTAGTTCCTTCATGGAAGAAGCTCAGGTACTAGACCCTACTCAATATGGCTTTCGCAGTGGCCATAGTGCGGAAACTGCGTTACTTAAATCTACCGAGGAGATCAGCGCTATTCTTGATCAGGGAGGAAAAGCAGCCATGATTATGCTGGACCTCTCTGCAGCCTTTGATACGGTTCATCATGCTTTGCTGATGGACCGGCTGCGAGAGATTGGAGTACAGGGCTCGGCATGGAAATTACTTAAATCATTTCTGTCAGACAGACGACAGACAGTCACCCTAGGCGAATTCTCAACCAAACCGTACTCTCTGCCTTCTGGGGTCCCCAGGGGTCGTCCTTGAGCCCAACACTTTTTAACATCTACGTGTCGCTTTTGGCCCCCCTGATTGAATCATTTGGTTTTAATTTGACCTCATATGCAGATGACACCCAAATTGTGGTGTCATTAAGGCCAGGAGAGTTGCAGGGAACGGCATCCAGATTTCATGACTGCATGATAGCGGTGGGCAACTGGATGGCCCAAAACTGTCTCAAACTGAACTCCAGTAAGACGGAGGTAGTCTTGTTCAGTAATGACGCCAATTTTTGGAACCCGGCGTGGTGGCCTGACACACTAGGTCCTCTTCCCACGCCTGTTAAAAAGGCAAAAATTTGGGAGTCTGGATAGACAATAAACTTAGCCTCAAGGACCAGGTGAATGCAGTGGTCTCATCCACCTCCTACATTCTAAAAGCTTGTAAGAAAATCATGCATGTTTTGACTAACGATAACCATCAGTTAGTTATCACTGCTTTAGTGATGTCCAGACTGGATTATTGTAACAGTTTATATGTCAATATCCAGGAAGGACTGATGAATAAATTACAACTTTTGCAGAACGCAGGGGCTAGATTGCTGACTGGCATCCCAAAACATGCCTCCATCTCAGCTGAGATCAGAAGGCTTCACTGGTTGCCGGTGCGAAAACGGGTGCAGTTTAAGGCTCTGTGCACAGTACACAAATCCCTTTATAGAACCGGGCCCAACCATCTCAAAATGCAATTCCAATGGTAAATACCAACTAGATGTTTACGCTCTTCAGAAGCTAAACTGGTGTCTGTGCCTTTTGCTAAAAAAGCCAATTGGGGTGGAAGACGTTTTGTGGTTGGCGCAACCAAGGCATGGAATGGCCTCCCGCTGCATCTTAGAGCCTTACCAAGCCTGGTTGCCTTTAGAAAGGCTTTGAAGACTTGGCTCTTTACCGTCTAGTCTTAGGTTTTGGTTTTCACCCCTTCTGCTCAGGACCCCTGTAGGACTTCATGTAGCGCCAGGACACCTTCGGGTAGCAGATCGCGCTTTAGAAATGTCAATAACATTAACATTAACATTAACATCCTTTACAGGCAGTCAGAAGCTGAAAGTAAACTTTCAGCTGACCTACACATCACATGCAGGATTATATTGGTTAATTTAGACATGAAGTGATTAGGTCATTGAAATATCTTTAGCGACGACCCCTTTGGAAGCATTTAGCTCAATGCTTCAAATGAAGGTTAGCTCTTACCTCTTCAGATGCTTCCATTGCACCATCCTTTCCACTGCTGCTGCTCTTCTGGCTGCTTTTCACAGTTTTGGGGGGCTCCATGTCCTTCTTGGTTCCTGTCAAAAAGGGATATTTTGCCTACAGGTTTAAAAGCTGCAGTAGTCAGGCTACACAGGTTGCTTTAAGTCATGTTTCCTTGTCAGCCTAGTGAATGTTACAATATGTGCTGCAGTCCACAGGTGACATTAAACTTTTCCATGCCATTGGAATATTTTCCCCGCACCATATACTATGGCCTAACTTAAAAGTGAAATATTCTAATTAGGAGTTAGCCAATTGTGTCATGTTGTAGGGTAGGTGTCAGAGAACATCCACTGGGTCCTGGAAAGCAATTCTCCAGTGTGCAGAATTCAAAAACCAGCAGCATCATTTCACACAAAATGGGATGACCATACCAAAAATTGTTTTTTTCCCACAGTCATATTATTTGTGATCCTGGGCAATAAGGGTAGAAATGTGGGTTGTTTTACTCTTACTCTAAAACTTTAAAGGAGGGAAAACAAGCTGTAAATGAAATATTCAAATAACTGCATAAACAACTGTTTCTTAGATAAAACAGGAGATCAAGATGTAGCAATCGTGTGATATAATTTGTTATATATATATATATTCACTGAAAAACCCATAGGTTTCTGGGACGTTATAGTTGGTTGGACATTTCACTTGTACAAAACCAGAGAAATTCCACCGTTATAGTTAGTTCAGCTAACTATAACTCGCGCCCCCGCAATGTACTGCTGATGACGTCACATATTACATCACTAATGACATGGTCAGTGACATCACTGATGACATCACTGATGACATCTCAAATGACATCACTGATTACATCATCCAGTGACTGTGTGTTTCTTTAAAGTTTAAATATGTTTTATATATATGCCAAGGTGTATTGAAGAATGAGTGGGTGTATAAGTGTCTGGATGGAGGATTTAGTAGGTGCGTGACTGACTGTTTAAGTGAGTGATTAAATGTGTCTTACTGAATGCATGGGCTAGTGACTAAACTGTGTGAATGTTTGTATCAGTCTGTCTGTTGTTGTATAAGCTGCTGCATGGGTTGGTCAGTAGCTACATGAGTGTCTATATGGGTTATCGATTGGTTGCCTGAGTATTCGTATGGGTGCCTGAGTGTGTGTGTGGGTGGGTGGGAGGTGTGTGACTCTGTGCATAGATGTTTGAGTGGTTGATTCACTGGGTGTATGGATTCAAGAGTGCATGTGGAAAAAGCTGTATGGGTGGGTGAGTGTGTGTATGGGTGTGTTGGTGAGTGAATGGATGTCTCAGTGGTACATGTCCAAGTAACTACATATGTAAAAGGGAGTGTATGTGAGAGTTGGAGTATATAAATGACTATACATGAGAGTCAGTGATTGTGAGAGTGGCTGTATAGATGAGTGTGTACTTGTTTCAGTGATTGTATAAGAGAGTAAGTATGCGTTTGTTTCTGTATGAATAAGTGATGTGGTGTGTGTATAACTGTATAGGTGAGTAAATGGAAGTGTGATTGATTCTTACCATGATTGACTAGGTGTGTGAGTAACTCTATGGATCTATGGAGTGGCGATTTGTGTGAGTGTCTGTATGGGTGTACGACTGCATGTGATAGTGGCTGTATTGATGAGTGACTGCATGTATGAGTGATTGTATGGGTGAATGAGTGGATGTGTGTGTAGACCTAGGAATCAGTGAGTGCTTATGTAGTAACTGGTATTGGTGGGTCGATGGTTTCGAAAATGGTAGTCTGTATTTTACAGTAGGTGTATCAAAGGTTATATTAGGGTGTGAGGAGGTGCATCAGATTTCCACGTGGATGCTGTCATCAGTGATGTCATCAGTGATGTCATTTGAGATGTCATCAGTGATGTCATCAGTGATGTCACTGACCATGTCATGAATGATGTAATATGTGACGTCATCAGCAGTGAATTGCGGGGGCGCGAGTTATAGTTAGCTGAACTAACTATAATGGCGGAATTTCTCTGGTTTTGTACGAGTGAAATGTCCAACTAACTATAACGTCACAGAAACCTATGGTTTTTTCAGTGAATTTCTAAGGTTTTTTAAATGCTAATTTCTAACTATAACGTGCCTGAAACCTATGGTTTTTTCAGTGAATTTCAATGGTTTTTTAAATGCTAATTTCTAACTATAACGTTCCTGAAACCTATGGTTTTTTCAGTGAATTTCTAAGGTTTTTTAAATGCTAATTTCTAACTATAACATAGCAGTCTCGTTTTCAGAGTGGTGGAGAAAGGTGAGCGTGGCCTCCAAACACCTTTTAGCAATCCCACTGTGTGGGATTTACTGGAGGTAACAGGAGGGGTAGTTAGCCCCCAACGTCAACCTTGGGGGCCAACTACCCCTTTTATTACCTCCAGTAAGTCCCACACAGCAAGATTGCTAACTTGTTATATCAGGCCCGCCCCCTCCCTGCAGCACTGTGCAAACGCGGCCCCTGGCACGTTGTAAGTTAAGGGATTAAGTCCCCTTGAATCCTGAGGGTTCCTGGGGGCCAACTAGCCCACCAGGTACCTCCAGTAAGCGCCACAGAGCTGCGTTGCAGAGAGGTGTTCCGAGGCCATGCCCCTTTTTACACCACGCTGAAAACGCGGCTTCTAGTGCACTGCTGCTCGGAGGATGAAGTCCACTTGTGTCCTGAGGTCCTCAGGACACAAGAGGACCTCATCGCCCCACCAGCAGTGCGCCAGAAGCCGCGTTTGCAGAGTGTTGTAAAAAGGGGCGTGGCCTCTGACCACCTCTCTGCAACGCAGCTCTGTGGCACTTACTGGAGGTACCTGGTGGGCTAGTTGGCCCTCAGGGACCCTCAGGATTGAAGGTGACTTAATCCCCCAATTTACAACGCACCAGAGGGCACATTTGCACACTTGTTTTGTTAGGCCCCGCCCCCTCCCTGCACCACTGTGCAAATGCGCCCCCTGGCACATTGTAAATTGGGGGATTAATTCCCCTTGAGTCCTGAGGGTCCCTGGGGGCCAACTAGCCCACCAGGTACCTCCAGTAAGCACCACAGAGCTGCATTGCAGAGAGGTGTAAAAAGGGGCATAGCCTCGGAACACCTCTCTGCAACGCAGCTCTGTGGCGCATACTGGAGGTACCTGGTGGGCTAGTTGGCCCCCAGGGACCCTCAGTATTCAAGGGGAATTAATTCCCCAACTTACAACGTGCCAGGGGGCGCGTTTGCTGAGTGCTGCAGGGAGGGGGCGGGGCCTCCGGCACGATGCCGGCTTTTTTTTTTAATTTATTTTTTGTAGAAGGGGGGCTGTGTGGCCCCCTTCTTTTACAATATTTGGGGCCCTGGAGACCATATCCCCCAGGGCCTGACCCGTTTTTTACTTTGTTTTTTTTCTTTTAAGCGTGGAAGGGGGCCGCGCGGCCCCCCTCCCGAGGCCAATTTCGGTCCCGGGGACCCCAACCCCTGGGGCATGGCCACAAATTTTTATTTTTATATTTTTTAAGGAGGGGGGCTGCGTGGCCCCCCTCCTGAGGCCTCTATTGGACCCAGGGACCCCATCCTCCGGGACTGTGCCTCTTATTTCTTTTATTTTTTATTATTTATTTATTGATGGAGGGGGGCCGTGTGGCCCCCCTCCTGGGCCACTTCTGGCCCCGGGGACCCCATGGCCCGGGCCCGGCCCTTTGCGATGGGGACCGTGGGGGGAGCCCCAATGCCCCCACTTCCCGCCGGCTCCCCACCTCCTGCGGGAGCCGGCATTGCTTTTGAGCAAGGGGAGCTGCTGACATGCAGCTCTCCTTGTTTAAAAGTAATTCTGCTTTGCTTCCTTGAAGCGAGAGCAGGTTTCCCTGCTCTCGCTTCAAGGAAGCAAAGCAGCGTTTGCTATGGCAGGGCGGGAGCCGTGCTCCCGCCCTGCCATAGCAAACAGCAGTGTCCAGGGGTGGGCACCCGGGACACTGCAGGAGCCGGCCCTGGGGGGTGGCGGTCCGCAGGGCCATCAAGGGCTCCAGCAGGGGGCCACGCGGCCCCCCTCTCAACGTTTCTAAAGCCCCGGGGAGGTGGTGGTCCCTGGGGCTTGGGGGTCCGTAACGGACCCCCACATTTAAATAAAGATTGCCCCGGGGAGGTGGTGGTCCCCGGGGCGTGTGGGGGGCTCTTGCCCCCCCCACACTTCTTTTAAAAAATAAAAAAAAACACAGCCCCGGGGAGGTGGCGGTCCCCGGGACTGCGGGGGGGCCGCGTGCCCCCGCATACAATTGATAAAGCCCCGGGGAGGTGGTGGTCCCTGGGGCAGCGTGGGGGGGTGGGACCCCCCACGCATTCTTTTTTTTTAAATCCCCGGGAAGGTGGTGGTCCCCGGGGCTGCGGGGGCCCCCGTGGGCCCCCGCTATTAGTTTTTTTTGACAATGCCCCCAGGACCTGGCCCACCCGGGGGCCTCATTAAAATGAAGCTCGGGAGCCCGCGCTTCATTTTTTTTTTATTTTCAGCGGGATTCGTGACCCCAACGCAAATTCCGCTGAAATTATTTTAAAAAAAATGCTTTTTCTGGCCCTGGGGGCCCTTGTGGGACCCCCTGATCAGGCCTAGGGGGTCAGGGTGTTTCTACCCTGCCTCCTTTTCTTCTTTTTTAACCTCTTTTTCACTGTTTTCTTGTGACTCGGTTCTACCGAGTCACAAGATGGCTGCCAACACTTTCTTGTTTGGAGTGTTAGCAGCCAATCAGAGTGAAGCTCGTGCCCGGGAGGGTTCGCGAACCCTCCTCGGTGCTCAGATATATACATTTTTTCTTTCTTTAATTTCTCAGCAACTACTGAACGGATTTACACCATTTAACAAAAAGGACTCTTTCTGATCCAAGGGCTACCTTTTTGCCAAATTTGGTGTAATTCCGTTCAGCAGTTCGGGCTGTAGCTTTGTCTAAAGTTTCCTATGGAAATTAACATGGGGAAAACGCGTTTTGGGACCCCCTTTTTTCTCGGCCCCGCTTGACGAATCACCCCGAAACTTTCAAGACCGGAGCTGACCGGAGCGGGCCACTAGTTTTGAAAATTTCGCGAAGATTCGTCAAACGACGCCAAAGTTATTGGGGAAACAAAAAACGTTTTTCCTATGGAAACTAGGTCCTAACTATAACTACCTACTGGCGTCCGCCAGAAGGTAATATATATCAATCAACTTCTTTCAATAAAGCGATCACTCAGAGTCCATACAGCTGCCAGATGGTTAATTTCAGTAACGCGTTTCGCTTGTCAAGCAAGCTTGTTCACACACTGCATTGAGGGCTGTGACTGCCATACATGGTGGATAACAGAAAGAAAAAAGGGGACAATACAAGGGTTTGCACATACTGTAAAAATGGCATCCTTCTTGGAATGGTCAAATTGCGGAAGTAAGTCAATATTACATTCATATTGAGAACTTTCTCTTATACATTGTGATTCTAATTGCTCTGAAAATCATCAATGATGCACATATAACCATCTTACAATGCAGTGCAGATCATAATAGTCAATTTGCCCAATTACCCTGTAAGTACTCGTATATTTGTGATACAAATACAAAAAGAAACATCCTTTGATGTTGACATAAAATAGAGAAAAACCTTGCAAGTGCTTTGTCCCTGGTACGTTTGAAACAGTATATGTGGCTTAGTGTCCATATAGGTACTCTATAGTTTTTCACTGTATCCACAGGTTAGAGTTCTCACTGTTTCCGGCTAGTGCTCTACTGCAATTTAGTATACAACATAGACCCGCAATAAATCCTTTCGGCAAGTGCCCAAATATGCGATAGGTCATTTAAGAGTTATACCTCTGTTATCCCACTCTTGTACATTTACCCTCCATAAACCATGATTCCACAATAATAGATATACACTAAAAGCATTCAAAAGTGAGGTGATCAGAAAAACTCCCAATGTAATATACCACCCTGATAGAAAAATGGGGGGAATTCCCTTAAGGCGACATCTCTTATCTGTCAGGTGCTGCCCTCCACCATGAAGATGTTTGAAGAAAAGGTTAAGGGTCCAGTGCCGGGAGCAGTTCCTGTAAGACGGCCCCTTCCTTTTCTCCTGTGATTAAAAAAGAAGAGAGCCATGAGTTAATCTCATAGAAGGGGTTAAGATCAATCAATAAACAAAACATCATGCATACAGACAAAAACCGAAATTCTAAAGCCAGCAATTTTACAAGACAGAGCAGTTCATGTGTTTTCTTATTCATGAAGGTGAATGCTCATCTCCTCATCCTGGTTGTGCCCCTCCGGGCTTTTGGTTTGTAAGTTAATGATATGCCAGGATTCCCTCTTACGCAACTGGAGTTCTCTGTACCCACCCCTGTAATTCTGCTGGATTTGTTCTATTGCAAAATAGGTGAGGAGCGAGTTGTTAGAGAGATGGTACTCTGCAAAGTGTCTATCTACTGGGTAATGGGGGTCCTTGTTGCTAATCGCCCTCATGTGCTCTAGAACCCTCTTCTTAGTGGCTAGTGTAGTGCTGCCTACGTACCGTTTTTTACATGGGCATTCAAGGATATAAATAGTAAATGTAGTGCCACAAGTAAGAAATTGATTGATGTTTTTCTCTCCTGTAGGGGTCACGTATGATTTTCTCATGAGGCTATTGCGACACGCTTTGTAATGTCCACACGGAAAAAATCCCTGTGGGTCAAGGCGAGTGTTCAAGTATTTGTTGGTGATATTCCCTTTGACCAGCAAATCTCTAAGATTTTTACCTCTCCTTATGTGATTTGGGGTCGTTTTGGTAGTTCCTGACCAATTGTAGGGTCACTGGCTAAGATGTTCCAATTCTGGTTGAGAATTTTAGAGATTTTAGAGGATTCCCTGTTGAAGGTCAGGATCACCCTAGTAGAGGTATTTTCCTCTGGGGCGATTTTCTCTTCTAGGGTTTCCTCTCTTTTGATTTTGCTGACCTTCTCCTTAGCCCTTTCCAATACCCACCTGGGGTATCCTCTTTCCCTGAACCTGGTCATCATAATCTCCTGTTCTTCTAGAAAGTCTTCCTAATTGCTACAGTTTCGTCTTGCTCTCAGCAGCTCTCCGTACGGGATACTCCATTTTAGTGGTTCTGGGTGGCTGCTGAAGGCATGAAGAAGACTGTTACCCACTGTTGCTTTTCTGTGTAGTTTGGTACTCAAATGGTTGTTCCTGATTTCTACTACCACATCCAAGAATTCAATGCGCTCTCTACTCATGGAGTATGTGAGATTAAGGTTAAATGTATTCTCATTCAGTTTTTCAATCATGCTCTTTGCATCTTCCTCACTTCCCTTGTATATGATAAACAGATCATCAATGTATCTGTACCACTTCACCACTCTGTTCCCACTGCCATCAGAACTCAGATTGTGTTGTATTTCTTCTTCCCATACACCTAGGAACAGGTTGGCAAAGCTAGGGGCAAAGCAAGTACCCATGGCAGTACCAAGGCTTTGCTTGTACATAGTGCCATTGAATAGAAACTTGTTGTTGACAAGACAACATTTCATAATTTCTAATACCATTCTAGTGTGTTCAAAATAACACATTCTCCGATTTTTCAAGAAATGCTGACAACATTGTATGCCCAGGGAATGATCAATGACTGAATACAAGGAATTCACATCCATAGTTATGAGCAAGTAGTCTTCTTCCCAGTCTATATTATTAATCTTTACCAGGAAATCTTTAGTGTCTTTTACGTATGAGGGTAAAGTCATCACATATTCATGGAGAAAATGATCTATGTATTTTGAGATATGTTCTGAGACGCAGCCTATTGAGGAGACAATGGGTCTCCCAGGAGGTATAGTGGGGTTCTTATGGACTTTTGGTAACAGATAAAAAAATCGGTGTTCTGGGATAGTCACATTTGAGATAGCAATATTCTTCCCAATGGAGGATCCCTTTATCTTTCCAAGTTGTAAGCATGCCCCATATTTCAACAATACTGGCGTTGTATTCCTGCATATTAGTTTTGATCTAAAATCTGGTATCATCGAGTTGTCTTTGTGCTTCAGGAATGTATGAAGCCCTATCCCAAAGTACAATATTTCCTCCTTTGTCAGCAGGGCGTATTATAATGTTCTCGTCGTCTGTCAAGAATTTGACTAAATTCCATAGATTTTTAGTGAAATTGAGGGGCTTCTTGCATCTTTGTGTACGTTTGCGAAACTTCATTAAGTCCTTGGTTACTGTCTCGTGAAATGCATCTATGTTATCATGTGGCATTGTAGGTAGAAAGACAGATTTGGGTTTAAAGTTTGTTTTGGTTGGCTGGTCGATACTCAACTCGGTGTTCTCTTCAATCGGGCCTAGTCCAGTCTCCACATACAGGTCCTGCATTGCCTGAAGGGCATCCATATCTGCTATGGTCAGATATCTATTTGATTCCATATTGTCTATTACTTGCTGGTTCGAGATAGGGGTCACGTTTTCTTGATATGATAGTTGTCATCCCCTGATGGTATGCCATTTTTTTAGTTTAAGTTTCCTGACAAATTTAAACACATCTATTCTGGTCTCCAGATAATCAAAGGTGTTACTGGAGCAGAAGGAAAGCCCTAAGCAAAGTGTGCGTTTCTCCTGTGTGGTTAACGGTCTATGGGAAAGATTAATGATTGTTTTATTTACTGTTTCGTCAACCATTAATTCTGTGTCTTCGGGCCTACTGATCTGGTTCCCATGAGCCTCTTTCCTCATCCCCTTCCTCTTTTGGATCCTCTGTCGCTGTCGCTTTCTTCTCCTCCAGTTCCTTCCTGGCTTCTTCCTCTTCTTCGACCTCGTTGTCCTCGACCTCTCCCTCGTGTTTTCGGTGTTTGCACAGTTCTTGGGGTTTGCCTCCCAGTCCGTAGGAGGCGGTACTCATCTAAAATAGTGGCTTGTACCCTTGTGCCCAGTTCTCTTTTTACTGCTCTATTTTCAACCAGTGGAGGGTCGCCTTCTGTGTCACTGCTGGTGATGGAGTCTGTGCCACTCACGTTTGTTGTTAGGTTTTCAATTGTTCTCCTTGTGACATCTTATCATACAGATGGTCGTATTTATGGCTGGATGTCAGTATTCTGCCGCTTTCGTAATCGGCGCAATGCCGGTGTAGTTTCCTTTGTTTTCGTGCCTTGATGTCAACTTCGTAGAGTCTTAGTCTTGTTCTAAGCTCGTCTATGTATTTCTTGATTATTTCTTGCTCTTTGTGAGTTTTCAATTCTTCTTCCAAAGACTTAAGTTCCCGTAGTATCTCCTCTCTGTCCTCCCATGCATATTTCACCAAAATGGTTAGCATCTGCTTTGAACTTTTGGCGGAATTCTCTGCCCATTCCTCCAACATTTTGGGGTTTGGTGATTCGTATGATGGGGTTGTGTAAATACGTAATCCTCGTGGCACCATGTCTTTATCCATGTCATCTTGTAGGGAAATTGCTTCCCACCATTTGGAAGTCTCTGATTTTTTGTTTCTCAAGTTTTCTAAGTTTATCTTTTAGGCTACTGTCTTGTACTTGTGTTTCTTTCTTTTGCTGGTCTTTATTGGGCGCTCGTGCGAATAGACTCCGGGCAGCTGCCCTCCTCTCATTTTCTTCTTCCATGAATCTGTTTGTTGAGAGGGATTTGTCTGTATGCGTGATCTAAAAGGTTTGTGGAATGCGTACAAACTGAAAGGTTACTGGTAGTTGTATCTCCCCCTCCTGCTTATGGAGGTTCCTGCTGCAAATTGTGTCCTTTGTAATAAGCACGTTCTCATGATATCTGCCTCTGTGGTCCACACACGGCCTTACAATGTGAAGTGGGTAGCACTATATGGGAGCTGAGTTAAAGATGTGCCAAAGTGGTTGGATACGTTGTGTCCCTGCACTTCAATGCGCGCTTGGGGCACCTCCGTGCAAGTAGACTGGTGAGGGAACGAAAACAGGGTCAATATCCTTACTGTGTCTTTGTCACAAAGCTAATATAGTCTTTAGCACGGTGTGGCCTGACCCTCTATTTTCTCAGTGGCTGGAAATGATTGCGTTGATAATGTGGGCCTCAATTGCCCAATTCTTGTGGTTGTGCTCCATCTAGATTGTGAATATAGTTATATCCATGCTTATCAACGGGCACTTGGGGCAATTGCGGCCGTTTCGTACTACCGACCTAGTGAGTAAGCCAAGCGGAGTCAGTGTCAGAATTGAGTCTATGTCACTGTTGTTGCAAGTTAGTTTTTAGTCTTTAGTCTCCATAGACACGCTCCTCTCCATGCCGCGATCGGACAGGGATGTGAGAAGGACACGCATCTGTTTCAACCATACTAGGGACAAGAGCACTTGCAAGGTATTTCTCTATTTTATGTCAACATCAAAGGATGTTTCTTTTTGTATTTGTATCACAAATATACGAGTACTTACAGGGTAATTGGGCAAATTGACTATTATGATCTGCACTGCATTGTAAGATGGTTTTATGTGCATCATTGATGATTTTCAGAGCAATTAGAATCACAATGTATAAGAGAAAGTTCTCAATATGAAGGTAATATTGACTTACTTCCGCAATTTGACCATTCCAATATGGATGCCATTTTTACAGTATGTGCAAACCCTTGTATTGGCCCCTTTTCTCTTTCTGTTATCCACTATGTATGGCAGTCACAGCCCTCAATGCAGTGTGTGAACAAGCTTGCTTGACAAGCGAAATGCGTTACTGAAATAAACCATCATCTGGCAGTTGTATGGACTCTGAGTGATCACTTTATTGAAAGAAGTTGATTGATACTATATCTGGCGCGCTCTGCCGGCTGCAGCAATCCTCTGCCAAGGGGCAAGGGGAGACAGAAGGAGCACCGCTTTGCAACATATATATATATATGTATATATATATATATATATATATATATATATATATATATATATATATATATATAATTATCTACTGGCGGTCGCCAGTAGATAGTTATAGTTAGGACCTATTTTCCATAGGAAATCCGCAACATTCTATTTGAAATAACGTTGGCGCCGGTTGACGAATCTTCGCGAAAGTTTCCAACTTGTTGGGGCGCTCCGGTCTGCTCCTATCCTGAAAGTCTTGGGGTGATTCGTCAAGCGGGGGCCGAGAAAAAAGGGGGGTCCCAAAACATGTTTTCCCCATTCATTTTTCCATAGGAACCTTTCATCGCAGCTACAGCCCGAACTGCTGTACGGAATTACACCAAATTTGGCAAAGAGGTAGCCCTTGGTTCAGTGTCGTGCCTTTTGCTTAAATGGTGTAAATCCGTTCAGTAGTTCCTGAGAAAATCAAAAGTAAAATCACATATATATCTAGGCGGAGCCTAACCACACATGTCATCGTGAGATCTGATTGGCTGTCAGCACTTCATCCTGGAATTGCTGGCAGCCATCTTGGGACCAATATACATGATAGTACCCCATTAAAATGCATTGTAGTGAATCAAAGATTTTGAGGGTTACCAAAAGGAGAACTATAAAGGGTGATAACAGACTTTAGTTACATTAGAATTCATTTGTTGATGGTACCATACTAATTTCAGGAATTGTGGTGTGTTCTAAGGTGATTTTACCCTGTGAAAAACCTTCTGCTGGGATATCATGAATCATGTTTGAGAGAAAACTATTTTCACATGCTTGTCCCATAGAGTTTTGGAAGGTGATCCAGAAGCTAAAATGAGAGCATATTTTCTGTAAATTCACATTATCTTTCTCAGTCATGTGAGAATGAAGTCTGACATTCTCAGTAAAACATGTACATCCAACAAGGGCAGAGACTGTCAGTTGATTCCTGTGTGTTCTACTGCAGCTTCCCAGAGTGTTCTAAAGAACAACTAGAGTGCTAACAGCCTTACTTATGACAAAAGTATGGCACACCTGAAGCCATCTTGATTGGAATCAACTGGTAACACTTAAAACATTTAATTTAAAAAGGAACAAAATGATGGGGTTCATTTTGTCATAGAAATTATGGTTAGTGCTGTAGAAAGAAAAATTAGGACATGTTTCAAGTGGGATCTCAAATATCTTCCTGTTATATTTCAACAGGAGCAGCCTGCCAGTTGATGCCTTTGTGTTCTACTGCAGCTTCCCAGAGTGTTCTAAAGAACAACTAGAGCGCTAACAGCCTTACTTATGACAAAAGTATGGCACACCTGAAGCCATCTTGATTGGAATAAACCGGTAACACTTACAATATTTAATTTAAAAAGGAACAAAAAGAACTAAAACACTACCCCCAGCACGACCCCTACACTACACAAACACCACTGCACTACCCTAAACCCTAAAACACTATCCCCAGCACGACCCCCTACACTACCCAAACACCACTGCACTAACCTAAATCCTAAAACACTACCCCCAACACGACCCCCTACACTACCCAAACACCACTGCACTACCCTAAAACATGACCCCCTAAACTACACAAACACCACTGCACTACCCTAAACCCTAAAACACACAAAGCTAATATAGTCTTTAGCACGGTGTGGCCTGACCCTCTATTTTCTCAGTGGCTGGAAATGATTGCGTTGATAATGTGCGCCTCAATTGCCCAATTCTTGTGGTTGTGCTCCATCTAGATTGTGAATATAGTTATATCCATGCTTATCAACGGGCACTTGGGGCAATTGCGGCCGTTTCGTACTACCGACCTAGTGAGTAAGCCAAGTGGAGTCAGTGTCAGAATTGAGTCTATGTCACTGTTATTGCAAGTTAGTTTTTAGTCTTTAGTCTCCATAGACACGCTCCTCTCCATGCCGCGATCGGACAGGGATGTGAGAAGGACACGCGTCTGTTTCAACCATACTAGGGACAAGAGCACTTGCAAGGTATTTCTCTATTTTATGTCAACATCAAAGGATATTTCTTTTTGTATTTGTATCACAAATATACGAGTACTTACAGGGTAATTGGGCAAATTGACTATTATGATCTGCACTGCATTGTAAGATGGTTATATGTGCATCATTGATGATTTTCAGAGCAATTAGAATCACAATGTATAAGAGAAAGTTCTCAATATGAAGGTAATATTGACTTACTTCCACAATTTGACCATTCCAATATGGATGCCATTTTTACAGTATGTGCAAACCCTTGTATTGGCCCCTTTTCTCTTTCTGTTATCCACTATGTATGGCAGTCACAGCCCTCAATGCAGTGTGTGAACAAGCTTGCTTGACAAGCGAAACGCGTTACTGAAATAAACCATCATCTGGCAGTTGTATGGACTCTGAGTGATCACTTTATTGAAAGAAGTTGATTGATACTTTATCTGGCGCGCTCCGCCGGCTGCAGCAATCCTCTGCCAAGGGGCAAGGGGAGACAGAAGGAGCACCGCTTTGCAACATATATATATATATATATATATATATATATATATGTATATATATATATATATATATATTATCTACTGGCGGTCGCCAGTAGATAGTTATAGTTAGGACCTATTTTCCATAGGAAATCCGCAACATTCTATTTGAAATAACGTTGGCGCCGGTTGACGAATCTTCGCGAAAGTTTCCAACTTGTTGGGGCGCTCCGGTCAGTTGATTCCTTTGTGTTCTACTGCAGCTTCCCAGAGTGTTCTAAAGAACAACTAGAGTGCTAACAGCCTTACTTATGACAAAAGTATGGCACACCTGAAGCCATCTTGATTGGAATCAACTGGTAACACTTAAAACATTTAATTTAAAAAGGAACAAAATGATGGGGTTCATTTTGTCATAGAAATTATGGTTAGTGCTGTAGAAAGAAAAATTAGGACATGTTTCAAGTGGGATCTCAAATATCTTCCTGTTATATTTCAACAGGAGCAGCCTGCCAGTTGATGCCTTTGTGTTCTACTGCAGCTTCCCAGAGTGTTCTAAAGAACAACTAGAGCGCTAACAGCCTTACTTATGACAAAAGTATGGCACACCTGAAGCCATCTTGATTGGAATAAACCGGTAACACTTAAAACATTTAATTTAAAAAGGAACAAAATGAGGGGGTTCTTTTTGAAATAGAAATTATGGTTAGTGCTGCAGAAAGAAAAATTAGGGCATGTTTTAAGTGAGATCTCAAATCCTCTTCTATTTCATTAGAAAATTCTGACATGCAGACTGAAACAATCACTTTCAATACCAACAGCAGACTTCCAGTTAACTCCCTGGTGAGCAGTAGCTTTACTGCAGTGATCTAATGAACAACTAGAGTGCTAACATTCTGAATTTATGGCAAATGTGAGACACATCTGAATGCCTTCTTGATGGAATCAAAGTAAATAACTGAAAGCAATTCCTACTGAGGAGACTGCAGTGAATGAGGAAATTAAGAAACTTCATAACAAAGAAGTCTTCCAAGATGGCCACCAGTGAAAAAAGAGCCCAAATGTAGCACAAATATTACCCAGATGTAGCCCACATATAGCCCAATGACAAAAGTGTGCAAAACACTTTTTATTTTTAGTTTTTTTGCAGTTTTATGTAGTGCAGACTGGTCAGGTATTGGAGCGTTGCATCTTAAAACATGACCCCCTACACTACAAAAACACTACTGCACTACCCTAAACCCTAAAACACTACCCCCAGCACGACCCCTACACTACACAAGCACCACTGCACTATCCTAAACCCTAATACACTACCCCCAGCACGACCCCCTACACTACCCAAACACCACTGCACTACCCTAAAACATGACCCCCTACACTACACAAACACCACTGCACTACCCTAAACCCTAAAACACTACCCCCAGCACGACCCCCTACACTACACAAGCACCACTGCACTACCCTAAACCCTAAAACACTACCCCCAGCATGACCCCCTACACTACACAAACACCACTGCACTACCCTAAACCCTAAAACACTACCCCCAGCACGACCCCCTACACTACCCAAACACCACTGCACTAACCTAAATCCTAAAACACTACCCCCAACACGACCCCCTACACTACCCAAACACCACTGCACTACCCTAAAACATGACCCCCTAAACTACACAAACACCACTGCACTACCCTAAACCCTAAAACACTACCCCCAGCACAACCCCCTACACTACACAAGCACCACTGCACTACCCTAAACCCTAAAACACTACCCCCAGCACGACTCCCTACACTGCCCGAACACCACTGCACTGCCCTAAACCCTGAAACACCAGCCCCTGCATGACCCCCTACACTGCCCGAACACCACTGCACTGCCCTAAACCCTGAAACACCACCCCTAGCACGATCCCCTACACTGCCCGAACACCACTGCACTGCCCTAAACCCTGAAACACCACCCCCTTCACGACCCCCTACACTGCCTGAACACCACTACACTGCCCTAAACCCTGAAACACCACCCCCAGCACGACCCCCTACACTGCCCGAACACCACTGCACTGCCCTAAACCCTAAAACACCACCCCCAGCAGGACCCCCTACACTGCCCGAACACCACTGCACTGCCCTAAACCCTGAAACACCACCCCCTGCACGACCCCCTACACTGCCTGAACACTACTGCACTGCCCTAAACCCTGAAACACCATCCCCAGCACGACCCCCTACACTGCACGAACACCACTGCACTGCCCTAAACCCTGAAACACTACCCCCAGCAAGACCCCTACACTGCCCGAACACCACTGCACTGCCCTAAACCCTGAAACATCACCCCCAGCAAGACCCCCTACACTGCCCGAACACCACTGCCCTAAACCCTGAAACACCACCCCCAGCAAGACCCCCTACAGTGCCCGAACACCACTGCACTGCCCTAAACCCTGAAACACCAGCCCCAGCACAACCCCTACACTGCCCGAACACCACTGCACTGCCCTAACCCCTGAAACACCACCCCCTGCACGACCCCCTACACTGCCCAAACACCACTGCACTGCCCTAAACCCTGAAACACCACCCCCTGCATGACCCCCTACACTGCCCAAACACCACTGCACTCCCCTAAACCCTGAAACACCACCCCCAGCACGACCCCCTACACTGCCCGAACACCACTGCACTGCCCTAAACCCTGAAACACCACCCCCTGCACGACCCCCTACACTGCCCGAACACTACTGCACTGCCCTAAACCCTTAAACACCAACCCCAGCACGACCCCCTACACTGCACGAACACCACTGCACTGCCCTAAACCCTGAAACACTACCCCCAGCAAGACCCACTACACTGCCCGAACACCACTGCACTGCCCCAAACCCTGAAACATCACCCCCAGCAAGACCCCCTACACTGCCCGAACACCACTGCCCTAAACCCTGAAACACCAACCCCAGCAAGACCCCCTACACTGCCCGAACACCACTGCACTGCCCTAAACCCTGAAACACCACCCCCAGCACGACCCCCTACACTGCCCGAACACCACTGCTCTGCCCAAAACCCTGAAACATCAGCCCCAGCACGACCCCCTACACTGCCCGAACACCACTGCACTGCCCTAAACCCTGAAACACCAGCCCCAGCACGACCCCCTACACTGCCCGAACACCACTGCACTGCCCTAAACCCTGAAACACCACCCCCAGCACGACCCCCTACACTGCCCGAACACCACTGCACTGCCCTACACCCTGAAACACCAGCCCCAGCACGACCCTGTACACTGCCCGAACACCACTGCACTGCCCTAAACCCTGAAACACCAGCCCCAGCACGACCGCCTACACTGCCCGAAAACCACTGCACTGCCCTAAACCCTGAAACACCAGCCCCAGCAAGACCCCCTACACTGCCCGAACACCACTGCACTGCCCTAAACCCTCAAACACCAGCCGCAGCACGACCCCCTACACTGCCCGAACACCACTGCACTGCCCTAAACCCTCAAACACCAGCCCCAGCAAGACCCCCTACACTGCCCGAACACCACTGCACTGCCCTAAACCCTGAAACACCAGCCCCAGCAAGACCCCCTACACTGCCCGAACACCACTGCACTAAACCCTGAAACACCACCCCCAGCAAGACCACCTACACTGGCCGAACACCACTGCATTGCCCTAAACCCTGAAACACCACCCCCTGCACGACCCCCTACACTGCCCAAACACCACTGCACTGCCCTAAACCCTGAAACACCACACCCTGCATGACCCCCTACACTGCCCGAACACCACTGCACTGCCCTAAACCCTGAAACACCACCCCTCAGCACGACACCCTACACTGCCCGAACACCACTGCACTGCCATAAACCCTGAAACACCACCCCCAGCACAACCCCCTACACTGCCGAACACCACTGCACTGCCCTAAACCCTGAAACACCACCCCCTGCACGACCCCCTACACTGCCGGAACACCACTGCAGTGCCCTAAACCCTGAAATACCACCCCCAGCATGACCCCCTACACTGCCCGAACACCACTGCACTGCCGTAAACCCTGAAACATCACCCCCAGCAAGACCCCCTACACTGCCTGAACACCACTGCCCTAAACCCTGAAACACCACCCCCAGCAAGACCCCCTACATTGCCCGAACACCACTGCACTGCCCTAAACCCTGAAACACCACCTCCAGCACAATCCCCTACACTGCCTGAACACCATTGCTCTGCCCTAAACCCTGAAACACTAGCCCCAGCACCACCCCGTCCACTGCCCGAACACCACTGCACTGCCCTAAACCCTGAAACACCACCCCCAGCACGACCCCCTACACTACCCGAACACCACTGCACTGCCCTAAACCCTAAAACACTCCCCCAGCACGACCCCCTACACTACCCAAACACCACTGCACTGCCCTAAACCCTAAAACACTCCCCCAGCACGACCCCCTATACTACCCAAACACCACTGCACTGCCCTAAACCCTAAAACACTATCCCTCGCATGACCCCCTACACTACCCAAACACCAATGCACTACCCTAATCCCTAAAACACTACCCCCCGCCTGACCCCCTACACTACCCAAAGACCACTGCACTACTCTAAACCCTAAAACACTACCCCCCGCACGACTCCCTACACTACCCAAAGACCACTGCACTACCCTAAACCCTAAAACACGACCTCCTACACTACACAAACACCACTGCACTACCCTAAACCCTAAAACACTACCCCCTACACTACACAAACACCACTGCACTACCCTAAACACTAAAAAGCTACCCCCAGCACGAACCCCTACACTACCCAAACACCACTGCACTACCCTAAACCCTAAAACACTACCCCCAGCAGTACCCCCTACACTACCCAAACACAACTGCACTACCCTAAACCCTAAAACACTACCCCCAGCAGTACCCCCTACACTACCCAAACACCATTGCACTACCCTAAACCCTAAAACACTACCCCCAGCAGTACCCCCTACACTACCCAAACACCACTGCACTACCCTAAACCACTATCCCCAGCACGACCCCCTACACTACCCAAACACCACTGCACTACCCTAAACCCTAAAACACTACCCCCAGCACGACCCCTACACTACCCAAACACCACTGCACTACCCTAAACCCTAAAACACTCCCTCCAGCACGACTCCCTACACTACCCAAACACCACTGCACTACCCTAAACCCTAAATCTACCCCCAGCATGACCCCCTACACTACACAAACACCACTGCACTACCCTAAACCCTAAAACACTACCCCCAGCACGACCCTCTTCACTACCTAAACACAACTGCACAATTTGTTACAGGCGTTGCAACGCAGGCCTGTGGTGCTTACTGGAAGTACCTGGTGGGCTAGTTGGGCCCCAGGGACCCTCAGGATTCAAGGTGACCTAATCCCCCAACTTAAAACGCGCCACGGGGCGCGTTTGCACAGTGGTGAAGGGAGAGGGCGGGGCCTCAGGTGACATGTGCGCAAACACGCCCTGTGGTGCGTTTTAAGTTGGGGAATTAATTCCCTTTGAATCCTGAGGGACCCTGGGGGCCAACTAGCCCACCAGGTACCTTCAGTAAGCACAACAGAGTTGCGTTGCAGAGAGGTGAAAAAACGTGCGTGGCCTCGGAACGCCTCTCTGCAACTCAGCTCTGTGGTCCTAACTGTAGGTACCTGGGGGGCTAGTTGGGCCCCAGGGACCCTCAGGATTCAAGGGGACTTAATCCAGCAACTTAAAACATGCCACGGGGCGCGTTTGCACACATGTCACCTCAGGCCCCCCCTCCCTTCACCACTGTGCAAACGCGCCCTGTAGCGCGTTTAAGAGGTAGTTTTAATCCCCCTGCCCTATTATGTACTAGGGACTTGCAGAGGAGGTCATGCTAATCACAGGGGTACCCCAACGCATAGTGTTCCCTAGTGTATGTAGGTGTTTTCACTGTATTCTAAGTGTCTTTTAGCATAGCACTGGCTCTGGTTAGTCAGAGTCAGTTACCACCAGTACCCGTCTGAAAAAGTTGTGGGCACAGGATGATTTTGCAACAAGGCCTCTTTCTGCTCCTCTGTTGGTTCTTTCTGCACATCTTTTGCTTCTTTCTGTGCGTTTTTTCTTCTTTCTTCACATGTCCTACCTCTGTAGGCATAGTTAGAAACTAGCATTTAAAAAACCTTTGAAATTCACTTAAAAAATCATAGGTTTCAGGCACGTTATAGTTAGAAATTAGCATTTAAAAAACCTTTGAAATTCACTGAAAAAACCATAGGTTTCAGACACGTTAGAGTTAGAAATTAGCATTTAAAAAACCTTTGAAATTCACTGAAAAAACCAAAGGTTTTAGGGACAGTTATAGTTAGTTGGACATTTCACTCGTACAAAACCATAGAAATTCCCCCGTTATAGTTAGTTCAGCTAACTATAACTCGCGCCCACGCAATGCACTGCTGATGACATCACATATTACATCACTCATGACATGGTCAGTGACATCACTGATGACATCACTGATGACATCTCAAATGACATCACTGATGACATCATCCATGTGATAATTTCATGCATCTTCTCACACCCTAATATAACTTTTGATACACCCACTCTAAATTACAGACTGCCATTCTCAAAACCATAGACACTCCAACACCAAAAACTACATACCCACTCACTGATTCTTAGGTCTACACACACATCCACTCACTCACCCGTACAGTCACTCATACTTACAGTCACTCAGTACAGGACTATCATATGCACTCATACACCTATATAAACACTCACACACCGCCACTCATCCATAGAGGTACTCACACACCTAGTCAGTCATGCAAAAAATTAATCACACACCCATTTACTCACCTATACAGTTATACACACACCAGCTCACTTACTCATACAAATACTAGCACATTCTTACGCTCTTATACAATAACTGATACAAGCACACACGCATCCATACAGCCACTCTCACAATCACACACTCTCACTTATAGCCATTTAAATACTCTAACACACATATATACTGCCTTTTACATATGTAGTTACTCGCACATGTACCACTGAGATATACATTCACTCACTAACACACCCATACACACACTCACCCACCCAAGCAGTCCATCACAGATGCACTCTTGAAATCATGCACCCAGTGAATCACCCACTCACACATCTATGTACAGAGTCACACACACCCCACCCACACAAACACTCAGGCAGCCATACAGATACTCAGAGATCCAATCAATAACCCATATAGACACTCATGTCGCTATTCGCGAATCCATGCATCCACTTACACACCAACAAACAGACGGATACAGACATTCACACAGTTTAGTCACTAACCCATGCATTCAGTAAGATACGTTTAATCACTCACTTGTAGAGTCAGTCACTCACGTACTAAATCATCCATTCAGACACTTAAACACCCACTCATTCTTCAATACGCCTTTCCCTATATATATTAAACATATTTAAACTTTACAGAAACACACAGTCACTGGATGATATCATCAGTGATGTCATCAGTGATGTCATTTGAGATGTCATCAGTGATGTCATCAGTGATGTCACTGACCATGTCATGAGTGATGTAATATGTGACATCATCAGCAGTGCATTGCGGGGGCGCGAGTTATAGTTAGCTGAACTAACTATAGCGGGGGAATTTCTATGGTTTTGTACGAGTGAAATGTCCAACTAACTATAACTGACCCTAAAACCTATGGTTTTTTCAGTGAATTTCAAAGGTTTTTTAAATGCTAATTTCTAACTATAACGTGTCTGAAACCTATGGTTTTTTCAGTGAATATATATATACATATACATGTATTTATATAGAGAGAAAGAGCGAGAGAGAGATAGTTAATAGGGTTAATTATTACACTTGATTGTGAACCATGATACAAAAAGAAACCGGCTATCAAAATACTTAATTTCTCACAAAACAGAAGCTCACTCCATGATATCACAGTAATACTGCAGACCAAGCATCTACCAAAAATATCCAACAACGAATGTCATATACTTACATGTTTAAAGTTATATTGTTCAAGGAATGCTACCTGAACACTGACATTACCATGGAGTGTGGTTCGCCATGGTCAGCCCTGAACATAATTCATTAACAGACATGCTGTGATCTGGTATTATAAAAATATGCAACTTCTATATTAAACTCTGTCCAGGAACACTCATGTATTTGCATTTTACAAGTGAATATGCTTTATAGTATACCTGATGCTGTTTGACTAAGCAATATGTCATTCATTGACTTGGGAATGAGATTTCTTCTAAATTCA
The DNA here is from genome assembly GCA_963921515.1 of Calotriton arnoldi. Taxonomy (NCBI): domain Eukaryota; kingdom Metazoa; phylum Chordata; class Amphibia; order Caudata; family Salamandridae; genus Calotriton; species Calotriton arnoldi. The sequence continues at coordinate 1,148,295 of CAWUFW010004867.1, read as the reverse complement.
CTAATCCACAAGTTCATAATTTAAACCTGTAAAATAATATTACAAAATGATGTATTATTGGGTGCATTTAAACATGCTTCATCAGTTAAAGCCTTTTAAATATAACACGACATTACTGATGTTGAAAGCTAATGTTGTGTACAATGTTTACGCTTGTTTTATAGACCAATAAATGGTATTACATCCAAAATTGTGTATGAAGTGTAATACTTAATGCACATTAAAAAAACAAATTCTTTTACTTTATTTTAATATATTTCCATTCAGGTTTTCATTCAAAATGTATTTATTTGTACTGTAGCATTTTTCTGTTTAGCTCTACATGTAAAGTAAATATATAAAATTAATTTATAATATTATTTAACATAAAATATTTTGAATATATATTCTTGACTTAAATACAGTTTTTAAATTTTCCTTACCCTTCAACAAAGAGAGAATCAGCAGTTGGGGCAGAAACCAATGCATTGTAAAGTATAGAGAAATGTTTTAAATATTGTTTATCTTGAAAATACTAAAAATATTTTTATGTTAAATATTAATGTCAATTATGTTTATATATTAACGTTAAATGTAAAACAAAAATGGAAAATACTACAGCACTATTAAATTAATTTTGAATTAAACCTTTAATTAAATAAAATATATTAAATTAAAATAAAATTTCTGTTTCTGAAATTTAAATAAAAAAATAAATTCTGACCTGAAGAAAAAAATATTTTCAAAAGTGTATTAATAATTAATAAAAATTCATTTATAGAATTGATTAAAGTGAATGCAATTAGTTTTAATAAAAAATAATGTTGCATTATGTTCTCAATTAAAACATAAGTTATTGAATATTATATAATTTAATAATACATATTTACTATGTTAACATTCATTTATATTTGTAACTTTTTTAAATAACGTAATTTCAGTTACCATTATTACTATGGGGTTTTACTTTAATCTCTACCTCCATTATTTTCTATGGGAGGGTGTTGCATTACCAGTGGTAGGCCATATGTATTGCTGGACTTACTGCAAAAATGTGTAAGACTACAGAAGTGTAAGTGGCATGTGTAAGTTTCTACAAAAGTGTAGGTTACCACAAAAGTGCAGTTTGTGAATAGCATTTTGTAGTTAGTTCAGTAGCACTACTGTAATACTGCAAATGTACTACAAAGTGCAGTTTAAAAATCAGGCCCATTGTCTCATTTGCGAAAAAAGCATTGCAATGCAGAATAATAAAAGAAATTGGAAATAATCCTCCTCATGAAGGTGCTATCAAAAAGGAGCATTGCATGATAATTCAAACAGAACAGTCTTCATGGAGCCTTTTACCCAACATTTTAGGCCCAAATCAAGATGCAATCTGAAACTAAGGGTTTCCATATTTTCAGTGTACACATCCATATTTTAGTGTCAATGATTCCAAGCAAAACCACTGAACTATACTCAGCTGACCACAGAGGACAACAAGGAACACTCAATAATGCTGAAGATAGCACACTTCGTTCAGAGCTAAATAAGCTGCAAAATCCTCACTCAGCTCCAAATGCAGAGCTAAGGAAGATACACACAGACTTCCCATAGGCACACATCTGCCATGCTGCTGAAGAGAAATTATACTCCTTGGTAAGTGCCCAAACTCAGAAGTATTGAACTATTGTTCACTTTTCCTTCAGAATAATCTATGAAACCCACAGCGTTTTAGGCTCTGTATATAAAGACTGCAAAATAAAAATATTATTTATAGATAAGTAAATATACACAATAATTCGAGCAAACAGCAGCACAAGTCCAACTTGAGAGGGTCAGACTTTCTTGGTGCAACTCCTGACTTAATACATTAAGGTGTGGTATTAAAATATTTCCTATAGCTGCTTTAGCTTCCAGTCCAGCATTGCATGCTATGATCTCCAATAGTTATTCACTTTAAAAATTAATTTTACAGGCAAAGGCAAATATGTTGTGAAACTTTGAGACAGACAAATTGCACTTCACTCATTTTAGAGTTTATCAGTGTTTTGTATCAGGGTTATTAAGGCAGTGGACGTTTCGAGACCAACAATATGGTGTTTAATAAAGAATATGTAGAGTTTTCAGTTACAAATGTTGTAAACAATGTAACTTTTTAATAATTTACCTGGGTTCAGGTGTATATTGAATATTATAACAAATATACCTTTCAAAATTCGCTTTCATAACATCTTAAAGCTCATGTTTTAGGGGGATACAGAATTGCTGCTATGGAGACGTCAACATACCAAGTGCTGCGACATGCATGTAGGTTACATAAATATTTAAAGGTACATGTATTACCATAGATGGCATCATATAGAGAGTGAGGGGCCTGAAATTTGAAAAGTACACTGTGAAGTTTATACTTCGATTCAAGCAACGACCTGGAGCACAAGAAACCTTGATAAAAAGGCATGTAAAGGGGGTCAAATATATTTACAAATAAATTAGGAAATGTAGAAATAAATGTTTAGCTATGTGAAATTAAGTTGTAGATAGTCGGATAGTGAGAACAGGGAGTGCAAAGAAATGCATTTTTATTCAAATATTTAATACCAATTGAATTTTAATTAGGGGTGAGTGATAAATTCCTCTCCACCGGCAGAGTTCACAGAGATTTGCCCACTCCGCCAACCACCAGGTGGCAGATTTTTTTCTCACGTTCAGCTCACCAACACTAAGTTGGCGAGTGAGAATTTGCATCCCCTAGCATGATTTTCCAGGGCTAGAATGCCTCACGGAGAGATTTCTCAACATGGGTGATCACTGCAGGTTGTTACCATTCGCATTGAGAAAAGCTGCCGCTCGAGTAGAAAATCAACTTGAGCAGGAGAAAGAAGCAGCACCCCCTGGTACGCCATGTGGTGCTGTTTGTGCTGTAAAATTTACAGCACAGAATAAGCTTCTGGTGCTAAAACTCTGTGCAATCAGCAGGACGTGCCAAATTCCTCACGCTTGCAGAATCTCGTGGAGTTTTTATGTAACTCGGCAGAATTCCGCGGAGTGAAACTCCACAAGTTCCGCCCACTGCTAATTTTAATTTCCGAAGAATAAAACTTTTCAGTCAGAATACTTCTACCTATTATACCAACACTGCATAAAGAATGCTTTGGTAGGACATTTGGGGGTTGAAATTAACATTAAGACATGAGTAAAGACCATGAATGAGACCGCATGTACATTTACATAATGTACACCATACATTTTGGCGGCCAAGGTTACAGTTGCAGAGGTACAACAAAGGTAAAGGGAAATGTTTGGGAGGGGACAATATTTATTTCAGAATGATGGAGTATGCAGGGCTCATAATTAAGGAGGTGAGTTGTGGGAGGAACTTTTAAGCCAGATAAAGAGTGTGACTCCTCAAGCTGGATAGTGTATAAATGAAGCGAGTCCTATTGACCACACACATTAAATTCAATGAAAAATAGTTCTCAACATATTTCAGTTGGGAAATGGTTGATTTTGATCTCGATGGTTTGAAAAAATATCAAGAATATAATATTTTTGCTAGCTCATTCAAGAAAGACTAACTATATAATATCAATCAATTTCATTTGTGTTCGTTAAAAATACAAAATTTGTCAAAATAAACAAATTTCGAACACATAATAAGTACATCAAACACTTTTGAACCAGGGAGAATGTATAACAGTTCACATTAAAAGCAGATATTTATTTAACTATGACTGTATTCTATTGTTGAGCTGTACTCGTTAGGCAGATCCTTTCTAACGCACCTTTGTCATAATGGTAACAAAGTTGTAGCATAAAGTTCGAAATATAATATATGCCTTTTGGTGCAATTTTAGAAAAAATTGATATTGTGTAGCAATTCCTATAAGGGTGTGGAAAAGATTCCGTACACAGTATGCAATTGTTCATGCGTAAAAATAGCAAAATAGCAACGCTTAAGTGCAGTTGTTCCTCATAATGCTGCTCTCGAATTACAGCAAGGCACATGTAGCCAAACAAATTGCCAATCAATGGAAATTTGCTAAAAATTGAACGATTTTATTATTGCAAAATATTGATGTTGTAAACTGGCAATTTCTTAACAATGTTACATAAAAGGAAAGTGTATCTGGTTTCTACAAGGTGAAAATAAACATAATATACATTACTGTTCATTTTATTTCCCTTGGACCTACTGCATTTCTCAAAAAGATTACCTCAATGTATGCAGTGCTGAATATAAACAGTCAACTTTGATCACTCATGCAATCTCTGTTCCCAAACACATCTTTACTTCTTTGAACAATATTAGTGTTTCCCCTACACTTAGTGCATTTTATGATATAATACTAATCAATTTCAGAAAAACAAGCTTAATGCTTTCTTTGACACTAAATCTATGTAAAAACAGATTTATCTGGGCATCCTAAAATATTCCAGTGTTTTAAAACGCTGTAACAAGAAGTAGAAATAGATCTAGATGATCAGTTTGCTCCATGTTTGCGTGCAATGATAAAATATAAATCAAGTCTGTGTTGTCTCAAGGACATTCTGTCCTGCACACGACAGAAACTAGGTCCCTTCTTGCTCAGTAAGTAAATCACACACGAAGAGGCTTGCTTGAGCGGTATTATATAATGATTGCCTCGAATTCCACTAGGCCGGCTTTTGCTGTACCATTCAGAGCCACAACGCACAAATGAAATATAACTGTTCTCTCCGTAATACTTTTCTGTTGAAGACTGTGTTTCGTAGGTGAAATACACTGATTTAAAATATTTAATCGAATGTGCTGTTATGCAAACTCATTTGCGATTTATGTCTTACATCTTCATCTGTGCCATTTTACTGACGTCACCCTTTTATCTTAGTTAATGTCTTCGCTGCATTACCAGTTTTAAAATATTTTCCTGGCATATATAAGCCGCTACCCTACTGAGCACTGCTATTAAACGATGATCGAAACTCCATCGCAATTTTCTAATCACTACAAAAAATGTACCTCAGTTTAAACAAAATCAACAGAAAGAGAAAATTTAGCTAGTAGTTGTATACACAAAGAATATGTAGCTTTCTGTGAAATACTTACATCTGCTCCTCTGTTCCTTCTTCCAATAATGGAATGAAATGGTGGGCGCGTTCGTATATAAAAGAAAATTTGCAGCCTCAGTAGAGGAATGGGTGATATGTGATAGCTGGGCGCGTGATGGGTGTTGCCAATGAATATAAAATATGGCAAGCTTTGAACCAGTGGGTCTTGCCTCGCATTTCCAAAGCATGAATGAAATATCACCAAAACGTGAGCATTAAGATTGTGTTGCCTTGCAGTGTTTCATCTATAAGTGGTGGCCTTGTTAAATAGGCTAAAAAAATATGAGATTCGAAAACATGGCGGGAACATAAATGGAGAAAATATAGCCTAGTTCAAGAACCGGGAGATTAGCCTATTGCTCACTAATGTCAATCGAAATCAGCAGAAATAATCATGTTGGCACAAGACTGGAAACTCTGAGCGGCCAGAAGTTAAGGCCGTCACGCGTCAGAGTTCTCAAACAAATCTAGCAGGTGGTTAATAAGGCATGGCTATCCAGTGTTGTGCTATACTGCACATTTGGAAACGAAGCAGTCATAACGAAATTCACTTTTATTGTATTCTGTGAAATCAATGAAGTTTAAAAACGACCTTGGGAATTTGGGGAATGGTTTCAAGAATATTAATTACATGTAAAGTGAAACATTTGATTCCACTTGCATTTTTCAGTGATGGAAAATGCTCTCTCCATTTACACTTTTTTAATATAAAACTGACTCATTGGCAATTAGTTTAATGTGTGATGGCGAGCAAAAGTGATTAAGGTTACTTTGTTAAACTATGTAGTGAAAAAAACCTTACAACATCAGATGTCAATTTGTACATATGTGTTTAAGGAAGTTCAAAACATATTTGGCTAAATAGGAAAATGATTTTTACCATATTACATTGCATTATGGATCTGCTGGAAAAGGCCACCTGTGACCTGGGGACTGCATTGCAAACTCCTCCTCAAAGATATTTAGGAAGAAAGTGCGGAACTGATTGCTGTTTTTTCTGCGAACACGTCATAATTGCCCTTTTTTATATTTCAACAAGTTTTATAGAAATTTTGCATATATAAAACATATAAAACATAAACCGATGACAGAATAAGAAAAAGGAAATACAGAAGAAGCATACCAACATGAAAGGTCTTTTAAAGTTAAAAAAAGAAACAAAATACACAACGGGTAGAGGGAAATCATATACAGAATTACATTGATCACTGAAATAGTCAAAGAGGACTGTAGTAAAGTGTATGCGCACAAAAGGGCTACAAAAGTGCAGTTGAAAGAGCAAGACGGCAACTGAAATTAATGCAAATAATACATATAATGATTTACAAAACATAACACGTACAAAGGAGTGAAGTAAGAGGCATCATGTACAAGTAATACCTATAACAGTATGCACAGATCAAGGTCCACTGTATTTTTCCTTTTAATTCAGAATTTACTCCTGAATCAGAAGTAAGACAAAATACCAGATAAAAAGCACTGTCAATTGCGCTCTATGTGAGTGGATCGCCAATGCATATTCATATGTATGTGCCTTTCACATCTTTTTAAAACAAGTAATGTTTTACATATTTTCAGTTTTTTTTTTACTTGAATCTATTCCCATTTGATGGGGGCGTAGGTCAAGTAGGGCATCCATGGATTGATGGGGGTTGTCACTGGTGTAGTACTGACCCTAGTTTAATATACTACTTAGAAGTATATTGTTAACATCCTTGACATGATGGTGTCTACATCTCTTAGAATGCTGGCCTGGGCATTATGGTGGCAATTCTTGGCATATTGTGGACATCCATGGCATGACGATGTCGACCCTTGGTAGATTCATTGCCTTGGTGCGACAGTGGCTGTAATTTACATATTATGGTCATGCATGGCATGAGGTTCGGTCCTGCATACTGGAGGTCATTCGCTGTAAATTGTGGACATTTATTGAATGTTTATACCCATCTCTCTTACAGTACCAATTCTACCTTAATGGCTGTAGGTGTTGGCATATTGTTGGAAACCATGGAATGTGACAGACAAACACAGGTATTTAAAATAGAACCTGTCCCTCCATTAATCTATGTTTAGCAGTGGCACATGTGAGTAGTTGTTGAAATTGGCAAATTGGAGCTTGGTTCCTAAGCATGGGAAATAGCGAAAAAGTGTAAAGCTTCTACTAGGTGTAAGTTTGCACATGAGTAAATCTACCTTTGTATATAGGCCCACAAGTGTTTTCTCTTCTCTTGATAAAGGTCTTGGGCTATCTCCGATTTAGATGGTTGTAGAGGATGGGTTTTTAAATTTTGGTTGAACAAATTCAGGAAGACTTCAAACATTTCACAGTAAAGAAAAAGAGACATAAGGTTTTCTTTCTCTAAGCCTTTTACTAAGGTTGTCATTCATTTGCCGGACCAGATACGACAGTGATGTATAAGTATTGGTTCTATTTGGTACAGTGTAAAGGATTTTTTCAAGGCTATCTTTGAGTTCCAGATAAAATAATGAATGTTTCTTGACCTTCGACCTGGCAGTGTTAGAGGTCAATCAACTCAAATGTACAATATATGCAGCCGTGGCCCGTGCAGGTAAGAGCGGTGGGGCAGTGGACAGGTTCGGGGGGATTCAACAGACGACCATGAGGGAAAATTAAATAAATAATTTTTCCTCGTCGTCTGTCGAAACTCCCCTCCCCTCCCCCGCCCCACACCTGGCCACGCCGCTCTTACCTGCACGGGCCGCGGCTGAATATCTGTTAGCATATCCTAAGGGCTTAACTTAATTTTAATAATTCCAAATTATATGGTTGATAGTGAACAAAGATATTAAGGTTTTGGGATAATTCCACAAGCATGCCCAGTCTTCAAAGCCATACAATGTTGTCTTAAAATGGTCTTGGCCAACACTGCAGCTCTCTCACCTAAGGTACGATAAGTTATTTTTGAATGTGTATTTGAGTAAATCATCACATGACAGAGGCAGGCATTTTTCTAAGATTCAACAATGTACTGTATCTACTAGGGTAATTATACAATCTTCCTTGTAGAGCAAAGGGAGACGGATACCAAGGAATTAGCAGAAGATGCAGAGTAACCCTAAATATTAAAATCCTTGTTGTCCAAGCCTTGAGCTGTTGGATATCTTGGGCCAAATAATCATATGATTGACCAATCTTGCAATTGGGCTCCCCTACTGCTTTGAATTCAGTTAATAAACCACTCTTAATCTATTGTGTGCCAGGTGGATGTGTCAGTCACTTCAGCTGATGTCTGGAAAGTTTCAGGGTGATCCGTCAAGTGGGGGCTGAGAAAAATGGGGAGTCCCAAAATACTTTTTTCGTATGCCATTTTCCATAAAGATTTTAGATATGACTACAGCCCGACCCACTGAATGGAATTACACCATAAAGCTAGATCTTGGTCCAGAAAGAGTGTTTTTTGTAATTTGGTGTAAATCTGTTCAGTAGTTTTGGAGTTATTAAAGTAAATATATTTATGTATATCTGGACATGTGGATCCACGGCAGCCGATCCATGCAGCCATGTGCCAACAGCAATGCCATGATTGGCTGACCACAACCTGAGAGGAAAGTTGCGGCTGCCATTTTCTGCATCAGAGTCAATTCCTAAGGGGGAAAATGAAATTTATATGAGATAGAATGGGACTGATGGAGGGGTCTGTGAGGGACCCCACATGAGCAAGAACTTGTCCAAAATCATTTTTTTAGTACGCGAGGCTCTGCAGATCCACTGCGGTGCTCAGCATGACCCCATGTGTTCTCCACAATGGATCTGCAGATCAAGACCCCAATCAAAAAAACACAAACTCTCACTCACTTACACAACTATACAACCACTCACTCACACACCCACTCACACACCTGCTCACATACCTACAAAACCACTCACACACTTACTCACATACCCACACATTCACTCACACACCCACTAACACCACCATTTACCCACACAATCACTCACTCACACACCCACTCACATACCCACCCATACAGACACTCACACACACACTCACAAACCCACAAAACCACTCACATACCCACTCACACAGCCACTTGCATACCCACTCACACCCCCCAAAACCACTCATACACCCACTCACAGAGCCACTTGCATACCCACTCACACACCCACTTACACACCCAAATAACCACTTACACACACACTCATACACCCATACAGCCACTCAGAAACCAACTCACAGGCCCATACAGACACTCACACACACACTCAAAGACCCTCAAAACCACTTACACACCCACTCACACAGCCACTCGCATACCCACTCACACACACACACAACCACTCACATAGTCATACACCTGTACGGCTACTCAGAAACCCACTCACAGATCACAAAACCACTCACATACCCACTCACAGACCCACCCAGCCACTCACATACCCACAAAACCACTCACCCACTCACACACCCACACAGCCACTCACACAGCCACTCACAGACCAAACAAACGACTCACATACCCATACAACCACTCACACACCCACTCACACACCCACACAGCCACTCCCACACCCACAAAGCCCCTCACACACCCATATAGTAACTCACACATCCACACAGTCACTCGCACAGCCGCTCACACACCGACACACAGGCAGTGATACACTTATAGAAATTGCAGTAGCATATTTTTGTGCTGAATCTGTTGATATTTAGGTATAGAATGTGTGCTTTTGGACTAGAATAGTTCAGCAGATCCACAAAATGAATTAACAAAAAAAGAAAAGCTTGGTACTTTGCATTTATACAATCACTCATGACATGCTCAGTGACATCACTGATGACATCACTTATATATATAAAAAAATACAAAGATTACAGGGACATTATAATTCAGTTCAAATTTTAGACACACAAAACCATAAAAAGTTAGTAGTGATAGTTGACTTATCTCAAGAAACTATAACTCTTGCCCTAAGGCACTATAACTCGCACCACCACCAGGCACAGTTTTCATATCAATAATTTTATTGGAAATGTTACAGTGATATTATCCATGATGTCATAGAAGATGTCATGATGAATGTGGGATAATTAACAGTGCATGGTGAGGGAGCGAGTTATAGTTACCATAGGGCACGGGTATAGTTTCTTGAGATAAGTAGAACTATACTCCTGAATTTTTAGTTTTGTGTGTAAAATCTGAACCTAACTATTAATTCCCTGTAACCTTTGTTTTTTTTAGAGAATTTCTAAGGTTTTTTTAAATTCTATTTCCTAACTAACCTTTAAGTTTTTCAATGAATTTCGACTTTTTTTTAACATAAGGTAATATTTAATTACCATGCTGTTAGACCTGGCATCCTTGACGTAGTTTCCCCTGTCCTTTTGGCCTCTACCTCCTGCATTTTTTGATTGTGTGCTGGATTTCGTTTTTGCTGGTTTAGGTACTTTGGGCACTTTGCCACTGCTGATCAGTGCCAAAGTGCAAGTGCTCCCTATGTAAATTGTGATTATGATTGGTTATCCATGATTGGCCTTTTTAATTTACTGGTAGGTCCCTATTAAAGTGCACTGTGTGTGCCCAGGGCCTGTAAATCAAATGCTACAAGTGGGCCTGCAGCACTGGTTGTGCCACCCACACAAGTAGCCTTTCAAATATGTCTCAGAACTGCCACTGCAGTGTCTGCACACCCAGTTTTTCACTGCCATGTCAATCTAGCAAGGGCACCCCTTGCCAGGCCCTAACCTTCCTTTTTCTTACATGCAAGTCACCTCTAAAGGAGGGCCAATGTACCCTCATGGGGAAGGTGCAATGTATGCGAAAGGTAGGACATGTACTTGTGTGTTTTACATGTCCTGATAGTGAAATACTGCCAATTTAGTTTTTCGCTATGGCATAGGATATCATTGAAGCTGCCTTGAAACATTTTACAAGTGCAACTTTCAATTGGGAACAGCTAGCGATTTGGAGTTTGGGCTCCCTGAGCTGAGATTCGCAGTCGATTTCTTCAGCCGCAATTCACACTGGGTCTGTGATGGGCACCATGATGGATCCATGCACATGGGGAAAAAAAACATCAGTGGTCCCTCAGAGACCCCTCTACAACACCCATGGGGTCAGGGTACCTCAACCCTGACCCCTTCAATGACTTTAGGCTTTCATTTTTAGGTCCCAGGACTGTGTCCCGATAGATAAAATGGTGGCCTCAACTTTCCTGTGAAGTTGCGGCCAACCAATCACGGCATTGCTGTTGGCGCGTTGATATCTTTAAATCTTTTCTCTTTATTAACTCAAAAAGTACTCAACAGATTTCCACCAAATAACAAAAAGAGATATTTCTGGACCAAGATCTGGCTTTCTGCCAAATTTGGTGTATGTCCGTTCAGCGGTTTGGGCTGCAGTCGTGTTCAAAATCCCTGTGGGAAATTGCATGGGGAAAATGTGTTTTGGGCCCCCACTTTTTCTGAGCCACCGCCTGACAAATCACCCAGAAACTTTCTAAATAGCAGCTGAAGTGAGTGGCAGACTAGTTCTGAAAATTTCGCGAAGGTTCGTCAAATGGCACCACAGTTACTAGCAAAACATAAAATGCTTCATCTATGGAAACTAGGTCCAAACTACAACTACCTAATGACAACCGTCAGTAGCTAAGATATATATAGGGCAATAAAGGTGCAATTTATGAAGCAAACTGGTGTTTCATATGTGTTGTAGGTGTTACATGCCGCCTGTGATCAAGGATTCGAGAAAAACCAAAACGCATAAGGCAATAAAAAGCATGGATTCCAGATGCACTGGTTTTGTCCTTACCTGCAATTGATTTTATGTGAGTGCAGCTTTGTTTTTAGGACAAATTTGTATATATATAAATATATATATATACATACATATATATATATATATATATATATATATATATATATACACACATATATATATATATATTTTATAGTTATACAATTATAAAATGGCATTTTAAACATACAAAACCACTGAAATTCACCAGTTATAGTTATATCAAAGGTAACTATAACACAAGCCCCAACCATGCACAGTTTTGTCATCAATGATGTCATTGCAAATATTGTTGTGATATTATCAATTAGGTTATAGAACAGGTCATGTTTGATGTAAGTTGTGGGGTAATTAGCAGTGCAGGGTGAGGGCGCGAGTTATAGTTACTTTAGGGCACGAGTTATAGTTACCAAAGCAAACTATAACTGGTGAATTTGAGTGGTTTTGTACTTTTAAAACTGCATGTTTTAACTGACATTTTCACCTAACTATAACATCACTTTAACAATATTTTTTTCCATTGAATTTCTAGTTTTTTTTAAATATAAAGTAATATTTTATTACCATATGTAAGGACAAAACTCTCCCCGCCATGCATGGTGTTTGGCCGTGCAGCCAACCCCCCGCCCCCAGTGGCACCCACCCCTATATATAAAGCAGATCTATCATCTTTCACCAAATATTTAAATTATATGTATATTTCAATAATACACACATTGCAATGTTTATTAATATTGATTACTTAAAAATATAAGTTTTACTAAAATACATGTCTGTTGCTCTATCTTTTTACATAGTTTTTATTATTACGTTGTATGAGTAAAAAATATGTAAATAAATAGTCGGAGACATATTGTTTTTTTAAAAGTATGTCTCTAAAAGTCCTTTTCAACATTTTGTATAGCCCCAAAAAATAAAGTCATAATAGCAACCACAAGAGACCCTTATATGTTTGTATGCATTTGCAGGCCACACAAAATGCACCAATAGTATCAACCTCAAGGGAAAGCTCTATTTCCAGCTGTAGAGCAAAACCTCCAGCTCAAAGAATGCTTTAATAAATTATTGTAAGTTCTCCTGGGGGCCCTGGTTTCAATGACCAAGGAGACTTACCATATTTTTTTCTAATGCTGCCGGGGGTCTGCAGAACTTCCTGCAGCCCCCCACAACATTAAAAATATGTTGGTGATGCCCCTGTACTTTTTAGGGACATCACCAAAATAAACAATGATGTAAATACTCCTCGCAGGGCATCATGTGGAGCTCCTTGGGGGAGCAGTAATTAATAAATAAGCGTCCGTGGCCACTCATTTATTAGTCACATTTAGTTTTATTTAAATTTTCTTGGTGTCATGGTTCCTCCTGGGACACCCACTGTCTTTTTAAAGGGGGCCCCACCGGCTCACTACATGCTGCCCCATTTCGCAGGGCTGTGCAGGAGCTGACATTTTGATTTTCTGAAAGGGTTGACGAAGTGCCTACCAGGGGCACAACAGACCATTATTTTCCTTTTGTGGCCGTGGGGGAAGCCCCAGGTCCCCTGTGGTCCCACTGGCTCCCTGCTCTTATTATATATTTTTTTAATTAAGTGGCATTACCCACTTGTCAAGAAAAGGACAAGGGAACCCAACTCACTAAGGAACCTGGGTGGGTAAATTATTGTCAGAAACAGTGGTTCCTGTGGAATAATAGAATCATATATAGATAATAAGTTGCACAATCGCAATGGAAGGGTTAAAATGATGTCAGAGGGCGAAGAAACCACATACACCTATGGTTTTGGTTTTATACAATCGTATTTTATATTTCACAAACAAAATTCTATATACAATGAAAAAGAAAAATGTGCGTAGTGTCCCCAGTGAGAAACAGGAACCTAAAATATTGGTGACATAATTGTGACAGTATTTTACAAGGTTTCCAAGGTATTCAAAAAAGTCGACCATTTAGCAACTCAATACACAATATACAGCAGCTATATACAATAATACGCGCTGTTAATGGTTCGCTTTCTTTTGTTGCCGACGAAGTTTCGACCCTATATGTGATCTAGGGTCTCATCAGGACCTATGGATTTAGGGACATCTGACTGGTAGAATGCGCAGCCGCGTGAGGTGTTCGTGCCAACAGTGGGTGATGGAGAAAAAGGAAAATGAGATACTCACAAGGACACCCAGCCGGGTACCCAAGTGAGAGTGAAGGCTGGCACTCTGTGGGTAGCTGAGCACTGGTACTGTGTTGATGATACACAGAGACGTGTATGAAGACGGTGATGAGGATCTCTGGAGTTGGTGTTAATCACAAGCGGTGCTGTCGCGCTGACCTGTGAATCACGAATGTTCAATATGGTGGTCTGTACCTACATATGGTGTGAAGCCCATCTATAGAAGCGAGTATTTTCAATGAAGACTGCTTCATTGGCCAACAGCAGACAGACTGACGCTGTCGTGCTGCCCACGTAGTGGATCGTCACGCGCTTTGAGGACTGCAATTATTGAAGGATTCGTCTTCATTGAAAAATACTCGCTTCTATAGAGCCTGCACTGCTACTACCTTGCAGGAGCAGTTTTCTTTTGCTCCTGCAGGGGGGGAAGCAATTCAATGTATTTCCCTGCCCCACAGTGCGGGCAGGGAAATGTTTTGTTCTCCCACTGAGTAGGAGGGGAAAGCTGCTTTCACCTGGTGGGAGAACAGTGCACGTTCCCTGCACATGCATGCAGCAGGGAAATAGACGGTGTCCTGAGGGTTTGGGGACCCCGTCACACTGTCACTGAGCCAGCCCTTGGTGATAGGGTGCCCAGGGTCTCTTCTGGCTCAGCGAAGGTGGGCCGAACAACCCCCTCCCTTAAATGTTTTTACTGCTCTGTGCAATGGCATTCCTTGGGCATCTGCAGCCTCGAGGAGGGAGGGGCAGCACAGCTCCCCACCTATTCATTAAAATATTGTCCCCGGGGGATGGGGTCGCCGGGACTCTGGAAGGCTTGGGGAGGGGAGCCATGCACCCCCTTCCCCATAATTTACAAATGCGCTGCACCGCCGGTCCCTGGCCAACCCTGGAGGAGAGGGATTTAATTAGGAGAGAGCCAGTGCTTTTTTAAAAAATATATATATTTTCACTGCGTGTTGGAATCCTCCATGAATTTGTGGCAAACATTTTAAACAAAATACATTTTTGGCCCCAGGAGGGGTTCCTCTAGCACCCCCCCCACCAGGGGGGGGGGAGGGTCAGGGTATCCCTACCCTGTCCCCATATATATATATATATTTTTCTACATTTTTCATAGGGCACACAAACTTACCATAAATAAACTTACCTTTTGTTGTAAAGGCATATTTGTGATAAAGGCATGTGTGGTAAAGGTATTGCATTGGGAAGGCATTGTATTGTAAAGACAGCATTGTAAAGGCTGTCTCCCTACAGTATGGCATTGCATTGTAAGTTACTACTGTGATGCAGAGTGATGCCTTGGGTGTGGTGACAAAGGCTGGCAATGTATTGTCTTGGTAAATCAGCAATGTCACCCTGTCCCATTTTATCTGCCACCTTTTCTCTTGCCAACAAATGTAAGCTGCTTCACATGAAGAGGATTGCCATTGGTTGCCATATTCCTAGCTTTTTTTCTGCCTTACTTTAAAGGGTGAAGCGTATTGCATTTGCTTTAATGTATGGTGCTTTTGCTTAAACCAATGGACTTGTATGGATATTTCATTTTCATTGCAAAAAATCCATGATTTTTTGATAGGCGATCTATTGAGGACCCATATTTTCTGTTGTTTTTGACCACATTTGACAGTATTTAAAGTGTTATGCAGCTCTTTTCTAATGCTAATTTGGTATGGACCACTCTTGCTGTTTACCATTTTTGCATAACGTACACTCCATAATCATAGATGATGCTTACACCGTGGCTCTTTCAGAGAGTCCTAAAGGTCACCTGGACCAGCACATTGTTGTTAGTGTAGTCAAAAACACCCTGAATGGGGCCTAATAGTAGGATTGAGGATATACATAGTACCTCACACATTCATGAATTCATTTGCTCACTTACACAGTCGGGTCACGTAGATCCTGGTAGGTGGTTCACTGATCCACTCAGGTGCAGAGGCTATGGCTTTCTCCACCGTGGTGGTGGGCTGTCTTACTGAGAAATCCCTATCTGTTGGCAGGGACTATGTGCTGTGAAGGGAACCATCTCAATGGTAGCTCCCGTCACAGCCTTCAAGCTTCACTGGGTTGGCATCTACCAGGATACCAACCCTAATTGAGGCCTTGAGTCAGTTACTTGCTTGCCTATTACCTTTCTTCCTTGCTCATCAGCTCACTCGCACGCTCACTGAGCCAGCCACAAGATCACACACCTTAGACTTGAATGATTTATAGTTCAATGGTACTAGAAAATACACTTATTGTGGAGAATGTGGTAATGTGGGCATGTGGGTTATTCTCCACCAGAAATGAATCCTCTCAAGGAATTACCTACACTATAGAGACAGGAAAGTCAGCTGGAGGATTCATCAATAGCAAAGAATGCCAGAACCCAGTACTTGGCACTTCTGCAACACCAAATAGAGTTGTGGTCTCCATAGGAATGTATCACAAATAGCAGTATTTTATCTATGAGGGATATGGGGACAAATTACCCTGAGTTTCATGACATCAAATGGTTAGGAGAATGTCATAAAGGATGGTCTTAAATAAATTATGGTTATTAAAAGCCGCTAGTGCTAATTGTTTTTCAAAACTTTCAAGTTTTGCAAAAAGCAGACTATTGCATTCATGGGAAACCATTCCTCCTTCTGCAAGGGCCTACAGCAACAGTGGTTGGGCTCGAGCAGGAGGTTGCTTTGGGTGTTCCGTACAGCTGTAGTAATCTACAACCAGGTAAGCATTTAGGGGTAAGATAGATGTGTTGGGCACATTATTTCAACAGGGCTTTCAATCCTCACCATATGGTTTAGAATCCCTAAGGGAAGCTATCACACTGTTATGTTCTGCGGGCAAAATGCAGTGTGTGGTATCCTGCTTTCTTCTCTGCTTTGTCCTTTCTCTGTTTTCTGTACTCTGCTGCTCAGCCAGTCTTGTGATGTCATAGAATGTTCCTCCTGTGTATGTTTAAATGTATCTGTCAGTTGCTATATGTAGGCTGAGCAGCAGGGTTGCTGTTCCCGGTGGGGCTGTACATGCTTACTTGGATTATTATGCTGTTTATCTTATTTATCCTGTAACTTCTTCCCAAGAATAAACCTTCAACTTGGATATAGCTACAACCGAGTTCCCTACTTTTGTTAGATTCCATACTAGCAACGAACGGAAAAAGGACCCTCTTGGATGAAAATGACTTCTCTGAACTTAAAAAAGGTCATCTTTGCAACTAAAGAATATGAGATACACGTTTAGGAATTCTTGCCTGCGTCTGGGTGCCCCACCGGTGTCTGGATCGAACGGACAGACTCAACCCAGAGCATTGTTTAAACCATTGCTGATGTAGCTAAATTACCTGCAACAAGCTCTGGCACATACCTAAAGGACAACTTGCGTTTCCCTCTACAGCTGGTGAGTCAGTTTACTTGTAACAAACTGTTCTGCTACTGGTTATTCTCTGTGTGCCTGCGCTACTTGTGCCAACCTGCTGTTCAAAAGTTTTCCGTTTGCAAGAGCTCTACTTGGACTGGGAGAGATTCCGTGTTTTCAGTAATGGATTTCGTGTTTATCCTGCCTCACGAGTTGTGCTCACTGCCTAGGAAAAATGGCATTTATAACTCTCTTCCATTTCCTTAATCAACCGTTTCTGCTGACCTGCAGTTCCACAGTTTGATGAAGCTCCCTGCATTAATGACTACTTCATCTAGTTAACATTGCACTTTGTGAGGAGTAACAAGTTTAAGCCTCTATTCATCCCAACATCCCGTGAGTACGTCTGTCTGTTTTGGGATGGACTGATTTATGAATTTTTTCTGCACCACTGTATGCTGCGTGTTTGTTCAATTGCAAGTTTCATTACATTTTATCAACCCTTTCTGACGGGCATTTATGTGTTGGAGGAAGGATAACGCGAGCGGTGAGTGCATTCTTCAAAACTGTCACCGCATCTTTTAAACTTGTCACGCACGCGCTCAAGGCTCCTTACCTCATAGCCTTGAGGGAGTTGGAATACGGTTCATCGAGGGATCTTCGCGTTACACTCCAAGAGATCTTCTGTGACGTCCATGTCACAAACTGCTGGTTGACGCCGCACTGCATTAACATGCCGTGAGTCACTCGACGCTACGCAAACTACGTGCCGCCATGTTTTTGTTGGAGGACACCTCTTCCACTGATGCGGGAGATGCAGCAACAAGAGGCGTCCTGCGTCTTCGTTTCCACAAGCTTATCTGCGCCCATGGACACTGTAGACACTGCCTTACATTCCGTTGGTGAGTGGCAGATTGCATCAGTTTCCTTTGGGTTGCCCTCAGTGACATTGACTGTGTTGCCTTTTTCTAAGGTGAAGCTTGTCTATGGTGGTGCTACAGTGTACTACACACGATCTGGATTTTTAGGATTGTTTAAGATGGGTTTTTTCGGGGACTGTGACGTTACATTATTAAATCCTCCTACTCATTTCAGTGGTCTCTAATGTGCATTACGGATTCTCGGGTACTAGGTTCGAGTACCGGCGATGTTTCCTCCAGAGATATTTATTGTGGGAGATAATTACTGTTCACCTGTATGAATACTTACCTTGCCTAATTTGTATCTGCATATGTTTGACATGATGATATGCTGCACTTATCTTTTATTACCTACATTGTAATGCTCTATGCTTGTTATTACGTGTATTTTTCTCTGTGAGCAAATTACTTTAAGATGTCAATTTACAGTGTTTCTTTAAAAGTGCTGGGATTACTTTGTGCAGAGGTGTGGTGCAGCGGCCAGGGCAGCTGACTTCGGAGCACAGGGTTCACGGTTCGATCTCCGGCGGCAGCTCAGCACCATGTGACTCTGGGCAATAGCTCACTTAATTTCCACGACGGCCCCCAGCGCCTTGAGACCTGTAAGGGTGAGTAGCTGCGCTATATAAAAACGGACTTACTTACATTTTTTATTGTGCTGAGCCACCTAGGTGCTCAAATCAGTTTATACTTTCTTGGTGCTGAGCCATTAAGGTGCTCAATTCTGTTTACGCTTTCTGGTGCTGAGCCATTAAGGTGCTCAATTCTGTTTACGCTTGCTGGTGCTGAGCGAATGAGGTGATCAATTCTTTTTACACTTTCTAGTGCTGGGATTGCGTTGTGCTTGCATCCTAAACTATTGTGGCGATAAGTCTTTCCATGAGTTTACTTGTAGTGAGCATAATTTTTAAGCTCTCACTACTGAGGTGTGGGCACTTTACGTTCCCAATCTTGTTTGAGTTTTCAGGTGGTGGGCTTTATTGCTTCGCCCAAACCTTTTCCGTGTGGTGGTGGGTTTTTCTGTGGGTGGATTCCCAAACCACTGTTACCGGGCACGTTTGCTCCTCCTTTCCATTTGCTTTTGTCCGGTGGTGGACTGAAACCACGTTAAGTGAGGTTTTTCACTTATTTCTTGCATTTATTGTTGTGCACTATTCTTTTTGGGTTCTGGTTGTTGGGACACTTTACTGAGCTCAAACCCATTTCTTTTATGTTTTATGTTATGAAACACTTCTCCCTGCTGTTGAAAGGGTGTGTGTGTGTGTGTTCTGTGTCCTTTGAATTCCTTTCTCTTCTATTTTCTGTTTTCACCTACTTACTCCTTGCCTCCTTAGTTGTTATTGTCTCCATTAGGGAGGGAGGTGTGTGGTATCCTGCTTTCTTCTCTGCTTTGTCCTTTCTCTGTGTTCTGTACTCTGCTGCTCAGCCAGTCTTGTGATGTCATAGAATGTTCCTCCTGTGTATGTTTAAGTGTATCTGTCAGTTGCTATATGTAGGCTGAGCAGCAGGGTTGCTGCTCCCGGTGGGGCTGTACATGCTTACGTGGATTATTATGCTTTTTATCCTATTTATCCTGTAACTTCTTCCCAAGAATAAACCTTAAACTTGGATACAGCTACAACCGAGTTCCCTACTTTTGTTAGATTCCACACAGTGCTTAATTTGTAAAAGAATAAGTGAAGGGACTCAAGGTTTTCTGAGAAGCCCACTGCTGGCACTGCTGAATGTCAAGTCTGCTTAACACCAAATCTAGCATCTGAACTTGATTCAACCTCATGCCTCTTTCATCCACCACCATACACTGCCTGCCTCCTTATCTCACTCTTGTAGGTTCTTTTTCATCCCTTATTTCTCCCTTTGTCACTATTATTCAATTTTTCTCTTCCTTCTACTTCTCCCCTATCTGCCTTTCGCTCCCTTGTTTTGGGTCAAAGTCTTATGATGAAAAGCAATTCCCAGTCCCCAAAAAAATGAGTGCAGGTGGGCCCCACCTGCAACCACCAGCTCAAATTAAGCACTGGCAACTAACTAGTATTACCATTATCACTGTCATAACTATCAGACTGGTATTTTTGTTCAGTAATGTAGCTGGATACAATACCACGGGGATTCTTTTTCACAGTGCTCTATTTCACTCATTCTGAGTTTTCTAATTTGGAATGTGGAATAGCAGGATAATGCTGCATGTTCACCTGTATCCCAAGCTGTGAAACTCAGAATATTGCACTATTAGCTTGCACAAATTCCATCAGTTTTACCCGGCGCAGTTTGCATGAAAATCTGCAGGTAATTTCACAAAATTGTATTTCCGATTCTGCCACAAACTCGTCTTTGCACATGATTGGGGATTACTAGCCCAATCAGAATGAGGGCCTAAAATGCCCTTGGCTAGATTTACATGCTACTCGTTTGCAACTGTTACTATACACTGGGGCATATTTACGTTCCCTGGCGCATCCCTGCAAATCAGCAGGGATGCGCCAGGGAAGATGCGTCACGCAAGTTTGCCCTTGCGCCACCGCCGATGCGCCGCATTTACAATGCGGCGCGCCGTGGCGCACGGATGGGCAGATGCGTGTTGCATCCCCCGACGGAAAGGTGGCGCATTGCTGGAGTCGCGTCGCAAGCGCGACGCGGCTCCAGCAAGGCTCGGGGTGCCCTATGCCTAACATGCTGCGTCAATCCTTACGCCTGCTTCAAGCAGGCGCAGGGTTTTGACGCAGCATGGGCGTAAAAGTGACTCAGTGAAATCTTGTAGATTTCACTGCGTCACTTACGAGGCGTACCTGCGAGGAACGCCCACCCTGCGCCAGAACGCCCACATGAAACCTGACGCAGGTTTCATGTGGCGCAGGGGTTACAACGTGACGCATCTCCCTAGATGCGTCACGTTGTAAATATTGCGCAATGTGGCGCATGTTTTGCATCGCCGCTGCGTCACATAAGTGACACAACGGCGGCGCAAAAGTGGCGCAAGGGGCTCGTAAATCTGCCCCATCGTTTCTTAAAAATATTTATTCCAGAGCTTTCAATATGATTGATTTAAAAGGAAAAATACAATGGCATGTCATTGGGTCAACAGTCATATGATTGCGCTACCGATGATGTCATCAATTGCCAAAGTGTTTGAGATGTCCCTTCAGCTAGTCTTTTGACTTTGGCAAATGGACGCCTCTGAATTGAGGTGATGTTAATTGTTAACTTAAATTGTAACCTGCTGAGACGACTACATAATGAATCAATTTAGTGTGTAACTTTAACTGGCATAATACTTCACAAACATGTACCATATGATAGAGAGCAAAGCCTGCAGAAGCATATTGGGTAGTGAAATTTTCGTATTGAAAAAAATTCATTTTTACATGACTGGTTTGCTTTGAGTGGCAATAATACCTGCCTCTTTTTTCAGATTTAGAAAAATTACACTGCCTACAAATGCACTTCTCCTCTTTAATCTCTGCTCAGTTCACCAGGTCAGCACTAAGCCAACTCTATATCAGAACTGGAATTTATTGCAGGTCTTGGATTATTCCAATTTCCTAAAGCTCCACTAAACAGTTGTAAATAGTTTTAGGCTTTGGAAAGCCTATTGAATTACTTTCTACCAAAGCCCCGTGAAATCCTAAAAGAAACAGCTGCCCTGACCTGGTTCGGCTTCTCTTAAGGGCCGGATACCCTAGTTATGGATGGGTGAATAGATTTAGAAAAACATTCTCTCCTTCCTCTACTATGTGCCAAATAAATGTAAACACCCTTGCGTCCATTGTCAAAGCAAATAATAAGTTTCACACTCTGAATGCAAAACCTTTTAGTGATTCAAAAGGGCAGGTATATTGCTGCATTGCCTGCTGACAGTTAATAAGTGACACTCAGTGGATGGGTGGGAGGCATTCCCAAGGAAGTGTCAGAGGATGCCCAAGGAAGGGAGCCACAAGCGAGGTGAATATTTAAAATGTCCTACCTTTGTGACTATGAGCAAACATTTTCTGTGCCTTTCCGCCCTTCTTTGCATTTCTAAACTTGTATGACTCAAACTTTGGTGCCTAAAATGACAATCACAGCCATTTTTCAGGGAAAATAGAAAACATTTTTCTATGAAAATAATATAGAAAAGTAGTTGAAAATTCTGCAAATACTGTAGCCTTGCTCAGGAGTGTTTGTCACAATGTGAAATAGTGCCCACATAGGGTTATATATGATGAATAATTTAAGCCTGGGTGGAGATCGCGGAGTTCCGTAGCGGAACTCCGCGAAGTGCAAAGAAAACTCTGCCGCACTACGTGGAGATCCGCAAGCGGCGGAGTTTCTTTAGATAAATGCCATTCGCAATGATTTTCAGTGACAGGTGCTTGTCCGCACTGTGCAATCATCGCGAACGGCACCATGCACAGCGCAAGCGGGTGCTGCTTCCTTTCTGGCGCTCGAGTAGATTTTTCTTGAGCGGTAGCTTTCTCAACGCGAACGGACGGTTTCTCAATGCGAGCGGGCGCGACCAAACGCAACCACTCGCAATGAGAAATCTGACCGTCCGCGTTGAGAAATCTCGCCGGGCGGTTAATTTTCCACGCTTGCGCTCGCCAACTTGATTTTGAAGATCGCGAACGAGGAAAAATCTTGCCGGGAGGTGGATTTTCCTCACTCGTGCTCGCCAACTTGACGTTGATGAACGCGAGCGAGGGAAAAAACTCCGCTACGCGAAGCGGAGTTTTTCAGAACTCCGTGAGCTCTGTGTAACACGGAGTGTGGAAAAATCTGCAAACTCCACGAGCGGAGTGGAGTTCACTGCCCAGACTTAGAATAATCCTGCGAGTGCTTCTTTTTAGCGCAGAGCTCTACAATCTGTAGACCTTATTTCAACAGTGTGTGTTGTAGTATGTGACCACATGGCCTGTTTTGCAAGATATTGAACGTTTCTAATTCCATGACAGTTAGCTTAATAAACCAATGTCATCAAATATATTAAATGTATGACTTCCCTGTAGAAAATTAAAGTAGCACCTAAGATTTTAAGTGGCTTACCTGCATTACAGAGTCTTTGCTAGTAGTTTGCTATAATGCAGAGATGTTTTAAGGCATTGCCAAAGTGGGCAATTGCCCAGGGCTCACAAATTCCAGGCTCCCAACAACCTCCCCCCTCCTCCTCTGGAAAGTGAATGTTCTCTATTGGACCACTGTCTATTTTATATCTCTATCTGAATCTCTCTCAATTTCATCCTATCTCTACCTCTAACTCTCTCAGAGTACCAGGCAAGACATATTTCAACATATAATCCTCTATTGTTCGGCATCATTCTGGCTTGATTTAACAGGAAATTGATAGCAAAATTCTAATTTGTTCCGTACAGGGGGTCTTGCCTACGGCCCCTAAAATCCTTAAGATGACACTGCAACGATTCAGCAGTGTAGGATAACTTTCTCCAAGTCCAGTCACTACAATATTTTTCTAGCTTCACGATTCAAATATATACATATCAATGTGCCACGGGAATCGCTTTGGATACATTTTTATCTGAATTTAGTTCCAACGTCACAGCTGAGAAATATACTCTGCTTCGGTATTCCCCTGAAATCCCTTCTCTTTTATGGTAAGCCCCTGGCTTTTAGGAAATCCCCTGCTGTTTAAGGTTTTATTCGCTCTGGGACAAACGTGGAAAGAGTAGCAGGTGTTCGCGTGCAGCCATCTTGTAGACCGAATACTTCGTATGTTCCAGTGCATTCGCCGACCCTGGGGGAACTGGTATTCATCTGTCAGCTTGCAAGACGCATCCCTAAGTGTGCCGAGGCCTCGCGGCCGTCTCTGATGCACTTGGTGTTATAGAATACATCCCAAAGGGCATGCCTCCTCGGCCATAACACACATACATGCAAATAGGTCAGCTGCATGCACTAACAACCTCCGCGCATTCCACGGAACACACTCACATTCCGGAGACAGCAAAAGGCATGTACCTCACGCACAGTGTAATATCTTGCTTTTTCACAAAGCTAATGCGGCCACAGTCCTATAGTCCTGTAAATAAGTGAGTTTGATTCCATCCAATTTCACTGCGGGCAGTTTATCTTCATTAGACTGGTGAAAGTCTAAATCACATTCATGAGCTATCGGCATAAAATGAAATGCTGACCTCAGTGCAATATGTCATCAACGTGTTTTCATACCTTATTGCACCCCTCCAGGGCAACTGAAAACGCATTAAAAAGGCACTCCAACGTTTAAGAATCACAATTAAAAACAAAAAGAACACCGATATAAGATGTGTCTACGCATCACCAGTGTCGCCTGCTACTGTTAGATGGATGGTAAGCCATCTGAAGCACACGCCTTGCACAAACTTTGCAAAAGGCAAAACCTGGATGCAAATGTTAGCTGACCTGAGTATAATCACCTCCAAGAAGAACAGGTGGGTAACAAGCATTGGAAATGCAATAGGTCTCGCATTTGTTTGAGTTAGAGCTATTGGCATTGTAAATGGCAATGTCTTTTACCTATGTGTTACGGATTGTATGAATGTGGTGTGTACTGGCATTATGTGAGAGGGATTGGATTAGTTAGTTATGTAATTGTGTGGCGTGGAGTTGTGTTGTGGAATTATGTGGCATGGTGTGATGTAGAATTATGTGGATAGTAATTATATGGTATTGCATGTTTTGGAATTATGTGGAGTGGGATTGTGTGTTCTGGAGTGTAATTATAAGGAATGGTATTTTGTGTTGTGGAGTGGTATGTAGTGGAGTTTAATTATGTGGTGTGCAGTTGAATTTTGTGGCAGGATGTGGAATTGTGTGGAGTGTACTGGATGTATTTGGTGTGTTGTGTAACTGTATTGTTGAGTTGTATTATGTGGTTTGGTGTTGAATTATGTGGTGTGGATTGGAAATGTGTGGAGTTGAATTGTGTGGTATGGAAATGTGTGGATAGCTTTGCGTTTAGTGGAGTGCATGTATGTGGTGTGGATTGGAATTATGTGGGTTGGATTGGAATTGTTTGTTGTGTAATTGTGTGGCATGGAATGTGTGGTGTTGAGTGGAGTTATGTGTAATGGAATTATGTGGCATGGCATGCAGTGGTATTATGTGGATAGTAATTATATGGATTATGTAGTAATTATATGGATTATGTGGAGTGGGATTGTGTGTTATGGAGTAATTATGTGGCATCGAGTGTACTGGTATTATGTGTTGTGTGATTGTGTGTTATGGAGTGTAACATTCCATTCTGCTTGATTTTGGAGGGGTGAAGCAAGGATAAAAGGCCAGACAGAGGCCAGACAAAACAACCACAACCCTCGAAACTGGAAAGGAAAGCAGGAAGCCACATCGTCCCCTCTCGCTGAGACTGCATAGACAAAGAATGGTAAACACACCCCATTCCCATATTTCTCTTCAAGTTTACAGTAACGTTTCGATGCAGTGCAACCAGGAAGCCTAGTGCATATGGCACCCAAAAGGCTCTTTGTGAAAGAACATCAACCAGGCTCTCCTTTACATGGCATCGCGTAATCTGCCATCATGCAACCTTTACAGAAAGATGAACTGACTGCCACCGCCAGCACTTGAGCCTCTCTTTGGAGGGGCCTGGACACCCAATGCAGAAGTCTGTGCCTCTGAGCTACAGCTCATGCTTCCGCTAACCCTGCCGCATGTGCATCGTCCGCAAAAGGAATGGCTCCTGTAAGCAACTTAAACGGCAAAGTGCACCGCATGGCCAAGCATGTATTAATCAGTAAGACATAGTTTAACCTTCCCCCTTACTCGACAAATTTGAACTGCCCCCGCCGCTCTGGAGAGTCTGCCACCCCCTACTTCTGCAGGTGGAGAAAAACGGTGCCTGTACACCACCGTGGGACATGAATTCCCTCCTTTAAACATCCTGGCCACATATACTGACCCAGACAGTGAAACCGCATGTGAAGACACACCAGGCACTTATTTCTGATCACTGGGGCCCACGAACATCCCTAAACCCGAACCCACTCACCACGTGAGTCCTAGGTGCAGGGAGGCCAAGCTCGGAAAACTTTGGAATTCTTAGGTTGCAAAACAATCTAACGCTGATCCCCCTCGGAGCACACGAGGCGCAAGGGGACATGATTTGCTGATCTCTTGCTGATTGCAGGCATTGTGTGTATATCCACCTTTATACATTTTCCTATGAAACAGAATTTGGGGCGGCATCCGGAATAGCATCATGGTTTAGAAACATCCACAGTTCTACCCAAGTGTATGGCAAATGGTTTTCGGCTGATTCTGAAGAGCGTCATGTGATGCGTTTACAAGCAACAGAGAAAGGCACAATATAAAGTGAGTGTGGAGCGACGCATGATGGCGCATGAATGTACAGATGTGCACAATCTAATCTTCTTGCACATACTAGTCGTGTAGATGCTAGGCGGTGTACATGTGCCTAGTGTTGTGCATTGTTGTGCACGTGTTCGCCTGCGTATTTAATCAGGACGGTTCGCTCACTCTGCACAGGTTGTATGTGGGCTTGTCCGATCACTTTACCCAGAGCTGCACGTGTGCTCACTTTACGCACGTGCTCAGTGCTGGAAATGTAAATAGAGAAGCATCGTTATCTCAAAGTACCAGTTCAATACTGACAAGTGCTGGTACTTTCCCAGTCAAAGAATCGAACCCTTGCTGAGAAGTGGCGGAACGCCCCTTTAAATGCCAAAATGGGTGTACTCCGTACCCTTTTCCATTTAAAGCGCTGCATGTGCTCGCCCAATTAGCTTTGGCGAATGCGCGTACCAATATAGTTTACTCAGCAGAAGCCACGTGGAACAACGCCACACACTGATGATTGCAAGTGCAATGGGCTGTAGAAAGTGCTGTGCAATAGATGTCGGTTGTAGTATATTTCTCTAGCGGTTACCCACTCATGAAGACTCAAAGCGCTTGCAATACTCAATTTTACAGCACAGTGTCTGACTATATTCTGCCCCTGCCCACACCCAAAAGCAGCACACCTTGCTTCGGTTACTGCCCCCTATGACCATGAGGACACTGCCATTCAAACTGCCCGCTCACTACGCGCCACCCTGGCCGTGAAAACCGCCCTGGGCAGACGGCTACGGCAGAATGGCCTACGCTCACTATACCGCCCGCCAAGCCAGTGTCCTCTACGGATGCCCGTAGGTGGATGCATGCATGCCCCGGAGCTAGGCCGTCCCTCCGCTAGCCCCGACCCATGGGGGGGGTTAAAATTACATCTCGGGTGGTACACGATAAACAACGGGGTCGAGGGGCTGCATCCGGGCAACCTCACCGCAAGTTGATCCAAACACATGCAGCCCGACCCGCGATCAAAAGTTAAAGCCTCCTCCGAACCGCACACGCGTTGGTACAAGTGGCGGTATTACTCACACCCCTCTCAGTGGCGGGCTCAGTCCTCTCACCTGCAGCCCTGCTGCCATCTTTCACGTTGTGGTGCTCGACCAACCACAACAGCCCCCCCCTTGCACACCAACCTTCGGCATATAGCGCCGGCTCACATGCCCCGAACAGCCAGGAGACCGGAGCAATGGACCCTCAAGGGCATCGCCAGGAGGCACTCGAAGCCGCTACCAAGAAGGGGGGGGGAGAACAACTCACCGCAGAAAATCACTAATGCAGACTCCTACATGTATGCGGCCAGGGCGAACGGCGATACAACGCCGACGGACACGCCCTTCTGCAAACAAGTCGGGTCCCGGGACAGTCCCCGCCCCCCCCCCCCAGGCCTGGCAAATGTTCCCCCGGTGGGCTCAATCTCACGCCCAAGCAACCCAACTCCCTAAACCCCCGGGACGAACCGCGCCACACAGTAAGCGCGGACTTGGATCACCTGGGGGGGTAGGGGCATCTACCCCAAAAGACTGTGTGATGGGAGGCGAGAGGAACTGCCCCAAATGGCCCAGAGGCGTGGGGAACTGCCCCAGATGGCTCAGACTCACCGAAAAACCTCGACTCTGTCTCCGACCACGACGCGACGCAAAACCAGACGGCGTTGTCCGGCGCTGTCCGGCGTTCCGAATTAAAGTAAAAAAATAAATAAATAAACGGAGCGCGGTGTCCACATACAACTTAAAACATCGCGCTTCACAGCCGGAATGACAAAAAGAAAGTGCTCACCCACTAATTAAAGGAGACAGTATCACGCCGCAAGTAAAGGATCCAGTCCGGGTGGGCGGGGCCAAATGTGGACAGGGCGGTAACAAGGAGGGACTAAAAAGCCTCCTTCACAATAGAAAGCCAGCGTTTAGCCTAAGCGATGACGCAAGCCAATGGAAAGAAGGGGCGGGGCTTCAAGTCCCCTTCCGAAATCGTATCGATGACAATAAGCCTCGCAGAGCGAGGAGCGCATGCGCGCTCCAGCGCTAGGTCTGCGAGACCTAAAAATGAGAAAGGATTTGCGCAGGGGTATGCCAATGCTGACAGGACGTTTATGACTACAGTGAGGGGACTGTTGTAGCATGTCTATGAAAGACGAGAGTTGTGCGAGACATGTTACAAAACAGGGAGAGAGCACGTCAAATGTGTTTTTTTATTGCGTCTCTTATCATGTAAGGGCTACACAGGTGAGAGAGTTTGATTGGATATGATCAGAGCTGATTCCGACCAGAATAAAAAGGTATGTAACATTTCATAGAATCGCACTGTTCAATGAGAACGTGCAAACTGCCATCGTTTAGTCAACTGTGCAGGTGTACAGAGACTCCTCGGGCGGGGAAGAGTACTTGAAAACCCCACCACTAAACTCTACACCTGTGGCAAACTTCTATTGCTTGAAGAGCACCGAACGGGTTGCACGTTTATTATTTCTTCCCCTCTACAGTCTCTCGTGAACTGTGAAATGATAGATGACCAATACATGCCGTTGACCCACTAACTACAAAGCGTCTATATTGAAACGATCTCATGGGCAATCGCAAAGACCCCCGTGTATCCGTGTAATCAGAAAGCAAGTACATGTAAATAGTGCATCTGGTAGAATTATGTATTACGAAGCGATTACCTTGTACAGCGCTCCCTCTGATACCCTTGGGTCATGTTCGTGCTCCAGAAACCTTGTGGAATAAATAAATGCTAGCTAGAAGGACTGGGGCTCTAACTGTTATCTGTTAAGCAACGTTTGCTTGTAATTAGCTTTGTGGAGGTAAACAGCAATATTCTACTAAAACAAATATATGAAGGAAAATTGGTTGCACAAAAAAAGTCTTTCATGCTATTTCTGATGATATAGAAACCAAAGTTCAGCCCATTTCACACTCCTACAGCAGTTGGCTACAACAATGTTTTAGATTACACTCTAATTACCACACACCATTGTGGTCTCATAGCTGACTTTAAAATCGATGTCTGCTTCAAAAGTTACAATATTCCCTGGAGCTGTAAATAGTGGTTGGATAAAGACCCTCGTTCCACCTCACTCGTGATTGGGAAGTGTGTGGATATTAGATTTGCAAAGATTTAATGGAATTTCTGTAGTATAGATGCTCCAGCAACCTCCTGCACTAAGATGGACCTTGAAGACTATTCCAATGCGCAGGAGTAACTGTTTTCAAGTTTTGACTAGATAATGCATGTCTGCAGTTGCTACCCTGAGCTCCTCACTGAATGCAAAGTCTGGAAAAATTGGGTTGAATGAGGCATATTCAAAGTAATATGGCAATCTTAGTACGACATATGTTGCAAAGATGTGAAACATTAATTAGCTTAGTGTATAATAATGTTAAATAATCATTCATGTGATGAGGTAAAACTGCAGGATAGAGTAGAGAAAACGATATAAGCAGAGCATCTGTTTAGCGTTGAAAAAAGAAAGATATCACTTATGCTAGCAGAACGAGCACAACACAATGATTTTGATTTTGGTCACTGACTGCAGAAGGTAGTGCAAACCAACGAAAGAATCCGGATTTCTCTAGGCTAGTATGAGAAAAAATGTTGCATATATAAAGTCTGCATGGTCTTGGCAGTGTATGGAGTGATGAAATGGGGACTCTTACAGGATCAATTGACACTTGAAAGGATAGCAGTGCTAACTCATGGGGGCAAATCTTTAAGAGCACAAGGCCTGAGTGACATTCCAGCGGCCATATTGAAATTATGTCCTACATTGTAGGCATAAAACCCGTTTATGCAAGTATATTTTACAGCCTGGGGCCTGGGGTTACACCGATTCCTGAAATGGCAGTATTTTGTTACTTATTGACAAAAAACGAATGTTAAAATTTTTTGATTAATTGGCCTCCTACGCTGGGAGAGCTAAACATCTTTTGAGTCCCTGCAAAATTGGTTTCAGAAATTTAATTTGCAGCCATGCCTCTAAATGGGTTGTAGAGCTGGTCCCAGTCCAATGGACAACATATTAGTGTAATATTTTTTAGAAATTGTACTCCACTTAAGAGAAGTAAGCAGCCGCGGCCCGTGAAAGTAAGAGCAGTGAGGCCGGGGGGATCCGGGGGGGATTTCGACAGACGACGATGAGGGAAAATTAATAATTTATTTAATTTTCCCTCAAGCGGCTGGAAGTAAGAAATTGTTTTGCTCTCTTTTAGTCTGCAGTACTATTTTGACAAAGTGGATAGCAACTTGTGGTGTAAGGTTTTGAAAAGAGAACTTTCAGAACCCCTTTCAGGGGGCACAGGGCAAGCAGGAGCTACTTGGCCCAACAGTGGAGGTTGAAGCCTTTCACTCCCGATGTTCTGGGCCTGATATTCTATGGGTCCTGAGCAACCGGGCCAAGTACCCCTTCAGTACTTGACCCTCAGGGGTAGTGCAGGTTGAGCAGTCCAAGGCTTCTTGGGTGATGGTTATGCCCTATTCACTATAGGCGACATTCAGGTTAGGCCCATTTAGTAGTCCGAGTCTCAGGAGTCCCACTCCTACTCTGATAAAAGTTCAAAATGTTCCGGCGCCCGAATCGCTGTTGTAGCAGAACAAGTTCCCTAGACCAGAATATCTGCTGGTAACAGCAGTGGCTGCTGTTGATGAGTAGCACTCACTGCTCGGCCGGGACAGCGGCTGGATGTACACAGCTCTTCCTCTGGTGAGATGGTAAGTTCCTCTGATCCTCCCCATAGGTGTGAGTTGGGTTCCTCCCGTTCCAATCCTCAGTCGAGGGTCAGGTCCGCATGGGTCACTATGGCAGCCTCTTCTCACGATGGCAGCTTGAAGTTGGCAACAGTCTTTGTCCTTTCCGGTGGCCCCAACTGGCATACGGGGTCACTTACCTTACTCAGCACATGGGCGATGGCCAGATTGGCATGGCAGGAATGTGCAAGGCAGCCCAACCTGGCCTACGGGGTCACTGACTTTCCTCTACTCATGAGTTACGGCTCAAATGGTGCGACTGTGATGCTGACCATGACTACCTTCACAGTGGTCCCCTGTGGCATAGGGGGGTTGCAGTCTTGAACCTGCACATGGGTGACAACCTGATTGGTGCAGCAGGTTTCTCCTAACACCTCGCTACAAGGATCCACTTGCCAGGATCCCCCAATGGACCTCAACCCCCTGCGCTTTCCTGTTCCTCAGAGGGCACATTGGTCTTGGTAAGCAGGCAGGCACTGGTATGCGAGGCGACTGAAAATAAATTGGGGTTCCCCTGGGGAGGAATAAAGTTCCTAGGTCAGGGACAAATAAAGCAATTGTACTAAAAAATTCCTAAGCAACTATACATGTTATTATCAGTGGCATAAATCGCTACTCTATTAGGGGCGTTCTAATATGACCAAAAAGACCCAATATATATACAAATGTACTTTTATTATATTAGAAACGATTAATAAATATATACATATCAACCCATACACAATATATTTTCAATACTTCTTCTAAAACATACCATGTGGACCACACAGCCATGATAAGTAAAAACGATTATATCATATAGTCCATACTTTCTCAATACTGTCCTTTGCAGACAGATGCCAACATCATATACAAGAAGTTTCCTGCTATTTGATATTAGCTTTCGAAGTTTTGAATATTGTTGAAAATAGAAAAGCATGTTATCATGATACATGTATATTGAGATAATTCATTGTGATGTTTTATTGTGCAAGATAGAAGAATGAAAGAGGATGCATGATTGTATGATTGAGACCTATATGAGTATTGATATGGATGGAATGTTTTAGAAGAAGTATTGAATATATATTGTATATGGGTTGATATGTATATATTCATTAATTGTTTTCTAATATAATAAAAGTACGACATTTGTATATATATTGTTTTTTTTTGGTCATATATTAGAACGCCCCTAATAGAGTAGCGATTTATGCCAGTGATAATAGCATGTATAGTTGCCTAGGAATTTTGTTTGTACAATTACTGGTGCACGAGGCTCCAGTGGCAGGTGGCCTTGGATGTCCCTGGGTGATGTTCTCTCACTCAGCTTGAAGAGTGGCAGGGCTTAGCCTCCAGTCCTAGTCACAGGCAGAATTCTTGCAGAGCTTCTGCTGCTCGCACAGCCTGACTGACTACTTAACATTTGACAATTTTGAGGGCCTTGAGCTCCCCTTCTTCTAGTCCATTTCCAGATACCAAATGTGATTTAGAGCCTGAGTCTTTGAAGTTTGTGTTGGGGTTCTGCTTACTTTTGAAGTGTCCTCTCCTCTGCCCTGCCCTTCCTCCAGAAAGCAGTGTCATAGCAGGAGCGACCCCAGATCTGATAGCCCCACAATACAGCTCATGGTAGTGACTAGAGGTTCACATCTGGATGTCAGCCAAAGTGATATGTGTATCAAAAGGTTACACCTGGGTCTCAGCCCTACCATGTATGATCTTTTATCAGCCCCATCTCTTTCCTGAGATGAGACCAGGCCCCTTTCCAGTGAACTGACCAGGCCCCTTTACAGTGAACTCTCTCTGAATCAAAGAGCACCATTGAAGTATACTGAGGAGCAGGCTCTTCTTCCTCCAGGGTGTGACCACATCCAGCTCACAGGAATACAGCAATCTACAAATCTGTCCGTGGTGGCTACCTCCACCTCCTCATGCTCCTACAGACAATCCTGGCTCTCCAAAAATGGAACCCAGAATCTTCCATGTATTGTACCATTCACAGTCACACATACACCTAGCACATTCATACAACACACACATGCTGCACAGAATTACATACAAAAATGATGTAAGACAAGAGTGAGTTAAGGTCACAGCAGTGGACCTTTACATGATTGAGCCTGTAGACCTCACTCCAGTGACACATGTAAAAAGGACGGTTCACTTTTATTGATCACTACAATGTATGCTGCCAGCACCACACTTATGCTGCTCAACTTCTGGCAAAGCTGTTAGACTTTCACCACTATGAGAGTAGTGCTTTGGGTGCCCCTCTGGTTACAACAAGACTGCAGTGCATGAGACAGGACTATGTCATGGCGCATACACATGATCCGTGTTGGCTCATGACAACAAAAATCCGCCCCAGAGATCCAGACATCATTGCAGCTGGGGCACTCAGGGCTGGAGTACACATCCATTGCCATGCAACTGAGTTTTCCGTCCCAACAGGTATTGGTGTCATGATCAGCGCCCTGCGTTGTGATAAGGTCTATCTTCATAATGCCACCTCCATCACACTACTAAGCTCTGCATCCTAAGATAATAGTACCTCTCTGGTCACTCATCCAGCACTATAATGCTTCTCAGATAGGCTCACAGCAAATATAACATTCTACCAACCATTCACTATCCTATGGTGTAGCATGCTGCCCGTCTGATAGTGCACCTAGAGGCCCTTCAATGTAGTCTGAAGCACTATGCACAGAAGATAAGCGGTGACACTGTCTTAATGCAAAAATCCCAACAAATGCATTGCAGTGTTTGTGGTTGTAGGAAAGTGGATTATTATTTGGGGTGGGTGGTTGCCCACTTCAAAGAATAATTACACTAACGTGTCAGGGAAAACACCAAAGTCACTAAATTAACCTGAGCCCAAGATATGACACAGACCAGGCAGGCTTAGAATAGGACAATTTGTAAAGTATTTATGCAGTAAAACTGTTGCTCGAATATGAATTTACCTTGAAAAAATTAAAGACAAGAGGCGCTTGGCAAAACAGGAACAGTTGGTTTAATTAAGCACTTCGGCCGGGAGCACAGTTATAGAAGCGGTCTGAGGCCTGTCTCAAAGTACAATCAATCTGAACAAGGTTTTATGCATTTCTTTGGGTATTGTAAAGTGTTTCTGTGGATACTTTTTTGGTAAAAGAATGTGGCCCTTGTCTTTGGAGTCATAAATTAGGCCCCTGATAACAAGTGCAGGTGGATCTTGACTTTGCGTGGACACAGTGGCGGCCAGTGGGTAAAGTGTCCAGATGTCCGGCATGAGGGGTGCGTGATTAATGCATGTACTGTGTGTGCAGTGTCCTGATTGGCTGTGTGTTCCTAACTTCATATGGCATCTGACTTTACAGTGTTTTTGGGTATGCACGCACCACTCAGGCCATATGTGCTTTATTAGGCCCAATCTCCCTGGACCATTGTGGTGTAGCTGCGCTTAACTGAGGGATTGACCTAAGTTTCTTGTTCATGAGTTAGTCTGCCGGCTACGTGCCACCCCACCTGTGACCTGTCAATCAGTAACCTCAGGCCTAGGTCTCAGCGCCTGCCTGACCACGTATTTCTGCGTTGGGGTTGATGGAGAGTTCATGATGGGTGAATTCGATAATAGAGATGCGATTTCGTTTTTACATATGAATGTATCATTTTAAACATTGGCATTCGTTTTTCAATATTAACAGCACAACAGTAATATTCAAAACACCACAACACCTAGGCAAGATTTCATGCCAATCGAAATGGAGCACAGGTTGGATACACCAAGCAGGTTTGTCCTTGCCAAAGACTTTACCTTCTATATTACTCTTTTTAACGGATTTCAAAATCCGCCAGCGGGGCAAGCCTGCAGCTATATCTGATATATATGCAAAAAAAATCAGACGCCTCAGCCGTAAGTTCCCTTAATGTCTCTGGAAGTATAGGAAATACAAAAATGTTCAAAGTTCCAACTTTTCAGGTTTCTAATGCAGCTCCCCTGGGTCACTACCAATGCTTCCAGGTCCAGGATCTCAAAATCTGCATTAGGAGCCAGGACTGACTGCAACAGAAGCAACCAGTAAAGTCCAGTCCATATCCAGTTGGTAGTGGTCACTACAGGAAAAAGGCCTCTTGCCTCTTCTTGTGTCCCTGCAGCTTCACAGGAGACCAGTCCACTGACTGTTGCAGTCTAAGTCTTCATCCTGGTACAAGAGAGAAAAGGTCCAATCCTTCAGAGCACCTCTCAGGTCACAGCAAGCCGAGTCCAGCCCTCTTCTGTTCTACTGAAGGTCCAGAAAGTGATCTCAGCAGGGTTCCTTGGAGTGCAAGATTTAAGGTTCACACTAGTTAGTGGGTTGGGTGACTCCCAGAAACTCTCTAACCAATGGGGAAAAAGTTGCCTACACACTTTTTCATATTTCGTGTTTGCACTACTGGAAACAATTCAACAGTAGCCATCGCTCCTAAAATCCAAGGGGCATATTAACAACGGCCAGCGATAATTATCGCTGGCCGTGCTTAGCGTGAGGAATCCTATCGCCGGCTATCGCTGGAAATTATCGCCATGCTAGCGCTGTATTAACAACGCTTAGCGCAAAGGCGATAATTTTCCAGTGATAGCGATGTTTTCCATGGAACATCGCTGGTTTTCCAGCGATGTCCCATGGAAAACGGCGATATACTTGGCGATAGGGCCTGTGGTCTTAGCCACACAATCCACCCCCCATGTTAGGTATGCCTTAGTCAGGAATTTAGCAGACGTTAAATTCCTGCGTTAAGGCATACTTAACGCTATTTAAAATATCGCTAACCCACGTTGCTAATACGGTGATACCTGGGTTAGCGATATTTCCCCCTGTTGTTTTCACAGGCACGCCCCCTTTGCATCTCATTAGCGATGCGATGGGAGGCGTGCAGAAAACGGACGCTAAGTCAGGAATCACGCGCTAGCGTGTCCTTGTTAATTCGGCGATAAAATTATCGCCGCTTTTCGTCCGAAAACGGACGCTAAAGCGGCGATAATTCATTAACGCCGCCTTGTTAATATGTCCCCAAGATGGGAAAACCCTTTCTCCCTTGTTCAGAGCTCTTTTCTCATCTAGAGGTGTGAAAGGGGATATGGGCAATCGGTTCCCCTGTGTCCACTCCAAACCAGTTCTGGGGGATAGCTTCTCTCCCACTGAGGTTGGAGCCAGTCTGGCTACTGCGGGCCCTGGGGACAAAGGCTTTTTCTTCTTTAGTTCTCTACTTATACTAAACTATGAATGTGCAAGCCCCACCTCTGTCCCTTTCGGTTAATGAAGCTCCAACTGTCCTTCCAGGGCTGATAGGGACCAAATGCCCCACACCCAACCCATCCTGTCACCAGGCCTACGCAATTGTTCTCCAGTGGAAGCAGAGAAAGCTATCTTTTTAAAGGTTATTTTTCCTAACTATATATTACAAATCTAACGTCACCACTGACCACGCCACCACTGACTCTTAACCCATATGAAAAATAGTCTTTGAATGACTATTCTAGCTGTTTCCTGTCAAAGTTTATAATCTGTTCTTTTTCTAGGACCCAGCTACAGCCTTTGTCATTGAATATAGTTTTTGGGTCTTAATCACTGTAGGATCATGCCAACTTTAATTTTGCACATGTTCCACCTTTAATTATCAGGCACCCTACCTTGTGGGAAACATGGTGAATTTAGGGGTAACTTTTTCATATTCAAAAGCAGGATCTCCCACTTGTCAAAAAGGGTTATTTTGACAGGTTTGACAGCATTCTTTAGGCTACTGCAGTCAGACTGCTCATTGTAGGCTTGAAGCCATGTTTTACAGGCCCACTCTGTTCTGCAGTCCACAGGTAGCATTTAACTTCCAGGCCCTGGGTACATTTTTTTCATCATCTACTAAGGATTTAGTTAAATATGTAAATCAGGGAATAAGCCAATGTAACCACGTTGAAAGGCAGAGCACAAGCACATTACACCTAGTCAGTGGGGGTAAGGTGCACAGAGTTTAAAAAAGAGCAAACATAGGGTCAAGAAAAAGGGAAAAATCTGGGTGACTATAAGAAATGGAGTTGTTAGTTGACTGTGGTGAGGGCCCTGCTTATGCAGCAACCACAGTCCTTGTCAGGGTGAAGTCACAAGCAAACACTAAATTAACCTGTGTTCAACCGTCAGCTAGCTTGGCAGAGAGCAGTCAAACTTAACTCAGAGGTAATGTGTAAAGTATTTATGCAACACCTCAAACTTTACCACAGTGAAAACACATAACAAAAGGATCCCATATCAGTTTAGAAGAACAGAGTAATTTTTTATAAATAAAACAAGACAAAACTACAAAAACCTAATCAGTAGAATTGATGATATGCAGGTTTAAAGATTTCAGTAAAAATAGCGCCAAAAAGCACAGAGTGCCAACTATGGATATCTGGTTGCACCGGACAAGTCTAAAGTCACAAGTTCATGCTGACCCAGATAGAGCTCAGGTTGGCTACAAGGACCCAGTTAGGCTCGCTGACCAGAGTACCATAATTCCTGGTGTGCGGAGTGTTCCAAGATTATATGTGTCTAATACAATCAATATTTCAATTTACTCTTAATTTGCTTGACTACCTGCTATCGGCATATGCGTGCACTGCTATGTTGAGCAGTCCAACACTATTTGTACAGGTTTCTGACATTTTAGTTATTTATTTACGAGCTTCACTTTGGATGGGTGTATTTGTTTTGTTTTAATAAAGAATAATGTAAGCTTTATGTGACATGTGGTACTCCAAGATGGCGGACCGATTCCCTTAAGTGTGGGGGAGGTACTTCACCGGGTGCAGCACAGGTGTTTGTTGTTAATAATAATTGGTGGGCTATTTAAATGGAGAGTGTGGTTTTATACTGACACTGTCAACATTACTATGATTAAGATGTGCCCTCCCTTTCCGAATTCCCGTGTATTTATGTGAAAACTATTGCATCCAATAGGTGTCCTCTGTGGGGTCTGCCTGACTTGAAATAAGAGTGACCACTAACATTGATGAAACATCCAAGAATATGCGAATATATGTTGATGACCTTGAACAATTGGCTTACTATCTAAACAAATGTGGATGGTATGTATTTTTGTACATTGTATCTCAACTAAATGATGTGAGATCTAAAATTGCACACAAGGGGTTAATTATAGGTTTACATATTAACTTGTGGCATGGATTCTGCCTTCTTCTTTTTGCTTTGTATTAATATTAATTTATACTTAGGAATTGCTTTCTCTTCTGTCTTGTGTGGCTTTTTACCTGTTATGATTTGTGTTAGGTTCATGGAACTTTTTATAAATATCACATGTGAAATGATATGGTTGAATTATCATCATGCTTTCATCGAGCTTTGCATTATTTTTTAACATGTTTTTAATTAACATTTTTGGATAGATATGGGTGGAAGGTTTAAGAGCACCTTCTGGAGGATAATTAGTTTTAACTGGTGTTTGTATGTTGTTAATCACTATTTATGTATTCTTGTTTTATCATATTAAGACCCTGAAGAAGTTCACGGTGATGAATGAAACGCGTTGGCTTTGTTTTTGGCTGTAATATTTGGCATCACAAAATCTCATGACTGTCTTGAAACTAAAATAAAGAAGATATGGAACAGTCGACAATTTGATTGGACTTTTGTATTTACATTTCTTGTTGGTGCACCAATATATTTGTGTTCCTGTATATTCTGTTTTGCAGTGTATCCTAGAGCAGCAGATACTCATAGGGTGTGCATATCATTTTTTGAGATTATTGTTGTTGGGACAAAGGGGAGGTACTATCCGTCTATGCCTGCTGCTCAGTATATGTAATTGTGTATATTAAAACATGGCTGCTATCTCAAATAACTTTTTTACTAAGTAATTACTATCCAATTAAATCTTCTAAACTAAGTATCCTATACTTTTCCTTGGCCTACGCTGTGCTTTATAACACAAATATGCTTTCTACTTTTGAAAGAAGTCCATGGTGTGCTCTGTGTCAAGGCATGTTCGGCACTCTCCCTCACCTCCATAGTGCTTAAAGAAGAACCCTAGAATTTTCATCCAAATGTTTTGTCTCTCCATTGTGCTAAGTTCTTATTACTGCTATATAGATTACTGCTTAAATACTCTCTGACCTCGGGAGCACCAATGGGCATTTCACAGCTTCTTGGTATCAGGCTCAATTGAAAACCACCAATATCAGAGAGAACACCTCAATCCACAGCAGAGATAAACAGCAGCATACTATTGTCCCTCAATTACATTATTTTTTTCTTGCCAGCAAGAGTGCAGCTTTCACATTTTATTTCCTCATCATTTAGGTTGGGAAAAAAATTCTGTTGTGCCCACGTATTTTGGCCACTCCGCGTTACTTCTTAACATGGAGTTCTGGCCAAATTCCGCCAATTGCCATATGGCAGAATTTTTCTCCAGCGAGGCTCCAGAATATGCGAGCTGGTGAGCGCGAGTGATGTTTGGTGTCCCCTAGCATGCTTTTCTAACGCGGCAGTTGCTAGCGTTCATGAGCGGTCACGATCAGAGAGTTGCGGTTCAAGTAGTTTTCTGCTGCTTGAGGAGATTTTCTACTCGCGTGGCAGCAAAATCAACTTGACTAGCCGCACGCTCTTGTGCAGCACATGGTGCTGTTCGCAATGATTTTCAGTGCTGCTCATGCTACCGGAGCTGAATTGAGCAGCGCGAGCTGCATGTTTTCCTCCTATTGGCGGAATTCCGCAGAATCTCTGGTAATTTTTCTGTAACTCCGTGAAATACGCCCACCCCTACTCATCATCTTGTACACAATGTCTCTTCCAGGAATGGACAATTAAGTGATCAAGAGCATACATGTACTTATATATAATACAGAGATATTGCCTGAGAAAAACAAACTTTATGCTAGAGTTGACAGTGTTACAGGCTTGCAACAGTGGCGCAACAAAGGTGCAAGGGGCCGTATTGCAAGCAAGCAATTTGGACCCCAATGCCTGGTTTGGTAGTAAACCAACTGTAATTAAGGGCCATATGTATCATTCCAAATTGCGATCGCAAACGCCGAAATTCACAGAATTTCGGCGTTTGCAATCGCAATTGGGCTTAGTGGTATGTATTAATGAAAAACTGCCTCGCAAAATAAAGAATCGCAAAATTTGCGATTCCCTATTTTGCGATTGCATTTAAGGAATCGCAAATTGCGATTCCTTAAATGCAATGTAAGAAGCACAAACAAAGTGCAATTTGGCCTTAAGGAATCGCAAATTACCACCAACTTCAAGTTGGTGGTAATTTGCGATTTCTTTGAAAAATGCACTTTTTTGCATTTTTCAAAGTGCAATGTGGCGCACATACATGCCCTTAGGGCATGTATGTGCGCCACATGTGCACCCATGGTATTTTCAGGGGTGCAACAGGGTGTCCTTTTGACACCCTTGCAACCTTGAAATTGCATTCTCAATTTGCGATTCTCTAATTGCTAATCGCAAATTGAGAATGTCTTCCCATTCATTCCTATGGGCCTCTAGGCCCATAGGAATGAATGGGGAGGGTTTCCTTAATTGTGAATTGCACTTTGCGATTCGCAATTAAGAAATATGTAGGATTCGCAAATTTTTTTGCAAATCCTACATACATCTTGTTTTGCGATTCTCAAATAGCGATTCTCTAAAATTCGCTATTTGAGAATCGCAACACCAAACTTTGATACATATGCCCCCTGATGAGGTAAAGTGGGCCGGCCAGACCCCTAAACCATGGTGTCACTGCACGTTACACCATTGATAGCTATGCCCCTGGCTTGCAAACATGGCAAGAGTTATTAGTCAAAACGATTCTATCGACCCATTGTTCGTGATTGCAATAGTAATTAAATATGCAACACGTTCTATAATAATAATTCTCCAATAACTTGATCAGTGGTAATTCCACACCCCTACTGGATTTGTTTGTAGGGCAGTATTCTAGGGAACTTAGGGCCAGATGCATCAAAAAAATGTTTTGCGATTCCCTAATTGCGAATCTATGCGATTCACATTTAGGGAATCGCAAAACGGCATGCATGAGATTGTGCAGTACACTTTCTGCGTTCCCTCAGGGGTCGCAAATGACCTACCTCATGAATATTAATGAGTTAGGTCGCAATTTGCGACCCCCTAGGAATTGCAAAAATCACAGGGATGGTGGCCTGCTGAGATCAGCAGACCACCATGTCTGTGATTGCTTTTAAATAAAGCAATCATTTTTTTGAAAAGCAGCCCGTTTTCCTGAAAGGAAAACGAGATGCTTTACAAAAAGAAAAATTAAAAGTTTTATTTTCTTTTTTTAAGAGCAGGCAGTGGTCCGTGAGACCACTGCCTGCTCTTAAAAATGCTTTTACAAAGAAGCAAAGGGGACCCCTTGGGACCCCTTCCCCTTTGTGAATGTCTTACCACCTACTTGAAGTAGGTGGTAATATGCGAATGTTTTGCGACCGCATTCACGGTCACAAAACATTCATGCATACTGTTAGGATTCACTATTTGGAAGGGACGCCTTAAACACGCCCCTTCCAAATAGCGAATCCCAAACCCATTTTGCGATTCGGTAACAGGTTACCGAATCGCAAAATTGTGTTTGATGCATCGCAAAAGCATTTTTTGCGATCGCAAACGGGCCGATTCACAGAATCGGCCCGTTTGCGAGGAGAAAAATGCTTGATGCATCTGGCCCTAATTTTACAAATATTCAAAGGGCGTCTTTAGTATTGATTCAAGCGTTCAAGAAACTGGAAAAAAAGTGAGCTACTTTTCTTGCACCACAGTGTTAATTCCTAAACATTTATTCTATTATATCTCATTGTTTTTCATGAAAAGCTATTGAAATCATAACTTTTGGGTTAGCTATTTCCAAAAAGTTATTTATGGAAAGCTGAGCTAATTTCTTTATGAATTAACTTTAGCAAAGTATGGAAACATCTTTAGCCTTATTCGGCTCTGGTAACGGACTTCCAGTAAAATCTATTGAAGATCTGGCTTCCTCTTGGATTCGATGGTCGAATAGCAGTGACCTCAGGCACGTGTTTCTTTGGCGGGAGTGACGGGCGGAGGCGGCCTGATTGAATTAAGCAATCTGATCGCATGTTTGGATTTTCCACTTAAATCGGCTCTCTTTAATCTTTAGCTTCTTCCCACCTGTGTGCGCTTCCATCAATGGGAAGCTGAATTAAGGGGCATTGTGCTACATAGGCGAATGCGATTTTTCTATTGCAAGCCTTTATAATTCCTAGTTTGATAAACACTAATGATCGTGTATTACAACCTAGTAACTAGTTACTGCCCTCGAAGGCTGACAGATAAAATCCTTTCCTGTACTTGAAGGGAGATGCATTTTTAAACCTCATGATTTAATTGTCGATTCAAATCACATTTTTGTCAATATATTAGCCCTACATTCAGAATAATCAAGATGGTAAAAATTCATCTAGTATGAAAATGTTGAGGATTATAATATTGGACTTCAATGTAAGAGGCCATTTGAATTTGGGTGGTGGTCGTGTCTTCCAGACGAAAGTAAGCAACAGTAGAAGGAGTAATAGGTTATCCGCTGATGGTGGCCAGCATATAATCCTGGTGGGAACAGTCTGCAGCCCTAGGTGTAATGGAGTAAGACAGTAATTTATCTGCAAGATGATGAGCATATTGCATAAATCAACAATCTTTCAGCTTCCCTCGCTGCAGCACATCTCATGAAGATAGTACTTAGACAGCAATTGTCAAGAGACAGAGTCATTTGATAAACTACGCTGTAAGTAGACAATCAAGGAATATGAAGAACCTTCTTCTAACATATAGTATTACACTTTAAAGAGAAGTCTGCTTTCAACTAACCACTACACCGTACAACATAAGCAAACTAATACCAAAATACATCTTTATGTACATGATAAACTTCTGTGTGTGACAAAACTTTAAGGCTTGCATGCACATAGGTAACCAAAAATTCTTGTAGTACAGAGAGATAGCCAACACCTAACATCTTCTATCTAAAACTAGAACAGGGGCACAAGCTAAGGGTGCCTTCAATGCTACCAAAGACAACAGAGATGATATCGATGGAAAATGCTTGAAGACACATATGGTGCTGCCAGACAACAGCTTTGACAGTACTTGAAATCCCATTCAGAAATTTCTCTCACCAACCAACTCACAAAAAGAGTCCAGACTGTTTGGAAAGCAGAAGCCAGACTGGTGCTTAACCTCACACGCTGGTCTCACATCACACCACACCTGAGGAAACTCTCACGGCTCTCAATACAATCCAAGCTCTTCACGCACACATACAAACATTACACAACACAGGCCCAGCCTACCTGAACAGCTGTTTTCAGTGCCACCAACCCTCCAGACACATCCAAACTTGGTCTGGCAGTTCTGGCTAGACTGTTTCTATTGGAGCAGGGTCAAGACTGATTTGCATATAGCCGGGTCCAAAGTGGGGTGGAATATTGGGCAAATGAACAATGGGTTGAAATGCTTTAAAAGAAGAATCCAAGCAAGAGGACTTATTGTCACATCACCCATAAGCACAGAAAGTGACATCTTTGGATCTCCCATCATTCACCTGCACATGAAGTGAAATCACTGAATTGCCCATCATCCATCTGGGCAGGAAGGGACTTTAAGGCAAGCCTGTCTGCTCACGTCCATGCCAAGCGCCAGGTCCCCTGGTCCGATCACCACCCACCTATACTATGCAGCACTCCTTAGGTCGCTAGACCCCAGATGCCATTACCCCAACTGCTGCTGCACTTCACACCATGGTAGGAGATTTCACCTGCACCCACTGCTGGTTCTCCAGCAGCCACCCACCCACACCATCCACGCAAATACTAACAATGCCCTCAACACCTCCTCCCAACACGTGCCACACAAGCACAAACAATGCCTAAACCCTCACCCTACTCCACACACCACAGCAAACCTGCATTTCAACACCCACTCGCATGCATGTTTCTTAACATACGATCACTCAGCAAACACACAACCAAAATATATGGGACCTGCTGAGCAGCGACCCACCCAACACCCTCTCCATCAGAGAGCTGGCTCAACCCGTCATTGGCTCCCGACATCGCCAAGGCAGTCCCAGCTACAAGATCGCTCAACAAGACTGCCTTCAAAAGCAAGGTGGAGGACTTGCTATCATCTAAAAGGAAACCACCAAATGCACAATATCTACAGAGAACGCTCCCCATTAATTCAACACCTGAACTTCAAGCTGCAAATCTCCGAAAACATCACTCTGAACGGGACTCTTGTTTGCTGACCACCCGGACCACAAGCAACCTTTAACAACCTCATCATCGACTTCTTCGCTGTGCTTACCATTGACTCTAGAGCCTACATTATCCTCAATGATCTCAACTTCACCTGGAAGACCGAAACAACCCTTGCTCCACAGCACTCCCTGTAAGCTTGAGCAACAGCAGATTCACCAAACTCATCTCAGAACAAACATACACTGCAGGACAAACACTGGACCCCATCTTCACCACAAAAGACAGTCTCAAATACAACTCTACCACACCGCTCACATGGACTGACCACTCCAGCATCCACTTCCAAATCAATACACCTCA
This sequence comes from Calotriton arnoldi, assembly GCA_963921515.1. Taxonomy (NCBI): domain Eukaryota; kingdom Metazoa; phylum Chordata; class Amphibia; order Caudata; family Salamandridae; genus Calotriton; species Calotriton arnoldi. The sequence continues at coordinate 1,103,393 of CAWUFW010004867.1, read as the reverse complement.
AGTCAACACCCCTACCATGTTCAGCATTCTAAGCCACAGTTGTGGCAAAATCACAGAAGCAGACTGACTCAGCGCCCTCAGCACAGATCAATATAGCCCCATAGACAACCTCAACAAGGACATCAGCAACCAGATCAAGAACTGCCTCGCACCCATCAAACCCAACAAGCATATTAGATCAAACAAGCAGGCCAGGTGGTACACAGAATACCTATGAGACACCAAACAACACTGTAAACAGCTAGAAATGAGATGGAAAGCCAGCCACAACACCACCGACAGAACTACCTACAAGGCTACACTCAGACGCTATCACAAACAAATAAGAGACACCAAGAAAAAAACACAAGTGGACTGCATTCAAGGAAACTTCAACAACTGCAAGGAGATCTGCTCTATCTTTAAGGATTTCACCTCGTCCTCAGTCACTGTCAACAACATTGCTGCCTCCCAACAACTCTGTGAAAACCTATCAAACTTCTTTTGTTATGAGCCCCAATGTACACCAATATAGACCTAGGTAGGTGCACAACCTTTTACCTACATTTGTCCTTCCTTGCTTTACATAACGGCTCTGGTGCTGACCTTTTGCCTAGTTATGTGCCGAATAAATGTTGTGTGGTTTTCTTCGAAAACTAGCCTCATTTATTATGCATGAGGATTCTTAGTATCACAGCAGGACTACCATCTTCTGTATAATAACTGTACAAAAGTCACCTCTATCGTCATCCTTGTACGGCAAGCCCACAGTATCATCACACATCTAGGTAGAACCCCTGAGGGTACCTTTTGGGTATGTAAGCATCACATCTTTGCTGGACAAACCAGAGGAGAAGCTTCCATGCTAACACAAGACGCTGAGATTCCTGCATGCAGAAACTCCAGCACGCAGTGGTCTGACATCCCTTGCAGGGTGTCCAACTCAAGCCCAATACGGGGTCCTCCGTTATTTCCCATCAGGTAATGGGGTTGGCTCTTTCCTAGGGGGATTCTAGGCTTCACACTTACATACATGCTAGGGACACCTAGGTACACGTAGCTAGGGTTTGCATCTTAGGAGTACGCTTGATTATTGCTATGTATCTATATGCCTGAATATGTTCACTGTTTTAGCACCATGGTAGAATTCTACCTTTTATTTACTTTGGTGGTGCTTGCAATCGTATATATCTGTTTCTATCTAATGGTTGTCGCAGCACACATATTTTATACAAGAATGACGCTGGTTCAATAAATGCTTATAGACAACGTCCCCATCGTTTATTCTGTATATCTCTCTGAGAAGAAGTGAGCACGAGTGACTGAGCGAAAAGGACTGTACTGTGTCCACGATCCCTGAAGGATCAAGGGTTGTCATGTTCGATAGTTGCCAGAAACAATTCGCTCCTTGGTAAGGGTGTGGGACTTATAGTGGCACTGTGAGCTATCTGGTCTAACATATCCTTTGGGGGTGTCTGGAATGAGTTTGGACACCAATCCCTCAGTTTATGTTGTCTAAACGTGCAGATCCTATATAGATTATTAGGAACTACACAACACTTCCACAACAAAATTGTAAACATCTACAGCAACTTTGCCCAACAACTCAACCCCAGAGAACTCATCAAAAACCTATTCACCACCAACCAAGATGACCACCTGACCAAATGGGCGTCCCTCCCCATAAATGACACAGAGCCAATCATGCAAACCATCCATTGAGGGGCCTGCAATGGACCCATGCCCCCGCCACATCTACAACCTGGGAACATTACCAATCAGCACCACCATGAACCACTTCATCAACATCTCCATCACTTCCACCACTTTCCTTGAGGAATGTAAACTTGCAGAAATCAACGCCCTTTTTAAGAAGCCCACAGCCGACCCAAATCAATGGAGCAACTTCCGAGCCATCTCCCTGCACAGCTATACTGCCAAAGTGTTTGACAAGGCCCAACAAGCAACTCACAACCCACCTCGAACTTCAATATCTTCTAGACAACACTGAATAAGGATTCAGAAACAACCACAGCACCAAAACAGCAATTAACACAGCCACTGGTGACATTTGAATCATCCTGGACCAAGGAGAAACAGTGGCCTTCATCCTGCTCGACCTCTCTGCGGCCTTTGACACGATCTTCCATGACACCCTCATCAGTAAACTCCACGAGATTGTCATACGAGGGTCCACTTTCAAATGGATCTGTTTCTTCCTCGTGGGAAGAACACAAAGGGCCAGGCTGCCACCCTCCACATTAGAGACCAAGAAACTGATATGTGTAGTACCACAGGAATCATCCCTCAGCCTCACACTTTTCAACATATACATAACACCACTCACAAATATCATCTGATCGCAAGACATCACCGTGATCTCCTACACTGATGACACCTGCCTCATCCTCTCCCTGATGGACAAGACAACCACCACCAGAACCAACTGCACAATCATGATAGCAGACTGGATGCAAACCAACTGCCTGAAGCTCAACTCCGACAAGGGGAAGTTCAGGTTTTTGGCAACAAGACCTCTCCATGGGACTCCACCTGGTGGCCGTAGGAGCGAGGACCAACACCCACACCCACAAACCACGCAGGAAATCTAGGGATCATTCTGGACAATAAGCTCAACATGACACTTCAAGTCAATGCAGTGTGCACGTCCTGCTTCCACATCTTACGCATGCTGCAAAATATCTTCAAATGGTTACATCAGAACACCAGATGGACCATCAGGCAAGCACTCCTCACCAGCAGGGTGGACTACGGCAACACTCTCTACGCTGGAATCTCTAAACAACTCCTACACAGACATCTCCAGACCATCTCAAACACCGCCGCAAGACTGATGCTCAAACTACCACGCCGCACCCACATCACAATACACCTCAGGAAGCTTCCCTGGCTCCCCATTTACAAGTGCAGCCAATTCAAACTTCTCACACACATACAAAGCCTTGCACAATGAAGGGCAAGAATACCTAAACAGCCGCATACACTTTCACTAACCCAACAGACACCTATGCTCTGCCTCACTCTCACATGCACACATTCCCCACATCCGCAAAAGCAAAAGTGGAGGTTGCTCATTCTCTTACATTGCACCAAGACATAGATTGACCTCCCTCAACATATCAGAGACGCCTCCTCACTTCTTGCATTCAGCAAGAAGCTGAAGACTTGGCTCTTTGTATAAGCATCTTGGGGACCACACATCTACACACCTCCCCAAGTGCATGGATACCCTCTCGGTGATTAGTGTGCTATACAAATCAACATAACATAGCAATGCTAACCCGAGTGTTGTCAGTTGTTAGACCTTTTATGAGCATTTCTCCGAAAACTTTTTGCATATACTCACCGTAGCAGGAGCTGAGCCTGACCTGTGTGTCATTTGAGGATACCAGTAAGAGCATGTGACCCATAAAACTACATATTAGAAGACTCCAGGCATACATGCAGATTTACAACCAAGACAGAACATCCTCAAGTGCCAAATCAGGAAGGACTCAAATGACAGGTGTGAGAAAAAGATGACATTGTCATGCTTGTCAATGGACATGAGCAACTTGAGAAAAATCCTGTAGCGTAGCATAATAATCCATCAAGCATTCTCAGCATCAAAGAGGAAATGCATGACAAAATGTACATGTACAGTCAAACCACAAACGACTATTCAGCAACTCAAAATCAAATGCCATCAGGAGCAGATTCATATAAACAGATAATTTTCCACAGAAGGTGTTGCAGATGTGATTCTGACATACTGCTGACAAATTCAGTGATGCTTAGCACCAGTCCTTTATTCTGACTCTTCTTAAAATTCTGATTAGATTGCTCACTCTTTTATTTATCACCTTATATAAGGAGTTCTACAGATGGGACAAAGCACATGATGATGCCCAAGTACAGTCAAACCTAAGCAGTAACATGCAAATGAAATATGCCATTAATATGTTAAGTGAATTACCAAGCACTAAAAAATAGTTGAAATCTTTTCCAGTTGGCATATATGAATGAACAATCTCAGTTGTGGTATCTCTTTTTACGTAGGTGTTAAATGAGACCCATGTTTTTTCAAACTTGTTGTGGACTGTCAGTCAGTTTTTTCATTGCATGAACTGTGATTTGATTTAATTTTGATGCTGAATTTGTAGAGTGCAACATATGCCCGGAGGTGTCTTGGCGCCGCCTGTGACAGGTAAGTGTGCAACCAACTGTGGCTAATCATGACTAAACAGCCATGTTTTCAGAGCTTTCCCGAATCCTAATGGGGAAGTTGCTGACTTCAGCTCCTGAGGGAGAAGGTTCCAATTTTGGGCGGTGCAGACCTTCACATCTTATACCACTGTGAAAGATTTTTTTTTAGGGTTATATTTTTGTGTGACAAATAACCTAGAATATTAATGATTTTTGTGCTGGATTAATTTCGAGAAAAGTAAAATTGTATGTTTGCAGTTGAAACGAAATGAATTCCGTCTCTGTGTCTTCACTCTGCATTCACCCCTCCCATCAGGCTCCTTTGTGTGTCTTCTCTCTCCACATGCTCTGCAAAAGCAAAAACAATTGATCCAATGTGTTTTCTTGAACAATAATACAAAGACTTATTAAATGAAGCTTCTAGTATGCTAGGAAAGTTGTAACTTTCAAGGTTTCTTCCGTGGCAGAGTAAATTTAATTCATGAATAACTTCTGGTAGATGTTACAAGTTATTGTGCAAACTTTCTCTTGAAGACTGTATCACTGGTGAGAATCAAGCTTACTTAGAAAATGGGATAGTTCTTACATAAAATGCTATTGACATGGTGTGTTCTGATTTGTCAAAATAAATGTGACATTTATCTTGCCATGCTGAGTCTGTGCTTGTAGCTAATTTTCTATGCAGGAATTGTGTAAAAGAGCCTTTTCGTTTTAGGGTGAGCCAGAAAACTTTCCTATTCTACTAGAGACTTTGATTTTGGGAAGACTTTCCTATTCCTCTAGGGATGCTGCCCGATTTCTTATGATTTTGCTGCTCATTTGAGACATATAATGATTTATTGACTGTTGTCTATTCTGTATTAACTTTGCATTTTGAGCCTTCGTGGCATTATTCTGTACTGCTTGATTTTAAGATTTTTATGATAAAACCCTTTAACTTTTCCTTGATATAGATAGAACTCAGGTATTTAGTGGACTTTATGACGTATTATGTTACTCTGTTACAATGATGTCACGTGGGGTGGTCTTTAAAGCATTTTAATCCTGGAGTGGATCCTCTAGAGGTAAATGGTGATGTTTTAAAGATTTTGGGGTGTCATGATAATTGGGATACATTCAATTCCCATTGATGAATGTTTGTGGTTCACATCTAAGCAATTTATATAGGTTTTAGATATCTTTAGCTATTCAATTATCAGCAAAATAAATGTCATTTGTGTTTTGTCCATGATTCTACTAGCAGAGGAGAAGTTGAAGCAATATAAAATAGTAAGTGGTTTACAAATCAAAGACAGCTACAAAAGCTGCTCTGCTTTTGACTTTGCAATGACGAAAACATCTCCCAACATTGGTCGAGGGCATTGTCACTAGCTTTGGAATGGGTGTCTGGTGTGGTGGGAAGTCAAGATTGTGGGTTAAGTGTGTCATTGGGCATGGATATGTTGTGAAGTTACCCTTTTGAACTGCTTAATCCATGTGTACAAATAGAATTGAAATGATCTACTTTATTGATGCCATTTTATCTTACTAATATAGAGTTCCATTAAAGGTGCAAAAACATGGGAGGCGGGGCAACTAAGGGGCATATTATCAAGAACGGCATTAAAATTAGCGCCGCTTTAGCGGCAGAAAACTGCCGCTAAAGCGGCGATAATGGGCTTGATAATATGCCCTGGAGAATTCCAATAGAAGCCCATGTTCTGGAGTCAACATGGGCTTCTATTGGAATTCTCCAGGGCAGGCCTCTTGGGCTCAAGGCAGTCCTCAAACAACAGGGGAGTCCTCTCAGGAACAAAGCAGTCCTTCTTCTGTAATGAAGTGAATTGGTTGGATGAGAGGCAATATATAAACACAGACAGTTAAGTACATAAAAGCCCGTCAATAAAAAGTATTTGCAAATAAACGTTTCTGGTCTATTTATTCTCCTTATGCTTCGTACGATAGAACCAGCCAACGCGTTTCGCCCAAAGATGGGCTTCTTCAGGGCAATAGGATATAAGAATGAAGTGTATCCTCAGACGCGCAAATCAGAAAGGATTGAAGCAAATCCTAGGACGTATAGGTGAGGCTCATGGTAGAGCAAAGTCCTATGAGTGTTTGTAGAATGTTGTACTTCAAAACGGTATTAGCCGTATAGATGTGTTGGAGCCGTGTCCATGAAAACGTCCTCAACCGGCTTCTTCTGTAATGTCCACATGTCCAGGAGTGTACTGAACAGAGTCTCTGGAGGTCCAATATGTTTACCTGGTGCTAGCCTTTGAAGTGGACGGATTCTCTATACTACCTCCACACCTGTTTCTGAAAAGTTCTTCCCTTTCCCTGTTAAGGCTCCAAAAATTCTGGAGTGACAAAATAATAATCTCAGGTCCTTTGTGGGTGCAGGAGGCAAAACCCGTTGAAGTGTAAGTGGGGATGGGTACAGCTCCACTCCCAACCATCCATGGCCCATCCTGTCCACACCTAGTCACCTTTTGTGTCACTGTCTGGAAAGAATACACAAACCCCAACAGTAGATCCATTCACAGTCATGTGACTCATGATACTGCAAGAAGGCACAGATGGTTAGGACAAGAAAATGCCAACTTTCCAAAAGTAGCAACTGCAATAACAAGGTGATGGATGAAATGCTTGAATTAAAGGCAGCCTTTGGCAACGCTCAGTCGCATCCCAATCCATAATATTTTGCCCAATACGCCACCTCAGTTTGGACCCAGCCATATGCAAATCAGTCTTGACGGCAAGTCCTGCCTGAACCGGAAAACAATCAACCCAGGACAGTGTTTTGCCCTTATTATGGGCTCATCAGCCAGATATAGCTTGATTCCAGTGGCACAGTGAGAACAGGACCCTTGTCTGAACATACCAGTCGCACTTATGGCAGCAACTACAATAAAAACAAGGTAATGGATGGAATGCTTGAATTAATGTTATCCACTGGCAATTGTTCGGCCCGCATCCTAATCCATCTTTTTTGCCCACTATGCAACCTCAATTTGGACCTAGCCATATGCAAATCAGCCTTGACCCTGCTCCAATCTGAACAGTCCAGCCCAAACTGCCAGACCAAGTCCTCTCTGAACCAGAAAACAAGCAACCCAGGACCGGTTTCACCCTTCTCATGGGCTCATCAGTCAGGTATAGCTTTATTCCAGTGGCACAGTGAGCAAGGGACCGGCATCTGGGCATACCCGTCGCACTTAGGGTGACAACTGCTAAAACAACAAGGTGATGGATAGAATGCTTACATTAATATCAGCCCCTGGCAACTGCTCAGGGCTGCATCAAACCATCATTTTTTTCCCACTGTGCCACCTCAGTTTGGAACCATCCATATGCAAATCCGCCTTGACCCTGCTCCAATAAGAACAGTTCAGTCTGGTCTGCCAGGCCAGGTCCTCCCTGAATTGGAAAACAAGCAACCCAGGACCAGTCTCCCTCTTATTATGGGCTCATCAGCCAGGAATAGCTTGATTCCAGTGCCGCAGTGAGCATGGAAGCCATGTCTGGGCATACCCATCACACTTAGGGCGATGGATTGGGATGCAGCCTGAGTGATTACCAATGGCTGACATTATTTCAAGCATTCCATCCATCACTGTTTCGTATACTTATTGTGTTAGCCTAAATGGGAGGGGTATGTCCAGAATTGGGTCCTGTGCACACTGTGCCACTGGAACCAAGCTGTACCTGGCTGATGAGCCCATAACTTGGGTGAAACCGGTCCTGGGTTGCTTGTGTTCCAGTTGAGGGAGGACCTAGCTTGCGAGTTTGGGTTGGACTGTTCATCTTGGAGCAGGGTCAAGACTGATTTGCCGATAGCTGGATCAAAACTGAAGTGCATGGTGCGCAAAATAAAGATGGATTGGGATGCTGCCCGAGTGATTACCAGTGGTTGAGATTAATTCAAACATTCCATCCATCACTGTTTTGTATACTTATTAACTTTATAAAAGTGGCATTTTTAGAAGTGTGATTTAAAATCAAACTTTACCATCAAAGATGGTTTTAAATTACAATTCATTTGAGTCTAAATAGCATATCTCTATCTGCTCCCAATTCAAAGTTAGCACTTATTAAGTGTAATAAGGGATCCCAGTGTTAGTCAATGGATGAGATAGGTCTTACAGCAGTCAAAATGACTTTAGGAGTATTTCACTATCAGGACATGTAAAACGTAAGTACATATGTCCTTTTTAAATACAATGCACCCTGCCCTATGAGCTTTAAAGACTGCCTTAGGGGTGACTTATAGACATTAAAAGGAAGATTTAAGCCTGGAAAAAGGTTTATTTTCCCAGGTTGGCATGGCAATTTCCAACTGCACTCCAGGCTGCAGGGGCAGGCTGTGACATGCTATGAAAAGGCTACTTCAGTGGATGGCAAGAGTTCTGCAGGCCCACCGGTAGCATTTATCTTTCAGGCCCTGGGTACACATGGTACCAATTCAATAGGGACTTACAAGTAAATTAAATTTGCCAAATGGGTGTAAGCCACATCTACCTTGTTTAGGGAGAGAGCATAAGCCCTTTAGCACTGGTTAGCAGTGATAAAGTGTACATAATACAAAATCCAACAAAACAGGTTAAGCAGCAGAAGGCCAAAAATCTGGGGGAGTCCCTGCAAAAAAAAAAACCAGGTCCAACAACAGGACACATAAAGCAGAAGGGTGAACAGACCCTGACTCCCAGACCTTGATTAGGGGGGCTCCTAAGGGAGTCGCAGAGTTTAAACTTTTTTTTAAAAGTGTGTTCTCCTCATGGGGTCTGCAAACATGTGTGACCTCACAAACTCCAACAAAGGCAGACACCTGGTGATCTAAACTCAAGTTACCACACTACAAAACTCATTTACCCATGTTGGGCCCCCATTCTTATTGAACATAAGCTTTCTAAAAATTAGCAGAATCTGCGGACACAGATATGAGTCCATAAACCCAACACACCTTGCAATGAGGTCAGGATTTCCCTCTAAAATCTGTGGGATTGTGATTGTGGCAGAGGCTGCTGGATTTTTGGCAAGAGCGTTTTTATTGGTTAGAATGTCATTAAACCTTTCACTATATCAAAATAGGAGCCATATCTAGTATTGTCACAGAGAAGGGCATTTGCTACTAGAGGTCACTTTTATTAGAGCCATGACTGACTCAGTGTGCCCACAGCAGGCAGAGCATTTGCTTCTCAACAAAAAGTGGAAGTCATCTGCAAAGGTGAAACTATAGGGAGTGAAAATAACACCAAAGACTCTATAGTTTCAGAGTTCTTACTATGCCCTTAGAGAGAAGAAACTGAATACCCACAAGCTAACATATAAATCTTGCTCTCTACTGAGCTTTATGGACAGCATAAAGCACAGTAAAGGAAAGAGATTTATACTATTTTGGGACAACAACTTCAATCCATAGGACCAAAGAAGCTTGAAAAATCCTACATGAAAATTATAAAAGATGACACAGGGACACCAAACACTATCTCTGGAGGGAGAAATACTAAAGCAAACTGAGAAGCAGAACATCCCTAAACTCAGCACCTTCGCATTGTACTGAATGCAGTGCAAAACTAATGTGTGGTGCAGTTAATAGTATCCCAGAATTAGAAATGAAAAGATGGAAGACATTTTACCAATAATGGAAAAAAACACTTTTCAAGCAATGAGGTTATCAATTGCAACTAAAGCTTTAACTAAGTTCAGTTAAAACTCTATAAACTAAAAGAGAAAAAACACAGAATCCAAAAAACAAAAATATGCAAAGAATACATTCTTCTAAGAACCACCCATAAAACTTAATAAAAGAGATTATCTTTATTTAGTCCTAGACCTTATTAAGACACCAGTCGCAGGTTGAGTGCAGGCCCTTCAGCCAACCTACGCTGTACATAGCTGTAGGTTGTACACAATGGGGCTTGCTTGTCTATGGCACAGTGAGCATGAGGATACTTTGAAAGAAATTGAATATAGTAGATACCCAGAAATTCAATGATAAAAGCTCAGCAATTCACTTAAAAACATAGTTAAATTAGTTATAGTTGTTATAATAACAAGAAACTGTAAACACACTAACATTTGCCAGTCATTCCTAGGTCTGCAGTCTATAACTCACAATACTGCCATACAAAACATAACTTACACACAGAATGTAATGCTTGTTACCTTGCAATATCTATATCAACAAGTAACAAAACCTAAAAGCACAGCATCAATAAATAAACAAGCAAACTGTAATCTGACCTTTAACCTCATTTATGGTATTTTTAGTTGCAATTGTTATATCAATGGTGAGGGCATGAGCATTGCATTTGGTGACTATATTCTGTCTGAACCCAGCTGAAGTGTGTTTCTGAATGCATAAACACTTCTATCAATCCCATTCCCACACCTGCTTCCTTTGCCTGGCAGCTAGAACACCAGAAGACTGGCCACATGTTGCACTGGATGGAATGGAGGACATCGTTGGGGTTGGCAAGAGATGAATCTGTATTTGAATAGATTCCCATGGCACATTCCCTATTCCCTATTCAGAGAAGGGCTCCAGAACAAAGTGGAGCTAGGTTCCACAGTAGTGCCACACAAAGTGTTCACCAGAGGAGGAATTTCTTTTTTTTCTTCTACAGTAAAAGTCACAGCAAGTCAATTCAGAGTGAATTTGAGGGACCCAGAGATCAAAGGGAAAACTTTACTTCATGAAACTTTTTACCGCAAACGCCTGGGAACAACAGAATGTAAGCGGCTGTTGTTCATGACACTTTTGATTTTGTGTACCTTTTTTAGCAAAAAAATACATCCTCACGTCAAAAATTGATGCAAAGACTCATTTTACAGTAAAATACACTGTGAAATAAAGGATTTCCATTTCACAGAATTTTGCTGAAATTTTATGGAATTACGCAAAAAGCTATTTACACAAATTTTGCACACCCTTAAACATGTGTAGCTTTTATTAAGGACTACAACACCTCTTCATAGCTTACAGTGATTAACCCTTTCCGTGCGACGGACGGCCAGGAGCCGTCCGACGTCACGGTGGGCATGTGCATCGGACGGCTCCCGGCCGTCCTAGTACCTACCCACGGGGGAAGCGCTGGTGCTCCCCCCGTGGGCCGCCCTTCAAGCTACCCCCACCAGGGAAGGCAGGGAAAGCCCTTCCCCTGCCTCCCACACCCCCCTCCACGTCATCTAATGACGTCAGCGTGTGAGGTGCGCTGACGTCATTAGAGGATACCGGACGCGCTGGAAGCCGTTTGCTTCCAGCGCGTCCTTTAAACTGGAGGTGAGTTTCTACTCGGGGGAGGGGGGCATTTTACCAAAAGAGGCATCGGGGGAAAGGAAAGGGTTTTACTTTCCCCCGATGCCTCTTTTGAGCATTCCTGCTGCACGATCGTGCAGCAGGAATGCCCACTAGACACCAGGGAATTTTTTATTTTTTTATTTTGAAAGTGATTAACTGTTTGCTGGGAGCGGCCCCTTAGGCAAGGGTCGCTCCCCTTTTGGAGGCAATGGTTTTTGGCTGTGTCTGCCCCCCTGGGGGGCAGATCTCGCCATTTTTTTTAAACTGGCCCACTAGACCACCAGGGATTTACTTGTAGGGAGTGGCCCCTTGGGCAAGGGTCGCTCCCCTTTGGGGGCAATAATTGTGGCTGTGTCTGCCCCCAGGGCGGCAGATCTCGCCATTTTTAAAAAAAATCGGGCCCACTAGACCATTAGGGATTTATTTGTGGGGAGTGGTCCCTTGGGCAAGGGTTGCTCCCCTTTGGGGGCAATGTTTTTGGCTGTGTCTTCCCCCCAGGGGGGCAGATCTCGCCATTTATTTTAAAATCGGGCCCACTAGACCACCAGGGATTTATGTGTGGGGAGTGGCCCCTTGGGCAAGGGTTGCTCCCCTTTGGGGGCAATGTTTTTGGCTGTGTCTGCCCCCCAGGGGGGCAGATCTCGCCTTTTTTTGTTTAAATCGGGCCCACTAGACCACCAGGCATTTGTTTGTAGGGAGTGGCCCCTTGGGCAAGGGTCGCTCCCCTTTGGGGAGCATTATATTGGCCATTTCTGCCCCCCTGGGGGGCAGATCGGCTGATTTTTTTTTGTATGGCCACTAGGCCACCAGGGATTTTTTTTTTATGTTGGGGAGCGGCCCCTTGGACAAGGGTTGCTCCCCTTTATGGGAGGATGATTGTGGCCATTTCTGCCCTCTTTGGGTGGCAGATCATCAGTATGGTTTTAGGCCCATCTGTCCCCAAGGGGGGCAGAAGCCACTAGACACCAGGGTTCTTTAAATTTTGGTGTTGGGGAGTGGCCTCTTGGGCAAGGGTTGCTCTCCTTTTACGGGGGTGAATATTTTGGCTGTTTCTGCCCCTCTTGGGCAGTGGTTGTTCTGCAGTTTTGCATAGTTGCATTTATTTGGTAAGAAAAATATTTTAGTTGTGTTTACTCCAAATGAGTATTATTGCCATGCATGAATTAATTTTTTTGTAAGTGGTGTCATAATGGCAGCATATTTAGTTAGTGTTTTGAGCATGAAATTCTTTGCGATGTGTTTTGCATTGTCTTATGTGTAATTTTCTTTTTTTTTTCTTTTTTAGTGGGATATTGTTGATCCTTACTGTGTCTGTGCAGAGTAGGTGGGAGTGAGTCTAGCTGCTTCTGGCAAGTGAGTGGTATAGTTTTGGAGTATATAGGTCTTTGTGATAAAGCCGCATTTGTTTACTACTTATTTTACAAAGTGTTTGTTGTTGTTGACTTGTTTGACAAGTTACCTTTATTAATAAGGATTATGGCTAGCCGTAGAATTACTGCTCAGCAGGTGGTTGGTATGCTTTTTGAATCTTCCTTTGAGCAGGATTATGAGACTGACAGTGCGTCTGAGGGAGAGGAGGGAGTGCAAGATTCTGGCATGAGTTTTCTGTCCACGAGGAATCATCTGATGATGAAGCTACTCTCAGTGCAGATGAAGCTACTCTCAGTGCGGATGAAGTGCCTGTTTTAGAGAAGGACACTGATGTGTCGATGGTGCAGCAAGAGACATTGAGATTGCAGCCTGAGGCTGCAAGGCTTCCTACTGGAAGTGCTGGACTCTGGGTTGATCCAAACATGGTGCAGCCGGTGTTGCCTGCCTTTAGTGGTGATGCAGGGTGTAGAGTGGATTGTGAAATTTTTTTGCCTATACAGTTTTTTCAGTTGTTTATGGATGATGTATTTTTGGCTGAGATTGTTGAGCAGACTAATTTGTATGCTGAACAGTTTTTGAGGGACAACAGTGCCAGACTTAGGCCCCGCTCTAGAGCTACCCGGTGGACTCCCACAAATCTGGATGAGATGAAGAAGTTTTTGGGTTTGACTTTTTTGATGGGCTTGATAAGGAAGCCGTCCCTGGCTTCATATTGGTCTACCAGTCCCTTGATGCAACGGCCATATTTCCTGCAATTATGAGTCGTGATCGGTATTTACTTTTGCTTCGGATGCTGCATTTTGTTGATAATGCTTTGGCGTTGCCACGAGATCACCCTGACTGTGACCGTCTTTTTAAGATTCGGCCTGTTCTTGATCACTTTGTAGATCGATTTTCAGAGATCTATACTCCAGGGAAAGAAATAGCTGTTGATGAGTCTTTGGTCCTGTTCAAGGGCCGTTTGTTTTTTAGGCAGTACATTCCTAGCAAGAGAGCACGTTATGGAATTAAGATGTATATGTTGTCTGAGAGTAGGACAGGATATGTCTATAATTTCCGGGTGTACACAAGTAGGGATTCCACTATTGACCCCCCTGGTTGTCCGTCCACTTTTGGAGTTTCAGAGAAAATTGTGTGGGAACTTGCTAGAGGACTGTTTAACAGAGGTCACCATTTGTACCTTGATAACTTCTACACTGCTGTGCAATTGTTTAAGGAATTGTTCAAAGCGGACACTTTTGCTTCTGGCACAATCCGCTCTAACCGTAAAGGTTACCCAAAAGAGCTTGTTTGCAAAAAGCTTCAGAGGGGACAGTGCAGTGCCTTGCGTAGTGAGGAACTGCTAGCTGTGAAATTTGTGGACAGGAGGGATGTGTACACGCTGACTACCATCCATGATGAGAGTACTTCACCTGTGACTGTTTGGGATCAGGTTGCTGAAGTGTGCAAACCTGTGTGCATTGTAGACTATAATAAGCACATGGGTGGTGTTGATAGAGTAGATCAGAGGTTGGAACCTTACACTGCTGTTTGTAAGGCTTACATTTTGGTATAAGAAGTTGGCCATCCATCTCTTCAATTTAGCAACTTTTAATGCTTTTGTTGTGTTCAAGGAGTGTTCTCCTGCGTCAAAGATGACTTTTGTTCAGTTTCAGGAGTCTGTGATAGGCAGCCTTGTTGTAGTGGAACAGGCAAGTGTTCCTAGAGTTGGAGTGGTGGAGGATGTGGCTAGATTGAAAGATCAAGAAAAGGAGGGACCCCTAAGAAAAGATAGGGGTAAGTAAATAGGGGATCAGGTAAACAGTACAAAAAAAGAGAGAACTACCCACCCATTCAAGGATTATAAAGGCCCACAAAGGGGTCCTATGATAATAACTAGATAGACAAAGCAATCCCGTGCATGCATTGGGAGAACAACAATAAATACAATAAGTAGTTTTGTCTTTTTATTAACAAAATATCAAAAGGTATCACAGAATTTATCTTATATTACAAAAAAAGGATACATATAAATGAAATATAATAAGAAAAACACAATGAATAGAGTACCCCACACACAATCATCATTCATACATACACACTCATACACTTCACCTGAGCTCTTTACATCCAACAAACATACATAACAAATCATCCAAAGTTAAAAAGAAAGCCAGCAAGGTAAATGAATGTTCTGATAAAATGGTCCAGATAGAAGATAGAGAATCTCTTCAGGGTTTTAGAAAGTCCAACGCCGACGCGCGTTTCGGTGGAGACCCTACTCCCGGGCCACACCTTCCTCAGGGCAAGTCGAAAGCAGTGAATTAGATGGCGTGGGACACTCAGTTAACCGGAAAGGATACAATAAAGGACTCCACTACGTGTTCAAATGGTGGGGGTCCGTTAAAGGGCAACAGTCAGGAGGTTTCTTCCTAATTGGAAATGATCGATTGCTCAGAAGATCTCCACCAGCCGGTTGGAATCTTAAGCTTTTCTCCAGAAGTAGACAGACTGACACGCGCTGCTATCTTGAAGTAATACGAACATTTTCTGTCCACATAATACATTGAATATCAAGTGAAGGCTCTACACACGAGACTCCAACCGGCTGGTGGATGTCCAGCGTGTACAAGCTTAAGATTCCAAGACAAAACTACTTATTGTATTTATTGTTGTTCTCCCAATGCATGCACGGGATTGCTTTGTCTATCTAGTTATTATCATAGGACCCCTTTGTGGGCCTTTATAATCCTTGAATGGGTGAGTAGTTCTCTCTTTTTTTGTACTAGATTGAAAGATCGCCACTTTCCTGATTTATTTCCTCCCACGCCCAAAAAAAACAATCCCTGTAAGAGATGTAGAGTCTGTTTGCGAAAAGGTATGTGGAAGGAGAGTCATATGCACTGTGCTGGTTGTCCTTCTAATCCTGGGCTGTGTGTGCCCACATGTTTCAGATTGTATCACACTCAAAAGAGTTTTTTAGAGCAACCGTGAGTCTAATAGTGTACTGCCTGGTCTGTATGGTTTTATATAGTTGTTGTTCAGTTTCACAGTTGGCATTAGAATGATGTCTTTAGTTACTGCTGTTGTTTTTGTAGTTATAGTTTTGTATCTAGTTGCAATTGGTTTGTGTTTTCTTTCTTGTTAAAAAAAATTTGATGAAGGTGTGCGGGACTGGCGCTTGGCTGACGGTGTGCGTGGACTGGCGCATGGCTGGCAGTGTGCGTGGACTGGCACTTGGCTGGCGGTGTGTGTGGGCTGGTGCTTGGCTGGCAATGTGGACTGGTGCTTGGCTGGCAGTGTGCATGGGCTGGCATTTGGCTGGCATTTGGCTGGCAGTGTGTGTGGGCTGGCAGAGTGTGTGGGCTGGCGCTTGGCTGGCGGTATGCATGGGCTGGCGGTGTGGGTGGGCTGGTGCTTGGCTGGCAGTGTGCGTGGGCTGGCATTTGGCTGGCAGTGTGTGAGTAGTGACTTGCTGCTGGTCATTACACACTCTGCTAGTCAAACGCCACTGCAGACACTATGTCAACCACCAGCCGGTGTGATTGCTGTGTCAGTCATGTGGGCGTATGAAAGTGAGGGGCCCTTGAATGGCGCTGTCTGTTTTGTGAATGTTGTAATGTGCTGGGCCCGCGGCTGGCAGTGTGAATGGTCTTGTGTGTCACTTAGGAAAGGTGTGTGAATGGCCTGTAATGAGGTTGGTGCCTTGCCGTGGCTTTACAGCTCACGAGCTGTGAGTCATTGGTTCAGGTTGTTAACCTTTTAAATATTAACAGTGCATTTCCTTTTTGTGAAATCTCTTGTTAATAGGATTTTACGCTCTGAACCTTCACTCACCCTCGTGCCAAATCCAACCAGTATGTGTGAGTACTTAAGGAATTGTTCATTTTGAAGTAATATATGTCTTTTCTGTCTCTCTCTGCCAGGGTGTACATTGTCTCCACATTGTCTATGGATGTGAGTGTTGTAATGTGCTGGGGCCGCAGCTGGTGGTGTGAAAGTGTGTGTCAAGTATGAAAGGTGTGTGAATGGCCTGTAAAGAGGTTGGTGCCTTGTCGTGGCTTTACAGCTCACGAGCTGTGAGTCATTGGTTCAGGTTCTTAACCTTTTATTTATTAACAGTGCATTTCCTTTTTGTGAAATCTCTTGTTAATAAAATCTACATTTTGAACCTTTCACTGACCCTTGTGCCAAATCCAACCAGTATGTGTGTGTACTTGAGGAACAGATGGATAGGCAGTTATATTTGTCTCATTTGTCTTTCTGTGCTAAGGTGTAGTCTGTCTCTAGGGAACATTTACCAACTTTAGATATTTCTGTAAAGCAAAAAAATGGGGAGTGCTGGGTGATGTGCCTCTCATGGATCCCAACAAGTTATTTTATTCACAATGCCATGCAAACCTCAAAATGTGACTATAGTCACGCATTTTCCTTGCATTACTGTGTCATAATATTCTGGTGTCAGAAAAACCACAGTTTTCCTACCACCCAGCATTCCCCCAGGTCTCCTGATAAAAATGGTACCTCACTCACGTGGGTGTGTCAAGTACCCACGACAGGCAAGGGCCCAAAACGTATTGAGGCGACATCAAAATTACCTATCACAAAACAACCTGGTTTTGCAAAGGGGGTCACCTGGGTTTTTGTCCCGGGGCTCGGCGGCCATCTTGGGAAACCTACCAAACCACACATTTCTGAAAACTAGACACCCGGGGGAGTCCAGCGAGGTATGGCTTGCATGGATCACCCCAACGTTTTCCTACCCAGAATCCCCTGCAAACCTCAAATGTAGCTGAAAATACAAATTTTTCTCAAATTTCTGTGTGGGAAAGTTGTGGGATCACCGGGCTGACACAAATTTGCTACCGCCCAGTATTCTCCCAGGTCTCCCAATAAAAATGGTACCTCACTCGCGTGGGTGGGTCAATTACCCGCGACAGGGAAGGGCACAAAACGTATTGAAGCAACATCAAAATTACCTATCGCAAAACAACCTGGTTTTGCAAGGGGGGTCACCTGGGTTTTTGGCCCCGGGCTCGGCGGCCATCTTAGGAAACCTACCAAGCCCACACATTTCTGAATACTAGACACCCAGGGGAGTCCAGCGAGGTATGGCTTGCGTGGACCCCCCAACGTTTTCCTACCCAGAATCCCCTGCAAACCTCAAATTTAGCTGAAAAAATCAAATTTTTCTCAAATTTTAAACGGGTTTGCGACCCGTTTGCGCATGCAAAAAACTACATGGTCAATGTACAAACACTATTTTGCGACTCACACAATAGTGTTTTGCGACTCGCTATTAGGAAGGGGCGTTCCCTTCCTAATAGCGAGTCCCTAGCCATGTATGAATGTTTTGTGACCGCAATTGCAGTCGCAAAACACTCGCAAATTACCACCCTCTTCAAGAGGGTGGTAATGGAGTCGCAAATGGGAAGAGGTCCCCAGGGGACCCCTTCCCCTTTGTGACTAGCTCTAAAAATATTTTTTAAGGGCAGGCAGTGGTCCCAGGGAACACTACCTGCCCTTAAAAAATGAAACGAAAACGTTTCATTTTTTTTTTTTAATTGCATCCCGTTTTCCTTTAAGGAAAATGGCCTGCATTTAAAAAAAAACCTGCCTTATTGAAAAGCAGTCCCAGACATGGTGGTCTGCTGAGCCCAGCAGGCCACCATCCCTGGGAAGGCCAGTCATTCCCAATGGGCTCGCAAATTGCGAGTGGCTCATTAATATTCATGACCTCGCAATTTGCGACCCCATTGGGAATCGCAAACAGTGTCTGAGACACTGTTGTACATTGGATTTAGCGCCTCGCAATTTGCGACTCGCAATTTGTCGCAAATTGCAAGGCGCTAAATCCAATGGTCGTACATCTGGCCCAAAGTACCTTGGATGCGTCACAATCATAAACAAAAACAGTCGCAGGGAAGGTGATGCGTCGGTTCCTTGCACCCAGGGAAGGTGATGCATCAGTTCCTTACTCCAGGGGAGGTGATGCATTGGTTCCTTACTGCCACACAGGGGAGGTGATGTGTCGGTTCCTTACTGAAGGGGAGGTGATACATCGGTTTCTTACTGTGCGGGGAGGTGATGAGTCGGATTCGTACTGCAGCCCTGGTGTTCTTGAAGACTTGGTACCCCCGGTGCGATGCGTAGGGATCAGGGATGTGTCGGTTCTCAGTACGGTGGCAAAGGCGGTGCGTTGATCTCTCCAGCAGCGCTCCCACGATGCGTTGGTTCTTGCAGGCGCACAGCAGGGCCTGCGTCGGAATCGGTGCGGTGATCTCGGACTTCGGAGATCGTGCCAGGGATTCGGCGTGCAGCGATTTCTCCAGCCACGGGCTGGTGCTGCTTTGGTTTCTTCAGCGGAGCTCGTGGTGAAGACTTTGTGTCCCTGAGACTTCAAAACAGGAGGCAAGCTCTACTTAAAGCCCTTGGAAATCATCTTCAAGCAGGATTCACAGCACACAGCAAAGTCTTTATCCTCTCCTTGGCAGAAACAGCCACTGCAGGCCAACCCCAAACAGCACACAGCAAAGGGGCAGTACTTCTCCTTCATCTTTCCCAGCTCTTCTCCTTGGCAGAGGTTTCTCTTGAGTCCAGAAGAATTCTAAAATACTGGGGTCTGGGCCCCAATATTTATACAGGTTTTTCATTTGTTCTCTTATGGCAGAGAGGCTCTGTGCTCAGTCAAAACCAGTTTTGTCCTCTCTGGTCCAGCTTGCCGGCCAGAGGTGGAGACAGCATTGTGTAAGGCAGACCAGGCCCATTCAAGTGAAAGGAAATCTCCTGCCCCTACTCTAAATGCAGCCCTGGTATATTCAGCCCAGCCCTGACTCATCCAGGAGAGGCAGGACACACCTCAACCTCCCCAGTGGCTGTCTATAGTGAAAGCATATCCCCAGCCCCTGTCACTCCAAAGCCAGACAGTCAATCCACAAACCAGCAGAGGCACACAGGATGGCTAAGCAAGGAAAATAAGACTTAAGAAATTATTTGAAGATAAAGAATGCCGGACCACTCCTAATGTTTCTGGTTTCAAACTTAGGTCAACCTTTACACCTTCACTGAGTCAAGTTAATAAAAATATTGAAATCTTTGAGAGAACTGTTGAAATTAACATTAAAAAAGCTCTGGAACCCCTAATAAACAGATTGACAATCTTTCTAAAAGACACAGAGAAGCTCTCAGATGTTTACAAGAAGATACCAGCATCATCATCAAACCGGCTGATAAGGGCGGGGGGTGGCGGGGGGTGGTGGTGCTGGACACCAGAGACTATGATGCAAGAATGTGGACCTTACTAGGAGTACAAGACCATTACCGGCGAGTTCCGCACTCTGGTATTGATAGCCTTAAGGTGGAGGTTCAACAACTGTTAGAGTTGACTAAAGCAGAAGATTGGATTTGCGATGAAGAATACAGGTTTTTAGGTAAT
Source organism: Calotriton arnoldi (assembly GCA_963921515.1). Classification (NCBI taxonomy): domain Eukaryota; kingdom Metazoa; phylum Chordata; class Amphibia; order Caudata; family Salamandridae; genus Calotriton; species Calotriton arnoldi. The sequence goes on along the minus strand of CAWUFW010004867.1, from coordinate 1,083,141 downwards.
ACCAATCCTATTACCCCAGCAATATATGGACTCCCAAAAATTCATAAAAGTCTTAGTAATCCATGAGGCATTTTTGTCAGCAGCATTGGCTCTATATTGGAACCCTGGAGTAAATATGCTGATTTTTCCCTTAAACCTCTTGTTCATAAACAGAGGTCTTATCTTAGAGATTCAGCTCATGCAATTTCAATTTTTGAGGGATAGGGCTTCAATGGGGTGACCCAACTTTTGGTCACCCTAGACATTGAAGCCCTTTATACTAACATCCTTCAATATGACACAATTAGAGTGGTGTCATCAATATTGGACAACGAAGATCTTGGTGGTGGTATTAAAGAATTTATCATGTACTGTGTGACCATGGTACTTAACAACAATTTGTTCTTATTTAAAGAAGATCTCTTCCAGCAAGTCAAAGGGACCAGTATGGGGGCCACATGTGCCCCTAGTCTGGCCTGTTTATATGTCAGTAACTTCGAGAAACATCAAATTTTCAATGAAATGGCACCATTCTTTGAAAATATCAGTCACTGGTACCGTTTCATTGATGACATTATCTTCATCTAGGACGGTGACAGTGCATGCTTAGGTGAATTCATTGAATGGTTAAACCTAGGAGACCCAAACCTCAGGTTCATAGCGCAATGGAGTGACACAAGAATAAACTTTAAAGATATTTGTATCAAAAACAGTGAGGGGAAATTAGAAGTTGAGTTATACACCAAACCAACTGATAAAAATACACTCCTGGGGGCGTGGCTACGACGCGCATGGAGCGAGACGTGCCTTGCTGAGTCTCCGCTCCGTGGCATCCCGTAATCGCCTTTAATCCCGACCACCGGGCCTGTTATTTCAGCTGACGATCTGCCCTGCCGCGGTGGTGTGGCGGAGGTGACCGGTCCGGCGGGGGACCGCCGGATAGATCCTGTGGAGCTGCGTCTCTCCGACGACCTGAGGCGTACTTCCCTTCAGGCGCCATGTTGGGTGACGGCGGCGGCAGCGCTCAGCCAGACGATTGGTGGCCCTGCCCTTGGGCGCTGAGGGAACTCGCCTCCAGCGAGGTAGTACCGGGCGCTGCTATCACTGTTGGGCCGGTCTGGGCCCCCGCAAGCTGATTGGGGCCTTCCCTGCTATCCTCGCCGCCCGGCCCGGGCGCCGGTGGAGGCCTCTCTGCCGGCTGGTGTGCTTCCCTCCCGGGGACCCACTGCACCCGAAGACCAGGTACGAGGGAGGAGACTGCTGCACTCGCTGGCAGCTGGGTGGGCCCCCACTGGTTCTGCCTTCCTGGCTTTGGGCCCCCTCTGCCTCCCTGCCCTGGCTGCGACCAAGGCCTGTGGTGCCCCCGCCTCAGCACCAGCACACGCCGGACTGGGGCGTGGATTTTTGCCCTTCCCTGTGTGGGGGTCTACACTGGGGCTCCCTGCCCTACATCGTCTGGCTTCACCCTCCTGTCCCCCCGCCCCATACTGACTGAGATGCTGCCTGAGGGGGCCGGGGGGTGCCTGCACTTGCAGTGGACTTTGCACAGAGGGGTGCTGCTGCACAGCTGAAGAGGGCCTCAAGGTCAGCCCGGGGCCTATCTACACCCTGCGGCCCTGCGGAGCACCCCCTCTTTGAATTGGTCATCGGCTGGCGGCCCCCTTGCCCTCCTCGCTGACTGGGACTGACGCCAGTGAAATTCTCCTGTGCTGGCTCAAGCGTCCCTCAGCGGATGACCCGCTGCATCTTGACAACAGGTACGGGGGGAGAGGTTGGTGCTTTTGCTGGGCGGCTGGGTGAGCCTTGTTGATCCCTGCCTCCTGGTCCTGCCTTTATTCCTCCCGGCCCAGACTGCGGCCTAAGGTGACCTTGCTTTCGCCCCAGCGATAGTGCCCACGCTGCTGGGCTGCGGACTCGGGCGGCTCCTCGAGTGGAGGCCCAAGTGGAGACCACACATCCAGCGCCGCCTGGCCTGCCCTCCCTGACCCCCCTGCTCTTTATTGACTGCACTTTCGGAGGGGCTACACGGAGAGGGGTGCTACCGCACAACCTACAGGGGCTCCAGGGGGAGCCCAGAGACTCACTGCATACTACAGCCCTGCGGTGCGCCCCCTCTTCGCTGAATTGCTCGCCTGGGCCCCTGGCTGGGGTTCCCCCTGTTGTTTTCAAGGTGTGGTGGGGGCCTGGTCTGGCACTCACTCTTCCTCCTGCGGGGACCGGCTCCGGTCAGTAGCATATTGAGGGGGGCCTCTAGCCTCTCGGCCCATTGTCGTCACCCTCCCTGAAGGGCCTCTCTTTACTCCTTCTTTACAGCTGGGCCCTTGGCCTCCTCGTTCCCAGTCGTCATGCCTCCCAAAAACAGGGGCAACAAGGACACTGACTCTGCGGCCGCCCGCGACAATCCAGTTACTTCTCTATGGTCTAAGGCGACCCCGCACTCGCAGGAGGACTCCTCTACTTCTTCAGCGCCTGCTGGGTCGTCCGCCTCCGATGTACAGATCACCCAGGCATTTATGTCGTCCTTTCTGCAGGAGATTAAAGATGAGATCGGCGCCCTCCGACAGGATTTTAAGACCGGGCTCCAGGACATCCGCAAAGAGGTCACGGAGATAGGCGACAGGGTGGAAGGTCTTGAACGCATGATGGACACCAGGACGGAAGACCTCGAACACCTCTGGAAGAAGGTATCCGAGCTCGAGGACCAAAACATGACCCTACAGCTGAAGCAGGAGGAGTTGGAGAACCGCAGTCGGCAGAATAACTTACACATCAGAGGTGTTCCTTTGGGAACGGAGGGGAAAGATATCCTGACGTACACCGCGGACCTCCTGCATGCTGTTCGGGAGGGTGAAGGTTCCTCCCCACCTATGCTGGACAGAGCGCACCGAGTACCTGGTCCCCGCAACCGCCCCGACTTCATTCCGGACATTATTACGAGAATCCACTTTTTCGCCGACAAAGAGGCCATCCTCAGAAAAGTGCAAGGAGTCAAGTCGGTCTCCTATAATGGACTGTCCATACAAATCTTTCAGGACCTGGCTCCCTCCACGCTTCGATGGAGGAAGGAGTTCAAACCTGTTACAGACAAACTCAGAGATCTTGAGATTAAATACCAGTGGGGCCACCCGTTTGCTATGATGTTCACCTGGGAGGGCCGACTGCGGGTCCTCCAGTCCCTGCGGGAGGCACAGCAGCTCCTCCACCTCCCTGTTGAGGCTGAGGACGAAGACCTCCCCTCCTCCAGAGCGCGACTGCCTGGCGCTCTACGCCCGGAGTGGTCTACAGTTCCTCCTCCCAAATCCAGATGCCGATCACAGGGGCTCGAGTCCTCGCAGGCCAAGCAGGAAATTATCAGCCACATCCGCTCTTTGAGTGGCTCCCCGTCACTTACGAACTAGACACCTTGATTTATGTAACTTTTCTCATTGCAGCCTCACCTCTGGCTCCCGCCTGGTGATCCCCATAGCCCGGGCCCGGTGGTCTGGTTGCTCTTCGCTTAATCTACTGCTACACGGGATGCGGACGGCGGTAGCTCCTGACTCCCTGTATGTCTGCTGCCCCCCCACATCGGAGTCCCACAGGAGAGTGACGTCTCCGGAATGGTCCACCTTCGGGATGCTGGACTGTCCCCATTAGACTCTGTACTCACTTGGCCCAGTTGGCCGGTTGTTTATTTTTCTTCTCTATTTTCTCCTTATCTTCTTGCACTTTCCTCTCTCTTTTGCCCCCCTTTGACCGTGCCTCAGATAGGGGCTGTGATGTTGCAACTGTTTGGGGGTGGGTTGAGGGGTCTTCTATGTCCTGGTGAGTTCAATTGTTCTTTTGCCTGTGCCCCCTTCCTAATTCTTTCCCTGCCTCTCCTGTCCACACGCCGACCTTTCTTTGCTGCGCGTCCATGGGGGACTGAGCCCTCTCAGCTCTTGGGGGTTGCCTTACGGGGGCCCGTTGGGGTGCATCTGACTGGTGATGAGACCTGGGCTGGCTTGGACCCCAGCTGGGAAGAGGGGGCGCGAGCTACTCCCTTTCCTGTAGTATGACAAATACGGTTAAATTTCTCTCTCTCAATGTGAAGGGGCTGAACTCCCCTAATAAGCGTCGCCAGATTTGGCGTTACCTGCTCCAGCAAGACCCCGATGTAGTTTTCCTTCAGGAAACCCACCTGCTCTCCTCTGACACCCGCCTTATGTCTCACAGTAGGTACCCCACCCAATACTGGGCATGCTCTCCTTCCAAGACTTGCGGAGTGGCCATTTTCTTTAAGGCAGGCTGGCGAGAGGCGACCCCCAAAGGTACGGCTGACGAAGAGGGGAGGTTTCTCAAGGTCCATATGGTCTGGGGGCGAGGTTCTTGCACTTTCATTAATGTGTACACTCCCAATCAGAAACAAGACGCATTCCTTCGCTTGCATCTGGGAGCCCTCCTCCGCTCCCTCTCTACCCCTATTGTCCTTGGCGGCGACTTTAACTTGGTTTGGGACCCTGAGAGGGATCGCACTGCGCAGGCGCACCATGCGGCCGGGGCGATGTCAGCGACGCTGTGGGACGCCATCACTGACTCCGGCCTCGTAGATGCCTGGAGACACCTACACCCAGACTCCCGCGATTACTCCTTCTTTTCTCACGTGCACCGCTCTTATTCACGTATTGACTATTTTTTTTTATTGCTTCCCCTGATCCATAAGCTACGTTGTGCGGAAATTTCCGATATATCTATCTCAGACCACGCTCACGTCTTGCTTCTCTTCAACCTCCGGACGCTCGGCGAGAACCTCTCCCACGGTGGCGACTGCCCCCCCAAGTCTTCCGCGATCCTGTCGATGTGGCGGACGTTCGCAAGGAAATTGAGGCCTTCTTCGTTGCCAACTCTCTTTCTGATACCCCTGAAGACATCCGCTGGGACGCCTTCAAAGCTACCATTCGAGGGGTCATTACCTCAATATCCATCGCCCGGTCCAGGGAGGCGCACCTGGTTGAATCCACCCTTTCCAGGGAGATTAAAGATTTGGAGCGCAAGGACCATGCACATCCGTCCCTTAGTAACAAGCGACGCCTCGCAGACCTCCGCGGCCAGCTACGCCTGCAGCAAACCAATAAGGAGGAACGGCTCTTAGTCACTCTCAAACAAAAGTTTTATACGGGCGGAGACAAGGTCGGGGCGTGCCTTGCAAGGCGCCTTCGGGCCCAGACTGCTCGATCTCACATCGCTAGGCTCAAGAGACTGGATGGCTCCTGGGCCATCTCGGAAGCTGACAAGTGCCTTACGCTGGAGGACTTCTACAGGGATCTCTATGCACCTGCCCCTTGCCCCCTGGACTGTGTTGCGGCTTTTCTGGACTCGTGTCCCTGGGATCCTATCAATACCTATTTCACGAAGTTGCTTGATGATCCGATCTCCCACAAAGAAATAGCTAAAGCGCTGAAACAGCTCCCAGTAGGCAAAACCCCGGGCCCTGACGGTCTGCCGGTCACTTTTTACCGGGTCTTTTACCCGCAACTGCGGGACCATTTGCTCCACCTCTTTAATAGCTTTACCGATCACTCGGGCCTCTCCCCCACGATGAACGAGGCAGAAATAGTGCTTATCCCCAAGCCAGGTAAGGACCCGACACAGCCCGCCTCCTTCCGTCCTATTGCCCTGTTAAACACTGACGCCAAAATATTCACGAAAATCCTGGCGAATCGCTTAGAGCCTCATCTACCGGGTCTCATTGACCCCGACCAGGTAGGGTTCATCCGCCACCGTCAGGGCCCGGACAATATTCGCCGGATAGCTCACCTAGTAGAGAAAGCGCGCTTCATAGATATCCCGGCCTGTCTGGTGTCCCTCGACGCCGAGAAGGCATTTGACCGTGTTGACTGGGGCTTCCTTAGGGCGGTTCTTCAGAAGGTGGGCCTGGGACCGGGGATGATCTCTAAACTGATGGCCCCTTGTGCGAAACCTATCACTCGCATTCGGTTTAATGGCTCCTTAACGGCCCCCATACATCGCGGTACCAGACAGGGGTGTCCACTCTCCCCCCTATTATTCGCCCTTGCGGTTGAGCCCCTAGCTATCGTTATACGCTGCAACCAAGATATATGGGGCATACCTATGGGTGGCATAGAGCATAAAGCCTCCCTCTTCGCTGATGACCTTCTCCTGTCTTTGTCTTCCCCATCGACCTCCCTTCCTGCGGTGGCAACGCTTCTGGGGACCTTTGAAGCCGCCTCTGGCTATCGAATCAACCTCGCAAAATCCCATGCCCTCAATCTTACGCTCCCGGCCCCGGAGGTTCAGGGATTGCGGGACCTGCTCCCGGTGCAGTGGACCGACGTTTCGATTCGCTACCTGGGTCTGGATCTAACTCCTACGCTGGCGTCTTGGACCTCGTCTAACTGGCCCAGATATAGGAGGTCCATTCGGGAAGAGATGCGTAGGTGGGAGGATCTTCCCCTGGCGTGGTTAGGGCGACTCAACACTATTAAAATGTCTCTTCTTCCCAAAATTCTTTAACTTTTTCAATCTCTTCCTACTCCCATACCACAAACGGACATTCTGGCCCTACTGCCGACTTCACTAAATTCATCTGGGGGAGATCGCGTCCGCGCTTCTCTCACAAAATTCTTATGCTCCCTAGATCCCGGGGGGGCCTTGCTTGCCCTAATCTGTTGGAATACTACTGGGCCTGTCATCTCCCTTGTTTATATCTGAATGGATTGTCCCTGAGAGTGAGAAGCATTGGTTTCATATGAACCGGGCGGTGTCCTGTCGGCCCTTATGGGACCTTGCCTGGATCCCACGAGAAGCCCACCCCCGCAGTGCTTACATAGCCACTCCAACAAGAACGGTCTTGGAGATCTGGGATAGGTTGGCGGTGCCCCGGGGCCTCACGACGTTTCCTTCTCCGAATACGCCTTTAACGCGCAACCCTATGTTTCCCCCCGCCCTAGCGCCTCAAGCTTTTGATGCCTGGACTGTGGAGGGGCGCTGAGTCATCCAGGATTTCTTCCAGGGCACTACCCTTCATACCTTTGAACAGTGCAAACAGACTTTTCGCCTCTCGGAAACCGCGCGCATGCAGTACTACCAGTTGAGACACTGGCTCAGCTCTCCGGCTTACACTCAGGAGGCAACCCGACAGCTTACCCCCTTCGAATCCTTGGTCTGCAGATTTGACGGTTCAAGGGGTCTGATTTCCAGAACTTATTCTGTCCTGCAGCATTCCGAACAACTCCCACCTCATGGTTACCAGACGCGATGGGCTTCTGACCTGGCCGCTGATATCTCTCCGGAGGAGTGGACTCGCCTGTGGAGGGACATCCCTACAGTGTACCATAGTACACCCCAGCGCGAATCAGCGTACAAATTGATGACACGGTGGTACTATACCCCCACTCGCCTTCATCGGATGTTCCCAAACTCCCCTCCGCTCTGCTGGAGATGTCAGAGTGCCGAGGGGGACTTCCTGCACATCTGGTGGTCCTGCCCGGGCCTTGCACTGTTTTGGAAGGAGGTCCTCAGCCATATCAAAGAGGTAGTGGGGCTCCCGATCCCTCCTGCCCCGTCACTAATGATTTTGGGCATTAAACCCGACACGCTTAGGGCTATGACCTCTGCGGCATGGCACCTGATCCTTCACTTACTGGGGGCAGCGAGACAGTCCATTGCTGCCTGCTGGAAGCGGTCCCACCCCCCCCCCATTGCTGCTTGGTTCCTGCGATTGTGGGACTTCCTGGCCCTCGAATTACTCACGGCACGCCTTAACCACACAGACACCCGATTTGAGCGTATTTGGCAGCCACTTATACAACACTTTACTAAAACCGAGCACTCTCGCCTGATGCCCCCAGGTTACGAGACCTGCAACTGTTTGAGCACTCCCTGGAACCCTTTTCCCGGGGTCGGAGGCCGGAGTCCCCGGGCTGACCTACTTACAAGCGGGCGGGTTCCCCTACCCCTGGGTCCACTGGCCCCCACCCTAAATACCGGCTCCCCATAGCGCATCTGGCGTTGACCACCCCCACTTCTCCCCATCTCCCCTTGAAAGGGGGCTCTCTTTTTCTTCTGCTAACTTACTCCCTTTCTTTCTGTACTTCTCTCTTCTCTGACTTCTGTCTCCCCTTTGTTGATTGTTCTTGTTTATTTTATATAACATACAGACTATTTACTAATGTCGCGATGTGAGGTAGTTACCCCCTGGGTGGGGAAGATGTCAATGATACTGGAGCTACAGTTACTTAGACTCTCTTGCATTTCCAGCCACTTTGCTATGTCATCCTTCTAATGGACGTTAAGATTCTAGACTGGCAGCTAAACCCTGGCCCCCCTCACGAGCTCTCCTTGGACTCAGGCCCTTCGGCCTTGCTGTTTGGGACTCGGAGGGCTTCACACCCTGCCTTATATTAACTCACCATGTTTTGTGGGAGGGGGTCGCTCTGATGGGTAGACTTATGCTCTTCTAACTCACTGTCCAGCCTAGCCTGTGATGCTCCCTCATCGTTATCTCTAAAGCGACATGTATGTATCATTTGCTTGATTTCAATAAACAGACTTTAAACAAAAATAAACTCCTCCACTATGGTAGTAATCATCCAAAGTCACAGAGGGACAATATTCCTTTTGGAGAATTCCTGCATCTTCACAAGAATTGTTCCACAGTGGAAGACTTTTATGCGCACTCAGATGTCCTTAAGAAAAAACTCAAAGATAGAGGATATCCTAAAAAACTAATCAAACATTCTTTTAAGAGAGCTAGGTACTATGACCAGGATTATATGCTTGATATGACCAGGAATAGGACTAAGAACAAAATATTGAGAGAATTGTCTTTGTAAGTCAATTTTCTAGTATGAGTAACCAGATCAAAAACATTGTGAATAGGAACTGGAATATCATTAATGATGTACAAGAACACCAATTGGAGAAACCCTTATTTGTGTTTAGACGCAATAAAAGCATTCGTAATTCATTAGTCAGTACCTATAGGAGTACAGAGGAAAGTATACAGACCACTTTGGATAACAAAAATGCTGTGGATAATTATAAGTGTAGGAGTTGTTTCATTTGTGAACATTGTATAGTGACTAAAAGATTAGAATTCAATGGAACAACACTTATTGCCAACACACTAAACAATTGTCGCACTAAAAACTTAGTTTATCTCCTTATTTGCCCATTTGGCCTTGGCTACGTGGGGGAGACTAATCACGAACTGAGACTTAGGGGCATATTATCAATGAGGCGATAAACAATTATCGCCGCTTTTGCGTCCGTTTTCAGACGAAAAGCGGCGATAATTTTATCGCCTAATCAGCAAGGTCACGCTATCGCGTGAATCCTTGCATTATCGCCTCTTTCTCCAACGCCCATCTTTGCATCTCTAATGAGATGCAAAGTGGGCGTTACTGGGCGTACCCCGGATGGACTACGTTGCAAATATCGCTGATGTTCACATCGCGATATTTACAAGGCAGCCCACATGATTTTAGCAGAGGTTAGATTTTGGCGAAAACTGCCATTTTCGCCAAAATCTAACGTCTGCTAAAATCCTGACTTAGCCATCCCTAACATAGGGGGTGGATTCTGCTGATACGACCACAGGGTCGTATCAGCAAGGTTATCGCCGTTTTGCAGGGAACATCGCTGGTTTTCCAGCGATGTTCCCTGCAAAACGGCGATAACCTCGCTATCTCTGGAATTTTTATCGCCCTGGAGAAACGCGTTGTTAATACCGCGCTACCAGGGCGATAATTTCCAGAGATAGCCTGCGATAGGACTATTATCGCTAAGCACGGCCAGTGATAATTATCGCTGGCCGTTGATAATATGCCCCTTAGACTGCTTGAACATAAATCAGCACTGAGGACTAAAAAAGAAAATGCCCCACTTACAGACCACTTTTCCAAAGCCAACCACGACTTTAATGATTTCAGTTGGATTCATTTTAGAGAAAATTAAGATGAATAGACGTGGCGGCGACGTTGAAAAGAAAAGAAAAAGAGAGAGCAGTGGTATATCTGTAAATTAGGGACTATTAATAATGGCCTCAATTCAAGAGAAGAATGGATGGCATTGATCTTATGACCAATGTTCTAGACAATAGATCAGGTCCTCAGGCTGTATTGATTCAAATTTCTGGGACTAGCGATGCGCAGAATGCGGTCCCAGAGGCCAGCTGCGATCTCACTTTGGTGCTGTGGTAACTTTTGATGGCCTGCTTTTATTGTGGACTAACTGATATGATTCTGCTGAAAAATAGATATAAGGTTTTTTCAATTATTTGTTTAAGAGTCTACTTAGATGTCTTTTTAATTATCTCTCTTTTTTTCAGCAACAATATGATGTCTCATAATTAGCCCTCAATAGTGATTCCCTTTCGAGTTTCAGATATATATAGTAATGGGTAACTAACATTCTAAGATGGCGGAATTGTTTCCTGAGGCCTTGGCATGATTTTGCTTCCGGTTTAGGCCTTCGGTGCCCCGGTTCATCTCTCGTCAGAGCACTGCCTTTGGGTTCTATTGACTTCCGGGTGGATTTGACTCGGAGCTAGGGCGAGTTTGAGTTTTTGAGCACCGCCCCCTGTTAATTAGTTTGTCCGGTCCGGCTTTTATAAATGGCTAATTTCCCTGCTGTTGTCCTTTCATTATTAAAGAACGCCACACGTAGCAAGCAGAAAGGCAGAGTCTCGGTCTCAAGGTAAGGCTCTCAACACACCCGATATGACTACGATGTGTATGCTCACGGTGTCATCTAGCTACATGGAGCTGTTTTTAATAGTAGTTAGGGGAATCGCTTACCAGTATTTCCTCTCTTTTGAATAAAATCAATAAGATTAAAGATTTATATTTCACCCGTTTTTGACCACCTTTGGTAAGGGGTTTGAATTATTGATAGTGAAGTAGCCAGTGCGGAAATCCCCATTTGGAAACAAACATAATAAAATTAAAGATCAACATTTTTTCTCGTTTTTGACCACATCTGTAAGGGATTATTTAGCCCTGGACATGTTGAAAGTAGTGAGGAGTTTTTAAACTTCAATATAATTTATGCTTTCCATATACTCCTTAGGCCCGATTGATGAAGGGCGCATTTAGAAAATCCTGAAGGGGTCTGAAAGGCTTTCGAAACCCCATTTACCTCGAGACTTATGATAGCAGGTATGTGGGTACTCAATCTATTTAACTAATGAGTAGATAGTGAATCCAAAATAAGTGCAATGGATGGGAACTGATGGTTAACCATTGCATTCTACAGATTCATCCCAAGATGAATCACTGTATCTATGAGCGTTGAAGAAATAAGAAAGGTACATTGTGGACCATATATCCATTACCTCTGGCACAGTATTTATAAAGGTGAGAGAGGAGTATGATTTCTGTCTTAAAACGATTTTCATTGCTGTCTCAATAGGCAACATGATGATAGCAATAAGGGCAGACAGGAGATTATATGTGGTTCTTTCTGCCCTCAGATTGGTCTCCCAAAGTAGCAAGTGGGATAATAAATTATAAGGGACTCTTTAGGCCTTGAAGATTCATTTACCTCAGTATCCGGCTGAGCAGCAGTATACATTTTGAAAGGTGAGATTTATTTCCACCACTTTTTCATCCTAACCCTTGAATAAGGCTTAAAAACGTAGGATAAGAGCCCTTGAAATGCATAAATGGTTTTTACTTTATATGAGAGTGAGTATGAATCCTTAGAATGACTGTGGATTGGGATAAAAGTTGGGGAGTCTATGAGTGCCTGCTCAGCCAGTGGGTCAACATATGTGAATAGTGGAACTTTTTCTACTTCTATGAAGCCTAGTTCCTTTACAATACTGGTTGTAAGTACGTGGATTTGTATTGTATATGTGGATCTCGGTAAGCCATTTATTTGTATAGCTTGACGTTTTATTACCTTGTGCCATGTTATGAACGTTGTATTTGACATATATACTTATGTATATACACTTACATGTTTGTTTTAATTTACAGGAATACGACATTGATTGGCTTCATGTATATGTTGTGAGAGTCTAATCTTGGTCTTGATAAAGATGGTATCAATTTGGACAACACCATCGAAACGTGTCGACGCCTTGGTACACAATTCGTGCTGGTAGCTGGAACCATACATATCGGGTTCCAGTTCTAACGTTTTCTACACACGAATGTGTTGTTTATGGCAAAGTGTATTGTCTTTTTTTACTCTCATTGTCTGCAGTATTGTTTGTCTGATTAGTTGATTCTATATGTGGTGACTAACCTTTTTGTTAAATGCTGCTATAATATTGGTGCTTTATTATATGAGTATGAAATTTATGTGATTTAATATGTTGTGATTTTTAACTCCATTTTTATCTTCGCAAATGTTTTTAACATTTTTAATAAAAAGATATGTATAATTTCTACTATTGACGTATTCCTGGTGTATTGGCTTTGGGTTGGCAACTAGACTCCCTTGTGCTAAGTAGATGTGGCACTTTATGGTTTGGTGACTGATTGAGAGTGGTGTGTAGAATTAAGTATACCAAAGGAAGACTTGTTTTGTACTTGTGATTAGAACCCTATTCCTTTGGTGGAAAAGGGGTCCCTCTCTGTTTTTTCTGATAAGCAAGAAAATACCCACTTACTAAAAGGGGTATTTTCAAACACAGGATCTAAAAAAATCATCCTTACTAAAAGATGAATCTTTACATCCTGAGTTCAGGCATACTAAACTTTACCTTCCTATCTTGCACCAATAGAAAGTTATATTTATAAGATGTTAAAAATAAACTCCCGAGGGGCGTGGCCGGGCAAGATGGCCGGGTAGACGTGTCTTACCTCGGCTCCCGGCCCGCGCCAGAATCCCGGAACTTGCAACGCCATCAATTCCCCCTAAACCGGCTCAGCGTGCTACTTAACAGTCAAAGGACACGGCTGGAGCCCAGCAGAGGTGATAGGGCTCGACCCCACCGCTCGGGAAAAGCAAAATTGGAACCGGACCGGAGGGTCGGAGCTCCGCAAAATGGCGGCCGCTACGGGACAGTAGAAAAGCAGCTCCAGAAGAGGGATAGCCACTGCGGCGACCACAAAGGAGATCACTGGGGACATACTGCGGTCTCGTATCCCAACAAACTCCCACGGAGGCCGTGACTCACCGAGCGGGGTCAAGGGGAGATTCACCCTCGCAGCTACGGAGCCTCAAAATGGCGGACTCCACTCACGACGAAGCAGAGATCACCCGCTAGCACCATCGGACGCTCACAGACTCTCCGCTATTTAGTGGAGCCCACACTGGAGCCCCTTTTCGGAAACGGCAGCAACTTCGCCATGGCGGGAGATCGATGACAACAGCCCGCAAGAGACCGGCAACGAGGGGCCTAGCAACGCGGGACCCCAGAATTCCCTCTCACATTCCCAGTAAGTGCGAGAAAACTGGGGAGAGGTATTGGGGAGCAAATACTGGCCGCAGTGACATTACAATTTAGAGAGACCTGCCAGCCTGCATGCCTTCTCATCGGAGTAAGAGTAATCGACTATGCCTGACCTTAACATGGCCACTGCAGCACTATCATAGGACCACAGAAGTGACTTTGAGGTGTCCCCCCCTCTGAATTCCCTGTTTAATCGCAACGCGGCGAGAGCTGGGGAGGGGGCTCCAAACCAGACGCTCTATATATACGACGCACCTGTATGTAGGTCCCCCCTGGGGGCCCCAAGAGACAAGGCGACACCCTGTCCCCGGCACCAGATCCCTTTCGACAGACCGCATAGGGTGAAGGAGTGCAAACACGGAATTGGGACCTAAGTCCGTACCCTGCAGCGGACAGAGAGATTTGGGGGACACTACCTGTGCAATCACCGCCACACCCTCAAACTCAGGCGAGCAGTGGAAGACGCATCTATGCCGCCAAAGAGGACAACTACTAAGGTCTCTAATTTTTTCCCACCGGCAGAGAAACGACAACCATCGACGCAGAGAGACCCCTCTGAAGCCATGGCGCTCACAAGAGAAGATCTGTTGACATCACTACGTGACTTTAAGACTGAACTACGTGTAGCTGAATCAAGACCTCAAGGCCTCCATAGAACAGCTCAAATCGGACCTGACGACACGAGTAGCGACACTCCAGCAAGACGTAGACTCAGTCGGCACGAGGGTGCTGGATCTTGAGACTCACACTCAAGACCTGGATAAACGATCCGGGGATGCCCAGGAACAACTATAAGACCTCCAGAGGCAACTAGACCTCGCCATGCTGAAGTCGGAAGACTTGGAGAACAGGACCCGGCGGGAGAACATAAGGATTCGGGACCTTGAGGAAGGGGCAGAAGGGCAAAACCTGGAGGCATTCCTGGAGGGTCTCTTTGCGGAAATTCTCAGCCCTCGGCAGCTCAAAATCAAGCTGGAAAGGGCGCACCGAGTGGGGGCTCTCTCCACAGGAGACCGCCGCAGACCGCGTGATGTCCTCGCAAAATTCCACTCCTTTAAGGTAAAATAAGCCATACTCCAGAAGGCACGGAAGAAGGGTGACATCACATTCCAGGGGTTTCGTTGCACCGTGTACCAGGACTTGGCCCCGGCCACGTTGGCGAGGAGACAACAATTCCGCCCCATTACCGCTAAACTTCGCGAGGAGCACATCCGGTACCGGTGGACGTACCCCTTCGGACTGAGCTTCGAATTCAAAAATAAGATGCGTCACATCACAGAGCTCGAGGAGGGACTGAGGATACTGGGACTCGATCCTGGAGAAGTGGGGAATGGACTCGACAAACCGGGAGGCAATGAGCGAGACACCCAGAGAAACCGCCAGTGGAGTGCAAGTCTGAAGGGTGGGCACAAATGATCGGAACTCTCGAGGGCAACTGGAGTCAGGACTGACTATGAACAATGGCCGCAAAAATACATGAGGACAGAAACCACCTCTGGGGTTGCCCTACTTGTAGATCCTTGGAGAGGGGCCAGACTAGCTCAGAAAGGATACGCACCAGGTTACGCTTCACAGGCCCTACCCAGGAAACCAGGAGCGACCCGTTCCGGAGTCCCGGGATGGGGGCCTATTGAGAATTAAGGGACATTAGCCGAAGCCCTATTTAAAGACGGCGGTTCCCGGTACACTCATACTCACTGACCAATGGCGTATATTGAAGATATCACCAGAGGCCGGGATGGGCACGGACGGGAACTCCGGCTGAGTCTCCCACCGACATGCCCAGCAGTGGAGTGTTCCACGCCGGCGACGAATATGTTTTCATCTACCAGAACTGGTTGTTGGTATTGTTCGGGGATGTTATTTTATGTTCTTTTCAGGGGGAAGGGAGGGGTGGGACATGGAGGTGGCACCAGGGGCACAACGGGTGGGCTGAAGCAGTTGCATGTCTACTTTGGCTTGTATGGGGGGCTTTACTGTTCTTAAAACATATAAGGAAAACGCGGATGGGCGGTCACGAGCAGGGGGAGGTAAATTCCTATTGACTAGATGGTAATCACGATTGCATCATGGAACGTGAGGGGCCTTAACTCCCCGCAAAAAAGACAGAAAGTATTGAAATATCTCACAGATCACCATTTTGATATAGTGGCGCTCCAAGAGACCCACCTTCAGAAGGCCGACGAGCTGCGGCTCAAACATAAACAATTCCCCCTCATCTATAGATCATCGGCTCCCACCAAGCACCGAGGGGTGGCGCACCTCTTTCACTGCTCAACGAAGTTTCAACCTCTAGGCGTCCAATCAGACAAGGATGGCAGGATGATCTTAGTAAAGGGCTCCCTCAGGGGCACACTATGCACCTTTGTGGCCGCATACGCACCTAACATGGGCCAAACAAGCTTTCTCACACATCTACTGGACACAATAGACAGCTTTGCGGAAGGCCATATAATTTTGATGGGAGACTTTAACCTTACATGGCAACCGGATATCGATAGCACCCACCCACACAGGGCAGGCACGGGCCCCTTCACTGCAGACTTACAACAAAGAATGACTGCCTTAGGTCTTTGAGACGCATGGCGGACCCAGCACCCACAGACCAGGGATTACACATTCTACTCCCATGTACATCACACCTATTCCCGCTTGGATTTTATTTTTATTAGTCAAAGACTATTGGGCATACTTCAGGAAGCTAAGATCTTTCCCCTTGCCCCCTCCGATTACTTCCCGTTGGCGATCTGCTTACAAAGGAGTTCAGCCTCCACTACGACACCTAAGTGGCACTTCCCGGTTTCCCTCACTCGTGATAGAATACTCTGAACTGAACTTAGGGAAGCGATCACAGAATTTTTCAACAACAACAGACCCGAAGACACTTCCCCAAGCATTAATTGGGATGCCTTTAAAGTGATCTTGCGGGGGAAGTGCATTGAGCTTAACTCTACCCTTAATAAACAACGGGCGCGGGAAAGAGAGCTCCTAGAGAAGGAACTGGAACAGGCGGAACTAACACACAAAACCAACCCCTCCAGAGTGACACTACGCCCTCTCACTGCTCTACGCGGTAAGCTAAAGGCCATCTATAACAACAGGGCAGAATACACCCTTCTAAAACTCCGACACACCTCATTTGCACAGGGGAACAAAATAGGTAGACATCTGGCGCGGCAACTCCGGGAGAAACGAGAGAGGGAATATATTGGAAGCCTCCGTGGTAGGAATGGGGAGCCGGTTCACAGAGATGGTGACAAAGCTGACCTTTTCCGCGCCTTCTACGAGTCGCTGTACACCACAGAACCCAAAGACCCGTCTCTACAGGACAACTACCTACGGGCCCTGCGGTTCCCCCGTATCTCACAAGCTGTGAATGACCAACTCACGGCTCCAATAACCGTGGAGGAGGTTGGCAAATCCATCGCTGCCCTCAAATTACAGAAAGCTCCGGGGCCGGACGGCCTCACAGCTCACTTCTATAAAACTTTTGCCCCTGACCTCATTACCCATCTCACGAACCTCTTCAACCAGATGGCGGAAATGAGAGAGGTGACCCCTTCGATGGCTGAAGCGGTCATTACAGTAATACCTAAACCGGGTAAGGACGCCCAACTGTGCGCCTCGTACCGCCCTATAGCGCTCCTCAACCTGGATGCCAAACTATACTCCACTATCTTGGTGAACCGGATACAAGACATAATTCCCGACCTGGTCCAAACCCGACCAATCTGGTTTTATTCAAGGCCGGCAAACCCATGACAACATCCGGCACACAATACACCTCATTGAGAAAGCCACTAAACAGGGTATACCGGCGGTATTAGTAGGCCTTGATGCCGAGAAGGCCTTTGATCGGGTGGACTGGGCAATTCTCTTCCGAGTACTTCAATGTTTTGGTTTTGATGATAAATTCATTTGCATGCTCCGGGCCAATTACACCCACCCACAATACCGAGTACAGGTTATCGGAGTGATGTCGACTCCCTTCCCCCTTTCGAGAGGCATGCGGCAGGGATGCCCTCTGTCGCCCCTGCTCTTCGCATTAAGTATTGAGCCCTTCGCAATGTCCATTAGAAACAATTTGGCGATACAGGGGATTCCCTTTGGGGGAGAGGACCACAAAATGTCGCTATTTGCGGATGATGTGCTTCTCTCACTTGCAGAACCGGCCCGATCCCTTCCAGCACTCGAAATTGAACTAGCCAAGTTCGAGGTAGTAGCCGACTTTAAGACTAATCTAGATAAGTCCTATGTCCTCAATCTCACTTTACCAACCGGTGAGGCACAGACCCTCCAGACTCAGACCTCCCTACAGTGGTCTAGTCACTCTCTCCAGTATTTGGGAGTCCAATTAACCCCACGGGTAGAGGGATTCTACAAAGCCAACTTCCCAGCGGCCCTTCGCCAAATTGAAAAAGATCTCCAACGATGGAAACCCCTGTTCATATCGTGGCTTGGCCGCATTCATACGATTTAAGATGACACTACTGCCCAAATTATTATATCTATTTCAAGCCCTACCTATCGATTTAGACGCCTCCTTTCTCCCTAAAATTAAATCATTATTCACACAGTTCATACGGCAACGGGGATGGGCTCGTCTATCCTTTAACATTCTGCGGCGCCCTAGAGCTAAAGGGGGAGTGGGATTACCGGACATTGGGCTATATTACAAAGCGACCCAACTGCGCATTGTGACAGAATGGTTTAAAAGGGAATCAGGGAAGCACTGGCTCCATATGGATAGGGGAGTGGCAGGGAGGTCAATATGGGACCTAATTTGGAAGGCCAAGAGAGACCGCCCCGCGAATGCGTACATTAGCACCCCCACTTGCACCGTTCTGAAGGTTTGGGATTCTGTGTCGAGAGGCGAGGGGTGGACCATGTTCCCCTCCCCATACACTCCGATCCATTTTAACCCAGCCTTTCCGCCAGCTCTCCATGAAGGCCCATTCGACGCATGGAGAGAAGGAGGCTGCCTTATGCTCGTCCACCTGTTCCACAACCATGACATCCTCACTTTTGACAGCTGCAGAAGGGATTTCCACCTCAAACCAGAAGAACACTTTCACTACCTTCAACTCCGACACTGGGCACTCGCCCCTCAAATACAAGAACAAGCTACGAGAGAAAAAACGGGGTTTGAGAAATACGTTAGAACAGTGGGCTCCATGAGAGGCATGATATCTTTCCTTTATAACTACCTGCTATCCAATACAGATTCCGCCCAACCACGGTACATGTCTATGTGGGAGGGGATGGTGCAGCGTGATATCCAGGATAGAGAATGGACAGCACTATGGTCTGACGTATCCAAGTTCAACCACTCCTTAGAACTCAGAGAAGCACACTTTAAAACAATGATGGACTGGTACTTAGTTCCCTCCAAACTCAAACAAATCTTCCCGAACACGACTGACCGGGGTTGGAGGGGATGTGGGTTACTGGGAGACTTCCAACATATCTGGTGGGACTGTCCCGCCATCCGGCCCTTCTGGGAAGAAATCCTGGCCCAAATTAAAACTATACTAGGATACCCCATACCGACCACCATGGAGGCTATCCTACTGGGTCTTCGAGACCCCTCCCTTGAACACCAGACCAGGGCTGATAAAGCCATTATGTGGTCTTGCATAGGCGCGGCAAAAATAACGATTGCAGCAGCCTGGAAGAAGAAGTCTGCTCCATCCCTTTCTCTCTGGCACTCACGGCTATGGACAATTCTATGCTTGGAGCGGATGGCAGATATATTCTGCGACGACTACAAGGGGTTCGAATTCAAATGGGGTCCCTTAGTCACCTTCCTCACAAAAGGCCTGCCCCTAGCGGTGAGCCCACCATCGATCAGAGACATGTACCTATTTCAATTTTAATAGCCTACACTTTTACCTAGCCGACCGTGAAGAATTCTTACCAAAGGTCACCACCAACCACCTAGTTAAGGGGGGAGAGGGGGGAGGGCTAGGGAGCTGAAGGGTTTCAGGTTTAGTAGAGTAGATTATACTTTTCCACGGAGTGCCTTCCCGGTTGGAAGGTCCAAATGACAAACTGTCACAACATAGTTGATTTGTTCATGTACCCAGGGGCCCCTACCAAGCTGTATCTGGGACATTATGAGAAACTGAACGAGACAATAGAGATTTCCTTTTAACAGACAGATGCAGCAATGTCTATACCATCGCTCTTCACCTGGGCATCCTGTGACAATGTGCATTGTATTCTATGATACGGACATTCTACTTGATGTGACCCTAATGATGCCTGTTTCTTTTTTTTCTATGAAATGCCAATAAACAAATGTTTTACAAAAAAAACAAAAAACTCCCATTCTATCCTATGGAACAGATAGCCTTTCAATAGTGAAAAACGAAATTCACTGTAGTTCACTAGCAGGACATGTTACACACATCAGGACTTGTCCTACCTTTCAAATTCACTGCACCCTGCCCACAGGGGTACCTTGGGCCTGCCTTAGGGATGACTCACATGTAAGAAAAGGGAAGGTTAGGGCCTGGCAAGTGGGTGCACTTGCCAGGTCGACATATCAGTACCAGACTGCACACAGACACTGCAGTGACAGGTCTGAGAACCTTTTGCAAGGCTGTTTGTGTGGGTGGCACAATCAGTGCTGCCGGCCCACTAGCAGTATTTGACTTACAGGCCCTGGGCACACACAGTGCACTGCACTAGGGACTTAGTAGTAAGTCATACAAGCCAATAATTGAAACACCAATCCATACTCACAATTTACAGAGGAAGCATATACACTTTAGCACTGATCAGCAGTGGTAGGGTGCCCAGAGTCATAAAACCAGGTCAGAAACAGGAGGCCAAAAAGCAAAAAGTCTGGGGATAAACCCGCTGGAAAAGCCAGGTCTAACAACTACTTTCTTTGGTACTTCTTAAATTGGGTAGGCATGGCCTAGGCTATATGGATGTCACCTTATTTCCTACATTGCTGGTAGTAAAATTAAGGTACTTTATAGACATCTTAATGGATTCTCCTTGTAATAGTTCCAAAGAAGAAACATCATTGAAACTATCAATCCCCCCACTCTGCTTGGGAGTAGAGAAATTACATTTACCCCAAGGCAAAGCAGTCTTCATGTGGCTACAGCTTCAGAGTGGATTTGTCTGGAAATAATCGTCCTTTGCAATAGAGGCCACTGATATTCTGTCTTGCTTTTCTCTCAGACATTTTCCCATGCCATCTCAGTTGGTTTTCGAGCATGCATAAGGTTTCTTTAGGACTTTAGCCCTCATAGGATGAGCACCCACTCCTAACTCCACCACAGACCCTTTGAGATGTAAAGTGGAATGAGTAAGGTACAGGAGGAAGCCATAACATGCAATCCAGTTTGAGATCAAAGTGCCACTAACATCGCAGTACAATAAAACCAATTCTTCCCCCACTTGAACAGGTCACTCCAATACCCCAACATTACCTAAAGCAGACCTGAGATTTACTTGTCATCCAAGTGGGCTCGACAGGTAGCACCAGGATGGAACTGGAAGATGAGAGCGTTCTGCACAGCTACGGCATGGATTTATCATAATAGATTCCAGGACACACAAAGCTTTAGAAATGGGCTGGAAAGCTGGTATTAATATTTGTATGGATATTGATTTATTAAACACAATGTTAGCTCACCTCAAAAATAGACCAACAGCTATACCATGTGATGGTCTGTCATAAGTGCCAGAGCTGAGAATTTGGTGCTGGTGCCAATCTCCAGTAAACTCCATCTCAAATTAAGCAATGGCAATGTTATTGCCAGCTACGTCTTAAACTTAAACTTCCACACTCCACCCTATTGCTCAAAGACATTTAGCATGTGTCACCTGCTTAATCACTGGATGGAGGGGTCATGCAAGGAAAGCATGCTATCCGTGAGGAACTTTCTTCTTGAGAGGGCGCAAATGTTCCAAAACAAGAGGACGTTTTTGCCTGCTTAGAGTAATTCAAGTTCACCAGTAGAAACTGAACTGTGGAGATGATATAAAAGTTGAAGGGACTCTCTTGCCATGGTGTGCCAAAAAAAGAAACACCTTTAGCAACTTAAACTTTTCTCTTTTTTCTCATAACATTTTAAAAGTGAGAAAGTTCTTTGCAGCACATGGCTCTTTTAATAGCC
This sequence comes from Calotriton arnoldi, assembly GCA_963921515.1. Classification (NCBI taxonomy): domain Eukaryota; kingdom Metazoa; phylum Chordata; class Amphibia; order Caudata; family Salamandridae; genus Calotriton; species Calotriton arnoldi. The sequence continues at coordinate 1,061,640 of CAWUFW010004867.1, read as the reverse complement.
ACAATTTTTTTTTAAACTTCACCTGCTTTGCAGTTCAAAAAAGCCAGTTCAGTATGAAAAAAAATTTTTGCAAAGTTACATGGCTGAAAACGTAGCAAGTTTACCCAAATGCACATTGATCACTTCTTCCCAGTGTTTCCATTGGGCCACTTTTTAATGCTTATAACATTTATGCATATATCCAATATTCTACATCTCATTGAGCAAAGTTGGTTTGGACCTGGAATGTTCTTTATTTTTTAATCTTATTTTTGCTTGGCCAATTTTTGCTCATATACCACATTCTTTCACTAAGAAAAGTCTTGCTGCTTGTGCCAAGCTAACAGACATGAGACAGGTATTCCACACATAAACCAATTCACCATTGTGGGTCAGATTCCTGGCCTTTTGGGATTTCAGTCACAGTTTGTTAGAAAAGGGGGTCTTTGGTTGGCAGAGGTAGGTACCTTTGACCAAGTAGGGACCCTTGCTTCTAGTCAGGGTAAAGGGCTACACTCCTAAATAACCCCTGCTCACCCCCTTGGTAGCTTGGCACGAGCAGGCAGGCTTATCTCAGAGGCAGTGTGTAAAGCATTTGTGAACACATACAGTAATACAGTGAAAACACTACAGATGGACACCACACAGGTTTTATAAAAATAAGTATTCTTTATATAGACTTAACACAAGACCCAAACGACATAAATCCACAATACAGTATTAAGAAAATGACTTTTAGATGGTAGAAATAGCTTAGTTCAAAGATGATGGTAAATGCGACACGTTTCTCACAAAGTACCTTTGGATGCGTCACGCAAGATAAAGAAAAGGTTCGCAGGGAGAACGATGCGTCGGTTCCTTGCTTCGGGGGAGGCAATGCGTCTGTTCCTCAGTGCTTGCGCAAAGTAGGCGATGCGTCTGTTCCTTACCGGAGAGGAGGTGATGCGCCGATCTTGTGTTGCGTTCCGGTTGCGATGCGAGAAGATGGCGCCCTTGATGCGATGCGACGACGTGGAGGCAATGCGTGCACGCCCAATGGCCGTGCAGCGAACTCTGTAACTTCAGAGCCGCGACAGGCCCTGTGACATGCTTCTCCGGTGATGCAACGGCGACCCTTGCGGTGGCGACACGCTTCTCCGGTGATGCGACGACAAACAGCTGTGACGGAGACACGCTTCTCCGGTGATGCGACGGCGACCCTTGCGGTGGCGACACGCTTCTCCGATGATGCGACGGCAACAGCTGCAGATGCGACACGCTTCTTCTCGTTGAGTCGCGCTTCCAGATCCCAACAACATGAAGGCTTCTGCAGACAGAATCCCCAGCAAGGGAATTCAGGGGGGAGCTGGTGGTGAAGTCTTGTATCCCTGAGACTTCAGCAGGAGGCAAGCACAGTTCAAGTCCTTGGAGATTCTTCTTCAAGATGATGAAAGTTCAATAAAAGTTCCTTCTCCTTTCCTTGGCAATATAGAAACCACTGCAGGCCAACCCCAGAAAATAGCACACTGGCACAGGGGCAGTCAAACTCCTTCAGATTCTCTGGTTCTTCTCCTTGGCAAAGGTTCGTCTTGATTCCCAGAAGTGATCTAAAGTCTTGGGGTCCGGGCCCCAATATTTATACTACTATTCTCTTTGTTCTCTGAAGGCAGAGAGTGTCTGTACCTGGCCAAAACCAGTTCTGTCTTCCCTGGTGCAGCTTCCTGGCAGGAGGTGGAGACAGCATTGTTGAAAGCAGACCTGGCCTAGGAAGCTGAAAGGAAATCTCCTCCCCCTACTCTCTATTCTATGAGGGCTCAGGGGAGTGAAAGGAAATCTCCGCCCCCCACTCTCTATTCAGCCAAGGTCCTATTCAGCCCAGCCCTGACTCATCAGACTGCTGGAGCCCAAGCCCTCCTGTCACTTACAAACCAGACATGCAATACACAACCTAGCAGAGGCAGGCTGGATGGTTAGGCAAGAAAATACCTACTTTTTAAAAGTGGTATTTTCAAACACAGAATGTTAAAACCAACTTCACTAAAAGATGTATTTTATCATTCTGAGTTCAGGCATACTAAATTCGTTTTTCTACCATGTTCCCTGGGTCAGTTAGGATTATAAGATGTTATAATCAAACTGCCCATTCTGGCCTATGGGGACAGGTAGCCTTGCAATAGTGAAAAACGAAATTGGCTGTAATTCACTATCAGGACATGCCACACACATCAGGGCATGTCCCACCTTTTACATACAATGCACCCTGCCCATGGGCCTACCTTAGGGGTGTCTGATATGTAGAAAAGAGAGGGTTTAGGGACTGGCAAGTGGGTGCCCTTACCAAGTCAACATGGCAGTACTGGACTGCACACAGGCTGGGCAATGGCAGGCCTGAGACACACTTTACAAGCTGCTTCTGTGGGTGGCACAATAAGTGCTGCAAACCCACTAGCAGCATTTGATCTACAGGCCCTGGGCACACATGGTGCACTGCACTAGGGTCTGACAAGTAAATCAAATAAGCCAATCATGGAGTCATTAATCCATTACAACAATTTATAATAGGGAGCACTTGCACTGTGGCACTGAATAGCAGTGGCACAGCACCCAAAGCATCTAAACCAGCAAAACATATCAAAAACAGAGGAGACATCAGCAAAAAATGGAAGGGAGACTCACAACAATGATACCAGGTCTAACACGTGTCCCCTCCAGCTGAAATGTGGGGAGAACTACCCTACCTCTTGGGAGTTCTCATCACTAAGGGGGAAAAATCTGGACAGACCATCAGCATTGGCGTGTTCTGTACCAGGGCGGTGTTCCACCGTGAAGTCCATCCCCTGTAGGGAAATGGACCACCTCAACAGCTTTGGGTTCTCACCCCTCATCTGCATCAACCATCTGAGGGGCCTGTGGTCTGTCTGAACCCGGAAGTGAGTCCCAAACAAGTATGGTCTCAACTTCTTCAGCGCCCAGACCATAGCAAATGCCTCACGCTCAATGCACTCCACCTCTGTTTCCGTGGAAGTAACCTCCTACTGATGAAGGCTACAGGTTGGTCTAGGCCCTCCTCATTCATCTGTGAAAGAACAGCCCCCACACCATGCTCTGAAGCGTCTGTCTGAACAATGAAGGGCTTTGAGAAGTTGGGTGCCTGAAGCACGGGTGCTGTGCACATGGCAGTCTTCAGGGCATCAAAAGCTTTCTGACAGGTGTCAGTCCAGTTCACTTTCTTGGGCTGCTTCCTGGAAGTCAGCTCAGTCAAGGGTGCAAGAATGTTGCCATACCCCTTGACAAACCTCCTGTAGTACCCCGTGAGTCCTAAAAAGGCTCTCACCTGGGTTTGGGTTTTGCGGGGTTCCCATGCCAGGATGGTATCAATCTTGGGTTGTAGGGGCGCCACCTGGCCGCTTCCTACCTGGTGCCCTAAGTACACCACAGAACCCTGAACAATCTGGCACTTACTCGCCTTGATCTTGAGGCCTGCTTTCCGCAGTGCCAACAACACTTCCCAGAGGTGGCGCAGATGTTCTTCCCAACTGGCACTGAACACTGCAATGTCATCAAGGTAGGCAGCACTGAAATCTTCCAGTCCAACCAACACCTGGTGACCAACCTCTGAAAGGTGGCAGGGGCATTCTTCATCCCAAAGGGCATAACCCGGAATTGGTAGTGCCCATCTGGTGAGGAGAATGCTGACCTCTCTTTGGCCCCATCAGTTAAGGCGATCTGCCAGTACTCAGATGTCAAATCAAACGTACTGAGGTACCGTGCAGCCCCTAGCCGATCAATGAGCTCATCAGCTCTGGGGATGGGGTGCGCGTCAGTCTTGGTGACTGAATTGAGTCCTCGGTAGTCCACAAAGAACCGGAGTTCGGGTGTGGCACCAGGCACGGCAGCCTTTGGGACCAAGACCACTGGGCTGGCCCAAGGGCTGTTAGAGGACTCAATCACCCCTAAGGCAAACATCTTGGAGACCTCTTCCTTGATGTAAGCTTTGACCCTGTCAGTCACTCTGTAAGCCTTGTGCTTAACAGGAGGACTGTCCCCAGTGTCTACGTCATGGACGCACCACTCAGTGACACCAGGAACCAGGGAGAACAAATCAGAGAATTGTCCCAACAGTTGGCGACAATCATTCTGCTGCTCAGGGGTCAGCGTGGCAGAGAGGATTACACCATCTACTGACCCATCTTGCTCTGTTGCAGACAGGAGGTCAGGAAGAGGCTCGGTCTCCTCCTCCATTCCAGCATCTGTCGCTAGAAGCATGCCCACTTCGGACCTCTCTAAGTGGGGCTTCAGGCAGTTAACATGCAGGACCCGCAAAGGGTTCCTGGGAGACCGCAATTCCACCAAGTAGGTGACATGTGGTGTCCCGCAAGGGTCATCCCTAAGTCCGACACTCTTTAACATCTATGTGTCGGACTTAGCTAGAGTAATCAAGGTACATGGGATGGGCCTTACATCTTATGCCGACGATACGCAATTGGTGTTGACTATACACAATGATGGTGAAAAGGTAGCAGCCAACTTTCAAAAAGGCATGCTTGCAATCAGCAGCTGGATGACCAGCAACTGCCTTAAGTTGAACTCTGGTAAAACAGAGGTTATGACATTTGGCAAGCTATCTCCTATCTGGTCTTCCTCTTGGTGGCCTGCCTCACTTGGTCCCCCCCCACTCCCAGTTACCAGGGTTAGGAACTTGGGCGTCATATACGATGACAAATTGACTTTTCTGCCTCATGCTAACTCAGTGGTCTCAGCCTCATTCCACAAGTTACGTATGATAAAAAAGATTTTACCATTTCTGCCTCTGACTGCAGGAAAAACTCTGGTTAGTACACTAGTCATGTCCACCATTGACTACTGTAACGGGCTTCTTGTAAACGCCCAGAACAAGGTCATTCATAAGCTACAGTCAGTCCAGAACGCAGCCGCCAGGATGCTATCAGGAACCCCTAAATACAAGCTAATCTCTCATGTTATTCAGAAGTATCACTGGCTTTCTGTGAAGAACCTCATAAAGTTCAAGGCCTTGTGTATTGCTTACAAGGCTTCCCGTAACACAGGACCTCAGTTTCTAATAAAGGAGCTAGCGACCTATATTCCGGCCCGAGCCCTTCGCTCATCCACTGCTTTTTTGCTTAGGGTCCCACGCACTAAAACTGCCTCATGGGGCGATAAGCGTTTTATAGTCGCCACTGCAAAACTCTGGAATTCTCTTCCACTAAAGATCAGATCTTGCCAATCTTTGCTAACCATCAGGAAAATGACAAAGACCTGGTTGTTTAATCAGTAAGTTCCTCCGGTATGTGGTATTTGCCTGCTGTCCTCAGCGCCGAGACACCCATGGGTAATTGAGCGCTTTATAAATCTCATAAACATAAACATAAACATCACTCTTGCGCTCCACCACCTCAAATGGTCCGGTCCACTTATCCTGGAGCGCAAAGGGCTCCACTGGGGCCATGACCCAAACTTTCTGTTCAGGCTGAAGCTCAATCAGAGTGGCATTCTGATTGTACCTCCGCTTCATCTCCTCCTGGCTGGCTTCCAGATTTGCCTGAGCGAGTTGTCTGAATGCCCTAGTCTGGTTACTGAAGCTATATACATCCTGGGGAGGTTTCCTGGGAGCTTTCTTCCAGCCTTCCTTAACCAGACTCAGAGGTCCTCTTACCGGGTGACCATACAGCAGTTCAAAGGGACTGAACCCTAAGGACTTCTGTGGACCCTCACGGTAAGCAAACAGAAGGCATGGCAAGCGGACGTCCCACTTACGCCTCATAGGTTCCTCAAGACCCATAATCATGCCTTTGAGGGTCTGGTTGAATCTCTCAACCAGCCCATTACCTTGGGGGTGGTAAGGAGTGGTGAACTTGTACGTTACACCACACTCCTGCCACAGGGACTTCATATAATTAGATATGAAGTTGGTACCACGGTCTGACACCACCTCTCTGGGGAACCCCACACGGGAGAAAATCCCCATTAGTGCACGTCCCACCACGGGGGCCGTCACTGTCCGGAGAGGGATGGCTTCCGGGTACCGGGTAGCATGGTCCACCAAGACCAGGATAAACCTGTTGCCCATGGCTGTCTTGGGGTCCAGAGGCCCCACAATGTCAATGCCCACCTGTTCAAAGGGGGTGCTGACTACAGGGAAAGGCTGGAGGGGAGCCTTGTGCTTCCTCCCACTCTTGCCACTTTCCTGGCAAGTCTGGCAAGTCCTGCAATGAGTATCTGAACTCTTGCGCATCTGGGGCCAATAAAAGTGGGTGACAAGTCTTTCAAAGGTCTTATCCTGCCCCAGATGTCCAGCTAAAGGCACATCATGAGCCAAACCCAGCAGGAAGGCTCGGAAGCGCTGGGGTACTACCAGCATACGGGCTGACTCAGGCTCAGCAACCTTAGGCTTGCTATACAGGAGGTCATTCTCCCAGTAGATCCAATGTGATCCAGACTGATCACCTGCTGCCTGGTTTGTGGCCTGTTGCCGCAAACCCACAAGAGAAGGGCACTTCTTCTGCTTCTCACAAAATTCCTCCCTGGAGGGGCCTCCTTCTTGCTGCCAATGGGTCAGCTCAGGCAGGTCCCCCAGTTCGGCCACTTGTTCCCCTGTAGGTTCCAGGGCATCCCCCTCAAGGTCTGCCTCCTCCTGGACCATGGGAACTATGGCGGCTGGTTTCCCGCGCCCCCTACCTCTTCTCTTTAAGGCAGGTACCTGGGCCACTCTTTCAGGCTCCAGGTCCTCTTGAACACCCTTACTGGCTGCCATAGACCGAGTGGTCACGCACGCCCACTCAGGCAGACCCAACATCTCTAAATGAGACCTTCTCTCCACCTTAGCCCAAGGGGAGCTCTCCAAATTATTGCCCAACAGACAATCCACAGGCATGGCTGGCCTCACAGCTACTTGGAGAGTACCTGAGACCCCCCCCCCCACTCAAAGGGAACCTGAGCCACTTCACACTGGCTCTCTGAGTTGTCTGCGGCAACTACAGGGAAGAATGCATGGGGGACCACCTGCTCTTTAGACACCAGCCGACAACTGACAGCTGTCACACTGGCCCCGGTGTCTCTCAGAGTCTCCACCCTCTGGCCATTGATGGTCACCCACTGCCTGATTTTTTTAGTGTTATCAGGCAGTTGGGTCCTAGGGACCACCTCACAGTCTCCTAAAGAGACATGGGACATCTCTGCGGGACCCCACCCACCTTGGGCACCCATCTCCTCCCCTCCCAGGGCTACACTCGCCATCTGACGGGGTGGTGCACGGGGTGGGCCATTGCGATCCTTCAGGGGACACTGGGGATCATACAAACGGTGGCCCACCTGTTTACACTCAAAGCATGTAGGGGGCCCCCTGTGAACAGGTTTACCTGTCGGGGGCTCTGTCTTCTTCTCAGGGGGAGGCTGGGAACCCTTACCTTGGTTCCCTTGGGAATTACTTTGGGGCCCTTTCTGGAACTCCCTCTGTTTACCCTTGTCCCCCCCCACTCTTCTGCTGGGGACCCTGCCCACCTGTGGCGGAGTCTCCCACATGACCATTATGGACCCTGGTACTGACCCAGCGGTCCGCCTCCTCAGCAAGCTTCCTAGGGTTAGTTAGCTTGCTATCAATAAGGTGCTGGCGTAGCTTTGGAAAACAATTACCAGACAAGCGCTCCCATGCAAACAAATCATAGAGCTCCTCAAAAGTACTCACTTTGCTACCCTTCACCCAACCATCCATAGCTCTGCAAAAGAAAGATACATTCTCCACCCAGGTAGTTGCCTCCAGTTTCTTACAATTCCTGAATCTCTGTCTATAGAGCTCTGGGATTAACCCATACCTGGTCATCAGGGCTTCCTTCATGTGTGCATAAATTATCCTACACTCACTGGGCAGGTCTAACAATGTATCCCTACCATCACTGACAAAGCGGCCCCACAACCCCGCTCCCCAATCCTTCTCAGGGACCCGGTGGGCCAACATTGCCATTTCATAGGCTGCAAACCACTGCCCAATATCCTCATGCTTATGAAAATCCTTGATGACATCTTTGGGGAAATATACCCTGCCTTCTGCAGGCACAGATGGTGTGCTGCCACCAGAGGGACTAATTTCTAAGCTTTTAGCTTTAAGCTCCAATTCCCTCAAAAATCTCTCATGTGCTAATGTCTCTTTTTCCTTCAAAATCTAACCTGTTATTCTCAGGCTCCAGCTTCTTACTCTCTAGGTCCTTTTGACCCTCCATCTTGAGCTTGGCCAGCTCCATTTTGTGCAATCTATTTCTCTCCCTGTCCTCCAGTTCTCCTGGGGTCAGGCCCTTGGAAGAGACACTGCTGCCTATGGGGGAAGACGCTCTCTCCCTGGCTGGACCCAATGGCCCATCTAGCTGCCCTTCTGCATCCTCAGCCTCCTCTGCAGGCTCATCCACATGCTCAGAGGCATTTCTTGCTTCCATCCAGGCCCTCAGCGCCTTTTGGAATTCCTCCTTTTTGGTGAGGCCTGTAGTAGCAACTTTAAATTTTCTACAGAAGTGCTTCAGCTGTTTCACAGTGTATACATCCACCCTCTCTTCCTCAACCTCTGGATCCATAGATGCAATAGATGCTGGTTTGCTCATGGTAGTAAGAACTGGCAGTCTTTAGCAAAAAATAACAGTTTCAAGGGAAAACAAATTCTACCAAAAAATGTATGTGGTTGCGTTTGGTCTGCACTCACTAGTAGTGTACACCAATTACTGTATATGAGTCACAAATGCAAGTCCAGAATCCTCACCGCTGACCAACAATGTTAGAACTGGGGGTCTCTAGTTGGCAGAGGTAGGTACCTTTGACCAAGTAGGGACCCTTGCTTCTAGTCAGGTTAAGGGGGCTACACTCCTAAATAACCCCTGCTCACCCCTTGGTAGCTTGGCACGAGCAGGCAGGCTTATCTCAGAGGCAGTGTGTAAAGCATTTGTGAACACCTACAGTAATACAGTGAAAACACTACAGATGGACACCACACAGGTTTTATAAAAATAAGTATTCTTTATATAGACTTAACACAAGACCCAAACGACAAAAATCCACAATACAGTATTAAGAAAATGACTTTTAGATGGTAGAAATAGCTTAGTTCAAAGATGATGGTAAATGCGACACGTTTCTCACAAAGTACCTTTGGATGCGTCACGCAAGATAAACAAAAGGTTCGCAGGGAGAGACGATGCATCTGTTCCTCAGCGCTTGCGCAAAGTAGGCGATACGTCTGTTCCTCACCGGAGAGGAGGTGATGCGCCGATCTCGTGTTGCGTTCTGGTTGCGATGCGAGAAGATGGCGCCCTTGATGCGATACGACAACGTGGAGGCGATGCGTGCACGCCCGACGGCTGTGCGGCGAACTCTGTAACTTCAGAGCTGCGACAGGCCCTGCGACACGCTTCTCCGGTGATGCGACGGCGACCCTTGCGGTGGCGACACGCTTCTCCGATGATGCAATGTCAACAGCTGCGGATGCGACACGCTTCTTCTCGTTGAGTCGCACTTCCAGCTCCCAACAACACGAAGGCTTCTGCAGACAGAATCCCCAGCAAGGGAATTCAGGGGGGAGCTGGTGGTGAAGTCTTGTATCCCTGAGACATCAGCAGGAGGCAAGCACAGTTCAAGCCCTTGGAGATTCTTCTTCAAGATGATGAAAGTTCAAAAAAAGTTCCTTCTCCTTTCCTTGGCAATAAAGAAGCCACTGCAGGCCAACCCCAGAAAATAGCACACTGGCACAGGGGCAGTCAAAATCCTTCAGATTCTCTGGTTCTTCTCCTTGGCAAAGGTTCGTCTTGATTTCCAGAAGTGATCTAAAGTCTTGGGGTCTGGGCCCCAATATTTATACTACTATTCTCTTTGTTCTCTGAAGGCAGAGAGTGTCTGTACCTGGCCCAAACCAGTTCCGTCCTCCCTGGTGCAGCTTCCTCGCAGGAGGTGGAGACAGCATTGTTGAAAGCAGACCTGGCCTAGGTAGCTGAAAGGAAATCTCCTCCCCCTACTCTCTATTCTATGAGGGCTCAGGGGAGTGAAAGGAAATCTCCGCCCCCCACTCTCTATTCAGCCAAGGTCCTATTCAGCCCAGCCTGACTCATCAGACTGCTGGAGCCCAAGCCCTCCTGTCACTCACAAACCAGACATGCAATACACAACCTAGCAGAGGCAGGCTGGATGGTTAGGCAAGAAAATACCTACTTTCTAAAAGTGGTATTTTCAAACACAGAATGTTAAAACCAACTTCACTAAAAGATGTATTTTATCATTCTGAGTTCAGGCATACTAAATTCGTTTTTCTACCATGTTCCCTGGGTCAGTTAGGATTATAAGATGTTATAATCAAACTGCCCATTCTGGCCTATGGGGACAGGTAGCCTTGCAATAGTGAAAAACGAAATTGGCTGTAATTCACTATCAGGACATGCCACACACATCAGGGCATGTCCTACCTTTTACATACAATGCACCCTGCCCATGGGCCTACCTTAGGGGTGTCTGATATGTAGAAAAGGGAAGGTTTAGGGAAAGGCAAGTGGGTGCACTTACCAAGTCAACATGGCAGTACTGGACTGCACACAGGCTCTGCAATGGCAGGCCTGAGACACACTTTACAAGCTGCTTCTGTGGGTGGCACAATCAGTGCTGCAAGCCCACTAGCAGCATTTGATCTACAGGCCCTGGGCACACATGGTGCACTGTACTAGGGTCTGACAAGTAAATCAAATAAGCCAATCATGGCGTCACTAATCCATTACAACAATTTATAATAGGGAGCACTTGCACTGTGGCACTGAATAGCAGTGGCACAGCGCCCAAAGCATCTAAACCAGCAAAACATATCAAAAACAGAGGAGACATCAGCAAAAAATGGAAGGGAGACTCACGCCAATGGTACCAGGTCTAACACAGTTCATTTCAAACAATGAGCTTTTTAACCTGCAGCCTACATATCTATTTGCTAAATTGTGATTGACAACTATTTCCCCATGTATGGAAGCTTTCTGCTCATTGAAGCCATGTTTAGCCCCACCTATCAAAATTGTGTCTGTTCTCTAATCCATATATTGATCTTCTCTCTGCTTTTCAGGACGAAATCACATCTTTGATTTACTCAGTAAAATTAACACATGCCTCATATGACACAGCACCTATAATACTGTGGATCATTCCGTGGATTAAGAGAATGACTATTTACAGGAAAGGCAAATTAGTGGTAGGTAATTACATGTAGGAGGTAAACCGGTGATATGCCCAGGGAGTTTCAAGTTTCAAGCTTATTTTATTTTGCTCAACTAATTAAAGCTATTGCAAATTAATAGAACATATAAAACAGCACAATTAAGAGCAATTCCAAATCAAACCATTAAAAATTTAATTTGATACGATTTTTTTTTTGTTCTAATATTTTTATTGTTATAATAAAGGAATACAAATAGTTAAGATATTATATAATGCAATACAACTGATCTTGTGAACCAGAACAAGATAAGCAATTCATAAATAGAAATATATTTCATGTAATAAATAAATCTTAAGTAATGTATAGATATCTATTTGAGCAGAAAAACTATTTCATGAAGCTGGTTGTACTGCATAAATAAAACAAATATGCAAAGTAAAGAAAAGAGAGAAGAAAGTAAAGATAGAAAAGGATAGTAAAGAAAGGAAAGAAGGAGCATATTGAGAAAAGAAGAGGATAGATACAAGAGAGAGCAAGCACAAGAGATGGGGACGTCTGCTTCATAGAGAGAAATAAACTAGGAGGAAGACACAAACGGAAATTGCTCAACCAGCCCCTGCGAAGCCAAGTCCATATATCTATCCAGAGAACTCCAGACCCCACTAGAAATAACAGGTGTATACCGTTTCTCCTCAACCAAGGTATGAGCCCCTCGAAGAAAAGATACCCAAGCCCACCAAGTATGGTATGATATTGAGTTAAACGATTTCCACTCTGTTAGTATAATCTTAACAGCAATTGATATAAGCAAATCTAGCAATTGCATATCCGTATCATGAAGCGGTAACAGAGATGGCGCAGCCCATGGACCTAAAAGAATTAAAGGTATTGAGAGCTCAAAATTAATACCAAAAATTAACAAGAGGTGTTTGTGGACCAAATCCCAAAAAGGTTGCAATAATGAGCATTCAAAAACATATGTTGATGGGTGCCAGAAACTAATTTGCAACTCCAACAAAGATCGTCATCTTTAAGATTTAATTTGTGTAGACGAACTGGGGTCCAGTGTAGAAGATTAAGCGTAAAGAATTTGGATTGAATAAGAGAGGGAGCAATCTTATTCTTTAGCGAAAGCTTGCCAATGAGCTGCCAGGTCTCTTGTGAGATATGTTGAAACGTATCAGGTTCAAAATGGTGTAGCCATTTCTCCTGTGTAACTGAAGGTTGTGAGGGCGACGAGTCAGATAGAAACTTGTAGATCTTGGAAGCAATATGGCCTGATCTATGCCACATAGCAAGAAGCGAAATAGTAGTAGACTCAGGAGAGAGGAGTACTCTGGATAAGGCTACCTTTACTTTCAGAAAGGAATAAAAATCCATATTACTGAGATTATAATCTCTGGCCAAGGAGGAAAAAGGAATCGGGTCATGATTAGAATCATAAAGGTCTTTGACCAACTCAATACCCTTGGTCGCCCAGTAAGACACCGTAATAGAGTCAATATTAGTCACAATTTTAGGGTTATGCCAAATCGAGGACCACCTGGACTTATGAATTGGTTTAGAGACCTTTTTGTCTATGCGTTTTAATGCATTAATTGTATCTGAGATAATACGGCCTGAATACGGTAAGATCAGCTTAGATGCGGTCATGAAAGTAGAAGTGGAAAGAGGGGAGCACAACTCCCGTTCAATATAAATCCATGGAGGAGTAAGGCTGGAGTCTGGGGCAAACCAGAGAGCCCCTTGAGACGCTAAGAAGGCAGTTTGGTACAAGTTCCAATCTGGAAGATTGCATCCACCCAGAGTATAAGGTTTCCTCAGGTGTCTATACGCTATTCTAGCACGTTTATCACTCCATAAAAATTTAGAAGTAAGAACATCAATCTCTTGGAAAAAGGAGGAAGAGAGCCTCACAGGCAGCATAGAAGAAACAAAATTAACAATGGGAGTTATCATCATCTTCAGGGACTGAAGGCGACCCCACCAGGAAATGTATTTAGGTGACCACGCGTTCAGTAAGTCTTTAACCTTAGATATGATAAGAGATTCATTATGAGCAATAGTATCTGATATATTGTTACAGAACCAAATCCCCAGGTATTTAATATGAGTCGGTTGCCATTTAAAACCCGCTGTCCCCATATGAGAAGAGAAACACGACGCATTCAGGGGAAACATTTCCGTCTTATCTTTGTTCAGAGTATACCCTGAAACAATAGAGAATTGTTTGATTGTGTTGGAAATGGCAGGGATAGCACTTACGATATCTTCAGAGAAAATGAGCACATCATCCGCATACGCGGCCGTTTTAATTATCTGAGAACCAAATTGAAAGCCTCTAATATTCTGATTTAGATTGAGTAATCGCAGGAGAGGGTCTATAGACAAAAGAAAAAGAAGAGGGGACAACGGACAACCTTGTCTCGTGCCCTGGGAGAGATTAAAAAAAGCAGAGGTAGTCCCATTAATTCTAATATTAGCTTTGGGTTGAGCATATAAGGACATTACCAAATTGATAAATGGATCTCCTAGGTTATGAGATTGAAGAACTGCCTGTAGGAAAGGCCAGGAGACCTTATCAAAGGCCTTCTCGGCGTCGAGGGCAATCGCTGCCGATGGAAGGTTAGAAAGTTTCGCTTTTTCCAGAATATGACAGAAAGTTCGAATATTATCTCTAGCCAACCTACCTTTAACAAAACCAGTCTGGGAAGAGTGTATAAGATGAGGGATATGGCTCTCTAAACGTTTAGCCAGAATTTTAGCAAAAATCTTAGCTTCCATGTTAAGAAGGGAGATTGGTCGGTAATTTTTAGGGTCTGAATGATCCTTCCCATCTTTAGGAATTACCACTATAGTGGCTTCCGCAGCTGAGCCAGAAACCTTTCCCGATAAAGCAAAAGTATCAAAAACATCTTTGAGATAATTTAAAAATGAGGATAAAAATGTCTTATAGAAGGCAATAGGAAACCCGTCAGGGCCTGGTGCCTTCCCTGATCTAGTAGTCTTAATAGCCTGAATTATTTCTTCAGATTCAATTGGTTTCCCCAAATCAACCATATCTGAATCAGAGACAGTATTTGTGGGAATAGTAGCCAAGAATCGTTGACATGTACTAAGATTACATTGATCTTTGGGCGTATATAAGCTTTTATAAAAATCCCGGAAAACCTCAAGAATGTCCTGAGTATGAAACTTCCTGGCACCAGTCTTATCAGTGATACAAGGGATCTGAGTCATCTTAACACTTGAATCCTGATATTTTAATGTAGCAGCTAACAGTTTACCTGCGCGGTTTCGTAGCAATAACCGTTTAGATTTTTGCGCCTGTACTCCCAAGTGAGCTCTTCTGGTAACTATGGAGTTATAAGAATATTTTAGGTTCTTAATCTCTTGTAGAAGGGATTTGTCTTTGGAGCTTCTATATATGATTTCTTTACTTTTAATTTCACCCCCCAAGGCAGTGAGTGTTCTTCTAATATCAGCGTTCCTTTTCGCCATTTTTTTATAATATGACCTCTAATAGTACATTTAAAGGCATCCCACAAAACTATTGGGGAGCTTACGGATGACACATTTTCTCTGAAGAAATTATGAATATCCACGTTTAATTGTTTAACCTCCTCACCATCATCCAAGATTTCTGTGTTTAGCCGCCAAGTTCGCGATCTATGAGTATCTGTACAATTAAGAAGAGTAAACGAGACCGCCGCATGATCAGAGACAAGAATTGGATGGATTATCACATTAGTAGTATGTTTTAAAAGTGCTGCGTCAACCAAGAGATAATCAATACGGGAAAAACTAGAGTGTGGAGAGGAGAAAAAGGTGAAATCACTACCAGTAGGGTTATGCATTCTCCATACATCCAGAAGATGGTGAGAAGAGCACATAACCAACATTTGTTTATGCGCCCTAGGAGGACGAAACTTAAAAGCCGATTGTCTGTCTAAAATAGGATCCATAGGAAGGTTAAAATCACCGCCAACAATCACTTTAGCATTTTGAGGGATATCAGACAACTTCCTACTAATAGCCCGCCAAAAAGATTGATCATCAATATTAGGGGCATATATATTCATAACGTAAAAATCCGTTGAACCATTAGACAAGCGAGAGAGCAGCCATCTACCATCTGAATCGTATTCGGCAGTTACAATAGTTAGACCAGAGTTTTTGGAAATCAGCGTAATAACCCCATTTCTTTTACCAGAAGCTTCAGAACAAGCTACATCAAGGACCCACTCTTTCCGTAAAAATAAAGCTTCCTTATAAGCAACCTTAGTTTCTTGAAGTAAAACAATGTCGCCAGATAGGCTTTTACAGTAATCTAAGATCTTGGCCCTCTTAACAGGGTGATTTAAACCATGCACATTAAGTGAGAGTACATTCAGACTGGGCATAGTGAACAGAAAACAACATAGATAAGCACATATGGTGTATGAAAAAAGGAGAGGCACATTAATTTTAACTTGAATATAGTAGTGAGTGGAAGATAAAGCAAACAGAAAGCACAAACCGGAGCAGAAGTCCCCAAGAAAGAAGAAATAAAGAAAGAGCAAACAAAAGTTAGGAAAAAGAAGAGGATAGCGAAAGAAAATACAAGAGAAAACTTAATACCAAAGAGAAAAAACCCCAGCAGGGGTAGTCTGTAGTAGACAAAATGCATGGGAGGAAATCGTGAAGGAGCAACCACAGAGGCCAGCACCTATAACTCAGTTTGCTCAACATCATAGATAAAGCTTAAGCAGCAGAGCAACAATAATCTGTTAATGTTCAGTAAACTTAAATTTACCAGCGTATCAAAAAGGCCTAAAGATTTGAATCTAAAGAAAAACCTGTATAAATTAATTCTGTTAATTGATCAAAGACATAAAAATAGATACTACATACTGAATTAAAAGAGAAAAGTAAATAACAGTATCTAATAAATCTCAGATCACATATGGTAAGGCAAATAACATTTAAATAGAATAATACAAATCTAATCCTAGCATTAAAATATTAAATAAATCTGGGTAGACAGACTCAGATAAAAAGTCATTATGGAAATTTAGAGAATATGCAAGGAAGTGAACAATTTATATAACGGGAAAGAATTAATTAGCAACATCTTATAAATATTAAAAGCAGCCTAAAGGTAAGTATAAAACATTACTCCATATCTATTAGTAGAAAAGATAGTAAACATATAAAGCAATAAACAATACCTAAGAAATGATATACATAACATACTATCTATCTTGAATAATTTATTGATCACGTCTAATAATATTTACGATAATCTATAAGTTAACATATAGTAAGTACACGGACTAAGATATATAAAAGAAAAGCCAAAGGAGAATAAGAGCAGACCTTAACCATATTCTACTTCCTGGGATGAAAAGCAATGATATGACCGACATCAAGCACAGAAATACTAGATAGAAAATCTATAATACAGGATGAAGAAATCAAAGAAGGATGTCTGAGTTTACACAAAAACAGACCAGATAAGGAGAGAGGTAAAGTGAGTCAAAGAAGATGACGAGTGAGAAATATATATAGAGGGAGAATATACAAGCACAAAAAGACAAGAAGACATAAATAACAAAGATACATATAAAGCCAATAGATACTAAGAGACCATTATCTTGGGGATGAATGAAGGCATCTGTAAAAGGAAAAAGTTAGTAACGTTATGAGGAGAGCGCCGCAACACTCAAACACCGTAGATCATTTCAGCATGTTTCACCACAAATTTCGAGATAACATTAAAGCAACAGGAACCTAGCAACACACAAATGCGCATTAATACAGCCACCTGAAGAAGAAGAGATTAGGGGTTAGATGGGCCTGCAATAGACTCCGCGTCCATCCGAGACTCAAACTGATTGTCCAAAAAAGTGGACAGATCCGCTGGTTCGTGAAAAATCTGGTTGAGACCCCTGAAAGTTATTCTGAAGCGTGAGGGACCAGCAAATGAGAACGGAATATTCATCTCTTGAAGTCGTCGTCGAAGATTTAGGAAACCTTTCCGCCGGATGACTGTGTCTCTGGCAAAGTCTTGAGAAATAGCGAGTCTATGTCCTTCCCATTGCAGCGATCTAATTCTCCTCATGTGAGCTAAAATTTGTTCAGAATGTTGGTGTCTTAAAGGTTTAAATATCACTGGTCTTGGATTAGTGAGAGACTTGGGTTTAAACGTAGGAACCCTATGGGCACGCTCTATTTCAAAGTCCTTTTGAAAAGAGAGATTTAGCGTCGTGGGAATCCATTTGAGTAAAAAGTCCAACATGGATGGTGCCTCTTTTTCACAGTCCTCTGGCAGACCAAAAATACGAAGATTACTTCTACGGTTCCTATCTTCCTGTTCCGTGAGATCCCTTCTTAGTGAATTTAAGGTACGCTCCATGTTCTGCATATGTTTGCTCTGCTTATGTGTGGAATCTTCAACTGCCCCAATCCGGGACTCAGCATTGGAAACACGTAGTGATAAGTGTTTAAGCTCATTCCTAACAGCCGCCACTTCCACCTGAAGTAGATCAGTGTTCGTTTTTGTGCCCTGCGCAATCTCATGGACGGAGTTGAGGCGAGAGAGAATGGTGTCCAAAGTAGCCCCAGATTCTGTTTTATCTTTAGGTGATATATCCGGTGTGGGAGAGGCTTGCTTAGCCCTCTTTAGAGCTGCTTTAGAGTCCTTATCTTTTAAGGGGACCCCCATACTTTCAGCCATTGAAGCGGGGCAAAGAGGTCAGCAGATGAAGGATTATACAAAGTTCGTAAGACCAAGCGAGAATCACAAACTTCTCCTCAGGGATGACAAAAAAGAAAAAAACAAAACAAATGAAGCCAGATAGCGTCGTTGATTACTCACTTGAGGCTAAAATTCTCCTCTTGACAAAGCATGTAAAATATAGGCACCAAAAGCAAGAGCCCCAGATACTGATCCCTTGACAGACTGTTTCCAGAAAGACATCTAAGACACATCACTTGATGTCATCAGCAGGCTCCAATATTTGTCCACGAGAGACATTTGCCACCAGAGGATATGTTAGATTCAGCGAGCGCACTGGAGGACACAAACTAGTAGTAGTAGCGCGACCAGCATCATATGTATAAATATACAAGAGTGGATGGGCGGGCAAACTTAAGCAGGCAACTTGCCTCGGAGTTTAGCTGCGTAGTGTAGTTAAGACCAGCAGTAAATATTTTCGTCAGTCTCAGGGAAGCCCGAGGAAAATCATGCTTAGACACCATACCTCATAAGTAGAAGAAAAAATAGGCTCAATAGGGTCACCACAGCGCCAACGTCCTAAAAACGACAGCCTTCCATCAAGATTCCTCATGAGCCACCATTTTGTGTAGGGTCTGTGAGGAGAAGACCTCGAACGCTCTCACATGGCCAAAAGCGACCCAAAGTCGCTGAAATTTTCACAGCCTGGTCCCGCGACGTTCCGCTGCCGATATTTGCGGTTCAAAGAGCAGAAAACCGGGATTAAATCATCCGGAACTGAAAGATCGCCTCCGCGATCCGCCGGAGCTCAGCACAGGGCGGCCATCTTGGTTGCGCGCAAACCACGCCCCCCAATTTGATACGATTTTTAAAATATTGTTATGAATACATATCACATGTAAAAAAGTGGTTACTAAAAAGCACCGACCAATGATATTGTACAACAGCAATAAAAAAATAGTAATGTCTTGTGAATAGATTAATAGTGATACATTACTAATCAAAACCACTAACATTGATATTGCACTCATTATAGCAATGATAAAAGTGTCTGTGCATCAATAAGAATGTGCTATTAGCAGCGAGCAAAATTTTTTCACAAGTTCTGGATCGGCTCACAATTTTATGTATGCATTCAGGTTTTTGAATATCAATCTTATACAGTGCACCTGGTCTTAAAACCTATAAGTACTCAGGGGTGCAGATTATATTCAACCAGTATTCGGTAGAGTAGAAGTTCTTAGCAGCTTGTCTGTTTTATTTAAGAATTTGACTAAGCCGCAAATAGCTTGAGGATGTGCGCCGTTGAGCAAAAAATCTACTGCTGCTTGAATTGTTTGTGAGCCTTGTTTAATTCATATTTGACGAAGAAGTTTCCTGCGATCATCAATTAGGACTGGGTAGATGCATGGAGGGTGAGATATGTTCTCCTGAGTTTTTCCACATAGCCGACATTTGGTTGATACTGGACGCGCTGACCATGGTGGTGAAAGATCGAATGATTTAAAGTTTACCATTCTTATAAGGCAGTACTGAATTTTGTAGTGCACCGCAAAAGTATCTGTAAGGTATTTTTGAACTTTTCTTTTGTTATAGCTTTTTAGTATGAGATAAGCATGCTGTCGGGTCTTAAGAGTCCTGCAGTCTTGTGCAAATGATGCAATTTGAGTTAGATGGTTTAAAGCTTTTTTAAAGATCTGATGTGGGAGATTTTGGTTCCACATAGTTGCAACTTCTTTAAGGGCCAGAGCTTCATGCAAAGCAACAGTACATGAATTTTGGATGATTGTGTGATTTGTTGAGATTACTTCCTTCCAAATTAAAATTTTCAGAGTCTCTTCATTCACAGCACGAGTAGCATGTAAATATTTGAGGCTGCAAGCTTTTTGAGCCAAGATTTGATCACATAGTGTGAATTCCAATCTAATTTGAGCTGCTGCAGAGTGATTCGGAAGTTTGAATAAAGTTCTGAACACTTGACTCTGTGATTTATTCAGGAAAGAACCCAGTTTCCCAGGAAAAGCTTCAGAACCATAAGCCAACATAGGAATTAATTTGGCTTTTACTATTTTCAGCAGAGGTTCTAGGGTGGGATTCTTGGTATGCTTAAAAATAGATTGGAATGCGAAGAGTAGTGATGCATGCTTTGATTTAAGAGAGTGCTCATGGGCTAAGTGACCGCCCTTATCATCCAGCCAGCATCCGAGGTACTTATATCTAAAAGCGATAGATAGACGGTGTTTTTTGAAATACCATATTCCAGGTTTGTTCTTTTTTCGGCCGAAAATCATGACTTTGGTCTTCTCAAAATGTACTGTCATACCATTTGCAGTGCTATGTATGGATAGAGCATCAAGCAGCCTTTGTAATCCTCTGGCTGTTTGGCTCAAAAGAAGTACATCATCAGCGTAGAGGAGGGAAGTGATGTGTGATCGCCCCAATTTTGGAGCATCACTGACAACGGCATTCAGGGAGGGAATCAGATCACTCATCAATAAGTTGAAAAGGGTTGGGGCCAAGACACACCCTTGTTTTACTCCTTGTTCGATTCTAATCTTGTTGGAGATTGATGATTTATTATCCAGTTTGACTCGAGCCCAGTTTTTGGAGTAGAGTAATGGAATGCCACGCAGTAGCGATTCCGGGATGTTCCAGTTCTTAAGTTTTGACCACAGAAGATCTTGCGGTACGTGGTCAAAGGCCTTAGTATGTCTATAAAACAGCTGTAAAGCAGTTGATTTTTCTGTATCTGTTTTGATACTAACATCCTCATAGCTACTAGGTTGTCTGTTGTTGCCAACGTGGGTCTTAAACCAGTTTGATTAAATAAGATCAGATGATTTGAGCAGGCCCATGCCTCTAGGTCTTCCAGTAATAAAGCAGCAAAGTATTTGGCTTCCACATCTTGAAGAGCGATGAGAGGATAGCTCTCAGGATTCGCCACTGGGCCTTTTCTATAGATCAGATGTAGTATTGAACCTTGCCATGAGAAGGAAATAGTATCAGTGATGAGACAGGTTCTAAATAGACTCTCCAACAATTGTGAGTAAAATTCAAAATCAAGTTTGTAAACTGAGGCTGGAATGCCATTCGGTTCAGGAGCGCTGTCAGCTCTACTTTTTTTGATGAGGATGGCGATCCTGTTAACCGTGATGGTCTGTGCTAAAGCATAAGTTTGTTCTTTAACTTCCTCATCACTTTTTGAAACCTGATCAGGTTCAGGTAATAGAGGTTGGGTGTCAGGCACATTCGGGTTGATTTCATACAGGGTGCTGATGTGGTGAGTCCAGCTGTCGGCCGTCACATTATTTTCTTTTGATCGTGCAATGATGTTTTCGTTGTTTAGCCGCTTTCTTATAGTCCAAGGAATTACTTTCCTAAACCTGAGGATTTGAATTATGGAGATCCAGAGGGTCAGGCATCTTTCCAAAAATATTGAACATGAAACTGCTGGATTGGATTCCTTGGGAGAACAAACTGAATTTTCAAATGTACTGTTAAATAGCAAGGTGGTGGTGGAAGGTGTTAATAATTCAAAAGGAATGCATGGTGCATATTCATTAGTGAATGTGGCTTAGGCAACTCTAATGCACAGATAACGTAAGAGGCTCTATACCATCATCCATGTTTTCCTTTAACTGACCATCTCCTTCAGCTCTAGCATTATAAGAAAGAAAGAACCTTGGATTATAGTTCAGTCAGAACCAGTTATTAGCACACACATCAGTAGGGGTGACAGGGCTCACTTACAGCACGGGCTAATTACTCAGTCAGTACTTATTTCAATCCCTGCAAGTTGGCCTCTGCATCCATGTTCTCCCGGTAGGCTGTCTCTGTTTTGGCTCGTGGGCACATGTGGCTGCTCTATGTTGCAGAATAGGGGCTAGCTAATGGTGATGGCAGACTCTGAAGTGGAAGCAATCCAGCAGTCTGATTCATATTCATCATCAGATTATGATTTATATACAGTAACGCAAGATGGCAGTCATCACACCCTCGTGTTTGTTGGGATGGTCTGTTTTGGTTTATGTTTTCATGTATTTTCCGCTTTGTATTTTCTAACTGCTTTGAAAAATTCCAGCTAAATTATCTGCCAATTCTGCAAGTCAAATCCTGAGTAAAACCCTGGTAAGGAGTCCTACCCATAAGCTCTGGTGAGTCTTGCAACTAGTGATTCTCCTGTCTCACTAAGGTTAAGCTGAGCACCATATGTATATATGCAACAGATGTTTGTACTAACATGCCCTTCTTTGGATTCTGTTTTTGGTTACTAGTCCTTTCCATGCACTCCTAAATTCCTGATGTTTCTCTCTCCTTCCTGTCCCTGATATGTCCTGCTCATAACCTTGGAATAAGGCTCATTCCAGGGTCATTGTCTCGGATGATATTGTGTCTCTGCGTTTGGGAATCTCAAGATTAGCTAGTTAAAATGTGCAATGTACATGTTCCATCTGGCCCAAAAAAAATTGTACTTCCTAATATCCAGGCATGAATTATCTTTATTTGAGCAACCATATTTTGCTGATGGATTACACCTGATAACAATGGGTGGGCAACTGAGCTGTGTGTGCCCAAATTTTAATAATCTTAGGCATAGGGATCACATGTACATCAGCATGATTCTCATTCATTGGCTGCAAGCGTCTGCAGGAATCCAAACAAATGTCCTGACAACTGCACCAAAGGCAACAATTGCGAAGGTCCATTATGCTTAAGAAATTGTGATGTCCAAGTATTACATGATACGCCTTCTTCCTAAAAAACAGCATACCCTATTCAGAAACTGGGTTCAAGAAAGTCTAAAGTAAGGAAGGAGGGCTGTGAAGAAAACATCTGAAATTCTCCACCGGTTCAACTCAGTGGAGAGACTGATCATGGGAGTTTTCAGAAGAGAAGAAAACTCTTTCTTTAACGTCTCTGTTACAGTTAATTCCAGATTACAATCATCATGCAACTCTTTTCTCTTGAATTTGATCTAGAAGAGACCATCCATCACATTGACCCACGTGCCTTGAGGAAGACCTTGTTCAATGTGGATGTGAAGAATCCACAAGTGGATTATTAACATAGGTGTATGTGTAATGGCTTTAGCAAAATGCACGGAAGCCTTGTTGCCATCCATCTGTGAGATAGCCAATTACTGCTTGTGCATTCAGTGTTTTAGAAGAACATTAGGAAAGCTGTGATCAAGTCACTTTTTGAAAAAAGAATCTGGTCTTCAACTACATGAGTAACTATTGTCCAATGTTAGCTACACCTAGTTACTATATGGTATTTAATAAAAAAGGAACAAGTCAGTTTTAGGCCTACCTCGATAAGACTGATGCTAGCTCAGTTTTCACTTACATCTTGCGAATGAGACAGCATTGCTAGACGTAATTGACACAGTGTTGTTTGCACCATATAAAGGCATAGTGGTTAACACAGGCAAGCCCTTTCTGCCTATATATTTAATGTCCTCTTGGCCCATTTTGGAGGGTCTCTCCCAGATTTTTGCCTTCTGTTGCTGAACTGGGTTTTGTTGGCATTAGAACTCTGTGCACTTTTGCCCTGCTAACCAGTGGTAAAGTGTTTGGGCTCTCTCCTTAAAACATGGTGCAATTGTGTAGTGATCAGGTCCACGCAGGTTCAGGTGATTCAAAGAGGTTTTATTGAAGATGGTACAAGATCACAGGAAGACTATATCAAGACTCTCACAAGACCCCACCAGGAGCAGCCAGCAGGCAGCTCAGCCCAGTCAACTGTGACTCATTTGACTCACAACATTCCAAGGCATGTCATCACTGTAAGATTCTACAGGAAGGGCATGCATAACATGGAAGTCAGGATATAACATATCCCCCTTTCTCCCAAATAAACAAAAGAACAACAATGAGAGAACAAGGGAGAAGAACCGAGAAAGAGAAAACAGAGGAAACAGAACCGTAAGAAGAAAAGAAAGCAAACATAGAAACCATCCTCCCTTCTATACACAACAGAAAAGAAGAAAAAACAACAACGTCAGAGAAGAGGAGAAAAGGAAACACGCATGACTGCCCCAAAACACACCCAAAGGCCAGAACGGGAATGTAAGGAGGCTGAAAAATGAAAAACCAACAGAGCAAGAAAACACAACAGAAAAGCAGAGTAAAGCTCAGAAGCCACACGAGACACGAGAAGAAGACCTCAGAAGGAAAACAGAAATGAAGAAATAAATAGGGAAGATGACGAAAAGTAAAAGGGGATTCCTCATCCAAACACCATTATCGTTACACAATGACAAAAATGTAATGCAAAGATAACAGTGCAAATATAACAATATAAAGTCCAATATAAACAGTACATACCTAGCGTAGAACCCATGAAATGCACCCAACATAAGGGTATAAAACGTAAGCTAAATATGTAAATGTGTGGGTAAAAACCCGTAAACAGTCTCTAGGTTATAGAGAAAGACACATATGCAACAGGACTGTAACCCTTGCATGGATGCAAAACGGACTAAAACCGTTTTATAGATTCCCTGTAAGAAGGGAAAAAAAAACAGGTGGGACTGAGACCCACTGCGAACCCAGTGTAGGGGAACACAAAACATGCATAAAGGACTCTTGACGGCGAACCCTTGCATAGATCCTCTGTGAGAGGGAAAACAGAATAGTGTAATGGACTCTTGACGGCGTCTACCAACTTGGCGTATACCTAGGGTCCATGGACAAAAGTGTTGAGAGCAAACCAGTGAACTTTTGCATGGCTCCCCTGTGAACAAAAATAGACAGATAGTGCAGGGAACAAATTGTATGCATGAGACAACAATGGACTCTTGACCCACGCCGGTGAGCGACTACTCACCCGAGTATCAACGGGAGACAGCTCTGCACAAAAAAAAAAAAACAGCAAACATGCCTAACGCGTCACTGTTACTAAGTGACCCAAAACAGTCTATACAGAGAACAGAGAAATAGACCTTGGCGGCCCTGTAAGTAAAAGCATTAAGACAAAATGTACTAGATGTCATGTAAAGACTAATGCTGTGACAAATGACAATGCTTTAAATAGTGTCCATATTATAAGTCATAACGATAATCCCCATCATAACAGACGAACACAGATTGCTGAGTGAACCAAATACAGCATTAATGAAAGTCTAAATTGCACATGGCAGTTCCAAAACAGAATAACGATGAGCCACGTGAAAAGACCTCCATTGAAAATGGCAAACAAGGCCAACTGAAGACATAAGTACTGTTTGGCATGTTGAGGAACATGGGCTTGTGAAGCCACCACAGACAGTAAAAGACAACACTAAGACCTATAAAGAGGCGTTGCAATGAGGAGACGAAGAACAGTTTAAAACCACAAATTGTGGAGTACCCCTTCACAGATTGCAGAAAAGAAGTGCCAGGAGATAGAGATCCTCAAACTGCGGTAGACATCCAAACCGCGGTAGACATCCATGAAAGGCGAAGCGGTGCTGAGACTGACAGAAGTGCGACATCTCGCATATGTAAAACTTTATTGAGGAGGAGCAAAACGGTTGGCAACGTGGATGGCAAAGCAGAGAGTCAAGAAGTACAGAACCGCCACTCTCAAGATGGCGGCACGTTTCTAGCGCCGTGCAGGATGGCTCACGGTACGCCAGTGCTCCCCAAAACATCTTCCGACAGAAGAGGAGCATGCGTCACAGAAGGGCCATGACGACCGTCGCAGGACCGCAAAAAAAAAAAACAAGTAAGAGAGAACGCGTTGTTGGAGGCTCGCGCTAGCGTTTTAAAAATACACATAGAGGTTGAAAAATAGCAGCGTTGCTCAAACAACCCCAATAATAAAAGACAACCATGTCTCCTCAATTGAAATTGCCGGCGATCACAAAATGCACCTTGGAGGTTGAAGAGTGTCGTTAGAGATGTTTCACTTCTCTTTACTACTGAGCTGGTTCAGACAAATGTACAGAGACTTCTATCTCAGTGCAGGGAAACAGCAGGTTGAAAGAGGATGAAGACACCAAGGTGTGACATTCGCAGGCACGTTGCGCACACATAAGAAACGTGAACATCGTGTACAGTGTCCATGAGACAAAAATCAGACAAGCAAATAACGTCAGACTAGCTTAATTTGAGGCAGCAGCGAGGTAAATGTCCATGCATGTGCTTAGACTGAAATCCCAGCGTTAAGAAACAGAAACTGGTAGGCAGGATTGTATAACAAGGCAGGACACTTTAAGTAGAAGAGAAATCCAGATAGTAGAGACACGTTGGGTGGCGCACACATGTGGAAACACACTTCTTCACCAGACAGTGTAGACGTTGATGTGTGGCATTGCAGACAGTAAAATTGGCTTACCCTCACTGAAGGCACAGCATAGATGACAAACGTTGGCAGGCTTACCCTCACTGAAGGCACAGCACAAAATAGAGACGTAGAGAGACTTGAAGAGCGTCAGGCTTACCCTCACTGAAGGCACAGCACTTCCCCAGAATTTAGTAGGCTTGCCCTCACTTGAAGGCACAGCACACGCAGAGGAACAACTGGCAGACTGCTGTGGGCGACCGATGGGAGGTCACTGGTGGGGTCAGGATGCCAGTTGCTTTTAGCTTGACTTGAACAGTAGATTAATGTTGCTTGAAGATTGAAGAGGTGATAAACGCAGGTTCTTTCGAAGATCGTCGCCAAAAATTGTACAAAAGAAGTGCCAAGAGGTGATAGATGTGGGTTCTTTTGGTACAGGATCACAGGGAGACCATATCAAGACACTCTCAAGACCCATCCAGGAGCAGCCAGCAGGCAGCTCAGCCCAGTCAACTGTGACTCATATGACTCACAACATTCCAAGGCATGTCATTACTGTAAGATTCTACAGGAAGGGCATGCATAACATGGAAGTCAGGATATAACAAATTGGTATGTACCTGATTGGTGACATTAACTTTTACTTGCACATTCCTAGTATATGGTATGTACTCAGGACCTGTAACTTAAATGCTGCTAGTGGGGTGCAGCACTCATTTTGCCACCCACTAAAGTAGCCTTTTAAATCATGTCTCAGGCCTACCACTGCAGCCTGTAGTGCTGTTTTAAACTACCATTTCGACCTGGCAAAATAAACCTTCTGCCAGGCCTAAACCTTCATTTTGAGTACCTATCAGTCACCCCTAAGGTAGGCCTTAAAGGCGGAAAGGGCAGGGTGCATTGTATTTAAAAAGTAGGACATTTGTACTTTTAGATCACAATTTTGAAAATGCCACTTTTAGAAAGTTAAAAAGAAAAAATGGAAGAATAAAAAGAAAAATGGAAGAATGCACTCCTTCCCTTATTTGAGGTTGTATGTCAATCTAATTTGAAAATTATTAGTTGGTGCGTGCGATCAGATATTGTGATCTGTCCCAAATATCACAATTCTAAGAAAGAGTGTCCAAAAGGGGCACGCGATTCCGCACCCTTCTGTCGCATTTGGACACTTTTAGAAAGTTGGCATTTTCTTGTCCCAACTACTTGTACCTTTTGAAGAGTAGTTGATCACATGACTATGAATGGCTCTGCTGTTGGAGTTTGTGCATTCCTCTCAGGGAGTGACACAAAGAGGACTAAGTGTGGGCAGGATAGGCCATCCTGCCAGGATGGCTGGGAGCCGACTTTGCCCTGCCTCACTTGCCCTTCCAAGGGCTTGTGTCCAACACACACAAAGGAACCTGACACTGGCCTTTTGCCATCCAAGGCTTTTTGGAGCCTTCACAGGGGAAGAGAAGAAATGTCCAGAACCAGATGTGGCAGTAGTATTGGGAATCTCCCCATATAAAAGGCTAGCACCATGTATAAATATTGGCACTTGAGAGCCACTCTTCAGAAAACTCCTTGTGGACATTACAGGAGTAGAACTGCCCTGCTGCCAGGGTACCGCCCAGCTGCCAGAGTACTGCCCGGCTGCTTGAGGACTACCTTGCTATCTGAGAAGTAAAAGTGGACCTGCTTAGCTTCATCCCAGGCTAACCTGACTGAGTCCAAGGATCAATTGGCTAAGCTCCTGTTTGAGCTTCATGGAAACAACAAGCCCCAGAGGCCTTTCTGCAACTGCCCAGCTGGCCTGCTGAAACTGGACCTGCATGGACCTGCAACTGGACCTGCCTGAACCCTTCTGGTCTTTGCTTGTGTTCATGAACCCCAAGAGCTGTCCAGGACCTGGTCCCATGACTGCTGTCTGAGCTCCTCCAAAGAAGAAAAGGTTAAATCCTGAAGTTTGCATTCTTTGCAACCACATATGGACTCCTTAGCGCTGATACTCTGCCATCCGCAATGACTACCACTGCGAAGCTCCGGTGAAGACCTGCTCTACGCATATGAGAGATAAGTGAGTTATAGGAGAACACACCAGACACAGTTTTAACTGAAAATATCCCCATACAGATTGACACATTCACCTGTCCTGATGAAGACCCAGGCAGAACTAGATTGAGTGGAACATTAACTCTCTCAGAAAAATACTAATTAGGATATTCACCAACAGCTCAGACAGGCCCTATGCAGTTGCTTGCATGCACTGCAATTTGCATTCCCACTTTTTATTTATAAATATTGATCTCTTGTCACTTTTCATGAGCTCCTCTTTTGCACTTTTTTCACGCAATGCAGTAACAAATATCATGCTTTAAATTATTTGTAGAAAATACAAAACTTTAATATATACAATATTCTGCAAAATGTGGCTCTGGTGTTATGTCTTGTCTTCTCTTTGTTCTTCACAGTGATTATTATGCAATAATTAATATTTTGTTTCTTGAGTGAATTTGTTTCTCTAATTTAAATTGCAGTCCCACCAGGACCACTTTGTTGTTTGTGTGTGCTGCAAATATAGCAAAAGACACACAATTGATGGACGCAAATATAGCAAAGCACATCATTTACCAAATGTTCTAACTGTTATGTCCATGTCTTCTCAGCCACCTAGGTGCCTGAGAAGTGCGGTACTTTGTGGAATCTTGCGGTTCCCTCCTGGGGCCCAGAAGATGCCATATGAAGCCCACAGCTGTGGGCTGGGCGTCTCTCTCACCTGGGCCTGTTACTTCTTGTGTTCCTGGGCTTCTGACTGCTGCTCCTCTCTCTTCAACTCTAAAATGGAAATCATCTACCTGAGTGTTTGCAAGCTGCCTTTAAGGCGACTCTGCAGCTAGTCCATTTAAGCTTTTCATTCCCTTTTCTTTTCCCTTTCCATCATGGCTCTTACTCCCTTGGTTTCTTTGGGACTTTCCCAATCCATTATGTTTTTTGTCATGTGGTGTTTGATGTCATTTCCTTTTCCTGTTCTTTTCCTGTTTAAAGACCTCAGTCTGGTTGGAGGGTGCATTTCAACTAAGCTGTGTTTCTTTGTTTGTTTCTTCACTCCCTCCACATGCTGGTCCTTACCCTTCACTCTTGGGACTTCTTTGTTTGGATTTCTGACTTCTGGCTTTCTCTAACCCTGTAAAGACTTCATCAGCAAGGAGGTGTGTATGACTTTGGCTTTTTCGTCCAGAAAAGGTAACAACTTCTCAAGGGCACTTGCCTACCACATATTGCAGTATGTGGTGACATTGTGGCTTCTGGAAACAGTCACCCTTATTTCAGACAGTGGAAGACCAAGATCTGGATTACAGGTAAGCATTCAGCTGTGAGCACTGAATAATTTGTACTACCCTTTTTATGTAATGTTAATATTGGATCTATAGTGAACTGCAGACTAGGCAGTGGGTATAGGCTCTATGCGGCCATAGCAAATAAACCAAAAGTTCGCCCATGGCATGAGGGTCTGTTTTATCACATACTGTTGTAGCTGGAAAGGATGCAATCCCTAAGGTAATTACTACAGTGACCCCTGAAGTCTGGGGTAACTATGCAGTACCTCAGATTTTTATTAGAGCCCTGTCTGAAGTCTGCTGAAGTGTGTGAGTTGAACGGTTTCACACACTTATAGCTTGCTGGATTACTGTAAATCACATAAAGTCATTGGACTAAATCAAAACATTTGAAAGTACTTAAAAATATGGGGAAGAAGTTACTAGTCATCAAGTTCCCGATTTGTCACAAATTAGAGTAGATTCACTAGAGATGGTTATTTTAGCAATAAAGCACATGGATTCACTTTGCAGTGCACACACCCATCCTTGTGGCGTGCCGGCTCTTCTTTCAGAGCACCCTAGCTCCTTTCCAAGAGGAACAGAGAGCTACATTGTGCTTGGTGTCCCACATTCACAACAAAGAGGACAGGAGTTAATTATGGTCTACTTAAAAAAAATACACGTTTACAATATTTAACTAAAATCTGTAAATGATATATCCATGTTTCGTTGCAGTCCTTATTTCTGAATGGTTTAAAAAAGAATGGATTAGGTGCAGATCCAGCCAGTCACCCGACCACCATGTTAACACGTCCTGCCCTCTCGGAACAGAAAACGTCGACAAAACATCCCGAGCCTTCCGTGTTTGCCCATTGAGATTCAAGTCTACTAATTGCCGAACATAAGGACTTCCACCATGATACAACATGACCAAATGACATGGTGTCCCAGCAACCAAGAAGGAGTTCAAATGCACCCTGACAACAGACAATGCGCAGCCACCAACAGACGAAGTGGCCTCATTTCACAATGAATGGTGCCGTATATTATTAGTACCCACCATGGCTGCTGCAGCGTGCACAAACAACCCAAAATAACAAAGAGAAAGGCAAAACTAAAGAAAATACTTATATCTGCATGCAGGGTCCCTCTGCACTAAGGGTAAACACGTTTATTAAATGTGCAACAGTCTAAAGAGACTTAGTGCTAAATAAAATTATGCATAAAGGTCAATTGAAAAGGAAGGGTCAAGTTTTCAGGCGACTGTACGTGAATGGGAAAAGGTAAGTATTACAGTCTTAAAATGGCCACCCCCACTCACTGTGTGTGGGATTTAAAGCTTTAAAAAGTAAAGCCCTCTGTGTGTGTTTCTTTCTTATTTTTCTCTCGGGCTTGCTCCACGGCAGCGATTAACATATCATCCTCTGCTTTGTAATTAAGTTGTCAAGGAGTCTGCAGTGAACACGGGATTTGTTGATGCCTCATTACTTTGCATAATTCTAAAGATGTCTCTTGCTCCGGTGCAGGTGTTCGCAGTTATCAATCACCTGTGAACGCTGCTGAGCGTCCTGCAGCTCTCGAGGCGAACATTTACTGAATGTCTGAGGGGCCAAGTGCCCCGGCCTCAGGCTGTTTTGAGAACGCGTGCAACCCCGGAACCCGCTGGTTAACCATTGGAAATTATATATTTTAATCACGTTCAGATGATTTATGGAGGACTGCTTAATGTGCGTTTGCATCCACCTGGAATAAAGGCAAGGGAGCTGACGGCTTGGGAGCTCTGCGGCGCGATGATTACAGTGATTACGTGTTTGTGATGTGTTTTCTTGCTCCTCTCTTTTTCTCTTGCGTAGTTTTCACAAATAGTCAGACAAGCAGGTAAAGAGGCAAAATCATTTCCTATGTCTGTATTCTAGCATCTTAGCTACTAGGCTCGCTCGCCCCTAGCTAAAGCTAGCATCTCAGAGATGCATTTCACTTAGAACTTACTCAGCAGTTTGCGATTTTGATGAATGTTCACGGTTTATGTTTCCACAATAAGACCACACATCCTACATTCGCTTCTGAATGAAAAAATAACAGCAAGAACACGGTAAGGGGCTGCTCAAAGCGTGATTCGTCAAGCAGACATTTAATTCATTTTATTATCATTTGATACCTATAGAGAAAGAATCTTATCTTACTTTGTTACAGATCGTTTCTAGATAACCAACTTGACAGCACACGAGCTTTTTGAACTTGTTTTTTTACACACAATGAATTACATTAAAGTAATTCTGGCTGATTCCACTTCGTCTAACAAATAGTTATTTGGTTCTAAGGGTGTACATATATTAGTTGACATATATTTTACCCACTATAAGTTTCCCCCTGGGAAACACACCCAGCCAGTGCCAATGACCGCACTCGGAGGACATTCACAGTGTGTCTGTCAGAAAACACTTTCCCCTAAACATGCTATCATAAAGGAACATATAAAGTGGCAAAGGAGTTTCGTACATTTGCATGGGGACACAACTACATGCAGACGAGGAAATGCCCCTTTCTAATCCACCACACTGCAGTAACATCTGTGCGTTTCATAATTCAGAAAGGGCCTTGCTCTTGTAATACAAAGCTCCACCGATAGAGAGGCAGTGCTCTTGCATCAAAGGGTACACTTTGATTTAGATGACCCACCAGGGGCATCAGTTCATTACTGAGTGGGCAGGTTTCACATCAATGACACTCAGCTCATGTTTTTGCAGCTTACCAACACACAGGTTAAAATTAGGTTCACCTTGTGCAAATTTATAAATCAACACTTTTATAATTGAACTTTTAAAACAGGAATGCGCTCTAGGTTATCACATTCTTACATATAATAATGAACTCCATTCATTTGTGTTAACATTTTAAGCATATAAGCTAAATCTAACAATACATTGCCTGGATATATTGTATTTACCATAAACTGAACATATTTTACACCAAAAAATCAACTTGTGTCATAAACATTTTTTCAAAGGACAAAGACAATGACAGACTACGCACAGCAGCAAGGAAGGTAAAGTATTTGTAGGCAAGACCACACCTGTTCTTCCTGCCAGCACCTGGAATGTTTCTCACAGGAGGTAGAGGAAATGGCCATCCTCAATTAGGAACAATGTTGTCAGACTTCTGAGCTGTTATTCATTATATATACTGCTAGGCGTGTTGCCAAACCATAATGAAAAAGTAGTTTCATCAAATAACATAAAACACTATTTGAAAAACAGAAAGTAGCAATGGAAAGCATTGCTGAAAAATTAACTTTTTTAGTGCTATTGTACATTTAAGCACTCTCTTCTGGTATCCCACTCAAAGTAGTTTTCACTAAAGCTGATTTTCAAAGATTTATTTCTTTTACACTGGCCCTAAACGTTTCTCACAAACCTATTTGTACATCCCCAGTCATTATTTTCTCTTTTATATCTGTTAACGATGAACTAGCTCTCTTCAAACAGTGGGAACTGAATTTAGAGCAGGCCACGGTGAATCAAAATATATTCACAAAATGTAGTCTTTCTGGCTTGCAAATCGCATGGAACCAGTTTTGTTTACAGTGAATGCATTATAATGGTGATCAGATTTGTTTGCAGGAAAGGCTGTGGGAATTGTGGGCCGTGAAATCTTATGTTAACTGCTTTTATTTTTGCTGTCTAAGTCTGTCCTCCTTCTGAATGGAATGTGCCACCCTCCAGTCTCTGGCATTCGGCAGCCTCCTCCCTCTGTGTTTGCAAATGCAGGGGCGAAGTCATTGCACAGACTAGTGCAATTCCCTCATCAGCCAAGTCGTTCATGAAGTTTGTTCCGTGAGAATTAACTCAAATTAGGAATCCATGCAAAGAATAATCTAAAACAGAGGGAATAAATATCACAGATCGAGTATGCACAAAGATGTTTGAAAGCTCAATAGAAAATGAGGTAAAACAACGGCATTTAAAGTATGTCCCTGTGAATTTATTCTCCTGTAACCCAACATGAAGTGATAAAGATTGTAATGAAAACAGTAAAGAGTCTATATGAATTATGGCAGAGATGTTTTAAACGAATAGATACACGTAATCAGCGGTATTTCAACAGTTCAATTCTTTTTATTTTCAATGATTTAACAGTACTTGTCCGTCACGTCAAGGGTACGAGATTTCGAAATTTCTTGCATTTTAATTGCATTAGAATTGCACATCCGGGCCTATTCACAAGCATGTAGAAAAACTCGATTCCTCCAAGCCATCACATTATGATTCACCCAATGCATTTCGGTCTTTCCACCTTCGTCAGGGGTATCTACAATATTTAAAAATGTGCATCAACTAAACATAATTCACATGCAACAATGATATGACAGACGATTCTTTCCTGAACCCCAAATGAATAAACCAAGTTTCCTGAGTACATAACATGCGTGCAAAACTATCCCCTTCCTTTATACTACTCACTAGTTCCACCCATTGCTCCACATGATTGTCAAGCAAATATATTAACAAAAAGAATTCACCCTGAACAGTGCCCCATAACATTGAACACTCCACCCTGCTGTTTAAATAAAGCTATATAACTCTCTTGTGCAACCTATCATTATGAAGCTAATGGCGCACAAGTTTTTCTTTACTGTTGTAACACGTTTCTAAACTCGTCGACTCATTTACAAATAGCCTAGTCTAGTTATTTTTAAACACTTTAACCCCCGATTCATACCTGCAATTCATCTAGCGTGTCCCAACAACGTAAGTCTGCGCTCAAACACCAGTCTGATCTGAAACAACTAGCGCCAATGTTTTTAACCTGCCATTTCCCTCCCCACCTGTACGCAACTAATATCACGTGATCCTATCCCCCCCACCCACTT
The DNA here is from genome assembly GCA_963921515.1 of Calotriton arnoldi. Taxonomy (NCBI): domain Eukaryota; kingdom Metazoa; phylum Chordata; class Amphibia; order Caudata; family Salamandridae; genus Calotriton; species Calotriton arnoldi. The sequence continues at coordinate 1,027,348 of CAWUFW010004867.1, read as the reverse complement.
GAATCCTAGTACACACCCAAAATACGATGACCAACTCGCTAAAGTGCACTTGTTTTAGTGAAATCCGTATTTCATCCTCCCCATGTATATGAATACTTCATGTTACCTTACAAACAAAACAATAACAAAAACACCACTAAACTCAAAACCGAAGTTCATTTGAGAGTCCTCTGCTAATATAATTGTCCCATATTCAATGGTTCTTCCGGCCAGTGATGCTTAATGAACAGCCTTTGACGTGAAAATGTTGTAGATTGACAATTAATCTTTTTTATAACCCACGGGGTGCTAACAGTGTTGGAACGGAATAGTATCAACGTCTCTGAAATTAACCTGAAGCACACCCTTGTTTTGTTTTCAAAATCCATTTTAATTCTTTTTTCCTGTTTGGCGTGCATGCACTCTTGATGTGCTCCGTCCCGATAGCACATTATTGAATCATCCAAAGATTGTGACTCGCAGCATGGGTACGAGATTTCGAAATTTCTTGCATTTTAATTGCATAAGAATTGCCCATCCGTGCCTATTCACAAGCAGGTATAAAAACTCGATTCCTCCAAGCCATCACATTATGATTCACCCAATGCATTTCGGTCTTTCCACCTTCGTCAGGGGTATCTACAATATTTAAAAATGTGCATCAACTAAACATAATTCACATGCAACAATGATATGACAGACGATTCTTTCCTGAACCCCAAATGAATAAACCAAGCTTCCTGAGTACATACCATGCGTGCAAAACTATCCCCTTCCTTTATACTACTCACTAGTTCCACCCATTGCTCCACATGATTGTCAAGCAAATATATTAACAAAAAGAAAATACGATGACCAACTCGCTAAGGTGCACTTGTTTTAGTGAAATCCGTATTTCATCCTCCGCATGTATATGAATACTTCATGTTACCTTACAAACAAAACAATAACAAAAACACCACTAAACTCGTACCCTTGACGTGACGGACAAGTACTGTTAAATCATTGAAAATAAAAAGAATTGAACTGTTGAAATACCGCTGATTACGTGTATCTATTGGATTATAAATGGCTTACATGGCTGTGCAACTCGTTCGTGACCCGCAAGCTGCGAGTCACAATCTTTGGATGATTCAATAATGTGCTATCGGGACGGAGCACATCAAGAGTGCATGCACGCCAAACAGGAAAAGAGAATTAAAATGGATTTTGAAAACAAAACAAGGGTGTGCTTCAGGTTAATTTCAGAGACGTTGATACTATTCCGTTCCAACACTGTTAGCATCCCGTGGGTTATAAAAAGGATTAATTGTCAAACTATAACATTTTCACGTCAAAGGCTGTTCATTAAGCATCACTGGCCGGAAGAACCATTGAAATGGGAGAATTATATTAGCAGAGGACTCTCAAATGAACTTCGGTTTTGAGTTTAGTGGTGTTTTTGTTATTGTTTTGTTTGTAAGGTAACATGAAGTATTCATATACATGGGGAGGATGAAATACAGATTTCACTAAAACAAGTGCACTTTAGCGAGTTGGTCATCGTATCTTGGGTGTTTACTAGGATTCAAGTGGGTGGGGGGATAGGATCGCGTGATATTAGTTGCGTACAGGTGGGGAGGGAAATGGCAGGTTAAAAACATTGACGCTAGTTGTTTCAGATCAGACTGGTGTTTGAGCGCAGACTTACGTTGTTTGGGACACGCTAGATGAATCGCAGGTATGAATCGGGGGTTAAAGTGTTTAAAAGTAACTAGACTAGGTTATTTGTAAATGGGTCAACGAGTTTAGAAACATGTTACAACAGTAAAGAAAAACTTGTGCGCCATTAGCGTCATAATGATAGGTTGCACGAGAGAGTTATATAGCTTTATTTAAACAGCAGGGTGGAGTGGTTCAATGTTATGGGGCACTGTTCAGGGGGAATTCTTTTTGTTAATATATTTGCTTGACAATCATGTGGAGAAATGGGTGGAACTAGTGAGTAGTATAAAGGAAGGGGATAGTTTTGCATGCATGTTATGTACTCAGGAAGCTTGGTTTATTCATTTGGGGTTCAGGAAAGAATCGTCTGTCATATCATTGTTGCATGTGAATTATGTTTAGTTGATGCACATTTTTAAATATTGTAGATACCCCTGACGAAGGTGGAAAGACCGAAATGCATTGAGTGAATCATAATGTGATGGCTTGGAGGAATCAAGTTTTTCTACATGCTTGTGAAAGGCCCGGATGGGCAATTCTTATGCAATTAAAATGCAAGAAATTTCGAAATCTCGTACCCTTGACGTGACAGATAAGTACTGTTAAATCATTGAAAATAAAAAGAATTGAACTGTTGAAATACCGCTGATTACGTGTATCTATTGGATTATAAATGGCTTACATGGCTGTGCAACTCATTCGTGACCCGCAAGCAAGCTGCGAGTCACAATCTTTGGATGATTCAATAATGTGCTATCGGGACGGAGCACATCAAGAGTGCATGCACGCCAAACAGGAAAAAAGAATTAAAATGGATTTTGAAAACAAAACAAGGGTGTGCTTCAGGTTAATTTCAGAGAGATGTTTTTAAGGCATGGGCAAAGTGGGCCCGGCCGTGACTGAGATAGCAAACCAGCCCTGGCAATTATGTCAACTGGCTGAGGGGGTGGGGGGAGGGGGCGGCGGGAACACTGCTGCTGCGCTTTTGTTACAAGGGGCAGGTGCTGCAAAACCGGCCCCTAGTAACAAAAACAGCCCCACTGGTCCAAACCTGGCGCCCACCCTTCCAGTCCACCGGGGAAACACCTGGTGCATGCTACCGCCAGTCCAGCCCAGCCCAGCCTTCATCTTCCAAGGGGCCCCTCAGAAAGGTGAACTTTCTCTCAATTTGATATCTCGATATCCATTTTATTAGTGGTTGAGAAGCGATGCCCCACTGCTATTTGAGCAGTGCAAAAAAAATGATAATAACATGATGGTATTATCATTTTATTTTTCAGTGTGGACTGAGAGCCAGGTTAGGGTGGGGTGAGGCTGGGCTGGCCAGAGCAGAAGGAGGAGTGGTTTGCACTCTCTGCCGGTGTATGACGGTTTGGCCGGCCCTCTTGGGCCGGCCAAACTGTTGTGCACACTTAGCATATTCTCCACCCAGCTATGTTGCACAGCCGGGTGGAGAACTGTCCCAGGCTTCCAGGCACTGCCTGAGCGGCCAAACTGTCCACTTAGACCAATCACGATGCTGCTTTCATGCTGGTGACAGGAGCGTCGTGATTGGCTGGGGGAGAATGGGAGCCTGTGTGCTTCCATTCCGTGCTGTCGAGAGAAGAGGACGGAGAAGAGGATGGAGGAGAGGTGGCTGCGGTGTTCACAGGTAAGTTTTCTTTTTTTTTCATCACCCCCCACCCTACCACCCCCATTCCGCAGCACCGCCATGGCATTTCATTTCTCTACCTAAAACTCTTTCCTGTTTATCTGGCCACCCTTATATCTGACTCTTTATGTCTTTCCCCAGTACTTTCTTAAGACTTTTGGGTCTCCAGGCAAGACATATTTCAACTGTTTTTGTATGACCTTGCTTCTGAAAGTTTAGCATATAATTCAGTACTATTTGGCATCATATTGCTTGAATTAGCAGGAAATGGGTAACAAAATTCGAAGTTTTCCTAAACAAGGGCCCTCAAAGTAGCCTCACCAGGTCTCCCAAAATACTTAAGATGACACTTAATGATGGAGGCAGCTTCAGTGTTAATGATTATTAAATAGGAGTTATAGGTGACATTTGAAAATATATCCCTTGCTTGAACCACAGCCAAGCAGTAGGGCTTTCCCTGTAAGGAAGTACTTGCATAAACACTTTTAAACTGGTACTATTTGTCTGTACACACAGAGGGAATTTGTACTACTTAATTTTTAAAATCAATAGAAGAAAATAAAAAAAGACTTGTACCAAATATAGCAACATACATTTCCTTTTTGAAAGGGTCTACATAGTTGCAATTGATGTTGCTGGAATCTGTTAGAAGAAAATAAAGTCATTAGCATAAACGCTTCCACAGTTGCGTGTATTATGAAGAGAAACAACTGTGCGAACGTAGAACAGCTCAATCTTTTCTTCGTTTGGAAACTGGTGCCTTGAGAAATGTTCAGATATAATCAGTGGAATGGTAGAAATGGCAAGTTGTTCCTCTAATTCTGTCGATTTTCAAAGGAAAACCGGTGGCAGATTATCTGAGTGCATGTTACAAATCAATCTCAAAAGGAAGTCTTGGTATGTCCCGATGCTCAGTCCATCTTGTACAATTATTCACAGTCAGTATAGCCCCACAGTGGTTTTCATTGCTGAATGTCCTTTTCGTGTGATACACTCTCTCCTCACATGGCTAAGGGGAATGTGTGGCAAATGAAGCTTCATATCCGCCTTGTGCAGCTCCAATTAAAGGATGGCATCGTCGTTTTCCTTGGTATATGGCTTTCACTCAATTGTGAGGAGTACATTTTGGTAAATTGATGTTGATGAAGCGAAAATCTCATTTCATTTGTAGGGATGCATCATCATCATGTGTAGAGCACTCCTGCATATAATCTTGCAACTATATTAACGTGAAGTGTTAGCATTGTGAAATGTATTAACATAAATATGTGACGTATTTTAGGTTATTGACAAGTAGTATGGAGAATTACCGTAGGAAATGAATGTAATTAGCAGAAAATGTTAACATGAAAAATTCGTGTTGGAAAGTTTATGCCACTCATATACTGAATGTGTTTAACACTGATAATTCTATAATTTGGTAAATGTGTTAGTTAAAATGCTATAGAGTTATGCCAATCTGTAATGTTTAAGGCAATATGTTCCTATGTTAGCCGAAATCATAGGCCTGAAATGAAAGTCCCTGAAAACTCACATTTTATATTGCAGGTGGAGAAGCGTTCTTTTAGGCAGAATAATGTCTTTGTTTTAGCAGCTAGGCAAGGAGAGAAGAAGTTACAATCATGTGACTTGTTTCAATAAAGGAAGGATATTGGGTTTCACACGGGGAAGGCCTGAGAGCCAAGGACGAAATGTTACAAGGGTTGCACACGAAAAACACTGTGGAAAAGTACGCGCAGGACTTGGATGTGGATACTATGTGCGAGGTTCACTATGGGAATTCTACCTGTGGACAACTGATTGTTGGAATTAGGGAAAATGCCCACTTTTTTTCTTACCTTCGGAGAGGAAGCATCCTAGAACGAGCTCTTTCTCTTGCAATAGTGGCTTTATGCTACTTGACTCATTGATGGTGGAGAGACTTCTTAGGAAGACTCCGCGCACTGAAACCCTTTCCTTTCCATTGACAATGCTTATGTAGGGATGTTATCTTAGTGCTAGGGTAGGGATAGATTTAATGCTTTTCACTCATTAACCCTCGATGCAAGGAAATTTGGACTCATGCTTTCTGATTTTCTGTATCCTACTTCTTGAATTAATAGTTTTGTTCATGCTGCACCATCTGAATTGGATGCGTAGATTTGGCTTCATGCTAATTCCTTTCTCTCTATGTCTCTATGTCCAGTTATTTTTGGCTTTGTAATAAATTAAATAACCTTGTATAGTTGTCCGTGGATTATTATGTCGTAAGAAGAATTATTGACCAATTGACTGTGTAGTAATGATTTTCTCCCCTTCAAACTTTCATGCTGCGAAAAAGAACCATCGGAGTGTGTCTCTAGAAAAGGTTTACAACGAATGGGCCCGGCCCTTTCAGTTGGTAGCAGAGTAGGATGCTTTGCAAATGAAGTAAGGGGAGAATTCAGAAGTGATCTAGCATAGGTGGAACTTAGAACCTCAAAGCCCCGAACTAGAGCCCAAAGTTCGAGAACGAAAGGCAACGGAATCTGGCGGAGACCGACAGAGTTTGATGGTTCGGTGAGATCAGCCGTGGAAGGAGGAGTGAGTATTAACTGGGTGTATGTATTATGTTAGATTGCGGGAATGGTTTGATTGTGTGATGTCTTGCGGAGTTGAAGTAAGAGTAGAGTGAATGTGGTTTCGGGTCGGACGTGGCCCAAGGATTGAGATTTGAGTTGCAGGTCCCGAAGTGGTCTAAGACCTCAGGATATTAAAAGGCATAGAAGACACTGAGATTGTGATAGTCTGACCAAACATTTGAGGAGTTCTCGTGAGACGTCATCTGCAGTTCCACCTAAGACAGGGATCTTTGTGTGAATGGGACGTATGGGAATCTTCTAGTGGACCTTGTGTACAGGGGTTAACTATATTGATTTGGGTAATCCACGCTGGTAGAGGGTTACCATGTGTGAATGTTCTTGAGTGGTTGAATTCTATAGATCTTTTAGAGTGGCAGACAATTACGGATTTAAGATGATTGTGTGAGTGAATGGGTATGGAGAAATTGTGAAGGAGGGTGAACAACTGCGAGCAGTGAGAGTAACATCAAATTGTGCTGCCCTGCAATAGGCTCGTTGGTGTAACGCCGCTTTGTGTTGGTTGTCTGTCACCAGGAAGTCTGTGGTTCAAAAGACTGTTTGGTCGTAATCCATGGAACAACAAATTTCATTTTTGGAATCATGCGATGCTTAAGGGTGTCACGAGATCTTTTCAGGGGTGATGAAGATGTTGTTACTCGAGTGGGCAAAGAGGCGCTACCCGAGGATACTCCAGCACACTATATGGTGACAAAAGTTGGGATCCACACTATAATTTGGCTCCAAAATTGGCACAAGATCACTGAAAAGGAGGGAGAATTGTCATGCCATGCTTTGATTCATTCAGGTTAGATGTTCTGAATCAACTTATGGGAATGATGTTTGCGATGCAACCTTTGCCTAGACCCACACAGTTTTAAGCGTTAGATGCATGAATGCGTGCAGCTCATGCTAAGCAAGAAGAGAAATATCAGAGGAGGATGAAGAAAACTGTGAAGGCGTATCAGGATGCACCGTGGGATGCTAGGCTTTTGAAGTGGAGAGTGGATACTATTGAGGGAGACAGCTTGTACCCAGTGCTGGTAGGAGATGGAGGACCACAGGATAGGAACAGAAGGACAAATGGAAGTGACAGAAGTGATAATTAAGACAGCTTGTTGGATGGATTGTTAACCAAGCGTCCTCCACCTTACAGTCCACAAATGGGTGAGGGGGGACGAAGCTCAGAAAGTGCAGAGAATGTGGAAAGTGCAGCAGACCCAGTAGCTCCTGATCCAGGCGTCCTGGGACCGATATCAGCAGGAGAAGGGGGGATGGGAGTGTCCGTCTCTGGAGGTATGGAACAGAATGATGTTAATGTTGCTGAATGCATGCCAGAAGCTCTTACAGTACCGGTTACCATTGGTCCTGTTGTTCCTGTATACGACTCAAGCCCAGTAGAAAACCCTGGTCAGGGACAATCAATACATGCCGAATGGATTGGTCTTGGAAGAACAGGGAGCACAAATGGGAATTGTCATCCTTTAGTGCCTATAGAATCCAGTACCCCTTTAGTGACTACTGCCGACCCTTCCGGAGTATGTATTGGCTCCAGTACCATACAGTCTATACCTATGGTAAGCACCAATTCAGATCTACGAATTTGCGAAAGTTCTGTGAGAGGACCAAGTGCTATGACTCAAGAAGCAAGCACAAGTCAGAGAACCACTGAGAATCAGCACGTTTTAGATGGTGCAGACGTAGAGTCATGGTTGAGGGACCATTATAACAGCAAGTAGAGTCAGAATAGCATGTGGAGTCAGGGTACCATCAAGGCTGCAATGAAGGTGAAGCTAGTGGATATGGTGAGGATGAAGGCTGCATTACAGTAAATCATCAGTGGGAGTCTACCTTTAGACAGGATAGAGAACTATGAGCCAGATGACTTGTGGTTTATGGCTAAGGATGTCACCCGAAGGGCGAGACAAACACAGGAGAAGTTGTCGGAGTTGGCTCGGCGGTATGGAGTAGATTTATCCTGAATCAAGGCATTGCAGGGAAATCACAGACTTACTTACAGTGACCCTGAGTTAGAGGAAAAGAGAGTGACTGGATTGAGGACACACATTCGGGAACTGGTGATAGGAATAAGCGCTTGGAGTATGCTGGATAAGTGGGAGGAGAGGTGGTCAAAGAAGAAGAGTTTAAGAAAGGTGACAGGAGAGATGCCACCTCCAGGAGGGGGAGCACAGGGAGTAAAGGCATATCCGTTACGGGAGGTGCCTAGTAGAGGGTGCGTGCATGTGCCCTGGAGATGGGTGACCTCACTGCATTCACGAAGGACTTCCCCAGATTAAGAGAAAAAGCTGCTGAGTGGTATAAGCAAGTCGATTGCTTTGTTAAGATCTCGAAAGTGTTGTGGATTGATTTAAACACATTGGGGCATATGTACAAGGAAGTGATGGAGTGAGGCGTTAGCCGTCATGGCTTAACGCCTCACTCCGCCACTTCAGAAATACAAGGCTGCACCATATTTACAAGGATAGAATGCAGTCTTGCGTTTCCCCCTGCACTGGTGCTACACTTAGCAGTGTAGTGCCAACACAGGCACCCTTGCACCATAGTGCAAGGGTGTCTGTGTGCAGGGGAGGAATGTTTATGTGTAGGAAGGTGTCCCTTCCTGTACATAAACAATACTGAAATGCCATTTTGTCACTTCTATGTGTGCTGCTTAATGCAGCACACATGGAAGTTACAAAAGTTACAAAATGTCATTTTAGGGTCACCTTCCTACACATAAACAATCCAAAGTGTTTTGCTTTTTCCATGTGTGCTGCACAAGGCAACACACAGGGAAAAAGCAAAACGAGGAGAAATAAAGCATTTCTCCTCGTTTCGCCAACTTAAGACCAGGTTTTTGTAAATAAGGCGAGGCCACTATCGCCACCACAACATCACTGAAAGTGATGTTGTGATGGCGATAGGGGCTTGTACATATGTCCCCTTGTTCGAAATTGTGGTTTCTAGTGATCTGGGGTCTGCTTGTAAGACAGCTGTTGAGTGTCCTACTGCTGAACCAGAGAGGGACTCAGTAACTCATGGTCATTCGCCAATGGATATGAAGAAGTCCAATCAGGTGATCACATGGTTGCAGTCCAAAATAGCCCCACAGGACATCGATTGGGTTAAGATAGACCCAGGAACCTAAAGAAACAGTACATACCTATTATGAGAGGCTGTTACAAGCCTTCAAACAGTACAGTGGGCTAGATACGCTCAACTCCAAAGACATGAGACAATTTGTGTCCAAATTTGTGACTGGACTGAGGTCGGAGATCAGCCTCATCATCCAAAAGCACCTAATTTGTTGTCAAAACAAATCCGTAGACGAAATCCTACGGTATACAACGTACTGCAGTGATGAAGTTGAGTCTAAACATAGGAGGATAAAGGAGAAACTAATGCTAGTCCAAATGCGTAATGCCCAAAAAGAAGAGCCGGTGCAGTCAATGATGGAAGCTGTAACTCGAGGTCAGGTAAATGCCCCACGAGGTGTACAAGTACAATCAGCTGCAGGGTCGACGGGACAGGGAACAGGGAGAGGCATCCCTATAGATCCAAAGACAGGGATAGATGTTGCAACCCAGAAGAAGACCACTGCCTGTCATTTGTGTCATAAGATTGGGCATAGGAATCGCGAGTGCAGCCTTAATCCTGCGATCCAAGAGCAAGGAGGAGAACTCGGCAGGTGGCAGATGGAGTAAATCAGTTACCGATAGTGACCAGGCCAAGATCATTTAATGCAGGAGGGAGTCAGAATCAGATAGTGCAAGTGCCTCAGCCTCCAAGAATTCCACAAGCCAGTCGAACATATCATCAGATGCCCTTAATGGAAGCTCTGAATGGATTTTACCCGGACCCATCCTTATGATGGTGCCTGAGGGGGGAGGAAGACTAGACACTTGGTGCAGTCTTAGAGGTAGACCAGAGTGGACTAGACATAGAAACAGATGTAGATGGTCGTCCCATTATATTCTTGATTGATACTGGTGCTACCCATTCTACTATGAGATCTGCAGTAACCGCCCAACCTGCCTCTCTTGGGAAAAACGATCCAAGTTGTAGGAGTCTCTAACAAAAGAATGACAAACCCTTTGACGGAAGAGGTCAGAACATTTCAGGATCACCATCAGTTTGTGGTGTGTGATTCGAGTCCGGTCTCTTTGCTATGGCGTGACTTGTTGTGCAAATGTAATTGTACCATCTATTACACATCAAAGGGAATCGAATTGCACACTAATAATGAGGACATTGCTTTCAAATTGGCAAATAAGAATCTTTGTACTCACTGGCGTAGCAAGGGGGGGCGGAGGGGGCGGTGCACCCCGGGCGGCACGAGTTTTGGGGGCGGTGGCGGCCGCAAAAATCATCGCCAGCACCCCCCCCCCCTCACCCCCTCAGCGCGGCGGCAAAAGGCAGGGACCGCCACGGGCGGCAGAGTGCCTAGCTACGCCACTGTTTGTACTGCCATGTTTCCTTTACTGACAGCAGAAGACATGCCACTGGATCTCAGAGACACAGTCTCTCCAGTGGCATGGGACTTCTCAGGGGAAGGGATCAGACTGATTCAAGGAGTTAAGCCAGTCCGCATACAGGTCAAGCCAAATGCAGAATTTCCAAGAAAACCCAGTACAATTTGACCCCAGAAACAGTGGCAGTGATTACACTTGTAATTGAATCCATGGTTGTGCAGGGCATTCTGAAGGAGATCATGGGAAGTCCATGCAATTCTCCTATCATGGGGTTGCAGAAGCTGAGAAGGAAATATCGCATTGGCCAGGACCTTAGGAAAATCAATAGCATAGTGATTCCATGTTGTACCACGGTACCGAATCCATCTGTAATCCTATTTTAGATTCCTTGCAAAGCTGAATGGTTCACAGTGATTGACCTCAGTCAGGCCTTTTTCTCCATTCCATTGCATGAGGAGAGCCAAGTTTTATTTGCTTTCTGTCTGGAGAACTGTGTCTTAACATGGTGTTGTATCCATCGAGGGTACACTGAAAGTCCATCCATATTCAATCAGATCTTGAAAAAGAACCTTGAGGGTCTGATTCTTCCCTGAAACTCAGTGTTATTCCAATACATTGATGACCTTCTCATTGCGTCCAATATGCGAGAGACTTGTAGGGATGATACCATTGCTATACTGAAGCATCTGGCTGACAATTGGCATAAAGTGTCTCCGAGTCAGCTACAGTACTGTCTGAATGAAGTATAGTACTCGGGCCATCGAATAGAAAAGGGCAAAAGAAAGGTGTCACCAGAAAGAGTGGAAGCGATCATGAAAATTAATCCGCCTAGAACCCAAAAGGAGGTCAGAATGTTCTTGGGAATGATTGGCTACTGCCGACAGTGGTTTCCTAATTTTTCCTTGATGGCGAAGCCTTTGCAGAGGCTGACCCACAATGATGTGTGTGATCCGGTACCTTGGGATAATGTTTGTGTACTTGCTTTCCTGGAGGTGAGAGAGTGCCTGTGTCGCACTCAGCTTTAGGAATGTCTGATTACAACAAAGTGTTTTCAATGTCCTGCCACGAAAGGGAAGGTTGTGCCCTATCTGTACTCACCCAGGTACATGGAGGTGCCCGTAGACCAGTGGCCTATTTCTCAGTACTCTAGATCCTGTAGCTTAAGCATTGCCCGGATGTCTCAAATCCGTTGCTGCCACACATGTCAGTATTGAATGATGTGAAAGCATTGTGATGGGTCATCCTCTAACAGTATATGTACCGCACTCAGTTGAGCTTTTGATGACGAGAACCAAAACCCGGCATTTGATAAATAATAGGCTGACAAGGTATGAGCATGTGCTTCTTGCCGCTGAAAACGATACTCTGAAGCGGTGTTCTGAACTAAACCCTGCTACCTTGTTACCTATTCAAAGTGCTGATGGGGAAAAATGTGAAGACCATGACTGTCTAGATGTCACTGAACTTTGTACAAAACCAAGACATTATTGATGAGCCATTGTCTGATCCCGATCAAGTCATCTTTGTTGATGGTTCATGCTTAAGAGACAATGAAGGGATTCTGAGAGCAGCGTTTGCTGTCCGAACCATCTCTGGAGTGGTGGAAGCTGCTTGGTTACAGGGAGAACACTCCTCACAAGTGGCTGAAATCATTGCCTTGATCCGTGCATGCCTCTTTTCTGAACAAATCCGAGTCACAATCTATACCGATAGCCAGTACGGTTTTAGTGTGCTTCATGATTTTGGACAGCTATGGTCATAGAGAGGGTTCCTAACGTCATCTGGGTCCCCGATAAGAAATGGGAAGTATGTGAGACAACTGTTGGAAGCTTTACAACTGCAACAGAAGTGGCTGTCGTTAAATGCCCAGCCCATGGAAGGGGAAATCATTTTGTTACTATTGGAAATAGGTATGCTTACGAAGTTGCACGCTACTTTGCTCGTCATGCACGTGTCTTCAATGGGGAATATACTGGCAAGAGTACAGAGAAGACCAAACTTAACATGATGCTAGCAGCTGCTGACACATGGGATGAAGTGAGGCGATTGCAAATGAAGGTCACAGAGGAAAAACAAGCGGGTTGAATCAGAGCAGGTTGTGAAAAAGGGAAAAAAGGGAAAAATGACATTTGGGTGTCAGCTGATGGCAAGGCAGTATTGCCGGATTTCTTGTTACACCCTATGGCAAGGCAAATTCATGGAGCACCTCACATGGGAAGAGATGCAATGGTGAGATTGGACAGACAGACTTGGTTCAATCCAAGGTTCCGAGTGATTGCGGAAGCTGTGTGTCATGTGTTAACAAATGAATGCTGGGAAGAAGACTATTGTTGCCTTGAGTCACATTGGCAGATCAGAGGGTCCTTCAATCTGATCCAAATGGATTTTGTTTAGATGCCAGTGTGTAATGGGCTGAGCTACATTCTGGTTGTTGTGTGCATCTTTTCTCAATAAGTCGAAGCCTACCCGACTAGTAAGTGTGATAGCCTAACATTAGCTAAATTGTTGCTGAGGTAACTCATTCCTAGATTTGGATTTCCAACTACATTGCAGTTGGATAGAGGTACACATTTCCACAATGAAGTTATGAAGTTGCTGTGCACCGCCTTGAATGTGGATCAAAGACAACATTGTAGCTACAGGCCAGAGGCACCAGGAATGGTGGAGCAATTAAACGGTACTTTGAAGTCAAATGTTGGCTAAAGTGTGTGCTTTGACATTTTTGAAGTGGCCTGATGCTTTACCTTTAGTTCTAATGAGGCTGCGCAGCATTCCTGACAGGAGAACTGAGTTGTCACCTCATGAGATACTTATGGGAAGAGCAATGCTTTTGCCTGCTTTGCCTGCTACCGCGTTAGTGAACATCTCATATGATTTGGTCCTTGACTACTGTAATGGATTGGCTGATGTGCTTTGTTCTGTGTCTAATCAGGGAGAGGATGTAGCCTTACGGCTAGAGTAGTCGACCTCGAAACTGGGGAACCAGGTTCGAGTCTCGGCAGCGACGCTCAACATCTTGTGATTCTGGGCAAATCACTTAATTTCCCCGGGCCAGATGTAGGAAGCCAAATTGCGATTGCAAACGCTGAAATTTGCAATTTGGCTGTGTGCAATGTAGGTAGGCAAATACCCTCTCGCAAAATAAGGAATTGCAAAATTGCGATTCCTTATTGTGCGTAAGCATTTAGAGAATCGCAATTTGCTATTCCCTAAATGCTATGCTAGTAGGCATCGCAAATTGCGATATTGCCTTAAGGAATCGCAAATTACCACCAACTTCAAGTTGGTGGTAATTTGCGATTCCTTTAAAAATGCACTTTTTTGCTTTTTTCAAAGTGCCATGTGGCACACATACATGCCCTTAGGGCATGTATGTGCGCCACATGTGCACACATGCACATTTCAGGGGTGCAACAGAGTGTCCTTTTGGAACCCTTGCAACCTTGAAATTGCGCACGCAATTTGCGAGTACCTCTTGGCTACTCGCAAATTGCGGGCGCAAGTCCCATTCATTCCTATGGGCCTCTTGGCCCATAGGAATGAATGGGAAGGTATTCCTTGATTGCGAATCTCAATTTGCGATTCGCAATTAAGGAATATTAAGGAATCGCAATTATTATTGCGATTCCTACATACATTCCATTTTGCGACTCCTTAATAGCGATTCGGTAAAAATCGCTATTAAGGACTCGCAAAACTGACTTTACCTACATCTGGCCCCCCGTGCCTAACAAAAATGAATGTGTCCTTCTGTAACAAAAAACTGGTGCTCATGTAAAGGGTTCTGATACCCGATATCTCGGGTCTAGTTCGTGCTATATAAAACTCTAAAAAAAAAGTTTTTAAAAATCAGGTTGTAGCAACTGCACAGACCTCAAAGCATCTCTGCCATGACCTGAACCCAGGAGATTGGGTTCTCATCAGAAAGCATGTGAGGAAAAACGGTCTTGATTCTCGTTGGCCTGGGCAATATCACGTGATACTGGTGACTACAACTGCTGTGAAGTGTGGCTGAGTGCCGAATTGGGTCCGTGTCTCTCACACCCGAGTCTTAGGCCTCCCAGAAGAACTTCCAGCCGTGACCGAGTGGTCATGGTAGGGGACAAACCAAGCTGTACTTGAATACCTGGATACACAACAAGTCAATATGAGGGGGGGGGTCAAGCTACACAAGACCCTGGTATAGACTCTGAGGGAGACGGTAACGTTGCGAGTGACAGAGAGTCTGACTCAGTGGAAGAAACTGTGTAACAGGTGGTCGTGTGCAGTTAAGGAAGAAAGATGCTGCAGGCGAAACCTGGCCTTTGAGACAGAGAAAAAGGAACCTGAGACTTGCATACGAAAGAGAACTTGCACCAATAAGTGAATCTTCAGAGTCCGATTTAAGTGAGACTGAGCAAAACATAGAGAGTGCGAGAAGACCCAGGAGAGCTTGAGTGCCTTGTCGGAGATATTCCTCTCTCGAGTGGACTTATCTAGATTCAAATGCCGGGGAGAGCGAAGTCCAAGATTTTGATGCTGATTGTCGAAGATCTAGCTGAGAGTTCCTGGAATTGAAGCCAATATGCTTCTGTCGTTGACTGTTTTCCACCAACGCTAGGTGGTTTGCGGACTCAGATTCTGGAAGAAATCGAATTCCCAAGCTTTGAAGCACCACAGTCTTCTCAAGAGATCGAAGCATTGAGAGCTGAATTGTTACAACCAGTCATAGAGGAGACTGGCTCTGACCTGATAAGGGATCTGAACTGAACTGTAAATAATTTGTTAGGAGAAGATAACCTAGGCCCAAGTGGAAGAAGAATGAATTTAGGGATTTCTATCTAGAAGAGGAAGAAGAAAGAGGGCTAAGGAGGTCTTCCAAGCTGTGTAAATACAATAAAGCAGAGACTGTTGAAAAGAACTTTCTAATATTTCAAAAAAGAAAGTTGCTCGAGAACCTTGTTATATGTGGATAGAGGCGGAGAAAAGAGACTCTGTGTGTTGATCCTCTTTCGAACTGTGATCCGAGCTACTCTATAGATAGAGTCTGGAAATTCGAATCGTAGGCACAAGTGTATTATAGGTGCGCTCATTGTAGGGGCAGTTGTAGTGATAGCTGTAGTCATTATATAGTCTTTCAAAAATACCTGTATATAAACATCTGAATAAATACGATTACTATAACAGAGAAGAAAGAATGGAAAATTACTTCTCACCAATAATGACACTAGACACTGCTTACACGCATAGACATAACTTAACATGCACACTAACAGATATAGAATCATTTTTTATAGATCAAGTAGAAGCTAGACGTGGGGGATTAGTTACTAATTTTTATTGCAAAGGGGAAGGTGCACCGATTAAATGAGTCCACAGTGTTTCCAACTTTTCCAAAGTGTATTTTCTTTATTTTGTATCAAAAGGAGTTTAGAACAGCAAAAGTCAGCCAACGCGTTTCGTTCCTATTGGAACTTCATCAGGGCTTAACCGACTAAACGCAGCTCCCAACCGCAAGGTTCCGTCTTCCAAAATGACCTGTATTCGTTTGGGCCTGTGTTGCGTTGAACAAGATGAGAGAGGTGCCCACAGAGAAAGGGCTCAGGCTCAGCTTCTGCTTCGTAAGTAATGTTTCCAAAAGTGAAAGGGCAAGGATTCAGATTGGACGAAGGAGGAATTAGCTCATAAGACGCAGGGAAGTTCTGGCCCTATAGCTTTGGATTGGCAACAACAAGGCAAGCTTTGCATAAGTCAGGCTGAAAGTTGTTATGATACGCTATTTGTGGGACAGAGTGTGTGTGACCATATCTTCTTGGTCAATGGTCCTTGGAAGACGTTTCTGCAAGAGTCAGTTCGCATGGTGCGGGGAGTATATTTTGTGTGTGGAAAGAATATGTATGTTCGGTTACCGAGCAAATTGTGTGGTGTACTTGTTATTTGGAGGTTGTTTCCGAAAATATACCATGTGGATGACTTGGAGAGTTCTGAAGGAAAGTTGAACAGCAGGGAAAAATGTGGACTGAATGCTGGAGAGGTTGTGGGAGACATATTTGGAGTGATAATACCTAGTTTGGGAGTGGTGTTGAATGACATCAATATTAGAAGCCTGCCTACCATAGTAGATACATTATCTGTTAACATGGCTCAGTCTTTACTACTCATAGATAGGGAGATGGTCTCGATAAGGGCAATGATGATGCTGAATCGCCTTGCATTAGATGTGTTACTTGCAAAAGAGGGCGGAGTCTGTCGATGCTGAAGGTCCAACAGTTTTGTACTTATATCCCTGCTAAAAGTAAAGATCTGAGGGGATATATTAATAACATCACTGAAATACACTATGAAATACAGGACTTGGCAGCTGAAGGAGTTTGGGTTAAGATCCCAAAAGGTTTTGGTGCAGATGGAAAATGGTTTGCAAATCAAGAAAGTGGAATCTTTGGATACATCTTGAAACTGATACTGATTTTCATAACCTGTATCATTGTCTTGGTGGGGATGATAAGGGCATATAATGGCACATAGCGAGTCAAGTGTGAAACTCCTTAAGAGAAAGAGAGGGAAGGATGGAAAGACTGCAGGACAGTCTCTATGAGAATAAGAAGCGAATGGAGAAGTTCAGACAGAGAAGATCAGCTACGACATCTGTTTAGATCAGTCTACTTTGCAGGGATGTTTTGAAAGTTTTGTGATGACTCAATGTTACCAGAGGGTGGAACTGATGGAGCGGAAATCTCATTTCATTTGTAGGGGTTCATCATAATCATGGGTAGACTGCACTTGCATATAATCTAGCAACCATATTAACATGAAGTGTTAGCATTGTGAAATGTATTAACATAAACATGTGACGTATTTTAGGTTATTGACAAGTAGCCACTTATAAATTGAATCTGTTTAACACTGATAATTCTATAATTTGGTAAATGTGTTAGTTAAAATGCCATACAGTTATGCCAATATGTAATGTTTAAGGCAATACGTTCTTTTGTTAGCCGAAATCGTAGACCTGAAATGCAAGTCCCTGAAAACTCGCTTTAGAATTAATAGTTGAATTTCATGTGCACTTTGAAGGTTGTTCTTTCTAACATTTTGTATTGCAGGTGAAGAAGTGTTCTTTTAGACAGAATAATGTCCTTGTTTAAGCAGCTAGGCAAGGAGAGAAGAAGTTAGAATCGTTTGACTTGGGTCGTTAAATGAAGGACATTGGGTTTCATACGGGAGAAGGCCTGGGAGCCAAGGACGAAATGTCGCAAGGGTTGAACATGAAGAACACCATGGAAAAGTACGCGCAGGAATGTACCCAGAGTAGAAGGCATGTGCGAGGTGCACTGTGGGAATTCTACCTGTGTATAACTGATTGTTTGAATTAGAGAAAGTGCCCACTTTCTTTATGGCCTTCGTAGAGGGAGCATCCTAGAACAAGCTCTTTCTCTTGCAATAGTGGCTTTATGCTACTTGACTCATTGATGGTGGAGAGACCTCTTAGGAAGACTCCATGCACTGACACCCTTTCCTTTCCATTGAAAATGCTTATGCAGGGTATTAACTTAGTGCTAGGGTAGGGATAGATTAAATGCTTTTCACTCATCAACTCTCGATGCAGGGACATTTGGACTCATGCTTTCTGATTCTCTGTATCCTACTTCTTAAATTAATAGTTTTGTTCATGCTGCACTATCTAAATTGGATGCATAGATTTGGCTTCATGCTAATTCCTTTGTATTTCCATACCCTTGTGTTGATTTGTCTTTCTGTTCAATTATTTTTGGCTTTGTAAGAAATTAACTAACCTTATATAGTTGTCAGTGGATTATTATGCGGTAAGAAGAATAATTGATCAATTGAATGTGTATTAATGAGTTTCTCCCCTTCACACTTTCATGCTGTGAAAAAGAACCATTGGAGTGTGTCTCTAGAAAAGGTTCAGAAGTAATGGGCCGGACCCTTTCAGTTTACAGTAGACTCTTTTAATGTGCTAGCTGATGTGCTAGCTGATGCGAAGGGACATTTAAACTAGACCCGGGCGGTAAACTCCGCTCCACTCGTGGAGTTTGCAGAATTCAGGCACTCAGCAGAGGAGCACGGAGTTCCTGAATTTCACCTTCACGGGTGCAAAGCAGAGTTTTTTTCTGTTTGCTTGTGATTTGTTTTGGTGCTCGTTCGCGCCACGATAACCTCGGGCTGCTAGTGAGCGTACACAAGACTTCATGCTCACACAGCTTCTGCCTGTGATGTCACCAATGTAGTGCCGATCACAGTTGCAAACGCACCACTCATGTAGGTTTTCTGCTCGAGAAGCAGCTAAGAGACGACTTTTTAGGTTTAAATTTCTTTTCTTGGTTTTATCCACAAGGAACAAATGAGCCATTGTGCTCCACAATCATCGGGTTGCAACCCGGAATGTCACTATCGTATATTTCAGGCATGAACAACAACAAACGGTAAAACAAAAAAACCCCTCCCCCCACCCCCCTCCTCCTCCTCAAAGAAAAAGCTGACATGGTAAAAGGGAAGTGTTTCCGTCGAGTAGGCAGACCCGAAAATGGACTAAGTAGCAGATGTGGCAGGAGTAGGCGTTGGTGAGGGGTCCGCCGGTCTTAACAGTCTCAGATATTTGGGACAAGTGAGTTCTGTAAATTCGGATGTCAAGAGTGCCAAAAGGGGGGCCCAAGGCTCGTGAAATGAAGCCCCGGGGTTAGTTAGAGAGAGGGAAATCTTTTCCATCCCCAGAATGGACCATAGTTTGTGAAGCCAGCCTAGTTGTGTAGGAACCGTGGTGGAACCCCAATGCGTCAGGACGTTCTGAACTGCCGCACCTAGGGTTAGGGCCATTTGTTTGCCTCTTCTAGAATGAAGTGGGAAGGTGATGGCGTTGGGAAGGCCAAGGAGGATGTACGCTGGAAATCTCGGGATCTGTGTGTCGAAGTGGGAGTCGATCTCATCTAGGATTTGTGGCCAATATGTCCCCAGGATAGGACAATACCAAAGTAAGTGGGTGAGGGTGCCCGGCATGCCGCAAGCTCTCCAGCACAACGGGCTACGTGAGGGGTTACCCCTGTGGAGCCTCACGGGAGTTAAATACCAGTAGGTGGCCAGTTTAGTAGCCGTTTCAATAGATGTAACATTGCGGGCCGTGCGGCGGGCTCGGTGGTAGATATCCTTCCATTCTTTTGGTGAGAGTTCCCTACCCAGCTCCCCTTCCCATCGCAATTGGCCAGGGGATTTCCCGGTATCTGAAGAGTTCCGAGTGAATTTATACGGATCTGATGTCAAACGTGTGTCACTATGTCTTGTAATTAACCATTTCTCGAGCGGTGTGAGCAGTCTTCCGCCCCCTCCCTCACCTCCCCCTGCAGTACCCAGTGTCGTATCTGTAGATACCGGTAGCGCTCCGTTTCGGGAAGCCCGTGGTCTGTACGGAAGTCTACGAAAGGGCGTGGACCGGAAAGGTCAAAGAAATGTCCTATGGATCAGGTGGCCTCTGTCGTTCAGTGATGGAATTCCCCATAGTCTAGGCCTGGTGAAAAATCTGGGTTCTGTACAATGGGCGTAATGGGAGATGGGAAAGTCGTGAGCCCCCTAGTGGTTGCAGTTCTGTCCCAGGCTAGCATGATGGGCCGAGTTACCTCTGATAAGTACAAGTTGTGAGGCCGTCCTTTGCGGGAGAGAAAGGGAACCCCCCATAGTGATCGGGCTGCAAGAGATATGTCCATAAATAGCCAGTGTTTCTCGGATTCGGGGCGTGGCCACTCCACTAGTGCTCTCATCTGAGCTGCCCGCCAATAAGCCAACAGATCAGGAACCCCTAGTCCTCCATCTGCCGGGTCCCTGTATGTGAGGTCGTGACGCATCCGAGCTCTTTGGTCCCGCCAGATAAAGCGCTCTATGTCCCTTTGCAAGGCACGTAGAACTCCAGCGGGGGGCATCAGCGGGAGGGTGTGGAAGAGATAGAGGATTTGAGGCAGTAGCACCGTCTTCACTGCTGCTATCCGTCCCAGCCACGAGAGGGAGTGGGGTCTCCATCTTCGGAGGGAGTCCCGCACTTGTTTCAAGAGTGTCGAGTAATTCAACTGTCTAGTAATCGAGATGGTGGGGGCCACCCGTAGGCATAGGTAGGTAATCGCGTCATGCACCCATTGGATCTGAAAATTTCGCTGTAGGAGCTCCAGCGTCTCGGGCTCTAGGGACAGGTTAAGAGCTTGCGACTTATGCATGTGTATCTGAAAGCCCAAGGCGAGAGCAAATCTTGTCAATTCGTCTAAAAATGCCGGTAAAGATTCCCGGGGATGTTCCAGGGTCGCCACCACATCATCGGCATAAAGACAGAGTTTTTGCTCCGAGCTCCCAAAATGCGCTCCGCTAATGGTTGGGTCATCACGGACTCTTTGAGCTAGAGGTTCCATATAGAGGGCAAAGAGGAGCGGCAACAGCGGGCACCCTTGTCTGGTTCCCCTGCGTATAGAGAAGGCCGCAGACGCTACACCATTCACCCGTACCGTAGCTCTGGGGTTCGCATAGCTCTGAAAGATCCAATCGATAAAGCGATCTGGAAGGCCAAAATGGACTAGCGTCGCCCGGAGATACGGCCAGTGGACCCTGTCGAATGCCTTTTCGGCATCAACTGAAAGGATCATGCGTTCCGCCGGAAAGCGTTCCGAACGGTCCATCAAATGGAGGAGCCATTTGGTATTATCAGAGCACTGTCACCCAGGAACAAAGCCCGATTGGTCTGGATCTATCAGACCGGGGAGATGGCGGGAGAGTCTAGCCGCTAAGATACCAGTGAAAATCTTCAGGTCCACATTGAGGAGGGCTATAGGGCGGTAGGAGCCGCAGAGGCGAGTATCTTTCCCTGGCTTGGGAATCATGGTTATTATGGCCTCTAACATGCAGAAAGGGAAGGAGGAGGCCGCTGACGACCCGACGGAGTTAAAAACGCGTGTTAGGAGCGGGGCTAACATCCCACAAAAGTCTTATAAAAACCGGAGGTGAACCCATCAGGGCCCGGTGATTTATTGTGCTTTAGGCGGGCAATCGCCGACATAACCTCTTCCAGACGTATGGGGGCCTCCAGGTCAGCCGCCTGGGAGGGCAACAGTTTGGATGTAGCTACACCGTGAAGGTATCGAGTCGGTTCAGTCTCAGGCAGTACTTGAGCCGTGTATAACGTTTCGTAGAAACGTCTGAAGGCTTCCACAATAGCTGTGTCCTCGCTGCACTCCCCCCCCAGGATCCTGTACCATTGCCACTCTATGAGCTTGTCGTTGCGCTCGGAGGCGATTTGTGAGGAGTCGCCCACAGCGATCCCCTCCTATATAAAAGGCATGTTTGAGACGTAGAGCCGCATATTCTGCTCGGTCAACATCCAACCCCGCAAGCTGTGCCCGAGCCGCCTTTAGAAGTTTCCAGACCCTAGGCGCACCCGTTCGTTGGTGAATACGCTCCAACTCAGTAACCTCACCCATCAGGCGCTCTCGTTTCTCCCGTCTGTCCCTATTGTCGGCCGACGCAATGCTAATGAAGACCCTTCTGATAACTGCCTTCATCGCTTCCCATAGAGTTGTCAAGGATATGTCCGGTGTGTCATTGGAGGCTAAGTAATCTGCTATGCTCTTCTCGATCTGTTGTACCACCGAGGGGCGCTGGAGCATAGTCTCCCGAAGGCGCCAGAAACGGCGAGTAGTGCGCCTCGGGGGCAAGGTCAGAGATAGCCGCAGCGCGGAGTGGTCTGACAGGGGACAGGGGAGAATCTCCACTTCGCGGGCTCGCTGTGTTAGGGGGTCAGAGGTAAAGATATAGTCAATTCTGTTATAAGTTTTGTGGGGATGTGAATAAAACGTGTAGGCCCTGGTGTTAGGATGTCTAAGTCTCCATATGTCGGTGAGCCCAGCTTCTGCCAGTGATCGCTTACCTGCATTGGACAGAGTGTCTGGCCCCATCTTTGTCCAGAGCGATCCATGTCGCCATCTAGTACCATATTGAAGTCCCCTCCTAGCAAAACTGTCTGGTCTGGCAAACCTGTGATTTCCTGAATTACCGTCTTCAAAAAACCCTCCTGCCCACTATTGGGAACATATACCGAGGCTATCGAAAACGTGTGTGTGTCTAGGATGAAGGTGTATGCCAAAAACCTCCCTTTAATTTCCGCCTGTTTGCTACCAACACGCCCTGGGAACTTAGAAGAGACCAAGATGGCAACCCCAGCGGATTTGGAAGTGGCTGACGAGAACATCTGGTATGGGAATGCCTTTGATCTTAGTCGGTGAGTATCAGCAAGGAGCAGGTGTGTTTCCTGAAGCAGGCATATGTGGGCGTCTGATCGCTCCAGGTATGACAGAAGGGCTTGTCGCTTAGTGGGGTTATTTAGCCCCTTCACATTCAGGGACACGACATGTATGTCAGGGATCATTGAGGTGGGAACTCAAACCTGCTATAGCTAACAACACCGGTCCTTTGGGGATGGGAGGCATGATGAGGTGTGTAATACGACCCTGCGTGAAAATCGGAGGAGGAGGAGGCAACCCAATAGCGAGAAAAGGAACAAAAAAACCCCCCCAACTAACAAACATAAAGAAGGAAACCTTCATATGAATAGTTCACGAATGTCCCAGGCAGTCCGCCTGTGGTGAGACGCGGGATGGATAGCAGGAGCCCCCGCCGCCCCCCCCCACCCCGGACCCGGCCATATTAGCTGGTGCAGCCTTACATGAAAGGAAAAGAGAGAGACAGCACCACAAAAATGCAAGGATCAGTCTGCGGTGTTGGAGTCGTTCGACAGGGTCCGAAGAACTGCCGAGCGTTCTTTGCGATTGCATCTGAGTCTGGACGGGAGTCCAGTGGCGAACTACCAACTCTCTGCCAGCGGTTGTGGTCTTCTCGTCGGTTGGAGGCAGTGGGCTTCACCGGGCTACTGTGGTCAGCCCCCGGAGGGCGCAGGAGAGACGTCGCTTCTTCCAGAGAGCGTACCTGGCGAAGTCTGCCCTCCCACTTGAAAATGAGTCTGAATGGATGCCCCCAAGAGTAAGCGATGTCTTTGGAGTGGAGAAATGCGTGATGGGGCGAAAGTCACGTCGTTTCTGGAGAGTGGAGGCTGCTAAGTACTGGAAGAGAAGGGGCCTGCAGGAGCGGAATTCAATAGGGTGATTGGACCGTGCCTCACTTAGAATGCGTTCTTTAAGCTTAAAATCGTGGACGCATGTCAGGATATCGGGTGGCGGAGCCGCCGGTGATCTCTTGAGGCCCACTCGGTGCGTCCGGTCAAGCCGGATCTCCTGGTCTGGGGGATTGCCCAGGATGTGGCGGAACAGGTCCGCGACGAAGGCTTCAACGTCCTGCTCTTCTGCTCCCTGAGGAACCGCCCGGATCCGGATATTATTTCGGCGGGAGCGATTCTCCAGGTCCTCAGCGTGGGACTGAAGGTCTAGATGTTGTTCTCGCAGCCTGAGCACCTCCTGTTGGAGCTGGGATACCTCTTCGTCTCTGGCTGCTGTCTGGTTCTCTAGGTCATCCACTCGCTCCCCCACCGAGTCGATATCCTTGCGCATCTCATGGATTTCGGCAGTAAGGTCCTTCTTCATCGTATGGAACTCCCTGGTAAGGTCCGCGAAAAGAGACTCCAGGACACTACGGGTGACAGGTCCGTCGGGCTCTACCAGTTCTCTCCGCTCAGTGGCTCCTCCAGTGTGTGGCATAGTCTCCGTTCCGCTAGTCCCTGCTTTGAGTAGTAAGTCTTTAACCGATTTATCTTTTCGGCATCTGGCAGCTGCCATTTGTGCGGGTCTGCGCCCCCGGACCGCAGGAGAGGGGTCGCGCACAGAGGCAGCACGTGGGGCTCAGATCGGTGTGACAGTGCTCCAGTCCAAATCCACAAGAGGGTGGTCCCTGCACTTGGCTGTGGTACAGGGAGAATTGCCTCACCTCGCTCTCACTGCCGGCATCTGATGAATAGAGAAAGCTCCCGGTGGCGGTAGAGTCCCGGAGGCGGCCCGGGAGTGTCCAAGTGTGAGGCTGTGATGCAGCGCGGGAACGCGGCCCAGATCGCACCTCCCAATTGTGGCCCACCACCTGTAATTGTTGCTGTGTGAGGCCGCTGATCTGCAGGAGGGAAGGGTGTCCATTTTGCACTTCGCTGTCTCCTCCTAGGTCTCACCCACCATGCAACAAGGGATGCGGCCAGGCCCCCCAGTTCGCGCTCTCCAGGGCGTTATGGCGTGGTGCAAAGTATCAGCGTGTGGTTCCAGAGCATATACACGGGCCTCTCGGGGTCTGGCTCTTCGCTGACGCTGCGCTCAGGAAGCGGCTCCCACGGGGGCAAAGGGATTACACAGAGTGGAATGAGCGCAGTGCACCTTCCGTGGCAGACCGTCGGCCCCAGGGCAGTGACGGTGGGACTTTGTATCTGCAGGGCCCAAGGGTGGCGCAACAGCGGTGGGATGGAGGGCCCCACAACCCACGCGTGTTCTGGTCACGCTGCGCTCAGCTCACCTCGGTGTTACAGCGCTGGGTCGCCGCTTGATGTGCTCCTCTCCTGGGGCGCTGGGGGCAAGCGCCGCCCGGTGGTAGACAACAGCCGGGGGCGCGGGGACCAGTCTGCTGGTAGCGCGCTGCGTCCCTCAGGGGGGTGTGTCAACCCTGGTGCCGCGGCTGTGGATCTCAGCGATGACGGGTCTTGGCGGGCGCCGTGAAGCCCGGAGAGCAGGCCTAACACCCTAAGCCAGTCCGGCTGCAGGATCGCGCCGATGGATAGAACACTTCTGCTGCGGCGACTCAGCCGTGTCTGCGCGGTCAACCCCGCGCCGCCATCTTGACACCACTGTGGAAGTGCACCATGCGTCCTGTGGTCCCCACTGGAGACTCGGAGGTAGATCTGTTCAGGTCTCTAAAGCCCCGGCCGGAGCCCAGCAGGAGCACCCACGGGCCGCGATGTTGATCTTCGTCGCCTCTGCTGCCATTCGTCTCCGCCGCGGGCTGACCACCGGGCGCGCTCAGCCCCGCGCGTCCCTGGCTCCAGGGGCAGGAATCCGGCGTTTGCACCGCACCAAAGGCAGATTGAAGGTGCCAGGGGTGACCGCGAGCCCAGACAGGATCCGAATCCACAGGTAAGGTCATGCTGTAAGAAGCTATGTAGGCAAGGCCCGGGCTACAGGCAGGAGCGGCGGGTAGACATGACCTACTCGTCTGCCATCTTGGACACGCCCCCAAGAGACGACTTTTTGAGTAGATTTTCTTCTCCAACGGGCCGTTGGAGTTGTATTTTTGTGCGAGAAGTCTTTTTTTTTAAACTTTTTTTTTCAACTGGAAGTAAGTGCCCCACAGACTCCAACTTACTATTCCTGTCCAGCAGGCTCCTCCCAGTGCTTTGTCCATCTCCTGGTCACTTTTCATTTGGATTTGGAGCTGAAAGGATCACTCTAATTGTCTGCTGCATATATACTATTGGATTTAAGGACTTTGTATTTGAGATTTCACAAGTAAGTTCAAAAACTCTTGAATAAGGGTGTGGTTTGTTTGACAGAGGGCATGCACCAGTACTTGTACTTTTATTCAGTTTTTCAAAGTTTTTGTGGTGGGTGACCTGCATTTTTTCAGTAGGGGCCTAGTTATATTTTTTTATTTTGTTTTTCTTCCTTTTTAAAGGATTAATGTTGCACAGTTCAGTATATTTTCTCCATGTTTGTTAAATTTACAATATTTATTTATTTCACTTCATAGTCTAGTCTGCCAAGGGGCCATCAAGAAGGCCCAAGCCAGTTCTAGTCATGGGTGCATGAAAAAACTGTTTCTGTGGTGTATGTTGTTTTAAAACATTATTTAGGGCTGGGATGGGCTGGGATGGCATTGGATTGAATTAAAAATGTGGTCGTTTTTTGGGTATTTCACATTTCACATTTGTTTACAAAAAGTGTATATTTGGGGTAATATTTGATGCCTTGGGAGGATGTGTGTTGTAAAATTTTTATAGCTCAGTTAATTTTCATTTTTGGCATTGCTGAATCAATGGCAGTGTTTTCTTCAGTGTTACCATTCCTCCTGTGTCTGTCCGTGTGTCTGTGTGTGTTTGCCATAGTCCATCATTGATTTGACTATGTTCTCCATGCCATGTGTCCGGGGGCCATTTTGTGGAGTCTGTGTCCATAGACCTGAATGTGTTCTCTTTGGTCCCACGGCCTACTTGCTCAGTGTTGTTTGACCACGTGGCAGTGGCTGGCAGCTATTTTGTGCTTCCAGCCAGTGTGCTTTTGCCATAGGCTTGCATGTGTTCTTTGTTCCCCATGCCTCCATACTCAGTATTGCTGTTTGACCATGTGGCACTGACTGGCAGCCATTTTGTGCATCTAGCCACTGTGCTTTTGCCATAGGCTTGCATGTGTTCTTTATTACCCATGCCTCCTTGCTCAGAGTTGTTGTTTGACCATGTGGAACTGCTTGGAAGCCATTTTGTGCATCCAGCCACTGTGCTTTTGCCATTGGCTTTCATGTGTTCTTTGTTCCCCATGCCTCATTGCTCAGCGTTGTTGTGACATTTTCAAAATAGTTCCCATTATGACACTTTTTTTAGTAGAATGGCTTCGACTTCTAAAAAAGCTTGAGGGAGGTAATCACTCTCATTGAGGGTGGTAGGGAGTTCCACACTTTTGGGGCAGATCTGGCGAAAGTGGGGCCATGAGTTTCCTTTTTTTTAATCTGAGTGGTTCTAGTATGAGGGGTATAGCTCTTCTAGAAATCCTTCTGATAGCTTTATTGTATTCACCATGTATTTAGGACCAACATGGCGTAAGTCTTTGTCTTATCCATGCTATCTTCAGTTGGATCCCAGCTTCAACTGGGAACCAGGTGAGGGTTCTGAGTGATGGAGAAATGTGGTCATAGCGACGTGTGGCTGTTAAAAGTCTTGCTGCAGCATTTATTGTCACTTTCATTGGGACTATGCTGGGTTTAGGTAGACCTATGAGTGTGGCATTCCCATAGTCCAGTTGTGCCACAGAGATTGAACCACTGTTTTGAGGTCTCCAAGCAGTATGAAGGGCTTTAGTTTTCTTAGAAAGTGCAGATGTAGGTGAGTGCTTCTGACTGCAGCTTGTATGTGAGCTTGCATGTTTAGATTTGAGCCTAGTGTGATGCCTAGTGATGTTACTGAGTCGCAGATGGTTGGGGTGGAGTTTAACGATTTATTGCTAGGACACCAGGGTTGGGGTTGTTGGGATCTAAGGGTTGGGGGAGAAAAGAAAGAATTCAGTTTTCAGCGGTTTTAGTTTTAGATGGTTGTGTGCTAGCCAGTCCTGTGTTTTCCTCAGGGTGTCATCCAGGCTCCGGATATCCTCTTGAGAGGAGAGTTTTTGTAGAGCTGAAAATCATCAGCATATATATAGTATGAGATTTTTGATTGTTTAAGAATTTCAGTGAGTCGGTCCATATATAGATTGAAGAGCTTTGGTGAGAGTGTAGATCCTTGTGGAATGCCCCTGCATATGTCTGCTACATCAGATAAGGTGGTGCCTATTTTGACTCTTTGTTGTCAGTTTTTCAAGAAGGATGTGAGCCAGTTAAGGATGGCTCCTAATAGGCCCATTCTGAATTCAAGAATTTCTCTGAGGCATTTGTAGCTGACTGTGCCGAATGCTGCTGATAAATCTAGAGGTATTAGGAGACAGGATTCATTTTGGTCTAGTGATCTTTGTATATCATCTGAGATGTTTAGAATGGTGGCATCAGTGTTGTGTCCAGGCCTAAAGACTGATTTGTGCTTGTCTAAATGTCAAAATTCTTGCTGTGTTTGCATAGCCGATCATGAGCAAATTTGTCGACCAATTAAGCCAGGATAGGATGCCTGCATACTGGTCGGAAGTTGTTTAAGTCCTTTTGGTCAGTGCCCATGTTTTTTAGTAGTGGCAGAGATACTTGGCCCATCTTCAGGCATTCTGGGAGGGACCCTTGTTGGAGTGATGAGTTTATGATTATCGTCCATAAGTGAGTGACAGATTGGAAGATCTCTTTCAGTAGGTGGGAGAGAATGGTATCATCGAAATGTGTGGTAGATTTTATTGCCTGAATGGTTTTCTGGATTTCTGCCTCAGACAGAGATCTGACTTTCTACCAGAAGGCTCAGTTTTTTCTAGGGACAGTTGGAGTGTGTTGCTCAGTATTCTTGCTGCATGCTATAGAGTGGTTGATGGATTAACTAGGTTGTGTACTAGCTTGGCTAGGAATGGAGTTGCTTATGGTTGCGATTTTATCTTTAAAGAAAGTGGAGAAGGCGTTACAGTTGTCTGTAGGGTTTTTTGCAATTCTCTGTTCTGCCAGTTTTCCTGATTGTTGTTTTATTATGTCAAAGAGTTTTCTGGGTCTGTCCATAGCTCTGTCTAGTTGAGATCTGATCACTGTTGATTTGTCATTCAAGATAGCCTTTTTGTATGAGATTCTGTGCATTTTCAACTGTATGTCATTACAATTAAAAATATGTTTGAAGTTGAAGGTGCAGAAATGTAACAAGACTTTGAATAAAATGTTCACCTGCTAAGCACACTTTTCTGGGGTTTCTGATGCTGAGTTTTTGTTTTGTTGCCTGGCATACCCATTAAAATGATGAAAATAATTTCCTTTGAACCACATTTTTCAAGGTATGTGTTACCTGTTTACTTTACTCCCTGTGTGGGTGTGCGCTGGTTTTGTGTTCTTGTCTTGGGGCCATGGAACCAGTGTGAGGATGTACAAGACCCACCTTATTCAAGACTCACCTGATATACAATTGTTAGCTGGACTCTGACAGTCTTAGTTTGTTAGTAGGGGGTGCGCAAAATTTGTGTAATTTGCCTTTCCATAACTATGTGAAACTTCACAAAATAATGTGAAATTTTCTGAAAAGCAAATTCGGTATTTATCACTACAGTTTAGCGTGAAATGCATCCTCATTTCCATTTTAGATGAAAAGACACATTTTGTGTTTAAAAATAGATCAGAAAATACAAATGTTGCTAACAGCAGCCAATCGTGTTCTTGGTATTTGAGTTGTTCTACTGCTCCTGCGTTATAATTTTGCAGTGTAATTACACAGTGTGGCATAATAGCTTAATTTCACCCACTAAGTGTAATGCGAAATTCCTGAAATGACACGAATTATGCTGGACTAATTGAAATTTTGCTCATACCTAGACTAGCCTTCATTGAAAGTTTGTGTTCCTTCTTTCATAGCTGTGCTCAAAGGTTAAACATGTCCCTGAAGTGATGATGCAAGTTTGCTTTTTCTCTGCTCCCATGGCAGGTGTGACAGTTGGCATGGAGCCCACCACAATGGGCTCACATACCTGTACCAAAGGGGGGGGGAGACACTCAGAGTGCCCATGCCGATTTCTGCAGGCATGTAAAGATTAAGGGGCATATTCTCAAGGACTTATCGCCGAGTTAGCGGCACTTTATCGCAGCCAAAGTGGCGATAGATTTATCGCACCATTCACAAGCTGGTGCTAACAGCCGATATCGCCAGTTTTCCTGCGATAGCAGCTGCAAAAAACATCGCCACGGATGACACCGGCAACTAACGCTAATGAGATGCAGAGTAGGCGTTCCTGTGCAAAAAGCAGTGAAAACAACACTTCGCAATTTTCTCTACGACTAGCCAGATCGGCGATAAGATCCCAAAACAGGCGATAAGGCGCGTTAGCAGCAGGGATTTAACACCTGCTCTTACCTGGTGTTAAGTCGGACGACAATCTGCACAACAAAAGGGAGCCCAGACCAGAGCCACACCTGAAGAACAACAGATGCCATGGAGCTACTGATCATGCAGCTCGGAGCCCCAAGAGGGCCACAACACCCACCGCCACCCCCCCCAGGACCATCCCCCGGGGCCCTACCCCAAACAAAGATATTTTACATCAACCTTACAAAATCATGAACAAAACAATTCGCCTGATGTCGCACAAGTACAACAATTAACATTCATGTGTGGTCAGAAAAAGGAGAATCATTCATTCATCTTTGAATTTCCAAACAAATTATTTTATTCAAATTTAACTCAATACAACTATTCGGAAGAGTCATGGCGGGTCTTCACTGGACAATCTGTAAGACACAGCCTCAACACAAAATTCAAGATAAGAAGGTGTGTCATGCGCTCATCAAAGGACAGAGAGAGAGAGAAAGAAAGGGAGCGAGAGAGAGAGTGAAAGAGAGGGAGAGAGAGAAAGAGAAAGAGAGAGAAAGGGGGAGAGAGGGAGAAGGAGAGAGAGAGAGAAACAGAGGAAGAGAGAGACAGTGAAAGGAAGAGAGGGAGAAGGAGAGAGAGAGTAACAGAGGAAGAGAGAGAGAGACAGTGAAAGGAAGAGAGGGAGAGGGAGAGAGAGTGCCGACACTGCGGACACAGGCCTAACTGCTCACCTGCTGCCACCGGTGTGTCTCCAACCACGTACCAGTATACACTGCAGTCAACCAGGTCCCTTATCTGAAACAGAGTCCAGATTTATGAATGGCAGAGTCCATAGCATTGCACACGCCATCATCGCTTGGCCACCCCTGCGCACACAGGCTGCTGCACCCCAGCCCCTCCCGCCGCCCAGCGGTGTTTGCCCGCCCCTGCCCACCCAGGCCTCACTACTCACCTTCTGCCACCAGCGTGTCTCCAAGAGAGCCCACCACATGCCAGTGCAAGCTCCAAGCCCGGGGCCCGCGACCTTGGCAGCCTCCACATCATGCAGCCCCGCCCCGCGGGCCACCAGGTCACACACGTGATTCTGGGTCTTGATTTCGCAATGGCAGAGATCATATCAGTGCACACGGCAACATCGCAGGCTGCACACCCGCTCAGCCCTATAGGTGCCAGTAACCCTGTGAACCGCGAGGCAACGCCACGTGGCGGTAGCCCCGCGCTGCCCGCTGGCTCAGGCCTACACTGCGGTCCAGCAGGGCTCACACAAACCCTTACCAGTCCGGACCGCCAGGACGGCGCATCATCGCAGGCTGCACACCCACTCAGCACCTAAGGTGCACCTACCTCAGTGCACCGAAAGTCACCGTCCCGTGGCGGTAGGCCCGTGCTGGCCGCAGTGTTTCCGGTGCCACCAACTCTGTGCAACGCAAGTCATAAACCCTTTCTGATTGAGTCTCGTGATATGCCAGGCGTACCCAGCCATGTCACCTCCGGCAGTGGGGAAGGACTGGGACACGTAGCGTTGTCGTCCCCCCCTTTATACATACACTGAGTGGGCTGGGTCGGCGTACGCCAGGCCAGCGTAGGGTTGTGAATAATTATCCCTGGGCTCTGGGCGTGGTTCATTCCTGGGCTGGACAGGAAACCAACTGATGCGTGTGTCTCTGTTGCAGTGTCTGCGCCACACGGCCCGCAATCGACAATGTTGCAATGTTGCATGCACCCGGAGGGCGGCCACGCATGAAGGGATTGTACAAGGAGCGCAAGGCCGCTCGGGCTCTTGGCTCATGCATTCCAACTGTTGTGTGTGTATCGCTATTGGTGCACCATAAGCCTAAGGCCTAGCCTCAATTGCAGCGCGAAAGCCACATCACATTTCCAGAATGCAAGCAGTAGTCAGACTAACATTAGGGATGAAAGCTCCTTTGTCTCAATACATAAGGCGGAAGGACATCTGCACCTCCGACCTTGGTCTTGCATGCGGCAGGCAACCCCTGAGAGAGATACCATAGCAGATGATGACGACTCCCACACTACGCACAGCGCTAATGATAGACCAATGTATCCACACCCCACACACAGAAGTCCTTGCTCGAGGTACTCTTGCATGGAATGCCCTTGACACTTACGTACCCAACAACCCATACGTCCAAATGTTGCACACACATATGACTCATTGCTCTGAGCTGTGGCATATCATCCACATAACTGCTGCAGGTCAGAAGAGTGCCGGTTCTATGAGAGCCACCGACGCAATGGCAGAACATCCCGGGCACATGCACAACCCCTGTCACGTGGAACTGTACCGTGCACGTATGCTGCATTTGTTGGGGGCACTGCCACTGGCAGTGTTGCGCATCAGTTACCGTCTGAGCGTCCGTCTTGCATACGTCACCTGCGTCCAGCCCTGGTTCCACTGTCGATCATGCATATTCGAGTGGCCCATGGATGTCTGCCTATCAAGCAGAACGGTAGCTGAAATGGATTATGACTTGTGTGTGCGCCCCCTGTTGGCCCCCGACCAGGAGTGTAACCGTGATACCCGTTCATGGGATGCCTTGATATTTGGCGTATGTGCTGGCAGTTGGGCATGGGAGATTGCACAAGTCCTCGTGTGCAGTGACCACATCGAAGCGCTCCCCTATTGGGCTGTGTTGCGGATTGGTGAAACGGCATGGACGGAGCACATCTGTCTGGACCAGTTAATGGATTGGCTCGCACTCGTGTTCGTTGAAGTCGACAACGACGTACTCTTGGAACTGATTGCCCAGGAAGCTGCGCTCGCATTCATGGACGAGTAACTACGTTCCTGCAGCCACAACTGCTTGTAACCCAGAGCACAGGTCCCAACACCTTGTTGCATCTTGGAGAAATGGTCACATATCCCACCACAACAGTGGACATGGCTGCATTCGCCTGGACTCAGAATGCATGTGCAAGCACCTACGTGTGTTGACACACACCTGTGCAAGGTGAGGCAGTCCCATGGGCGGAGCTGCACAGCGTCGCTTGGCAAGGTTCCTAAATCTGACATACTGCTGGAGGGAGAGTACACACATGGCAATGTAGTACTACATGTGACCTTGTTGGACCCTTTCACCTGCTCACTGTCAGCAGAGCAGACAGTCTGAGCAGTCCGGTGGTACAGCACTATGCAGATCCCATGGGCTGTGAGTCGTGTCCCCTGACACGGGGCAATGAGCATACGCCAAACATCACATGACTCGTCCAGCAAGGCAAGGTGGGCTGAGACCGTTGCCATCCGTAATGATTGGTGTTCATTTTTGCCTCCCCATTTCTTGCACCTCTACATGTTCCCATGCTGCCTGTTAGTGTCTGAAGCATTGGTCTGCATGTTGTGGCCTTTGTCTTGCCCGTACTGATGCGCACATGCTAATAAAGTCTACGCCACTTCACTAGTGTTCAACTGTGATGAGTGTTGATTAGAATGACAAATCGTGTGCCTCAATGAGCATTGTCTGTACACAGGAAGGGACTGACTGACGTATTTCACTTAGGGGTGAGTCCCTATTGCCAGCTCCACCTCTGTGAGCCAGCCATTGTGGTTGGGATAGTTGCTGGTAGACCTGTGCTCTTACGTGTCTTCAGCAATGTGAGTATGGTGTCCAACTTCTTGCCATGTGGATCAATGTGATCCATCAAAACAGGCTGTGTCCACACCGTTGAGTGTGAGTAGGTATGCGAAGAGATGTTCTGTTGTCACATGTGATGGGGGACACTACTTTAGGCCTGCTACCGAATTAGACATTTTTACACACAGCCCCATTTAATACATGGACGTGGGGCTACGTTGGGGGGTTGCGAGATTGTTGTTCATGACCAATGAGGCCACAGCTAGTTCACACCTTCCCAGTGATCTAATTGGCCATGTGGGTCAGGGTCAAACATGCGCATTGATGTCATTTCCCAGGGTGTACCTTTTTGTGCAATCAATGTCCCTACATTCATCCATACTTATATACTTGATTGAACATAGTCATAACACATCTGTGTGATTTGGAATGTTTTATTCACATTCTGTGGAGTGTCGGAGCTGGAGCAGTACATGGCCATGCAAACCCCACATTACATGGTTGCCCAGTGGCGGGCCAACCAGAGTCCTTTGGGGAATGACAATTTAATCGGAAGAGGAAGAGTTCAGTCCGCAGCCTGATTGCTGTGTCATTGATAACCAGAGCAGATATGGCAGTCCATGTTGGGGTCCAGGTGAATGTCGCAGAGTGTTTCGGGAGACAGTGGAAGGTGTTGTTCCCGGGCATGATGCAGAGGCCTGAACCAAGCAGGAACAGGCCATATGGCGGGGATGAATGCTACAACCTCCTCTCTCACACAGCGTCATTGCCATCCACATCTTAGTCCTCTGATATGTCTTCTGTGTCAGGTGTGCCAGGTGTGTGTGGTGGTGTTATGGCTGCATCACTGTGTGCCACTGACACATCAGGTGGCGGAGGTGGTATGGCTGCATCACTGTGTGCCACTGACACATCAGGTGGCGGAGGTGGTATGGCTGCATCACTGTGTGCCACTGACACATCAGGGGGCGGAGATGTGTGTGTCGAAGTTCCTGCAGCAGTCATCTGGGACAGGTTCTGTGGCAGCAATGGCAAGATGAGGTTCTGCAGGGCATGGAAGATCCCAGCTACATCTCGCTGGTGTACAGCCGTGGCAGCCATCCTTCCAGCCTTCATCCGCTCCATGTTCTCCATTGTCCTCCGCATCTGTGCCAACTCTGTGCTGTCATCGCTGGAGCCTGTCTGACTAGACAGTTCTTGTATCCGAATAATGGCTCCAGCGAGGTCAGCCAAGGATTGTTGTAGAGCATGGAACGGACTGTGGGTGTCCGTTAGGGACTGTAAGTGGTCCCTGATGGGACTCATACACCCACATATGGCATCAAGTTTGGCTGCCATGAGGTCGAAGCCCATCGCACCTGTTCAGCCAGCCCCCTCTGGCAGTCTGACACACGGCGTTGGAATGCCATGTGTCTTTCCGTGAGGTGCTGGGAGCCTGCCGTGGTGGTGGGTGCTTCCTGCTGTGTGGGCTGTGCAGGGGGTGGGGTCACCTCGATGCAGCTGGGCTGCCCTGCTCCTGGTGGTGGGGTGCGGAGACTGTCCACGAGCCGTTGGAGGGTGTCGGAGCTGATGGCCAGGGGGTCCTCCTCATCATCACTGAAGAGATGTCTGGTCTGCTCTGCAGGAGGTGTTGATTGTCCCTCTGCAATGTAAAGGGGAGTTGCAGTTTAACAGTGTGTTCCATGTATGTTGACGCATTGTACATGTTTACATACAGACTGCATGACAATGTACATTGTGACTGTTTTGGATGAGCTGGCTATTTGATGAGAGACAGTGGACATTTTGACTACATGACGGATGTGAGGTTGTACTCGTACATGATCATCTCACAGTTTCCTGCTATGCCAGATGTGATTGGCCAGTTTCTACGCACAAGCGGCACCAGTTGTGTCCTCTGTTCTGTAGTGTAAGTGTTGCACTTTGTACCACATTGTCGTCAATGTTGATGTGCTGTGATTGCTATGTGTGTGTGCTGCATTGTGGGAGAGTCGCCCCTGCAGCTCTGATTTAGCGGCCCCTTATCCCTTTGAGCCAGTGTGCCTTTGACTTGTGTGCTTTTAAGGTGCTGAGATGTTGGCGACTTGGGTCATTTGTGCTCTTGGACGGTTTTTGTACTCTTGTGCATTGTTTGTCTGCAGATGTGTTGTTGACGTCAGGGGTTGTATGTGCACGTGGATGTGTCAGATTGTGACCTGCTCCTTTGAGGATGTGATCCACACTGGGCCACCTCAGTGTCGTGTCGTGCACCATGTCATGTATTTTGACTGCAGCCATGCTATTGGTCATGCAGTGTCACTTGCATTGCCAGTGTGGCTCACAGAGCCGATGCTTTGCTGGATTCAGCACATGTGCATGGGTAGGTTGTGAGATTGGTGATAGGGAGGGGGGCCCCTTTGTGCACATAGTGGACGGGGGCCTACTTGGTGTTTCTATGTGTGCTGCAGTGTGCCAAGGGTATCAGGGACATGTTCCACAATCATTGTGGGTGTGCAGTGTGCTACACATAATTGTGCATCTGTGCCATTGTGCCCATCTCCCCCGTTCCCCCAGTCCCTGGTCGTTACTCACCCTGTTGCTGTTGGGTCAGGTCATATCGAGCTGTGTCCGGACCCCCAACTCCTTGCACCGTCTCCACACTGATGACTGTGGCCAACATTTCCTCCAGCTCATCCAGCTCCTCCTGTGGCGCAGGACTCCCACCTCCAGTCGCCGTTGCTGCCTTCCGGTTGGCAGCGAGTTTCTGCTTGGTTTGGCGATTCACATCATGCCAGCGCCTCTTGACCTCCTCCATTGACCTCCTCAACACTCCAACTGCATTCACGTTGTTCACGATCGACTGCCATATTTCCGTTTGTGTTGCCAATGACACAGTGGAGGTGACAAACAGTTGTTGGTAGTGTTCTATCACCTCGGTGATGATGATCCTGTTTTCCGGCGGACTGAACCCCGTCTTCCTCTTCCTCTTCCTCTTCTCCTTGCCCTTCCCCGACCCCGAGGTTCCTTGCTGGTCGTCTGTGGGGCTTGTGGGGTTTGCGTTGTCCTCTGCACTCGGTCCGGGTGCATCCATGGTGCTACGCAGTTTATTTTTTTTTGTCTTTTTTATTTTTCTGCTTTTATAGTGCATTTTCCCGCATGAGGCGTGGGAATTGCAGGCCTGTCGCTGGTTATCGCTGATTTTTGTATCGCGATTTGGGGCATC
Source organism: Calotriton arnoldi (assembly GCA_963921515.1). Taxonomy (NCBI): domain Eukaryota; kingdom Metazoa; phylum Chordata; class Amphibia; order Caudata; family Salamandridae; genus Calotriton; species Calotriton arnoldi. Next base: position 990,526 of record CAWUFW010004867.1, on the reverse strand, counting down.
GCAACTTTTTCGCGTTCGTGTTTTGCATTTTTTCGGCGTTGCGTTAATTTTAACGCGGTCATTTGGCGCGTTATCGTGAGACTATTGCATGGTGCCGCCGGGTTGAGAATACAACGTTAACACGGTGTTATTTTCCCGCGATGGACTGCGATGTGCAAAGTTGCGTTAAGCTAATTTTGCAATAATTATCACACGTTCTTGAGAATATCCCCCTAAGTGTAAATTGGAAGAGGTAAACTCCTTTTAAAGGGGGCCGAGCTTTTAAAAGGGGAGCCTTAAAACAAACTGCAAGGTTGCTGGAGATAGGTGAAAAGTTGTTATTCATTTAGGGTTCTTTCCAGGGCTGGTGGGGAGGAATTCTGAGCACAACAGGGGCACATAAAGTACACTCGAAAGAGGAGCAGATGGTGAATGCTTGACTCGTGGCTGGTGCCCTAATAGCTACACTCGCTTCTCCTTGTCAGGACCCATAACCATTGTACAAAGGCCCATAAAAAGAGTACTGAATTGTTCTTAATGTGATGCTCAGATCCACGGTGAGTCTACCCAAGAATCTTCAGACCTAAGAGACTGTGAGATTGCCTAAATGCTATTTAGATCTAAGAGAATGTGAGTTTGTCAAATATAGATTCAGTGAACTGTCTGATATTCTATGTATATGAAGATATATCTCTAATATCTGTAGAATTAACATAAATCATACTGCAACTACACCTCTGTGCTTAACTACAAGTAATAATAGTGAGTTGGAAGTGGGCTTGAGACCCTCCACTAAAGAAGCTAAAATGCCAAAATTAGTGAATGGGTAAAAATCAACGTGATCAATGTGAGGATCTAGATGTATTATATGATATGGCCTGGTAGCCTTATCGTGGAATACACTCACAAAACCTTTATTGAGTTCAGTCAGGCTCATTTGACAACCTTAAGCTCAACACTGGGTAGCAATGGCATTTGAACAGTAAGGCATAAACAAAGGAACTTAGTGAAAAGCATTTAAAAATACCAACAACGAAATAAGAAAGCCAAACAACACGAAAGAAATGTGACAATAATTAATAAAAAATAGAGTGAATTTTAATGAATTTTTAGAGTGCACGATGAGCAACTCAAAAGGAGGGTTCCGGAGATATGATTCTTCAAACATTTTATCACTTTTAATTTTGACAGCAAACAAGCATTGGTCAACAAAAAGTTTCTAAACTTCCCAAAAGTTTGTTTATTTACTCCAGCCTGGCTTGAGCAACCAAATCTGACAGGATGATGGTCTGGAGGGCCAATGGGGAAGATATGGACAGTTACCTGGCCACTAAAGAATTTTCCAATCCAGTTCCAGCCTTTACAGCATAACAGCTATAGTCTTTATTAGAGTGGCCCTGATGCAGGATGAAAAGATGCTCAAAGATGCTCCGGTTGTGGTGCGGTCGACAGAGATGCCTTTGTGGTGGTTTCTCGCTCCACGGGTGTTGTGGGGCAACTTGGTCCACAGAGGACAGGGTCCCATGAAGTCCTCTTTCTGGGGGTAAAAGGACAGCGGCAGCTGGGCTTCTGGTCTCCGGATGTAGGGGTTGGAGACAAATCCTGTAGTGGGGGCTAGTGTCCCTCTTTGGTGATAAAATCACACTCTGATGGCACTCCCGGGTCCAGCTGACTTGGGGTGTTCATCACCTTGGGACTTCTTGGGCACCCTAGTGCATACCCACTTGTCAGCCATCTTCCCCAGCTGTCGAGGGCTAGATTGTTTAGAATATACCAGATGCTGGCGTAACTTCTCTGAGATACAATTTGTAAGTATTTTGTATTTGTATTTGTAGAGCACAACATTAATCCTAGAGGACATCACGGCGCTTAGAATAGCATGCACTGCGGCGTAAGAGACAGGGTGTTTGATTGCGTCGTAGGTTGTTTTTAGTAAATAACTAATCGGCTCAGTATCTGGGGAACAGGAAGGTTTTTAGCTTCTTTCTAAAAATCAGGTGGTCGTCTGTCAGGCGTAGGTCAAGTGGGAGGCCATTCCACATGACGGCAGCAGACTTAGAAAAGGAGCGGTCTCCCATCCTGACTCTGATGGTGCGTTTGACTTTTGCAAGGGCCCGATGACGCAATCTTAGGTTACGTGAAGGGACGTGGAATGCCATTTTTTCTCGCAGGATGTGCGGGCCTATATTATGCAGGTTCTATGGGCATAGCAGAGGAGCTTGAATTTGGCAGCCAATGTAGCTCCTTCATGCTGTCGGATGCTGAGCTGTATCTGGTTTTATTGCAGATCAGTCTAGCAGCTGCGTTTTGGACTACTTGAAGGCAAGAGAAAAGATAATCGGACATGCCCACATAAAGTGCATTTCCGTAGTCCAGTCTACTTAAAAAGAGGGCCTGGGTGACCGTCTTCCAGCAATTCAGAGGAACCAAGGAAAAAGTCTTCGGAAAAGTTTCAGCGTAGCGAAACATTTTCCACATAGCGTGCATACTTGGTCCTGCATGGATAGAGCAAAATCAAATAGGATGCCCAGATTTTTTGCAACACGCTTGGGTTCAGGGGCGGTTCCCAACACTTGGGGCCACCAGCTGCTGTGCCAGATCGAGTGTGCCCCTCCGAAGAGCAAGATCTCGGATTTTCCAGCATTTAGCTTTAGGCAGTGATCTGTCATCTAGGTTGCGACCTCGGTGAGGCAGTTAATTAGGTTGCTCTTAGTGTCAGTGTTAGCAAGCCTGTTATCCAGAGGGATCAGTAGTTGCGTGTCATCTGCATATGAGCAGATGTCAAAGCCCCATTTCCTACTGATGTTTGCTAGGGAAGAGACATATACATTAAAAAGAGTGGGGCTTAGGGAGACTCCCTGTGGGACTCCGTGTTTGATGCTTTTTGGAGTAGAAGAGTAAGGGCCCATTTGAATTTTTTGGGTTCTGTTTTCCAGAAAGGATGCGAGCCACGAGAGGGCTTTTGAGTGCAATCCTTTCTCGTGGAGAATTTGTAGTAAATTGTTGTGAGATACAGTATCGAAAGCCACCGTGAGGTCCAGAAGGATCAGTGCTACGGGTCTGCCTTGATCCACTAGGGATCTGATATTGTCAGATACGGCGAGTAACGTGGCCTCAGTGCTGTTATTGGTTCTAAAACCAGTCTGGGAGGGGTCTAGTAGGTTATTGGTTTCGAGGAAAGTGGTGAAATTGTCTATTTACCAATCTCTCCAAGACTTTGGATAGATATGGTAGCTGTGAGATCGGTCGGTAGTTTGCTGGATCATACATTTCTAAGCCTGATCTTTATAGTAGAGGAAAGACCACTGTTTCCTTCCATAAGTATATGCTCTTTTACCACCAAATTGCAAAGCCCCTGATAAATATCAACTCTGTTACCCTTAGTTCAGCCTTCAAGTGACTTCACTGAAGCATCTACAAAATCCAGCCAGGTTGGTGCTGCCCATTTGTGTGTGTTCCTTAACTTAAGTCTGTATTCCTCTGGGGTGAGACCAAATAGCTCAATGAGTGCGTCTCTCATGTGAGGGTATGGCTCTGCCACCTCATCGTCTAGTGTCAGCAGTGTATCTCTCCCTACTGCTGGTATGAGTTCCCACAATAAAGACCCCAATGATGTGCACCCACCCTGCTCATCTTAAGAGCTCTCTCGTAGGATGCCAGCCATTTATCTATGTCGCCCACTCTGCCTACTTATGGAAAATCCCTTTTGGAAACCTGGGATCATAGGCACCTTCTGCAGTCATCTCTGGTTCTTTGTTGCTTCCACCATGTCCTTTAGGTTTCAACCCTCTTCTCTTCTATTACCAATTTCCTTTCTCCCAGGGCCTGCTTCCTCTCCAAGAGGATGACCTGGGCTCCCAGATCCTTAGGTACCCTCTTACAAGTGGAGCTCCTTTCACTCCCAGACAGAGAACTCCCTGAACAATTTGTGGGGACCACATTCTCCTGGCCCCCTTTTGCTTCAAAAGGAACACTGCCATTTTCCTCATCCCCAATTTCAGGGGTGATCGCTTCCACCAGCTGAGCCTGAGCTCTCCTTGCTTCTTCCCAGGCTCTGAGGGCTTTCTAAAGATCCTCCTTTTTGGCTGTGATTCCTGGGAAAGGTTTTCTATACCTGAACAGCATCCTTAGGTCATTAATCTTTAGTGTGGGCAGGGTAGCCAAGTGGATTCTTCTGTTCTCCATCCTTGAATACTTTTGCAGACTTTGCAACTTTTTAACTTCTGAAAAATGGTTCCTGTGAAATTTCAGAACTTTGCACATGTGAAACGTTTTGCTCAATGTCCACTTGGCAGGTTCTCTCAGTAGTTGCTAACTTACTAATTGTCTGTTATAGCTGAACACAAGTTCTGAATCCCACTGCTAGGCACCAATGTAAAGATCTGGGTGTACTATATGATACAGCCTGTTAGCCTTATCATGTAATACACTCACTGAACCTTTATTGAGTACAGTCAGGCTCATTTGAACAACCTTAAGCTCAACCCTGAGTAGCTATGGCTTTCGGGCAGCAGTGCATGAAAAAACGAATTTAGTATAAAGCTTTAACAGTACCAAAGAACGAAATAAGAAAGCCACACAACGTGAAAGAAACACAACACCAATTTATAAAACTAGAGTGTATTCCTATGAATTGTAGAGTGCAAGATGAGCAAAATCGACTGGAGAGTTCAGGAGATATGATTTTTCAAAAATGTTATCACTTTTAATTTCGAACACAAACAAGCATTGGTGAACAAAAACTTTGTCAACTTTCCAAAAGTTTGTTTGACTACCCTGGCCCAACATGGACAATCAAATCTAACAGGATGAAGGTCTGCGGGGGCTAATGGCATTGAATTTTGGATGGTTACCTGGCCACTAAACCATTTTCCTGTCCAGTTGAAGCCTTTACAGCACAATCACCATAGACATTACTGGAGTGGTCCTGATGCTGGGGATGCAGGATGAAAAGATGGCCAAAGATGCTCTGGTTGATGTGCGATTGACAGGGGTGTCTATGTGGTGGTTCCTTGTCCCACGAGTGATGATGGTAAGGGGACCATGAAGTCCTCCTTCTGTGGGTAAAAGGAGAGTGGCAGCTGGGTTTCTGGTCACCGGATATAGGGGTTGGAGACAAATCCTGTAGTGGGGGCTAGTGCCCCACTTGGGTGATAAAATCACACTCTGACGGCACCCCCGGGTCCAGCTGACTCGGGGTGGCAGCTAGCAGTGAAACTTCTCCTGTGGCAAGTTTGATCAACTTCATCTCTTTTGTCCCTGGAGCTGGTTTCAGGAGATCAACAGATTAATCCTATAAGTCACTTCTATGGTCTGGGGATCAACTTTTCCCCGAGCTAGGAGCCATAGGTGCAGTCCAACCTTTACTAGCCCAATCTGAAGACAGTGTAGCCTCTCTTTGCACAGTTCCAAGGGCACAGGACAGTCCTTCTTCGATCGTCTTTCCAAATCCAGTGTGATCTAAAATCCAAGTTGCTAGGGGTGCCCTATTTATCCCATTAAAGTGCCCAGAGCGGACCACACGGTCACCAACCAATGGGCTACCAGGTTGCCTCCCTCTTGGTGATGACTTTCTGGCAATGTGTGGCATCTGGCAATCCCAGAGCACACTATTCTGGCCACGCTCACGATGCCGGGACCCTTCCTTGGATGTAAGGAGCTCAGTAACCCACACTAGAGGTGTGGCTACCTGGGAGCTATACGCCCATGGACAAACCAGTTTGGGGACAGGTTTTTCCTCTCTGGCCCTATCTCCAACTAGTCTACAGGAACAAGGGTTGCCCCCCGGGAATGTTATCACTTTTTGCCCAGCAAAGGCGGCTTCCCCCTTGACGCTCGCCTTTTGGACTAACACCCCAAGTGGCTTCCTGCGAAGGGGAGGTAACACCTCATTCTGCGGCAGGCTGTGTTTGATCCTAATCCTGGGAGTCATTCACACGACTCCCAGGCAGGCAGAAAGCTGCCTGTGGGTTGTAGCCTGTGTGAGGCCATTGGACCACTAGGGTACAAATTGGCAACTTTCTAAAAGTTACATTACCTTAAAAATGACATTAAATGTGACCTGGGCATCAGGTCTGGTTTAATGACATGATTAATTTGATACTTTACCGTACCCAGTTAGGCAGTCCCATTCAGACGTTGGACAGGCTGAGAAGCCAGCCAGTAACCCTGTATTAGCCAATGGGGCTATTAAATGTTCCACAGCAAAGTGTAAATTTGAAGGTTTTGCTGCTAAGACATTCACGAGCATATATGTCCAATTTAATTATATACAGCTCCCGGCCAAAGGACTCTCTAGGCCTTCCTTAAGGGAGACTTACATATATTTTAAAGGAAGTGGTGGCTTTGCCATTGGTTTGAATGGCAAAGTCAAACTAGCAGTGTAACACTAACCTTCTGGTATGCAGTAGCAGTCTGGGTGCCATTTTGAAATTGGTACAACCAGGGTGGCACATTTTGTGCTGCATCCCTTGGTGGACACTCAGCATTGCCTGCCCTGTGTACCCAAGGTACAATATACTAGGGATTTATGAGTAAGTCAGTAAGTGGGGATAACCAAGACAGCATAGTCTTTGTAAGGGGTTAGAACACTGGCACTGAGTTCTGGTTGGCAGCCCTTAGTACACTCTCAGAGTGGAAAAACTAGCAGCATCAGTCTAAAAATGTTGGGGTGAACATGTAGAAAGAGGCATTTCCTTCCAATCGAGCTATTTGGATGCAACATAAACCTAGTTACAGATAGACTAATAATTCAACAAGCAATACAACTTCAACCATCAAACTGGTGCTAATTAAATGAACCAGGAATATTTAAGTCAGCTTGCTGATGTCGTGACTGCTTTTGGTGTCTCCCCAAATGTCCCTACAGAGATATACAATAGATGGCATCCTTGGCAATTTCTTTAGAATTTTTGAAAGAGTGGCAAGGAACTTAGCGTGGACTCTAATTATTGGCGCATGTTTGACAGATGATCTGCAAACAACTTACACAGATGTTTACTATGATGGTGCTACCTGTTATCTGGACATACAGTGAATTAGCATGGAAAGAATTAATGAAGAAAAGTATGAAAAAATTGCTTTGGAATACAACACTGATTCTAAACAAAGCACTTCTATTTTACTATTTTATCAAACAGAGGATCTAGCTGACGAGGCTTTGTACAAACATTTTCACAAAGGGGAAAGAACATCAGAGATAAAAATTGGATAGTTTATGGAGATTTTATCTGTTTCTATGCAAAAGTAGTTCAATCAGCATCATCAGTAACCCATTACATTTGGTACTACCTATTTTTCATAATGTTTTCTTTTTCTTTTTGTTTCATTCACCACCATGGATAGCCATGGATAGCTTCAGCAGAATTTGAATTTTCTGTTGGTAATCAACCATGACGAAGCATCTTGGGTTGGATGTGAGAGTATATGAGAATACGAACGGCTCACAGGATGTAAAATTATTAGCTGGGCTTCAATGAGCCCAAATTGTTAGTTCCCAGCAGGATTCGGTCTTTGCACCATTACGGCAAATATTGTGATTAGTGAAGATGGATATAGATATAATATTCATCAAATAGATAGGGGTGGGCGGAATTTGCGTAGTCGCGCTACGCAAATTCTCCCGAAATTGTAAAAAATCTCCGCGAGCACGCGGAAATTCAACAAACACGCGGAATTGCTTGTCCCGCCCGTTCGCGATGTGTTTTTGCGTGCTCGCGGGGAATTATATCGCTAACTTGCCCATGCGGTCGCTAATGGGCGTGGCCATCTTGTTTTTCACTTGTCCCGCCCGCTCACGATGCTTATTTCCTGTTCCGGGTCACGTATTGCGTGCTCCCGCCCGTTCGCGATGAGTATTTCCTGCTCGGGAACGCGATTACGTGTTTGCAACGCTTTTTGCATGCTCGGGGGGGAAATATCGCGCGAACTTGCCCATGTGGTCGCAATGGGCGCGGCCATCTTGTTTTTCAGTCTATTGCTATGGTTCTGGGCCTGCTTTTCTATCCTCCCTCTATCTTTACAATCCTTTGTTTCTGTACACTTTTTTTAATCTTTTTTATTTATTATCTATCTCTCTATTTTCCTGAATCTATATTTTGAGTTTTTTACTTTTTGTGACTTTTTCTACTACTTTTTCACTCTTTTTCTATAACTTGCTTTTTTCATTTCTTTTACTTACTTTTCTAATTCCTCCCTTTTCTTTTCCACCCCCGAGTCCCAGAACCATGCCCAAGGGAGAGAGCGGGGGCAGCAAGGGAAAGGGCAAGGCTGCCCGTAGCCGCAGCCGCGACCGCCTTCCCTGCGGAAGGCGGCACCCAAAAGGGGTGCAGGAACGGGCCTTATTTGGTGAGGCGGAGGTGGCCGCACTTGTTTTTTTTGTGCAGCGCCACCTCCCCTTAACCCTAGCAGCAGGCGGCAGGCCTGGGTCCGGGCACGGGCTCCGGGAACGTAGCCAGCGGTGGGGAAAGGTGCGCCGGGGAGTGTTTCGCTCCTCTGGTGTCCGGCGCACTGATACCCAGCTGAGGCACCGGTGGTCCGATATCCTGGACCGGGAGCAGGACCTGCTGGACCTGATAGGAGTGGAGGTCCCGGGGCTTGGTGAGTAGCTATTTAATATTACTACTTTGTGTTCTTCTGCGCTGTGTTATATATTGCGAATATATTTTTTTCCGAACAGCAAGAATGCTGCTGCTTACATTGCAGGTAAATTACGTTTAAAAATCTTCTGTGATTGTTATGACACAGGTGCTCAGCGCTACTAATCTTACTTGTTTGCAACTTTGCGCTCGCTTGGCCTGATTATGTAAGAGTTTACTTTAGAGAACTTAAGTTAAGTAATACTAGAGAGACTCTAGTCCTTCCTTTGTCATCCTGCCACTAAGAAGAGATAGTGGTGGATTGATAGGTTTAGTTACTTATTATTAGTAGGTAATTTTTTTGTGGTCTGCGTGACACATCCTCTGTCACGTCACGTGTTGCTGAGTGCTGCTTACCCCAGTCCTTAGTAGAACCTTTTGTAGTTTGTTTAGTGAGTGGTAATAGCCTAGGCTTATCACTAGCAGAACATCAGCAGCAACCAACCAACAATTTGGTGTATGCAAAAATGTATGCATATGTCCTCCATCTATGCATTTTTGAGGACTAAAATAAATGGAAATGCAGACTTAGTAAACAATTGGCCCATCTGGAATAGGTGGGCTCGGTCAGGTGGTACTTAGGCTTAGTTAGTATTCTGGAATCAGAATGGAACACTGGATTAGTGTTCATAAATAATAACTAGACGGTCCGCGAATCCCGCAATACTAGTCGACCAGATTAGATAGGTCAATTTTATTGCAATTGTTGTTTCCATAAATGTTTGAGCGTTTTTAAAAATATTTTATTTGTTTCACACCAATCATCCATGTTTGTCTCTTTCTTTCTTACATCTTTCATGATCAGCACCCAGGGGCAAGAAGAAGGGGTCGTCGGAGTCGGCGGGAGCAGCTGATGGCCAGGACCGCTCCTCTACCGAGGGCTCTGCTGCTGGCCCCGGTAAGTCCTTCTGTTGTTAATATTAATAATTATACTTCCCTAACTTTTACTGCACCTTATTTTTTCCGAACTATTATTTAGATTTCCTAAATCTATATTTTACAAAATCTTCTTCGATCTACACAATCTGTTTCTAAATTCTTGTTATCCCTGCCTCTAACTGCCTCTGCTATGACTCTCTGTACTACTACTATTAGTCTGTCTGTAGCTAAGCTTGCCCAGTTGGCCACTCTTTATTTAAAAGGTTTTAAATAAAACTCAGATTCACCAATCGCTCTAGCCACTGAGTCCCGTCCTTTGGGTTGTCCTCTTCTAGTCTTCTTAATCTTGAGGCTTTTCGACAATTCCCACCAACAAAATGCCCAACCAGATATTTTACTATTTTTGATAGGATAGGAGATACTACTACTGTTGTAGGGGTTCTGCACATACAGAACTATGCACAAGAAAATAGGACGTTGGTGATAGGCGGTTGGACCTTCCTCACACCTCACCCACAATCCCCTGACCGACTAGCTATAGTGTCTCATTAGCTCCCCGAACCCCCGAAGATACCCAATGATTAGACAACCCAGAACATAAAAGTCACTAGACTCCCGAACTCTCAGAGTCGTGGAAGCAATGCACACCCTGTCGCTCACTCACTCGTGTAAGTCCACACCAAACATCACAGAGTCTATGTAAGTTCAAAAGGTTTATTTTCAACTAACAAGCTCTAGCCAGCACCAACAGTAAAATGCATAAGATTAAAACAATAAACACTGTTACAACGACAAGTCAATAGAAGACAAAAGGGGAAATCAATCATGATGATAACTGAACAGTGGTGGAAGAACCACCCTCCCCTTGGAAGGAATATAGTTTATATAAAATTATAAATAAAGATCTCTGAGCGAATTCTAGGGGACCCCTCACCTTAGAAGAAGCGTCCTAGAAGTACTGGTTACATCATAAGCTCTGCAAAGCTCTGGTTCGTAGAAGGGAATCTTCCGTCTGTTATGAGAAAAATGGTGCGCGTTAGTATTTTGCAAGCATTTCTCAGTCGTGCCAAAAAGTGTAGCATGTTATGGCTGAGCAATACGGACTGACCACCAGAACTCCATAACAAAGTGGCTTGTTTTTCGACCTTGTACGCAGCGCTCAGACAGTAGCAGTATGAGCTCATGTGGGCTCAAAGGCGTCTTACACAACAAGCTGCGAGGTAACGTGCGTAAAAATAAAAGACACAAAGCTAAAATGGTTGCATGGCTCAGGCTAACTTAGCAAAGACTGGAATGACCCTAGGGACCATGATATAACACTACTAGTGTCTACTGTACTCTAGTACCCGATTTGTACTAGTGATGTATGTTGTATATGTATGTATTAACTTTTTTTTCAATCTTGCTAGTGAAAAAGAAGAAATAGGGGGAGGTGTATATGGCATCTAAAAAAATGTGTAATGTTTTTTCTAGGCGTACTATCGACCACCAGTGCCGGGGCCAGCGGCGATGGCGACGCGGCCATTTCGGAGGGAGCAGGAGATGCGGCACAGGCAGTTGCAGGAGCTGCAGGGGGTGAGCCAGCAGCAGTGGCGGGCGGTGGTAAGTTATATTCCTTACTTATTGACATTACACTCGCTGCAAGGGTGTACACTGTACGGTTGAGACTTAGTAAGAAGTTGTTGTTGTGAACAACGGTTGAAGAAGACACCCTTTACTTAGCATTAGCAATAGCATTAGCGGCGGGAGTTGAGTAACCAATGGCCTCTTCTATCTGACTTCAACTCAGCTGTGAAAGTTTTATGGAGAAAACTAAAAGTCAGATCAGATGACCTTGATGGGTGTGTTGAACGAAAAGGGAAAGAAGGGTGGAAGGAGGAAGGATGGGCGAGATGTAATATTTATGACTGGCAGAGAAGGATACGTGGGATGCATGCATAGGTGGCTGATAGGAATCAGATGCATGGGTGGTTGAAGGATGGGTGGAAGGTGAAAGAAAAGATGCCTGCCTGGGTGGGTGGGTGAAACTGTATGGGTGGAGGATAGCAAGACTCCTCAGTGGTGTTTGGGTCAAACCTAAAGCCAAGGAAAGCAAGGAAGGAAAGGACGCATGGGTGGTGGTTTAAAAAAAAAAAAGAATAAATGTTTGTTGTTGGTGAAACAAACTAAGGTTTGTTGAGAGATTAAGAAGAATGATAGACGTTTACTTTGAATGGATGGATGCCTGGATGGTATTCATCATAGATAGCATAGGTAGAGACTGTCACTGGATGAAGAGTCTTAGTTTGAAGAGAATGTGAAAGAAACCACGCCAGAGTAGCAAAGCCGAGGAGAATATAAGTTGTATTTTCAGAATACTCCCTTGACTCACAGTAGTTTGCAAGCACAGCATATATATTGTGTATGTATGTAGTTATCATCAAGCGCCTTCCTCCGACTCAGAGGACAACTCCCTACCTATGTTAATTTTTTTTCGACTGGGTCAGCCAGCCTGCCATGGGTGGCCTATCGGCTGGTTACACAATCAATCAAAACAAAGTACCTCATGTCGCCCCATATAAGCAATGATCATTGGATCAGATATCATCTGCCTTTTTCTAGTAGTCAGGGCAGGGTGAAAGTGAAATTAAGCAGTTGCCCTTGATGTAACAGAGTATGGCCAGTGCCACCCGTAATAGAAAAATACGAGCTTCCCCACCTGCAGACAGTAGTAAATAAAACTAATGTGAGTCTGCGTCATCATGACTCTAGTATGTTTGTCTTGGGCGCAGGCTGACTGAGCTGGCATGCCGGCTACAACAAAGTTACGTTAATTTGGCAAAACAAGAGAGAAGAAGAAGACTGGTGTACTGTGTACTCGAGTCCATACATAGTGCTAGTATAATGCCAGAAACTCCCACAAATGTTAGAGGCCGAGGAAGTGGGAGGATAGATACATACCACAAATGTTATGTACTGTGCTTGCTAGTGCTACTGTGCCACTATGTGTTGAATTAATTTGTGTTACTGTTTTGCTAAGAGTATTGGTTAATAGTTTTTTTTTCTTTCTTGATATAGCTACTCCTTCACAAGCAAAACCATCCAGGAAGGAGTTGGTAGCCATGGCCCGGCGCCGGAAGCTGGAGGCCATCTGCCAAGAATACCGGCAGCTGGTGGCTCTGGCGGAGGAGGAGGAGGCGGCGGCAGCTGCAGCCTCCCCAATGCCCCGGGCCTCAGCCAGGCCCCTCGAGTGGTACGGCGCCATGGTCAGGCAGCCGCCCGCCACCGCCCTTCAATATCCAGCACTGCTGCCCCCCCTGTGGATGCAACTGCAGGGCATATGCGCGCCGCATGCTCCTCCGGAATGCGCGTCTAGAGGAGCAGTTAGAGGAGGTGAAGAAGAGGCTAAAGGTCCTGGAGAAGCCAAGCCGAAGATCCCGCCAATAACTTGACCCTGTTGCATTGCCCCTTTTTTAATCCTTTTTTTTGGTGGGTGGGAATTGGGCGTTGCGTTGGGGTTTATAGACATTTTGGACATTGGTCGGACTTTATCGTTTTGGACATTGGTTGGGGTTAGGGAGAGGGGTGGGTCGGGTGTTGTGGGATTTTTACATAGTTTATTTTTGTTAGGGTATTAAATTATATTTCTACTTAAACATAGCAATACGTTGTTAATGTTTTGTGTGGGGGTTACTGTTTTACGTCACAAACATGGTTTCCTTGCTGCTGCAGGGCCGCACCCAGTGTTGGATTTAATAATCTGCCGATTTTGTAACACACAAACAGATAGATGCGGTACCCCTCACTGAGTGACTTGTCCTACTAGTACTGTCAGTCTCTCCTCCTAGTCCATTATTATACCTCCCCCAAACTTCTTATCTTACCTGGGATTGATGTTTAAGTTAGGCACAGCGATGGGTGCATGGCGATGATGGTTTTGTTTCCCAAGAGAATGGAGATGCCATGGCTGTGGTGGTAGTAGTAGACACTGGCAGTAGCATTTGCAAAAAAAGAAAATGAGACAGTCAGTCGCCTGAGACTCTGGGAGGAGTAGTAGAACGAAGTAAATAAAACATAATGGTGGCGGGGATAGCCTAGTACAACAAGTTACAAACTGTAGTTGTGTTGAGTCACTCGACTAGGCCTACACTCGACAGAAGCGTAACCTTTAGTGCTGTGTGTAGTAGGATGACAAATCCAATCGATGCCGGCAATTAATGCTGATGGATTAGGTTCCTTTGGTAAAAAAATTACCTCGCAAATATACTGCTCATGGGTGGGCAAGCAGAAGAAGATCCTCGCCCTGCCTTGAAATTGAATTAGTGTTGCTTTCGCCACATCCGCCCCAGCAAGCGTGTGATCAATTATTGGTGTACATTTAATTTAGTCACACCTCAATAAATCACACAGCCCGGGGGAAGAGGGTTAGGGTTTGATGAATGGTTGGGAAGGGGGTTTGGGGAAAGGTTTGACAAAGAAAAACAGTACGCATGGACAAACAACAAAACACAATCTTGGCAGACGACCATATCCATAAATCTGTTAAGGGAGAAAAAGGAAATGCATGCATGATGATGATAACTTGATGGTTAATGATAAGTAGTACTTACTAACTACTACTAGACAATTAGACAGTACAGGGCAGCAGTATATTATGCAATTTGCCTTGCCTGTCTGCCCTCAGAGAGACCCGAATTACATACAGTTTCTGTTCTGTTGTACCGGGCTTACTTTTAAACATAGCAAAGAAAATTCAAAAATAGCTGTAGGGATGAATTTGAATTATAAGCAGAGAGCAAACATAATAATAACAACAACACACAGTAGTAATGATTGAAGACAAAAAATGAATCAAATTATTTAAAAGATGATGAAAGTTGATACTGTTACTGTATGTTATCCTGGTCAAAATGGGGAGTTGCAGCTCGGCATTGCTCTTGGTCCTCCCTTCCATGGACGCTCCGGCCATCAATCTTGGGTGACGCCACTGCCTGCCTGGCAAATGTAGATTCATTGGTAAGGTAAGTGTGAGTTGTTTTTCCCAGTATAGCACAGGGTAAGGGCCAGCCTGTAATTGTAGATGGAAAAACAAAAGGGATATTGAAAAATCAAGTAGAAAAAAAATGCATAAATTACGGTGGAGTGCAACAAGAACACTTTCAGAGGCGGCATGGATACATCATGTCTACTCTAGTCTGTTTCCAGCATTAACCTCCAACAACAACAGGACAGAGCAGGCCCACGGCACCCGTGACCCATCCTCCATTTAGCGTACATTTTTTGACAGAGGCAGACAAAGCACATATACAGCAACATAGCATTTTACAAATTAAGTGACTAAATCAATGCACCGCTGTCAGGCATACCACCACACTCGACTCCACCACTACACAGACATGTAGGTCTGCAGTGGTTGTTGTTGACTTGTTTACCTTTTATGCCACTCATGAAACGCCCTGACTTATTCCATCAATCATCTCGGATCCTACTGAGTGACTGCGAAGATATTATGTCACTGTGGTCATCATCATGGTGTTGTCCAACTCAGTGTGCAGTGTACAGATTGAGTCCCCTTTCCATATTCAAAATGCAATGGATCGGCCTGCAGTAGAAGTACAAATTTGTTATTAAAAAACAAGAAGGGAAACAAACATTGCCTTGAGTTACTTTTAGTGTGTAGATTAGATAATAGTACACAATGAATTAACTTCATGCACAACAAACAACAACAACACAAATCACTCAGTCAGCGTCCAATGCATGGCATCATT
Source organism: Calotriton arnoldi (assembly GCA_963921515.1). Classification (NCBI taxonomy): domain Eukaryota; kingdom Metazoa; phylum Chordata; class Amphibia; order Caudata; family Salamandridae; genus Calotriton; species Calotriton arnoldi. The sequence goes on along the minus strand of CAWUFW010004867.1, from coordinate 975,282 downwards.
CATTACCTGTTCCTTCTCATCTTCAGTTAATGGGCAGTCTCTCTCGGCTCGGAAAGGAGGATAGCTATAGTAGTCATCATCATGTTCCACTTCTTTTGGAGGGACTCAACGAGGCAAGATTTTCTTTTTCCTTCTATTATGCTACATCCAATCATCATCTGACTTGAGGGCAATAGATTTAGGGCGATTCAGGAGGATGGAGGAGCAGGACTCGGAGGAGTGGACTGAAATGCAGACAGCTGAAACTCATATATGGCAATAAAAGACTAGAAGACGGTGGTGATGGATTTGTTGTGATTCGAAGTTTCCCAACCAGAAAGACAGACACACAAATAAAAGTAAATAAGGGAGGAAGACAGTAAGAAGTGGAAGCCTAGTTGTCAGGGAAGTATAGCTCGTCCTCAAACTCTGGAGGTTCAACCAGAAGTAGGTAATCATCATCTAAAACGCTACTTCCGTCACCTGAGCCGCTGTCCTCATCTTCCTGCGTTGATTCATGTATTGTGTAATTCGGTGGTATAAATTGCTGATTCATTTTGATCATGGTTAACCTCTCCAAGTTTTTGGGCGAGAGACTGGTCCTTTTCACTGTTACAATGGAACCAGCAGCACTGAAAACACGTTCAGAAGAGACACTTGCGACAGGGCAAGCCAGATAGTTTATCGCCAGCCTGCTGAGCACTGGCCATTGGCCCCTTTTGCCATACCAATACCGCAATGGGTTTTGATCAATGTAGACCTCTGTTGGGTCATCCAGATAGGCCTGGACCATCCGCTCAATGTTCAGGGGTGCTACACTTTGTTCGGCCTCTTTTGTCTTCTTTGCATCAGCACTGGACCTAGCAAGTAATTGCTGTAAATACCAATACTGTGCCGTTTTTTACTGGGGCTGATGATCCGGTTCTTACTGTTGTCGATAGTGTTGGTGTTGGTGACAGCTGTGAGCCAAATGCACTGCACTCAGGCTCTGAAGTTGAACTTGACGCCGGATGCCCTGCTGCAGTACTTGTTGTGGGTTTGAGTAGCGGGCCTTTAATTACCAGCCGTTCATTTTCCAATTTACTGGCTGCCTCAGCTATCCAAGTTTTGTACCGGGCAACATCCACTTCTGAAAAAGGAAGTAATGTCTTACTGTTCAGTGCCGATTTGTACAGTGGATCCAGAATTGTGGCACAAATGTAATGTTCTTGTGACAAAATCTTAGTTTGCACCCTTGCATTTTCAGTTAAGCGACAGGATAAGCTCTCCACCAACTCATATGCTTCTTTTTTTCCCTCCACACCTATGTACGCTTCAGACACCTCCTTCAGCTGTTGCTCTAGCATGTGCAACAATGGGATAGCTTGGCCCATAGTACAGTCCTCCTTGCTGACTTCACGTGTGAAGACCTCGAAAGGAAGAAGCATCTCTGTCAGGCATTTAACTAGGCACCATTGGTCCATCTGAAGGGTCATGCCTTTCACAGTAGCATCCGCCCTTTGCATGACATATTCATTGATTGGTCTGTACTGCTCAAACAGACGGTCAAGCATGTAATACGTTGAGTTCCAACGTGTTGCCACCTCCTGGATGAGTGCTTTGACTGGCATTCTATAGTCACGTTGAATGATCCTCAGCTGCTTCCGGGCTTTAAAAGAATGGCTGAAATGAGTGCATATTCTGCGGCAGGTGGTCAGTAAGTTGCTGACTATGGCTTCTTTTTCAGAAAGTCTTGAACTATAATGTTAATGCAGTGCGCCAAACACGGGACCCTGAAATAGGCACCAACCTCCATGGCCTTAAGTACATTACTACCATTATCCATGGCAACAAAACCAATGTTAAGTCCTCTTGGGCGCAGCCATTCAAAGACCTTGCTGTTAAACTCTTCCAAAATGTTTGCAGCAGTATGAGATTTCTCCATGGCGAACATGGCTACAGTTGCATGTTTCCGAGTAGCATTAAAAATCTCAGCTGTGTCAACAGCACCTACTTCAGATAGCTTTTCTCTAACCCCCACAAAAGAGACCCAGTGTGCAGTGATGCACATGTAATCAGTGGCTTGGCAACTGGTCCACATGTCTGTTGTCAGGTGGATATTGTGAACAGCACTCTGCTGCAAAGCTTGTCCAACCAATTCCAGCACATCGTGATGTAGTGCTGGAACAGCAACTCTGGCGAAATAGGACCGGCTGGGAACCTTCCATTTAGGGCAGATGGCTGACACAAATTCAAGGAAACCCACCCCTTCCACAAATGAAAAAGGGAGAAGGTCCAGCGCTGGCATTTTCGCCAGCTTCGCATTGTACAACCGTGCCGTTGTGTGGTTGCGTTGGTTCTGCCCCTCCGACCTAAGCATGCTGTCAATGGTAGGCTGGATTATTTTCCTTTGTGGTGCAGCTGTCTTCTTGTACCCAGTTAGGCTCAACGACGCACTGCTTTTCATTGCAGTACTCGGTTGCCTTGGTGTCTCAGTCTGACTCTGAGTCTGACTCTTCTTACTACGGTGCCACTGAGATGTTGCTGAGGATGTGGGTGGTACCACTACAGTGCTGGGGACAGGGCTAGAAATGTCTCCCTCTTGTTGACCTTCCGCCGCGATCATATCTTCTTCTACTTCTTCATCCCCACCAACAGCAATGGGTGCAGTTTTACTTTTTGTAAGCGAAGTAGGTGAGCCTCCCACTGGATGATGTGGTGTTTTTTGAGATGACTTGTTTGGCCTCCAGTACCATAGTTTGTACCAAGCTTACCCCGCCTAACAGCTTGTCGACAAATTGAGCATATAGCAATGTTCTCCTCCTTACTGCTAACCGAAAAGAAGTCCCAAACTGGGGAGCAGAACTTTCTGGCGCTGCTGGAGGTGCCACTTTCAATACCAGATGAACTGGAGGGTGTGCCTGGAATTTGACTCTGTGCAGTTACATTACCACTACCTACTGAGATGGTGGTTGAGCTGGATGTAGGTCCCTGCCGGGCCTTTGCAAATGCAAATATGGAAGCTGGAGGTCGTGTTGGTGTTACCTGTGTTGGTGGTATCCGTGCTACATCCCTCGCAGCGATTTTGGATAGTCTAATAATGTTGGTCTCCGTCTCCTGTGGGCCGGGAGTGATGTTCATGAGGACTGGATCGTCATCATCACCCCCCTCTTCTACATCTACCTCCATAACTCTAAGGCTTTCTGGAACCTTCCTTTTCACTAGCCTTGTCTTGTGGCGTGCATCACTCTCAGACTGAGCTGGTGGCTTCCAAGTGGCATCTCGATCATCAGAAGCGGGGCTTGAAGAAGAAGTTGATGGACTAACCCTCCTTTTCCTTGCTGGGGGTCTGGAAGACAATGGATCTTCAGAAACAGTGGCTTGCTCCTCTTCATCTGCAAAAAGCTCGATTTCCTGAACTGCCCCTACTTCAGGAGGAACAACTACTATTGTGGGCTGTTGTTGCGGCTGTTGTTGCGGCTGTGGTTCCGGCTGTGTTTCCGGCTGTGGTTCCGGCTGTGGTTGCGGCTGTGGTTGCGGCTGTTGTTGCGGCTGTTGTTGCGGCTGTGGTTGCGGCTGTGGTTGCGGCTGTTGTTGCGGCTGTTGTTGCGGCTGTTGTTGCCCACTTATCTGCTGAGTTTCCGCCTGCGAGTGCGTTGATTGGGACTACTTTGCGATAATGACATTTCAACATCACTGCTCGTTAGTAGACTGGCTACCTCTGCCACACTCATGGCCTTGGGCCTAGGTTGGTGGGCTGGGCCCGCTGATGCGGAGGTACTGCTCCCAGCTTGGGCCCCGCCGGACACCGCTGCTGCAGGCGTAAGTTCTTTTTTCCCAAAAAACAACTCGGGCGGCACACCAGTCTTGGAAAGTGCCACTTCCTTCTTCTGTTCCTTCTTCTCACTGGCAACTTTCTTGGTACTGGAGGACCTGGTACCTTTCTTTGGGGCTATCTTCTTCAGATGTCAGCAGGACGCAGGTGCACAAGTTGCAGAGATGTCTGTGGTCACACGTGGACGTGACGTGGTGCGCAGCAGGACTTCTGTCTGGCTGTAAAACGGGTGATGATGACACCTCCTCCTCTGTCTTTTTGTGCACCTAAAAGCAAAGAAGCCAGGAGAAGAACATCAGTGAAATGTTGCATTTGTTGTTGTGGTTCAATTACTACTAGTACAAACAAACAAATAAAATGTATAACTTAGTGTAGCCATTTGTGAGACTTTGTCAACAAGGGCTTTCATGGTATACTGTGTACACTCTCAGGCAGGATAGGAAAGAAGAGGAACAACAACAAAAATACAAATGTAATGGAAGTGGACCCTGTTTGGCATTAAATTATTTGCTCATCACATCATTCAGGGAGCTGCAGCTGGCAAAGGGGGTGGATGGAAGCAGTAAGCCAAGAGTAAAACCATGCAGGCCTATATGGCAAAAGCAGCACACTTTATAACTCCTACAAGAAATGGCCACCAGCCACATGGACACTCACAAATCACAAGCAACAAGCAGGAGGCCTGGAAAACAATGTATTGAAAACAGGCCTATAATAGCCAGGCAAAGGCTGCATGCTAAACCACACTGCTTTGCCTGTAATGCAATAAAATGCAAAAACGAAAATCCACAGGGCTAAACAAGGTCTGCAAGGTACACAACACACCACACACAACAAAGACATTTATTTAACACACACCCAAAAACTGAAATACACCCAAAAAAACACATTTTGCAATTCAATCCAATGCCATCCATGCCCTAAATGATGTTTAAATTCAACAGAACACACAGAAACATTTGTTTCCTGCACCCCTGACTACCTCTGAGCCTACTGGATGAAAGGCCTGTTGGCAGACTAGGCCACAAGCTTGCAGGCCTATGGATAAAAGCACACTACCGGGCCTCAAAATGGCCAGGCCCACAACAACAAGAAACTGAAGACAGACTGTTGGACTTGGCCCTTATTGTCCTAAAATTTTTCGCTTTTCCCCCTTGCGTTTTTACTGACATGGTGTGTCTGAACTGAAAATAATAAATGCTGTGCAATGGTGTACGCACCTTTATTTCCACCATTGTAGAAATGCACCTTTGTAAAATGTTACTTTTAAAATGGACGCCATTCCTGTCTGCACATGTGCTGCCTGTCTGAGGTGAGTTGGCGGTCTAGCTGTCTGCTTCCCACCCCCAGCTTTTGGAGGGAAGCCTGGCACCCAGGGTGCTTTACACCTCCCCCTAAACCAGTTGGGACTGGTTTCCCAGGGAACCTTCTGGAAGGTTCTAGCCCTTTCTGGTAGGTGGGGTGAGGGGTGTATAAATAACGGAGCTGGGATGCCATGTGCTCAGACTGAGCGTGGACTTGATGGTGAGGGGACACTCTGCCAGGAGGTACCGCCGCATGGGCCTGTGTGCTGGCCCCTGTGCCCAACTGTACCCCTCTGCTGTCCACCGGGCTAGTGAGAGCCCTTTGCTGGAGTGGAGACTGCGGTGCTAGGAGGAATGCCACTTTATGGGAGATGACTGCTTCTAAGAGCGGCTGTCCTGTACTGATGAGTGCCCACTGACTGCTGATCTGGCCCAGCATTGCCTGCCTGCTCTCCTGCCCTAGCGCCCCGTGAGCGCTACAAATGCGTCCCAGGAGGTGAGGAGCGTGGGCGCTACTTTCATGTGGGGGACTGTGGGCCCCTGGCCCCCTAGCGTCTCGTGAGCGCTACATATGGAGTGCCTGGAGAAGAGGAGCGCTATCATTTGCTGGCTGGTACCTTAAGGAGAAGAAAAGCGCTATATGGCCCCTGTCCAAAGAGAAGAGGAGCACTGCCTTGTGGCCCTGAAGCCCCTGGTGGGACCTAGCGCCTGGTGAGTGCTGCAACTGTGCCCAGGGGGAAGAGAGAGAAGCGCCTGTCCTCTGCAGCGCTGTACTGCCCAAGCGCTACCTGCAAATGGCCAGTGACGAGAGAGGAGCGTGGTTCCCGCAGCGCTGAGATGGCGACCTGCTGAAGGAGATCCCCGGCGAGGGAGGGACTCCCCCTGCTGCTTGAGTCAGCGGGAGCCCACCCCGCTTCATGTTTAAAACGTAACGGGAGCCTACCCCATACGCGTTTCTTCGCGGGTGCCCACCCCGCAATGGTGCAATCACGCGGGTGCCTACCCCGCAAGTGTTTTTAGTTGAAGGCGGGAGCCCACCCCGCACTTCAAAACTGCCCCGGAATCACCGCCGCAACCCGGATTGCGCAGAAGAGCAGGGCCACCGCGCTGCCCGTGGCGACCCAGAAGAAGACGGGACCTCGCCCGAGCCGGACCCGGAAGTGCTGCGCTGAGCGGGGCTCCCATGAGCTGGTGGGAGCCCTGGTGCTGAGGGAGCCTGCTGGAGCCTCGCGGGCTCCACGTTGAAGCCCTGGGTCCCAGGAGGGGGCCCGGGTGAAGCCAGGAGATGTGCTGCCGTTGGCGGGGCTCCCGTAGTGTGAGGGAGAGCCCCGCGTGTTCCCTGCACCTGCTGCCGGAGAAAGAGGAAGCCGTCAAGAAAGGTCCTGGAAGAGCAGGGGACGGTCGAGGCACATACCGGTGCTTCTCCCCTGCTGGAAGGAGTCCCGGTGAGTGGGGCCTCTTGAGGAGCGGGGGGTGGGGAGGGCAACGGGGCACATTGTCGGTGCCCGCCCCCCCCCTGCGCCAGTGTGCTTTTACAGCTGCCCTGTATGACAGAGGGCAGCTGCACCGTTTTGGGGGCATTTTCTCTTATTCCAGAGCCCCGGGGAGGGGGGCCCCCACGGGCCGATACTTTGTGGGCCACGTCATTGGTAACTTCAGAACCCCAGAAGAGGGGCTCCCACATGCAATGTTTTGGGCATTTTTCTTCATTCCCTAGCCCCGGAGTGGGGCTCGCACCTACGCCCATTGGTGCTAGTGTCCTGTTGCCCATCACAGTTGCACCGCGAGAGCGCGGGCAACTGCACCGAGGGGGCAATACTGTTGTTGAGTGCAGGAGAGGTACTCATACCTAGCCCATAACTTGTGGGCCTCGTTCTGTACGGCTACAACGTTGGGGACATGTATAAGGTGACTCCTGCTCATGTGGTTGTGGCCACTGCCAGTGTTGTTAATGCCATGATGTATGCCTATCGTGTCTTTACACTGATGATATTGTATCTATGCCTCATCTGTTTTACTACCTAAGGTGGCTGCAGGCTAATGCTATGCGTAAGGTGTTTCAAAACCTAAGGTTGATGCCTGATGTTCTTTTTCCCCCAAGGCTTATATGGTTGGTGTTGCCTTTTATACCTAAGGTGAGGCTTAATGTCACCCCATGATGTTTCATGCCCCATGCTAATCTGACCAGGCCTGATGTATGCATGATGCATTGGTTGATGCTTACTGACAAGTTATACTATCCTATGGTTATGCATTTACGCTGATGGTTCTGTGGGCACTACTGATCCTGTTTCAGGCCTAATGTCCGGATACGGTTTTCCAAGGATATGCCTCATGGATGTGGTACTGTTGGTGTTCTGCCTAATGATTTCTGCCTCACGCTAATGTGTCCATGCCTCAAGTCAGGCTGCGGGGTACTAGGTTCATACCAGATTACGTTTTATGCCTAATGTGGTCCTCTGCCTTATGTTATGCCCACAAGGATGCCTAATCTAAGGTTGCCTAAAGCTAACTGGATATATGCCTATTGTGATTTATGACAATGAGGTTATGATGCTACATGTTTATGCCTACTTGGTTTACGCAAAGGCGATGTGGCTACGTGCATGGTCTTGCCAGTAGGTACTGGCGGATATACCCTTATTACTACTGGACTTTCATGTGTCCCTTACACTTACATTACTCCTAATTATATTGTGATGATGTTGGCAGTGGCCCGATTGGCCCTGCCCTGTAAATAACCCCATGTAAATGATTGCTGGGTGTCAGTTGGCACCGTGTTCAGACCTGTGATAATATCCTAACGTTTTCCGCATAATACATATGCTGTTTTTTCATGCAACCTGGTGTGGAGTCTCTTTTGTAGTGTGCCCAGTGTGTTGCCTGTGATAGTGTGCTGCGCAGATGCTTTACACATTTCCTCCGGAGTTTGGCCTGCCCGCTCTGCACCACGCTACCCGTTTCTAACATTGGTGTTCAGCGGTGGGATAGGACTTGTGTTTGTGCAGTTACACGGCGACCACTGGTGGCACTACAAATTCTACACGTAGAGTAATCACAGGTTTTGGGGATTATTTTTCCTGATTGTGTTGCGCCCTGAAAGTGTCCTTTGAAGTGTGCACCCCTGTGGCAGCTCTTGCACCTACGTCCCTTGTCTTGCACTGTGTTGTGGTGTCTTGCCAAAATGGAATCTGCCTTTGATTTGGACAATCTGTCTAAGTACAGTGTGTTGGAGTTGAGGGGGTTCTGTGAGGAGAGAGACATAGTAGTAAGTGGGTCAGACACCAAGCCAGTCCTTCAGGGATTCCTGATCCAATGGCAAGAGGATGAGTGGGACCGCGAGCACTATGAGCAAGAGAGGGCCCTGGCCGTATGCCAGGAGGGGGGCCCTAAGGATCCTGAACAGGAGAAACAAAATGACAGGGCGGGGACATCAGTAAGTAGAGAGGACCCCATAGACAGGGAGTCCCGTGCTGGGTCCAGTGTCAGGGGTAATGCCCCATCCCTTTCCCTGTCCCCAGAAGAGTGGGTAGATAGGAGGTAAGAAAGGGAGCACCAGCTGGCTTTGGAGAGGCTCAGGTTAGAGCACGCCAAGGAGATTGCACAGCTGAGGGTGCAAGAGAAAAAGTTGGAGACCGAAAAGGTCCTCGCACAGGAAAGGATGGCTGAGGCTGAAAGGGCCTTCGCCAGGGAGAAACTAGCTCAGGAGGGTAGATTGTCCCCTGAGAGTGGTTTCTGTGGTCTGGATTCGCCAGTGAGGGTGGGATCCAGTGGTGGCAGCGAGAGTGAATCCAGTGTAGGGAGTCCCACTCCCAGGGCCCGGAAGACGGTGCCTGATTTCCAGGAAGAGGGGGACAGGTTGGAGTTCAAGGGCAGTGGAAAACTGGTTCATCAGTCCTGGGAGGAGTTTGTGGAGGTGTGTTGGACTGCACTGGAGTATTGGATGGTGTGTAGCGCGGTGAATGATTGGGAAGGACTGTTCCCGGTGATTATCAGGGAGCACATGCTCAGAAATTGCTTCCCAAGGTTGCGCCACCACCTGGTTGACCGTGGCCTCTCCGACCCCAGGGAGCTTGCACGGGAGGCAGACCTTTGGGTGAGTGCCAGAGAGTCTGAGAGGGCATTGGGGAGTGACCCGGAAGGGAATGGTGCAGGGATCTTCCAACCCAGCGAGGTGGGAGAGGTGCAGAATAGCCCAGCTAGGTCCCAGGGTAGTGAGAGGATTGTAGGGCCTCACGTCCTCTCTACAAGAAGGAGTGAGACGGGGAGGTGTCCCGAGGTGCCCCAACCGCAGTCTCAGGGCCTGGAGAGTTCCATAAGGGAACCCCAGGTTGGGAGCCTAGGCTGTCCCGATAGGCCATCCATTGAAGGGGATCCCCTAGTGTCGGGAGAACCAGGGGCGTCTGTATTCAGAGCTCCAGGGGTTCTGGGGTCTGCCCAGTCACAGGGTTTAGATCCTGGGCTGGGATGCCAGGTTCAGGGACTGCCTGTAATCAGGGTCCCTACCGGTTTGACTTCCAGGTGTACTTCTCCAGGTGGGAGGGTGCGGAACTCTGGAAGGGGGTGCAGAGGGAGGAAGGACTCGCCTCTGGCACCGGCTCAACCACAGGGCTTCGATCCTGGGTTGGGAGGCCCGGTTCAGGTATTGCCTGACCTGGCGGGAGGGACGTCTGTAAGCAGTGTCCCCCCGGAGTTGTCTTCCAGGGGTACTACTCCAGTTGGGAGGGTGCAGAACTCTGGGAGGGGGTGCAGAGGGAGGGAGGACTCGCCTCTCGCACCGGTTCAACCTAAGGGTTTAGACCCTGGCTTGGGGGATCGGTTGCAGGTCCACGGCCCTGGACGAGTGAGAGAGTGGTGTTCTGAGGGTGCCCCGATTAGGAGGAGAGTGCGGAACCCCAGAAGGAGAGGTAGGGGGAGGAGAGCCTCGCCCCTGACTGCTGGTCAGCCAGAGGGTGCGGACCCCAGGTGGGAGGACCAGTGGCAGTTTGGAACTGCACAGAGGAGAAGGAGAGTGGCCAACGGGTACTACGGGCCTGGTGCTACTGCCCCCCACTCTGTGAGACAGCAAGGGCCAGAGACATCTGGATGGCCTAGGGGCCGGTCCTGGCCGCAACCGACTAGGGAGCACCAGTGGGGTGGCTTAGTTGGTCCAGGGAGGTTTGAGAGAGGGAACCATCGGGTTCCAGAGTGGCGGAGAACCTGCGGGTGCCCCTGCAGTTGCGGGCCCGCGTCCATGTCTTCTCGCCCTAAGCAGGGAAGCCCATCAAGGCATTGATCGGTCTACCCTGGCTTTTGGCTGGGAGGGGGTTGTGTTGGACTTGGCCCTTATTGTCCTAAACTTTTTCGCTTTTCCCCCTAGCCTTTTTACTGACATGGTGTGTCTGAACTGAAAATAATAAATGCTGTGCAATGGTGTACGCACCTTTATTTCCACCATTGCACCTATCCTAACGTGTTCTGCTTAATACATATGCTGTTTTTTCATGCAACCTGGTGTGGAGTCTCTTTTGTAGTGTGCCCAGTGTGTTGCCTGTGAGAGTGTGCTGCGCAGATGCTTTACACATTTCCTCCGGAGTTTGGCCCGCCCTCTCTGCACCACGCTACCCGTTTCTAACACAGACAATGCAGGCCTATGGCAAAAAGCACACTGCCTGGCTTCAAAATGGCCACCAGCCACATGGCCAGGCCCACAACAACAAGAAACTGAAGACAGACAATGCAGGCCTATGGCAAAAAGCACACTGCCTGGCTTCAAAATGGCCACCAGCCTCATGGCCAGGCCCACAACTACAAGAAACTGAAGACAGACAATGCAGGCCTATGGCAAAAGCACACTGCCTGGCTTCAAAACGGCCGCCAGCCTCATGGCCAGGCCCACAACAACAAGAAACTGAAGACAGACAATGCAGGCCTATGGCAAAAGCACACTGCCTGGCTTCAAAATGGCCGCCAGCCTCATGGCCAGGCCCACAACAACAAGAAGCCTAGGCCACAAAGGAAACACATGCAGGCCTATATGGCAAAAGCAGCACACTTATAACTCCCACCAGAATTGGCCACCAGCCACATGGACACTCACAAATCACAAGCAACAAGCAGGAGGCCTGGAAAACAATGTACTGAAAACAGGCCTATAATAGCCAGGCAAAGGATGCATGCTAAACCACACTGCTTTGCCTGTAATGCAATAAAATTCAAAAACGAAAATCCACAGGGCTAAACAAGGTCTGCAACACACCACACACAACTAAGGCATTTATTTAACACACACCCCAAAAATGAAATACACCCAAAAATACACATTTTGCAATTTAATCCAATGCCATCCATGCCCTAAATGATGTTTGAAATAAATAAATACAACACACAGCAAAGGAACAGTTGTTTCATCATGCACCCACCCATGACTAGCTCTGGGCCTACTGGCTACCCACAACTATTTTTTTTTTTTTTTTAAATGATGAAAAGTACCAAAATTATAGTTGCAGCAACTGCAATGCCCCAATCAAACAAAAAACAACACCAACTTACTTGTAAAATCTCAACTCCAAAAGTCCTCAAATCCAATGATAATGATGCAGCAGACACAAAGAGTGATCCTTCCAGCTCAAATCCAAATGAAAAATGAACAGGAGATGGACAAAGCACTGGGAGGAGCCTGCTGGACAGGAACAGGAAGTTGGAGACTCTGTGGCACTTCCTCCCTCCCCCCCAAAAATAATTTGACAAAAAAGGACAGCCAAATGTCAATCTGAGGAGTTTTTTTCATCCAAATCATCATTTTATAGAAGGTTTTATGCTGCTCGAGATATTATTCTTCTCCAGATTGAAAATTTTGCGTGTTCGGGATCGCGAGCTTCACCAACATTCTGCCGGATGTCCGATGGCGCGTCCGAATGACGTGTTCGCGATCGCAATCTCTCTCGCGGTGCACGATGGTGCGGCGAATGACGTGTTCGCGATCGCACACTCTTGCGGTGTCCGATGGCGCAGCGAATTACGTGTTCGCGATCGCACACTCTCGAGGGATCGCGCGGCCGGCTACCAAAATCTCGTGGCGCACGCGAACAGATAGGAAAATGCGTCGGCGAACGCAGGGATCCCGGTAAGTCGCTATCGCGCGCGTGAACAATAAAATAATTCCGCTACAGCGCGGATCGCGGAATTTTTGGCAATTTTGCGTTCTCCGCGGAACGCGAAATTGCCTATATTCCGCAAATTCCGCAAGCGGAGCGGAATTTAACGCCCAGGCCTACAAATAGACCCACTGGACCAAGAAAGAGAAAAAGAGTACAATATAAGAAATTCAGGAGGTTAGCAGACATGCTATATCAGGCAGAGATAAAAATAAATCTGTCTAATTTAGCGACAATAAGATCAAATCTTATATTCAAATTTAAAGCAGCTATTTATAAACTATGATTTCAAGCATCAAGAGCCATCAGTAAATTTTGCTGCGATAATAGAGATATAACAGTTTCTTACATCTTGACATCTCACCTGATATGTAAAATACAGGCGTAAGTGTGAAGATTGCAGGGAAAGATGAATTTGGAAAGAATCAATGAAAATCAGGATTTTCAGGCTAGAGAGTCTTCTAGACCTTACAGGAAACTGTCTTTTTTCAAAAGAAAATATCAGATGTTATGTTGTAATCTGTAATTCGTTTGCCTACTAGTTTAACTTCCTCGCATCTCTTGTGGAAAAGAAAAGCAGCATGCACATAAGAGTGAGCACATACAAAATGGCTGCTGCAAGAGAAGGATGTATATACATTTCAGTTCTCTTATGACTTCAAGATTAAAGGTGCTCTACTATGGATCCTTGAGACTTGGTCTTTGCTCCCAATGCGTTATATTACCTGTCGTTATCTTCTCTGTCTATTATGAAATCCGACCTTAGGACTAGGCTGATCTGTGAATATAGATTGCATGACCATGTGCTGGCCTAGGGGAAAGTGTCCTCACTCATACCCGACCCTCCCTTTTCCTGACCACAACCAGAGCGGCTGGCTCCCATTTCTCCTGGAGTCCACATTTTAGGTATTAACCCTCCCTTTTCTCTGTCATCTACACAGGCTCCAGTGCAGCTCCTGGAAAAACCAAGCAGAGCCCTCTTTGCCATCCTGACGCATTATGGGTGTAGCAGGTTGTGGTAATTTAATGCATCCTCCCCAGCATTCCAAGTCCCTGCTGCTCAGCCAGTGTGTGAGGTCATGTAGAATATTGAGAGTGATTGTGTTGGATTGAGTGTCAGTTTGAGATATGGGCTGAGCAGCAAGGATGCTGCTCCTGGTGGAGCTTAGCCATCTACTTACCTACTTGTAACTAAGATCTAATAAACCTTCTTATAACCTACACTATGGCCACTGGACTTTGTTTACAACACTGGCGATGATCAAGGAGAGAAACTCTGCATGAGGAGCTAAGTGGAGGACTATTGAAGAACCTAAGAGCTCTACAGAAGAACCTTAGAGTGAAGAATACAAAGTCTGAAAGAAACAGAACACCCTGCAGCCCCACCAGTGACCTCTTCACCGGACAGCCCACAGCCAGGGTGTGAATCTGTTATTTAGATAGACTGGTACCGTTTAGGTCTATCAGTAGTATTTAATTGGATTGAACCTACGTCATGGAGTCAACTTGCAGTGTATAGTTGAAGGAACAAACAGAGTTTGTTTTTAAGTAAACGGCAACGTTGGAGTGAACTCACAGGTGGTGTGGTTCTTATAGCACTGGGGGTTGGCCCTATGATTTTTAACTCTCCTTTTGCTCTGTCACATTTAGCCTGGTTATCTTCCTGCTCCATAAGTTGACTTTGAGCACAGCAGTTGGATCCTTTTGTGCCTCACACTACCCACCAAAGAGTACAGGCTTACTATTCTACAAAAGGTTTAAACCCTAGATTGACTCACACTTTTTAAATTTTTCCTTTTGTATAACCCCCTGCTCCAGAGCCACAAATTACAATACTAAATATTGCTTTCAGAGTTGCATCAGAACACATCAGACTTTGCCGTAGCATGTAACCCTATTATACAAGAGGTAAGAGTACACAATTTTTTTAACACATGAAACTATACCACATCACACTAATCCTCATCACATCACACCAGTGCATAACACGTTTGAATTTACTATACCACACCATGTGATCTAATAATACAATGACAGTTGACAAGAGGTTTAAGCATTACATTTCAGAAAGGCTCCATTGGCTCCTATGTATGCACTTTCATACTTTGAAATGAGATACATGTTACATATAAGCAAGGCTTACTTGTGTGCCAACGTTAAGGGCACTAACTCTTTAATGTTTTTATGAGTACAGCTTAGGACCTGGATAAGTAATTTTCTAAATGGTGATACTAGTTAAAGTGCAGGATCACCATATTTTAGCTGTAGGCTGATAGTTGCGCTAAAAACAATGACAGAAGCCAAGCAGAAAACATCTTTCATTGTCTTATCTTGAGGGTTATGTTTAAGGATTAGCACTGCAAGGCCATCCAGCCTCACACAGAACAAGGTTGGAAGGAAAGAGGAAACAAAATTAACTATATTTGCTTGCCTTTCATGTGTGTCTCTAACAGAGGCATTGTTGGTTTTCTGGAGTACAATACAAGAGGCTGTATAGGAGCTACCCCTCTGCTCACCATTGAGAATCATAGGGGAGAAAGGAATAATGTTGGCAGAAATTTGGGTGGAGCAGACACGGCGAGTGATTGATAGAGGGAAGATGTTGGAGTGCTATCATCCAATAGAAGGCCCAACAGCTTTCTGAAGTATGCAGGTGATTGTTACAAGACTTGGCATAAAATAGTTAGCGTGATTACTTACAGCCAATACAATAATCATAAGGTGATATCATGTGTTCATAGGTGTTAGGTAGGGATTAGACTAATTTGTTAAGGGAAGTAGGGATTTGCAATGTCAAATGCTTTTCGCTTTCCTCATTTTCAACCATTTTATATAATGACCTCTAAGATTACCATAATAATTTCCACCTTTCTGATACATAAGATTTATGTACTAACAGTACATAATAAATAACTTTATCACAAAATGCCAGCATCTGTGTTTGTGTACTTTTGGCAGGTGCCTGACTTAGGGTCCTTTCATATTTGTATATTACTCTTTCAATGTATCCCCCCGCAGATAATAGTTTCTTTGACAGGGTTGTCTGACTCATAACACTTTGAACCAGGATGAGCCTAACTCATCATAGAGAAGAATGAGAAATATATATGTCCGCTCTCTTGTTCTATGAGGGGGGTGCAAGACACAAGATCCCCTTGGGGCTGTGGAGATCTAGCCAGGTGTTATCCCCTCAAAAATTAGGAAGTTCACAACAACTCAATGTGAACAATGTTTTGGAACAACCAGGTATGCAGCACACAATTCAGTGTATATAATAATCAGTTAAAAAGGTACTCACTACTATTCCTTCTGGCATACCTTTTTGGCCTCATCACACTGGACATCACAGTATCACTCCACATCACAGCAGAGCCCAGCACCACAGAACATTACACCATACTAGAAACAGCGATGCTCTACACTATCAAACATATCTTACACCGCATCGAAAAACATCTCACAATACCTCATCAACCCTACAATGTCACATTCAAGATGATCACAAAATATATGCCACCAAACTGCACAATACCAATAGTGAACAGAGCAGAACAAACAAGACCACACTGCAGCATACCAGAACACAACATGATTAAGCACACTTCTCTCACAAATTTCTTTTCCAGATTACACAATGCCCACATGCATGATATGCCCAGGTCTCTAAATGACCACCTTTCACAACATGATACACAAGCCGCATCCTTTAAGCCAATGGTAACCAGCGGTAGTTTCCTTTAAAGGGCGGGGGCTGCGCTCTCCCTATTAATGTGTAGCATTCACACTGCACATTTCTTTTAAAATGTTAAGTAACAGCAGTATCAATTTTACTTACCAATTTAAACAAATGCAGAAGTGTGCCCGAGTCCTGCTGCCTGCCTGCCTGCAACGCTCCGAGTCAGACTCTGGGCATCACTGCGTCCGGACAGCAATATTTTGACACATGCACTTTGCGCATGTGTCACAGGAACTTTAATGAACAAACCGGGTTGACATGGTGCCAGCCCGGTAGTCACTGTTTTGGCCCTTTTGTGGGCCCGCCCACAAATGACTCCAGGCAGCGTCATATTTCCAGGCAGACTCGGGCTGTTACAGTATAAGCCCTGTACCTCCTGAGGCTGCATTAAAGGCTAAGCTGGGCTGGCAATGACGACCCTCTCACCCCGCCCTTTCACAAGTTGTCACTGGATGGGGTGTGGTCAAGCATAACTGACCCCACCCGTCTATGTGATGAGTTGGAAAAGGTAGGGTTTTTTTTGTTATTAAAATAATCATTGCACTTTGTATTGTGCCTTGATTATTGTACTCTGTATTTTATTTAAAAAAAATGTTTTCCACACATTTGACCTGACATCACAGATTCATGAGACTTAGTTCATGACCCTGTGAGGTCGAGTCACATGCTGCACAGAGTAGAGCTTTCACTTTCAGCTCCTCTGAACTGTAACTGAGAGGACATGACAGCAACAGGAGAGACACACCAACCAGTATTGATACCAACCCTGGCCTGGACTCATCAACCGGCTGACTGACTGGGACAGAAGATGCCTGATAAGGTAAGAGTGAAATATTAAATAATTCACATTTTAAATTATTTTGGCATATTGCGTTGTTTCAATATTTTACTTTTTAATTATTTTAGCATATTGCACAGTTTGTTTAGCAGGTCTAGTATCATGAGTGCATTTGAGCTCTGCCATAAATAAACTTGCAACACAGAGAAACGTGGCATTAAATCTATTCTGATAAATTGTTTGAAATATCTGCATTTATATCATATAGGTTGAAGGCACCTCTTGTAGAGATCTTTGTGTGCCCAGAATATCTCAATGAATAATAACTCTGGGTGTCAGTGCATTTGCTTGAGAGATCTCAGTTTTATCTAGTCCCATCCCAGTTTTGAATCAAAGTAGCACAGAGGGTTAATATGTCTCATGCAAAGCAGATCATGTGATATGCAGATGACAGATTTTTATTTTATGTAGCTAGATAAGTGGGTTACTGCTTTTAACACAGAGATCATTTTATTATTTACAGTTCATAAATTGTAATCCTTCTAATATAGCACAGTGAGCTATAAATGACATGTGACTCTTACACCTTGTAACCCTCACTAACTTATGTAACACAACCTGTACACTGGTTAACACACTCATCATTTATTGTCAATATATGTGTACATGTGATCTAAAGTGCTCTGACACCCTACATACGGATGTGTAGCACTATAAATATAAATAAAAACAAAATAGTGGTATTTAAATTATTTGTGTAAATACTGTTACAAACCAGCTTAAATGGCATTATTATAGTGCATGAATATCTCATATATAGGGAATGAACAAAGTCAAAAGCAAGCCTCTCTTGAAGTGATCAGCTGTGAGCCTTTCTTTCCCCTCCATTGCATTCAATCAATAAATCAGTATTTTTATAAAGCGTGACTACTCACCTGTAAGGGTCTCAAGGCGCTGAGTGTGGGGGTTGGGGGATCTGCGGTTCAGTCGAAGGACCAGGTCTTGAGGTCCTTCCTGAATTGCGGCAACGATGGTGATTGCCTGAGGTACAGATGCAGGAAGTTCCAGGAGGTAGGAGAAGGAGAAGGATTTTCCTCCAGCATTGGTCTTGCGGATCCGTGGGATGTTGGCCAGGGCCAGTTGGGCAGAGTGGAGATGTCTGGTGAGAGTGTAGAAGGAGAAGTGGTGGTTGAGGGATACAGGTCTGGAGTTGTGGGGGGATTTGTAGGTGTGCGTGAGGAGCTTGAAGGTAATTCTTTTGTTGATAGGTAGCCACTGAAGGTCTCTCAGGTGGCCGGTGATGTGGCATGGGATGTTTAAGATGAGTCTGGCGTAGGTGTTCTGGATGTTCTGCAGTTTCTTTTGGAGTTTTTGGGTGGTGCCGCCTAGAGTGCTGATAAACGCATGTGTGATGGTTTTCCTGTACTCGGTAGAGATCCACTTCAAGATCTAATGAAATAGGCAGAGCGTGTGGAAACAGGAGGATGAAACGGCATTGATTTGGTGGTTCATTGAGAGCGAGGAGTCCAGGAAGATGCCACGGTTTTGTGCATGATCAGTGGGTGGGGGGGGGGTTCCAAGTGCTGCGGGCCACCAGGAGGCGTCCCAGGCAGACGGGGTGGCCGCACTGGAGGGTGGATCAATCCCAGGATGAGGACTTAGGTCTTGTCTGTGTTAAGCTTGAGGCAGCTGTCCTTCATTCAGGTGGCGACTGCCTTCATCCGTTGTGGAAGTTGCTCTTGGCGGCTGTGGGTTCTTCTGTGAGGGAGAGAATCAGCTGGGTGTTGTTGACGTAGGAGACAATGTTGAGTCTGTGGTTTCTGACGATGGCTGCAAGTGGAGCCATGTAGATGTTGAAGAGGGTGGAGCTCAGGGAGGAGCCCTGAGCCCCTCCACAACTGATCTCTGTGGGTTATGAGTTGAATGGAGGAAGGAGCAGATCCATCCAGGACTTTATCGCAGATGCTGGCATCGTGGAGTCTTCTTGCGCAGAGGGTGTAGTGGGAAACAGTGTTGAAGGTGACTGAGAGGTCCAGGAGGATGAGGGCAGCCATTTCGCCTCGGTCAATGCATTTGCATCTAGGTGTGAGGCTCCAGATAGCTCCCAACCAGAATACTGGAACAAACGGAAGCCTGATGGCCCCTTAACTTCAGCCATTGTAATGGGCCCAGCTGAAATCTGATAAGCCCACCTCCCCGCCTGCACGTTGCTGCTTGGAATGAAAGCAGCCAACATGCAGGCACTGCTGAATATGTCCCTGTTGGAAATGGGGATGCTGGTTGGCTAGGGTATACACCTAAGCGAGGCAGAACCCGCCGCTGACTGTCTGTTGGTGGCGGTCTCCCTCCATCCTAATCAGGCCAAAAGTTACAAGTGTGTTTCTTTGTGGACATTTATGCACCTATGTTATGTGTTTTATATTGGAAAGGGTAGAGCCAAAGCAGTCTTTCTTAGTACCCTAGCCCCCTTCACAAGTCAGACTTACTTGGCAACCCAGAAATTCTATGATATATTTTTTGAGTTTTCCTTTATGAATGCCTATAAGAACTGTATTTTTAGTCCATTTATCACAGAAATAGTGCTGAAAATTGCACCAAAATACACCAATTTTGTAAAAAGTTCTCAAGGGGAGAACTCCCGACCATGCTTCACCTGCCGACATGCTCAGGGTTGAAACAAGGTTTGGGCTAAGTGCCATCTATTTTGGCTTCACTCGATGGAAGGGAATAGTTGGCTATTGAAGAAGCTGACCCCGGCACTGCTGTTTCTGACACTGTTGCCTCTGTCGGTAGCAAATAGTCCTAATCCACTTGAATTATTATGGCTCCCACAGAGCTTTAACACAATGAAACATTTTGTCTGAGGGCTTTTATTCTATGAACAATTGTTTCCGACTAAAATAGGTGATTTTTGACAAGGCAGTCTCAGATTGAATCATTCAAGAGACAAAGAACTTTCTGAATGGTAGTATTCAACTTTTTTTGAGAAGTAAAGTGCTCACACTAACCTTTCTTGATTTCTGCTAATGTTTTCAATACAAATATTTTCCTTTAAGTGATTGGCCTCAGCCTAAATGAAAGATGGTGCTTGCGTGTGAAAATTAGCAGCAAGTGTATCTTTAGAATTAGCCTAACGCTACAAAAGCTTCTCGATTTTAAGTGATTTGCAGTTGAATTGTTAGGCAAGCAGCAATTTCAGACACAGTGGCTGCTAATTCCAAAGTGTAGGTTTTAGGAGCATAAAAAACTTCATCCTTCAGGTCCCACTTGGCTACTGTCTGTTTGAATGTATTCTAAGAGTCTAAGGTTCTGGGGGGCACACATCTGGACATGGTCTTCAGCTATGACATGCCCTCAGAATATTTCTCCTATTAGAACATAACATATCAGTTTCAAGGCTTTCTTCCAGCTCTGACTTGCTGCTTTTTGCAAAGAGAGCATTACACTCATTAAGCTTGATGATAATTTGCAGGTAGGGGTTGGCATGAGTGATCGTGAATTCAATTATGTGATTGATGAGGTATGCATATGAAAATATTGTTTAATGTGAGTCAAGCCAAACAGAATTTGAAGACCATATCTTGTTTCAACAAAACTATTGGCACCTCATATCCTGAACTATGGTTCAGACAGAGTTTACATCTGATCTGAGTTGCTTTTCTCGCTCTTTGAGATTTAAGGTAGTTAATGCAGATTAATTATTAAAATACATGTTTGTTTCAAAACAATGGAAATCTATATACTGTTTCTGATTTTGCTCAGAATGTTTTAGTCATAATACTCGAACTTTAAGCCGCATGATTTACTCCCTGGATGTTTCAGTGGTGACATACTTATCAGTAATTAAGCCAACATTACACATATGTTAAAAGTAGTTCATTGTTTTCTGAACAGGATTTAGATTTTTCCTTGGTTGAAGAATTTCAAAGTTATCATTGATCTCTGCAAGGAATAGTCAAAGGGACGGGCGAACAAGATGGGGCTCTGTTAGGGAATGAATGGAATATGCCGGAAATATCGAACGAATCTAAATGAAATAAGAAAAGAATGCATGGGGTTTGGGGGTGTTGCTGGCAAGTGAAATGGGCTGCGGGGATGTGATGATAAAGTGATAGCACGTGAAGGGAGAGCAGGACGCCTGGACAATGAAAATATTTCTTATAAAACTTGTGATGAATTTAAACATACCATTAATATATATTTTTTTATTTTGGACTTGTACAAGGCAGTAAATATAGCTTCATTGCTACTGCAAAAGTGCCCTACTATGAATTCTTCCACATGGCCTCAAGATTTTCAAAAGGAATTTTCTGCTCTCCCACATCCTGTGGCATTGCTATCTTCCAGGATGGGTGTTAATAAGGTAGTTTAGACAGGTACTTCAGCTTTTGTGGGCCAAGCACTTGAGAGATGCTAGCCTCAGTGTACAGCGGACTAGTTGATGTTCTGGGATGTGCAACTCTCTGAATCTGATCATAAAGGCAGTCCCACATCCAACCCACGGCGCTAGCAAGTACTACACAAAAGCAAAATAAGTGAGGTGATTTGTATTCGGAACATCTATATATGACCATAAAATAATTTTCATAAAAACAACTTGCACAGAAGCATATGGAATCCTTAGTATAAGTTTTAAAAATGGTTGGATCATGCAAGCGAATGGTGCTAAAACCACAGTCATCTCTTCATGAAAGCTCTATCACAGTTCTACTACTTTAGGGTTTCAGACCTGTCGCTGACAAAAAAGCACAACTTCTAATTTAAGCTAAGAAAGGTGAGGCATTAAATGAGGGTGATGCTTAATCTGTAAACTGTTTTTGATAGAAATGATCATAGGATCGTTCAAGACTCGGTGAAAGTGGTATTTTGGGTATCTGAAAAATACATTGCTTCATTTTATAAATCTTTGAGAATTGCGCGAACCCGCTGAAAAGTCTCTTGAACTGTAAACTGTTAAGTGACTCACGGGACAATCACTTTCGCCATGTTTTTAAACTATTCCTAAGCGTTTTGATAGCTAATGGGGTGATGGTTCCCATAATAATCAACAGTAATTTTAGCAATCACGTAGCTACAAAATGGTTCAAAATTACGCTAAACGGTCACTTTTCTGGCATAAATAATGAGCGCAATTTTGAAAGTAAATAATTATTTTTTACAGTTTGCTCTTATAAAGTTTGTTCATGGTTCACAAGTTCCTTGAAATGTTCAAAATGATAACGATACTCTGGCAGATCAATTAGCAGTCTGGGTTGGTATACTACAAAGCCAATTATGTGGGCCCACCAAAAAAATTGCAAAAAGAGTCTTGAAAATGCAGAATGCAGAAGTTAAAGTAGCAAAGCTTTCCAGACGCTGCCATAATTTCTTATGTTCTTCTGGCTAACAGTAATTCAAATAAAGAAACATTTTCATACCAGCCATCCTGGCTCAAGAAGGCAGTGGCCTGTCACATTTATAATTTAATAATATTTTTGCACAGTATGTGCTAAATAGAGACTTAAGACTGGTTGAAAAGAGAAACTGGAGTTATCGCCTTGTTAGCGGCACTTTTCTGCCGCTAATGCGGCGATAATTTTATCGCTCTATTACCAAGCTGTCGCTAACAGCCGTTAGCAACAGTTTTTAGGCGAAAACGTCCGTTGTAAAGATCGCTACTTCTGTTAGCGATAATTATATGCAGGAGAGGCGTTCCCGTGCAAAAACGGCCGCAAACCCCACTATTCCATATTCACAAGGGGATCCTTGAAGTTCTGAAGACCAAAAAAACTGTCTCTAACTGCAGTTAGAGCCAGTTACTTAAGACCAGAAAATAGCTGGTCTTAAAAATGGGGATAACACTTGGGGCCTCATCTCAGCAGGTTTTGGTGCTGGACAGCGCTGCAAGCAATGTTGCAGCGCTGCCCTGCGACAAAACTACAGTGCAGGAATGCGCACCATCAATAAGATAGTGCGCATTCCTGTGCCCCAGTCATGAAAAGTGTTGCAGCGCTGCGACAAGACAGCGTTGCAAACCTTCTCACTATGCCCTTCTTGCGACAGCATGGATGTGCTGTATTCACTGGACAGCGCTCAATGACGCAAGTAATGACAGATATGTCAGGAATCCTGACGTATCTGTCTGCGCTAAAGTCATGCATTGCTGGAGTCGTGTCACAACCATGACACAACTCCAGCAATGCATGGGGCCAGCCTATCCCTGTGGCACTGCGTCACCCTCACGCCTGCCATCAGGCAGGCGGAAGGCACTGACGCAGTGCTGTTCATGAGGGGTGCCCGAATGTCGGCGCTGTTGGAGAACCATCGGTGGTGGTTGCGCGCTGCGGTGTCATCGTTTGGAAGCATTGGTGGAGTGTTGGTGCGGAGGGAGTTGACGAGACGTTCTTCGGTGGCCTTGATCCAGCTGCGAGAGGGTGCGATGATGGCGGTGGCGTCCGGTGGGCAAGGTGAAGACATGAGTTACCAATGATGGCCGGTCCAGGATAGTCCGGTGTTGTGGCTGTAGTTGAAGTTCCCGCTGGCGGAGGTGACGTGCTCAGCCGTGTGTCCTGCTATGTGGCTTGTTGAGGTGACTTGTTGCTTGCGTCTGATGTAGGGAACCTTCCCCAGGAGGGGGTAGTGTTCTGGTCCCTGGGGTTGTCCAGGCGGAACTTGAGTTCACCGAGTAGGATGTCGTCGGGAGACCCTGGGGTGCAATGAGGTCTACAATGGTATTGGAGTATAGGGGGCCATGGCCCGGGGGGCCTGCACATGAGGGTGCCGCAGAGGATGTACTTGGGCTTGGTCCGGATCAGGGAGTTTAAGTGGTCCAAGGTCACCCTTGGGTCATTAGAGTGCGTGGGCAGTCGGAGTGTGCTTCTGTAGGTGATGGCAATGCCTCCTCCTTGACGGTCGGGGTGCTCCTTGTGGGTGATACTGCAGCCATCAGTGATGGCGATGGCGACATCCGGTCCGGAGCAGAGGTAGGTCCTGGCAGGCGAGCTGGCGTCCAGGGTTGATGGCGAGGAGGGTGCTCGCGTCGTAGCGGAGGAGTGTCCAAGAGGAAGGCTCCTTGGTGCTGAGTGCGGTCCAGGGGCAGACGGACGCAAACGGCATAGCCTATGGATTGCCTTTGGCATGGGAGACGACCATTACAACACAGGCAGTACATCGTTAACAACGCAACTCCGACAACGCAGGTGCCTTTACATCGCATTTGATTACAACGCATTGTGAGGGCAGTAATGGGGTAATTAAAAGTTCTTCGGGTGGGTATGGGTTTCGGATGTCTGATCAGGAAATTGGGGTGTGTTTTGGGGTAAAATATTAATATTGGGGTGTGTTTTAGGGTAAAATATGAATATTTGGGTGTGTTTTGGGGTAAAATATGGAAATTGGGGTGTGTTTTGGGATAAAATATGAATATTGGGTGTGTATTGGGGTAAAATATGGAAATTGGGGTGTGTTTTGGGGTAAAATATGAATATTGGGGTGTGTTTTGGCGGCTCAAAAAGGAATTTTAGGGTTCACGGTTTGGTTTGGGGTACAAAGGTTAGTTTTTGGGTGCACTCACTGAAGTGGGAATAGTAATTTTTACGTCTCCACCATGCAACACCTTCCCTACTGTTGCAATATGCCTAGTATTAGTATGCATTGGAATGGAATGCCATGTAATGGCATGCGTCGTAACTACATATGTACCTTTGGCTCATGAGTGGTATGCCCGCTGCGCATGGGCGCACAGCGTACGCCATTGAGAAGTGCGGGGGGGGCTGGGCAGCTGGGAGGTGGTAAACGCCGCAAAGAACACTGGATGGGGCGTGGACGCGGGGGGTGTGTATGAGCGGGTGTTGTAAATATTTTAATATATTTTAATAAGGGAAGTCTTACCTCGAAGCCGGGTCCCGTGTCTTCGTTGCTCCTGCTCTCCTGCGTCTGCTTCAAGGAACAGGAAGTAGGCAGCCAGGCTCCCTCCCCTGAGCCAATCACAACGCTGCGATGCGGCGGTGGGATTGGTAATTGGCAACGGGACAAGGCATGCAGCCAGGGGCTGGAGGGGTGGGCATGTTCTCCACGCAGGCTGTAATGCAGCCTGCATTACGAACAGGGACCAAACAATCATTGCGCACGTGAGTGGGCATGCCAATCCGCCCATGCCTTGCCCCGTGCTTGGAGCAGTCCTACCCACCCTCCCACCCGCAAAGGAAACATAGCACGGTTACATCAGTAAGTTATCATCATGTGATGATTGTTCCTCTTCTGCACTGTTTGAAAGCAGTTGGGCAACGCTCTTCCGCCATAGCGGATGAGCCGCCACTGGGGGTGCGTCATCTACGTGTGCTATGCCTGGGCAACTTGACCCCCAAGCGTCCTGCGCTACGCGTCCCACCTTCTCCTTACCTGGACATTGACAGCGTGGCGCAATCCGCTGCACTCTCTCCAAATCTGCGACTCAGCCAGCAGGAGCCTCAGCCATGTGTGATTTCACAAGCCTGGGTACAGCAGTCGCTGCCAAGTCTGCTGGTGAACCTCCTGATGCAGTTGATGCAGCAGGGCCCCCTTAGGCGTGAAGTTGCAGCGCTCCCGCCACACAAGTTCGGCGCAGCTCAGGGGCCTCACCCTCCACAGCGTCCGGCCAGCCTAACATCATCCAGCCTGTGATGCAGAGAGGCGGCACCCACCATTGGTAATCCCCTCCGTGCACCCGGGTGTAGTGATGGATCTTAGTATGCGATGCAGACCTCCCTACGTTGGGGCGCAGGAGCGCCTCTACTATTAACAGCTCCTAGGTGCGCAAGGCGGTCTTCTCACACAGGTCAGCAACGTGTCTCCATGCGACCTGCCAGACTTCACCACCAGGTACAGGCGATCGTCGCGCCTCAATGTCTACCGCCACAGCTCATCTACTCCACAGCTCCTCCGCATCCCACTCCAGGCTCCAGATGCAGGTCCAGCATGGCATCCAGGCTCCAGACGCAGGTCCAGCGAGGCATGCAGGCTCCAGATGCAGGTCCAGCGAGGCATGCAGGCTCCAGACGCAGGTCCAGCGACGCATCCAGGCTCCAGATGCAGGTCCAGCGAGGCATCCAGGCTCCAGATGCAGGTCCAGCGAGGCATCCAGGCTCCAGACGCAGGTCCAGCGAGGCATCCTGGCTCTCATCCTGGATGTTGGGTGGCTTGCAGGGGTTGTTGATGTGTGCTGCACTTGGCCCTGGCTGCTCCATTCTGCATTTATTTGGTTTTTATGCCTATTTTCTATTGGATGTTGACTGATAGGCTATTTTTTGCATTAGAGGCAAGAAAAACTCACGTTGGGCTGACTAACGTGAGTTTTTTTGCCACTAATGGGCCTATCGGTAGTTTTCGCCCGCTAACGCCGGATTTCCTATCGCCATCGCGCTGATGTTAGCAGCAGTTTTCACCACCGTTCCCTGATACTATCACCATGTAGCGACGGCTTGTTAATACGCCGCTAACATGGCGATAGTTTTCAGGGTTAGGCGGCGATAAAAAAACTGCCGCTAACTGGCGTTTGCGATAGGTATCGCCGGTCCTTGAGAATATCCCCACCAGTATTTTTGCAAAATAGCAAGAGAGTGCGGCTCTGTGACTGAGATAGGTGCCATAAGATCTTTTCCAGGAACTTACTACATCCTCTCCTTCACGAAAACTTTAAGATTCCTTTTCTCTAATGCCAAAAAGGTTCTGTAAGGCCAATCTGCCCAGCAAAGTGACAGACTCTATGTCTGGATGTCACATGGACTTTGTTCAAACATTGCTACCCACTCACCTGGATGCTTAGTACCAGGATACAGGAAACAAAGGAACAGGGGAAAACATAAATCAGAAGAACTCTCCCATGGGAATCTGAAGTCTTTCTTTCCTGATCTCAACTAATTACTAGAACACGCACTAAATTATTTGGATGACTCTTGCTTCAATTAGTAAGAGAATTTGTGTGGCCATCTTTGATGTATCTTTCTATGTTGGTAAAAGAGACAGAAGGGAAAACCACCACATTAACCGCCTCAAAATTGTTCTGACTATTATACCATACTACTGGAATTATATAATTTGTAAATGTAACAAAATGAAACAAAAGTGCTTATGTAATTGAAAGTGATCTTTTATAGAGTGCTCTCATACACATCTGGCCTAGTTTGCGCTTGTAAAATTGCAAATAAAAAAATATGTGCAAGATTTAGAGGTTGAGTTACAAAAGTAAATTTACCTGTGTACTCATGTGTGAATCTAATACGGCACCCAGGTGTAAATCTACACATTTTTGCTATGAGTGTAGATGTACCTGCCTCCACCCACTGGCGAAGCCTCCTACAGCACAATTTACGAGCATAAGTTTGCTAGTAGCAACTTTTCACGTGTAAGAGAGCACTGCACTGTGGCAGTGATCTCCCTATGGGACATATATGGAAACATTTTAAAGCATATTATTCTTTATAACAAAAAAAAGATTATTTTAATACAGAACACAAATGTAAACTAATTTAGAATATTCATGATAGACAGAGCTATTGAGGAAAAATGCTACAGCACATTAACTGACTAAATTAAATGAGTATTAAATAATTAAAATATATGCATTTAAATTATGAATATTTAATATGAATTTCATTTTGTTACAAGTTGTGAAGAGCAAATTTTGATATTTTTTTTAAAACCTCAGTTTAATTTGATAAGATTTTTAAATTACTTTCATTATTTTAAAAAATAATCATATATTTTTTGAAACTATAATGTGTAGAATTGTATATTTAATTTTTTTAATTTATTTAACATCATTTCATTAGGAGTGCTATTTTAAGGCCCTTTGTCCATTATTTTCTATTGGCGTGTTCCAATACCTGTGAGTGGCAATGTGTATTGGGCCAAAGAACATTTGCTACTGCTTTGTCACTTTAGGGCTATGGTCATTTTAGAACTGTAGTTTGTGAATAGAAATGGACTTACTCTTTTGTGGGTGGGTGTTTGTAGTTGCTTGTCTCTCACTAAACCTCACTTTACCTTTTTCTAAACGCTTCCTAGTTTGTGCTAAGTGTTTGTAAGAAATTGGGTCATTGGTTAAGAAGGTGGAAGACCCACTCAGGTGACAACAACAATCCTTGTCAGGGTGAACCACAAAAGTCGCTAAATTAACCTCTGGTAGCTTGGCATAAAGCAGTCAGGCTTAACTTGGAAGCAATGTGTAAAGTATTTATGAAGAACACAAAAAGCAATAAAGTGCAAACACAACACAAGAAAAATCACAAAGTGTTGGTCTCGCATTGCCATTTTTTACGAACGGTCGCGGGGGCGTGAAGAGCAAGAATCACCGGAGCTTCACATTGGTGGTCGTCGTGAGAACCAGAGTTACGACACAAAGGTGCCCGTTCACAGTGGAGAACAGCCCAAACTTCAGGATTTTCAACTTTAAATTTAGGAGGAGCTCGCAATTATGCTAGCCAAGGATCCAGTACCTGTGGGACATCTCTTGGGGATCAGACTCACTCCAGCTGAGGCTAGTAGCAGGGTTCAGGCAGGTCCAGTTGCATGTGATCAGTTGCACAGCGGTGTCTGGAAGCTTGTTCTGTCCCTGGAGGTCCTCCAACTGACCCTTGGAGTCACTCTGGGTATCCTGGGATATAGGCATGCAGGTCCTATCTTCCTTCTTCAGACAGCAAGGCAGCCCTTCAAGCAGCAAGGCAGTCCTTCTAGCAGGAGGGCAGTCCTTTTGAATCTTCCACAGGTCCAGGAGTGTCCTGAAGAGTGGTTCTAAAGGTCCTGTTTTGATACCAGGGGGCAGACTTTGAGTGGGGGAATTCCCTCACCTACTCCCAAAACTGGCTGTGGTCAGTTCTTCCTCTTCCCTTGGTCCTGGCTCCAAAGTGGTAACACCCCTCATCAGCCGAGCTAGCTTAAATCGAGTGACAAAGTGAGCAAGGGACCCATGTCTGGGCATACCCTGCAAACCTAGGGCATCCATCATCTGTTCTTTTTGTGTTTTTCACCCTAAGTGGGAAGGGTATGCCCAGACATGGGTCCACTGCTTGCTACGCCACCAGATTCAAGCTATCCTGGCTGATGAGGGATGAAACCCCGAAACAGGTCCTAGGATGCTTGTTTCTGGTCCAAGGGAGGACCTGGCCTGGCAGTTCGGACCGGTCTGTTCCCATGGGGAACAGGATCAAGACTAATTTGCTTATAGCTGGGTCTAAACAGGAATGGTGTGGTGTGCAAAAAAACAATGGATTTAACCCAGATCTGTGACTGGGGATGAATGTTCGATTGATTCAGCATTCTGCCCACCATCTGTTCTTTTTGCATTTGTCGTCCTAAGTGGGAAGGGTATGCCCAGACGTGGGTACCGTGCTCGCTACAACACCAGATTCAAGCTATCCTGGTTGATGAGGGGTGAAACCCCATAACCGGTCCTAGGATGCTTGTTTCTGGTCCAGGGAGGACCTGGCCTGGAAGTTCGGGCTGGACTGTTCCCATGGGGAACAGGGTCAAGACTGATTTGCATTTGGCTGGGTCTGAACTGGGGTGGCAAAGTGAGCTAAAGAACGATGATGGATTCAACCCAGATCTGCGACGGGGGGTGAGTGTCGGAAAAGTTTCAGTGCTCCGTCCATCATCTCCTTGTGTTTGCTTTGTTCACCCTAAGTCGACAGGGTATGCTGAGACATGGGTCCCTTGCCCACTTTGCCACTGTATGCAAGCTAGCCTGGCTGATGAGGGGTGTTACCCCGAAACCGATCCCAGGATGCTTATTTCCAGTCCATGGAAGACATAGCTTGGCAGATCGGGCTGGACTGTTCCCATGAGGAACAGGGTCAAGACTGATTTGCATATGGCTGGGTCTGAACTGGAATGGCATGGCTTGCAAAAAAACGATGGATTTAACCCAGATCTGTGACTGGGATTGAGTGTCTGAAAAGTTTCATTGCCCCGTCCACCATCTCCTTGTGTTAGCTTTCTAAAAATGCCATTTTCAAAATTGGACTTTACCATTAAAGAGCATTTTGAGTCATTTTAGTGTAAAAAGCATATCTCTCTCTGCTTCCAGTTCGAAGTTAGCACTTATTAAATGTTAAATGTTAGGATAACCAAATGTTAGCCTGTGGGAGAGATAGGCCTTACAACATTGACAAATTACTTAAAGAGTTTTTCACTGCTAGGACATATAAAAAGGTAACCACACATGCTCTACATTGTAAATAGTATGCTCCCGGCCCTAGGGATGATTAGGGCGTACCTTAGGGGTGGCTTACAAATATTGAAAAGGAAGGTTTTGGCCTGGAAAAAGACTTAATTTGCCAGGTCAGTTTAAATGTGCAATAGAGACTGCAGTGGCTGGCCAGAGACATGTTTTAAAAGGCTACTTAGTGGGTGGCACAAACAGTGCTGCTGCCCACTAGTAGAATTTAGTTTACAAGACCTGAGTACATGTAGCACCATTTACTAGTGACTTAAAAGTAAATTAGTTAAATAAATGTGCCAATTGGGTGTAGTCCAATTTTACCATGTCTAAGGGAGAGATCACAACCACTTTACCACTGGTTAGCAGCCAACAAAAACTGGTTAGGCAAAGGAAGGAAAATATCTGTGTGGACCCTGCAGCAAAGGCCAGATCCAATGGTATGATCCAATGGTATTCTTCATGTTGTAGCTGCTCCAGCTTGTCTCCTTCATATTTACTACTAAAATAAAGGCTTACAAGTGCAGAGATCTCCACCACTATGGCAGAGATCTCAACACAAAAAACTTCACATACTACAAAATGCAGTTTGTGATTAGGCCCTTTAAAGTTTCATAAATGTATATATCTCAAATATAACACAACGTAATACTCAGCTGTATCCTTCCAACTGGTTTAAACATCAAACTGCATTTCAAAACTTATACAGACATGTAAAGTTATGGCTCAAGGTTTCGCAACCTTTCATGAAATATGCTCCTTATTATGGTTCAAAAGTGGTAGCCGGAACCAGGAATGAAAGAGCGGAGTGCCCTGAACACATCCATTACTGGACAGAGAACCTATATCACGGATGTTAGTGGTTCATTTTTAAATATACACTCAGAAGTTCTTCACACTGACTTAGAAGTGTCAGAAAGAGGAAGAATGTTAACATTCTGCAAGTGTACAGCATTTACATCCCACACATGGTACAGTGCTGCACTATGTGCCAAAGAAGACTGAAGAATATGGCTGTGAAGGAACACATTTTATTTGGACACAAACAAATACTCCATTAATATGCTCTAGCTTACTGTAGAGGAAGGTGATCTGCCCTTACAAAGGTTGGTGAGATGATGTGGTTATATACCACAGTGGTGGGAGATAACCTTGCACCTCAAGGCTAATATGTAGTATTACCTGCCACCAATATAATAGCTAGGCAAGTTCCATTTCATGAGGGAATGATCCCTGACCATGCTAGGTCATTGTATAGTGTGTGCATAGAAGGTAATACTAGTGGGTGAGTGACAAACATTCAAGAAAAATAACATCACTCAGAGTAAAACAGTATAGAAATGATGTGCAAAACATTTTAATACAAGCCACATCGTCAAGGGACAAGCCACAAATATTTCTTTCATGATCCAGTGCTAGGCCCCGAAAAAGTAAATACACTAAACTAACCAACCATACCAAACTGAATTAAAATGCATTGTAACCCCTATTTTAAACAAACTGCTTTCTTCCTTACGGTACAATTTAGGATCTCACAACCCACCTCTTTGCATTTTTTCCACCATCGTCAGCATTAAACCCCCCAACCCCTTCATTCTGTTGTTCCTCTGCCATGGAAGGACATATCTGTAAGTCAAGCTGCTAATTAACTGTCTGCCATATTTAGGATTTATTTAGACAGACCATCTACTATGGCGGAGGTAGTACTATCTGCTGTCCTTCAGTTCTCTATTGGCAGTTTCCCATCCTCCAATGACCAACAAACCTCCAACAAGTGTGTTATGGGGGACACTCATCCACCAAATATAGAGTGGTTCATCATCACAGTGTGATGCAGGTACCATTCAAATGGAGGACAGATAAGGCAGACAGGTTTACAACAGCAGTTGTGTCCATCAGAATTTGAGGGACACATCCATCAACACACAACTGTTCAAAATCAGCTCATTTCCAACACTTGCAATTGCCACCATAAAAGACTATCCAGAAGCAAACTTGACCATTTACCACTCACCACACACAGAAGCATCCAAACTCCTGCTATAATGCAAATATTGGCATGGCTGGCTCTGGCACGTACAAACACAATTGCTCTATCTCAAAATAATCAAACCTCTGCTAACTCCGAGACCCCAATTCCCTAATGCAACTGTGAATAATGGAATATTCACTGATTTATGCTACCAGAAATCAGAGACACCACTCACCATTCCCTATGTAATGACAATCTACCATTTCCTCACTCTAGGACCCCATTCTCCTTACCACAACTCCCATTAGGAACCCATTCAAACAGGTGTGCTATCTAAATTGTGCTGCAACTCACATCATTCCCTATGACAGGGCAACATATATCAAGTTACTCATCCCACCATAAGGATGGTGTGGGAGGGATGGGCGGAAACAGAAGCGAGGAGGCCATATGTGTGTAATATTGGAGTGGTTTTTTATTCCAAATTATTAATTTAAAGTATACAATTGGAGTTATCTCCAAATAATATATCAATGCATAACAGTGGGGTTGTTTTCCCAGGTAATGTCTCTAGGTGAGTAGACGTTCTTGCACTTATTTCTTCTTCTTACGGGTCCCTCTAGGCGTTCCGGCGTTCTGGAGGGGTTCCCAGGAGGCTGGTCAAGGGAGCAGAATAAGAGAGAGAAAGGAACGGTAAGTATGGCTGTAGCCTTGCGGCGACTTAATGTGGCAACTCTTCACCACACCAACGTGGAGGCAATTGTGCAAAAAAAAATATATATATATTTATACAGCAGCCGATCGTTGTGTGTCCGGATGTCACACTCTCTTCCTGCACTTTTTGTTTCCTTCGGTTTTACCTGTGTGCTTTACGAGAGAGGGGGGGTAGAGTTTGATTGAGCCAGTGCAAAGATGTGAGGAAAAAAGGAAAAAAAAACAAAATCATGAAAACCCCAAAGAGATTTGCAGGGACGTTGTAAAAGACTCGGTACCTCGACCCACCTCCCAACCTCCCCACCTCTTTTACCCTCTTTGGTTTCACGTACCGACTCTTGTAGCAACTCTCCAGAGTATGTGCCAAAAACAATGTGCCAATCCAGCTGTTAGTGCCCCAACGGAAAGGTTGGGGCACTAACAGCTGGATTGTCATGTTCTTTCCTCCCTTCTGGTACAATAGCCCTTGTTGCACAAAAAATTGAGGACCTACTTGATGAGGGCCTTCCTGTTCTGTGGCTTGTTTCCATGCTTCTTGCAGATTAAGGTCTTCTCGTTGGGCGGAATGAAAGTTTCTATCCTGGCTCCACAGTTCACATCCATTATTAGTTAAGACCAATTGAGTCCAGCTCTTCTTCTCTTTTCTTTTCTGCTTTCGGCTTTTCCATTATTTTCCTATGGTCCATTCATGATCCTGGACCTGTGAAAAAAGGGTCTGTTTCTCTCCACTCAGCTCCTTCCTTCCAATTCTCGCTCAGTAGACTGTCTATATGGGGGTAATCATTACCTGGTGAAGGAAATGACCCGATTCGGGTCACCCGGGCCACCCAAGACCCCCTCTCAGCCTTCCATACGAAATGAAGAGTCAGTCAGACAGTAGAGAATACAAACCAATATCTGTTTATTCAGAGTACGCTCAGAGCGGAGCCCTGTCTGCCCAGTTGCTAAGGAGTGCTGCAGAGGGACTGACATCAGCAAGCATAACGATACATTAAATACACTTCGAAACCAATGAAAGCACGCCCACCATTGAATTTTCCAGAGAGATGCAGCTGGACAGTAAATTACAAAGGAGTAAGTTTCAATTCTGAGGCCGGGCACACATTATCTACCATTCAAGTTTACTCTGCCTGTGCCCGCTACTAGACAAGTGGGAGAAGGCGTACATCTAAAGGGAAAGGCATGCGCTAATAAGGACAGTGCATTCATTAGTATGGCAGAACTCAGCTCTGAAGAAACATAACCAAGAGAAGGCCGTTTCTCAGAAATAGCAAAGAATTAGTTTTGATCACGATACAAAATGGCGCCTATACACAAAATGGTACAGCGAATGCTAACTTACATAAAACCAGGCAAAAACATAATTTTTATTCCAACAGACCCTCCTTTTAGCATGAGCTAAGCAATTTTTGTGTAATAATGAGAAAGACATATAAGTCAACAAATCATGGATACATTTTTAGGAGCACTCCATATTCTCAGCTTCAGGAAGGAAATGGTAAGGAGGGAAGAGGTCTCGAAAATACCCTCATCTATTTGCATGAGGTCTTCGAGTTCTTTCTGAAGCATGATTGTTGCATTAGTATCATGAATTGATATTCTCTTAGGAGTGAAGAGGATGGTGCAATAAGAGCAACATAAGGGAAGACACTGGACTAAAACACAGCAAGAAACCAAAATCACAATGAAATAGATCACCTTTTCAAGGATCCAACCCCATCCACCAAGCAATGACCAACTCCAATTCCCACTCTCCATTCCTTTCACGTTTTCTAGAATGTCTAAAATGTGTTGGGTAATATTTGTTTCCATATTAGTTATCCCGACTACACACTGGTCTCCTACTACTGCGCACAAACCACCGCTCTTAGCTAGAATGAAATCAACAGCATATCTGGTCTGTTTGGAGTATATTCGCATATTTTTTAATTGGGTGGTGATGTCACACAAAGCTACTACTGTGGAGTTCGACAGTATCTGTAGCTTACATCCAAAATATTCTCTAGCTCTTTCACCTCTGTCCATAGCGGTAACACCAAAGTTAATAATTGAGGAGAGAATATACCCAAAGGTGATACCATTACTATAATTATTGACTTCCAAATCCTTCACTCCATCACAGAACTCTGCAGTCAATGTTCTTTTTACCCACCATATATTTGGCTTACTGTACTTACAAGGCACACCTAAAGGGAGCAGCATTCCTAGAGCAATATCATCTGCACCATTATGAACATTTGAATAAGTACCATTAGACAAAAATAAAATCCTGGGTGTGCATAAAGTGGACCTTGATAATCTACAGGAGCATATCTGGTGTTTATTCTGAGCGTACTCAGATCCTTCTTTTTCACTAGAGACATTGTATTTTTGAACAATATTATTCCAGAACAATTGACATACAAGAATGCATCAGTACTGTTTACTATCGGACAACATGCAGGATAATATCCAGCTTTTCGGGTAACCATTAAATCTTGGTAATGCCAGCCCAATAAGGTAATGTTCTGCTCTCTCATATACAGATTATCACAATATGTATTATTGTCACAACCCAAATATCCCTTTCCTCATGGCTTCCTGTAATATAGACAAGGACCAGGATACCCCATTCCAAACTCACCCCTTACCTCTACGAATAGGGCTGGGCGGGTATACGTATAATTGACCAGCGACAATGGGTAAGCAGTCCATAAGCTTGTAACATATTGAGTGGGATAACAAGCTGTACCTTCTCCAAAAAATCTTTTATGTGTATCTAGAAAGACATTACTCGGGGCTGTCCTTTTGGTGCGCATTTTAGAAACAACCTTATGTTTAGTACATGACGGTGCATCTTGATCACATTCCATAACCCAGGACACCCCACCCAAAATCAATAGCAGTAATACCACAAGAACAATACACAATATTTTTCTTTTTGTAGACCAGAATATATGTATAGGGACAGGGGAAATCACTGGCTGCTCTTCATCAGCAACCATCCTGCCAAAGGGATGCATGGTAAACGATTAAGCAAAGGGGGAAGGGGCCAAAATGCCAGCAAGAAAATGATACAAGTTCCCAGTGTCCATCAGAGTCTCAATGGTACAGGCTCCTATTGTTCATCAAAATGTTGGCGTTCTTGAGCACCAGCGGTGGAGCTTGCTCTGTCCTAAGCTCGGGTTCCCACGTCGACCAGGATAAGATACCCCCAGGGGGATACTTTCGATCTATCCTGTCCAATGTTCAAACAGTGCACAAATCTCGCCTCGCCCTAAACTAGCTCCGTTGGTACTATAGCAAAGTATACCCTAACTTACACAGTCCATCCCTAACTAATCTGACTCCTCATTTGGTGCACTGTTCCTCAGCCAAGGGCGCAAATTATACCTAGTAACTCCAGGCACAGAGGGATCAGTGAAAAGGGGCTCCTGGATAGCCCATACTTCCAGAGGTACTGCTGCATTCAGCACTTCATCATTCTCCTCATCCGTTTTGGTCCAGTTTAGCCTGGCATCACTGAAGGTGACAAACTGAGGCACCGTCTCGCACTCAGAGTCCCCTACTCAATCATTTACCCACTGGTCATAGGGCAAGGGTAGAGGTATCCGGCGACAATGAGTCACGTGAACCAAGTTCTTTCGACCATCAATTTTGACTGCAGTACGTGTAGCCAGGAGGACCTGCTTTGGCCTCTTCCACCGCGGCTCCAAACTCTTCTTTCGCTGAAAATTACGAATGAGGACATAATCACCAGGCTGAATATCGTGTCCGGGCCCCTCTGGCGTAGCTGGCAGGGCTTCCCGGACCTGTTGGTGAATAGAACGCAAATTTTCAGTTAACTGACAAAGGTAATCGATCAACAATGGATACTCAATATCAGTAATCCGCCGAAGACGCGGGACGCCCCAGACATTTTCCGGGCGTCCAAACACGACCTCGTATGGTGACAATCCTGTCCTAGAAGGTGCTGTTGTTCTTGGCGACAAAAGCGCTAATGGTAAAGCATCTGGCCACTGTAACCCTGTTGTCTCCTGAATCTTTGCCAATTTCAGTTTGAGAGTACCATTGTACTTCTCAACCAAACCTGCTGACGGCGGGTGGTTAGCGGAATGAAACTTCTGCTTTATGTGCAAACCATCACAAATTAACTGAATGACCTTGGCATTAAAATTACTTCCGTTATCACTGCAAATCAAACGGGGCAAGCCGAAACGAGGAAAGAACTCCTTCTGGAGTACCGTTGCAGTCGTAACGGCTGTATTATCTTTAGTGGGATAAGCCTCAACCCATTTACTAAAAGCACAGACAACCACCAAAACATACATCAAATTATTGCACCGATCCAATTCTTTGAAATCCATCTGAAGGACTTCAAAAGGGAAAGTGGGTGGTGCAAAGTTACCGGGTGGGATAGGGGTACCTTTTCCAGGATTGTGCATCATGCCCACCATACAATATTTCACAAAATGGGCTGCTGATATTATCGTTCTGCCATACAGGGTCTAACAACTTGTAAATACCCTTAGCACTACTATGGGCTGGGCCATGGGCCATCGTAACTACAGGGAGAACATATGCATCTGGAAACATCCATCTCTGCTTCCCTGACTTGTCAATCCAACATCCCTCATCGTTCAATTGTGCTGTACTTTCTTGCCACAGTGCTAATTCTTCTATTGTGGCCTCTCTTTTTATCTCTTTCACATTCTCAAGTGTATTCTCAAACATGGTAACTTCAGGCACCCATCTAGCGGGCCCTGCTACAAACATTCTTTTAATTTTTGTTGGGGCTGTTTCCTTAGCTATCTGATCTGCAAATGCATTTCCCCTACCCACATCATCAGTAACTTTCCGGTGAGCGCTACACTTTACTATAGCCACTTTCTTAGGGAGTGTCAAAGCAGACAAAAGCCTCAATATAAGATGCCCATGTTGAATCTTGGCGCCGTGCGAAGTAAGGAACCCTCTCTCAGTCCAGAGTCGCCCGGATTTATGGGTGACTCCGAAGGCATACTGGCTGTCAGTATAAATATTGACAACCAGTCCCTCACTCAATTCGCAAGCTCTTAACAAGGTAACAAGCTCCACAGCTTGGGCCGATTGATAGGGAACTCGTGATGTCTCAACCACCGTACGCAGCGTAGTGATAGCATATGCAGCAGTTGTAGTGCCATCTGATAGTTTAAAACAAGAGCCATCGACATACAGTTCCCCTTGTGGGTCAGATAAGGGAACATCAGTCAGGTCTACCCGTCCCTTCGTCTCTTCTTCCGTCCGGAAGATACAGTCATGTTTATCCATCTCATCATTCTCAGAAGGGAGGGGCAGTAACGTGGCTGGATTCAGAGTGGCACATCTTTTAATCGTGATGTGTTTGGCAAACAAGGTTAATTCATAGCCAGTCTGACGTGCACTGGTGAGGTGCTGTGTCTTAGTCTTATTCAAAAGCGTGTCCACAGCATGGGGTACCATGACCGTGAGATCAGTATCAAGTCCGAGTCCAGCCGATTGTCTGATAGAAACGGCCACAGCCGCGACCGCTCTTAGACAGCTCGGGAGGGTTCTTGTGACAGGGTCAAGAACAGCAGAGAAATAAGCACACAGCTGTTGCTTATCTCCAAATTTTTGTGTTAAAACAGAAAGTGCGCAACCAGCCATCTCATGGACGAACAATACAAACGACTTGTTATAATCGGGGGTGCCGAGTACTGGAGCTGAACAAAGTGCAGTTTTTAATTGCTCAAAAGACTGCTGACATTCAGGCGTCCAAGGCAGGGGCTCATGCACGTCTTTAATGGTTAGTGCAAGCAAGGGTTTGATTAATAGCGAGTAGTTAGGGATCCACTGGCGACAATAGGAAGTGATACCTATAAAAGCGTGCCCTTCTTTCTGTGTTTGTGGAACGGGCATTTTAACAATGGTACTGATGCGCTCAGGAGTCAATCTCCTACCCTCCTTCGACAGTAGGTGACCTAAATAGGTGGCTTCCTGTCAACAATATTGAACTTTAGAAAGAGACACCTTATGTCCGTGTCGGGCCAAATGCAACAACAATTTAACTGTACTATCTTTGCAACCTTGTTCTGTGTCAGAAGCGATGAGTAAGTCATCAACATACTGCACCAATACATTACCGGAGGGAAGCGATAGGGAATCCAACTGACTCTTGACTTATAGTCAAAGCTTGACTATAAATACTTGGACTTTCATTATTGCCTTGAGGAGCTCGACAGAACCTAAAGCTCCTACCAGCTAGTGTAAACCCTAACGAATACCTCCTATCCGGATGAATAGGAATACTAAAGAAAGCATTTTACAGGTCAATGACAGAGAAGAATTTTGCAGTAGAGGGAATCATTGTCAAAAGAGTAGTAATGTCAGGGACCACTGGAAACTGCAGAACCACTATTTTTATTAACCTCACGCAAATCAATCACAAAACGATAGACATCTCCTTGATCATCACCTGAAGGCGTCTGTTTAAGATTGGGGAGGATAGGACTATTACAAATATTGGCTGTTGTCTCCTCAACCACTACCTTCTTGATCAAATCCTGAATAATTTGCAATAAAGCTCGTTCTCCTGCCTGTGGTATTTTACACTGAGGGATACGAGGAAAAATAGCACCAATCCTTAACCTGTATCGAAACTGGTGGTATCTGCAGCAGCCCCACATTGGTATCACCTGTCGCCCACAAAGTGGATGGAACATCTGCAAATTCAACAAGAAGAGGCACATCTTTGGACAAACACTGTTTAGCACGTGCTACATTGGGGCCCATTGTCATATAGACACCTGCCGGGGAGCAATAAATGGTAGAATGAATTTCTTCAACAAATCCAAGCCCATCAAATTTTCACCACAATTAGATGTCAACAAGAATGGCGAATCCGCAGTGAAATGACCAATAGTCAACGCAAGAGGTTTGGAAATGGGGCATACAACCAGTACCCCAGAAAAACCAACCGACACATTATGGCCAGACAAAGCCGCCCCAGGGACCATATTTCTAGAAACAGAACTTTTGTCGCACCTGTGTCCACCAAAAATGTCTTAGTTGAACCTCGCAGTTCTGCTGTTACATAAGGACTGCGCTGGTCTACAGGTATCAGAACTGGCCCCTCACTCTGTCCCTGGCTGTCCTAACTGTAAGACATTCCTGTCACTTCCTCCATGTCATAATCATCATGGTAATACTGTCCATCACGAGAGTCATCAAAGTAATTATTATCAGAACGACTCTGTGAGGCTGCAGCACTCTGAGCCCTATCTGACAAACCAGTTCGACGACCCCACGCACAAGAACCTTACCCTCTCGGGACCGCTACCTTCTGCAAAAGCACGGGACACTCGCTACGCCAATGTCCCTCCTCTTTACAATACGCACACTGATTCGGACCCAAAGGCGTAGTTGTTGGATGCCTACTAGTGCGTGGAAGCTGTCGGGCAGGACCACCACGTCCTCTCCCATTCCCTCTAAAAGCCTGCTGTAACAACACCTTCGTCTTTAAATCCTTATGGGGCATATTATCAAGGATCTGCGAAATTTATCGCAAAGCGCGCTTAGCGCTGTTTTTTTTATCGCCGGCTATCGCTGGATTTCCTCGCCGTGATAGCGTGGTATTATCAACGCGTATCGCAAAGGCGATAGGAAATCCAGCAATAGCGTGTAAAACCAGCAATAGCGTGAGAATTCCAGCGCTAAATCAACAGCACTAATGAAAAGCTTGCTAATAGGCAAGTGTATACTTAACCCAACAATCCACCCCCCATTGACAAGATGGTTAAGGCAAGTTTTTTTCAGGCGTTAAGTTCCAGCGATAAGCGCGGTTAGCGCAAATTTTCCTATCGCTTCGCGGGCATTGATAATAGGGGGAAGTTGTGTTTGCGACTGTTTCAATGGAGTTTTAGTCAGGAACGCCTACTTTGCATGTCATTAGCGATATATATCGCTGACATGCTTAGAGGTAAGAAAACGGCCGCTATCGCTAATAAACTCACGCTAAGGCCCGTTAGCTGCAGCTTGTTAATAGTGTGATAAAAATATCGCCGCATTAGCAGCAGAAAAGTGCCGCTAACGCGGCGATAAAGGGCTTGATAATATGCCCCTATGTCTCTTCTCTGTCCTCTCCTTTTCCTAATTGTCCCTATGCTCATAATATTGTGCCATATTCAAAATAACAGAGGGGGAAGAGGTAGACCAAGTACTCTCAGAAGCCTGCATTCGAGTCGCAATTTCGGGAAGCAAGTTAGAAACAAATCTATTGACAAACAATTGAACACCTCCCTCAACGGACAAATCCTGTCCACTATAATCCAAAAATGTACCTTCAAATTGGGTAAAGAAATCAGACACACTCTCATCTTTCTTCTGTCGACAGGCTGATAATTTATCCCAGTCTACCTTTCTCAGCGGAATAAGAGAATGCATATACGTAATTATGCGGCCTGGCAACGCTAAAAGTTTCGCTTGAGTCTTATCACCGGGTTTTCTTTCCTGATCCCATGCCTTAATTTGATCCCAAATACCACGCAACTCCGGAACATGATCTTGAGTATGAACCTGCCTCCAAATATCAACCGGATCAAGAAGACCAAAGAACATTTCAATATCAGCAAGAGTCATCACAGTTGAGGAAGCAGCTTCAGTCAGTTCTTTATAATAGGCAGTAGGATTTTTCCTAGGATCTGGTAAATGAGTTTTAAGAGATAAAACCTCACTTCTTTTCCACGGAGTATAAACCCATTGTTCTTGAAACCGAGCCGCCACAGCCGCTCGAGTAACATCACCTCGCCCATCCGTTTCCTCTGGTATCTCAGGGTGATATATAGGATGAACCTCTCTCATCGGAAACTGAGACACCGACCTGGGACTTTTCTCATGCAGTCTTCCCCTATAAGCTATTATTGTCGTAACATTGGCAAAGACTTGGTCCGGCCCCAGCTCGCAAATATACACTCGATCTCTTATGTCATATAAAACTTGAGGTGCCTCCGCTTCAAAGTGCTGTTGCCAAAGACCAATCAGAGTAGCAGACATATGTTTGGGGGCATGCTGCTGTATAAAGGGTTCAAAATCTTTCATAGTCGCCCAGACATGCTCTACACTATAAATAGGGTTACGGGCCCACTGTGCAGCCTGATTAGCTATTACCTTTTTCTCTTCATCCCCCACATCAGATTGCACTAACGGTCCCATGCGCTCCTTAAATTTCATCCAATCCCTGTCCTAAAATCCACGCACTAGTGTCCCACTACCTACTAACGTCGGAGGATGAAAAATCACAGTGGGAGAAGCAACAGGCACTATCGTCGCTGGGGGCTGTGTCATGGGGGAAAGAGCTGGTGAAAGGGTAGCTGAGACAATAGGTACAGCGGGAGTACTAACAGTCACAGTTGCCACAGACGGCAAAGAAACAA
This sequence comes from Calotriton arnoldi, assembly GCA_963921515.1. Classification (NCBI taxonomy): domain Eukaryota; kingdom Metazoa; phylum Chordata; class Amphibia; order Caudata; family Salamandridae; genus Calotriton; species Calotriton arnoldi. The sequence continues at coordinate 933,268 of CAWUFW010004867.1, read as the reverse complement.
AAAGAAGGGAAGGAGGAGGAGCCAAAGCCATAGCTGTCGAAACAACAGCAATAGATGCAGGGACAGAGACAGTGAAAGCAACTGTAACAGGCGGCTGTGAAGGCACCGGAACAATGGGATATATTCTTTGCGGGGCATATGGAGGTGGGGGTTGGGTATCTAATACTTCCTCCACAAAAGCGTCATCTTCTTCCTGAACCTCCTATCTTCACATTCAACACCCTTTTCCTGTTTCTCCCTATCATATGCTACAGCCTTCTGGGTCAATGTCTGAATTCTTCCTTTCCGGGCCTCTTTTTCTGCCTTCAATCACCGCTGTCTACCTACTTTCTGCCATGTTCTGAGGGAATCAAACACAGACTGCCTACTTCTTTTCTTAAACAACTGTTCTTGCAAATACTCAATCTTTTGTTCATCAAACGTGCCCGTCAACGGCCACTGCAACTCGGCATTGTTCCTCGTATATTTGTGCCATAATGTACTAAACATAATAGGGCCAAGACCATGCTTCAAATACATATCAAAATTGGGAGTGCCTTCTGGAGGTGCTGGCTGAGCTTCTTCCAATCGAGCATCTGCAGAACAACAGCGGCAGCACAAAGAAATCAATTTGCTAACATTAGGCATCTTCAAACATTCACTATTTTATGCCTAACAAAACAAATACAAATACTTCTTATCCAAAGACGGCCCTTAGACCGCACCAAATACAAACCAAAAATGGTACCATATCCACAAAGAAATAAAAAAAACTCACCTGATATATGGAGGTCAAACGAATTTATTCTCCACTGCCGACTCTTCAGACCAAACGGTCAGATCCAAGGGTTTTGCCGTTTAGGACTCCAGTCGGGATGACCACTGGGCGAGGCACCGTCCGGCAGGACAGAAGGGGCAGCTGCGAGTATCAGGAACTCTTCGTGCAGGGATCCCTGATCCGTCCGTCCGACCCAACGATGGCCTCGACCTCCCCCCGTCCGCAGAAGGGGAAGGGCCACTCACCCGATGGAGTCTCTGTTCGGGCGCCAACTGAAGGAAATGACCCGATTCGGGTCACCCGGGTCACACAAGACCACCTCTCAGCCTTCCATACCAAATGAAGAGTCGGTCAGACAGTAGAGAATACAAACCAATATCTGTTTACTCAGAGTACGCTCAGAGCGGAGCGCTGTCTGCCCAGTCGCTAAGGAGTGCTGCAGAGGGACTGACATCAGCAAGCATAACGATATATTAAATACACTTTGAAACCAATGAAGGCACACCCACCATGGAATTTTCCAGAGAGATGCAGCTGGACAGTAAATTACAAAGGAGTAAGTTTCGATTCTGAGGCCGGGCACACATTATCTACCATTCAAGGTTACTCTGCCTGTGCCCGCCACTAGACAAGTGGGAGAAGGCATACATCTAAAGGGAAAGGTATGCGCTAATAAGGACAGTGCATTCATTAGTATGGCAGAATTCAGCTCCGAAGAAACATAACCTAGAGAAGGCTGTTTCTCAGAAATAGGAAAGAATTAGTTTCGATCACGATACAAAATGGCGCCTATACACAAAATGGCGCCGCAAATGCTAACTTACATAAAACCATGCGAAAACATAATTTTTATTCCAACACTGGTCTAGAGGTCCAGGCAATTTTGGGATCAGGCCTACCCGCAAGGGGACGGGGCGGAGGGTTGATGCTGGATGGATACTTCTGCCATGGGTATGTCTTGCTATCCCCATGGATACACTGTATTTTAACGACTCCGTTCATATGAGGAAACCCTCTGAGAACAGCTTGGGGTCTAGGTACGCTTTTCAAACATCCTGTGTCAATCAGAGCTTCTTTCGGCTCCCCATTAACCATCACCTTCCTATGATAAGGGAGTGTGTCCTCATTAGTCGAGCAATAGAGGGCTCGAATGTACCCCACATCCTTTTTTTTCTTCCCTCTGAGGGCACGAACAAGTGATATGGCCAAAAGCCCCACACTGAAAGCATTGGGGTCCCTGGTGGGGTGGTGGTCGGGGTGATGTAGGCAAGGGTCCTGGGACTAGGGTTACGGTATCCGGTTTCCGGGGGTTAGGGAGGGGCTTAGCAGATTTAGATGGAATGTTTCCAGGACCCTTCTTCCCATCCCTTTTGCAGTTCCTGGGCTCTGTTGAAGGCAGTAGCTATTTCTACGGCCTTCTCCAGAGAGAGGTGGGCATGTTATGTAAATGTAAATAAATGTAAAGCCGTATTTGTAAAGCGCGAACTACTCACCCTTACGGGTCTCAAGGCGCTGGGGGCCGTCGTGGAAATTAAGTGAGCTATTGCCCAGAGTCACATGGTGCTGAGCTGAGCTGCCGCCGGAGCCGGGGATCGAACCGTGAACCCTGTGCTCCGAAGTCAGCTGCCCTGGCCGCTGCACCACACCTCTCCACCACACCTCTCCACATGTTGACGGACCCATCGTTGTATGGGTGGATGTAAGGAAGTGAGAAACTGTTCCAGATATATCTTCTCCAATATTTCTTCTTTGGAAGATGTTAAGGGTTTGAGCCATCTCTCGATCATATCTCTTATCCTATAATATAGAGCCCTGGGAGTTTCCTGCTGTCCTTCCTTGATTTGTCTTAGCCTGATCCTGTACGTTTCTTCATCTATACCCATGCGTTCCAGGATACTCCTTCTTATCTCATGATATTGGGAAGTGCCGAGGGGATTGGCTGCTTGGTATGCTGACTGGAGGTCTCCGGCCAGAAGAGCGCCCAGATATTGTCCCCACTTGTCTTCAGGCCGCATGGCGGCTCTGGCCATTCTCTCAAAATCAGAGAAGAAGAAGTCTGGGTCTTCCCCTGGAACATATTTTTGTACTACTACAGAGGGTAGGGTGGTGTGGCCTCGCAGCCGTCCAAGCACCTCTGCCAACTTCACTATTACGGTTTCCTGCATCTGACCTTGTTCTGTTAGGGTCTTGTGCAGTTTATCTCGGTCTGCCTTGGCTACCACCAGGAATCTCTCCATGATTTTCTCCAACCTTTCCTGCCCTTCCACCATTTTGGTTACAATGGCCTCCATTTCCTCTGATCCCACTTCTGACACCACCTGTGGGAGGGATGGGTGGATACAGAAGCGAGGAGGCCGTATGTGTGTAATATTGGAGTGTTTTTTTATTCCAAATTATTAACTTAAAGTATACAACTGGGAGTTCTCTCCAAATAATATATCAATGCATAACAGTGGGGTTCTTTTCCCAGGTAATGTCTCTAGGTGAGTAGAAGTTCTTTCACTTATTTCTTCTTCTTTCGGTTCCCTCTAGGCGTTCTGGTGTTCTGGAGGGGGTCCTAGGAGGCTTGTCGCGGGAGCAGAACAACAGAGAGAAAGGAATGGTGAGTATGGCTGTAGCCTTGCGGCAACTTAATGTGGCAACCCTTCACCACACCAACGTGAAGGTAATTGTGCAAAAACAAAAATGTATATGTATATAGCAGTCGATTGTTGGGTGTCTGTATGTCAGACTCTCTTCATGAACTTTTTGTTTCCTTCGGTTTTACCTGTGTGCTTTACGAGAGGGGGGTAGAGTTTGATTGAGCCAGTGCAAAGACGTGAGGAAAAAAAACAAAATAATGAAAACCCCAAGATTAGCAGGGATGTTGTAAGAGACTCAGTTCCTTGACCCACCTCCCAACCTCTCCACCTCTTTTACCCTCTTTGGTTTCACGTACCACCTCTTGCAGCAACTCTCCAGAGTTGCAGCGGCTCCAGCACGTCCTCAGGGGACCACCACTCCTTGCTCCACACGTCCGGAGTTCCCTCAGCTTCGGCTTCTCCTGCATTGGCGTCCTCCTCAATGGCGTCTTCCCTGGCGGCGTCTCTCCTGGCGGATTCTCTTTCCGCTGCTGCTTCTCTGGTGACGTCCTTCCCAGCTGCATCTTCCCCAGTGGCCCTCGTCAGTTTCCTCTTCTCCTTTTCTCCTCCTCTCAATATTGTGGATTGGGTAGGCCACGGCACACCCCCACTTCCAGATTGGTCCGTTTGTTGTGCTGTTTCTTGTTCGCCCTGAGAAAATGAATAACAGTCCGTATTCATTGTTTGGTTTCTCTTCCAGCCTTTGCCATCAGTGTCAGGACTCGAGAGGAATGGAGACCACTGCATCGACTCAGATAGTAAGTTGGGGTTTGGTGTAGGGGTTCGGGCCATTTTCTTACAGACGGCCCACTCGAATTACTATCATGTAGCTCATACTAATCCTGAGAAAGCAGTATGCATAGTGCATAGCCAGTAGCACTCTATCAAGGCACACATACACTTATGCCATACTAGTCACAAGGCTGGCAGGTGTAAAGTGCACATACTCCTCTACTTTGTGAGGAAACCCCACATCCATTGCCCCATGTACACTAAAGTGGGACTGGTCACAGATAGATCTACTTGCAGGCAGGGCCGGCTTTAGCGCTGGTGGCGCCCAGTGCCACAATGTTAGTAGGCGCCCCCAATGACCACCTCCACCACGGATTCTCTCACTAGCACCCTTTAATAGTGACCAAGTCTCCAGAACCATTCTCTCTCAGATGCATTGAATTAGTTATATAGCACCACTCATACCAGTAAAGGATGTTGGAGCACTTTGCATCACACACACATTACACAGAGACAATCGATCATACGTGTGTAAATCAGTATATAGGAAATGTTACATAAGCCAAAGGACTAAAAGTGTAATGGTCACATGTCATCCATACTGGTAGGCAGTATAGTTTAGGAGTGCTTGGTGTGGAGAAGCACAAACTCATAGTCGAAATAGAAACAGCATAGTTGCAAGTTTTCTTTAATAATAAGAAGCGATTTCTACCCAAATTAACCCTTTTTGCAACATTAATCGATGCTGTAATGTATACTTTGCAGTGTGTATGCAGTTCTATAATGAAAGTTAATAGCTCACTGTTCTATATTAGGACTTTGTTATAAATTGCAAGTAACAAAACGATGTCTCTGTTAAAAGCAGTAACCTGCTGATCTATTTACTTTATATGCACTCTGTAATCTACATGGTACACGTTCTTTGCAGCTGGCACATTAACCCTCTGCACTACCTTCACATAAGTCAAAACATCAACTATACAAAACTCCAATCTCTCTCAGGAAGAACAGTAATCACAGGAGTTATGTTGACATTTTTGTGAGGCCTGGTAATTTCCGGAGGAAAGGAACGCGGCAGCAGGTGCTTTATAAACATAATAAACTTGCAAACAGGGCGCCCCCAGGAAGCCAGCACCCGGTGCGGTGGCACCGGTCGCACCGCCCCAGAGCCGGCCCTGCTTGCAGGGAGTATATCACCTCACTTAAATGATTGTTGGTAATAATAGCTAGTCAAAGGGACAAATGCTGTATCCAGAGGAGACACACAGCACCAGTTAATCAGAAGGAAGGGGAATGACCTGCGAGTTTAGATGGGGCACATTAACGCAGGAATGAAGCGATTGAACACCAGGGCACATATTGGTTTCATGGGACGGTATCAGGGATATTTGTCATAGGATTTCTGTGGAAGCATTACGGCATGCACACATTTGGGAGGTGTTTGAGGAGCTAAAAAGGAAATCACATTTCTCAGGCAGGAGCAAAATAACATTTATGGCCTGGAAAGTAGACTAACTCCATGCAATATTAACATAGTAGGTAGGAACATCGGGGCATATTTACAAGCCCCTATTGCCACCACAACGTCACTTTTTTGGACGTTGTGGTGGCGATAGGGGCTTTGCTTTATTTACAAGGCAGTGTTAAGCCACTTAACGTGGCTTAACGCTGCCTTGTAAATAAGGCACCATTTCACGCTATACTTAGCATGAAAAGGGAGGGCAATGGGTGTTTCGGTGGGCGTTCCACCGCAACACTCATTGATTTCGATGCTCCCCATATTTACATGGGTGGCGTAAATATGGGGCAGCGCCAAAATTAAGACCAGGGAAAACCTGGTCTTACCCAGTCATCTCATTCACAACACTGTCCATGCTGTCCGGGGAATCAAGAATCCAAGCATTCAGTGGGAGCAGCCGTAGGCTTACTGATGAAGAGCTTAACAACCAGCCTGGCCCCTCAGGATTTGGCCTACCTATGTATATTTGTCAATACTTTGCACCACCATACAGATCGGGTATCGGTGTAAAAGTGTGGTACTTCAGGGCTTTACATGGCTCAGTAGTGTGAGGAAAGTGTTCAACAGGGGGAAATTGCTAGGTATGCTTTAGTGTGCATATACTTATGTTTAATAGCATCAGGCTTTTTATTTTTAAGTTGTGCTTACTTTTTATTTTTAGAGTATTGTATAGATAGTCCTCCACCAGTGGGTTATGAGTTCCTGAGGCTTGTAGTAGCAGTGACATGCTGTTTGAGTGGACTGTCTGGGTGTTGTTGGGAGGGTTTAGATATTTGAGTTGTGATAAGTTCATAAGTATTTCATTTAGTTGAAGAATTATGGTCTGGCCTTCAGCCTGGCCACACACCCATCTCTCTGCAGGTGGCCAGCAACCAAAGTGCATGGCCATAGGCCCTGTGAAGTGTTCTTCACCAGGTTTTTTACTCAGAAATGTTTTAAAAAGTAGCGTTTTGGGGCTCAATTTGTTTTCTTTCCAGTTTTATTTGTATTCTAGTTTAAGCTGCTGCGACAAAGGTAGGCATTTACATATGTATTTACTGATCAAATTAATTAGTTGGAAACGTAACTTCTTTAAAACCACCAACAATGAAAAAAAAACTAAGAGGTCTGTGGCATCCTGAGGTTCTGTACTTGTTGCCAAGTGCTAGAGAATGCGATGATGTAGTGCTGCTGACAGGCAGTTAGAGCCTGGTTTGGATCAGTGCAACAGCCTGCTTGTGGATGAGATCCTTTACCTGGAATAAACCTACTTTCCACCTTAACATTGCGTTCCTGGATTCTTACATTTGGCAACAGAGGATGACTCTTCTAGGAAGTCAAGAAGGATCTCAACAATACTAAGAACGGCTGGCAGATTAAGAAGGAAGGTGATTCCTTACCTACAATCTTAAGGTACTGTTTCTTATTAATTTAAAAAAAAAAAAAGAAGAAGGTCTGCCGACTACATAACGTTTACTGGCAAGACAGCTTACATCCATTTCGTTAAAGCGGATGCTCGCTGCAACATGTTCGCTGCAACTGCTTTCTTATAACACGCCTACTACTAACATTTGTTCAGTACGGGTCTTTTGAAAGCCTCCCGCTGCCAATTTGGAAAGTGTACTTGTTAGCCGCCCGCTGCCAATTTGGAAAGTGTACTTGTGAGTAAATTACTAAAAGCGCGCTGTTTGTGGGCAGAGGAAGAAGCGTTACTTTGGCGTTATTCAAAAGGAGGCAAAGGGGATTCGAATATGTCCTACCTCCATGCACGCGGTGGCTCGCGTTGAGGTGTTTCCCAGCATCGAATGCCCACATTGCTTGGCAACCCGACGTTGACGAGCGGCAACAGACGCCACTCGCGCCGACTCCCTCTGTCTTTGGATTGCCGACGTGTTGCGCAGCCTGCCTCCCGCTGATCATCTTTCCCCTCCATTCTCTGGAAGGTCACGTATTCGCGCTCGTACGTAACAGCGCAAAACGTGACGGAGGAGAAATTTGTTTGCGTTTCACTTCAGTGACGCGCACACTTGCGAATGTTTAAAGGGGCAGCGTGTCGTCTCACTGACACGCACAGTGATTTAATTCGTATGCGCTTCACATCGGTGACACGCACACTTGCGGATGATTGAAGGCACAGCGTGTCGTCTCACTGACACGCACAGTGATTTAATTTGTATGCGTTTCACATCAGTGACACGCACACTTGCGGATATTTAAAGGAGCAGCGTGTTGTCTCACTGACACGCACAGTGAATTAAATGGATTAAGCCACCACCTAAATGGATTAAGCTACCCATCAGTGACAACAACTACAATAAATCTAGTAGTTTGTTTGCCAGTTCAGTGTCACACTCAATTCTTCATGGGATGACAAGAGATGCGTGCCTCATCAGTGACACGCACACTATTTGAATAAACTTGTCTGTTGAAAATTCACACACTCTTAAGCACATAAAAAATTTTTTTTTTTTTTACTTTTCTTGTGTTTTAAAAAAAGGGGAAACGGAGATGCAAAATGTGACTGCACCTCCGTTCTTTCTGTCATCACCTGGAGATCCACCAATAAAGTGGCAAAAATGGCATAAGGTCTTTGAAAGGTATGCCAGAGTATGTGGCTCCTCTTTAAGTGCTGAGAGAAGGCCGGCTTTGTTGTTACATTGTTTAGGATCAGAAGGACAGGAGGTTTTTGACCATCTCCCTGAGTTTGAAGATCGTAACCTAAATGAATATGAAATATGTATAGCTAAATTGGATAAGCATTATCTACCAAAGGTCAGCACTATTCTTGAGAGATATCACTTTGGCCGTAGGTCTCAGTTAGATGATGAAACAGTTGAAAACTATGTGACATCTCTCAGGAAATTAGCGTCATCGTGCAAATTTGGCGCTACCCTTGAAGAAAGGATTAGAGACCAATTCATGTTGGGTTGCAGCTTAGAATGGGTCAGAGAAGAGTTATGGCAGAAGGATGAACCATCCTTAGATGACGTAGTCGTTATTGCTAAAAGGATAGAACATTCTTTAAAATGTGTAGAAGTTATTAAGAAAGATTCAGAAAAGAAAGAAAAGAGTTCCGTGCAACTTGTAAAACAAAACCCAAAGGAAACTCACTGGCAGAAAGATTTATTAAAAAAAAGTACGATTTCTGAGGGTATGGTAAATTTAATTTTTCAAAAGTGATATGTTTCCGCTGTGGGAAGGTTGGTCATCTAGCAAATGACAAACAATGTCCAGGTTGGAAAGCAACCTGCAGTAAATGTAAAAGGAAAGGTCATTTTTCTAGTGCATGTAAAGGTAAATCTTACAAAGGGAAGGTTAGTGAAATTTATTGTGATGTGAATGATACTTATGAATCTTATGATGAGGTGGATTGTGGTCAAATTCAAGTACAGGTTATTCAAAATGAGGAAAGCAAGAATTGTCCTACTGATGAAATTATGGTAGAAGGAAAACCCACCAACGTTCTCTTTGATTCAGGTGCAAAGATCACAATAATTTCTAAGGATTTCTATCTAAAAGAGATTAAAGAGAAATCTAAGGTTTTTCCCCTGACATCAGACCTTTCGCATACGGAGGTGAACCAATTAAACTCTTCGGTTATTTCTGGGGTTTGCTTGATTACAAAAACAGATTAACCAATGCTAAAATATATATATCACAGAAAGGTGACAGTATATTGAGTTGGTTTCACCAGAAGGATCTTGGGGTAATGCTAGACCCGAATGCTTCACCACCCATTATATTGAAAGAGAATTTTAACCCCAAGTCTATTGCTGTCATAGATAGTGATCCTAAAATGTCTTTTACACAAATGTTAACAAAAAAATTTCCAAGAGTATTTTGTGAAACTTTAGGGTGTCTAAGAAACTACATTCATCACATTCGTTTGATAGATGATGCAAAACCAGTTTGTTGTAAGGTACGAAATATCCCTATAGCAGTCAGGGAACAAGTACAAGAAGAATTAGAACGTTTAAAAAAGGATGGCATCATTGAAGAAGTAGAGGCAACCCAATGGTTAGCCCCAGTTGTAGCCGCAAAGAAAGCTGATGGCTCCCTTCGGCTTTGTGTGGACCTTAGAGAATTAAACAAAAATGTGGTGGTGGACCGGTATCCTCTACCAAAAATAGCAGATATGTTAATGCTGTTGAAAGGGGCAAAGGTTTTTAGTACGATAGATCTGAAATCCGCATACCACCAGATTAGATTGGATGAGGAGTCAAAGGATTTAACAGCATTCGTTACTCCTTTTGGCACGTATCGTTTTGTAAGACTTCCTTTTGGGTTGGTCTCAGCGGCCTCGGTTTTCCAGAGGGCGTTGGAGAATGTTTTAAAAGGACTGTCTGGGGTAAGAATTTATCAGGATGACATTTTAGTATTTGGGTTGGATAACAAGGAGCATGACATGAGACTAACAAGTGTGTTAAGTAGACTTGATGAATTTAGACTAACGGTCAAAATTGAGAAGTGCAAATTTAGGAGAGAATCCATTGACTATCTAGGTCATACAATTTCGGAGGGTGGTGTTTCACCAAAAGAGAACCTGGTGGTTGCAATACAGAGAATGCCCCCTCCTACTAACAAGGAAGAACTAATGAGTTTTTTAGGAATGGCAGAATATTATAGTAAATTTATTCAAGGATTTGCCTCATTATGTGTTTGCATGAGAGCTTTGTTGTGTAAAGGGTGTGAATTTTTATGGGACGTAAAGTGTGAACGAGAATTTTACATCCTTAAGGAAAAGTTAAGCTTGGCACCGAAATTAAGTAGTTTTGACCCAGAAAAGAAGTCCATTTTGATAACTGATGCCAGCCTGAAAGGTCTAGGAGCAGTTCTTCTACAAAGGGACAACGGGCATGATGAAGTTATCCTCTTTTTGTCTAGGAGTTTAAGGGGAGCTGAAATGCGATACTCCGTCGTGGAGAGAGAAGCTCTGGCTGTTTACTGGTCAATAAAGAAATTGAAAAATTTGTTGTGGGGAGGTGTGTTTGAGGTCAGAACCGACCACAAACCTTTGTGTGAAATTTTAAAAAAAGGGGCATTGATGCTGTCTCAAGTAGAATCACCAAATGGGTTGTGGCTTTACAAGATTATAGTTTTGATATAAAGTATTTACCTGGTGTAGAGAATAAAGTGGCAGATGCTTTATCTCGCCTAGTTGTCAAAGACGATGTTTGTCCTGATGATGAGGATGAACAGGATGGGGAAATGGTATGCACTATTGAGGGAAGTATTATTGAGAAAGAGAGATGGGAAAAAGCATTAGAGGTTGACAATGACTTATTAAAAGTTCTAGAGTGCATCAGAACAGGTTGGGAGTTTAAACTTAAAGGTGATGAAAATGTGGGAACATTTTGGCATGTGAAGGACCAATTAGCTGAACAAAATGGCTTACTTGTCAGGGGGAAAGGCTTATTCCCCCAAGTTCTCTTAGGGAGGAACTTATTTCATTGGCACATGTTGGTTATCAGGGAATGTCTAAGACTAAAGAAAGATTAAGATTGTCTTATTGGTGGCCGGGCATGGACTTACAGGTAGAACGAAAAATTAGGGATTGTATGCAATGCGCTTTGAGTGAGAAAGTGGCCAAACCTAAGGTACAACCCATGGTCATAAGAGATCGTCCGGACAGTCCTTGGAAGGAGGTTGGTCTGGACATAGTTGTCCCAATCCGTTCTTCAGGCACAGAGTGGTATATACTTGTTCTTGTTGATTTCTATTCGAGGTGGCCAGAAATAGCCATAACACGGGGAATTGAAACTAAACATATTAAAGTTTTCTTGGAGAAACTCATAGCTAGAGAAGGCATACCCAATGCCATTCTCACAGACAATGGCGTGCAATTGGTTTCCAGGAAAATGGAAGAATTCTTGGCTAAACATGGTATTAAGCATAAGAAGTCTTCGTTATATCACCCAGAGACAAATGGTTTGGTTGAGCGTTTTAATCGGGTGCTCAAAGAAACCATTGAAATGGCTAGGTCTACAAATTCGGATTGGCGTACAGAGATTTAAAAAAAAATTGAGGTCCATAGGCTCTCTCCCCATGCCACCACCAAAAGGACACCGTTTGAATTGTTCAGGGGTAGGTGTGCGAACACTTTAGTTACGCCCACTTGGGTTAATGACATGCAACCAGATCGACATATTGAGAATGAAAAGAGGGATTGGAGGTTAGCGGAGTCCAAAAGAATTGAATCTAGGAAAAAACTTCATGATATTAAGAAATGTGTAAAGAAAACTGTTGTGAAAGTTGGGGATTGGGTATTGATAAAAAATCCCTGCAAGAGTAAGTCATCTGGAGCCTTTTTGAAACCTATTCAGGTCATTAAGCTTTTCAACAATGCCATCAAGACTGCTGACCACCGCATTTGGAATTTGAACAGGGTGGTGGTGGTTAGAAAAGACTTTATTTGTGGCTCGGAGGAATCTCACACCTCTAGTGATCCACATATCATCCGGAAGTCTAAAAGAGTACCATCACCTCCAAGCTACTTAAAGGATTTTGTTAAGTAGCTTTATGTTAGCGATTCTACTGTTTCTGGTTTTACTGTTATGTTGATTGTTTTCATTTTCACTTCTGTATAACTTTACTTTAGCAAAGTTCTATCAAAATTGTAAAGAAAGGAGATGTGTGGCATCCTGAGGTTCTGTACTTGTTGCCAGGTGCTAGAGAATGCGATGATGTAGTGCTGCTGACAGGCAGTTAGAGCCTGGTTTGGATCAGTGCAACAGCCTGCTTGTGGATGAGATCCTTTACCTGGAATAAACCTACTTTCCACCTTAACATTGCGTTCCTGGATTCTTACAAGGTCGAAACTACTTCTGTTAGATGACCCATTTCTACACCCTTAAGCGCACACAGAACACTTGTCTGGGTTAGGTTTCTCGCTGAATGCTTTTATCTCTTGTATCGAAGAAATTATACCTGCCTTTGGGGCAGGTCATCAAGTAATGGGATTCCTGAAGACCTTTAAAAGTGTAAAACGTGAGACGGCTGATAATTTCACACAAGTGATATATTAAACAAAGTCCTCAGACAAAACCTACTGCCAAAAGTGTCATTCAAAATTAATATTTAAACTTCATACATTTTCATGTTCTTCCAGGTCATGTGCTCAGAGTCCATTTTTAATTTATACCATTCGTGAAGTGAGATTCGGTTGACATTTTTTTCTTAGTAATGAACTTTCTCCTCCCAAAAGGACAAAGAAAAAGTAAAAATATTTTTAATGACTTCGGAAAACATTTCATAATGTATATTTACATTTTTACATGATCAAATCAAAGTATTGATTATGTGCTGAGGCAGTAGTCACAAGTCCATAAAGAGCTACGGAGAAACACCAGTATTGTCCTGCCTCCAAATCAAATATATAACAGTTTTACAAAACACGACGAAGAGATAAAGAGGCAGTCAGTGAAAAATAAATAAATCAAACCCACGAGATTTAAACACTAATGAAACTAGTCAGTCTTGGTATGCCAGTTGCTGCCAAATAGGAGGTTATATTTATTTGTCACTAGAGAAAAAGAATGATATACAAGCGCTACCGAACACTTGGAAAAATAACAAAAGTATCATCCTCAGTCATGATTCCCCGTACTTATGGCTCCGAAAGAGTAAGAAATGTGTATGAGACTGTTTTTTCTTTTTTTTAATTATCCAGCGCCTTGAGGGAATGTCACTGAATTTTGGACAAGACTGCTACTTTTGGGGCACGGTTTGACAGAGTAGCACAATGTCAAACTAATTATTATGGAATGTTGGTCTAAGTATATTAGTATTACAGTGATTTGATGCAAAGCAGTTTACAGTGGCTTTTGAGTAATTGGATATTTTAACATCCATCATTTACAGGCCACGTAAACAACAAAACTGAATTCTGAACTGATCCTTTTGTAACAGCTGGAGGCTTCATTTAGCTGCTGGCTCGTGACCTTAGCCTCTGTCCACCTAGCAGAGGACTGGCCACCATTTTTTAAGATCCTCTTCTGCCTGGTGGGGATTTCACTGCCTACAGTGCAAATTAATTGAGGCAACACACCCACCTAATAGGTACATTGGTATGACAATCCAGTACTGTGCTTTCTTTGTCACCCTCAATATACTCTTTTTTGATTTACACAAACTTGCTCCCAAGGGGAGAGTTTGCTTGTATAAAACAAATAAAAACAAAATATCAATGGCCGTGATGCACAGAGAGGCTGATCTAGGCAGGGAAAACCAGAGATGGTTGTCCCACCCTACATAAGGTGGATAAATCTTCACTATGATATTGTGCCTGAGTGCCAGATGAAGCTCTGCTATCAGTATTATCCTCATTAGAAGGTTGTTGGCACCTGTCATCATTGTCCAAAAAATACAACCGCTTCTGAAAGCCTGCCCTAACCGTTTGCTTTTCAATATAGGCTGCCAGCATATTATCTTGAAATCCTCTAGCAAGCTTTGTCCCTAACACTTGCAGACAACATATGCTTTGAAAATCTGGCTCAAGTGTTTTCCCTTCAATTCTCCATAGAAAGTTTTATTTTGTTCACTATCACTCAAACACATAATGATCCTTTCTATGGAAGACAACCCTTACTTCCTCAACTGAAGACAAATGTCACAAATTGATCATTCTTTCCAACAAGATCCCCAAACATGCCAGCTGGTACACCCCAGAACTCGGGATCACCAAGCGCAACTGCCATCAACTTGATGAAACTCGAGAAATGGTGGCGTGCCACCAAGAACTCCACCAACAAAGCAGCGCACAAAACAGCCCTCAGCAACTATCACCCGCACATCAAAGAAGCCAAGAAACTCAAGAAATGATGGCATGCCACCAAGAACCCAGCTGACAGAGCAGCGCACAAAACAACCCTCAGCAATTATCTCCGGCACATCAAAGAAGCTAAGAAAGCAGCCATCACCTTCCGCATTGACTCCGCAGCCAACCACACAAAGGAACTCTTCAAAATAGTCAAAGAATTCTCCAATCCAACAGCCACTCAGAACTCCATCCACCCCTCCCAAGAATTCGGTGACACCCTCTCAGACTACTTCCAAAGCAAGATCACCAACATCTACAACAATTTCAACATCCAACCCGCCACCCTCAACCCTGACGACCTCAACCAACCAGCGAACACCAGCCAAACAATCACAACCTGGTCACCGCTCAATGCCCTGGCCACCTCAGCCATAATGTCTTCCATCAACGCCGGGGCACCCACTGACCCCTGGCCCCACCACCTCTACAACTTCTCAATGAACCCAATCAGCACGCAACTCACCAGCATCCTCAGCACCTCCATTTCCACAGCAACATTCTCGGGCAGATGAAAACATGCAGACGTCTGACCCCTCCTAATGAAAGACTCTTCTGATCTCAAAAATTATTGTCCGATCTCCCTGCTCCCCTACCCAGCCAAAGTTCTTGAGAAAGCCATCAACCAGCAGCATAGCAAATTCCTGGAACAAAACTACCTACTGGACGTCTCTGAATCAGGATTCCGTGCCAACCACAGCACTGAGACTGCGCTGATTGCCACCACTGATGACATCAGAACACTCCTCAACTGTGGAGAAACTGTGGCCCTGATCCTCCTCGACCTCTCCGCGGCATTTGACACAGTCTCCTCATCAACAGACTTCACAACATAGGCATACAGCAAGACGCCCTCAAGTGGATCGCTTTCTTCCTTACAGGACACACACAGAGCATCTGACTGCCTCCCTTCATCTCCCCACCAAAAGACATCATATGCAGCGTACCACAAGGATCATACCTCAGCCCCACCCTGTTCAACATCTACATGACCCCCTCACAGACATTGTAAGATTCCATGGATTCAACACAATCTCCTGCGCAGATGACACTCAACTGATTCTCACTCACGGAGGACCCTTCCAATGCCAAAACCAACTTCTGCAATGCCATGACCAACGTAGCCGAATGGATAAAATGACAACCCTGGCAAAACTGAAGTACTGTTCTTGGGGAAGAACACCTCCACATGGGACCACAGCTGGTGGCCTGCAGAACTCGGACCCAAATCGACTGACCACGCATGCAACCTCGGCATCATCCTCGACAGCCAATTGACCATGGAATGACAAGCTAACGCAGTCACGTCGTCCTGCTTCCACACATTTTGCCTGCTCTGCAGACTCTTCAGATGGATCCCAACCAACACCAGAAAGACCGTCACTCAGGTCCTTGTCACCAGCCGCCTCCACTACGGCAACGATCTCTACACTGGCATCTCCACCCAACTTCTCAGAAGACTCTAGACAATACAGAACGCTGCAGCCAGACTCATCTTTGACCTCCCCATTGAACCCACATCTCCCCCCACCTGAGAGACCTCCACTGGCTCCCCATCCAGAAAAGATGCCAGCTCAAGTGCCTAGCGCACGCCTACAAAGCCCTCCACGACCTATGATCTGCCTACCTCAACCATCGACTGAACATTCACCAATCCGCTAGACACTCTTCACTCGCACACACCCCCCACATCTGTCACAGCCGCAGCAGTGGCCACTCCCTCTCCTACATTTCTGCCAAGACCTGGATCGGCCTTCCCCTCCAGCTCCACACAACCCCCTCGCTGGCAGATTTCAGAAAGAGACTCAAGGCTTGGCTCTTCAACAGCAAAAGGTGTTACAGCCTCAAGGAACTTTTTCAGCAACCAAGATGCACTCACTGATTGTTCACCCTGCCAGGAAGACAGCAGGGCTGAGGCCACTGTGGTCTACAGAAATGTATCTAGACAAGGAGATAATTAAATTAGCTGTTACTTTATAATTTTCCTTGCAATGTTTATCATTCCTACACAAACTGTTAATTGCAATATTAAACTGTAACACTGTTGTGCCAAAATTGCTAATTTCCATTTCTTCATTATGATATAAGAGCTAACCTTTTCATTTTATTATGGTATCATTCCTACATTTATCACAGAGGTGGTGTATTGTTGTATCAAAAGTAAACCACTAACACAAATCTGGTGACAATAAATGCAATAGAACCGAAGGTGAGGGTTGTTCAGGACAATTGGATGAGTTAGTACTCCTACTCAAGGGGGACTTTGTTGGGGGTTTTGAGGTAAATATCCAAGAGAGAGAATGGAGTCTTACATTGTGGCTAGTTTCTGCAATAAACTGGGTGATGACTCAAGGGATACTCTGATCAAAGTTTTGATGATCAATATTAGCTTTACATTGTGGTATAATCACAATGCCTTATCTTCCTTTTCATTACCAAAGCGTGAAGCCAAGCCTATAGGCTGATGTGAGGGACATAGTTTTAGAAGACTGAAAAGCAGGAGGTGAAAATGCCCTCTATGTGAGGTCCTCCAGAGTTGAGGCTCTCTTTCTTTCATTTCACCACCCTGATGAGAGCACTTTCTCTTGCCAGTGACATAAGACAGCTGTAATTATGTGCCTTCTCCTACCATGGACAGCAAGTAACTGAATGAGGAGAAAGAGTTTACATCAACAGCCCCACTATCTGCATCTTCCATTTATGAAAGTTAGGAAAGAGGATATGGATTAGGTTAAACAGTATGAGCTCTCCAGGGTTACTTAAATGATCAATTATGATTACCAAATCCTCTATGATAGAAAGATAGCAAGACATTGACACAAAATTTAAAGCATTCTCCTCAGCCATTAGATATGATATGATATGACTGATATTTAGCAAAAGAGGTACTAGGAACATTTCTGCTTTTTTCAAAGGGTGTACAGGATATGATTGCATAGCACTCCTGATCTTCAGGTACACAAATATCTAGCCAGTGTCACAGACTTGATAGTGCGAGTGTGAGGATATCGAGGTCAATCCATCCGTCTCCCACTAGAGTTCGACTAATTTCCATAAATGAGGTAAAAAATGGTGATGAAGACCCAGACAAAGAAAAAAGAGGGATGAGGAAACTGAGCAAGAGAAAGATAGTCCTGAAAGTTAGTAGTTGGAAGATCAAGCTGGATGCCTTAGACACAGTACCTTGAGTCCAACCTTATGAAAGTTAAGGTCCAACCTACGGGTGACACAACACAAATTAATAAGGGATCATACCACAGAAGGGAAGTAACACCTACAAATACCACAGATCAGGACATACCAAGAGCCAGCAGATGGTACGCTGTAATTAGCCTCCTGTGTACTATGAAAGCAACAGTGGAGCCAAAGAACCACTGCAGCACAGGAAAGCTAGATGACTGCACAAGAGAGACAAACTTGGAGAAAAAAAACAGCACAGAGACAGATACGTCACAACAGAAGATGATACAGAAGACCAAAGCAATTCGTACATGGGGAAAATTAGTCAAACCAGGTGAAAAATAGTTTGAAAGAAGAAGAGTCCCAACAACCATTGTTGCCAGACAAGAGAGCTGCGTGTCAATCGGCCTTAGTACTCTGTCTACCACTATTAACCTGGAAGTATTTCAGTGTTCTGGCCCATTAGTGCGTGTATGCGACTCGGACTCTAGAAACTTTTTACATTTAAAACAGTGTCATTTTCATTGCCCTGTGTACCATGTCTTCTATGCTTGCCTTCTTTATCCATACAAGGTCCAATAAGCTATTTATCGTTTCACCCAAATTTATACAGCAGAGAAACAATTAAATCCCAGTATACTGCAATAACACAAGGTTTGTCTACAGCATCATAGGAGGGTTGGAGTCAGTTGATATACTGAAAGGAAACAGTCTATCCCTACTTCTTCTCTTCATTCTTGATATGTTCAACAGAAGTTAGAGGTGCCTCTGATTAATGTCAATGATACTGCTATTGAAAAACATCCATTACAGCAGCTGGCTGATTTCTTCAATAAGATATCAAACTAAACATGGTCCAAAGTCAAAGCCCACATCTTTCAACATACGAAACTCTGAAAGAGTATGGCATATGTAGGGATTATACTCACTGCACACATAAGACATGGATAGATCTCCAGTCTATAGAGTCCTAACAAGAGAACCACCAATGTCATTGGCTCTGGAGCTCAGCTTTTCAGTAAACTGGCAAATTAGTGGTGCATTATTTGACTTTAGTGACTTTTTAAAAAAGGCGAGAACACAATACCTGAAGCACAAAATTATATGGTAAAATACTATAGTCTTGAAATTAAGGAGAGGGGGCTCTCTACGCCAAAGGGATGGAGCTCCCAGTCACCATAAAGTTAAGAAAAGATTTCCCTTTGGTCAGGATCTATTTTGTACCATTCATACCTCAAGAATACTCAACCCACCAATGTATATCACAATCTTCACTCCGAACGTATTAAAGCACTTATAAAACCAATTTATACAAAATATATATATTTTAACCATAAAAATCCTATTTGATTGTACAATTTATATCATGACAAAATGTTAAAAACACTATAAAAACACATACATCAAATAACACAATTCTCAGTAAATACAAAAAACCTAAAGGAGAATGAACATAGACAATAAACTCTGTCATATATACGTTAATTCGGATCCATTGTACACAGCAGATGGCACGGGTCTTAATTCCCTGTCTCTTTTAAACTGCTGAATTGTCCAAATTTAACGCCAAAACTGAGCGTCGACGCGTTTCAGTGGTGCTTTCTCAATGGGACCACCTTCATCAGGACAAATAAAGATATTTTCTCCTTAAAAGTTGCTTTAATCTCACCGGTGCAATCGCACTACGGTAAGTAATACTCCCAATGTATCGTGGAGTAAAAATGACCCAGCTACTGTAATCTGTTTGATTGAACGAGGACTATCCCCAGCATGAGGGCGGCCTTCTGTTTAACTTCAAACAGGTGGTGTTTTCTATATTCTCTCGAGATTAATAGAAGAATGTTACAATAGGGATCTATTTCAATTGGACTCCCCCGTTGTATTTCTTTAAAATTCAGATCGTTTATACATCAGAGGCGTGTTTCGGCACTCACGTCCTTCTGATAGCGGGGTAATGTTTTTCGTGGCTTTATATTCCAACAATTTGCTTTCCCCGATACGTGACCTGGTTTGTGGTGATCTCGATGGGGAGAAAATATCTTTATTTAATACGTTCGGAGTGAAGATTGTGATATACATTGGTGGGTTGAGTATTCTTGAGGTATAAATGGTACAAAATAGATCCTGACCAAAGGGAAATCTTTTTCTTAAAAATACTATAGTCCACATGCATCGTGGAACAGTGTTGAAAAATCCTGATGGCTAGTAGTGGAATCAGATCTCCGCAAGTCAACACATAAACAGACTTAAAGTGCAAACAAATTGAATAAAATACTGATTTAGACAGTTAACCCTTTATCTACATAGCAAGTGGTCAGGTGACACTACATTTGTCTAATAGAGAGGGGATTTAAAAGAGGTTGGCAACTCTATAAAAAGAGATATATTTGGTCACAGAATTAGCACAAAGTAAAAGTGAACATGTAAGCAGCAGTTAGCCCATAAAGAGGAAGAAAGAAATTGTAGGTCACCTATGACAAAGGCTGCAAAATCCAACCCAGTTACTAATATAAAATATTAACAAATCAGCCAACACAGTAACTGTAATTGTTCCTCAATCCAAACTCTCACATGAGCGGCAGAATTATCCATGTTATAGCAACGCACCTTGACAATGAATTATGTCAGAAAACCTCAATTGGCATAAAACTATCAGTCCCTTATATAATAAGGGCTTTGAAAAGATACTTTAAATGAGCAGCACAGCTAGTCCTACTTTGAAAATCTCCAGTCTTCTCTTTTTTTCACTGACTACTCTTCCATTTCACGTCTAAGATTGAAGCTTTTGTGGAATAAGGACATTTTAGTTCTCAGCACACAGAAGATGTTTCCGTCAGATTACAAAAATAAGTGAGAAAAACATGAAAGGCACAAATGGATGAAATGGAGAATGGCCTATGCCAGGCTTATTTGAATATCTGTGGGCCCCAGAATCAGCCAAAGCTACAGGTACTTGTGAAAATGTCAAAACACAAGAAGCTACTGAGGTTTCTACCAATTAAGGTATGTTCACAGCTATGTCATTAGCAAGGCTGCCGGAATTATGCTATTGTGCAGCCGTGGTGTTTTTCGCATAGTTATGGAATGACGCATTTGCCACAAAATCCATCATCTGCTGCATAATCTGCAGATTTTAACAAAAGAAATGTTGTTTCTAGTTCAAGCGGTTCAAAAGTTGCAAAAAATGCAATGATGGGTTCCAACGCGGTGGAGGGTCCTTTGCAAAGACTGACATGTCACCTTTCTGTTGCTTATTGCTATATTTGGGTGTTAAACCAGTACTGATGAGGTGCAACCTATGCCCAAACAGTGTCAACAAGTGTAAAAATGAGATGAGAAAATAATGACGTAATACTCTACAGAATGTGCTGCAAAATTTGCCTTTTCTTGCTGCGTAATTTAATTAATCCTGCCACATGATTTGGCCCTCCCCTGCTGCATAATTCCATTGACCCTAGTCATTAGATCTTCAGTTGCTAGCAACACAGACGCACATTAGAAAGACAGTGTCCGAAAATGCTAATTCCTTTATTGATGCATGTAAACTGTAGCTACAATGCAAACGTATAGAAAAAAATAATGTAGCCACAAATAGCCACCAACGTTTTATCCACATCTCTAGGCTTTATTAAGGTCATTTGAGATCAATACAATCTGGTGTATACTCAATGGATAATTTACATGCTAAAACAACCACCAATTCTTCTTGTGTTTTAAAAAATCCAGCACCTGCCTTAAATTTTGCTACCTTGTATTAGCACCAAAAGGCAACATCACACAATGCATCACGGTAACTATCCCATGTGCCAATAGGGGTTGAAATATTTCACATGTCAATATAAATACAATAATACAAAACACACAAACACACATACATATATAACAAATAATGGGCAAATGACACCAGAACCCTAAAATGGGCAAAAAAAGTGGCTGCTGCTTTCACCACATAATTATGGATTTACAGCACTTGTCACATAAATTATAGATTTCACAAAAAATTTAATTTCTAGATCAAATGGATGGAAAAAACACAAGTTGATATCAGAGAATGTGTTGCATTATTTAGAAAACTTTGACACATAATAGAGATAATTTTGAAACATATTGCTAGTTGTCCTGACAAAGGTAAATCTCTGCAGAGTTTTTTGTGGGCTGTTACCTCGATGATGAAAAGCATATTTCACTGAGAATCATGAAATACTTTTCCTATTTCAGCATTTTATGTGAAAGATGGGATTAATATCACTGCATTTTGTGCATTAAAAGCACCCAAACATGTAATCATGTAACATATGCAAATAAATTGCCCACAGTAATTGAATTCAATAAGAATAACTCCAGCATGATAAGATGCATCCATTGGAGGAAATAACAAAATTATGTAATCCTAAGGGGCTTTGAAAAACGCCAGAGACAAACAACAAATGGAAATAAACAGCAAAGGAAAATTTTACATTTCTATTTTTAAAAAAGAAGCTCTCTGCCCCCTACTATCCTATTTTTCACCCGAAATCAGGACATGGGGCAAGTCCCAGTCTCTAGTAATGGCGGCTGCAACACTTCTCTTAAAGTTATGGCCAGCAAATTAGATCACAGGTACCAGGAAGGCCAATGGAAAAAATGTCCTCTCACCCAATCAGACCGTTCCATTATTTTTTGTTAAATTGCACTTTAGAGGGACTCCTGTGGGACCAACCATATAGATAGCTTTATTTTTTTTAACCTGAATTCCTCAAAACGGGTGAACAGATTTACCCCACATCGTAAAACACACACTTTCTGAGTAACAGCTTAACTTTCTGCCAAATTTGGTCTAATTCTATTCAGCCATTTTTTTGTATCAGTGTATAAAATTCCTATGGGAAATTGTATGGGGAAAACCTGTTTTGAGACCCTCCCTCTCTTCCTTGGCATGGCTTGACTATTCCCCCCCAAAACGTTCCAAGAAAGAACTGAGCTGGATCAACTTTGTTTTTGCAAGTTTTGTGAAGATTTGTCAAAGAGCACCAAAGTTATTAACATATATATGTATATATATATATATATATATATATATATATATATATATATATATATATATATATATATATCTACTGGCGGTCGCCAGTAGATAGTTATAGTTACAACCTATTATCCATAGGAAATCTGCGACATTCTATTTGAAATAACTCTCTTGCCGGTTGACGTATCTTCGCGAAATTTTCAAACTTTGTGGCCCGCTCCGGTCCGCTCCTACCCTGAAAGTCTCGGGGGTTCGTCAAGCGGGGGCCGAGAAAAAAGGGGGTCCCAAAACGTGTTTTCCCCATGCACTTTTCCATAGGAAACTTTAGACACGGCTACAGCCCGAACTGCTGAACGGAATTACACCAAATTTGGCAAAGAGGTAGTTCTTGGTTCAGAAAGAACCCTTTTGTTAAATGGTGTAAATCTGTTCAGTAGTTGCTGAGAAAATGAAAAGTAAAAAGTTAGTGATATCTATGGCCGAGTAGGGTCCGCGTACCCTCAGCGCACCCTGCGCGCACCGTCCCGATCACGAGCTGCATGTTAATTGGCTGTCAGCTGGCTGTCAACATTCCGATTCAGGAAATGTTGGCAGCCATTTTGTCCCTCGGTAGAACCGAGGGACAGAAACAAGTGCGCAAAGCGCACAAAGGGGGCAGGGTAGAAACACCCTGACCCCCTAGGTTTGCTCAGGGGGTCCCACAAGGACCCCTGGGCAAAAAAAAAAAAATTTTTTTAAAAATCGGCAGGATGCGCTCAGGGTGCGCGAATCCTGCCGAAAAAAATCGAAGCGCGGTCTCCCGCGCTCGATTGGTATTTTGCCCCCGGGTGGCCCAAGTCCCGGGGGCATGGTGGGGGGTTTAATTTTATGTGTGGGGGCCTCAAGGGCCTCCCAAGCCCCGGGGACTGCCACCCCCGGGGCTTTTTTGGAAATGGTGCGGGAGGGCTCTGAGCCTCCCGCAGCCCCGGGGACCACCACCTCCCGGGGCTTTTTTTTATTCATTGAGCAACCTGTGTGGGGGCTCCAGCCCCCCACACGCCCGGGACCGCCACCTCCCCGGGGCACTAACAAATTAAAATGGGGTCCGTTTTGGACCCCGAAGCCCCGGGACCACCACCTCCCCGGGCTGTGCTGATGTAGGGAGGGGGCCGCGCGGCCCCCTCCTGGAGCCCTTGATGGCCCTGGGGACCGCCACTCCCCAGGGCCGGCTTCCTGCAGTGTCCCGGGGTGCCTACCCCGGGACACTGTAGCTTGCTATGGCAGGACGGGAGCCTCGCGGCTCCCGTCCTGCTCATAGCAAACTGCTTGGATATTGGAAGAGAGAGCAGGGAAACCTGCTCTCTTCCAATATCCAAAGCACATTGCTTTTCCACATGGGGAGCAGCATGTCAGCTGCTCCCCATGTGGAACAGCAATGCCGGCTCCCAAGGGACGTGGGGAGCCGGCGGGACTGTGGGGGATTGGGGACCCCCCACAGTCCCCAACGGAGAGGGCCAGCCCCGGGGATGGGGTCCCCGGGGCAAGTAGTGGCCCAGGAGGGGGCCACGCGGCCCCCTCCCCAAAAAAAGAAAAAAAAAAATGGAAAGGCCGGCCCCGGGGATGGGGTCCCGGGGCCTTAAATGGCCTGAGGAGGGGGGCCACGCAGCCCTCCTCCCAAGAAAATAAAAAAGGCCATGCCCCGGGGATGGGGTCCCCGGGGCCAATACAGGCCCAGGGAAGGGGGCCACGCGGCCCCCTTCCCGTTTTTTTTTTTAAATTATATTAAAAAGGGAGTAAGGCCCTGGGGGATGGGGTCCCCAGGGCCCAAAAACAGGAAAAAGGAAGGGGGCCACACAGCCCCCTTCAGGGGACAAAAAATAAATTAAAAAAACTCTGCAAACGCGCCCTGGCGCGCTTTGCAGAGGGGGAACGAATTCCCCTTGAATACTGGGGGTCCCTGGGGGCCAACTAGCCCACCAGGAACCTCCAATATGCGCCAGGGCTGCGTTGCAGAGACGTGTAGAGAGGCCACACCCCTTTACACCTCTCTGCAACGCAGCTCTGTGGCGCTTTCTGGATGTTATTTACAAAACCTTTGAAAACCTTTGAAATTCACTGAAAAAACCGTAGGTTTCAGGCACGTTATAGTTAGAAATTAGCATTTAAAAAACCTTTGAAATTCACTGAAAAAACCATAGGTTTCAGACACGTTATAGTTACAAATTAGCATTTAAAAAACCTTTGAAATTCACTGAAAAAACCATAGGTTTCAGACACGTTATAGTTACAAATTAGCATTTACAAAACCTTTGAAATTCACTGAAAAAACCATAGGTTTTAGGGACAGTTATAGTTACTTGGACATTGCACTCGTACAAAACCCGTGAAATTCCCCGTTATAGTTAGTTCAGCTAACTATAACTCGCGCCCCGCAATGCACTGCTGATGACGTCACATATTACATCACTCATGACATGGTCAGTGACATCACTGATGACATCACTGATGACATCTCAAATGACATCACTGATGACATCATCCACGTGATAATCTGATGCACCTCCTCACACCCTAATATAATCTTTGATACACCCACTCTAAATTACAGACTGCCATTCGCAAAACCATAGACACTCCAACACCAATAACTACATACCCACTCACTGATTCTTAGGTCTACACACACACATCCACTCACTCACCCGTACAGTCACTCATACTTACGGTCACTCAGTACAGGACTATCATATGCACTCTTACTCCTATATAGACACTCAAACAACGCCACTCATCCATAGAGATACTCAGACACCTAGTCAGTCATGCAAATAATTAAACACACTGCCATTTACTCACCTATACAGTTATACACACACCAGCTCACTTACTCATACAAATAGTAGCACATTGTTACGCTCTTATACAATCACTGATACAAGCACACACTCATCCATACAGCCACTATCACAATCACTCACTCTTGCTTATAGCTATTTATATACTCCAACACACATATATACTGCCTTTCACATATGTAGTTACTCACACATGTACCACTGGGACATACATTCACTCACTAACACACTCTTACACACACTTACCCACCCATACAGTCTATCACAGATGCACTCTTGAAACCATCCACCCAGTGAATCACCCACTCACACATCTATGCACAGAGTTGCACACACCCCTCCCACACAAACACTCAGGCACCCATACAGATACTCAGACAAGCATTCAATAACTCATATAGACACTCATTTAGCTATTCACAAACACATGCAGCCACTTACACAGCAACAGACAGACGGATACAGACATTCACCCAGTTTAGTCACTAACCCATGCATTCAGTAAGATACGTTAAATCACTCACTTATAGAGTCAGTCACGCACCTACTAAATCATCCCTACAGACACTTACACACCCACTCATTCTTCAATACGTCTTTTCCTATATATATTAAAAATATTTAAACTTTACAGAAACACACAGTCACTGGATGATGTCATCAGTGATGTCATTTGAGATGTCATCAGTGATGTCATCAGTGATGTCACTGACCATGTCATGAGTGATGTAATATGTGACGTCATCAAGTGAAACCAGTCAATGATATCCTATGGAAGGAAATTCAAGTTACTGGTAAGTACGGTTAAAATTACTTTTCAGGATCAGTACTGGGCTGAAAGATGCAGCACTGAGGTCTTTCCTGATAACAGGTGAGTAAATCGGAATTCGTAGTTCGGCTGATTTTAGAGGAATATTTGTATGTTTCAAAAATCGACAGAAACTTTTTCAGCAAAAAGCAGGCAATGATATCCTATGGAAGGAAATTCAAGTTACTGGTAAGTACGGTTAAAATTACTTTTCAGGATCAGTACTGGGCTGAAAGATGCAGCACTGAGGTCTCTCCTGATAACAGGTGAGTAAATCGGAATTCGTATTTCGGCTGATTTTAGAGGAATATTATAAAGTTCCAAAACTCCACACTTAGAAGAATTTCCAAGTGAAACCAGTCAATGATATCCTATGGAAGGAAATTCAAGTTACTGGTAAGTACGGTTAAAATTACTTTTCAGGATCAGTACTGGGCTGAAAGATGCAGCACTGAGGTCTCTCCTGATAACAGGTGAGTAAATCGGAATTCGTAGTTCGGCTGATTTTAGAGGAATATTTGCACAATGGTGAAGGGAGGGGCGGGGCCTGAGGTGACATCTGTGCAAACGCGCCCCGTGGCACGTTTTAAGTTGGGGGATTAAGTCCCCTTGAATCATGAGGGTCCCTGGGGTCCAACTAGCCCACCCTGTACCTCCAGTATGCGCCAGGGAGCTGCGTTGCAGAGAGGTGTTCAGAGGCCACGCCCCTTTTTGCACCTCTCTGCAATGCAGCTCTGTGGCGCTTTCTGGACGTACCTGTTGGGCTAGTTGGCCCCCAGGGACCCTCAGGATTGAAGGGGATTTAATTCCCCATCTTAAAACGCGCCACGGGGCCTGTTTGCACACATGTCACCTGAAGCCCCGCCCCTCCCTTCACCACTGTGCAAACGCGCCCGTGGCGCGTTTTAAGTTGGGGGATTAAGTCCCCTTGAATCCTGAGGGTGCCTGGAGTCCAACTAGCCCACCATGTACTTCTAAAAGTGCCACAGAGCTGCGTTGCAGAGAGGTGTAAAGGGGCGTGGCCTCTGTACACCTCTCTGCAACGCAGCCCCTGGCACATACTGGAGGTTCCTGGTGGGCTAGTTGGCCCCAGTGACCCCCAGTAGTCAAGGGGAATTACTTCCCTTCTTAAAAGCACGCCAGAGTACTGCAGGGAGGGGGGCGGGGCCTCCGGCACGATGCCGGTCGTATTTTTTTTTTTTTAATGGGAGGGGGGCTGCATGGCCCCCCTTCCCTTGGCCACTTTTGGCCCCGGGGACCCCATCCCCCGGAGCCTGTGCATTTTTTTTTTTTTTAATTCCCAAAAAAAAACGGGAAGGGGGCCACGTGGCCCCCCTTCCCTGGGCCTGTATTGGCCCCGGGGACCTCATCCCCCGGGGCATGCCCTCGATCTTTTTAAAAATTATTTTGGAGGGGGGCACGTGGCCCCCCTCCTCAGGCCATTTAAGGCCCCGGGGACCCCATCCCCCGGGGCCGGCCTTGCCCTTTTAAAAAAAAAAAAAATTCTATTTGGGGAGGGGGGCTGCGTGGCCCCCTCCCTGGCCACTTATGGCCCCAGGGACCCCATCCCCCGGGGCCTGGCCTCTGGTTGGGGACTGTGGGGGTCCCCAATCCCCCACAGTCCCAGCCGGCTCCCCGCCTCCTGCGCGAGCCGGCATTGCTTTTCCACATGGGGAGCAGCTAACATGCTGCTCCCCATGTGGAAAGCAATTGGTTTGCATTTTGAAAGAGAGAGCAGGTTTCCTGCTCTCTCTTTCAAAATGCAAACCAAGTTTAGCTATGACAGGACGGGAGCCGCGAGGCTCCCGTCCTGTCATAGCAAACTACAGTGTCCCGGGGTAGGCACCCCGGGACACTGCAGGAGCCGGCCCTGGGGGTGGCGGTCCCCAGGGCCATCAAGGGCTCCAGGAGGGGGCCGCGCGGCCCCCTCCCATCCAGTGCACAGCCCCGGGGAGGTGGTGGTCCCCGGGGCTTTGGGGTCCGTAACGGACCCCCATATTCAAATCTTTAGTGCCCCGGGGAGGTGGCGGTCCTGGGCGTGTGGGGGCTGGAGCCCCCCACACAGGTTACATTTTTTTTTTAAAAAGAAGCCCCGGGGGGTGGCGGTCCCCGGGGCTGCGGGAGGGCAAAAAGCCCTCCCGCACCATTATTTTCTAAAGCCCCAGGGGGTGGCGGTCCCTGGGGCTTGGGTGGCCTTAGAGGCCCCCCACATTAAATCTAAACCCCCCCCACCATGCCCCCGGGACTTGGCCCACCCGGGGGCAAATAAACATCGAAGTGCGGGAGACCGCGCTTCGATTTATTTATTTTTTCGGCAAGATCCGCGCACCCTGAGGGGGGCTGTGTGGCCCCCTTCCCTTGGCCACTTTTGGCCCCGGGGACCCCATCCCCCGGGGCCTGTGCATTTTTTTTTTTTTTAAATTCCCAAAAAAAAACGGGAAGGGGGCCGCGTGGCCCCCCTTCCCTGGGCCTGTATTGGCCCCGGGGACCTCATCCCCCGGGGCATGCCCTCAATTTTTTTAAAAATTATTTTGGAGGGGGGCTGCGTGGCCCCCCTCCTCAGGCCATTTAAGTCCCCGGGGACCCCATCCCCCGGGGCCGGCCTTGCCCTTTTTAAAAAAATATATATATATTTGGGGAGGGGGGCTGCATGGCCCCCTCCCTGGCCACTTATGGCCCCGGGGACCCCATCCCCCGGGGCCTGGCCTCTGGTTGGGGACTGTGGGGGTCCCCAATCCCCCACAGTCCCAGCCGGCTCCCCGCCTCCTGCGCGAGCCGGCATTGCTTCCACATGGGGAGCAGCTAACATGCTGCTCCCCATGTGGAAAGTAATTGAGTTTGCATTTTGAAGAGAGAGCAGGTTTCCTGCTCTCTCTTTCAAAATGCAAACCAAGTTTGCTATGACAGGACGGGAGCCACGAGGCTCCAGTCCTGTCATAGCAAACTACAGTGTCCCGGGGGTAGGCACCCCGGGACACTGCAGGAGCCGGCCCTGGGGGTGGCGGTCCCCAGGGCCATCAAGGGCTCCAGGAGGGGGCCGCGCGGCCCCCTCCCATCCAGTGCACAGCCCCGGGAGGTGGTGGTCCCCGGGGCTTTGGGGTCCGTAACGGACCCCCATATTCAAATCTTTAGTGCCCCGGGAGGTGGCGGTCCCTGGGGCGTGTGAAGGGGCTGGAGCCCCCACACAGGTTAAATTTTTTTAAAAAGAAGCCCCGGGGGTGGCGGTCCCGGGGCTGCGGGAGGGCAAAGAGCCCTCCCGCACCATTACTTTCTAAAGCCCCGGGGGTGGCGGTCCTCGGGGCTTGGGGGCCTTAGAGGCCCCCACATTAAATCTAAACCCCCCCCACCATGCCCCCGGGACTTGGCCCACCCGGGGGCAAATAAACATCGAAGTGCGGGAGACCGCGCTTCAATTTATAATTTTTTTCGGCAGGATCCGCGCACCCTGAGCGCATCCTGCCGATTTAAAAAAAAAAGAAATGCTTTTTTCTGCCCAGGGGGTCCTTGTGGGACCCCCTGAGCAGACCTAGGGGGTCAGGGTGTTTCTACCCTGCCCCCTTTGTGCGTTTGCACACTTGCGATTTTTTTTTTTTCTCGGCGGGATTCGCGCACCCTAAGCGCATCCCGCCGATTTAAAAAAAAAAAAATGCTTTTTTCTGCCCAGGGGGTCCTTGTGGGACCCCCTGAGCAGACCTAGGGGGTCAGGGTGTTTCTACCCTGCCCCCTTTTTGCGCTTTGCGCACTTGTTTCTGTCCCTCGGTTCTACCGAGGGACAAAATGGCTGCCAACACTTCCTGATTTGGAGTGTTGACAGCCAATTAGCATGCAGCTCGTGATCGGGAGGGTGCGCGAATCCGACGCGGCCATAGATATATATGTGATTTTCATTTTGATTTTCACAGAAACTACTGAACGGATTTACACCATTTAACAAAAAGGGTTCTTCTGAACCAAGAACTACCTCTTTGCCAAATTTGGTGTAATTCCGTTCAGCAGTTCGGGCTGTAGCCGTGTCTAAAGTTTCCTATGGGAAAATGAATGGGGAAAACACGTTTTGGGACCCCCCTTTTTTCTCGGCCCCCGCTTGACGAATCACCCTGAGACTTTCAGGGTAGAAGCGGACCGGAGCGGGCCATAAAGTTTGAAAATTTCGCGAAGATTCGTCAACCGACGCAAGAGTTATTTCAAATAGAATGTCGCAGATTTCCTATGGAAAATAGGTCCTAACTATAACTATCTACTGGCGACCGCCAGTAGATAATATATATATATATATATATATATAATCACTGAAAAAACCACAGGTT
Source organism: Calotriton arnoldi (assembly GCA_963921515.1). Taxonomy (NCBI): domain Eukaryota; kingdom Metazoa; phylum Chordata; class Amphibia; order Caudata; family Salamandridae; genus Calotriton; species Calotriton arnoldi. The sequence goes on along the minus strand of CAWUFW010004867.1, from coordinate 902,711 downwards.
TCAGGGACGTTATAGTTCTTTGGACATTTCACTTGTACAAAACCAGAGAAATTCGGACGTTATAGTTAGTTAAGCTAACTATAACTCGCGCCCCCGCAATGCACTGCTGATGACGTCACATATTACATCATTCATGACATGGTCAGTGACATCACTGATCACATCTCAAATGACATCACTGATGACATCATCCAGTGACTGTATGTTTCTGTAAAGTTTAAATATGTTTTATATAAATATACGCCAAGGTGTATTGAAGAATGAGTGGGTGTATGAGTGTCTGAATGGATTATTTTGTAGGTGTGTGACTGACTGTATAAGTGAGTGATTAAACGTGTCCTACTGAATGCATGGGTTAGTGACTAAACTGTGTGAATATCTGTATCAGTCTGTCTGTTGGTGTGTAAGCGGTTGCATGGGTTGGTGAGTAGCTACATGAGTGTGTATATGGGTTATTGATTGGTTGTCTGAGTATCTGTATGGGTGCCTGAGTGTCTGTGTGGGTGGGTGGGGTGTGTGTGACTCACTGCATGGATGTGTGAGTGGGTGATTCACTGGGTGTATGGGTTCAAGAGTGCATCTGTGAGGGGCTGTATGGGTGGGTGAGTGTGTGTATGGGTGTGTTGGTGAGTAATTGGATGTCTCAGTGGTACATGTGTGAGTAACTACATATATGAAAGGCAGTATATGTGAGTGTTGGAATATATAAATGACTATATGTTAGAGTGAGTGATTGTGAGAGTGCCTGTATGGATGAGTGTGTGCTTGTATCAGTGATTGTATAAGAGAGTAAGTATGTGTTACTATCTGTATGAATAAGTGAGAAAAATAAGAAAAAAGGGGTCAGGCCCTGGGAGATGGGGTCCCCACGGGCCCCACACCATAATTTGGCATGCCCCCGGGTCCTGGCCCACCCGGGGGCTTTTTAACAAACGAAGCGCGGGAGACCGTGCTTCATTTTTTTTTTATAATTTCATCCGGATTCGCGGACCCTGCACGAATTCGGCCAAAATTATTAAAATAAAATGCTTTTTTTGACCCTGGGGGTCACTGTGGGACCCTCTGAGCAGGCCTAGGGGGTCAGGGTGTTTCTACCCTGCCCCCTTTTCTTGTTTTTTACCTTTTTTTTACTCTTTTCTTGTGGCTCGGTTACTGAGTCACAAGATGGCTGCCAACACTTCCTGGTTTGGAGTGTTGGCAGCCAATCAGAAACAAGCTCGTGCCCGGAATGGTTCGCAAACCCTCCTCGGTGCTCAGATATCGAAAGTTTTCTTTTTTTAATTTCTCAGGAACAACTGAACGGATTTACACCATTTAAAAAAAGGGCGCTTTCTGAACCAAGCTCTACCTTTTTGCCAAATTTGGTGTAATTCCGTTCAGCAGTTCGGGCTGTAGCTTTGTCTAAATTTCCTATGGAAATTAACATGGAGAAAACGTGTTTTGGGACCCCCCTTTTTTCTTGGCCCCCGCTTGATGAATCACCCCGACACTTTCAAGACAGGAGCTGACCTGAGCGCCCCATTAGTTTTGAAAATTTCGCGAAGATTCGTCAAACGGCGCCAAAGATATTGGCAAATAAAAAACTCTTTTTGAATAGAAACGAGGTCCTAACTATAACTACCTACTGGCGACTGCCAGTAGATAATATATATACATATATTTTTATATATATATATATATATATATATATATATATATATATATATATATATATATATATATATATTATCTACTGGCGGTCGCCAGTAGATAGTTATAGTTACAACCTATTATCCATAGGAAATCCGCGACATTCTATTTGAAATAACTCTCTTGCCGGTTGAAGTATCTTCGCGAAATTTTCAAACTTGGTGGGGCGCTCCGGTCCGCTCCTACCCTGAAAGTCTCGGGGGATACGTCAAGCGGGGGCCGAAAAAAGGGGGGTCCCAAAACGCGTTTTCCCCATGCATTTTCCCATAGGAAACTTTAGACACGGCTACAGCCTCGAACTGCTGAACGGAATTACACCAAATTTCGCAAAGAGGTAGTTCTTGGTTCAGAAAGAACCCTTTTTGTTAAATGGTGTAAATCCGTTCAGTAGTTGCTGAGAAAATGAAAAGTAAAAAGTTAGTGATATCTAGGGACGAGTAGGGACAGAAACAAGTGCGCAAAGCGCACAAAGGGGGCAGGGTAGAAACACCCTGACCCCCTAGGTTTGCTCAGGGGGTCCCACAAGGACCCCCTGGGCAAAAAAAAATAAAAAAAAAATTTAAAAAAATCGGCAGGATGCGCTCAGGGTGCGCGAATCCTGCCGAAAAAAAAAAATCGAAGCGCGGTCTCCCGCGCTCGATAGTTAATTGGCCCCGGGTGGCCCAAGTCCCGGGGGCATGGTGGGGGATAACTTAATGTGTGGGGGCCTCAAGGGCCCCTCAAGCCCCGGGGACCGCCACCCCCGGGGCTTTTTAAAAATGGTGCGGGAGGGCTCTGAGCCCTCCCGCAGCCCCGGGACCACCACCTCCCGGGGCTTTTTTAAAATAATTATTAAACCTGTGTGGGGGCTCCAGCCCCCACACGCCCGGGACCACCACCTCCCCGGGGCACTAAACATTTTAATATGGGGGTCCGTTACGGACCCCAGAGCCCCGGGACCACCACCTCCCCGGGCTGTGTACTGAATGGGAGGGGGCCGCGCGGCCCCCTCCTGGAGCCCTTGACGGCCCTGGGGACCACCACCCCCAGGGTCGGCTCCTGCAGTGTCCCGGGTGCCTACCCCCGGGACACTGTAGCTGCTATGGCAGGACGGAGCCTCGCGGCTCCCGTCCTGCCATAGCAAACTGCTTTGGATATTGGAAGAGAGAGCAGGGAAACCTGCTCTCTCTTCCAATATCCAAAGCGATTGCTTTTCCACATGGGGAGCAGCATGTCAGCTGCTCCCCATGTGGAACAGCAATGCCGGCTCCCAAGGGACGTGGGAGCCGGCGGGACTGTGGGGGATTGGGGACCCCCACAGTCCCCAACGGAGAGGCCAGCCCCGGGGATGGGGTCCCCGGGGCAGTAGTGGCTCGGGAGGGGCCACGCGGCCCCCTCCCCAAAAAAGAGAAAAATTAAAAAAAAAAAAATGGAAAGGCCGGCCCCGGGAGATGGGGTCCCCGGGCCTTAAAATGGCCAGAGGAGGGGGCCACGCTGCCCCCTCAAAAAATAAATATAGAGGCCATGCCCCGGGGATGGGGTCCCCGGGCCAATACAGGCCCAGGGAAGGGGGCCACGCGTCCCTTCCCGTTTTTTTTTTTTAAGGTAATTTAAAAAGGGGTAAGGCCCTGGGGGATGGGGTCCCCAGGGCCCAAAAAAGAAAAAGGAAGGGGGCCACACAGCCCCCCTTCAGGGGAGGAAAACAAACAAAAAAAAACGATTGGGCCCGCAGGCCCCGCCCCTTCCTTCACCACTCTGCAAACGCGCCCCTGGCGCGTTTGCAGAGGGGAACGATTCCCCTTGAATACTGGGGGTCTCTGGGGCCAACTAGCCCACCAGGTACCTCCAGTATGCGCCAGGGGCTGCCTTGCAGAGAGGTGTACAGAGGCCACGCCCCTTTACACCTCTCTGCAACGCAGCTCTGTGGCGCTTTGGAGGTATATGGTGGGCTAGTTGGACTCCGGGGACCCTCAGGATTCAAGGGGACTTAATCCCCCAACTTAAAACGCGCCACGGGGCGCATTTGCACAGTGGTGAAGCGGAGGGGCGGGGCTTCAGGTGACATGTGTGCAAACAGGCCCCGTGGCGCGTTTTAAGATGGGGAATTAAATCCCTTCAATCCTGAGGGTCTCTGGGGGCCAACTAGCCCAACAGGTACATCCAGAATGCGCCACAGAGCTGCGTTGCAGAGAGGTGTAAAAGGGTGTGGCCTCTCTACACGTCTCTGCAACGCAGCCCCTGGCGCATATTGGAGGTTCCTGGTGGTCTAGTTGGCCCCTAGGGACCCTCAGGATTCAAGGGGACTTAATCCCCCAACTTAAAACGCGCCACGGGGCGCGTTTGCAAAGATGTCACCTCAGGCCCCGCCCCTCCCTTCACCATTGTGCAAATATTCCTCTAAAATCAGCCGAAATAGGAATTCCGATTTACTCACCTGTTATAAGGAGAGACCTCAGTGCTGTATCTTTCAGCCCAGTACTGGTCCTGAAAAGTAATTTTAACCGTACTTACCAGTAACTTGAATTTCCTTCCATAGGCTAACATTGACTGGTTTCACTTGGAAATTCTTCTAAGTGTGGAGTTTTGGAACTTTAAAATATTCCTCTAAAATCAGCCGAAATACGAATTCCGATTTACTCACCTGTTATCAGGAGAGACCTCAGTGCTGCATCTTTCAGCCCAGTACTGGTCCTGAAAAGTAATTTTAACCGTACTTACCGGTAACTTGAATTTCCTTCATAGGCTAACATTGACTGGTTTCACTTGGAAATTCTTCTAAGTGTGGAGTTTTGGAACTTTAAAATATTCCTCTAAAATCAGCCGAAATACGAATTCCGATTTACTCACCTGTTATCAGGAGAGACCTCAGTGCTGCATCTTTCAGCCCAGTACTGATCCTGAAAAGTAATTTTAACCGTACTTACCGGTAACTTGAATTTCCTTCATAGGCTAACATTGACTGGTTTCACTTGGAAATTCTTCGAAGTGTGGAGTTTTGGAACTTTAAAATATTCCTCTAAAATCAGCCGAAATACGAATTCCGATTTACTCACCTGTTATCAGGAGAGACCTCAGTGCTGCATCTTTCAGCCCAGTACTGATCCTGAAAAGTAATTTTAACCGTACTTACCGGTAACTTGAATTTCCTTCATAGGCTAACATTGACTGGTTTCACTTGGAAATTCTTCTAAGTGTTGATTTTTGAAACATACAAATATTCCTCTAAAATCAGCCGAAATCCGAATTCTGATTTACTCACCTGTTATCAGGAGAGACCTCAGTGCTGCATCTTTCAGCCCAGTACTGGTCCTGAAAAGTAATTTTAACCGTACTTACCAGTAACTTGAATTTCCTTCCATAGGCTAACATTGACTGGTTTCACTTGGAAATTCTTCTAAGTGTGGAGTTTTGGAACTTTAAAATATTCCTCTAAAATCAGCCGAAATACGAATTCCGATTTACTCACCTGTTATCAGGAGAGACCTCAGTGCTGCATGTTTCAGCCCAGTACTGATCCTCAAAAGTAATTTTAACCGTACTTACCGGTAACTTGAATTTCCTTCGTAGGCTAACATTGACTGGTTTTCAGCAAAAAGTTTCAAAGTGTTGATTTTCACAAACTACAAATATTCCTTAAAATCGACAGTATGACTTAAACGCATTCTTTCAACTGTTTACAGGAGATGCACCAGTGCTGGATCCAGGATCCAACACTGAGTAAGAAAAAGTAACGATAACAGTTTTTACCTGCTAAGTGAATTTCCTTCCATAGGATAACATTGGTGATTCTATGAGAAAAAGTTTCAAAGTGTCAACTTTTAAAATACAATAATATTCCTTAAAAATCACGACTGTAACCAAAACGCTTTTACTCAACTGTTTACAGGAGATGTCCCAGGACTGAATCTAGGATCCAGTCCTGTGGTTAGAAAAGTAATCCATAAAGTAACTAATTGCATTTAACTAGAAATTCACATTGAGCTGAATGTTGCATTGTGTTTGAAAATGTGTTGCCCATTGCAACAACTGTAACTACTGTACTTAAAAGTCTATTGCCTATCTGCAAAGTATTTAAACTAAAGTAATTCATTAAGAGAAAGTATTTTTGTAATGTAATGTATAATGTAATTACAATGTAATTTAAATAATAAAATATGTAAAAAAAAAATGTTTCTAAAAATGTAGTAAATCAGTATTTTAAAAATTTATATAACAATTAATACATTTAAAAATTGTCATTTACAAAACCTTTGAAATTCACTGAAAAACCGTAGGTTTCAGACATGTTATAGTTACAAATTAGCATTTAAAAACCTTTGAAATTCACTGAAAAAAACATAGGTTTCAGGGACGTTATAGGTACAAATTAGCATTTAAAAACCTTTGAAATTCACTGAAAAACCATAGGTTTTAGGGACAGTTATAGTTAGTTGGACATTGCACTCGTATAAAACCCGTGAAATTCCCCGTTATAGTTAGTCCAGCTAACTATAACTCGCGCCCGCAATGCACTGCTGATGACGTCACATATTACATCACTCATGACATGGTCAGTGACATCACTGATGACATCACTGATGACATCTCAAATGACATCACTGATGACATCACTGATGACATCATCCATGTGATAATTTCATGCATCTTCTCACACCCTAATATAACCTTTGATACACCCACTCTAAAGTACAGACTGCCATTCGCAAAACCATAGACACTCCAACACCAATAACTACATACCCACTCACTGATTCTTAGGTCTACGCACACATCCACTCACTCACCCGAACAGTCACTCATATTTACGGTCACTCAGTACAGGACTATCATATGCACTCATACTCCTATATAGACACTCAAACACCGCCACTCATCCATAGAGGTACTCACACACCTAGTCAGTCATGCAAATAATTAAACACACTACCATTTACTCACCTATACAGTTATACACACACCAGCTCACTTACTCATACAAATACTAGCACATTCTTACGCTCTTATACAATCACTGATACAAGCACACACTCATCCATACAGCCACTATCACAATCAGTCACTCTTGCTTATAGCTATTTATATACTCCAACACACATATATACTGCCTTTCACATACGTAGTTACTCACACATGTACCACTGGGACATACATTCACTCACTAACACACTCTTACACACACTTACCCACCCATACAGTCTATCACAGATGCACTCTTGAAACCATCCACCCAGTGAATCACCCACTCACACATCTATGCACAGAGTGGCACACACCCCTCCCACACAAACACTCAGGCACCCATACAGATACTCACACAAGCATTCAATAACTCATATAGACACTCATGTAGCTATTCTCAAACACATGCAGCCACTTACACAGCAACAGACAGACGGATACAGACATACACCCAGTTTAGTCACTAACCCATGCATTCAGTAAGATACGTTAAATCACTCACTTATACAGTCAGTCACGCACCTACTAAATCATCCATACAGACACTTACACACCCACTCATTCTTCAATACGTCTTTTCCTATATATATTAAAAATATTTAAACTTTACAGAAACACACAGTCACTGGATGATGTCATCAGTGATGTCATCAGTGATGTCATTTGAGATGTCATCAGTGATGTCATCAGTGATGTCACTGACCATGTCATGAGTGATGTAATATGTGATGTCATCAGCAGTGCATTGCGGGGCGCGAGTTATAGTTAGCTGGACTAACTATAACGGGGGAATTTCACGGGTTTTGTACGAGTGCAATGTCCAACTAACTATAACTGTCCCTAAAACCTATGGTTTTTTCAGTGAATATATATATATATATATTCACTGAAAAAAACACAGGTTTCAGGGACGTTATAGTTAGTTGGACATTTCACTCGTACAAAACCAGAGAAATTCAGCCGTTATAGTTAGTTGAGCAGTGATGTCACTGACCATGTCATGAGTGATGTAATATGTGACGTCATCAGCAGTGCATTGCGGGGGCGCGAGTTATAGTTAGCTCAACTAACTATAACGGCCGAATTTCTCTGGTTTTGTACGAGTGAAATGTCCAACTACTATAACGTCCCTGAAACCTGTGTTTTTTTCAGTGAATTTCTGAGGTTTTTTAAATGCTAATTTCTAACTATAACGTCCCTGAAACCTCTGTTTTTTTAGTGAATTTCAAAGGTTTTTTAACTGCTAATTCCTAACTATAACGTCCATGAAATCTCTGGTTTTTCAGTGAATTTGTAAGGTTTTTAAATGCTAATTTCTAAATATGCCTACATAGGTAGGACATGTGCAGAAAGAGGAAGAAAGGTGCAGAAAGAACCAAGAGATGTGCAGAAAGAACCAACAGAGGTGCAGAAAGAGGCCTACTTTGACTGTACCTTACAACAGACTCATACAAAGTACCCTAATCACTAATCCTTCTCCGAAGATGTCTTAAACCTCACTTTTCTCTTGAAGGTTCACTATTAATCAACTGCTCAGAATGTTAGGCCTACCAAATATAAAACAGCAATCCTAAGCATATCACTGTTGTAAGTCTGACCAAGTTTGTGAAGGTATGCATGCGTGTCTATGCTTTTACCTAGTGACATGTTAAATTAAAATAAACATGCAAACACTTAAATACCTGTGTTTCAAACAGCATACTCTGTAAATTTGTGTAAAAGAAGGTGTATGCATTTATTTCTGCTCACAATACAGGGCACATGGGTATTCAATAGTATATTTGAGGGGCTCTATACCACATGTATACATAAGACATGTCTGCCTGTGCAACCGAATGACAGAGCAAAACTGAGAAGATTTGACCACCTATTGGAGAAGTTACCCGCTTTTTAAGCTACCATCTTCAGATGCATAACACATGTAAGAATACATATACAAGTAGACATATACCTCAGTCACGAGAGCACGCAGACCTTTAAACTTGACAGCTTGCACTTCCCAATTGAGTACAGAAGGAGGCAAGAGAAGTACAGAAACAGGCAAAAGAGGTGCAGAAAGAAGCAAGAGCAGTGCAGAAAGAACCAACAGAGGTGCAGAAGGAGGCAAGAGGGGTGCAGAAAGAGGCAAGAGGGGTGCCGATATTTGCAAGAGAGGTGCAGAAAGAAGCAACAGAGGTGCGGAAGGAGACAAGAGAACTGCAGAAAGAGGGAAGAAAGTTGCAGAAACAGGCAAAAGGGGTACTGAAACAGGGAACAGGTGGGCAGACTGAGGCAAGAGAGGTACAGAAAGAGGGAAGAGGGGTGCAAAAAGTGGCAAGAGGGATCCAGAAATTTGGAACAGAGGTGCAGAAAGAAGCAAGAACAGTGCAGAAAGAACCAACAGAGGTGCAAAAAGAGGCAAGAGGGGTGCAGAAAGGGGTAGGAGAGGTGCACAAAGAGGCAAGAGGGGTACAGAAAGAGGCAGGAGGGGTGCAGAATGAAGGAAGAGAAGTGCAGAAAGAAGCAACAGAGGTGCTGAAAGAGGCATGAAGGGTGCAGAAAGAGGCAAGAGAAGTGCAGAGAGAAGCAACTGAGGTACAGAAAGAGGCAAGAGTGGTGCAGAAAGAGGGAAGAGAGGTATAGAAAGAGGCAAGAGAGTTGCACGAAGAGGGAAGAGGGGTACAGAAAAAGGCAAGAGGGGTGCAGAAAGAAGCAAGTGAGGTACAGTAAGAGGTAGGAGAGGTACAGAAAGAGGCAAGAGAGGTGCAAAAACAGGCAAGAGAAGTGCAGAAAGAGGCAAGAGAATTGCTGAAAGAAGCAACAGAGGTGTAGAAAGAAGCAAGAGACGTGCAGAAAGAGGCAAGTGAGGTACAGAAAGAGGGAAGACAAGTGCAGAAAGAGACAACAGGCGTGCAGAAAGAAGCAAGACAGGTGCAGAAAGAATCATGAGAAGTGCAGAATGAAGCAATGGGAGTGCAGAAAGAGGCAAGAGAAGTGCAGAAAGAAGGAACAGAGGTTCAGAAGGAGGCAAGAGAACTGCAGAAAGAGGCAAGAGACTTGCAGAAACAGGCAAAAGAGGTACAGAAAGAGGGAACAGGGGTGCAGATAGAGGCAAGAGAGGTACAGAAAGAGGTAAGAGGGGAGCAGAAAGAGGCAAGACGGGTGCAGAAATTTGCAAGAGAGGTGCAGAAAGAAGCAAGAGCAGTGCAAAAGAACCAACAGAGGTACAGAAAGAGGCAAGTGAGGTGCAGAAGGGGGCAAGAGAACTGCAGGAAGAGGCAAGAGAGTTGCAGAAATAGACAAAAGGGGTACAGAAAGAGGGAACAGGTGGGCAGACTGAGGCAAGAGAGGTACAGAAAGAGGGAAGAGGGGTGCAGAAAGAGGCAAGAGGGATGCAGACATTTGGGACAGAGGTGCAGAAAGAAGCAAGAGCAGTGCAGAAAGAATCAACAGAGGTGCAGAAAGAGGCAAGAGGGGGAAAGAAAGAGGCAAGTGAAGTGCAGAACAAGGTAAAAGAGGTGCAGAAAGAGGCAAGAGAACTGCATGAAAAGGCAAGAGAGGTGCAGAATGAGGCAGGAGAGGTGCACAAAGAGGCAAGAGGGGTACAGAAAGAGGCAAGAGGGGTACAGAAAGAAGCAACAGAGGTGCTGAAAGAGGCAAGAGGTGTGCAGAAAGAGGCAAGAGAAGTGCAGAAAGAAGCAACAGAGGTGTAGAAAGAGTCAAGACAAGTGCAGAAGCAGGCACGAAAGGTGCAGAAAGAGGGAACAGGGGTGCAAGGGTGCAGAAAGAGGCAAGAGGGATACAGAAATTTGCAAGAGAGATGCAGAAAAAAGCAAGAGCAGTGCAGAAAGAAGCAAGAGAAGTGCAGAAAGAAGCAAGAGAGGTGGACAAAAAGGGAAGAGGGGTGCAGAAATAGGCAAGAGGGGTGCAGAAATTTGCAAAAGAGGTGAAGTGCAGAAAGAACCAACAGAGGTGCAAAAAGAGGCTTATGACATATTGATCCACGCAGTACCATTTGCTTCTCTAGAATCTTAGGGTCCACCACTGACGTGCTTGCTACAGGGAGTGGAGAGGTATGCTGTGTGGGCACATATGCGCTGTGAAATGCCGGTCTGTCTTCAGGTCCCTCTGACCCATGACGTGAGCCTTGTAAACCATTGCAGAAGCCTGTCCTGCGGTACTGTCACTTGCTAAGCATCTACATGCGTTGTACCAAAGAGCTCGGGGATAAGATGGCATGACTTCACAAATGTTTAGAGTTAGGTACAAAACAAGCGGGAGAATTAGAAAAAAAAAAATATATAATGAGAATAAAACAGGAACATATAGAAAAAGCAAGGGGGCGGGAGGAGGCTGACAGTTGGAGTGTTCGAAAAAAGGCAAGTAAACTAGAAAACAAAGAAGATGCACACATAGAAAATGGGAAAAGATGGGCAGATGGGCAGGTGGGGAAAAGAGACAGAGTGGTCAACTGTCACAAAAGGCAGGCAGAAAAGATTAAGATAGATAGAAAATGAGACAAGATATACAGAAAAAAAGGTAACAAAGGAAACACGCAGATAAAATAAATTAAAATCACAACAAAGAGACAGTTACAGTGAGCTATGGCTAAAGCGAAGGCAGGCAGATAGAAAAAAAGGCAAAAGGATGAACGAATATTCAGACGGACAGGTGCCACGCAGCAAAGAGACACAGGAAGGCAGATAAAAGGAGGAGAAAAGCTAGCTATGGAAAAAGTAAAAGCAAACAGAGAATGACAACAAGGCAGGCAGACAGTTAAAGAAGGGATACACACAAGTAAACCAAGAGGGGAAAATGAAGAAAGGCAGGATAAGGGACAGATACAATAATATAAAAAAACAGGCAGTTAAAAAAAGCCAAAAATAGGTTTAACCAGGCAGATGGACGAATAAAAAAATGACGAAAGACAGACTGAAAAGTAGAATAACCATTAAGCAGTAGGACAGAGAATGAGCAAACGGCACACAGACACAAAAGGGTAAAAAAGAAATTCGGCAAAAGACAAATGGAATGACAAGCGGATGGGAACTCAGACAGAAAATTGCAACCACACATTCGGGCAGCCATGCACAGCTTGAACATAGGAGAGTCGGGCAGACAGAGAGAAAACAAGAAAAGCAGATAGAAAATGTCAAAAAGACAAGCGCTACTGATGTGCAGCGGATGATAAAAGGGGGAAATATAGGTGGGTTGAAAGACTTAAAAAGCAGAAGACAGGCTTCTAGATAGAGGGGAGGGCAAATAGAAAAATACATAGATTGAAAAACGTTTGCAGCTAGTGGATGGCAGAAGGACAGATACTAGCATAAAAGGGAAATGGAGTGAAACCAGACTGAGATGATAACAGAAAGACCGGTGGGAAGCGAATAACAAAAAACACTCTTAGAAATAAAGAAAAAGACAGGCAGAAAGACAAACAACCGAAAGCTAGAAGAAACACAAGTACATTTTGCAAAGAATGAACGAGTTGTGTGTAAAACACCAAATGCACACCCTACTCCCAATTCACAATGGAGGCAGAAATTTAGAATACAAAACTTTATCGAAAATAATTAAAAGCCCCTGTTGAAAATAATGTTCTACGGCAAAAAGTGTGGGTGTTTTTTTCGCCTTCTGCTTCTTTGATGCAGGCATGGTGTGCCTTCTGTTCCCCTACACATGCTGACCACGGGATATTTTTTTGCTTCAGCCACGAAAAGAATGCAGCAGTTATTAATGTGCGTAATATCTATATAGTTACACATATATGTAGGCCATGGTTTCTTCGAAATGATTAACAATCTTCGCATACGAAGGGGTTCTATGGAACTGTATGGTATACTAGTAGATGTAATGTCCCTCCGAGCAGCTGCTAGTGTGCGGCGTGAGGCGATGCGCCGATAATGCAGGTGTATTGCCATGTGACACATATCACACGGCGCGTGCCAACAAAGGGGGCAGCTCGCGGAAAATCAGTGAGTTTAGGTGCGGTTGAAACTACCGCGAGTTTGGGGGGGGAAAAAAAACAACATCCACAGAATAGTGAAAGCAGTATCCACAGAGTAGTACAAGGGGTCAGAAATACAGGGGGAAATAAAAATTGGATAGCTGCTCTGTAAGTTAAAGAGGGAGTTTGTGCCTAACATGTCAATAAATTATTGCACAAAACATGGGGTAGAGTCGACTTCATCATTGCATATAACATTTAGCTAAACCATGGGCTGTCTTCATTTAATATTTAAATTTTTTATGTATTGAGCCATAAAAGGGGCATTCTATATATAATAAATGCCCTTTAAGGCTTAGTGAGCGACATCAATTATTTATTTTTTTTAAAAAGAAGAAAAGAGGAGGCAACCCGGGCTAGTTCCCAAGTTTCAGATGAAGAGCAGCATATATATATATATAGACACCGTGACCAAGACCTGCTGGTCGAAACGCGTAGGTGGAGAAGGAGTGTAACTGGCTTCAATAAATCTTTATTAAATCTGGGAGAGTGCAGCGTGTTACTTGTTTGGTGACAAAATATATATATATATATATTCACTGAAAAAACCAGAGGTTTTAGGGACAGTTATAGTTAGTTAGACATTACACTCGTACAAAACCCGTGAAATTCCCCCGTTATAGTTAGTTCAGCTAACTATAACTCGCGCCCCCGCAATGCACTGCTGATGACGTCACATATTACATCACTCATGACATGGTCAGTGACATCACTGATGACATCACTGATGACATCTCAAATGACATCACTGATGACATCATCCAGTGACTGTGTGTTTCTGTAAAGTTTAAATATGTTTAATATATATAGGGAAAGGCGTATTGAAGAATGAGTGGGTGTATAAGTGTCTGAATGGATGATTTAGTACGTGCGTGACTGACTCTACAAGTGAGTGATTAAACGTATCTTACTGAATGCATGGGTTAGTGACTAAACTGTGTGAATGTCTGTATCCGTCTGTTGGTGTGTAAGTGGATGCATGGATTTGCGAATAGCTACATGAGTGTCTATATGGGTTATTTATTGGTTCTATGAGTATCTGTATGGGTGCCTGAGTGTTTGTGTGGATGGGGTGTGTGCGACTGTGCATAGATGTGTGAGTGGGTGATTCACTGGGTGGATGGTTTCAAGAGTGCATCTGTGATAGACTGTATGGGTGGGTAAGTGTGTGTAAGAGTGTGTTAGTGAGTGAATGTATGTCCCAGTGGTACATGTGTGAGTAACTAAATATGTGAAAGGCAGTATATATGTGTATTGGAGTATATAAATAGCTATAAGCGAGAGTGAGTGATTGTGATAGTGGCTGTATGGATGAGTGTGTGCTTGTATCAGTGATTGTATAAGAGCGTAACAATGTGCTAGTATTTGTATGATTAAGTGAGCTGGTGTGTGTATAACTGTATAGGTGAGTAAATGGCAGTGTGTTTAATTATTTGCATGACTGACTAGGTGTGTGAGTACCTCTATGGATGAGTGGCGTTGTTTGAGTGTCTATATAGGAGTAAGAGGGCATATGATAGTCCTGTACTGAGTGACCATAAGTATGAGTGACTGTACGGGTGAGTGAGTGGATGTGTGTGTGTAGACCTAAGAATCAGTGAGTGGGTATGTAGTTATTGGTGTTGGAGTGTCTATGGTTTTGCGAATGGCACTCTGTAATTTAGATTGGGTGTATCAAAGGTAATATTAGGGTGTGAGGAGCTGCTTCAGATTATCACGTGGATGATGTCATCAGTGATGTCATTTGAGATGTCATCAGTGATGTCATCAGTGATGTCACTGACCATGTCATGAGTGATGTAATATGTGACGTCATCAGCAGTGCATTGCGGGGGCGCGAGTTATAGTTAGCTGAACTAACTATAACGGGGGAATTTCACGGGTTTTGTACGAGTGTAATGTCTAACTAACTATAACTGTCCCTAAAACCTCTGGTTTTTTCAGTGAATTTCAAAGGTTTTTTAAATGCTAATTTCTAACTATAACGTGTCTGAAACCTATGGTTTTTTCAGTGAATTTCAAAGGTTTTTAAAATGCTAATTTGTAACTATAACGTGCCTGAAACCTACGGTTTTTTCAGTGAATTTCAAAGGTTTTTAAATGACAATTTTTAAATGTATTAATTTTTATATTAATTTTTTTCATACTGATTTACTACATTTTTAGAAACAATTTATTTTACATATTTTATTTTTTAAATTACATTGTAATTACATTATACATTACATTACAAAAAATACTTTCTCAGAATGAATTACTTTAGTTTAAATACTTTGCACATAGGCAATAGACTTTTAAGTACAGTAGTTACAGTTGTTGCAATGGGCAACACATTTTCAAACACAATGCAACATTCAGCTCAATGTGAATTTCTAGTTAAATGCAATTAGTTACTTTATGGATTACTTTTCTAACCACAGGACTGGATCCTAGATTCAGTCCTGGTACATCTCCTGTAAACAATTGAGTAAAAGCGTTTTGGTTACAGTCGTGATTTTTAAGGAATATTATTGTATTTTAAAAGTTGACAGAAACTTTTTCTCATAGATTCACCAATGTTATCCTATGGAAGGAAATTCACTTAGCAGGTAAAAACTGTTATCGTTACTTTTTCTTACTCAGTGTTGGATCCTGGATCCAGCACTGGTGCATCTCCTGTAAACAGTTGAAAGAATGCGTTTAAGTCATACAGGCGATTTTTAAGGAATATTTGTAGTTTGTGAAAATCGACACTTTGAAACTTTTCTGCTGAAAACCAGACAATGGATTCCTATGGAAGAAAATATAAGTTACTGGTAAGTACGGTTAAAATTACTTTTCAGGACCAGTACTGGGCTGAAAGATACAGCACTGAGGTCTCTCCTTATAACAGGTGAGTAAATCGGAATTCGTATTTCGGCTGATTTTAGAGGAATATTTGTATGTTTCAAAAATCAACACTTAGAAACTTTTTCAGCAAAAAGCAGACAATGGATTCCTATGGAAGAAAATATAAGTTACTGGTAAGTACGGTTAAAATTACTTTTGAGGATCAGTACTGGGCTGAAAGATGCAGCACTGAGGTCTCTCCTGATAACAGATGAGTAAATCGGAATTCGTATTTCGGCTGATTTTAGATGAATATTTTAAAGTTCCAAAACTCCACACTTAGAAGAATTTCCAAGTGAAACCAGTCAATGTTAGCCTATGAAGGAAATTCAAGTTACCGGTAAGTACGGTTAAAATTACTTTTGAGGATCAGTACTGGGCTGAAAGATGCAGCACTGAGGTCTCTCCTGATAACAGGTGAGTAAATCGGAATTCGTATTTCGGCTGATTTTAGAGGAATATTTTAAAGTTCCAAAACTCCACACTTAGAAGAATTTCCAAGTGAAACCAGTCAATGTTAGCCTATGAAGGAAATTCAAGTTACCGGTAAGTACGGTTAAAATTACTTTTGAGGATCAGTACTGGGCTGAAAGATGCAGCACTGAGGTCTCTCCTGATAACAGGTGAGTAAATCGGAATTCGTATTTCGGCTGATTTTAGAGGAATATTTTAAAGTTCCAAAACTCCACACTTAGAAGAATTTCCAAGTGAAACCAGTCAATGTTAGCCTATGGAAGGAAATTCAAGTTACTGGTAAGTACGGTTAAAATTACTTTTCAGGACCAGTACTGGGCTGAAAGATGCAGCACTGAGGTCTCTCCTGATAACAGGTGAGTAAATCAGAATTCGTATTTCGGCTGATTTTAGAGGAATATTTGTATGTTTCAAAAATCAACACTTAGAAACTTTTTCAGCAAAAAGCAGGCAATGATATCCTATGGAAGGAAATTCAAGTTACTGGTAAGTACGGTTAAAATTACTTTTGAGGATCAGTACTGGGCTGAAAGATGCAGCACTGAGGTCTCTCCTGATAACAGGTGAGTAAATCGGAATTCGTATTTCGGCTGATTTTAGAGGAATATTTTAAAGTTCCAAAACTCCACACTTTGAAGAATTTCCAAGTGAAACCAGTCAATGTTAGCCTATGAAGGAAATTCAAGTTACCGGTAAGTACGGTTAAAATTACTTTTGAGGATCAGTACTGGGCTGAAAGATGCAGCACTGAGGTCTCTCCTGATAACAGGTGAGTAAATCGGAATTCGTATTTCGGCTGATTTTAGAAGAATATTTTAAAGTTCCAAAACTCCACACTTAGAAGAATTTCCAAGTGAAACCAGTCAATGTTAGCCTATGAAGGAAATTCAAGTTACCGGTAAGTACGGTTAAAATTACTTTTGAGGATCAGTACTGGGCTGAAAGATGCAGCACTGAGGTCTCTCCTGATAACAGGTGAGTAAATCGGAATTCGTATTTCGGCTGATTTTAGAGGAATATTTTAAAGTTCCAAAACTCCACACTTAGAAGAATTTCCAAGTGAAACCAGTCAATGTTAGCCTATGAAGGAAATTCAAGTTACCGGTAAGTACGGTTAAAATTACTTTTCAGGACCAGTACTGGGCTGAAAGATGCAGCACTGAGGTCTCTCCTGATAGCAGGTGAGTAAATCGGAATTCGTATTTCGGCTGATTTTAGAGGAATATTTTAAAGTTCCAAAACTCCACACTTAGAAGAATTTCCAAGTGAAACCAGTCAATGTTAGCCTATGAAGGAAATTCAAGTTACCGGTAAGTACGGTTAAAATTACTTTTGAGGATCAGTACTGGGCTGAAAGATGCAGCACTGAGGTCTCTCCTGATAACAGGTGAGTAAATCGGAATTCGTATTTCGGCTGATTTTAGAGGAATATTTTAAAGTTCCAAAACTCCACACTTAGAAGAATTTCCAAGTGAAACCAGTCAATGTTAGCCTATGTAAGGAAATTCAAGTTACTGGTAAGTACGGTTAAAATTACTTTTCAGGACCAGTACTGGGCTGAAAGATGCAGCACTGAGGTCTCTCCTGATAACAGGTGAGTAAATCTGAATTCGGATTTCGGCTGATTTTAGAGGAATATTTGTATGTTTCAAAAATCAACACTTAGAAACTTTTCAGCAAAAAGCAGTCAATGTGTATCCTATGGAAGGAAATTCAAGTTACTGGTAAGTACGGTTAAATTTACTTTTGAGGATCAGTACTGGGCTGAAAGATGCAGCACTGAGGTCTCTCCTGATAACAGGTGAGTAAATCGGAATTCGTATTTCGGCTGATTTTAGAGGAATATTTTAAAGTTCCAAAACTCCACACTTAGAAGAATTTCCAAGTGAAACCAGTCAATGTTAGCCTATGAAGGAAATTCAAGTTACCGGTAAGTACGGTTAAAATTACTTTTCAGGACCAGTACTGGGCTGAAAGATGCAGCACTGAGGTCTCGCCTGATAGCAGGTGAGTAAATCGGAATTCGTATTTCGGCTGATTTTAGAGGAATATTTTAAAGTTCCAAAACTCCACACTTAGAAGAATTTCCAAGTGAAACCAGTCAATGTTAGCCTATGAAGGAAATTCAAGTTACCGGTAAATACGGTTAAAATTATTTTTGAGGATCAGTACTGGGCTGAAAGATGCAGCACTGAGGTCTCTCCTGATAACAGGTGAGTAAATCGGAATTCATATTTCGGCTGATTTTAGAGGAATATTTTAAAGTTCCAAAACTCCACACTTAGAAGAATTTCCAAGTGAAACCAGTCAATGTTAGCCTATGAAGGAAATTCAAGTTACCGGTAAGTACGGTTAAAATTACTTTTGAGGATCAGTACTGGGCTGAAAGATGCAGCACTGAGGTCTCTCCTGATAACAGGTGAGTAAATCGGAATTCGGATTTCGGCTGATTTTAGAGGAATATTTGCACAATGGTGAAGGGAGGGGGCGGGGCCTGAGGTGACATCTGTGCAAACGCGCCCCGTGGTGCGTTTTAAGTTGGGGGATTAAGTCCCCTTGAATCATGAGGGTCCCTACGGGCCAACTAGCCCACCAGGAACCTCCAGTATGCGCCAGGGGCTGCGTTGCAGAGACATGTACAGAGGCCACACCCCTTTTACACCTCTCTGCAACGCAGCTCTGTGGCGCTTTCTGGACGTACCTGTTGGGCTAGTTGGCCCTCAGGGACCCTCAGGATTGAAGAGGATTTAATTCCCCATCTTAAAACGCGCCACGGGGCCTGTTTGCACACATGTCACCTGAAGCCCCGCCCAATCCCTTCACCACTGTGCAAACGCGCCCCGTGGCGCGTTTTAAGTCGGGGGATTAACTCCCCTTGAATCCTGAGGGTCCCTGGGGTGCAACTAGCCCACCATATACCTCCAAAAAGCGCCATAGAGCTGCGTTGCAGAGAGGTGTAAAAAGGGGCGTGGCCTCTGTACACCTCTCTGCAAGGCAGCCCCCTGGCGCATACTGGAGGTTCCTGGTGGGCTAGTTGGCCCCCAGGGACCCCAGTATTCAAGGGGAATTCGTTCCCCCTCTGCAAACGCGCCAGGAGGCGCGTTTGCAGAGTGGTGAAGGAAGGGGGCGGGGCCTGCGGGCCCGATCGTTTTTTAATTTTTTAATTTTTTTTTATTTTTTGTGGAGGGGGGCCGCGTGGCCCCCCTCCCGGGCCACTACTTGCCCCGGGGACCCCATCCCCCGGGGCTGGCCCTCTCGTTGGGGACTGTGGGGGTCCCCAATCCCCCCACAGTCCCGCCGGCTCCCCGTGTCCTACGGGAGCCGGCATTGCTTTACACATGGGGAGCAGCTAACATGCTGCTCCCCATGTGGAAAGCAGTCGGCTTTGGATATTGGAAGAGAGAGCAGGTTTCCTGCCTCTCTTCCAATATCCAAAGCAAGTTTGCAATGACAGGACGGGAGCCGCGAGGCTCCCGTCCTGTCATTGCAAACAGCAGTGTCCCGGGGTAGGCACCCAGGGACACTGCAGGAGCCGGCCCTGGGGGTGGTGGTCCCCAGGGCCATCAAGGGCTCCAGGAGGGGGCCGCGCGGCCCCCTCCCATTTAGTGCACAGCCCCGGGAGGTGGTGGTCCCTGGGCTCTGGGGTCCAAAACGGACCCCAATTGTAATTTTTCTTAGTGCCCCGGGAGGTGGTGGTCTCCGGGGTGTGTGGGGGCTGGAGCCCCCCACACAGGTTTTTAATTAAAAAAAGAAGCCCCGGGAGGTGGTGGTCCTCGGGGCTGCGGGAGGCTCAGAGCCCTCCCGCACCATTCTACATAAAGCCCCGGGGGGTGGTGGTCCTCGGGGCTTGGGGGCCCTTAGAGGCCCCCACACATAAAATTAACCTCCCCCAGCATGCCCTCGGGACTTGGCCCACCCGGGGGCCAACTACATCGAAGCGCGGAGACCGCGGCTTCGATTTTTCCGGCAGGGTTCGCGCTCCCTGAGCGCATCCTGCCGATTTAAAAAAAAAAAAAAAATGTTTTGCCCAGGGGTCCTTGTGGGACCCCTGAGCAGACCTAGGGGTCAGGGTGTTTCTACCCTGCCCCCTTTGTGCGCTTTGCGCACTTGTTTCTGTCCCTCGGTTCTACCGAGGGACAAAATGGCTGCCAACACTTCCTGATTTGGAGTGTTGACAGCCAATTAACATAAAGCTCGTGCTCGGGAGGATCCGCGGCCCTAGATATATCTATCTTTTTACTTTTCATTTTCTCAGCAACTACTGAACGGATTTACACCATTTAACAAAAAGGGTTCTTTCTGAACCAAGAACTACCTCTTTGCCAAATTTGGTGTAATTCCGTTCAGCAGTTCGGGCTGTAGCCGTGTCTAAAGTTTCCTATGGAAAATTGCATGGGGAAAACGCGTTTTGGGACCCCCTTTTTCTCGGCCCCCGCTTGACGAATCCCCCGAGACTTTCAGGGTAGGAGCGGACCGGAGCGGGCCACAAAGTTTGAAAATTTTGCGAAGATACGTCAACCGGCAAGAGAGTTATTTCAAATAGAATGTCGCGAATTTCCTATGGATAATAGGTTGTAACTATAACTATCTACTGGCGACCGCCAGTAGATATTATATATATATATATATATATATATATATATATATATATATATATATATATATATATATATATATATATATATATATATATAATAAATATATATATATATATATATATATATATATATAAATGCTTTGTTCCAGCAAGCACGGGGTGTGGCCATGGGAGCCAGCTTCTCCCCCAGTTACGCATGTCTCCACATGGGCTGGTGGGAGGAGCTGGTTCTCATGAAGGAACACATTGATGTTATGACCAAGAACGTAAAGGTGTGGTGGAGGTTTATTGATGATTTGTTTTTAGTCTGGCAGGGCACACAGTCAGATGCGGAAAAGTTTATTGATCAAATAAATGAGAATCAACTTAATCTACACTTCACCCCATGCATCAGTAAAACCACTGTGAATTTTTTAGACGTTGAGGTGTATATAGAAAAGAACAAACTTGAAACAAGACTCCACAGAAAACCAACAGCGGGCAATGCCATATTGCACGCCAGCAGTGCTCATCCTGGGCACCTGGTATAAAGCATACCCTACGGTGAGTTGCTGCGTGTAAAACGTATTTGCAGCAACGTAAAAGACTTGCAAACTGCCCAAGCGGAATGCATAACTAGATTCAGAGAGAGGGGTTACAGCAGGAAATGTTTAGATACTGCCCTTAGAAAAAGCAATCAGGAATCCAGGGTGACTCTCCTTAACAAACAAAAATCTATCAGCAATGATACAGCTGATATACTGGATAAATTTAGATTTATTCTAAAATATAACCAACAGGAAGGAGCAGTCAGAAACATAATCAAGAAAAATTGGTACTTAATCCGACAAGACCCTGTAATTGGCGATACAGTCCCCAAGAAACCCGCGAAAACATACAGCAGAGGTACATCTATGAAAGATGTCCTAGTTAAGAATGATCCGACTGGCCCACAAGCAAAAAGTACATGGTTAAGCCAAAGACTTGGATTTTACAGGTGTAAAATTTGCAAAGCCTGCCAGCATGGAGTAACAACTACAAGTTACAGAACTCCATTTGGCGGGAAAGAAATAACCATAGACAAAGCGTTAAATTGCAAAACTGATCATGTTGTCTATGTGCTGGAGTGCCCTTGTGACCTTAAATATGTAGGAAGTACTATTCTGCAGGGTCACAAAAGGGTGCTCCAGCACATAAGGGCTATCAAGAACAATGATCAAACATACCCTGTGGCCCGCCATTTCAATGAAATCCATGCGGGCAACCCCAAGGATCTAAAATATTTTTTTATAGACTCTATTCCCATCAACAAAAGGGGTGGCGATCGAGAGAAAGCACTCCGCAAATTGGAAATGCAATACATTTTAAATCTCGACACCAAACACCCTAAGGGGTTGAATGCCACAGAGGAATTACATGCTAGCCTATTCAGTTAAAAGCCTTATCTTAAATTGCAAATAGAAATCTTATTCCCTTTTAAACCCACTACCCCTATCAGGCGTTAATCAAAAGACCTTTACATAGATATATACTTTTTAGACTTATCCTAGATTGCACCAAAGCTGCCTACCCTATCCCTAATTTTTACTTAGCTTAGCACAGTTTGCACAGAGGTTTTTAATTAGCACATGTCACTTTTTTCACACATCTTTTGCACATAGAAACAGCAGGTACACTCAAAGACATAAAATACAGGGCAATGTCTCCCTGTTTTATGGTTTTTACTAGCTTCGTTATTTCCAGTCCATCCATGTATGATTGATTTTAGGTATTCATACCGAGATAAGGCAAAATAAACAAGCAATGAACAGTTCACGCAATTATTTATTGAATGATATTTATATATTTATATATTTAATAGCACATGTTGTATATATATCTATTTATTTATGTATTCGTGAATATCATGCACTGGCAATATCAAACCAACAACGACAAATTTCTGCATTAGCATTTATTAAAAGTGTTGTTTAAAGTTAGCCTGTGTAAACTATGGGAGGTTAGCAATAACTCTTCCATGTCTATGATCTTCCTGTTGTTAAAATGCACTGGTCACTTTAAATAATAGTCACGTGGTTAAAAAAGTCAAAGCAACATGGTATTTAAAGAACTGTCTCAGCTGAATGCGCGTCATGTGATCAAGTCCCCTGTGAGGGATGAAACGCGTCATGGCTGCTGTGATCTTTTGGGAGCGAAAATAAATATTGCAGTACGATGAACTTCAGTGGTCCGTGCTCTTTCTTTACGCTTAAGAAAACTGGCGATACGAGAAGGAGTGTGTTTGGATATTCCGAAGCTGGTTCTGACTCCTCCAGCTTCAAACACAGACCCCTCTGAGATTTGGGCTTATCTGCCCCAAAGGAGCCACGGCTTGGTGACGAGCTTTGCAGAGAATCCGGAAGGATTAACGGCATACCAGCCCCCCAAAGGAGGAGTAAAGCACGGGAGCGGAAACCTACAATTTCACCACTATCCAGGTAGGCGAGTCGGAGGACGCGTAAAGCGCCGAACGGGCAGTGGGTGGAAGGCGGGTGAGCCCCGGAAATAAACTCCGATTTGGGATCAGAGTAAAATCGGCAGCAAGGATCAAGTGGGCATTAGTTTTCAACTTAAAGTCCTTGGCCGATAAAATTGCACAACGAACATTCAACTCCCAGATCGACAATGGCAGCCGACGCGCTGAAAGAGAGGGAGGAGGCAGCAGCAGCAATGTTTAATGATGAAACGGCACTTACTATGGACTCAATTTCCCACAATCCACCAACCAATACGAGAAATCCTGGGATTAAAGAAAAAACCAAACAACTAGAAAAAGCGATGCGCGCAGAACAAAAGAAATGGTGGGAAGCCAAATCATTACAGCGCTACATCGACGTGGGAAGAGTACCTCGGGGACTCAGGATTCTTCTTGCCCCAAGTTATGAGACGCCTGATCGTGAAATGATGAAAGAATGGGCA
Source organism: Calotriton arnoldi (assembly GCA_963921515.1). Taxonomy (NCBI): domain Eukaryota; kingdom Metazoa; phylum Chordata; class Amphibia; order Caudata; family Salamandridae; genus Calotriton; species Calotriton arnoldi. The sequence goes on along the minus strand of CAWUFW010004867.1, from coordinate 879,222 downwards.
GAAACCAATTTAGACTCGTCGCGTAGGCTATTATTTATTTTAGTCAAATACGCTGAAAAAGACTGTGCCAGATTATCAGAGGAAATCGAAAAAATCAATAGGGAACTAGAAGAAATGGGCCAATCTGATGAACTAGAAAAAATAAAAACAGAAATGAAAAAGCGACTAAAAAAGAAGAAGACATAATAAGGGAACGTAAGGCTTTCAAATTTCATCGGGACCGATGCGATTACGAATGTGGACGTGTGTTCACTTTCGCACGAAAATCCGACACCCTAAAAGCGGACAAATCTGGGCCAATGCAGAAAAACATACAAGAAGGAACAATGACTAACATACAGCCAGATTTAACTTCAGCATCAGACGCGAGTTCTGCGGCAGAGAGCGAGTCAGAAATAGAAGCTCGCAGAAAAACAAGACAATCAGCAAGAAAATTCTCATTAACAGAGGAAGTGGATTTTTTATGGAGAGGGAGCCTTCAATCCCTTCGCCCGAGAAAACAACCAGGCAACCAAGTAACAGCAGAAGCAGCAAACGCAGGGAGAGACGTAAGGCGAGCAGACGACGAAATAAACAAAAGGCAGCCGAAACGCCAACAGAAGAAATATTGGAGAAAATAATACGAAATACATCAATGGCGGAAAATAACAGAACAGTCATCAATCTAACTGACACTGTCTTGAGCAAAGCAGAAGAACAACTGTTAGCCCTGGGGCTCTCTTACTGCCCAGAGAGTGTATTCAATTATGCAGCCACTCGTGTTGACATCTACAAAAGCGTCAGAAAGTTAAAACTACAGAAATACTTTATACAATCAAATCTGGCGAAACCCAGTGCCCCGCATAAAATCAATGAGGTAACCAGCACACAGCCTTATGAGGATGAGGCGGCAGGACCAGCAAGTGATAATTCGGACAGTCAGCTAGTTAAAGACTTACAAGAATTGATAAATGAAGGTGCAACCATGAGTCCAAATTTTGAAACAATGGGATCACCTACCATCATTAACAAACTAACTCAGACATCATTTAAGCCTCCTTCCACTTTTTATCCTATGATGCTAAAGGACACGATTGATGCATTCCAAGAACAAGTCGTGCAAGGCTTAAAAAAACTCAATTGCAAAATACAAAGCACAGGTAAAAACAGAAATAACAAAAGAGAACTCCAATATCATCAACTCATGACGAAACTTAAGAACAACAGTGAAATAGTCATCAGGAGCGCCGATAAAGGCGGAAATGTAGTTCTATGGAAAAGAGAGGATTACATTAAAGAGGCAATGAGCCAACTAAACGACAATACCTGCTACTGCCGAAGCAACAGACAAGCTCTGAATACAATATACGGGACCTACAAGATGAAATTGGTGGCCTGGAAGAACACCGGCTTGATATCAATGGATGAATATAAATATTTGAAAAATGACAATCCGGTAATACCGATATTATATTTCATCCCCAAAATTCATAAAAATGGCAACAAACTGCCTGGCAGGCCGATTATTTCGGCCAGAAACAGTATTTTTGAGAAAACATCAATCTACATTGACTTCTTCCTACAGGAGTATGTCCTGCAACTAAAATCATACATAAAAGATACAGGGGACTTTTTAGCTAAAATGATTGATTTCAAATGGCATGATGAGTACTGGCTCATCACACTTGATGTAACCTCACTATACACGTCAATCAGGCACAAGGATGGCCTTAGAGCTTTACAATATTATTTATCACGAAGGGGTCCTGAATATACTGAACATACCAACATGCTAATTAATATAGTGGAAAGTTGCCTAACTAACAATATTTTCATGTTCCAAAATGCTTTGTTCCAGCAAGCACGGGGTGTGGCCATGGGAGCCAGCTTCTCCCCCAGTTACGCATGTCTCCACATGGGCTGGTAGGAGGAGCTGGTTCTCATGAAGGAACACATTGATGTTATGACCAAGAACGTAAAGGTGTGGTGGAGGTTTATTGATGATTTGTTTTTAGTCTGGCAGGGCACACAGTCAGATGCGGAAAAGTTTATTGATCAAATAAATGAGAATCAACTTAATCTACACTTCACCCCATGCATCAGTAAAACCACTGTGAATTTTTTAGACGTTGAGGTGTATATAGAAAAGAACAAACTTGAAACAAGACTCCACAGAAAACCAACAGTGGGCAATGCCATATTGCACGCCAGCAGTGCTCATCCTGGGCACCTGGTACAAAGCATACCCTACGGTGAGTTGCTGCGTGTAAAACGTATTTGCAGCAACAAAAAAGACTTGCAAACTGCCCAAGCGGAATGCATAACTAGATTCAGAGAGAGGGGTTACAGCAGGAAATGTTTAGATACCGCCCTTAGAAAAAGCAATCAGGAATCCAGGGTGACTCTCCTTAACAAACAAAAATCTATCAGCAATGATACAGCTGATATACTGGATAAATTTAGATTTATTCTAAAATATAACCAACAGGAAGGAGCAGTCAGAAACATAATCAAGAAAAATTGGTACTTAATCCGACAAGACCCTGTAATTGGCGATACAGTCCCCAAGAAACCCGCGATAACATACAGCAGAGGTACATCTATGAAAGATGTCCTAGTTAAAAATGATCCGACTGGCCCACAAGCAAAAAGTACATGGTTAAGCCAAAGACTTGGATTTTATAGGTGTAAAATTTGCAAAGCCTGCCAGCGTGGAGTAACAACTACAAGTTACAGAACTCCATTTGGCGGGAAAGAAATAACCATAGACAAAGCGTTAAATTGCAAAACTGATCATGTTGTCTATGTGCTGCAGTGCCCTTGTGACCTTAAATATGTAGGAAGTACTATCCTGCAGGGTCACAAAAGGGTGCTCCAGCACATAAGGGCTATCAAGAACAATGATCAAACATACCCTGTGGCCCGCCATTTCAATGAAATCCATGCGGGCAACCCCAAGGATCTAAAATATTTTTTTATAGACTCTATTCCCATCAACAAAAGGGGTGGCGATCGAGAGAAAGCACTCCGCAAATTGGAAATGCAATACATTTTAAATCTCGACACCAAACACCCTAAGGGGTTGAATGCCACAGAGGAATTACATGCTAGCCTATACAGTTAAAAGCCTTATCTTAAATTGCAAATAGAAATCTTATTCCCTTTTAAACCCACTACCCCTATCAGGCGTTAATCAAAAGACCTTTACATAGATATATACTTTTTAGACTTATCCTAGATTGCAAAAAAGCTGCCTACCCTATCCCAAATTTTTACTTAGCTTAGCACAGTTTGCACAGAGGTTTTTAATTAGCACATGTCACTTTTTTCACACATCTTTTGCACATAGAAACAGCAGGTACACTCAAAGACATAAAATACAGGGCAATGTCTCCCTGTTTTATGGTTGTTACTAGCTTCGTTATTTCCAGTCCATCCATGTATGATTGATTTTAGGTATTCATACCGAGATAAGGCAAAATCAACAAGCAATGAACAGTTCACGCAATTATTTATTGAATGATATTTATATATTTATATATTTAATAGCACATGTTGTATATATATCTATTTATTTATGTATTCGTGAATATCATGCACTGGCAATATCAAACCAACAACGACAAATTTCTGCATTAGCATTTATTAAAAGTGTTGTTTAAAGTTAGCCTGTGTAAACTATGGGAGGTTAGCAATAACTCTTCCATGTCTATGATCTTCCTGTTGTTAAAATGCACTGGTCACTTTAAATAATAGTCACTTGGTTAAAAAAAGTCAAAGCAACATGGTATTTAAAGAACTGTCTCAGCTGAATGCGCGTCATGTGATCAAGTCCCCTGTGAGGGACGAAACGCATCATGGCTGCTGCGATCTTTTGGGAGCGAAAATAAATATTGCAGTACGATGAACTTCAGTGGTCCGTGCTCTTTCTTTACGCTTAAGAAGACTGGCGGTATGAGAAGGAGTGTGTTTGGATATATATATATATACATATATATATATATATATTCATGGAATACTTATATGAGCACATGCCTTATGGAAACAGCAAACAAAAGCACCGCCCACTGGAGGGAATTAAAGTAACACTGCCAGTTGGACCACATGTCCCAGAATGCTAGCATAAAAGTTATCCATTGGAGGATCAAGATTTAAATTAGGACATTAGGCTGTGGACACCAGCGATGTGTATGGTGCAGGTTTACCTTTGATAAAGGTCTTTGGAGACCGAAACGCTTCAGGACTGCCATGCTGCTTCACCAATCAAGAAATAAAGATCTATAAACAGCAAGTTACGAGTGCGGCTCACCTTCTTTCCGTCAAGGGAGAATATTTTTATATATATATATATATATATACATGGAAGTAGGACGGGTCCCACGTGGGCTACGGATTTTATTAGCTCCTAGCTTTGAAAGCCCAAATCCGAGTATGTTAAAAGAATGGGCGAAAGTAACCTTGCGGCCTCGATGAACTTGGTAAACATACTCATAAAATACGCGGAGATTGACCGACAAGCCTTGATCGTGGAAATAGATCAAATTAATGAACAATTGAACAAACTGGAACCAAGCGACTTTATATCCAAAACCAGAAAGGAAATGAAAGAATGATTAACAAAGCAAGAAGATAAAATCAAAATCCGCAAAGCCTACAAATTTTCCCGCGACAAGTCCGACTACGAGCAAGGTCGTATATTCACCTTTGCTCGTAAGTATGAGAACGCGAAGAAAGCAAAATTTAACATTAAACCATCGAATGTAGCAACTACTTCGGGGCAAAAGTTCCATGTGGTAGCCGATGAAACTTCTACAATTCCAGACAGTGATTCCCTTACGAGCGAAGTGTCATCAGATAATGGAAGCACTAGCAGCAGGGAGGAATCTGGGCAATCAAGGATTCTGGATGTAGGAGAAGAAATTGACTTTTTAGCATCAGACCGTCGGCAAACCTTGCGACTGAGGAATCAAAACAAGAAAATAGAACCAGAAAAAATGCAAGACGAAGGGAAAGACGCAAGAGGCGGAAACAACAACAAAAAACAAAAAAAGACATATTGGCGCAGAAAGTAATGGCGGAAGACAATACCATTATCAATCTGTCGACTATGACATTATCGGAGGCAGAGAAACAACTATTGTGCCTCGGACTGTCATTCTGCCCCATAAGTGACTTTAACTACGCGCGTACACAAATTGATGTTTTTTGTTTTATCCGGAAGCTAAAATTAAAATAGTTCTTTAGTATCAAAGACGGACTGAAAGAAACGCAACGAGGTAAAAGTTTGGAAAGTGAACCATGCACTGAACTTTTAGTATCTGATGCTTCAACTTTACTCATGTTGCATGATCTTAGCAACAACACGAATAATGGTGATCAGGATTCCAGTGAGGAACAATCAACTCAGCAAAGGCTGTTTGATGCCAACATCAAACAACAAGGGGCTGGTATGAGCCCGTTTAAGCCCAAGTCCAAGTTTATTCCTGCTATGCCAAAAGATGCGATTGACATCTTCCATGAGGTGGTCACGGAAGATTTAAAAAAGCTACACCATCAAATCAAACATCGTAAGCGATACAAAAGTAAGCACGAACTAGAATATGCCAAATTAATCAAAAAATTAAGCAAGAATCATGAGATAGTTGTTGCGAAATCCGACAAAGGCGGAAATATTGTGATCTGGCCGCAGAAGGACTACATACGGGAAGCACGTAGACATCTGGAGGATCATTCCTGTTATGAAAAAACGACTTGGAAATAATACAATTTAGCGAAAGAGGAACTGAAAAAGATTCTCTCACAGTGGAAACGAGAGGGGGTGATCTCTACGGAAGAACATTGATTCCTGCATGTTGAACACCCTGTGTTACCTAGACTTTATTTTATACCAAAAGTTCACAAAAAGATTTCACCTATCCCAGGAAGACCCATAATATCTGCTATCCACAGCATGGGGGAACAAGTAACGCAGTATGTTGATTTCTTTCTGCAGGACTTTGTAAAACAACTCCCGACGTACATAAGAGATACAGGGGATTTCCTTAAGAAAATTAACGGCGTCCAATGGGCAGATGATTTGTTGTTCATAACGTTGGACATCGAATCACTTTATACAAGTATTGAGCATACCACCGGATTGGAGGCAATAGAACACTTTTTGAATACAAGGCCCTTAGATTGCTACAATCATAATAAGATGCTTTTAAAGTTAGTTTTCTGGTGCCTGCACAATAACTATTTTCAATTTGGCAATGATGTATACCTGCAAAGAGGGGGTGTAGCGATGGGAGCCTGCTTCTCCCCAGCTATGCTTGCTTGCATGTCGGCTGGTGGGAGGAGCAGGTCCTCAAACGCACACATAGGATGGAATTTTTTAATCATGTTGTACAGTGGGTAAGATACATTGATGATGTTTTTGTAGTCTGGAGAGGGGATGAAAAAAGTGCTATTGATTTCATTCACCAAATTAACATCAATACTGCCAACCTTAAATTTACATCAGAGATTAGTAAGGAAAGCATCGATTTCTTAGATGTGACAGTCTACATTAAAGATGGGAAAATAGCAACTACCCTACATAGAAAAGCCACTGCTGGTAATTCTACACTCCATGCCAGCAGTGCGCACCCGAAACACCTTATCAAAAATATCCCATTCGGTGAGCTATTGCGCCTCAAAAGAATCTGTAGTACGGAGGCAGATTTAACTATCTGTACGGAATAAGCTCTCTCTAGATTTAGAAAGAGAGGATACAACGAGGCCATGTTGAAGGAGGCTGTCAGAAAAGTGAATGACAGGTCCAGAGAATCACTGTTCAGCGCCAGTACTAATGAAGGAATACCTAATGCTGATGTAAAAGATGCCCCGAGATTTGTAACTACATACAATAAACAGGAGAGAAAGATAAGGTCAATAATAAAACGCAGCTGGCCTATACTGCTTACAGATGGTGTGTTAACTTCTAGGCTCCCTATGCAGCCTACCATCACTTACAGAAAAGGTCCATCTATGAGAACTCAAATTGTCAAGAGCAGTCCGGAGCTTGCAGGGGCTGCGATGTGGTTACAACCCAGACAAGGGTTCTCCAAATGCTCCTCGTGTAGAGCTTGTAAATTTGGTGAGAACACCACGCACTATTATACCCCCTTCAGCCCTGACAAAATCACCATTCAGGGGAGTTTAAACTGTAGAACAGAGTATGCAGTGTACATTCTGACATGCACCTGTGGCTTGAGATATGTTGGCAGCACCAAGCTACAGGTGCATGTCAGGATTTTGCAACACTTGCGAGCAACTGTTAACAACGATGCCTCCTATCCAGTGGCTCACCATTTCAAGCAAGAACATAATAATGACCTCAATTGCTTGAAATACTTTGTAGTGGCGGCGATTCCAAAACTACGGAGAGGAGGGGACAGGGAAAAGCTATTAAGGCAAATGGAGTCAAAAATTATACTGGAGTTAGATAGTAAATTTCCCAATGGTCTTAATAATACAGAGGATCTGCATCACTTCTTATAAAACTACAACAACGATGACACTTATCAATGACATTTTATGTTCCTTCCCCTTTTATGTTCCTTCCCCTTGGATGAAGTTCAGATGCATGCATAATTGTTGAAGAGTTCTCGTGATATTAGGCCTCCTATTTCCATCTAGGCTCTGAAATTTTTTTTAAACTAATTTTTAGGTTAAGAATTTCTACGAGGGTATTTTATTATTGGTTTTGGTATTTGCACTTTAATGGGTCGTATTGACCAAAGGTAGCACTTTCAACATATAGCACTTTATCTGAGTTTGCGTAGTTTGCACTTTGTTTAGAAAACAACTGTATTTAAAAAGTGGTTTCATATTAGACAAAAGGGGTCAATATGTATGCCATTGCATTTATGCAGTAAGATGAACTAAGGTTCTTCAAAGTTTGGCAGTAATTTGAACATTTGTTGATGTTTACATTGTTTCTCGCGATATTTTCACATGTATGCCATTGCATTTAAGTAGTAAGATGAACTGAAGTTCTCCTATGTGGGCAGTATTTTGCACATTGTCTAATGTTTACATTGTTCCATGCGATATTTGCACATGCTTTTTAGAAATTAAACTATTGCGTGACTAGTGGGCTATCCATGCAACACATAGGAATCCATATACTTGGATATGCAATTTATTGAGGGATTTTAACCAGTAATACGATGATGTGGTATTGTTTGGTATTTATCTATTCTTTTTTTTAAAAAAACATGTTTTTAACATTTAAGCAGGAACATGTTGGATTCATTGCTGGAGAATCACAATAAGGCTTGCATTTTTTAAATCCACTTGTTTTTTTGAAACAATACTCAAAAACTTCAGATATCGTTATTTAACTATAACTGGATAACATGCATCACAATGTAATTTTAACGCCATTTACAGTGATAATTATATATTGACCGCATGAGACTGAAATGTGCAACAATTTGAAGAACTGACTTACGAGTACGCAGAATGATAAAGGTAGTGTTTCTTTTATGTCTATATTTCACATGGGGGTGTTACACAGTATATTTAAAAAAGATGGCGAACTTAGCTCTGTGATTTGTGATCAAGGACAAGTGTTGTCCGAAACGCGTCAGATCTGAGGACTTAATAAACAACAGTGCCAGATTTCGTGTGGTTCGTGTTTCTCTGTTCGCCACACGGTTGTGCGGAAGTGCGGAGAATCCTTTGTTCTTTTGAATACATATACATATATATATATATATATATATAAAACTCACGCCCCCGCAATGCACTGCTGATGACGTCACATATTACATCACTCATGACATGATCAGTGACATCATTGATGACATCACTGATGACATCTCAAATGCGAAATTCAATCCACGCGTTTCGGCTCGTCCGAACCTTGATAACGATACAAGACGTCATTGTAGCTTCCTTATTTAAATGTACAAATGCCTCCAGTTGCCAACATTAACAAAGGACTACATATTACTTTAATCCAAAAAGCTGGCGGCCATATTGGCCTGGTCACGATGTGAAAATTCAGGAATTGATACAATAAAGAAAAGAAAACAAGTGTTAATATGCACACAATGTCATTTCAGCATATCTTGCCCCATGACCGCCGTACCTGTATGTTCGTCAACGTGACTTGTTCATAATAAACATACTTAGGATTGCAAATATCAACATAAACAATGGACTACACATTACTTTAAAGTGAAAGGCTATCGGCCATATTGATCTGGGCACGTTGCGTATTATAATGGTTCTTACACGAAAGAAAAGAAAAAAAAGGGGTGTTAATATACACACACTATCCATAAATAAAGTTCTAGCGATTATAGTTCCATTCCATTCACAGCTCATTTGAGATGTCATGAGTGATGTCATGAGTGATGTCACTGACCATGTCATGAATGATGTAATGTCTGAGGTCATAAGCAGTGCATTGCGGGGGTGTAAGTTATAGTTAGCTCAGGCAACTATAACTGCTGAATTTCACTGGTTTTGTACGAGTGAAATCTGAGTCTAACTATAACGTCCCTGTAATCTTTGTTTTTTTCAGCGAATTTCTAGTTTTTTTTAACGTTAAGTAAGATGCCTATCACAATGGATGGTGGGGGGTTGGAAGCAGGGCCTGGCCTGGCATTGTGCTGCCCCCACCCAAGCTTGCTGCTCCTGCCTCCCCTCCTCCTTGCCATCCATTGTCCAAGTCCATGCCCCTGCTCCCTCATTACAGCCCTGTGTGGCCGTTGTTCTGCCACTGGCCTTCCCGCCTTCTCTGAACAGTTAGCTTGCTGCCCCATCCACCTCCTCCCTATCCTCTGTTGTCTGAATCCATGCACTAGCCTTCTCCCTCCTGCCATGCATGGTCTGATGTGCTGCCACTGCCCTCCATTTAGCATGATGTCCCAGTCCACTCCTCCTGCCCTCCATTGCCCAATTCTATGCCCCATCATTGACCTCCTGCTTAGCCTCTGTTGTTAGCTTGCTGCCCCTACTTTCCTTCCCCCTGCCCTCCGATGTCTGTGTGCATGTCCCTGCTCCATCCTTTTTGCCCACCATGTTCCATGGACATGCCCCTCCTTTCTACTCTGAGTGTTCTGTTGAGCTGCCACTCCCCTCCCACCTGCCTAGCATTGTCAGATGACTGTAACCTGTCCCTGCCACCTCCACCCTGCCTGTCCACGTTCCATGCCCCTATCCCCTTCCTCCTGTCCTCCATGGTCCATTTTACTGCCACACCCTTCTGCCCTCCCTGGTCTGTTGTGCTGCAACTGCTCCTCCTGCCTGCCCCGCGTGGTCTGTTGTGAGGCCCCTTCCCCTGAACTCTCTTGTCTGTGCCCAGCTCCTACCCCTCCCTTCTATCCTCCATGGTCCTTTCTGCATGCACCTGCCCCCTCCTTCTCGCCCATCATGGCCATTGTGCTGCCACTAACCCTCCCGCTTGCCATGCATGGTCTTCTGTGCTGCCACGGCCCCTCCCACCTTCCCTGTGTGGTCAGCTAGCTGCCCCTGACCCCCTCCCACCTTCCCTCCATGGTCTGTGTGTATGCCATTATAGTCTCACTGTTGCTCTCCATGGTGTGTCTTGCTTCTAGTGCCCATCCTGCCTGACCTCCATTGTCAGCTTGCTGCTCCTGCCCTGCCCCCTTGCCCCCTGCCCTCTGTTTTCCATGTGCAGACCCCTATTCCCTCCCTCCTGGCTTGTCTGTTCCATTGTAATGCCCCTGATCCCTACCTCCTGCCCTTTATGGTCCGTTATGCTGCAGCTTTCTCTCCTGTCTGTCCATTATGGTCAGCTAGCTGCCATTGCCTCTTTCCCCTCTGTTCTCTGTTGTCCATGTGCATGGTCCTGTCCCCTCCCTATTGCTTTCCATGGATTGTTGTGCTGCACTCCCGTCCCGCATGCCCTGTGTGGTGTATTGTGCTGCTGCAAACCCTGATGCCTGCCCTGTAAGGTCAGTTTGGTGCACCTGTCCATGTCCCTCCTGTCCTCTGTTATCCGAGTCCATGTCCCTACCCCAATTCCTCCTGCCTTCCATGATCCAATGTACCATACTTGCTAACATTTTGAACTTGGTAAGAGGGAGATTTTGAAAAAAAACTGGGGTATTGATTTTCCCCATTGACTTACATTGAAAAAGAGGAGATTGTAGACAGGAGACAGATCAAATAAAGCCCATTTGGGCTTAAAAACATTGGGCGTTTCCTGGCTGAATCGGGTCTGTTGGCATGTATGGTTGTACTACCACTGCCTCTTCCTTCTGCCCACAATGGTCTATTATATTGCCACAGCCTCTCTTGCCTGTCCTGCATTGTTGGTTTGTTGCCCCTGCCCCCCTTTCCACTGCCCTCCATAGTCTGTTGTGCTGCCACTGCCCTTCCTGCCTGCCCAGTGTGGTCAAATTGTTGCCTCTGCACCCTCCTACCTGCCTTCAATTTTCTGAGTCCGTGCCCCTGGCCTCTGCCTCTCAACAGTATCCTAATGAACAACTAGATTGCTAACATTCTATATTTATTACAAAAGTGTGGCACGCCTGACGTCATCTTGATGTAATCAAAACTGTAATACCTAGAGCATTTCCTTTAGAAATTACAGAAATGAGAGGGTCTTATTTGCATCGAAATTATGGTTAGTGCTCTAAAAAACTAAAATGAGGACATATTTTCTGAGTTTTCAAATAGCGACAAAGCACTTTTAAATTATTTGTTATCTTTATGTTTTTTTATCCAGTTGACCACTTGATTAAATGTTGCACTTAGGGGAGAGGATGTGGTATTACTTCCAGAGCTGCAGACTTTGCAACTGGGGAACCAGGTTGGAGTTTCTGCTTCAGCTCGACATTCTGTGATTCTGGTCAAATCACTTAATCTCCCCATGTCTACAACCAACATGAATTTGTCCTTGTGTGATGTAACCAATGCTCATGTAAAGCACTCCAATACCTGACCAGTCTGCACTATATAAAACTGCAAAAAAACAAAAAATAAAAAGTGTTTTGCACACTTCTGTCATTGGGCTATACGTGGGCTACATCTGGGTGATATTTGTGCTACATTTGGGCTCTTTTGTCTCTGGTGGCCATCTTGGGAGACTTATTTGTTATGAAGTTTCCTAATTTCCTCATTTACTGCAGTCTCCTCAGTAGGAAATACTTTCAGTTTTTTACTTTGATTCCATCAAGAAGGCATTCAGATGTGTCACACATTTGCCATAAATTCTGAATGTTAGCACTCTAGTTGCTCATTAGATCACTGTAGTAAAGCTACTGCTCACCAGGGAAGTCTGCTGCTGGTATTGAAAGTGCATGTTTCAGTCTGCATGTCAGAATTTTTTAATGAAATAGAAGAGGATTTGAGAAGTCACTCAAAATGTGCCCTAATTTTTCTTTCTGCAGCACTAATCATAATTTCTATGGCAAAATGAACCCCCTCATTTTGTTCCTTTTTAAATTAAATGTTTTAAGTGTTACCACTTTATTCCAATCAAGATGGCTTCAGGTGTGCCATACTTTTGTCATAAGTAAGACTGTTAGCGCTCTAGTTGTTCTTTAGAACACTCTGGGACATTCTGTCATTTGGCTATACGTGGGCTACATCTGGGTGATATTTGTGCTACATTTGGGCTCTTTTGTCTCTGGTGGCCATCTTGGGAGACTTATTTGTTATGAAGTTTCCTAATTTCCTCATTTACTACAGTCTCCTCAGTAGGAAATACTTTCAGTTTTTTACTTTGATTCCATCAAGAAGGCATTCAGATGTGTCACACATTTGCCATAAATTCAGAATGTTAGCACTCTAGTTGCTCATTAGATCACTGTAGTAAAGCTACTGCTCACCAGGGAAGTCTGCTGCTGGTATTGAAAGTGCATGTTTCAGTCTGCATGTCAGAATTTTTTAATGAAATAGAAGAGGATTTGAGAAGTCACTCAAAATGTGCCCTAATTTTTCTTTCTGCAGCACTAATCATAATTTCTATGGCAAAATGAACCCCATCATTTTGTTCCTTTTTAAATTAAATGTTTTAAGTGTTACCACTTTATTCCAATCAAGATGGCTTCAGGTGTGCCATACTTTTGTCATAAGTAAGACTGTTAGCGCTCTAGTTGTTCTTTAGAACACTCTGGGAAGCTGCAGTAGAACACAAAGGAATCAACTGACAGTCTCTGCCCTTGTTGGATGTACATGTTTTACTGAGAATGTCAGACTTCATTCTCACATGACTGAGAAAGATAATGTGAATTTACAGAAAATATGCTCTCATTTTAGCTTCTAGATCACCTTCCAAACCTCTATGGGAAAAGTATGAGAAAATAGTTTTCTCTCAAACATGATTCATGATATCCCAGCAGAAGGCTTTTTCACAGGGTAAAATTCACCTTAGAACACACCACAATTCCTAAAATTAGTATGGTACCATCAACAAATGATTTATAATGTAACTAAAGTCTTATCACCCTTTATACGTTCTCCTTTTGGTGACCCTCAAAACCTTCCATTCACTACAATGCATTTTAATGGGGTGCTATCATGTATATTGGTCCCAAGATGGCTGCCAACACTTCTTGGATGAAGTGCTGACAGCCAATCAGATCTCACGATGAGATGTGTGGTTAGGCTCCGCCCAGATAAGTACATTTCTTTTTCCTTTAATATTTAAAAAACTACTGAACGGATTTACACCATTTAAAAAAAAAAGGGCGCTTTCTGAACCAAGAGCTACCTTTTTGCTAAATTTGGTGTAATTCCGTTCAGCAGTTCGGGCTGTAGCCTTGTCTAAAATTTTCTATGGAAATTAACATGTGGAAAATGCATTTTGGGACCGCTCTTTTTTCTCGTCCCCTGCTTGACGAATCACCCCGAAACGTTCAAGACAGGAGCTGACCAGAGCGCCCCATTAGTTTTGAACATTTTGCGAAGATTCGTCAAACGGCACCAAAGATATTGGCAAAAGAAAAAACACTTTTTGAATAGAAACAAGGTCCTAACTATAACTACCTACTGGCGACCGCCAGTAGGTAATATATATATATATATATATATATATATATATAAAATTAAATGAAAGAATGACTTAGGAAATATGAAGACACTGTAAAATCTAAAAAAGCAACTACATTTCAAAGAGACCGGCTTGACAATGAGAGTGGCCAGATCTACACATTTACTAAAAAGGTTTGACTATCAGAAGACGGAGAATAGGCTATTTTATTAGAACAAAACAGGATGTCTCAGTAAGTGACATAAGTTCAGATACAGGTTTGGTAGTAGAACGTGATGAACTTGCTTGTGAAGAGACAATGGTTGGAGCAACACACGCAACAAAAGCTGAGGAATTTAGTTTTTTAAGATTGGATCAGTTTACAAATCACAAACCAAGAAAAGACCCAATGAGATCATAAGCAGCAGAAAAAAAGGGAGGGGAGCAAGAAAGCGTTTTTGATGTGAGGGGGGTTTTGAATTTAGCTAAAGAAACCCTCCCGGTGTCTGAAACTGAAATATTTTCTATAGGTCTCTCATACATCAAGAATCCAATTTTGATTATGCTCAATGCAGAGTGGAATTGTACAAATCTATTATAAAATCATAATTAATGAAAGTTCACATAGAGAAAGGTGATGCTGTGAATGTTGGGCAAGATAGGTAGGTAACCATGAGCAATATGCTCTTTTCTGATGTTGACTTGATGAGAGACCTTAATGAACTAGAGAAAGAACAAGAAGGGTATGTACATAGTACAGATGAGGTTTTATGGCATAATTACCAACATTAAATATAGATGAAGAAGGGGGCACAGAACTTAGGCTTAGATCCATGTTTGTCTCTCAGATTATTCATAACAACATTGACACCTTTTCAGAGGTGATGATTAAGGAATTAAGAGGTGTACTGTATAGTTCCACCAATAGGAAGGTAAATTGGAATAAGAGAGATGCAGATTACAGACATACCACTAACAATCTGAAAAATCCAGAGGATGTAGTATTAAGAAGTTTGGAGAAGTTTCAGATCTTTCCTCTGCTGTGGCAAGGATGGGCAGTGACTTGGGCCAAGATATAGGTAGTTGAGTTAGTTTGACAAGGCCTTTCAAGCACGGGCAATATTTCGCATAGGGGTAGGCAGTGGGGTGAGACACTTTATGTAGGTTCCCAGAAATATCTTCTTGCTTGAGAATAACTGGTTATCATCTGCATTCATTACATGATTGTCTAGAACAGTAGTTAATTTCTGCTGTTGAGTGACAATAGGTCTTACCAGGGCTGTTTTGGGTGGACCAGGACTCTTGTGCCTCTCCTAATGGTTGTGGGCCATCAGGTCTGCTTAGCCTAGTGAAAGATGTCTTGAGCCACATGCCATCTGTCTGCCCTTACAGGCCCATGGTCCACCTAGGCATTTCTTTGAATGGCAAGGAGGTGACATATGGTGACATCACTTCAACCTGGGAGTGTCACCTATGCACCAACTCATACACTTCTGCATAGTACAATGTGTATGTGCTACTGGGCCTGACCAGGCAGGCAGAGTCTGGATATTCTCAATGCCAATCTCCGGAGGATTTTGAGGCAGACTTTGGAGTCAACATCCAAGCAACTGACAGCTGCCCAGCCCAAGCACAGTGCCGTAGCATTTTCCTGCCTGCTCAAGGATTGCCTGTGTGGCCCACCCACCCTGTCTGCTGTCAACATACCACTGCATCACTGTGGCAGCGCACGCTCCTAGTTCCATCTCCTCACTCACCCTGGTGCAGCAATCCAGTGAAAATTAGACTCCTATTGCCAATACTGCTTATTTAACAAAAGTAAGTGAGAGGAGCAAACTATTTCTTTAAAAACTCTTGTGAGCAGCAATAGCCTTTTTCCCCTCTTCACTCTGATTGATGATGTATTGTAACAGCGGAGCATGTATTCTTATAGCAGTCTATGGCAGTGGCTCTCCAACAGCACCACTTTGTAAATAAATCAACACTGCTGATTTATTTACAGAGCAGTACTGTTGCAGAACATTTACTGTTATTATAGATAGGGCAACATTATATACTACTGAACCATTCACTAGAGATGTGTTTTGGATTTCACATCCAGGGTGCTCTCATATGTGATGATCAAGGAAAAGAGGACACAATGAAGTAATTGCATCAATTGCATAGGATCTCACAATTTTTCCATGTGAAGCTGCTGGGACTTTAACATAGGTATCCTGGTTAAACACCGTGCAGATTTTACCTATTGGATGCATATCTCCATCTCTCTCCCATTTATTACAAAAGGAGAATGATTTAGTTATAAAATACATTTATTGTTAGCTAAAGCAGTACACCTTTAAACATATCACGTGTTAAATCCAGCTAACACAAGAATTATTTCTAGAAAAAAAGTACGAAGTTAAGAGAAATCAGAGTTTTCAGTATTTATGTTGATATCAATGGCTTTTCCTCATTTAACAAAGAAACTGATTTCATGAGATGCTGAACACTTCTGTGAAGACAATTACATGCACTTGCAAAACAGAAAAGCCCCACATACCTACACTTAATCAAAAGAAAGTAAAGAGCAGAGTTTCGCTGCAGACAAGCTTTCACGTCCATGTTTGCATGTTACCCTCATTTATTTCCACTTTACAGTTTTTGTAATTCAAAAACTGTACTGGTTATGTCAAAGGGCAGTATCTAGAGTGTCAGACTAGCTCTAATTTGGTTAGACAGTACCCATGAGTCAAGAGCCGGATCAAAACCATATGTTTGGGTCGATCAAGGTTTGAGCCTTGGTTGCCATTGCCACCTGTACTACTGCTTTGTAAATGCATCAGCACTGCTGATTTATCGAGAGAGACTACTGTTACAGATAATTTACTTTGCATAGGTGCATCACGAATGAATGTGTGCTGCAGTCTTGTGTTCTGTTCTGACACGTTTTTATCTATGCTATCTTGGGTGGGTACTGAATGGAATAAGGGATAGGTCTTTCAGCCATCAAGGAGGTGGGCAGATTTTTTAATGTTGATTTCCCTGATATTACCACGTGCATTGTTTGCATGCAGTCTCCCCCATACCTATCAAAATACCCATACAACATGTCTTTAAAAGGTCAGAATTGGACTGATTTGCAAATTTGAGCCACTTTTTTTTAGTAATCTGGTTTGCTAATGGGGGCCACTTGTATTCTGCTGACTGGACCTTATTGCTTATCCCAGTCTGACCCTGACAAACAACAGAATGTAGCTTACTATAACTGCCTAAGAAGTGATTTGAGACCCATAGGTAATACATTTAAACCTCCCTGAAAACACTAGGATTTCCACCAAGGTGACCTAGTACCTGGCCAATGGAGGAAGGTAGTGGCCCTGTTTGTATCATATGATGTTTCATTCAACACCACTCCCTCGCAATAGTGTCATTAAAGACCGCAACTGGCCATTCTATTGAACAATTCACCAATATCTCTCCTTCACGTTAACTTGCTGCTCTCCAATCACTTGGAACAGTAGGCCCTCTTAGAGCCCAGGCAGTCTGGTTTTAGATCGGAACGCAGCACTGAAACTGCTCTGGTCCTTGAGGACCTAACAATGCTAGCAGATTAGGCAAATCCTTAGTCTGTACGCAGTATTTGATGCAGTGTCTCATTCCATTTCGTTGACAAGACTGGCAGAGGTTGGGGTTGGTGCAATAGCACTTCAGTGAGTTAGAGTTTATCAGTATGCATCAAGTCATTTACCTCCCTTATTACTTGTTGGCTTATAGGGAATTGGATCAAGGCGTTGCATTGGGGTCTGCACTAAACCTTACCCTGGTTAGTTTTTACATCCAGTCCTTGACTGTGTTGATCAGGTCTTTGGGTATCACATGCATGAATTATGCAACTATCCAGTTAATGAATGCCTTTGCAAAACCAGGGCTGGCTTCTTTGGATGGGTTTCATCAGTGTATGACCTCTGTTACTTCCTAGCTGCAACTCAGTCCCCTGAAATTAATTCAGACAAGACATGTCTGTCAAACCCTTTCTCTTTTTTGGCATCCACAATGGTTTGGGCCACCTAATCCAGCAAACCCTGTAAAGAATCTAGGCTTTCAATTGGAGGACAACCATCTGTTGAGGGTGCTTACATATTTTTTTTTTACTACTGCTTTCCTCACTGGCTCATCAAATCATGGTCTAGGACACCATTCTTAGTCATCTTGACTATTACAACTCCATGTTTTTAGGTGCCCCATTCAGTGTGCTAAAGAAGGTTCAGCACATTAAAAATGCTGAGGCTAAACTAGCCCTCATACTGCTTAGATATGCATCTGCATCCTTTCCCTTAACTCATTGCATTGGATTTTGGTGATAAAGAGAATTACATTTAAAACACTCTGCTTGATGCATAGGGTTCTGCATTATTAAGGACCCTATCCTCAAGAAAGAAAGTTCATTATTAAATCCCTGGTCACTCACTTAGTTCTTATGATGCCTTCCTTCTTTCTATTCCCAGATTTAAGCAGGTGCGATCAAGAGGCAGGGCCTTATCTGTGACAGTTGCACAATTGTAGAATTGTCTTCCTATAACCCAGCACAAATTGCTTGTATTGCTTCATTTTAGGAAAGCTGAATTTACACTTATGATACCGTCCTGGTCTTTTATTGCTCCTTCTCTTCTTGCTGGGCCACTGACCTTGATGTCTGACAGTTGGTCTGTCAGCTGATCTAGGCTATTACTAGTGTTAGTCGCATTAGTGGCAGGACATTTTCCCGGTATTATTTAGCTCAATAAATTCAATAACGTCACATAACATAACACAAATGAAGGTGGGCTCCAGCCTTGCACTCAATCCTGATGCAGCCAAATCCTGCAGCAAGCCTGATATACTTGTGATGTCTAGGGAGTTAGTTTTGTATTTCCACTTTAGAAACATTGTGGGAACATAACATTTAATAACAGATTCCTAGGTTGCCTATCCTCCTTTTGGCTTAGCAATAAGGAGTTCATTGGCCTATGTGTATTGAGCTAGCTCTATGGAAGGTGTGAGTTTACACATCACTTTCGTTGAAGCTAAGAGAACAATTTAGTGAACTAACCCAGTTTTACTATTATTGTTGCATTCTTGTACGCATACCCAGAATCAGGGTCTATATGATGGCTCAAGTTTTTGCACTATAGAATTAGCTACAAGCAAATTACTTTGGTACAGCAAATGTAGAGATTAAAGTCTTGAAACTGTTGGCCGTCCTAGCAAGTAACTCAGCATTATCTGCATATAGAAGTGCCAGCATTGTTTTTTTGTTGACCTGCGGGACATCTATCCCCAATTTCACCAGTTCAGCTTCTAGATCAATTATGTACAACAAGAATAAAATGGAAGCCAGGACGCACCCCTGGAGCACTCTTCGATTGACCAGAAAAGGGCTTGAACAATCTCCACTAACCAAAACCCTGAATTTTCCTTAAATTTGTCCATAGGAATCGCATCTGGCCTAGGAGCCTTTTTTGCAGTGCTATTAAGGTGGCTTTAAGAACCTCATCAGCAGAGAAATGAATATTCAAGGGCAGAGGACAATCAGCCAATCCTTCATCTGCAATTGGAGCACTAGAAAAATACATTACACTAAAATGGCGTATCCAGTTTTCAGGGATAATATGTGTGCTCACTTTATCAGGCGATACCCTTGGGGTAAGACCAGCACCCATTGCTTTCCAGAATGCCTGGGGGTCTTTAGTTTGGCAAGCAGACATTTCTTGTCCTTGAGCTTCGCCCAAGTACCTTGGACATACAAGAGTTAACCAAGCCTTCACATCCAGTAGAAATGTGTTTTATTATAGTCTCAATATTAGCGGAATGCCAGACAAGTCTACTCCCTGCATCTTTTGTATTAAGAACCTGCATGCTCCCCCTCTTAATCTTAGAACTCCTTGTGGGAACTTGTATTGAAAGGGTTAGTGGATTATGATCACTATAAATAGCCAGGAAAACCTCCGTTTCCAGGGCAAGAGGGTGCATACTCCATGAAACAAAAATGTAATCAATTACTGAACCTCGATCCTTACCAAAATATGTCAGAATGGTGGAAGTCTCCAAATTGGTGACAACACTCTCCAAATCATGGGTTGCCAAAAAGGTATAAAATAACCATCCCCTGAAGTCCCTATCATCCTCCCAACTGTGTTCATCTAAAACTGGAGCAAAAGTAGATGATGAGAGTACAGGTGAAGTCACCAGCCACAATTATATGAAAAGATCCACCAGAATATGCACTCTTTCTTGTTCAGAATGAATATGAACTACCAGGGGCTATAAGGAATGTGACAACAAGGTAATACAAGGAGCTTGTACATCTACAAGAGACTCTTTTATTACCTGACACAGCTTCTACGATGTTATGTCTTGTCAGTCCATTATTCAAGAGATTTAACCCCGCCCCTCCAGTTAAGTATGGCTTGCAAAAGGGCAAAAACTGCTGATTAGACTAGAAGGACGGCAAGGGAAGAGGAGAACTTAGGCAGTGCTGGAAATATAGTCTTTTTGGGCTACTGTGGGCATCTGGACATAGGTCCGCCTGCCAAAACACATTCTGTTGCTATTCATACATTGAAAATAAGTTAACATTTGACAATGTTAATCTGTAGGATTTTGAATTTTTATGCGTTCTGTTTATTGTTCTACTTTTTTACTTTTTTATATTTTTAAGAGTTTATCTGCAATGTTTATTTATTTTATATTTCACATTATTATGTACCTATGTTGCCTTCCTTTGAATGTCTGCAGTTCTATCTGATATTTATACCAAATGCGTGTTTTCACTTGCATTTGTATGGCTTTTATTTTTAGGATTTTAGTTTAAAAAATATTAAACAGTAATAGTGTAAGCAATGCTTATTATGTGTGTTAAAATATATTTTGAAATAGGTTACATTAAATGATGGTTCCTTTTCCTGATTTTGCCAAAAAAAAGCACGTGTTGTTCCTTGGGTAGCGAGCAAGACTTTACATTTCTTTTTCTAAACTATATTTATTTGAGAAGATCAACTAGTCATCAAGTGAATCCCATCCCCCTACACTCCCACTAAGGACAGTGTTTTTTGTTCAAGTGTATTATCTAATTTTGCACAAATTAATTGGTCAGTGAGTGTTGTGTTGACTCAGTTTTAATGTATTGGTTGCAAACTAAAGAGTTATCCAATATACCTGGCAGTGATGGACACTAAAATATAGACCAACGCCCACTCTTAATAAGGTGGACAGTTGGATGGTTTACCTCTGACAGTCCCTACTCCCTCCAACCATCGGAGGAAGGTTTTTGTCAAAAGAGTAACATTTACTCCATTGGCGTGAATCTGACAGTCTTCCCTCCTCTAAATCAGGCAGGTGGACCAAGAGTTTGGTGGAGAGTGCACTCTGTCACTGTTGCGATGGAGTATCCTCTCCACTAAACTCTAAATGAGTACCACAATCTTTGGGATTCTGGATCAATTAACAGCTTACTATAGGCACACATATCAATCATTAGGTAAAAAGTTCCAAAGCTGCACTTTCATCTGTAAAAAGAAAAAATAGAAAAACCATTCCTAAACTAAAAAGGCGTTTCAGTGAGACACCTCAAATGTTCTAGAGCCCCATTGGGATCAACTTGTTTCAGGTATCCACAGTGGCAGCTACAATTTCAGTGGTGACTCACATGGAAATTATTTCCCTTCTGAAAAAGTGATGAAGTCCCTTTCGGAAGTGAGATGTAGAAACTTTTGAGAACTTTTTACCTCTAGAATTTCACCAGGATCACTCCACTTTGTGTTATTCGATGCAGGCTTCATCATGGTTGGCCTGAATTTGCAAATTGGTCCTGGTGAACTGCAGTCATTGACTTATACTGAAGCTTTATTTTTGTTGGTGCTTTATCACTTTGATTTTTTAGAAACTCATATCTCCGGTTACCCTTATTGGATGTTTGTTGTTTTGGTCATATTTTATTTATTTATTTTCAAGTTGGTTGTGGAGTTTTATGTGTTTTGTGTGTCTTTTTTCTTCTGTTTATACACTGCTTAAATGCTTAAACCATTGCCTTTGATTTAAGATTGACTGTTTTGTGTTTGGTTACCAGGGATGAGCACGGTTAATTATATTTAATTGGTGTGATAATTACAGGTGAATGAATGACTGACTTATAAAGCGCAGCAGCTACTCAAAGGAGTGTCTCAGCATTGAACCAAAGTTAAAGTACCCAACTCATTAGTACTAACATGGAGCAAATAGTAGTGTTTTGAGAATGTTCCTCAATGCATTCTGTTTATTGATAGAATGCAGTTTTAGTGGAAGACTGTTCCATTACATGGTCACTAGGACCAAAAAGGATAAACCGCCCAATCTGATACAAATAAACCTAGGTGCCACTGCCCAGCACATAATGAACAATTCTATCAGAGAGATAATTTGGTCCTGATGTGTAAAAAGTCTGATGGATCATGAGGACGGATGTAAACAATATATTTTTCTTGACTGTCAGCCAGTGAAGATCTTTCTGATGACGTGATAGGAAATCTTGTTTTGGAATCTGCAAAATGAGTCGTGCAACCAGGTTTCGAACAATTTGCCTACTGATCAAATTGTCCAGTAGGTAAAGAAAAAGGATGATTTTTTAGTCCAATCTGTCTGTAACCCAGCCTTGGACCACCATTTTCCATATTGATAGAAGAAGAAAATGTAAGAACGTTTTAAGGGATCGAAGAAGAGTGACATGTTCCAACTACAGACAGTACTTGAGGCTGGAATGATAACTTATCATCAAATTTGACATCCAAGTTTCTTACCACTGTGCAGGTGCTGGTGGGGGCTAAGCTCATCAGGGACAATAATTTATAAACCACTTTTCCGTGGAATGCCCATAAAGAAAAACTTTGTTTTTATCTGAGTTGCACAGAAGATTGCTTTTCCATATCCAATTGAGGACTTTAGATAGGCAGGTTTTAAATAACGTCAGTGCAGTTGCCGGTGCAGATTCAACAGTAAGGATCAACTGAGTGTCGTCCACGTAAGAGACAAACTTGAAGTTGCAAGATTCGATGGGCAAAGCTAACGGGGCCATATAGGTGTCAAATAATGTAGGGCTTAAAAGGAGCCCTGAGGCTGTTGATAGCGGAGCTGTTTACTGACAGAGGAGAAAGAAGTGAGTCATGCCACCTGCTCTATTCCTTCCAGAAATTACATGATCCAGATCAAAGCTGAGCTGCCGACACCCACCTTTGCCAGCCACTGCAAAGGGATAAAGTGAGAGACTGTGTTGAACATTGCCATCAGATTCAAAAGTATCAGGGCAGTATTCTTACCTTTGTCCAGCAATATCTTGATCACCTCCAATACTTCCAGTAAGGCTGTTCCTGTACTATGTCGGGGACAGAATTGGGACCGGGTAGGATGCAGCAAATTATGATCTTATAAGTATGCTGACAGATGGATGTTTATCAGTTTTTCTAACATTTTAGCTGCTGTTGGCAGTAATAAGATCTGCCTAACATTGAACAAAATTGATGGATCGGCATTAGGTTTTTTCACCAAAGGGACCACCTTAGCCTTCTTCCAAAGTTGATATAGTATAGCAGAATCCAAGGAATTCTTAACAATTTTATTGAAAACAGGTGCAAAAGAGCCAGATTTACAAGTTTGGAAGGCCTGCTTGGTGTGTTCCAGTGATGTAGGGAATTTTGTTTGCAAGGTGCCAGTAAGCTGAGCGATATAGGATAGCAGTGCCGTCAGCTTCCTGTTCTTTACTAACAAACACCTGAATAAAGTTTTCCTGAACTCTTTGCATCTTTTCCTCAAAAACTGAGGAGAACTAATGACAAAGCTGTGCCAAAGCTGGGCTCATCGGGCTTTTGTGTGCAGAAAAGATTTGGTAATGCTAAATATTTACCGGATGGTGTTTTGTGCTAATTCAGTCTTTTGAGCATACAAGATGCTGGTGTGGCTTTAATTGATTTGTGATACATTTTAAGTGGGAATTTGTAGGCAGTTTTATTTCAGGCAGGTAACTATGCTGCCTTTTACACTCAAGCTATTTGCAACCCTTTTGTACTTTGCGTAGTTCAAGGAAAAACCATTGGGCCTCTTTGGCTGGTGTCCATAGTTCCTGAAAGAATTGAGGCAGTCATAAATAGGGTCCTTACATACTCAGTTGGATCTTCTTATTCCTGTTTTCTGATCTCTCTTTGGTAGGACTTCCTGAGTCCCAATGACACGGAATGCGGTAATGGTGATACCAGGACAATTCAATTGGTGTGTCGATGGAGTACGCAAATTTTGAAAAGATTGAGTCAGGAATGTGGCCTGCCTGGTAGGGGCTGTCACATGTTGTTTCAGATTAAAACATGTGCAGGTTTCCAACAGGGCATTTCCATTATCAATGTGCAAGTTGAAGTTACCTACAACAGTAAACTTTGAATATTGCAGACAGAATGGAAAATAGCCTCATTAGACCCAACAAAAGAATTGATAAATTCTGCTGCATATTCAGGAGGACGATAAATGAGGGTTCCTGAATAGAATCCCTCGGGAGAGAAGGAAAAACAGAAACCCCGATTCTCAGCACCTTTCAACTTGACCAGCTGAAAAGTAGAACACTTCAAGGTATATTTTTCAGAATAATAGCAATTCCACTCCCTACCTTTCCCTCTCTACCTTGACTATTGATGACATAGCTTGGTTAGACTGCCAAAGCAATGACTTGATCGGAGCAGCTTTTTAATCAAGTGTCCCTCAAAAACAAGGCGTTCAGCTCCATGTCGGACCTAGACTCTGTGCTGATAGTGGATGATATTTAATGTTACAGGGTTGTTTACCTCCGTCACACCTAGTCTGGCCTTCAGTGAACCGTGACTGGTACTTAAAACAAAAGGTTTGCTTTGCAGGAGCGACAAGAGAAGTGGCCCCAACATTCATCCACTGATTGTTTGGTACAACTGTAGCCTAAAGGTTTAATTTTAATAATTCCTCTTTCGACTACTATATACTGCTACTTTGATCTGGCTGGAAAAGGGCCACATGACTGGTGTTGGATGTGAAACAGATTTGGGTGGGTGTAGACAGGCTTGCCTTTGGTGTGGCAGCAGCACACCCTCTGTGAGCATCTGCAATATGGCCTGCCTTAAGTAGAACATGTGGTTCATATTTCCCGGTCACCAGACTGCACAATCGTCGAAAATGGCGCCTCCCGATGGTCCGAAGGAGTAACAATGGCTACCTAAGTAACATGTTCTCTCAAAAAAATAAACCAAAAACAAGAGAGCTCTATTTAAAACATTAAAGTGCCAGGTGCAACTTGTAAATGAGCTTTGTGCTCAGCTCAGGGATATGTACAATGATAAAGTGCAACTAATGATCAAGCTCTGTGCTCGAGAAGTCTTACCTGCAAAGCTAAGAGTCTAAAACAATGTAATTGTGTGCAGCAGAGTACCTTAGTCTAGGCAGTGTGTCCACGCCTCAGCCTGCCTAGGTAGTGCTTCAGGATCTGATTTCTGGCCACCAGTGTGTGCAACCATCCAAAATGGAGCCTCCTGATGGCCTTAAGGAATACAAAAATGGCTGCCTAAGTAAGACGCTCTCTCTGCAAAAGGAACCGTGGACCAGAAAGCTTTAATTAGGACATTGAAATGCCAGATGCAACTTGTAAGCAGGCCCTGTGCACAGATCAGGGTTATGTACAATTATAAAGTGCTAGTGCAACTAGTAATCAAGCTACGTGCTCGAAAACTCATACCCGAAAAGCTAAAAGTTTAAAACAACGTGACTGCATGCAGCAGGGCACTTTAGTCTGGGACATATCCTTTCAGGTTGACACCTGTTCAAAGCAAATAATGATCAACTTTCCTACAGTGACCAATATTTCCAATGTCATTATTTTTCTAGCAGCTGCAATCTTACCAATCACTGCACTAGTGAAATCATTACAGGGTCAAAAAATGTCTTTCTTAATATCGAAAGTAATATTTAGTGCAATACAGAGTTAAAAGGTTATTTTCTGGCTATTCAGGAGTTGATCTGCTCAAGAATTTTCTTAGTGGAGTAGGGCTCATTTCTGAGGAGGGTTGAGATGTAGCAAAATAGGTCTTTCTTTAGCAATGATTCAGGACCTTGCTAGCATTTAGAAGGTTTTATCTTGATACGGCACATGAAGGCAATTGATTGTAATTTACATTGTACAAAACAATAAAATGTTCTACACAAAGAGATAATTTTTAGATCCTCCCTTGTCCTATATTCATTTAAGTGAAGAAAAATTATTACTAATCTGAAAATGGCAGCAAGTTTGTAAAGCGCAGTGCATGGAAACAGAGCTGATTAAAATTCTTGCCCTTTGTTGAAATCCCACACAATTTAAAGAAGAAATAGGCTCCCTCCATGAATATAGTGAAGTTAGTGGTCTAACTAGTTCCCACGTTGCTGAAAACGTATTATGTAGAATTGTTGACAGGACTTCTTCTGCCTTCAGTAGGGCTGATGGTTATTGTCACTATCCCTAAGTTGTTTTAAGGTGGCTGGAAGGACTGGTCTACCTTCCCTCTGTCTCTTAAAAGCTGACTGCTAAATATTCACTAGCATGAAGTAGGCTGTTCCACCTTCATTCAATCGAGTCCATTGTGGGTAATTACAAGAAAGAATGCAATATTCGATCTAAAATAGAGGACAGATTGAAGCTGTTATTGGTTTATCACACAGTGTTACCATGTAACGTTTGCTTTCTCCAGGAATATAATTGACAGTGATTTGGCTACATACAATATAGTGACACTATTGAATAAGAAGACAATATGGTGTCCCAATACCTCGACAACTTCAACTTCAGGTACGATTTGGAAGATGAGAGTGGAGCTATATATGTGGCATGTGCGCTCTCTAAAAACACACATGTAAAATTAATCCACTGGCCATTTTTCAGGACGCAATCCCATGAACTGCGATAGGAAATGTTGAAATGTTGTATTTAATTAATGCACTGGATGGTTGTTTCTACGTATGGGAGCTCAGTCCTGTGTAAGAAAGGTTCTGTCATGTTGGATTTAGGTACAGAGGAGCACTGCAGGCTAGTTTACAGTAGAACACACAGGAACTGCTGTAGATGTGTGTAGGGTCACCCCAGGGAAGAGTTACTGCATTGGCTAGGAAGTCATCACGGGTTTCATCCACCCACAGTGTGGCACTGGGCATAAATTTGGCATCCCAAGTACCCTCTACAGAACACTTCTGGACCTGTGAAGATCAGAAGAAGGACTGTGCTGTTATTTGAGACCTGAAGGAAGCCTGGACCTGACTGCCTTAAACCCAGGACCCGAGAAGTAACTCCAAAGGTCAGATGTCTGATCTCCTGTTTGATCTACAGGGACACAACAAGCTTCCAGAGGACCTTACACTGCAACTGTCCAGTTGAACCATGCCAACTGGACCACCCCATTTGACCCTGCTGATGGCCTCTGTTAGAGTGAGTTCCAAGCCTCAAGTGGTGCTCCCAGGTCCTGGACTCTTGGCAGGTGTTAGTGTGTACTCTTCCTGTCCCTAAACTGCAAGAGCTGGGACTAAGAAACTTTTAGCAAACTTTCTGCCTGGAGAACTGTTGAAGACAAGGATCACCGCCGAAGCCACAGCCGTCGAATCACCGGTCGACCTCAGCTTTCCGGATTGTGCCACTGGAAGAGCTCTGACTTCCAGAATAGCTTCTATGTCAGAATGTAGAGGGCTTCATCTGGGCCAATGACAAGCATCAACCTGTCATCGTCAAGGCCTTCCTGGGCACAGACTTTGGACATTGCCTTCTCAGAGCTTTCCCATTTTAATTGATGACCACACTGGGACATCACTCTTTAGCAACCCGTTTTCATCAAGCTCTGCTTCGGATCCAGCTAGCTCCACTGATCAATTTTTCACCATAAAGGTTTCTAAATCAGAAGGTAGGTATTCCACCGGATTTGGTCTCTGCATTCGACCCACACACCATCGCAGTCAGCCTTAACTTTTGAATTTGACCCGGTCTAGCACAACCAGATAACCGCGGTTGGTGCTTTGTGCTCTTTGTAACTATTTTTAATTCAAATTTTTAAAAAGCATATCTCTGGTTCCTCTTATTGGATTTTTGTCATTTTGGTGTCATTTTATTTATTAAATTTACTCTATTGTTCCAAATTGGTTTGAGACTTTTCTTGTGTTGTGTTTTCACTTTATTACTGTTTGAGCCCTCATAAATACTTAACACATTGCCTCTAAGTTAAGCCTGACTGCTTTGTGCCAATCTAAAAGAGGATTAGGCACAGGTTGATTTAATGAATTTAGTGGTTCACCCTGACAAGGATTGTCGTTAATAGTTGAGGTGTGTTCCCACCCCCCTCAACTAATACTCCAATTTCTTTCAGTATGGAAGCGAGAACCGAATATGAAGGTGCACCACTAATTACAGAGTTGTAGGTGTCAGGATCACTTGGGGAATTCATTGATTGCAACAGAGTTCTTAAATGGGGCAAGCAAAGTGATGTTTTGTGTTAACCTGTGACTCCAACATCCTTCACCGCCCCATTAACCATTGGGACATCTGCCATAGTTTCAAAGGCCAGACCATAGCAAACATGCGCCCTTTTAATAGTAGTTGTGACTCTTGGAGGTTTGAATTCAAAATTTCATGACATAAGTGGTATGCGCTGGAAATAAGAAATCAATTTGAAATAGATTAAAAGAAGAGCTATGTTTCAGCTGAAAAATTTCCCATACATTTCCCACAACTACATAGGAGTTGCCTAACTCCACAGAGAATATAAATGAGCCCCTAAAGAGATGGCCACTGCATCTCAGGCATCAGCATGCGGACCATGCAATCCATGGTGATCTCAGGTATATTGTGTGACCTCCTTGGAGCTACAATATTTAGACAAACGTTGTTGCATATGGTTTATAGTGAATGGAAATGATCAAGTGGAATGCAACTGAAAAGATGATTGTGGAAAAAAAACTCTGCCACAGGGGATAATAGTTCAAAATTATGCATGAGCGAAATTTAATTACGCCAAGGTAATCAGAGTATTTTCAATAATTACGCATGACTCTTGTGATGCGGAATTACCAAAATTATGCACTTACACCAGCTTGAGTAATAAGTTGAAGACTAAAGACTGATTTGGGGTAAAAATCCTACTGCAGGAGCACAGGAACAACAAACTAAGATAAAGCCAGCAGCTGATGTCTACTGCTGTTCGTGTCCTGTAGGATTTAGTGCAATTTTCTTAACGCAAATTGTATCCTCTGGCAAATAGGACTAAATGCCAGATTACACTTCTCGCTTACTTATGCATAATTCAGAGTATTTTTCCAGTAACTATGCTAGAGAGAATTACGCCAGTTACGCCCACCCCTATTCAAAATATATTGCGAGACCCAATTGTCTGAATTTATCTTAAGTATACAATGTGAAGCTATAATAAGTAATAACTAGCTGAAAATGCTTGAAGAAGCTGGTAAGTATGGTTACATTATTCAGTCAATGATATGTAGTAAAAAAGTACCTATTAATAACTATGGGATGTGTAAGATTATGAAGAAAAATGGGTAAAATGAAATACAGCAGTCTTGAGATTTTGCAATGCTACTTAATAATCTTACACTCATTTCTTGTATGTATCTTCAGGACTTTCGAAATGGCGTTCATGTATGAAATTGCATGATTTTGTTTTTACATATCGAATATAACGTTTAATTAAAATTGAGGAAAAACATATATAGTAAGAGATTAGAATTCTCATTTGAATTCAAAAGGTAATTAAATCTGTCTAAGTTCCAGAAGCATATGAAGGCCTTGGCACGCCCTGATCTTTCAATTGTGGTTAAAAGCATTGTATAGCACTAACAGGAGATCCACAAATACTTCAGGCCTACCTGGAAAGAGAAGTTGAAACTATGGATTGCATTAAAGCCGGCCTATATTTTCCAACTCCCTTTGAGTGATAACTTGTCCAGGCATAGGTTGCATAACGGTCCAAGTTGCTATTCACTCCTAGGTGTTCACTAGCCTCCCTTAACCCATTTTTGACATTTTTTTCTCTCTCTGTCCCATATTGTAGTTATGCATAGTTATGTTTGGTTACAATATAGTTACTTATTTACTATCCTGAAAGCTGTCTCAGGAATGAACTCTTGCAGCTGACATTTTCAGTGTCTTGAAGGTTACTTTGAATCCCAACAAGTCAGACTCAGCCTTCCATCCTTCAGAGGTCAGGTGACTAATTGTCATTATGTTGGGTAATAATAAAGATTGCTATTTAATTGATTGGAAGGAAAGAAGTGTAGTTAAAAGCACTATATAAGAACAAATTAATAGCATTAATTGGTTGGTTAGTTAAACATTAGAGAATAATGCTAAATATATCAATGAAGGGATACTTTCACAAACAAGAATCCTTTAAATGAATTTGATTCAAATTGATAGAACTGTACTGTGAATACTTGGGCTCCACAGACGTTTTTAAAGTTGTCATCTTGAAACTTAATCAGAACCATAAAAAAGATGACAATTATTCTGAATGTATGTAAGATAAACAAAAAGCTGGTACTATTCATACAGGACAATTAGAGTAGATTTTTCGAAATTACTTCTAATCCGTGGTTTCAAAATGCAAACACATTAAGGAAAAGCATATGCAATATGACTTTGACTTCAATATTTGTAATGTTCGTGTTAACATGAATAAGACTAGAAACACGTCACCACCTTTTATTAAAAAATAAGGGTGCAAACATTAACAATGTTACTAAAAACAGGTTAATATTCTTAAATACATTTAATTTAGCTTCTACTGTATTACATTTCTAATTTTAGTACGAGGATTGTCTGAGTGCATAACATATGATTTATTTTAAGTTACTCTAAGCTTAAATTGAGTTCGTTATGTTCTAGCTTGCAAATCGGTAATATGAAATGGGAAATTGTTCTCATGTAGACTGGTTTGGAAGAGTCTCAAAACGGTAATGCGGGCATTAAATTCAGCAGAGCATATCTTGCAGTAATAACCTGCCCAGCAATAGGACTATAACCTAAAGTCATGACACCACCAGAATTCTATTTGCAATGCTTCATTAAACTTTATAAAAAATTGCTCATATGCCCTTTCCAATACCCTGTCCTGGATGGTTTCAATTAATTGCCGTAGACAGCATTAACCCTGCCTTCACAGTGTTGCTGTCAGATATTTTTTATTGCCATCAATCCAACATATTTTCTTCACTTTATTGTGCACCTCTAATTCATGCACTTACGTTGAGATGGATGCCAAATTCCATTATTTCATTAACTATCTGGATCAATGCACTAGCCAATGACAGGAAACCACATTTGTGGAGAACGCTGTTGATATCCTAGATACTGTGTTTTATTTATTTATATTTCATCCATGGGCCTTTAGCAACAGAATTTAAACAGCTGGGGGCATATTATCTAGGAAGTGGCGGTGAGAGGTGTTAGCCTCCTTGGCTTAACGCCTCTCTTCGCCACTTCGGAAACGCAAGGCTGCACCATATTACCAAGGATATGGTGCAGCCTGGCGTTTCCCCCTGCGAAGGCGCTAAGTCTCACGACTTAACGCCAACGCAGGCACCCTTGCACCAGAGTGCAAGGGTGTCTGCGAGCAGGGATGTTTGTTCATGTACAGGAAGGTGTTCCTTCCTGTACATAAACAAACCTAAAATGCCATTTTGTAACTTACATGTGTGCTGCTTCATGCAGCACACATGTAAGTTAAAAAATGGCATTTGAAGAAAAGGTTTGTTTATGTACAGGAAGGGACACCTTCCTGTACATAAACATACCTTGGCATTTTGCTTTTTCAATGTGTGCTGCACAAGGCAGCACACATAGAAAAAGCAAAAACGAGGAGAAATGAAGCATTTCTCCTCGTATCGCCACCTTAAGACCAGGATTTTCCTGGTCTTAAGTTCGGCGCTGCCACCTATTATCGCCTTTCTTGATAATAGGTGGCAGCGTCGAAGTGAATGGGTGTTGCGGTGGAACGCCCACCGCAACACCCACTGCACGCCCCTTTCACGCTAAGTTTAGCATGAAAGGGGCACTATTACCAAGGCAGCGTTAAGCCACTTAACGTGGCTTTTAGCCACGTTATGTGGTTTAACGCTGCCTTGGTAATAGGGCGCTGACCCTATCGCCACCACAACGTCACAAAAAGTGACGTTGTGGTGGCGATAGGGGCTTGGTAATATGCCCCCTGAAGTTGGTGTATGTAGTGGAGAGAGGTGCAGGTGGAGTGGGTGGCGTGGGGTGATAGAGAGCAGGGAAGTGGGTGAATTTTGGTAGAGTGGTGAGATTTACTTCGGAAACACAGGAGAATGTGTGGCGAGAAGGGGTTGTAGTTGGTGAAGGGATGGCAAAGGGAGTCAGTGCAATACTTTTGTCTCTTTCTTTGGATTTCTTTTTCACCTGATGTTTGTGCTGATTTAAGCAGGAGTCCGTAGAGATTGTTTGTTGCTGCTTCGGGTTTATTTTAGTTTGTTTCAGCGAAGTCCCCAGGTTTCCAGTCGGTAATGGGTGGTGAAGAGATGGCATAGTAAAATAGTGAGATTCCAAATCCTTTTAAATTTCTTTTTCCCCTTACCCTTTTTCCTCATCTACAGGATGTAGATGGATGTGATGCTTGTACGCATTTCAGCGAAAGTCCGAACTGATCGTTTATTGCCAGATTCCATTTCACTTTAGTTTGTTTCCATGAAATCTCTGGCTTCGGCTAGCTAATGGCCCATTCATATAATGTATTCTTAAGGTTTCCTGTGTTAGAAGGAAAGTTAATGTTGTCTCAGTCCTGGGGATAGTACTAAATTCAATATATTTATTTTACTGTTTGGATGTCAAGTTCTGCATTAGATCATGAAGTTGATTAGGGGATTGAGACAAAAGGGTATATTTACAAGAATTGCTGCTAAGCAGTTTTCACGCTGTTTAGTGGCAATTTTGTTTACCGCTGCGATTTCCAAATCCTAATGCTATGTTTGCAACGTATTTACAAGATGTCGCTACGTGGCGTTCGGATCACTAACCGGCTGAGAAAAATGACGCTAACTCTAGCACCAAGGTGATAAAAAACTACACGTTAGCGTGAAGAAAGTGACGTCAAGCCAATTAGCGGCAAGAAAGTTCGAGCTAGTCAGCCCAGCTTCACGTTTCAGTGTCTAGTGGGAAAAAAGGCTTACAAATAAGCCGCTAAGGGAAAAAGAAAAAAATCACCTGAATGCAGAATGGAGCAGCCTGGACCAAGTTCACCACAGGACAACAACCCCCATAACTCCACAACAGCCAGGATGACCAGCCAGAGTCTCAGGGTAAGAGGAAATGCAGATTCAGTCAGGAGGAAAAAGAGATCCTGATTGCGGGAGTGACGGAGAATCAACACCAGCTCTTCGTCAGCTCCAAGGTGTCATTGGGCAGTCCATTGTCAACACGGTGAACTCTGTCACAGAAGTCAAGAGGACAGTGACTGACTGTAAGTAGCGCTGGCATGATGCCAAGCACAAGACTAAGCAGAAACTGGCCAGCATTGACAGGCATCACTGCAGACCAGAGGTGGGAGTCCAGAGCCACAAGAGGAGCTCGATGCATTGGAGGAACAGGAGTCCACAGTCATCTGTGAGGAGTTGGTGGTTGGAGTAGAGGGACAGGACAGTGCTGACTATGACCAACTACATCAGCAACCGGGTAAGTACCAACCAGGGACATTGGGGGGAAATGCGTAATGTTGTTCCATCCAGGTAGCCAAGTCTCATCCCCCCCCCCCACTGTGTGCAGGTCAAACGCTAGCCATAAAGGTACTCTGGGGCTTATACACATGTCCTTTGATTTGTCAGTACGTCTCTTTTTACTTCATTTAAAGTGACATGACGGTGGTGTAAGGGCCTAGTAACTAAGCACTTATACATACAATGACAAGTGAGCAGTTATGTGTCTCTTATCTAAATGTTTGCATCAGGCAGTGTTGCAAGTCTCATAGTCAACCTACTTTAACACACATTGTAATAGCAGTCATGTGCATTCTTGTCAAGATGTGGCGCTTTCATGTACTAATTATGGGGCATACATACAATAATATTATGGAGTGCAGTGTCAACTCAAAACTGGTAGCACGGTGCTCTGACAGAATAGAAATTCTGGGATGTGCTGTGTGCACACAAAATATAACAAACCCCTGCATGTCCCTCAGTACTGTTGTCATCAAAGATTGAGTAGCGCAAGCGCAGCCACCCTGCTAACATATTTCTAAGGTGTCTGAGCAGCAGTGCCAAATGTTGATGTGCAGGAAGGGACAACTTCTTAGACACAAACAATTCTAATTGGTTATTTGCTGCTTCGATGTGCGCAGCAGAATGCAGCACACATACCATGAGCAAAATTGAAGGAGATAATCTGTCAAAAATTGGCTTCCACTTTTTGTTCTCCTGAGAACATGGCCATAATTTTCAAGCACCTTGGGCACATTTACTAGGAAACTGTCATAGTGCAGAGTTAAGCCAAGAAGGCCATGCTCCTACAGTTCCAAACGCAGGTATGTGCTATATTCACAAGAATAATGTGCACCCTTGCCTTTCCCTTAACGCTGGTGCTGAATGTACCTGCCTAGCGCAAACACAGGCACTCTTGCACCATTGTACAAGGGTGCCTGTGTTTCAGGAAAGATTGTTTATGTGCAGGAAGGTATCCCTTCCTGCACATAAACAATCAATGGCATGTTTGCTGTTTCTATGTGTGCTGCACAATGCAGCACACACAAATACAGCAAAAACGAGGAGAAATAAAGCATTTTTCATGTTTTTCCAGGTTAAGACCAGGTTTTCCCTGCTCTTAGTATTGGCCCTGCACCATAATTATGCCACACTGGTAAATATGGGGCAGTGTCAAAATCAAGGGGTGTTGCGACGGAACACCCACCGCAACACCCATTGCTCACCCCTTTCACACTAAGTATACCATGAAAGGGTGCCTTATTTACAAGTCAAGTGGCTTAACGCCGCCTTGTAAATAAGGCAAAACCCTAATTATCATAGAACATCAAAAAAAGTGGCGTTCCTGTGGTGATAGGGCCTTGTGAATATGCTGCCAAATTTTCAAATGTCCACTATATTTGATGTAGTGGCTACACAGATTAGGCATTGTTGACACCTGTCCTGTTTCATGTACACAGATAACACACATCAGGAAAATGAAAGTGCATTTATTTACATGTGTAAAAGGCACATTGTCACTCTGGACCAGTTCATTTGACAACAACCCCAAAAAGATGTACATATCCAGGGGATGTCCAGACAGAGTCCTTGTGGGGAACATGTCAAGAGATATGTAGCGGAATAGGACATTTTCAGTCAGGAGGATTATTGCAGTGTCAATGGGGAGGAATGGCCACATTGACAGTCCAAAAATGTTCAAGGTGAACATAGCATAGTCAATATGTCCTTGTGAAGTTTGAACATCTTCGCAGCCTCAGCTGACATGTTGTCTGTAAGGAAATACATACATGACAAGATGTAAGGAGCAGGACAAATAACTAGGGCCAACAAGTCTTTGCAACACTCAAGTTTACACAAACAGGAATGTAAAAGTCTCATAAGACCTTTTACAACATGAAGCTTGATCAAGCAAAACACATGTGAAGTCAATCTCTACTCACAACAACAAATTGATACCTTTAAGGTAATGTTTGGTATCGCACATATCAATGGCACAGTTCAACTCAATCAGTACGTGGTCTCCTAAGTGAAATGCTGACGTTGACATAAACTCAGACAGAGTCTACCAGGGGAATGTACACAAGGAGAATGAGTTACAGGTCAACTGCCATGACATTAACTCCTACTCATAGGATGCACTGGGTGTAGTAGGGGCATACTACTAAGCACCAAAGTATTACACATATACAAAAGTTACCAATCTGTCAACTGCAGAGAACTATATAGTCGGATGTGTCTCCACAGCTCCATATCCAGGGTTCATGCTGTATGCATCTACTTGAAGCATGTGAGTACTTGTATGTCAAAAGGCAGCTAGCCGTACCACACTGCTACATGAACTGAGCACATTGGAAGTAAGACAGGGAACAGTGGTGGGAAGTGTAGGTGGTCGCATCACAATGCCCAAATGTTGTTTTTTCTATTCCAGCCAGTTGTAGGTCTAGGGTAAACCAATCATCCAACATTCTGATGTACAACAGGTCCCAACTTGTGTATGAGACAGGCTCATTGTATGAATTGGTGTCACTGACAATTGTAGTTGCAATGCTCTGATTCTCTTTGACTGCCATATCATGCCAGTGTGTACATGAAATCCCTGTCCGGTCATACACATTACCAACATCCTTTTTACATAATGTTGCCTGTATCTACACTGTGAAACACAGATGTAGAGGCAGATGTCAGATAGACTTTTGGCACAAATGTACACGGTAAAAGTGCTTTAGGAACTTCACAAGATTACCATACTCCCAGAGTCACAATGGCCTACACCATATGTAGTTTATCATCTCTAACCATCCACTGTGTAGAACTGGTGTCATGTACACATGCTATACTACCAAGAAGGCATATTGCCGTAGGGAGATGCTTTTGACTTCACCATACTACACCCATTGCATGTGCATGTTGCATCAACTTCACACAGTTTCAAGATCTGTAGATGCACCTCCGGTCTCAGCATCAATTGCTAATTGCAATTGCAAAATCATAGTACTGTAGAACTGTGTGCAAAAATGTGTAGGCGGCATCCTTTGAGAAGAATGGTGTAGCGCGGCGTCATGCAAAAATTGTTGATGATCTGCTCCAACATTTGCAAAATGCATGGAAGCAAGAGATGCACAATAATAAAGGCCACCCCTGCATTTTGCTAAGCACCAGTGCCATCTTTGCTGCTTAGCACCAACGCTGGCACCATTGCACCATAGTGCAAGGGTGCCTGTGTTGGCACAAGGCAGCTACATATGGCTCATGTTATTGTTAAAATGCAGGGGTGCCCTGTAGCATTGTACAAACAGAATATCCATGCATTCAGAAAAGGTTGGGATGCAGTTCTGCATATTTAGCAACAGCTCAATGCTACAACATCTTCTCATGAATATGCCTCATCCTGGGAGAGGTGATATCTATGTCATTCACACCCAGAGTGGGATCACCAACCTACAGGACCAGTCATCACAAACACTGATTTGTTGATTAAACATACATGGCCTAAGGCACTTACCAGTGGCATGGGGGTCCTTGAAGGCATCAACGTCCCCTTGTGTGAGCAATGGCCGTCCAGCTGTAACACATGAATTAGGAGTAATGATCAGTCATCATGTGGCACATGTATTTAACTCATCTTCAGACAACATCTAGTAATTTATGCCATGTGTAGGTTCATGTTGCATAGAGGAAGGGGTTTGAAATGACTGACTCACACACAACACATGTACAGCTCCTGCTCGGCTCTGGGCAAAGATTGTTCTTAACTCCTGAGCCTCGGGTTTGTGCTGGAGTTTAACAGCAGCAGGAGAAGGAGCTCTGCCAAGAAGTGCCTGAGACAAAAATGTCCAGATGTATGGATCGGAACTAGGAAACGGACAGAGAGCAAAAAAAGTGCAATGCTCCCCTGAGTCAGTGGGAAAAGCTCAAGCAGTCGATCCCATCAGGAACCTTTCTTTAGAATCACTCCTCATCTGGAGGTTCTGTAAGGCTGCTGCAAGACCACTGACCTGGTCAGTGTGACTGCTCTCCCCCATGCTGCTCCACCACTAAGTACTGCCCCTGAGCTCTGTTGCAGGGTGTTCAAGGCCCTCCTCCACCCACAGGCTCCTGCCTGCGCCTCATCCATGGTGGTCCATTTGAAGAGCACTCTGCTCTTCTGCTGCTCTGCCTCTCTTGCCTCTTTCTTTGTGTGCCCCTTTTCCTCTTTCCTTCGTTCTTCCCTTCTGTCACTTTTTTCCTTTTCACTTCTCACTCTTTCTTTCATTTTCCTTCATTGTCACTTTTTACTTTTTACTTCTTACTCTTTCCTTTGTTTTACCCCCGCTGCTGCTGCCCCTGTGGCCCCTCCCCCTTCAGTGTGTCCTTCCCGCCTCCCTTCTGACCAGCCCTCCCGATCCCTACTTAATGGCAGCTGCGCCACTGGCCTCCAAAGGCAAGCTCGTCTGTGCCCATCTGCAACCCGACCTTGACCAGCATCAGGGACCCTGGTCCTCTGACCCGCCTCCGCTGCAACTCCAGCACCCTCCACGATCTCAACCCCGGACGCAGCAACAACTGCCAGCTCTCGACGCCGACCAACACCCATGTCCCTCTCTCTTGTCTACACTGCCGCCGCATCTTCACCCACCTCCATACCCTAGCAGCATCTCCCAGCCTACCGAACATCACCGATCACAAACCACTCAACTGCATCCTGTTCAATGTATGTTCCCTACACAAGCACTCCATAAAAATCTGGGACCTCCTCAACACCTACTTGCCTGATGTAACCTTCCTCACGGAAACCTGGACCAACGCCAACTCTGCACCCGGCATCACCACCGCCATTCCCGACGGATACAAGATCTTGTGCAAGGACTGCCCCATCTGTCCAGGAGAAGGCATTGCCATTGTTCACAAAAGCACCATCTGCACAACCACTCTCCCAGACGACACAACGACCCTCATGGAGCACCTCCACTCCCAGTTCCAGACCGCCCCCAAAATGACTCCCCGTGGAACCCTCATCTACAGGCCGCCTGACCCCCGTGCTCCCTTTACCGACACCATGACCGATCTCATTGCACCCCATGTCCTCGCATCCACAGACTTCATCCTATCGGAGACCTAAACTTCCATCTTGACAACCACAATGACTCAAACACTGCCTCCCTCCTAGAGAACCTCGCCAGCATAGGACTGAAACAACTAGTCGCCACCCCCACGCACACAGTGAGACACACACTCAACCCCATCTTCACCAGAGGAAACAGCGTCTCCTACAGTCACACCACAGAACTCCACTGGACAGATAACCACTGCATCCACTTTTCTTTAAAAAAAAACCTACCGTACACAAATACATCCACTGCCTCCCCCACAGGAGCTGGAACAAAGGCACCTAAGTCCAGCTCACCTCTGCCTCGTCAGCACCCCAACACCAACTACATCAGATGCAAATACCGCAGCATACAACCTCCATCGCTGGATCATGAACTGCACTGACACACTCTCCCCCCTCAAGAAAGCCACCGGAAGATACATCAAGAAAGCAAGATGATTCACCTCTGCACTCCAAGAATCCAGACGCTCCTGCAGACGGCTCAAAAAGACATGGAGGAACAACAATACCCCAGAAACAAGCGCCGCCTACAAAGCAGCCACCACCGCACACCACCAACTCATTAAATCCACAAGGAAGAAATCCCTCCAGGACAGAATCCTCACCAACGCACACAACACCAAAGAGCTCTTCTCCGTCACCAAGGAATTCGCCAAATCCTGCAGTGAAACAGCAGATGTCTCACCCTCCCAAGACCTCTGCAACAGACTTAGCACCTTCTTCCACCACAAGATTAAGATGATCTACAACAACTTCGACAACCAAGACCACCTCACCGCTCCAGCTCCCCCCTCATGTGACACCACCCAACAGACCCTGCTCAAATGGATCCCATTCAGGACAGAAAACACCTTGAAGACCATGAAAAGCATCCACTAGTAGCCCCCTCAGACCCTGCCCACACCACATCTTCCACAGAGCCACCTCTGCCATTGCAACAGAACTACGTCGGACGATCAACTGCTCCTTCAAGACCGCCACCTTCCCCAATGAATGGAAGCACGCCGAAGTCAACCCCCTCCTGAAGAAACCCTCCGCTGACCCAATGGACCTCAAGAAATTCAAGCCCATCTCCCTGCTTCCATTCACATCCAAGGTCATCGAAAAGGATGTCAACACCCAGCTAGCAACCTTCATCAAAGCTAATAACATCCTGGACATCTCCCAATCCAAATTCTGAAGCAACCACATCACTGAGACCGCCCTACTCGCCGCTACCCATGACATCCGCTCCCTCCTTGATCAGGGCAAAATGGCAGCCCTCATCTTCCTGGACCTCTCGGTTGCATTTGACACTTCTCCAAAGGCATCCTAGCCACCAGACGCCACGACGCCGGCATCCGCGGCAAGGCCCTTGACTGGATACGATCCTTCCTCACCAGTAGAACTCAGCAGGTCAGACTCCCTCCCTACCCCTCGTAATCAACAGAGACCAACTGTGGAGTGCCCAGAATCCTCCCACCCTCCCTCCCCACCCTCTTCAATGTCTACATGGCCCGCTCACAATCATCGTCAGGAACAATGAGCTCAAGATCGTCTCTTACACTGACGACACCCAGCTGATCCTCTCCCTCATCAGCGAACCCAACATCACTAAACATAACTTCCAAGAAGGGATGAAAGCCGTCGCCACCTGGATGAAGAACAGCTGCCTTAAACTCAACTCAGAAAAGACAGAAGTCCTCATCCTTGGCTCCACCCCCTCCACACGGGCTGACTCCTGGTGGCCTTCTGCCCTCGGAAATCCCACCACCCCGACCGACCACGCAAGAAAGGCATCATACTAGACTCATCACTCACAATGAACCTCCAGATCAACGCCGTATCCTCGACCTGCTACAACACCCTCCACATGCTTTGAAAGACTTTCAGTTGGATGCCAACCGAATCCTGAAAAACTGTCATGCCCGCACTCATCAGCAGCAGACTGGACTACTGCAATGCTCTCTATGCTGGAATCAACAAGAAACTCCTTCACAAACACGAGACTGTCCAGAACGCCACAGTGAGATTGATCCTCGACATCCCTGATTGCATTCACATCACCCAACACCTCTGCGATCTCCACTGGCTTCACGTCAAAAGAAGAATAACCTTCAAACTCCTCACCCACGCATACAAGCCCCTTCACAACACCGGACCCGCATACCTGAATAGCGCCTCTCCTTCCATGCACCCAAAAGACACCTGTGATCAGCCCAGCTCTCTCTGGCCACTGTCCCACATATCAATAAGGCCAGAACAGGAGGAAAGTCCTTCTCCTACCTCACAGCCAAAGCCTGGAACAACCTCCCCCTCCAGCAATCTCTCACATTGCCCCAGTTCAGGAAGGACCTCAAGACCTGGCTCTTCGGATGACACCAGCACTCAATGGAGCCACCCTCCTCCCCCGTGCTGTGAGACCCTCACGGGTCAGTAGTTGCACTTTGCCAACCCTGATTAATTGATTCAGTGCACGATTGTGTAGTACAAGACAATCCGGAATTAATAGGTGCTTCAATTGTGACCACAATTTGAGAGTGGCAGTCACATCTAACATTGGTTAACCAACTATGGACAGCTGAGTGTCAGAAACACCAAACCTACAACATTTGTATGTCAGCGACTGCAAGGCGTTGCTTTTCTCCATCTCACCAGCACATCAGACTCTGAGCCATCAGTCTACCATTGTCCTCACATACTTGGATGTATGTAAACAATCACCATATTGACAACGCTGAAACTTTTTTTGGGTGCTCTGCTGGTGATGACTCATGATACCAATTTTAAATGTGGCGCAGTGCCACTTTGCATGGCTTGGACCACCTTATAAATATGGCCCTTAAAACTGCAGTCCACTATAGCAAAGGGGCAGGCAATTGGTCGTGTGGTTGGTATACAAACACAATAGCCATATATTGTGACGCAGGATCACATAAGCAAGTCTGTGCCTAACTCAGTTCTAACAACTTCGAGTAGGAGGTGTCAGGGTGGACCTACAAGGCCAAACGTTGACATTTCTAATTGTAATGTGCTCAACCTATGCATACTTCAATCAGCAGCATACATATGAGCATGAATTTGAAATGTAATATAGTTTTTGTGCAGGAAGGTGTCCCTTCCTGCACATTACAAATCATCACTACATGATGAGTAGCAAAATATATGTGTGTGACATGTAGCAGCACACATATGTTACAATGCAACCTTACTAATTGTCCATGGGCAGGAAGGGACACCTACTTGCTCATTAACAATCATTCCCTGCAATGCAGGGACCCTTGCACAATGGTGCAAGAGTGCCTGCGTAGGTGCTAGGAAGCCAATTTGTGCGCCACTGCTATGTGAAAAGCCTGTTTCCAAAGTAACATATCAACATTGAATAACGTTGTTTACATG
Organism: Calotriton arnoldi; assembly: GCA_963921515.1. NCBI lineage: Eukaryota > Metazoa > Chordata > Amphibia > Caudata > Salamandridae > Calotriton > Calotriton arnoldi. The sequence continues at coordinate 837,070 of CAWUFW010004867.1, read as the reverse complement.
GAACACACAGTGTGAAGGCAGACAATATTATTCCTATACTTACCACCCTGCCTGCCAACAATGATCCCCAGGTTACCCAAGAGGTCGGCCTCCCGGCCAACGCAATTCTGCCAACGATGTTTCAGCTGTTGGACAGTCGGGTCCACATCAAGGATTCTGAGCATGTGATGGCGTATGCGGTACCACTGCAATTTCCAGACTTTCACGTCATAGCCCTGGATTTCCTTTCCCCCACTCTCAACCATATTAGGGAGGTAGAATTTCAGAAGACAGAGGAAAGCCCCAAATGCTTCCTCCAACATCCTTCCCCCAATATCGTCCCCCACGGTACTAAAACCAGTATAAAAATAAAACACCTAAATGCACAACAATAACAAATTCTAACATGTATACCCAGTAGACAGACACCCAACAAAACAAGAGCAAAACGCTAAAACCACGACAAAAGCAGGACACAGGACTTGACAGGGACAGTAGGGACAGCAGACTAGACACTACAAATGCACTTGATCTACACAGATCAAGCACACTCCTCGGCAGACAACCACACAGCTCAAAGGACACTAACAGTGTGAGCAAAAGTGAAAGTGTACAGCACAATTCCTGGCAACAGGATGCATGCTGACATCACTTCCTGTGCATTTGTGACACGTTTATGGAGTTAGCGTGATTTTTTTGCAGCTAAAGGTTTAGAGGGGAATTTCCATTGACAACTCATGTACTTAGCGAGTTTTTGTATACTGTCTAGGAAAAACTTCACGCTAATGTAAAATGCGGGGAAAAATACTTGCTAAGTGGCATTTGACCTGTACTTGTACCATTTTTTACTCTGTTGCATGCCTGGCAACAGCCTACGGCTATGGCATGTGATATATGTTGTGTATGTGGCTTTCTTTGGTCATATGTCTTTGGTTCTAAAAGTGTATAGGCTGTCAACCTGCAAACCTTCACAGAGTCATGCTGTGCCATACGTCACAATGTTTGTTTGGCTATGCATGCATTGGTACAAGTCATACAATTGTCAATATGTTGTATGTGTGTCTATGTATGTGTCAAGTACATGTCCAATTCCAGTACGGTGTGTACCACTGTCATGGGGTTGAGACAAACACATATGTGTCAACCAAGCATTTACTACCTGTGCCAAATATTTGAGGGCATGCATACAAGGCACAAATGCCAACTGAACGACAATTTTGTTTATGCTCTGGTGGTGTTCCGAACATCCCCATATTTACAGGGTGGCACAAAGCCAGAATAAAACAAGAAGGGAAGATTGTGAAGATGGCATACAGCAATGGATAATTAAAAGGAATAATGAGAAGGGCTGACAGCTGGAAAGGTGAACACATAAAATGTTAAGAAATGAACAATTGAACAATATTGAAGTAAGAAGAAAAAGAGTTTTAGGTTGAGAATGGACATGGAGGACATAAATAGAAGGTAGGAAAGATTTATGAGCTACAAATTGGTAAGAAGCACATAAGTTATGATGTACAGCTACAATATTCATTATCTTCAAGCACTGTACTAAGGGGAGCTACAACCACAGGCACTTGAATGGTAAGTGTTAGGATCAATAACTGTGGAAGGCTATTTTTTCCTTGAGGCTAAAAGTGGGTGTTAATTTAATAGTCCCGAGGAAAGCATGTGGAGGAAAGCAAGTAGCTTTGTCTGTGGAGGGATGTTGGTGCAGCGCTAGGATGTGGGCTGCTGCCTTGGCTCAATCTGATTGAGGAGGCGGACAATGGACACCCTTTTTAGCTGGTGTGGGCTATGACATCCTCTTTCTGGAGGTGTATGAGGGTGATCCTCTGGTGGTAGATCCGCTCCCTTCTCCGGCGCAGCCTCTGTGGTGGTAGTCTTTTTGGTGCTCCTAGTTGCAGTAGCAGAAGATACATGGCATGGTTGAGGTTGCCAAGGATGAACTGGGAGTGTTCTCCATTTTTCAAAGTGGGTTGCCATCATTTTTAATACCAGGAAATTCCTAGCATTAAGAAACTGCCACTAACAGGACTTAGCAGCAGTTTTTATTTTTTTTGCGAAGTGCAAGGAAAACCTTGTAAATATTGCGTTGTGTATTCTGCGGGAGTTTTTACGCGGGAATGCCTACTCTGCATCTCATTTTCGGTAAGTCAAGCTAAACTAAGTGGCGCAGTGAAAAATTGCCGCTAACTCTGTAAAACTGTTGCTAAAGGGGCTTTGCGGCAACTTGTAAATCGGTTGATAAAAAAAGCCGCCCTGGCATAAAAAAATTGGCACTACAGCAGTGTTAAATCCTGTAAATATGCCCCAATAGCTTCAGCTTGGGCAGCCAGGGTATTTGCCTTGGGATCTTTTCAACAAGGGATCACATCATCCCATGATGGTACCCCATTGGCTCCAGTTACCAGCACGTGCCATCTTCAAAACCAGCTGAATCATTTACAAAGCCATCACAAGCAGACTAGCTGACCATCTCCAGTGGATCTCAGCACGCCCGCAGCATGGACGCCATCACATTGCATATTAGGACGTGTCAAAATGTTTTTTTTTAAAACACAAGGCAGCAGGTCTTTTCCACCTATGCACCCAGGCTCTGGAACAGCATCCTCAGATACAAGAGGATCACCCCAGCACTTCTCAAATCTAGGGAAAAGTTGAAACTCACCTCTTTAAAGAACCCTACATTATAAGGCATTAACCAACCACAAACAAGCTTCCTCTCCCATCAGTCAATGTTTTTATGGTTGTCTTTGACCATGTAGAGAGCGCCACTGCATTTTGGTTAGGTTTGCATTATAGAAATACCATATACATATATACATACACAAAAGAAATCGTGGGAAGTTAAGTGTTGCTGTGAAAGGGCTTTTAATTAAAATGTATAATTAATATAGGAAAGGAGGCATATGCAGTACTAATGGGCAACATATTTGATTCTGAAACAATATTAAATTGTGCAATTTCGAGTACCCAGTTGTACCTATTGGTGTAAGCCTCACAGCATTAAAGCAAGCTTATTTTAGCAGCAAAACTGTATGTGCTTAGATGTGCACAAAATGCTTGCTGGTTGATCGTATTCTGACATGTAATTTTTTTAAGATTCACACTATAATGCATTGAAGAATATATTTGATTAACAATTACATTTTGTAATGTTTTGCTAGAAAACTTTATCATTGAAAAGAATGACTTCGTATTCTTTCGCACGTTTAATTCAATGCTTGGATAGAAACTGGTAATAGGTTAACCTATTTACTTTCTGATTTATAATCAAAAAATGTGGTGCAGAAAAGTTTTCGTTTTACATAAGTCTATTGTTTAGTTTAAGTTTATTAGTAGGTTAGAATGTGCTCATGCACATGCGAAAGAGGTCTAAGAATTGAAAGGCCTCATACGTAGTTCTAGTTTAAAAGTTTGTTTCACATTTAAAGGAGATCCTTTGCAAGTTTGATCAGAAAGAATGTGGGCGAGAACAGAACTAGGCAGTTCTTAAGAAGATTCAAAATCTTATTGGCTGGAGAAAATGAGAAGACACAGAAGGACTGCAATATTACTTTTAGGTATTTATATTAATGCATGTTCCTAGAGTAGGAAATCCCAGAGACTTGCTAGATACCTAGACCTAGGCACCCTTTTGTTATTGCCTTTCCTTGATGCTTGCCCTTACCACTTGCTCACAGTGAAGCTGAATGTTAATAGCTTTATCTGATAGCTGAATGCTGATTTACAACCCTACCTGACCTTTTGTTGATTGCAGTCGCTTCTGCCAATGCATGATTATTTTGCTTTGTGAGCCTCTGTTTATGGAAAGTTCAGCTGATTTTGTCTAATTGATCTTGAGCTTCATGCTCACTCTCACTCCTCCTGACTCCCGAATTTGAATTTGTCATGATTCTTGCTAACACCCATTTTCGCCTTATTCTTTAGAATAGGGATTTCTTTCCTTTATGGAACGTGCTGTATTCATTATTGATGATTTGCTCTAACCAATATTTTATTACCAGTTCTGTAATTTGATTGATGACTTTTACTGATGAAATAAAAAGAAAAGAAAAACTTTATAAACTCTTAATGAAAATAAAACCCATAAAACTGATCAAAACGTCTCTTTATTGACTGAACTTTAAAGTATCATTGTTACTGTTGATGTATTGCTCCTGATCTTCACATAAAGGACGGCAAGGGTCTGTTGCAGAGAAGTGAGAAGAAACTCAGGGGTATATTCACAAGAGCGTGTGATAACTACCGCAAGAGTAGCGTAACGCAACTTTCAATATCGCAGCCTATCACGGGAAAATAACCCCGTGTCAACGTGGAATTCACAACAAGGCGGTACCATGCGATAGTCACCAGATAACGCGTCAAATGTCAGCGTGAAAATCAATGCCACGCTGAAAAAATGCGAAACGCGAACGCGAGAAATCATGCGATGAGGCCAATCGCGGTACAAAAAGTAGCGAAAAGCAGCCTCAGGCCTGCAAATCCCACGCGTCTGGCGGGAAATTGCACCACAAAAACCACAGACACAGCACACCAGAAACAAGCCAAAGCACGTAGCAACATGGATGCACCCTGACCCAGCGCAGAGGGCAACGCGAACCCCACAACCCCCACAGACCACCAGCAAGGAACAACTGGGTCGGGGAAGGCCAAGGAGAAAAGGGAGAGGAAGACGGGGTGCAGGCTGCAGGAAAACAAGACTAAGGCCACGGAGGCGACAGAACACTACCAGCAACTGACCCACAAGCAGACCACCTGGAATGCATTCGGAGTGCCCAGGAGGCCAATCCAGGAGGCCAAGAGGCGCCGGCAGGACATGACAACCTAAACCAGGTACAAACCCACTGCCAACAGGAAGGCAGCAACGGCGACATGAGGTGGCAGTCCAGTGCCACAGGAGAAGCTGGAGGAAACCCAGGCCACAGTCATCAGTGTGGAGAGGGTGCAAGGAGTAGGGAGTACGGACACAGCTCGAGAGGACCTGACACAACAACAACAGGGTGAGGATCCAACTGGGACTGGGGGGATGGGGGGAGATGGGCACAATGCCACACATGCACAATGAGGTGTAACACACTGCACACCCACAATTACCCAGGGACATGTCCCCCATCCCCGTGGCACACTGCAGCACACACACATAGCAATCACAGCACATACCATGACAATGTGGCACAAAGTGCAACACCCACACTGCAGAACAGGGGACACAACTGGGTCCACCCAGGCACAGAAACAGAACAATCACATAGGACAGAGCAGGGAACTGTGAGATTCACATCTACCCCTACAACCCCACAACAGCCATGTAGGCCAAATGTACACTGTCCCAACTCAAATAGCCACCACCGCCCAAACAGTCACAATGTACATTGTCACACAGTCTGCATGTCGACAAGAACAAGGCGCCAACACAATGCCAACATGCACCTCCCCTTCACAATGCAGAGGGACAAACCACCTCCAGCAGGTCAGAACAGACAACCCATCAGTGATGCCCGAGACGAACACCACACCCCTGACACCGACGCCCTACAACAGCCCATGGACATCCCACACAACCCACCACCAGGACCAGGGCAGACAAGCTACTCAGAGGAGAACCCAGCCCCTGCAACAGACCACACAGCGTGAAGCACCCGCAATCACGGCTGCCTCACAACACTTCACCCACCCACACATGGCACCCCAATGCCAGGTGGCAGAACGCCAAAAGGAGGTGGCCCAACAGGTGAGGGTGTTGCCGAACCCATGGAATGCGAACTAGAACACATACGTGGGTGTCCAATACCTTTCAGGGACCACCTACACCCACAAAGGAGACCCACACCTCCACAGAGACACATGCACATATCATGTTGAACTGGCTACGGGCACGTGCGCCCGGCCTCTTTATTGGCAGGGCCACATGTACAGGGATGCCTGTGCTGGATGTTTTATTTATTTATTTATTTATTTAGGGAGTTTTATATAGCGCTGGCCTGACCCTAGGGTATCGGAGCGCTTTACAGCAGATACATTGAAAAGAGTCATAAAACACAAAACAGAAGAGCAACACATAAATACAGTCTCAGTCTTCGGAGTCTTTCGAAACCTTGGAGTTAGAGCAGTGCGCGGTGTCAGCTAGCTGCTCCGATTGATCCTATCCAACCCCTAGGGAGCGGTTTAGGAACAGGATTTTGAGTTGACTTTTGAATTTTACAAAGGAGGGAATGGTTCTGATGTGAGGGGGAATAGAGTTCCAGATTTTTGGGGCGCTTCCGGCGAAGGATCGATCCGCAGTTTTTTGTTTTCGAGTCTTTGGTGGGATGAGTAGGAGGGAGTTTGAGCTTCTGAGGTTCCTGGCCTGGCCAGCTTTTTTGAGTTTTTTTGACAGATATTCGGGTTTGCCGGTGTGCAGGGCTTTATGCGTGAGGCAGGCTGTTCTGAAGCTAATCCGCATTTCTACTGGAAGCCACTTAAGTTCCCTGAGAGCAGGAGAAATGTGGTCGAATTTCTTGATACCGGTGATCATTCTGGCTGCCGCATGCAGCGTTGTTTTGATGGGCGCCAGATGTGATTTTGGGATTCCTGAGAGGACTGTGTGTGGGGTGAGTATAAGCCAGCCCGCACGGAGTGCTTGGTGCTGCCAACAACCTGAACAGTGGACACCAGTGCAATGGAAACAGAACACACCTGCATAACAGAGTCAACTGCTGAGCAACATGGAGGGATCCGGAATAAGGACAGAGGTCACCCAATATTCAGTCTGGAGGTTCCGTGAGTTGCAGTGCACTGAGGTAGGGGCACTAGAGAAGAGCTCGCTCATGTGAAGAAATTGCTAGGATTGTGTCCCTTCTGGTTAGTCCTGATGCAGATGCAGTGGGGTGTGTTACACCTGCATCAACTTCCTCATCAACGTCCCAGGTCTCCCACACTGCCTGAGGTGACAGTTGCATCCGCAGTCCACAGCGCAATACCCAGTATTAGATCCGGGTGTGTAGCTTGACTACCGCCACCAGTCTGCATTCCTGTCTTGGGGCTGTTGCCACCTGCCCTCCCATTGTCTGTGCCTTCTCCCGTCCACACACTTGACACATCCTCCTCCTCATGGTCCCAGGTCTTCCCCACTGCATGAGGTGACATTGCTGCACAACCTCACAACAGCACAAAACTCAATCAGTAACGGACAATGGCTTGCGGTGCACTGAGTCACTGGCACCTGGAGTGCTGAGCAGGGTATCAGGCCGATGATGGCATCCACGACAGGTCTGAGCAACTCCGTAGGTCTGTCAGGACCACCGTTTCGACTCTGGCAGATGGCGGTTGGAGGTGGTCCTTGCGGTGGTGGCGTGTGCCTCCTGCGGTGATGCGACGTCCGGGCCGGTCAAGACTCAATGCCATGTGTGGGCCCTGGTGGCCCACAGTTGGGGCCGGGGGCTCTGACAGCGCAGGGCCACAGACACATGGCGTTGATGACGCCAAGACCATCGCTACAGAGGCCATTCAATGTCTCAGAAGAAGGGGTCCCAGGCCTGAGCAGCACAGAGTTAGTGGCCCCGGATGCACTGCGGCCAGCACAGGCACCCAGCCACGGGACGGTGACTTGCGGTGCAGTCAGATGGGCCATGCGACCTGAGCGGGTCCCCATCAATGTCCGAGGTGTATGTTGCGGAGGGTTTCGGGGACAGTGGAAGGAGTCCTCCAGGGCATGATGCGGAAGGTCTGATGTTATCTGGAAGCAGCAAATGGAGGAGTGGAAAGCGCAAACCTCGTTTGCACCAACAATTCGGGATCAGCTACATGAGGATGAAAACTAGCCCCTAGTCCATAGACACATACGCCACCAATGTACGACCAGTGAGTGTCCATGAATGTCGGGGAACAAACTTAGTGGCACAGGTGCTGTGAGGGGATGCAGTCTGCGATGATGCCGGTACACATATGTGAACTCCAAGAATGCGAAATCAAGGCTCTGTGACCTACTGGACCACAGTGTAGGCCGGAGGCAGCTGTCAGCAGTGGCCCACAGCCACGGGTCGTTGGCTCGCGAGGCACAGAGTTAGTGACACAGTGGCATTTGTCGGTAGTGTTCAATCACCTCCGTGACGCTGATCCTGTTCCCTCCGGACTGCAACATGTCATCCTCTTACGCCCCTCCGTGCGAAGAAATGTATTCTGCCTTTTGAATTACCGATGTTCAGTTCCAAATCTGTGATCCCACTCGTGCGCAGCGTGGGCCGAGGGCAGCGGTCCGCGTAGGCCCACAGACACGTGTGGTTGTGATGCCATGCACAGACTTGTTGCCACCACATCGGAGGGTGTATTGTGAATTGTTCTCTGCCTTAAATAATGTTCACTGCCATGGTGTAATCAAGACTCAGTTCCAAATGTGTGACCTACCTGACCGTGGTGTAGGCCTGAGGCAGCGGTCAGCACGGCCCATTCACCGAGTGTCTCCGGCATAGGTTGGATGGCCCCACCGGCCTACGTAGTTCAGGTTCAGTGGCACCACGTGTTAAGGTCACCTCCGTGTATGTGACCCCGCATTCGTCCGGACTGAGCCGCATCTTCCTCTTACACCTCTCCATGTGACCACTGGTGTGGACTCTGCCATTCGTGCTTTGCGACTAGGTGATGGATGTGTTACCTACTGGTCAGCAGGGTAGTCCTGGTCCCTTATCCATGTGTAGCCGGCTGGCGTTGAACAGGATTAGTGGCACCACGTGTAGCAGGCTGGCGTTGAACAGGGTTAGTGGCACCACGTGTAGCCGGCTGATGTTGAACAGGGTTAGTGGCACCACGTGTAGCAGGCTGGCGTTGAACAGGGTTAGTGGCACCACGTGCAGCCCGGCTGACGTTGAACAGGGTTAGTGGCACCACGTGTAGCAGGCTGGTGTTGAACAGGGTTAGTGGCACCACGTGTCGCAAGATACCCATATGGAACTATATCGGGGGGGTCTGGTGCTGTGGCCGCTGGCCCGGATATGGGGTCACTGCCATTCATGACTCAGGACACAGTTTCACATATGGGACCTACTGGTCTGAAGAGTAGGCCGGGGGCGGCAGTGGAGTACGTCAACGAAAAAGGAATAAAGCGGGCCTGTGTCGTGGAGGCCGTGATGGTCTGAGGTGGCTGCCAAGGTCTCGGTCCTCAGGCTTGGGGCTTGCGCCGGCACGTGGTGGGCCCTCCTTGACACACGCCGGTGTCGGAAGGTGATCAGTGTGGCCTGGCTGCGCAGGGGCTGTCCTGACGGGTTCGTGGTCCAGCGTGCCGGGGTCCGGCAGGCGCACGGCATCGCAGGCTACTCCGCTCACGAGGATGGCGTTGGCCTCGTGGCGAGGTGGGAGGCGCCGCCCTGGCAGAGACGAGGGTCTTTCCGGAAGAGGATCACGCCCAGGCCTACATGCTTTTTATTCACACTCCTACGCTGGCGTGGCGTACGCCAGGCCATCCCACTCCGCTGACGCTTAGGGGGGGCGTAACAGGCAACATTTCCGCGAGGTCCCCCACTGGCTGGGGTGACATGGTGGCGTCCACTGTCCACTACACTCCATACACAAGCGGTGTATGTCGCCATGGATATGGGTGTGTTCTGCATACTGCAAGGTGTCCAGCACATCTCCGGCACTTTTGGCATTGTGTACTTTCCCAATCATGGTTCTACTGCATCCTTCACACATGCCTGGTTGCCACCTCTCCCCACATTCGGCTATTATGTGGCTGAGGTGCCATGCCATTGCTGGCTCATGTTCAGGGCTTGCCCATGTGGACATTGTAAGTTGTTCTGTCGGGTCTGGTGTGTGGGCATATTGTTGTGCCTGTTGTATGTGATTTTGTGACGTGTGCATTGCCAGCGTTGTGATTTGCATGGTTGTGGAGTTGAGGTGTGTGGGGTGTTCATTTGTATATTGCCAAGGGGCTGTGCATTTCCCTTGTTGCCATCCTGGGAACGCTGGTTGATGATGGACTGTTGGAGGATGAAGGTATCATGCACACTGGCTGTGTATTTGAAGGCGACATTGTTGGGTGTTCCACGGTGTTCTGTTGTTGTGTGCACATTGGTGTGAGACGTGTGCTTCCTGTTGCGGTGATTGTGTGCTGTGTCACCAGGGGGCACAGGTAGTACATGTGTCCTGTGTATTGCCCCCAACACGTGCGTGCAATCCTCCTTGGGCGTATGGTCCTTGCTTGGTCTCCAGCGGATCCTGCGCATTGTGTTGTATGTATGGGGACTGGGGTACCAGGGTTATGGTGATGTCCAGGACAGGTGTGGGGGACTTGGATGTGGCTGGCTGTGAGACTCCTCCGACTCTGGCGGGTGTTGGTTGGGGGTCCCAGGGGCCAACAGGTGCAGCCACGCCATCAGCTTTGTGTGGGGTGGGATGTTGGTTGTCCGCTGTGTTGGTGCCGTAGGCCTGTTAGGTGATGATGGTCAGGATGCGTAGGTTGGTTGTCCCTTTCAGCGTGTAGTGGACGGTGACATTGTCAGATGTTGGGTCTGTGCGGCTGGTACGTTTCCTGGGGTTCAGCTGTCTTTGTCTGCGCTGCGTCTGTGGTGGTCCGAGGGGGGGGTGTTCCGGGTGTGTGTTGGGGTCCTGGGGTGGTGGAGGTGGGTGTTGTGGCCCTCTTGGGTGTCCGTGCCGCATGATGGGTGGCTCCATGGCATCTGTTGCCCTTCGGATGTGGCCCTGGGCTGTGCTCCCTTTTGTGGTGCTGGCTGCCGTCCGACTTTACACCAGGTCAGAGCAGGTGTAAATTTCCTGGTGCTAACGCGCCTTATCGCCTGTTTTGTGTTCTTATCGCCGATGTGGCTGGTCGTTGTGAATGTTGAGGTGTGATGTTGTCTCTGCTTTTGTCACGGGAACACCTACTCTGCATCTCATTAGCGATATTTGCGGGGGTCCTCTGTGGCGATGTTTTTTGTGGCTGCTATCGCGGGTAAACTGGTGCTGTGGGCTGTTTACACCGGCTTGTGAATGGGGGGATACATTTATCACGACTTTGGCTGCGATAAAGTGCCGTTAATTCGGCGATAGCTCCTTGTGAATATGCCCCTCACATGTTTAATTCTAGAGTTGGGATCTACCCTGTTTTGGTGTAAGACAGACATGCTAAGCTATTTTTAAACAAACCAGCTTCCTCTCCTATTAATCATGGTCTTTATACTTGTCTTGGACCACGTACAGAGACCCACTGCATTTTGGCTAGGTTCACATTATAGAAATGCCATATACATACACAAAAAAGATTGTTGAGAAGTTAATTGTTGCTGCAAACCAAGTATTGTCTTTTATTCAGATACAGTGATATTCAATCTCCAGATGGTTCATCGTTATTTGTGGGGTTGTTTTTTCTTCATTTTCTTCATTAGAGTTTAGAGCTCTTGTTCCCATGTATGGCATTATTCATCCAGGATATACCTTTTTATTGAGTCATGGACTGATGGTAACTTTCAGTTTGATAGATTGTTTAAATTCTGTCTTCATGTTACTTATATTTGCTCCAAGGTTGCAGTCTCTGTTGTCTTCATCTGTTGCTTGTTATTTAATAAATGCAACCCGTTTTTATCTACTCAGGGTTTCGTTCTAGCCATGGGTGGTTGGTATAGCTTGGGGAGAAGAGTTGCTGAGTGCATATACTTTACTGCCACTGCTATTTTCGCCTTAAGGTTTTCAGTTTGCATCTGGGTCTCGTTCAAATGCTTATCTTTTGTCTTACTGGCTGAGGGGGTAAACCTTCTTTTCCAGTTTTCAAAGCCATTTTCTAGGGAGATTGATAGAAGAGGGCTATGCCTTTTTGTTTTTGTTAATTATTTTAATAATTTGTTTCATGATATCGGTTTAATGAACTCGAAGAATATTGTAATATATATATATATATATATATATATATATATATACAGATATATATATAAATATATATATATATATATATATATATATATATAAAGAGTGTTCAAAATTATTTGCATTGTTTTTCTATTTTTCCCCTGCACTTCCTTGATTCCCAATTTCTCATATTCCCTTAGTACATCAGCGATTATTTTGTATTTATTTATTTTTATTTGATTCATTTTTTTATTTAATTTTATTTTGTATTTTTTCCACACCCTGCCTGCCATATTTGCCTGCCACACGCCAGCATTCATTTTTTAAGGATTGTCATTACTCATTTTCCCCTGGAACCCCTACCTGCCACAGGCACACATGGGCATTCATATTTTAAGGAGTATTTAATTTTCCCCTGGACCCCCTGCCTGTCATAGTCACAGACCAGCATTTATTTATTTAAGCATTATTCAGTTTTCCCCTGGACCCACTGCCTTGCATAGGTGCCCACCAACATTCATTTATTTAAGGTTTATTCCATTTTCCCCTGCCTTCCACAGGTGTCTCCCTAAGATGCACATAAGGCAAACAGTTACATCTGTATGCTATTATCCTGATTGAACTATTATATTATGGTGGTGTGGTTTGACTTTGGAATGGATACACTCTAGTTGTTAATTATTTGGGACAACCTCACTAAATTATATGACTGTAGTATGAATAATTCAAACTGTAAAGATGCTACGCTTCACTAAATGTATTTCTTGCTTGTTTGCTTTTAGGTGCACAAGAGACATCAACCACAGTACTGCCAGACAGAAGGCCGGTACAAAGTGACGTGACCACAATACATGAGTTCTCCTCTCTTCCGCTTGGTCAGCTAAGTGCCAACTGACAGAAATGAAAGATGGCCCGAAGAAAGTTGCTGCCAAGAAAGTGACCAGTGAGGAGGAGAAGAAAGAGCAGATTGCCACCACTGGCTTGCTGCCCGCCTCCTTTTTCAGGCTACTTTGTGTGCCTGCCGCACCGTCCTCCAGTACCACCCAAACCTAAGTCCTTGTCTCTCAGCGAAGAAACCACTGCAATCCTGACGAAGAGCAGTGAGTCTGAGTTGGATTTGTCTCAGCCGCAAACTATTACCCAATCGCCATAGGAAACAGAGCAAAGTAGTCAACATTAGCCTCAGCCTGCAATAGATCTTCCTGAAGTAGGAGCAGAACAGGAGGTTGAGCTTCCTGCTGAGCAAGATGTAGCTCTTCTTGAACCATTGGCTACCCGATCTCCAGGGGGGCGTTAGAGGGCGCCAGGCAAGATGGTCACACTTTAGTGTAGCTCTGCCCGGCTGATCCCCCACCCGCCAAATATCCGCACCAAAAACGCTGCATCACCGTTGTTAAAACGGCCGCCCTGCACGGCGCAACACCCCCGCGTCCAGTGGGGGCCTCGAGGAGCATTGGGGGCTATTGGAACAGGTTGCTATCTGCGGAGAAAGGCCCGACCGGCAAGAAGTTAAAATGGCGGCCGCCATCGTCCAGCATTGAAACGAGACGCGGGCCGCAGTGCTGGGAGACGTGTGTGAGTGGCATTCGCCGCACGGTGTACGGCAACTGCGGAGGGGGCGGCTGCCTGCCCAGAACCACTTGCTCACCTTGCTGCGGAGCCCCCAGGCCTGGGTGAGGAGAGCGCACCTACCCCGCACCCTTGCGGAGCTTCTGCCGGAACCAGGCGGAGTGCAGAGCCTCACTGAGGATCGCTGGGCACAACGAGAGGCTTTGCGTGCCACTGCGGGACAGCGGAGGCACCCACAGCGGGCTGCCGCTTCCAGAGTGAATATAGTGCAGGTTGCGCAGACTGCAGCCCTTCAACAACTGGTCTCGTGGCTCAAGCCCCCTTGCACTGTCATCTCTAAACTGCCACAGTCGCCAGTGAAATAAAGGCCTTGCTGATTGGAGCAGAGAGGGACAAAGAGCCGACGTCGGCAGGACCCTACGAGAGCCCTTGATCACCGCCGGGGACTGGAGGCGCCTGGAGCGAGTTGCGGTGAGTGGGGCGTGGCCTTGCCTGGGCCTGTAGCTGCGGCGGCGGGTGTGGGCCTAGGCGCTGGGTCGCGGCCTGCGAGCTGTGGCTTGCGTGCACGGCGCGAGGCGGGCTGGGACCGGCCTGCATTTGAAATTCACCTGCGCCTGGCTTGGTGGTGCGCCTGAGGCCCGGTTATCGCTGCCGCGCGCTTCACTGTCGCTGGCCTGCCGCTGGCCTGCTGGGGTGAACCTGTGACTGTTCCTTCTCTTACATTGCCCCAAACGCCAGCTTCCCTCTTGCACCACCGGCTGGGAGACTGCGGTGCTTGTTTTGGGCACACGGCCTGGCAGAGTGACAATCCGCAACGTTTAGATTGGCATACGTGGACTCATTGCTAGTTTGCCTACATGGAGGGAGTCACTATCTTGAAGCTGCTGGCCCTCTTGATATTGAGTGCCCTTCTGGACGGCGGTTGCTTGTGCACAGTGTTTGTTGGCAGATGACCTATTACTGGCCAGCGCAGTCACCTCCTATGCGCACCCCGGAGTGCGCTGGCACTTCTGAGGGAGAGCACGTGAAACCCTTACACCACTGCGGACACAGAGAGATAGACGCTCTAGGCCCCACTGGAACACTGGTGCCCGATTATTGCAACTGATTAGTAGCGGCGGTGACTAGAGCGTTCCTACCTCGTTCAGCCCCATAGTACGGGCTGCCACTTCCATTTGTTTTGCCTATTGCCCAATATGGGGAGAACGGATAAATCCCAGCCTCGCATCACGTTTGAGGCGCAAAAAAACTGGCAAGGTGCAGCAAAAAGCGGCCTCTGATTCAGAGGCAGACGTCCAGGGGGATGGCCCAGCTACGTTAGAAATGACGCTGCTGGCCATGCAGAAAAGCCTCCAATCCATAGAGGGGAATATGTCTGCCATAAACCACAGACTTGACCATATGTCTTCACAACTAGAGAAACAGAACACAAGAATGGGGGAGATCGAGCAAGGGGTCTCCACCACCGAGGATGGTCTCAGTGAGGCCGCTGGTAAGACACTCAATATGGAGAAAGTATTGGCGCTCATACAAGCGAAGAACGAGGATTAGGAGGCCCGGTCTCGCCGAAACAATATTCAAATCACTGGCCTGCCAGAATCCACAAACACTGGCAGGATGGAGACCTTCATTGAAACTCTGATCAAAGACATCTTCAGTCCTGAGAACCTGACTAACATGTTCATAGTAGAGCGGGCCCATCGTTCCCTGGTGGCGAGACCGGTGCCGGGCGCTCCGTCTCGCCCTATTATTGCTCGGCTATTAAATTACAGGGACTGTGATGCCATTTTGAGGCTGGCCAGAGAAAAGGGAGCCATTGACAATAAGGGGAATTCGTTATCCTTCTTCCCTGACTTTACTGTCGCAGTCCAGTCGGCACAGCGGGAGTTTGGTGCCGTGAAGAAATTTCTACAATCCGAGGGCATCCCCTATGCCATGTTGTATCCCGCCCGCCTACGGGTAGGCCAGGAGGGGGACTTTAAAATTTTCACCACCTCTAATGCGGCAATGGAGCATGCGAAAAAGCTGAAACGACGGTGACGTGAGACCACGGCTGAGCTTGACGAGGAGGAGCAGTGATGGACTGCGTGGTGACGCACTATATCTTTGTTTGCTACCCCACATGTGTGATATGGTGTGATCTCACTTTTTTGGTGTGTTACTGTTCCTCACAGCGGACCTGTTGTAGTGGCACTAGTTAATTTGAGATAGCCGCATTTGATGCAATGTAATTATATATGTCTCTTTTATTCTGGCACAGGTATTTAGACCTGATCAGCCACCTCCTACCCTATGGGAGGCAAGTAGCTCTCTGGCGTTCCCCACATGGGTGCACCCCACATGTTACGTGCTGTTAGTTTTCTTTGTTGGGGACTGTTTACACAGGGAAGGGATGGCTTTGGCAAGTTGGGATCGCTGAAGTGGGTGGGGGGATGGTGGGGGTTTGTGGGGGGGAATGGATGGCACCTTGTTATTGCACTGACTCTGAACCCTGGCGACACACTACTATACTTGGTCATCTCACTGTTATGCATATCCTTTTAACTGCAAGGTACTGGTGGTAATATAAAGTTCCTTACATGGAACGTGCGTGGCTTAAATAACCCCAAGAAAATCCGCTCTGTATTGGCTTATTTGGACAGGCTTGGTGTCCAAGTAGCATTCATGCAAGAGACACATCTTACACCGCTATCCGAAAAAAATGTGGGCACCCGATGGGTAGGGATCAGGATTGCTTCCTCCTACTCCTCCTACTCCCGTGGGGTGCTAATTCTAATCAAGAAGGGGGTCCCCTTCACTGTCCTCAGTTCAGAGACGGATGACCAGGGCAGATTGGCCCTTGTGCATGGCAAGCTTGGCGGTGTGGGAGTGCTGCTGGTTAATGTTTATGGCCCGAATGTGGATGACCACTCCTTCTTTGCTGATGTGTGGCGCCGTATATCCAGGTTTCCTCCTGCTGAGATCCTGTGGGGGGTCGACTTCAATACCTGCCTTGATGTGACTATAGACAGATTGGGAAACGGGGACCCACGACATAGGCTGCCGACAGATGCTCTACTAGGGTTGTTAGAGGCCGGGAACATACACGATGTCTGGCGGATGCGGCACCCTGGGGCACGAGAAAGCACCTTTATATCTACTGTGCACGGTACGTGGTCCCGCCTGGACTACTGGTTTGTCTCTGAGGTTGCCTGTACCTGGGTGGTTGACGTTAGTCATTTGGCGAAGACCTTGTCCGATCACTCCCCAGTACTGCTTGACATGCGCGTCCCTGAGTGTGTCAGGCCCCCGTTCACATGGCGACTGCAACAGGCTTCACTGACTGACCAAGTTTTTAAGTGCACTGTGGGCGAGGCGATTTGCAACTTTTTTAAGGAAAATGAGGGCACTGTAGATAGCGCGGGAGTACTGTGGGAAGCATTTAAGGTCACGATACGGGGTGTGTGTATTGGGAGCAAGCTAGGGTTTTGAAAGACTTATGCCGCAGAATTAGTAAGCTTGCTGCGGAAATCTCTACTTTGGAGCATGACTATGAGCGACATCCTGCCCCAGAAAAGCTGGCTGCGATACGCGATCTGGTCTCAGAGCACAATGAAACCGTAGACCAGGAGATGGCACATAGATCGCGTCGAAGCGTGGCACGTTATTATGGGGAGGGGGGAAGGCCCAGCCGCTCCCTTGCGCAGAAGTTGGCGGCGCCCCGGAGTCAGGAATACATCACTGAAATGCTGGATGAGGAGGGTGAGGCACACTTCACCACACCAGAGATAAGTAAAGTGGTGCTAGACTTCTACTCCGGTCTATATGGGAAGTGGACGCATGCCCCTGCAGCAGACGTCAACTCTTACCTGGATGACATTGCGTTGGGTTGGTTGTCGGTTGACCAGCGAGAATATCTCACGCAGCCATTCTAGGTCGAAGACGTCAAGCTTGCTATCACGTCTCTCCCGACATGTAAGGCAGCAGGCCTTGACGGGCTCCCGAGTGAGTTCTACAAGGCCTAGGTTGACGAACTGGCCCCTAGGTTATTAGCCGTATTTGCGGAGGCATATGAAAATGGAACCCTCCCTCCCACACTCAAGGAGGCACTCATTGTAATGCTCTTGAAACCAGACAAAGCTGCCAATGCGTGCGATTCCTACAGGCCCCTTTCCATGATTAATATCGATGCCAAAATTCTGGCAAAAATGATTGCCAGCAGACTCCAGCCCCTAGTCCCCAACCTGGTTCTCCCGGACCAGTCGGGGTTTGTGCCCGCCAGATCGACTATGCATAACCTGAGCACTGTTTTTGCCACTCTGCATTACTTTGAGTCGGATTTTCAGGTGGTAGCGGTGCTGCTTGACGCCACAAAGGCATTCGACTCTCTGCAATGGGAGAATATGTTCACTGTCCTACTGCGCATGGGCCTGCCACCTTTCTTCCTAAAATGGATACACCTGCTATATGCTGCGCCAGTGGCACGGATACGCGTGAACGGTTGGGTGTCTGAAGGTTTCCCGATCCATAGAGGCACGCGGCAGGGCTGCCCCCTGTCGCCAATACTTTTCGCGCTCGTATTAGAGCCCTTGGCATGTAAATTGCACCAGCTACATGCTCAGGCGTCGTTGCGATTCCGTCAGCGGCCGTTGGTGGTTTCGCTGTATGCGGATGATATGCTGCTGTATGTCCATGAGCCGGCTACTTATTTACCGGAATTACTCTGCGAGTACGTGAAGTTTGAAAGGTATTCAGGCCTAGGTATAAATTGGGCAAAATCGACGGTGTTCCCGCTGACAGCAGGTACCCGTGAAGTGGAGTTGGACTTCCCTCTGACGTGGTCCACTGACCCGGTTCGGTATTTAGGCGTGTGGCTGCACAGAGACCCTGAGGTGGTGATTTCCACAAATTATGGACGTGTCATCACTAAAGTTACTGTCCAGGCGACAAGATGGGCTAAACTACCGCTTTCCCTGGCGGATCGAATAGCAGTCATCAAAATGACGATTCTGCCAAAGCTCCTTTATCTGTTCATCAACATCCCGATTCAACTGTATATAGCACTGTTTAATATGCTCCAATCAGCCCTGCTATCTTTTGTGTGGGGAGGTAAGAAGCCCCGATGCAGCTGGGATGTGCTGGTGCAGCCGTTTGAGCGAGGCGGCTTTGAAGCCCCTGATTAACCTTGGGCAAAGCACTACGCGTAGTTTGCGAAGTTTGCGCTACTTCGCACAACGCGAATTGCACATAGCACAGTGCAAACACGCGTAGCGCAGCGTAGCGTAGTGCAGCGGTCATTTTTTGCTTGCTCACGGTCCTCAACGTCAAGTTGGCGACCGCGAGCAAGCAAAATGACATCCCGGCGAGACTTTTTCTCGCTCGCGATCAGCAACATCAAGTTGCCGATCGCGAGCATGGAAAATAAACCTCCCGGCGAGATTCTCAACGCGGGAGGTCAGGTTTCTCATTGCGAGTGGTCGCGTATGCTCGCGACCGCCGCGATGAGAAACTACCAGTCCGCGTTGAGAAAGCTGCCGCCGAGTAAAAATCTACTCGAGCGGCAGTAAAAGACAGCTCGCACTGTGCAAGATGCCGTTTTCAATGATTGCACAGTGCGGACAAGCATCCGGCACTGTGCAATCATTGCGAACAGTGCACTACGCAGTTCGCGTAGTGCTATGCGTAGCTCGCGTAGTGCGAACTGCACTTTGCGTAGCTTCGCGTAGCGCTACTTCGCGAACTACACCCAGGCTTACCCCTGATATGAGGCTCTACTATTTGTGCGCTCAGGCACAGTTTGTGCATTTCTGGTATTTCCTGCAGCGGTTCCAGCCGCACATTGCAGTTGAGGCAGATTTGGTGCTCCCTGTGCCGCTGATGGCGGCTGCATTGTTGGGCGGACATGGTGGGCCGCGGGCTGAAATCAACCCGGTTCACTGCACTGCGTGGGCATGGAGGGCTCTTGCTAAAGGGCACAATAAGACTACCTCTACGCCCCAGCGCTACCGCTTGCTGCACATCCGGATATTTCCGCTACAAAAGAGCAGGCTGCGTTGCGCACACTGGGAGCCGCGGGGATTGCACAGCTAGGTGACCTCTATAAGCAGGGCCAGTTTCGACCGCTCTCAGACATACAGGAAGGGCGGGGTCAAGATATGATGCTAGGGTTCACATATGTGCGGGTGCGGCAGGCTGTCCGAGCTATATATCCCGACTACCCAGCTGAGCCGAGAACGCTACTGGCACTGCAGGCGGTACTAGCAGGCGACTCACGTAGGGGACTGATAAAATTATATAATGCTTCCCTGAGGGAGCGGGACCCACTTGACAACCCCTCCTACAATAAATGGAACATGGAACTGGGGGCCTCTTTGTCACTAGATGCTTGGAAGTTTTGCTGTACACTGATGGGTCGCCTGATAGCAAACTGTAACTTCCGCATCATACACTTCAAATACTTACATCAGCTATACTATACATCTCTTCAATTGCATAGGTTTGGGCTGCGGGAAAATGCTTGCTGTGTGCGGTGTGGGCAGGAGGATGCGGATTTTATGCATCTTGCATGGCGCTGTGCTGGTATACATGCCTTCTGGATTCGAGTCACAAATCTGCTCACGGAGGTGGTGCTGGAAACTGTGGTGTGTGCGCCTGATGTCTGCCTACTAGGATGGGTAAAGAACCTCAAGCCATGCAATCGGAGACTGGTGGCTATCTCCACTTTGTTTGCCAAATGGGCGGTTGCGCAATGTTGGGGGGCTAAAACTCTCCCGACAGTGAAAAGGTGGGTCCGAGACTTGCTGTATTGCAGGGACCAATTGGGGACTTATGCGGAGGAACTACCTGAAGCCTCGCGGCCCAAGGACGTTTGGGCTCCACTTACAGGGTACTTGCTGGGCAATCCTGATTTGCAGTAGACAGTTGTAATGATGCATTGAATGCTCAAGGTGGTGGGACTGGGGTCGCCATTGCGGACTGTTTAATGTCTCAGACTATCCTCAACATCGGGTTCAACTAACTTATTTAGTGCCGGGTTCTGGGGTGGTGAGGGTGGAGGGTCTGTTGTGTTTGGGAATTGACTTCAACTGTAAAATGCTTGATTGCCCATTTGTTCCAACTGACTTGATGGGTCCTGTTCGGGGGCTTTGTATTTTCTTGCTGCAAGCTGAACAATAAAAAGATTTAATAAGGCTACCCGATCTCCAGCAAGAAAAAGAAAGGGTACACTACCATCTACTCCTAGCCCCCCTTCTGATGTTCTGCACATAGATTGGACCCCAGCTGATTCTGAGATCTCCATGAGAGACAGGGGAAAAGGAAAGTTCCTGAAAGCCTTAGAATTATGGAAATGGGTGAGGAGGATGAGCCAGTCATTGTCATGGAAGCTGGCTCAGAGGACATCAACATAACCCCTCATATTCCACCTGCTCTGAGGAAAGTGGTACTGGTTCCACCACAACCACCACCACCAGCTTCCATATTTGTAAGGCCCCTGCTGAGACCTGTATCCACCACTACCTCAGGAGAAGTACATGCTGCAGAGAGGTAATCGTCGAAATATCATCGTATCACCAATTCTTCAGGCATTGGCAGTAGCACCAGTAGCACACTCAAAAATTTCTCCTCCCCAGTTTGGGGCATCTTTCCGATTAGCAAGCAGGAGGATAACATTGAGTGTTAGTCGAGGTAAGACTTGTTCACACTATGGTACTGGAGGCCAAATGACACACATGAATAAACATCATGCAATCCAGTGGGAGGAGCACCTTCAAAAAATTGCTGAAGGTGGTGGCTGCGATGAGAGAGGAGAATCAGCTCCGATCATGGTGGGAGGTGATGAGGAAGAAGAGGCTGACAGCTTTACGTAGAGCAGCCATGTCCCCATCAGTGCGCCAGCATCACCCGCATCAGCAACCTCGAAATGGCACAAGAGTCAGCTAGAGATACCACCACATACAGTGTGTGCCTCAAGATGCACATTTAGTCTACCACCTCCTGGCTCTCCCTGGAAGTTGCCTGCGTCAGTGGCACTACAAAAGAAAAATTCCAAGCTACTATTACAAACATGTATAGGCAGAAGTAGCCCAATGAACGCAACCCCCCAGCTAAAATATTAGCGCTGGACCGCCTCCCTTTTTCTTTTGTCGAAGGAGTAGGATTTTTAGAATTTGTGGCAGCCATCTGGTCAAAATGGAAGGTTGTCTGCCGAACTTATTTTGCCAGAGTTACTGTTCCAGGACTCTCTCACGTAGTGCTGCAATTCGTTGGACAATCTTTTTTAGCAGAGTGCTGTTCATTCTATCCACCTGATGACAGACATGCAGAACAGTTGTTAAGCAACTGATTATATGTGTATCCTTGCACATTTATGGGGTTAGGCAGTGGCTATCTACAGATCTCACTGCTGAAGAAACTTTTAAGTTTGTTCGGCTGCTTGGAACAGTAGCAATGTTCGCCATGGAGAAATCCAATACAGCTTCAAACATCTTGGAAGACTTTAACAGTGTTTGAACGGCTGCAACCCAGATGTCTCAGAATTGGATTTGTTGTAACAGACAATGGCAGGAATATAGTCATGGCTATGGAAGATAACAGCTATTTCAGGGTACTGTGTTTGGCGAATTGCATCACTATGATTGAGCAGGACATTCTCAAGAAAGAAGACGGATTCGGCAACATTCTGACCACCAGCAGAAGAATCTGCACTCTTTTCAGTCAATCTTTTAAACCCGGAAGCAGTTGAAGATCATTCATGTGGTGCTAAAAAGTACTAATTAAAGCCCTCATAAAGGAGGTGCCAACATGTTGCAACATCTGTTTGAGCTGTGCAAACTGATCAATGACTATGGGGCCAATTACAATGTTGGTCGGAAAGCCTCCGACCGACAATCAGATTTCCCTAAACCATTTCGGAACCCATGTTTCCGACCGAATCGGAGAAGTTACCAACCGACCGATTACGATGCAGGGAAACAGTTTGGGCTGTTCGACTTGGTTCCGATCGGCACTTGGAGTCCCCGAGTCGTTTGAAGCCGAATCGTACAGCTCTATGGACACAGCGTTTCCGACCGACCGATTACGATGTCTAATTCTGACAGCCATTCCAAATCGATCTGTCTGACATGAAAAAGCTGTCGGAGACTGACTTTGGGGGCCCTTAGCAAGCCCCCTTCCCCCAGAGGCCCCCAGTTGGGGCCCATAGGGGTACCCATGGGACCTCTGTTTGCAACCATGCACAGTGTGGCAGGCACCGTAGGGTGCCTGCCACAGGGTGCAAGGTTTTCCACAGCCATCTCTTTTTTTTAATGGGAGCCTGTGTTGTTGGTCGAAACACAGGCTCCCATTGAACTCAATGGGAGTCCGATCGAACGGTGTTCGGAAACATCGGAATCGGTTGATCGGACTCGCCGAAACTGAGTCAGTCGGAAACGATTCTAAGACCGATTCAGTCGGAAGAGTTTCCGACCAACATCGTAATTGGCCCCTATGTCATTCAAAGAGGAGAGGATGCAACTGGAAAAAGCATGACCATGGAGGTGGACAAATGGTTCCTAGTCAAATGCCTGACACAGATGCTACTTCCTTTTGAGGTTTTCACATAGGAAGTCAGCAAGGAGGACAGTAAAATGAGTCAAGCTATCCTGTTGTTGCATCTGCTACAGGACTATTTAAAAAATGGGTTGGAAAGGTTCACCGGTCTGAACGGAGAAGCCCATAAGTTGGTTGAGAGCTTAATCCTTCACTTGGCTGTTAATACAAGGCTGCAAAGAGACATTGTGTCATCCAAAGAGCACATCTGTGCCATGATGCTTGATCCATGGTACAAAAAAATACTGGCCACTTTCATTTATTTTTCAGAAGTGGATGTTTCACTATACAACACGTGTGAACAGCTGGAAGTTAGAGTCCAGGGCAGAAGTTCTGGCATGCAGCCTTCAACCTCCGGAGAGGGCAGTGGCACAACACCAGCAACAACAACAACAGAAGAATCAGACCTAACCTCTGTAATGGCTTGATTTCAAGTGGCAGGGCATAATCTAAGTGCAGATGTGAAGGTAAAAGAGGTTGAGCAAGTAGCAGCATCAATTACCATTCATATGATGCTCCAAGACTATCTGGATGACCCAAAAAATGTCTACGTGGATCAAAACCCAATGCTCTATTGGTATGGGAAGATGCACCAATGGCCAGAGCTCAGCTAGCTGGCAATAAAGTATCTGGCATGTGTTGTGCCAGGGTGTCTGCTGAGCATGTGTTCAGTGCAGCTAGTGCAGTTGTCACACTGAGAGGGGCCAGTCTCTTGCCTTGAAACATAGAGAGATTGACCATGATTAAAATGAACCATTATTTCATGACACACAAATACACTGTTCCTGAAACACCACAGGGGGAGGAGGATGAGGGCAATTGGTCAGACTCAAGTGCGTCACGACAAAACCTGCTTCCTTGACTGAGTAGGCTACCATAGAACTTTCACATTATTGTCAAACTGCTTTGCCCCCAAAAAAGTGGATAAAGCTCGAGGACCATTACATTTTTTGTGTCTGACTTAAGGATCCCCACCGTTTTAGGTACATGTATGGCCGTATTGGAGTTCGACCACTGTGAAGTGAAGAAGCCTCCCCATTCCCTTCAAGGGCATTAGAGAAAATATATGGTTCCATCCCATACCTTTTCTTTCCCTAGCAGGAATGCCCTAGTAAAGATCATTTAATTTACCAGACTACCAATGTGTTGGTTCCATGCAAAATACTAGGTACAATAAGACAACTGTGTACCACTGTGCTTGGATTGGAACAGGTAACTATTGCACCATTGAGTGATATATTATTGAGTGAGTGTTTGTGATGATTCATGTGGTGGCAGACAGTGAGCGTGTTCAACTAATTTGTAAACTTGATTTTGATGATTTGCATTGTTTGGGGGCTAATGAGTGATTTTTCCTGAAGGTCATTGGCCTTTCACACCTAGCTAGATTTACTTGCATGGTCTACTCCTGCTGCAACATGTTTCTGGTTCTACAGAGACCAGACCAGTCAGTTTAGTAAACAAATACAAATCTTACACAAAATGCTCAAATTCTTTTGCTCTTCTTGTTTATCAACAGCAGTGCACTACAGGTCTATCTCAATCTCATTTGGTTCGGGAGTCTGGCTGATTCGTTTCTTAGAACCAGGTCTCAAGGCCTGACTACCTCAACAGCTAGAAGAAGGAAGTTATTGACTTCAAAGGGAAACCAACATGATGATGACTCTAAGAGGCCTACTCAGCTGTGTGGATAGAAGAGAGGTGTGTTAATTTGAGAAATGCTGAGTAGTCTGTGCAGGCTCAAATGTCAAACTACTCTATTATGTGGTTATGGTTAGGGGAGTCTGAAAAGGAGACAGACATCACATGGTGGACACACTTCGCTAAATGTTATGACAGTTGTGAGATTGATCAGCCAGATACATGCAGTTACTGTCTGGGATTGGTTGTAAAATTGTTCTTACTTCGCAGTAAATTGCACGATTCATGGTGAATGTTTGCAGCAGCTTATGCTCTTTCTCTTCCTCTTGGTCCACTCTTCATGAATCTTACCATCTGTTGTCCTTCTCCTTGACTCTGCAAGATTGTTTTAGTTTTATTATCCGAAGGGCTTCTCCTTTCCTGCAGGAAAGACGAAAGTTCCATAACACTTCTGCTTTCCTTACCAGACCGGTTCAGCCAGGCACCCAAGATAGGCATTCCAAGAAGAATATAGATGGAAGATTGAGAGAGGTAGCAGCCATCACTTTGTCTATTCAAGTAAGAGAACTAGGAATTGAAGCGAACTAGTTTAGTTAGTAACTTCTACTGAAGATTAATATTTTTCTTATGAATGTTGTAGGCAATGACATAACCCCCTAGTGGTCAATATAGTTACAGAGGATAGTAGGACAAGGGTATAACTAACTGGTATATACTTTGATAAGTGGCTGAGTTCTGCAAAAGTGGCAAAAAGTCACATTCTCAAGCAATAAGATAGACCTAGTCTGTGCTGTTCCCACTCTGGTAGCAGGGCATTGTTTGGGTATAAGTAAAGTAAGTAACCTAGCAAATATATAATTATATAGCAAGGGACTTTAGAATCAGTTAGGGAAAGTCTAAGGGGAAAAGTCATTGTACAGTATGTGACTGTTCAGAGAGCAGCTTTTTGTAAATTCAAAAAAACAGGCTGTGCTAAAAGCAGTGCAAAAACAAATGGCATACTTAGAAACAATTCCCATTTTTTTTTTTGACAAATAAAATCCCAACTTTTCCACCAACAGACCCACCCCTCTCCCCAAACAAAGAAATAAATCACCACAAATAATGTCCAAAAGTAAGCCCAACAAATAAAGTCCTCCTTGTCCCAACTACCATTCTCAATTACCACAACAAAAGTCCCTCCCACCAAAGAAAATATATAAAAAGAGCTTAGAGGGCATCTATCTTGGTGTGGGGGCATGCCCCATCTCGGCAAAGCAGTGCCAGCTCTCATAGGTCGCGGCAGAGAAGGCGGTTTGTGGATGATGATGAGAAGGGGGGCCAGCAGTGGTGGATCCCAACTGCCGGTGGTGCTGGCATGGCCAGTTTGGAGGTGCCGGCAGCTGGCCTGAGGTACTTGGGGCAGTGGCACATGCCTCCGCCTCACTCTCCTCCAAAGCCATCAGCTGGCAACATTCAGCCTGGATAACCTCCATTTGGTGGTGTCGCAGCTGGGCAGCTATCTCCTACCAGGATGGCAGACCAGCAGGAGTCACTATACCAAGAAAGAAAAAAACAAAAAAATACAAATTTTAAATAATGCTCAATGAAAACACTTGTTTATATAGTGCCACAGAACCACTACATTGCTGGTCCCCTAGGGCCATTGGAATTTTTGATGAGATTAGTCACAGTGCCAAGTTTACCCCACACAGCATCATAGAAAGCACTGACCGACAGGAATTAAGCCATAATACCACCAGAATAAAACAGATTTTTCTCATTTAAACGATTTCATAGTAAAATTAAACAGACACTTTGGGCCTAATTACGAAGGCCGCCCGACACTGTCACAGTCCTGGGACCACCTAATTAGGATGCGACCGAACAGTGTTTGTTCGCATTGCTACATTACTCTATGGGAGCATGCATTACAGCCGTAAACCAGCCATAATACATGCTCCACTAGTGAAATGCGGGGGTGCTGTTCATCCCTGCACCCCTTGGCAGGCACCTCAAGATGCCTGCCAAGGGGTGCAGTGATGAACAGGGTGGCACCATTGGTGCCCCCTCGGCCCCCAACCGGAGGCCGCACACACAAGGGAGCCCTGCTGGGGGCCCCCAAACACACTTTCCTACATGGTTTTCATGTCAGACAGGCCAGCATGGAAACAATGCCGGAAACCATGCATCGTAATCCCAAGGGCGGAAAGGCCCGCCATTTGGGATTACGAGCCAGTTCTAACTGTCCGACGGGCTCCTGGAGCCCGTCAGAATCCAGCCGGAATAACCTGCCGGTACATAATCAGCCGGTCGGAATCGAACTGACGATTGGGGTCGGAAAGCTCCATCGTAATCTGCCCCTTAGTGTGTAAAAAGAAACATTACCCCTCATTAATGAGTAAGGCTTGTATGCAGCACAAATAATAGTATTCTTGTGCAACATTAATTGAGGCATGCTATCATCGAGTCTGCTACTCTCTGCGGTCTGCTACTGGGCAGCTGTAATGGACAATTTTTCATCTTACTTTAATTCCAATGGCCCTGTTCTTCTCCAACTGGCTTTCAATTCTACCCTGACTCCAAAGAGGCACATGAATAATAATAATACTGCACCACACACATCACGTATAATCGCGGATATCCTGTCTGCCATAAGTAGACAGTGGAAAAAACAATGCACTGCAGTACAGGGAAAGGGAATGAGATATATATTTTATCTGGCATGTTCGTCACAGAGTATGCCATCTGCCAAACTCTAAATCAGGCACTTAGTCCCACTTTACTCTTTGGCCTAGCCCTCAACCACAAATTACTTTCAACAAATACCTTCATTTGACAGTAAGGAAAGTTACCCTACTTAAAGGTAAGTTAGAGGGATTAAGCTAGGTAGATGTTCTGCTATACAATAGTAGGGTGTCACTGATTATCATGTGCTACTGCTAAGCTTTTGCTTAGTCAGTCACTGTAGTTGACGAATGTCGAAAGGGAAAAATTTTAACAGGTGTAAATCTGTCATGGAAGCCATGAATTATATATACATAAATCATTTGCCAGAAAAATGTGGCACATGCCAGGAATGGATTTTTCAATTTTTTTGGTAGGCTAAGACCGAACTTAGGAGAGAATAATGGAGTGAAGTACTAGTAGAAGGTGACTGAGTGAGCACTGGGAAACACACCTTGTTTTTTCCGGTTTGACATGCATTAAAAAGATCATAATGCCGCTATAACTGATGCAGACGCACATTGCACAGCCATCACCGCAGTGCAGACTGAACCATGCTGCCTGCAGCTAGGCCATGGGTGTCAAAATGCCATGGGCAGGGAGGTGATGAATGATAATGGGTGGGCTATCTACCTCGCTTAACAAATACAGTATACTGAATTTGTCCACAAGCAAGCAATGTGACTTAACACCACTCGTCCCTGCCACCTCTGTGACTCCTCCCCCTCCAACCTCCTAGGCCTCCTCCTTTGCACTGGCTCTGCTGCTGTCCCTGGTACTGGTGGTCTGTGTGGCTAGAAAAAGAAATTACCCATTTAGGATACCAGATTTGCCTTTTTAGTAATTATTATTCTTTGTGCACAAAGTCGAACAGCAGTACCTCACTACAGTTCAGTTAGCAGTATCGTCTATCAAAACTATCACTTTGGGAAGTTTGTTAGTTGATATGTTGAAAAACTAGGTAGTCGAGACAACCAAAAACATTTTTCTGTTAATGGAGGGACAAAGCTATGATAAGTTATTGAAGCAGAATGAAGGGGTGGAATGGTCAATGAAGGACATATGGTCTTGGTTGGTAAATGCAATGGGATCTCATTACTTTCTTGCCATGCTGCACTGTCATGGAAACTGCTGGTATACTGTATTAATGAATGATAACACAACATTGGGGGGTCCA
Source organism: Calotriton arnoldi (assembly GCA_963921515.1). Taxonomy (NCBI): domain Eukaryota; kingdom Metazoa; phylum Chordata; class Amphibia; order Caudata; family Salamandridae; genus Calotriton; species Calotriton arnoldi. The sequence continues at coordinate 808,614 of CAWUFW010004867.1, read as the reverse complement.
GGACAATAGCCACTCTCTCATTTTGACTATTTGAGCATGAGCAACAAACCCTTCTCAACAAACATGTGGTGAATAATAGCTTACTTGGGCCTGCAATCTTCACAGCACCAAAAATCTGTTTTCTTAGTCTTACAGTACCACAAGACTTATAAGGGGAGAGGGAAATCTTACTAAAAAAGCTGAAGATAGCTACAGACAGGAGGAAGTCAACTACAGAAACATGAAATATGGATGAAGGATAATGCAGGGATAGCAAGAATTCAACAAACATTAGATAGAGGAGTTGAAAAAAAAAGAGACAGTATAAAAAAAATTAACAAGACTAAATTACTCTACTAGTGGCGAGAGGTAAAAGTTAGGGAAATAATAACAGAACTCACTGGGGCCAGCAAAACCATGTGCCATGGCAGTGGCACTGGTGGTGGTAGTTCCACCCGCTGTGGTGCTGTTAGCCCCTTCACCCTGCCCTGATGATGCACTCTAGCCATTGGATGCTGATGTAAGAAATTAAGAAGATTAAAAAAAAGATTAGCCGTACAGTTAATCTCTAAAAAATATTTTGACAGACAGACACAGTAACATTGCACTTTTCTAAATCTGATAGCCTATTGCCCTATTCCTAATTTCCTAAACTTAAGTCATTTTCCTAATTTCCTAAACCTAAACTACATTTCGAACTACTAATGCATTGCAACAAATGATCTTTGATTCTCCACCCCATTTCATAGGACAACTAAGTCTCCCTTTTTTGATGCATACTACACCTCACTTGGAGATTGGGACTGTATGAGTTACTTAAAGAAAGGCGCAGAGAACGCCGACTCCCTGATATACTACTACCTTAGTAACAGGATAGAGAAGTCTGTAGTACTTCTCAAACAATCAGCCCATGCGAGCCCTGAGTAGGTAGCACCGAGCACCTGTCTAGCTCAAGCTGGATCGGATATTATTTCTAACGTAAACTTAACTTACCTCTGAGTGTGAGAAGCAACATACTATTTGAAAAAAAGTATTAGCATTTTTAGAAAAGAAAAAATAATTACTCACAGAGCCTCGCAAACTTCGAATCCCAGCAGTTTGAGCAGGTGAGTCTGTTGCAGTATGGTATGCTGCACCCCGTGGTTCGGCACAAGCACCAGCGCACTCTCCCCCACAGCAGCCGGCACTCCTGCAGGGTGTACACTCTTGAAGGCCTGCCTCCTGCTGCTAGCATGGAGGGGAGGTGGCGCTGAACCCAAAATACCAGCACGGCCACATCCGCATCAGTAGAAATGGGGCAGAGCTGCACCCCTGCATGACACCGGAATCCACAGGGTGTGCGACTTGTGGCACTGCTGCCACCGCTAGTTGGTTGTTCTGCCATGGGGCCAGGTAAAAAAATGAAGTAGGACAGCACAAAACAGAAAGGAAGAACTGATGGAAGTAGAACAGAAGGAAAGGGAAAAATAAAAAGTACAAAATGTCACAAAAACGCAAAAAAAGACAAAAACATGAAATACACACACTGATAAAAAAAAGTAAATGAGGGGTGGATGAGTGGGATGGGGGAAGATTGGCACAGATTAAAGCAGATCAAAAAATAGGCCCAGCACTATGCACAGAACAGCAGAGAAAGCTGGCAAAACAAATTGGCCTCACCCATGCACATCGTGTGGTGCACTTCGCGTTAATTTTTAGTGTGAAATGCGCTACCACTGTAAAAAAACAGTGCAAAGAACCAGAGGAGTATTTTTCCACTCATTCGTGGAGTTCTGCAGAATCTCGAGGAGTTTTTGGGTATCTTTGTGGAATTCCACAGAGCAAAACTCCACGAGTTCTGCCCAGGCCCAATTCAGACACCAATAGGAGCATAGACTTTTGAAAATAAATGGTGAATGATTTACTGTATATAAATGCTCTAACATAGTGTTTCTTTACTTCAAACCTGGCATAGTTCTAAGCTAAATCTTTGCTAAATGATCTTTCCAATGTATAGGTATATTCTATAATTGGATTCTTTTAGTAAACCAGGTGAGGGAGGGATCAGATGCTTGACAGTGAAGTCACTGTGAAATGGAATTCTAGCTAAAATTTATGGCTCCAGGTATCGAAAGCAGTGCAGTTGTTTTGAGTACAACATATCTGCATAAATGTTACACACTGTACCCTCATATTGATGCAGCCATTAAAGGTGCTGAAGTCATGTGATTAACCATCATCACAACCGGGGACTAGCCATTTGTTGTTATGCTTTTCCTATTTTATAGATCAGTGAGACCTGAATATGTATAATATGCGCCATATTTGGCCAATGGAGGTGAAATGGAGGAACTTGCTAAAAATTAGCGAAGCTTCACAGTATCTTAAAGAAGATGTTTTCAAATGCTTAGGTAAAACAAAAAGATAAAGTACTACCTAGTAATATAACAAGGGGACCAGAGTATTGTGCGCATGTCAAGAAACAATGTTCCCAAAGGAAAAGTATTGAAAAAATAAATCATTCAAAAGGATATGATAAAGAGTATCAATTCAACAGAAAGTCAAAACAAACAAAAAATAATAGTATATAATAATTTCTTAAATTTTGATCACTGTGGTGGCAATAACGCATTGCACAATTGCAGCTAGGTGAAAAGATGATTATAGAAAAACAAGTATGGTGGGGCATCCAAAAGAGAAAAGTCCAAAACATCCAAATTCTCATTTCTTCTCTACTTTTCTTCTGACATCCACAATTCCATAAATGTATTCAGGCTTAGACAACACGTTTCATTAAAGACAATCAACTTTTTCAGGGCTTTTAAGTCAAACAATCCATATATTTCCATTAGGCCGATGATTATGACAGCTCTTGTCAGTCGTGTCATTACGGTGCAAATTCAGTCCCTGATATATTTCATCCCCATATTTTGTTCATGCACCGATTGCATTAACATATAATGGGTCAGTTGTACCCTATATTGCCACCCGAATCCTCGTCTCACGTGGCATTTGGCATCCGACTGGTGAAAAGACATGGTGATAAAATGATGCGTACAAAATATATAAAATTAAAACAATTTGTATCGCATTCATATAGAAGAGTGACAGCTGTACATGACAATACTGAATTTAGACTTCAAACAATTTGAGTAAATTGCTGACATTTTCACCCCCAAAGTGAAACGGGCAGAGCCCTCCTCAGGATAAAGAACAATTTCTATAATTAAAAAAAAGTCTTTTTGAGTATCGGAAATTTCTTTAACTGAATAAATGCACCCGGTGGCACTGCAAAGCACGTTCAAACTTATACATTCTGCCAACAGAGTCATTCAAAACATGTTTGGAAATAAAAGAACAATAAAAATGAAGGCATTGCAGAACACAGCAAATGCAAAAATCATGCTGGAGGGATACTAAATAAAGACAGTAGGAGGACCCTGAATACATTTTTACTTTTGCTCACTCACTATGTAGGCATTTTAAAGCTGTGGAATAGACACATTATCCCCTGGAGAGACATCACTTCTTTCCCTGGAACTTTAAATACAGAACTTGCTCTCTTGTTAGTAGACTTGTAATTTATATGTCCTATACAAAACTGCCGTTGCTAGATTTGATATTTTCTCACTCACTAACGAAACACTGAATCAGATACTGAAATCTTTTTCACAATCTGATTTTGCACTACTAATTTGTCTCTATGAATATTTTAAGTACATTACTTAATCCAAACACATGCACGATTTGTAAATTGATGATAACCCAACAGCACCACCTGCAATCTCAATAGATAGAAGTGAAACATTTGAAAACACAAAATAACTCTATTGTTGAGATCAATTAAATACAGACTGCAAGTTATTTAAAAAATATTTCTAAAAGTCATATAGACCTGGGCACCAAAGTAAAAGTGGGCCCCATTATTGAATTAGGTAGCTAAATAGTGGTCCATTGTTACAAATTGGGACAGTTTTGCACTTGGAAAGACAGGATGTAAAAGGGGTTTCCAATGTATGGGAGACTGCATGGATTTGAGCTTGATGGATGCAATGGTTATTTTAATGTCATGGAAGAAAAAACTGCCCCAGCATACCATAAAATAGTCCCACAAACAGCCAAAAAAACAGCCCACCCACTGACCTGTCAGACCAGCCCTTCGGGCACTGCCTGATTGCCCTGTAGGCCAGTCAAAGTCTGACCTAGGAGGTGGCCCTGATGTATAGGTTAAGGTTATTTTAGGCTTTGGGAGCGCAGTAGGAAAAAGTGCGACCTCTGGCTATGTGTATGTGGGTGATGTGTGCAATCAGGAGAGTGGCTCAGTGAAGGTTTAAGGTAGGGGTGTGGAAATGTATGTGTTTGTTGAGGTAGAGGGGCCTAGGATGTGCACGGCCTTTTATGTGTGGGTGAGTAGTTTAGAGAGTGTATTTTTTAACAAGGAGCCAGTGGACGTCTCCAAGGAGTGACGTGATGTGCGTATGGGGTTGAGAATGAGTGAGGGTATGGCTGCCATGTTTTGATTGGTCTGGAATATTCTGGTCAGTTGGACAGCAATACTGACAGAGTGTGTTGTCATAGTCCAGCCTGCTGGTGATGAGGGCATGGGTGATGGTTCTGCAGATGTTGAATGGAGCCATTTGAAGATTTTTCTGAGGATCTTGAGGGTGTAGAAACAGGAGGAGGTGGCTGTGTTGACTTCGCTGGTCATCACAAGTTTGGTGCCCACCACTAGTCCAAGGTTATTGGCTTGTTTGTCTGGGCAAGAGTGTGGGCTCCAGGTCTGCTGGCCACCAGCTACTGTTACATAGTGAGGTGTCTTTGCTAAAAAAGTAGCCCTTCAGTTATGTTTGTGTTGAGTTTCAGACAGTTGGTCTTCTTGCTGCTGTGGACTCCAGACATGCATGCAGTGAAGTATACTGGATGTTTCATCAGAGACTGATAGGATGAGCTGGGTGTCATTGGCATAGGAGATGAGGATGGTTGCATGGGTCCAGATCATGGTAGTTAGAGGTGCCATATAGACATTGAGTAGCATGTTGCTGAGGGAAGATCCTTGGGGGAACTTCGCAGAAAACGTTGGTGGCAGTCAAGGTGTAGGGGGGCAGGATGACTTTTTGGGGGAACCCGGTGAGGAAGGAGTAGATCCAGCAGAGAGCGGTTCCTTGTAAGTCAGCTTTGTGGAGGTGTTGAATGAGGGTGGGATGGGAGATGGTGTTGAATGAAGTGAATACGTCCATTAGGATGAGGACTGTGGTGTCTGTTCCATCCATGACCCTCAAATATTGTTTGTGGCAGCAATGAAGGTGGTCTCAGTGCTGTGAAGTGCCTGAATCCAGATTGGGTGGGGTTAAGAGGAGGTTGTAGTTTAAGGGATCAGCTAGTTACTTGTTTGATTATTTTTTCCATAACGTTTGCAGGTTGCGGCAGCAAGGAGATTTGTCAGTACTTAGCCAATGCCTGGGAGTCTGCTGAGGGTTTTTTAAGAAAAGGTAGTATCTTAACATGCTTCTGGGCATCTAGAAAAGTTGCAGTTTAGATGGAGATTTTGCAAATTAGAGTCAGAGTTGTGCTGATGGGGTAGGGGTCCGATGGTGCTCCTGAGTGAATGGATCGCATGGTAGTTTTGGTTTCTAATGTGGTGATGGTGGGCCAGGTAGTGGTGATTGCTTTCTAGGGCTTAGTCTCGACGGCAGGAGCACTGTGATGGTGAAGAGGTGTGGCTGGGGATCGAAGTTGTTTTAGATACTGTTGATCTTTTTGCTAAAAAGTAGGAGAGCAAAGTGAAATCCTTCACGATGAAGTAGATTTTATTACCTCGTTTGTGCTGTTTTTGATGCATGCAACAGTGCTGATTGCTTTGTAAATTTGATTTGCTGGTGATAGAACCTGAGTGTTTGTGGATTCTTAGTTCTTCCATGTACTAACTTGTTTGCAGGCTGATCCTGGTGGTTGTGAGTGGGACCAGGTCATTGGCACACAAGATGATCCAGGTGTTGAAGTTGAATGATGATGGATCGTGAGAGGTCATTGGGGTAGACGGGTGTCGAGCTCAGAGGACCATGCTTCTTCCAGGATCCTATTCCAATTTCATGGGGTGGATTTGGGAGGAGCTGCTAAATGCCTATGGAGGTTGAATCAGTCGAAGAGGACAAGGGCATTGTCGATCCAGGTGAGATGGATGGGCAAGTCTACCATGATGTTGGTAAAGTTCATTTATTTTTTATTTTACAGAGTTTTATATAGCGCGAACTTGACCCGAATCGGGTATCAGAGCGCTTTACATAGCACCGGTTGCATTGCATGAGGACACATTCATTTTTTTGTTAGGCACGGGGAGATTAAGTGATTTGCCCAGAATCACAGGATGTTCAGCGTCATTGCCGAGACTCGTACCCAGTTCCCCAGATTCGAGGTCGACCGCCCTAGCCGTTAGACCAACTCCTCTCCCCACATCAATCTTCATGAAGATTGATGTTGTTAAAGTTCATGAAGATAGGGTCCAGGAGGTGTCTCGTGGCCTGGGTGGAGCCCTCCACTCACTGGGTGAGTCCAAGTGTGGTTTGGTCTCCCACAAGGTTGTTGGTGTTGAGATCTGAGAGGTCTTCCAGGTGGTAGTTAAGGTCACCAAGGGTGATGAAGGAGTAGGAGTCTGGCACCACAGGGGCAATGAAGTCCGCAATACTGTTGACAAAGTTGGTTTGAGGTCTGGAAGCCGATAGATGAAATCCCCCCTCAGCGTGGAGCTGTTTGTGATGTGAAGTTTAAATGCCAGGTGTTTCAAGCTGTGTCTGGTGTTTGTGGGCATGGTGGAGTAGTGGATGTTTTCTTTGAAGATGCTGGCTAGTCCTATTCCAGGCCAGCAGTCTCTGTCCTGTCTTGTATATGTGGAGGATCAATGTGGCGATGTTGAGAGCAGATGATCGGGAGAATCATATTTCGGTCAGGAGAAATAGGTCTGATGAGAGGTCTTGCAGAAGGTCCTAGTTGGCGTGTGCTCACAGTTTCATTTAATAGTATGCAATTTGTCAAAAAGGCTCTGATTTAATTAACCTGTGAATGTACTTTTCACTTTAGAGCACTAGCCCGTGCTGATGCAATTTTTAGCGTGTGTTCAATATTGGTAATATATAAACATTCTGAGCATAAAGGCTGGCTATCAGCCGGAACAGAGAGCTGCTCCCTGGAGACACCATGGCTAAGTCCCCACTGCACTTTTTTCTCCTGGACTTCTGACAGGCACCACCACCTGCCTCCCATTGCCCATGAAAGAATATATATATATTTTTTTTAAAACTTCTTTTTATTAACCAGGTGTCAGCATCCATAAACATTTACATAATCATAGATTGAATTACATGTTTCACAATAACTTTCACAATCTGCGACTTATAGGTATGTGATAATACTAATACAAGTGGCGTTCTCCTGTAAAATCGCCCCCCCACCCCCTCCCCACCTAGCTATTCAATGCCTCCCCATACCCCCTATAATCTTCCCACTGCTGCCAAACTTTCCCCCATTTCCTGGGGCATCCCCGACTCTCATAGGAAAGAATATATTTTTGGTAGTAGGAAACAATGGCCATTTTATCCCAGGTGAGGGAAAACACTTGCTTGGGTAAACAGAAACTGTTTTGTTCTCCATTCCCCACAAATGGAAGCTTTTGTACGAACAAGATTCCGATCGAAAAGTGAAGTTAATATAGTCTGCTTACATTGTCAAAAAATGACATATTTAGCGAGTCACTCCGAACAAGAAAGAAAGCTGCAAATTTTCCTTTCTGACTGTTAAACTGATGTGACTTAAGTAATTCCACAACAGTGGAATCCCTATTGTCTAATATGGACCAAAATAGAACTTGAACAAAGGCCTCAGAATAATCAGCTAACATGGTTGGACTAGGACAGAACTTAGGCCCGGGCACTAAATTAACAGTGTCCCCCATTGCCAAATCACATAGCTAAAATGTAGGCCACATTTGCACATTAAGGCAGTTTTTTTTAACCTTGTAAAGACAAGCTGTATATTTGTTTTGCTAGGTATTGGATACAGCATACATTTGTAGTTGCTGCATTTAAAGTATGTGGTAATATCACAGAAATGAATCGCAAAACCTGGCCAGCCAGACCATAAAACAAGCCCAAAAACAGCCCTTATGCTTATGTGTGAGAACAGCCATTAGTGCACTGCCAGATTGCCCTACAGACCAGTCCAACCCTGTCAACTAAGCCTTTAAAAACCTGGATGACTACATGTTCAAACCTTTAGCATAGCTGCCAAGTTTTCAGTTTTCCTATGTGTCATGCTTTTATCTTTTCAGCATGCTGATGTGTGACATTTCATTGCCACATGCGTGACACTTTGAGTGACATTTTATTGTGAGCAGAAGGAATTATGATCATGTAATCAGAAATATTTCACACATTATTCTTTTGTATGTAAGAGACTGGAAAGTACCTTATAACCTCTGCAAGAAACCTGCTTGAGGTGCTCATACAAAGACACTAACATATTTGCAATTTCTAACAAATTTACCTGGATAGATTTGTGGTACTGTAATATATTTAATCCCACTACTGTCTAGGTGAGCAATGTTAACTCAAAACAACAATGGACGACTTGCTATCCTACATAGTTGCCAAGTGGTGCCATTAGCAGGAATTAAGTATGAGCCTGGTAAATCAGCAATCAAAAGCTTTGACGACAGCTGTACAGCTATGTGGGAGTAGAAAAGGCCACAATGCTACCATGAGTTGCTGTCATAGAAGATTATTACGTCCAGTCCAGATCAGCACCAGGAACCAAGTGATGTCTAATCAGACATCACATTCTATAACAGAACATCGAACACCCTGTGATCTAAGCTTTGCCACAACATCCTCCCCCTTCCAAAAGTACCACAATCTTAGATAAGCTGACACAAAAACATATATATTATAAAGCAAACTCTAACTGCAAAACCTTGCTGGTTTACTGATCACTCTGTTCCCTCTGCTACAATCTTGATCATTTGCAGGGTTATCTAGTGAAGCAATACTCCCATCAGGTTTATCTTGCAGACCATCCTACTCACGTCCAGTGTATGGTAGTCTTCTACAACATTTACATAATTCACCTTGACTACCCTGCTCAAATTCCAGCATTCATGACCCTTTACTCTGACCTCACATCCACTTACTGCTTCAACCTTTCAGAACTCTGACCACCCTTTTGGCACATGAGTTGATTCCTTTCTGTGTACCTAATCTCCAATTTGGATCTTATGCTAAGACACACCAACCCCATGTTTTCAATCAAACCATTTTGTCTTTATTTGAAAAGCTTCAACGTTGGGAGGCATATTCATGTACATGGCTATTTAATGTTCTGAGCAAGATTGCCATTTTTTTAACCAAGCTGGGCACATTTTAAATGATGGCAATTGACCTCTCATAATTTCATAATGGGGTCCTACCCGTAACGTTATTGGACTTGTGCAATGAGAAAATAACATACTGTCCACAGCCTTGTGTACATCCACTTTGTGTTTAACTGCCCTGGGCACACACTCAACCAATGTACAATTTATTTTTTCCACCAAACCATTTGCTTAGGAATGATACAAAGCAACCTTTTTGTGAGTGATACTACATTTTGTCAATAACTTTTTCATCTCTTTTGACATATATTGGACACCATTGTCAGACACGAACAGTTTAGGAAAACCTTCTCTTAGAAATATCCTGTGAAAAAATATGATGACAGCGTTAGTGTCTGGTTCATCAATACATTCAGCTTCTCATAACTTGCTATTATAGTCAACTACTACAAGCACATACTTGAACTTGTGGGGAAGACGGACCAATGAAATCTACTGCCAGTTTTGACCACGGTCCCTCAGGAAACACAACCGGATGAAGATATTTGTCCCTGGTTGAACAAATATCACACTCCATGACAACGTGAATGATGTCTACATCCATGCTGGGTGACCATTATACAGATTGTATTTGCCACTTGGTCATTGTATGCCCCCAAATGACCTTCATGCCCCGCATGGATGATTCTGGCTCTCAGCAATGTGGAAGGTACAAACTTTTCACCCCTCATGATCATATAATTTTTTTCCAAGGTTAACTCATCTGCAACCTTAAAATAAGGTTGAAGCCTAAGATGCAAAGACTTTTACTTTGGTCACCCTTCCATGACATACTTCTCAATAAAAAACAAATCCTCATCCTTCTTTGGACAATAAAATCAATCATCATCAAAAACACCTTCGCTGCACACATCAACAACAGCAATAAGACAGTCCTTATAATCTTTCTCCTCCTGTGCACACCACAAATTCATAGATAGGGGTGACCTTGACAGGTAATCAGTTCTAATATTCCTCCCTCCTGGTACATAACCAATTCTCTTCTTTCAACGTGACAAATTCTATTTGAATACTCCATGCCTGGTCTGTCAAACTCACATTTTCCAGGTTTGCTACAATACCAGCCTGCTCAAGTCTTTCTAATACCAACTGCATTAACTTTTTGTGTTCTTAAATGTTCTTAGCCACTATAAGAATGCCTTGATCCCATGTAAAACCGACTCCATGATGCATTGGAACACTGAGGTGGCAGATGCCAAACCAAACGGCATTCTGTTAAACTGAAAAGTACTGACAGGAGACATAAAAGCTCTGAGGTGTCTGCATGATTGATCAAGTTCAACTTGGTGGTATGCAGAAACCAAATCAATTTTACTGAAAATAGGTGCTCCTGAAAAATTAATCACAATGTCATCAATGCGAAGCAAAAGATGGGAATCCACCCAAATTACTCTGTTTAAACTCCTCAAAATCTCAAATTCCCATTTTTCTTCATCTTAGCAATGACCAAAGGGGATAACCATAGTGATGGTTCAACATGCTCAATGACTCCTTCTATGCACATTTTCTCCAGGATGCCTGCCAACTCCTGCTGAAAGGCACATTTCAAAACTTGTGCTTGACTGGCACTACAGCTTCCTGAACCCGTATCTTGAGTTTGAAGCCTTTGATCTGTCCAAAACTGCCGTAGAAAACTCCATTATAACTCCACACATTGCTAACAACTGAGTCAGTATGGGAACTTGTTTGGATGTCCTCCCTCACCAGTGAGACTTGTATTTTATTCCCTGGTCTAAATGTCATACCAAATAAACCTTGGTGGCACCACACCAAGACAGTGAACCCTTTCTTGGTCACATAGACTTTGCCAAAAATTATCTTACCATTGAATAGCAACGCCCTCTCAAAGTACCCAAACAAATCAATCTTCTATCCTTCGTATGATACCGGACACCTATAAGGTGGCATCAACTCTTTGTTTGCCCATTTGCTATTGAATAGTTCCTCAGTGATGACGGTCTTTTTAGCACCGAAATCTACCAGTAGATTTAAAACATTTTTCTAAATTTCAGTGTAAGGGTCAACACAATCAGACTTATCTATCCCTCTAATAATCAACACATTATCTTTGGTCCTCTCCATCACTTTAAGTACCTCATCACAGCTCTCGCACTCAGCAAGAACATTCACTCTGTTGTTTCTGCTTTGGCGAAATGCCCAACCTTACCACAGTTTTTAAAAGTTGCCTTTTCCTCAGGCGACGGATGGCTCAGGGGACACTGGGATGGACAACCACATCTAAAACAAAAGATTCTTTGTTTGAAAATGTTTCCCTTTTTGTGAAATAACACTTCTTCTTCTAGAACCCTAACCTAGAATTAATTTGATCTGTTGTGACATTGTCTGACATTGAATGAACCCAACTTTCTCTTTTTTGACGAATTCCTTGGACGCCTTGTGTGAAATCTCAATGCTTTTGACAATGTCAATAGTCTCCACTAGGGATGGTTTCTTCAAGGTTAGTAATTTCTCCTGGACTTTTCTATCCCAGCATCTCACTGCTATTGGATCTCCGATCAACTGGATGGTGAATGCCTCAAATTTACAGTCAGCAGCCAAAATACGCAAAGCTGCTACATACAAGTTATTCGACTCTTCCTGGTGCTGCTCACGAGTAAACAATATGTGTCTATTAGCAATCAAACTCGGTTGAACAACAAATTGTTTTGCCAACATTTAACCGCCTCCTGATGTTCATCGAGTTCTTTTTCTTCATCCGATACATCCTGTACCGGCGGTAAGTGTTCATAAATTGCCAAACCTTAGAAGCTTAGGGGCATATTAGCAAGACCTGCGATAAAATTATCGCTGTTTTAGCGGCAGGAAACTGCCGCTAAAACGGCGACAATGGGCTTGCTAATATGCGTTATAGAATTCCAATAGAAGCCCAGGTTAGATGTGCAGGACATCTAACCTGGGCTTCTATTGGAATTCTATAACGCATATTAGCAAGCCCATTGTCGCCGTTTTAGCGGCAGTTTCCTGCCGCTAAAACGGCGATAATTTTATCGCCGGTCTTGCTAATATGCCCCGTAATCTTTTCCTCTGTGGACAGTACCCATTACCCCCAGCGGCACCCAAATACTTTGTAAAGTCTTTAAACAAAGTCTTCCAATTTATTGGAGGATCCCCCGTTGTTTGCAAGAACGGAGGAGTAGCATTTACAGACTGCATAATTATAACACTGCACACACTTCCAAAGCACAAAAATGACCCCAATAGGTTTTACAAATGTACATACACGTTAGGATGGAAATTTACCAGGATATAGTATGAGCTTAGAAGTATGTTAAACGCAACATGAAAAACCATAAAAGTAGATAGTATCAAAGTGAAACCACAACTTCTCATTTAAGACATACAACAATTAGTGTGCGCATCACTGTGTAGCAAATATCACTGTTGATATGAATACATGCATAATCTTTGAAATTACTAACCAATCTGCATTGATGAAGTATTAATGTTTGAATACACTGTAACTCTTTTCTAACTTATGCCCATATCCAATTTTAACTTGTAGCTGTGCCACATCAAATTGAACAGTGTGCGTGTAATTGACAAACACAGGATATTCTGAAATGTAACACACTGTAGCTTTGGAGTGTACTTGTCACTGTATCCCAATCTAAAATGGCAGTTGCATGGCGTCGTCAGGTGTGAAAAGTGTTGATTGAGACTCGTTCTTGTTTTACACGTGAAAGGAACTGCTCGCAGTGGTTTGTTTGTGGCGTGAGGATAAAACAGAAATGACGCTGTGCCACAGGAGTGAGAGCAGGTGAGTGCCACCATGCAACGCACAAACAAGAGTCACGCGCAGACAAAGACAGGTATGCGCCAAACAAGGGTCACATGCAGACCACCAACTGGCTCAAATAAAAATTCAGTTTGGGGTTCGGATGACTGCTGCAGTTGATGCTTCTGCTGTGAACAGCTTCCCACTATTTTACCACATACCTCACCGTGATGATAGCTTGTCGAGCCAATTGTTCTTGGAGCGAGGTAGTAAATAGATGTTTCCAATAGCATTAAAATATTCCTATTCGAGCAATCGCTGTGTACGTGGGTCCTCGAAAAAAACAAGTGGCAGTTCGTCACCGAATTGTGGGAGTAGAAAAGGCAACAATGCTACAGTGATTTACCAGCAGAGAAGTTTATTACGTCCAGTCCAGAGCAGCACCAGAAACCAAATGCTGGTCTAATCAAACATAACATTCTGTAACAGAACATAGAACACCCTATGACCTAAGCATTATCACAAGCTACTGGGCAATTTGAAAAAAAGGATCATGTAATACAAACATTTATCTGTAGAAGGTTGTGTATTTCACTTCACTTTATTTATAGCAGATTGAATCTTCCATTTTAGTCAAAGTTATTACATCTGAGATGACTGATGAGAGGGTGGCTAGCAGACCAGGAGTAGACAGGGCCTGCAAATCAATACCCCCAATGAGGCCAAGAAGCAACCGAGCACACGAAGTAATCTGTAATTTTAAGTAGCCTGTTGTTTACCAGCGCTACATTGTTGATCTGTGGCTTCTCTCTGCAAAAGCTGGAATCCCAAAGATGCCACTTCGCACCTTCTCAATGAAGCTCATTTTATTTTTATTTTTTTAATATTTAAAAAAGTGTGGATCTAAATGGCACAGTAAATCTATCAAAAACTAAAACTACGCAATCAGCAACAGCGCAACATTTCATCAAGGCCAGTGCCCTGTATTAAATAGCTTTTTTAACATTTTGTCCTTCCCAAATTGATAAATTCAGCTCTGACTCCAATAACTAATTTTCGTGTTCAGACAATTTTAAGCAACTACTTGCTGAATTCAACTGATCTGAGTGACGGTTTTCTAGGGGCTCGCAGATGCTGAGATATGAGTGAAATGCGTTAATATAACCCCAGATGCAAGGCACTTTCGTGGCTGCTTTAGCAGGAGGAATTTAGTACAGGAGGAACGACATACCACCTTTGAATGTACACGTTTAGGACCGCTCTGCTTATCTGGTCATTTATTAAACAAAAAACAAAAAAACAACACTATGATACATGTAGCCGGAAAATGTTCCCCTGGCAAGTAACCCCAAGTTAAACAGTCGAGACTCCTTCATTAGGCCTCGTGAGTCAGTATGTTTGGCTGTTCACTACCACAGCTTATGAAGATAAGAACCGGATGTTTTGTTCGATACAAACACAGTTTTCCAAAACTGCTGTACTCATTTCTTAGTGACACTTCATTATTTGAGGCCTGCGTCTTTTTCTAAGCCTTAAAATCCAGTGTCTTGGCAGTGGGCATGCGGTTTTATGGGCAAGAGCACAGCAAATGATTCACAGCTGTCTTGCTTAGGTGTTAGCCATGCTTTGCAGACAGTCAATTGGTGACGGATCAGCAAGTGAAATAGTTTTGTTCATGAGAGCAGAGGGGTGTTGTTGGAAAGAGCAGTTTTAGAGACTGTTTTCTTTTGTTCCTGCACACTCCGCGATCCCCCAGAAGAAATGATGTCATGGGCTGTGCTGTGAAACGCCAAATGTGAATTAAATTATGCCTTCAAAGATACGTTCTGGATATTTCTTGGAGTTCTGTATCATATTTGCCCAGTTTAGCTGTCCTCTCCTGTATATGACAGATGACCATTCTGCACGTGTGACTAAGGCAGCGCAGAGGTCATTCATCCTTTTGAATCATATATTACAACCAGCAAGACGAGCTAAAGATGTGTCCAACTGCATTTATTAATCGATTTTTAAACTACATATATCTGGGGTTTTCCATTCTTGATTATTAATGCATGCAGTGAATGTAATGAACTGTAAGATCAAGATCATGTGCTGGATATTTTAAAAACACCGTTTTTTGCTACATCAGTAAGAGATTTTTCGTCATTTAATTTAGTTATTTCATTGGATAAATACACATAATTATATCATTGCAAATAAATTCTCAAAGAAATGTTATAAATAAAAAATGATGGCTCACTGACAAAATATCGCCTCTGGAAATATCCCCATACCAATAGATCGTGACTTAAATATTGTTGTTAAAAATATCGTCATCGTACATTTATAATATGAATGACAAAAATATAGGATAAAAAATATCGTCATTAATATGGTTATACAAAACATAGTGTTTTTTAAATATGTATAAATATTAAACATTAAGGGCCTGATTACGATGTCGGGCGGATAACACCGTTGCGGTTTGGAACCGCATGATTATGATGCGACCGCCCACAGGGCGGTCGCAAACATCCATTTTCCAATGGAAGCTTGTGTGGCAGGCGGAATGGCTCACAGCACAAGCTTCCATTGAAAAATGGATGTTTATGAACATCCCTGCACCGTGTGGCAGGCACCATGCGGTGCCTACCACACGGTTCAGGGATGTGTAGGGGGCAGGCCCGATTGCGAAGGGCTAGGGGGGAAGGGGGCCTTGCTAGGGGCTCCCAATGTCGCTTTCCAGCAGCCTTTCCATGTCAGAAAGGCCGACATGGAATGGCTGTCGGAAACCGACATCATATTCCTAACGGCAGAACCACCTCCATTAAGGGATTATGCTGTCTTTCCGATGCACCAATGGGGTTCTTGAGTACGTCAGAATCCCCCTGCAGGTTTAACTCCGACCACTGTCATCCTAATATGGCAGTCTGACTGGAAACCTACCATAACAATCGTAATGAGGCCCTAAATATATTAAAAAGTAACACTAATATATTACAAATTAAATATATTTAATTTTTTTTTTTTTAAATGTAACTATTGTACTTATTCAAAAAATGAAATCATATGTATATATTAATATATATATTTAGTTACATATATAAAACTAAAATAATAATAAAGTAATATATGTTCAAGTTATATTTAAACTTAAAAATGTATTTCAAGTGTAATAATTTTATATTACCTACTGGTGGTACCTACTGGCGGGTCGCCAGTAGTTAGTTATAGTTAGGACCTAGTTTCCATAGGAAAGGCGTTTTTTGATTTGCCAATATGTTTGGCGCCGTTTGACGAATCTTCGTGAAATTTTCAAAACTAATGGCCCACTCCAGTCAGTTCTTGTCTTGAAAGTTTCGGGGTGATTCGTCCAGCGGGGGCCAAGAAAATAGGGGAGTCCCAAAACGCGTTTTCCTAATGTTCATTTCCATAGGAAAGTTTGTTGCGGCTACAGCCCGAACTGCTGAACGGAATTACACCAAATTTGCCAGAGAGGTAGCTGTTATTCCAGAGTGCACTCTTTGCTTTAAATGGTGTAAATCCGTTCAGTAGGTCTGAGAAATTTAAAAATAAAAAATATCGATATCTGAGCACCGAGGAGGATTCGCGAACCCTCCCGAGCCTGAGCTTCATTCTGATTGGCTGCCAACACTCCAAACCAGAAAGTGTTGGCAGCCATCTTGTGACTCTGTAAAACCGAGTCACAAGACAGTAAAAAAAAAGATTAAAAAACAAGATAAGGGGGCAGGGTAGAAACACCCTGACCCCCCTAGGCCTGCTCAGGAGGTCCCACAAAGACCCCCAGGGCTAAAAAAAGCATTTAAAAAAAAAAGAAAATCGGCCAAATTCGCGCTGGGTGCGCAAATTCGGCAGAGAAAATAAAAAAAAATGAAGTGCTTCATTTTCTATAAGCCCCCAGGTGCGCCACCTCCTTGGGGCTTATTTATAAAAAAATGTGTGGGGGGGCTCCTTCCCCTCCACACTGCCCTGGGGGCCGCCACCTCCCCGGGGCTTTCGTTTAATAGGGGTGGGGGGCCTCGTGGGCCCCCTGAAGCCCCGGGGACCGCCACCTCCCTGGGGCTCCATTGATATTAAAGAAGTGTGGGGGGCTCCTGCCCCTCCCCACACTGCCCCGGGGACCACCACCTCCCCAGGGCTTAAATCAGTTGGGAGGGGGGCCGCGCTGCCCCCCTCCTGGAGCCCTTTATGGCCCTGGGGACCGCCACCCCCTAGGATCGGCTCCGGCAATGTCCAGGGGTGCCCACCCCTGGGACATTGCCGTTTGCAATGACAGGGCGGGAGCTCCTGCCCTGTCATTGCAAACTCTGCTTTGCTTCATGGAAGTGAGAGCAGGAAATCTGCTCTCGCTTCCATGAAGCAAAGCAGTATTGCTTTTGCACAAGGGGAGCTGCATGTCAGCAGCTCCCCTTGTGCAAAAGCAATGCCAGCTCCCCAGGAGGCGAGGAGGCGGCAGGGACCGCAGGGGCATTGGAGCTCCCTCTGCGGTCCCCAACGTGAGGGCCGGCCCCGGGGGATGGTGTCCCTGGGGCCAAAAGTGACCCAGGGGAGGGGGGCCACGTGCCGCCCTCCGGGGCAAAATGTTTTTTTTTTTAAACGAGGGAATGCCTCGGGGGATGGAGTCCCCGGGGCAGTAAAAGCCCTTAGGGGGGGTTAGGGGGTAGTTTTTTTTTTTTTTTAATATTATGAAATGGCTGGGCCTCGGGGGATGGGATCCCTGAGGCAGAATTTGAGTTGGAAGAATGGGGGACATTTTTTTTCTCGCGTGTTTGGAGTCGCAACTCTATCGCGGCTCTCAGCGCAGCCCCCCTGTGTAACCGCGATGGGTTTGCGACTCCAAGCAAAATTAACAAAAGAGTATGTATGTTTAAAAAAAAATAAGATTCACTGTTGGGTTATAGGGTGGCTCTAAAAAGAGCCCTTGTTTTCATTCTGACTTTGTTGCAGCTACATGTAAGGGCGGATGCACAGCTTAAGGTTGTTGAGGAAGACTCTGTTTCCTTGATCTGTGAAGTGCACTCCATCACTTCTGTAGATGTTGTCCACATCAAAACGTAGATTGTTGTTGTAGATGGACCCCATTCTATGATCTCTGAGGTATGCAGAAACAGCTTTATTGACATTCTTCCTACCTTTCTCAAACTGTGGACAGAATTGATTTGACTAGTTCCATTTCTGTCTTTGGCATATGTTAGAGTATACAAAGACAGTTTGAGGCAAAAGCAACATCAATTGTGCAAAGGTGTCCTTCATTATCATTTCCAGACCTACCGCAGCCAATGTGCCTAGGTCATTGCCACCACAGTGCACAATTATGAGGTCAGGGGGTTGGAGATGCAAAAAGGTTTTAACCAAAGGCAACAATTGGTGCCACTTTAACCCTCTCTGTGCAGTCCATCTAATGTCCACATTTTCCAAACCTAGATCTTTGGCAATACCTCTGCATTCAGCATATCCTTTGCACCAGAAAACATAGCTGTGCCCTACAATCCACACTGTGAGCATCTTGAAGGGATGCCTGGAAGTAATCAAAAGATGTCTGTAGCTCAGGCAGTCAGTTGGTAGAATGAGAGGTATCTAAAATGGTGGAGAACATGTTGTTTTTTAAAAAGTTGATAAGTGATTGGCTGTTCATCAAGATTGTGCACTCAAAAATAGGATGCATGTTACTTTGCTGAGGTATCATGTTTGTGATTCGTTCTTAGAAAATGTTTGAAAGGTACAGTTGATACCTTAAGGTAATATTTTGCAAAGGTCAACCACACCTGCTGTATGTATTAGTAAGGTTGTGTGCTGAACTTGAAACTACGGTGAACTTGTGACCTGCCAGTACAGTTGAATGTTCCTTGAACTGTTACTATGGAAACTGGCATTAAGTAGAATGGGGGAGGGCTTGAAACTTAACTGTGGACTTAAAATGTGAAATGGATACTTAAATATAAGTGAAAAGTTAGTAAATTAAGATTTTCTAAGACACGAGTATGTGTAGAAGTTGTGTGTTGCTGAAAAACTATACTAGTATTATTAAAAATACGTTTTTGAACTCCCGTGTGGATTCGCGGCCCCACCGCTGTGGAGTCGCGACTTCAGAAAATTACAGAAGCAGTTTGGGCACCATTTGAAGACTGAAAGGGTTAATATGTCTAACGAATAGAAATGTGTTTTACAATTTGAAATAATGATGGAAGCAATGCGATTTGATACTTACATTTATTTGAGTGCAAAAAGAGAGGGAAAGTTTGCCATTTCTGGTTTCACTTTTCTGAGAGAGGTGCATTACATTTCTTGTGTGGAAATGAAAATCTTTTAAGAGTTTCTGATATTTGGTATTCTGCAATACTACCTCAAACGTGAGTAACTAATTTGTAAGGTGTATTATATATTATTCAGCACTGTTTTATTGTTTCCAGTGATATATATATATTTTTTTTAAATCCAAGTTTGTATGTTCCTTTGATATATGATGCCACTTTTAAAAGGTACAGACACATGCATGCGTGCTTTTTGGAATATTGTGAGACTTTTAACAAATTGATTGAAAAGGTTGCTGCTCTGTATTTGCTTAGGCCAAACACTCTGAGTAGTTGCTGAATAGTGAAGGTGCAGTCCAAAAGTGAGGTTTAAGACATGTTGGCAGAGGGATTAGTGATTAGCTTAGCTTGTATTGGTCTGTGGAGATGTATATTTGAAATATGCCGCATAATTTTAGGTGTCTTTTTAAAATGGGAAGTGCACTCTTTCAAGTTTAATGTACTTTTTAGTCTTATGACTGAAGTATGTGTCTGTTTGCACATCTAGTCTCTCACGTGTTATGACTTAATATATGATAGAGATATAAAACTCTAGTATACATGTATCTGTATGTTTCTTTTATATATGATGCCACTAGGAAAAGGCACAGACACATGCATACTATGTAATCCCTCAGTCATTTACATAGATTTGTGCATTCATCCAGGCACTACTATCCCTCTCAAACATTCAGTCAGGCACTACCCATGCTCTCATCTACTCACTCTGATACTACTGATGCAGTCATAG
This sequence comes from Calotriton arnoldi, assembly GCA_963921515.1. NCBI lineage: Eukaryota > Metazoa > Chordata > Amphibia > Caudata > Salamandridae > Calotriton > Calotriton arnoldi. The sequence continues at coordinate 788,458 of CAWUFW010004867.1, read as the reverse complement.
AATAGTCCAAGCATTACTCTTACACTAATATTTTCTCTCAGGTACTTCCTGTACACTCATACAATCATCCAGCTACTACCACTGCAGTCATAGAATCACTCAGGCAGTACCTATGCATGTTTTTATTCTTTCAAGCACTACTCATACACTCTTGTCTTCAACCATGCATTTGTTTTGCACTCCTGGTTTGTCTAATGTATTTTCCCTGCACTGTTCTAATCACCCATTCAGTACTGCTGCTCTCATGCAGTCACCCAGGCAGTACTGTTGCACTGAACTATTCAGTGTGGTGCTACTCATACAGTCATTCATTCTCTCAAGCACTAATCACTACCCATCTATTTATATGTTTCTTTGATATATGATTGCTCTATTAAAAGATACAGACACATGCATGCGTACTCTAGAATATTGTGAGACTTTTAACATATATATTCAAAAGGTTGCTGCTTTGTATTTGCTTAGGTCCAACACTTTGAGTAGTTACTGAATAGTGAAGGTGCAGTCCAAAAATGAGGTACTACTGATGCACTGATAGAATGTGCAGCGCAAAAGTGAGGTTTCAGACATGTTGGCAGAGGGATTAGTGATTAGGTTAGCTTGTATTAGTCTATGGAGATGTACACTTCAAGTATGCCGCATAATTTTAGGTGTCTCTTTAAAATGGGAAGTGTAGTCTGGCAAGTTTAAGGGACTTTTTAGTCTTATGAGTGAGGTATGTGTCTGCGTGCACATGTATTCTCTCACGTGCTATGTCTAAACAGATGGTAGAGGTATAAAACGTTGGTATACATGTATCTGTATGTTTCTTTTATATATGATGCCATTAGGAAAAGGCACAGACACATGCATGCCATGTAATCCCTCAGACATTAAGCATAGATTTGTGCAATCACCCAGGCACTACTATCTCATTCAAAGATTCAGTCAGGCACTACCCATGCTCTTGTCTGTTCACTCTGGTACTACTGATGCACTCATAGAATGGCCCGAGCATTACCCTTGCACTCATATTTTCTCTTATGTACTTCTCATACAGTCATACAATCACGCAGTTACTACCACTGCAGTCGTAGAATCACTGAGGCAGTACCCATGCACTTTTTTATTCTTTCAAACACTACTCATACACTCTTGTCTTCATCCATGCAATAACCTTGCACTCATGGTTTGTCTAAGGTATTTCCCCTGCACTGATCTAATCATCCATTCAGTACTGCTGCTATCATGCAATCACCCAGGCAGTACTCTTGCAATGAACTATTCACTCAGGCGCTACCCATCCAGTCATCCATTCTCTCAGGCAATACCCACTGCCCATCTATTTGTATGTTTCTTTGATATATGATGCCACTTTTCAAAGGTACAGACACATGCATGCATGCTCTCTGGAATATGGTGAGTCTTTTAACAGACACATTGAAAAAGTTGCTGCTTTGTATTTGGTAGGGCCAAGACTCTGAGTGGTAGCTGAATAGTGAAGGTGCAGCCCAAAAGTGAGGTTTAAGACATTTTGGCAGAGGGATTAGTGATTAGGTTAACTCATATTGGTCTATGGAGATGTACACTTCAAGTATGCCGCATAATTTTAGGTGTCTCTTTAAAATGGGAAGTGTAGTCTGTCAAGTTTAAGGGACTTTTTAGTATTATGAGTGAGGTACGTGTCAGCGTGCACATGTATTCTCTCACGTGTTATGTCTAAACAGATGGTAGAGGTATAAAACTTTGGTATACATGTATCTGTATGTTTCTTTTATATATGATGCCATTAGGAAAAGGCAGAGACACATGCATGCCATGTAATCCCTCAGACATTAAGCATAGATTTGTGCGTTCGCCCAGGCACTACTATCCCATTCAAAGATTCAGTCAGGCACTACCCATGCTCTTGTCTATCCAATCTGGTACTACCGATGCACTCATAGAATGGCCCAAGCATTAACCTTACACTCATATTTTCTCTCATGTACTTCTCATACAGTCATACAATCATCTAGTTACTACCACTGCAGTCATAGAATCACTCAGGCAGTACCCTTGCACTTTTCTATTCTTTCAAGCACTACTCATACACTCTTGCCTTCAACCATGCGTTAGCCTTGCACTCATGGTTTGTCTAAGGTATTTCTCCTGCACTGATCTAATCACCCATTCAGTACTGCTGCTCTCATGCAATCACCCAGGCAGTACTCTTGCACTGAACTATTCACTCAGGTGCTACCCATCCAGTCATCTATTCTCTCAGGCACTACACACTACCCATCTATTTGCATGTTTCTTTGATATATGATGCCACTTTTAAAAGGTACAGGCACATGCATGCATGCTCTCTGGAATATGGTGAGACTTTTAATAGACACATTGAAAAAGTTGCTGCTTTGTATTTGACTAGGCCCAACACTCTGAGTAGTTGCTGAATAGTGAAGCTGCAGCTCAAAAGTGAGGTTTGAGACTAGTTTATAGAAGGATTAGTGATTAGGTTAGTTTGCATTGGTGTATGGAAATGCATACTTCAAGTATACTGTATAATTTTAGGTGTCTCTTTAAAATGGAAAGTGCAGTCTGTCAAGGTTAAGGGACTTTGTAGTGTTATGTCTCAAGTATGTGTCAGCTTGCACATATATTCTCACATGTGTTATTTCTATAGAGATGGTAGAGCTATAAAACACTGGTATATATGTATTTGTATGTTTCTTTTACATATGATGGCACTAGGAAAAGGTACATACATATGCATGCTTGTTTTTAGGAATATAGTCAGCTAGACAATAGTGTTCCAGTCAAACATTTACTCAGCTAGTACCTATGCACTGATGTATTCATTGAGACAGTACTGATGCACTTATGTAATTGTCCAAGCATTACGTTAATACTCATAGTTTCTCAGAGGTATTTCCCATACATTCATACATTGATCCAGGTACTACTTCTACAGTGATAGAATCACACAGGCAGTATGCGTACATTCATGTATTATCTCAAGCTCTACCCATACAGTTATGCAATAAACCATGCTTTAGGCTTGTAGTCATAGTTTCTGTCAGGTATTTTTGACGCATTGAGGCAATCACCCTGGCAGTATTGGTGCACTCATTCTATTATTGAGGCTCTACTCTAGCATTGAACTATTGACTTAGGTAGTAGCCATTTAGTGATACATTTTGTTAGGCACTACATATGAATTTATGCAATGATCATACCGTTACTGTTACATTCATCCTTTTACTTAGGCACTACCATGCAGTAATACAGTTAAGGAGAAACTACCTATACACATACTACTCCTCTTCCTTCTTTCAGCATCTCTCTAGCCTCTTTGTGCAGTTCTCTTAGTTGTTTTGCACCTCTCTTGGTCTTTCCGCACCTCTGTTGCCTCTTTCTGAACTTCACTTGCTTTTTTCTGTACCCCTCTTGTCTCTTTTGCACCTATCTTGTTTCTGTACCTCTGTTTCCTGTTTCTGCATCTCTTTTATCTCTTTTTACATCCCTGTTCCCTCTTTCTGCACTTCTCTTGCCTCTTTCTGTACTTGTCTTGCCTTTTTCTGCGCATTTTTGTTTCTTTCTGCACTTTTCTTGTTTCTTTGTGCTCTTCTCTTGACTTTTTCTGCACTTCTCTTGCCTGTTTCTTCATTTTTCTTGATTGTTTCTGGAATTTTCTTGCTTCTTTCTGCAACTATGTTGTCTCTTTCTGTATCTCTGTTGCTTCTTACAGCACTTCTCTTGCTTCTTTCTGCTCCTCTGTTGCTTCTTTCTGTACCTGTGTTGCCTCTTTCGGCACTAGTCTTCCTTGTTTGCGCACCTCTCTTGCCTCTTTCTGCACCTCTGGTGTCTTTTTCTGTATTTCTTAGCTGCTTTGGGCACTTCTTTTGTGTTTTTCTGCACCTCTGTTGCTTTTTTCTGCACTTCTCTTTCTTCTTTCTGCACGTGTTTTATTTCTTTTTCATATCATTTTGCCTCTTTCTGCAACCCTTTTATTTGTTTTTGTACCTTACTTGCGTTTTTCTACAACTGTTTCCTCTTTCTGCACTTCTTTTTCCTCTTTCTGCACCTGTCTTTTTTTTGTTTTGTACATCTGTTCCTTCTTTCTGCATTTCTTACCTTTTTCAGTAGTTGTGCTGTTTGAGTATTTCATTTTGCTGTTTGTAAACCTTTTGTTTTTTTTCCTTTCTCCTTTTGGCTGTCTGACCACCTATTCTTCTGTTTTTGCAGATGTTTTGCTAATTTTTATACTTTTCTCTTCTTATGAGATATAAATGCAATAGAAATTTAATTGTAATTTTGCGCATAGTTGTTATTTTCAAAATTAAAATGCTATTAACTTTGAAATTTGAATTAATGTACTAAAATAATGATAGTAATATTTGGTTTTTAGGAAGATATTTTATTTGGGTTAGAAATAAAAGATGGCAAGAAAACATGAAAAGAGAAGAGAACAAAGGCAACAGAAGTACTTAATGAAAACTAAAACGAGTGAAGTAGAAAAACACCAAAAGGATGCTGAGGATAAAGTGGCTTCTGGTAAGAGGACTAAACAATTTATTAAAAAAGTTGTGGAGAGATTGAACGATCAAAATACTAATCAAATGAGGAAAGAAATTTTTCGAACAAAGGAGAAGCAAATGAAGAAACACAATGGAAAAGAAGCACATGTGACAAAAAGACAGAAACAATTTAAGGACATACGTATACGTATGTTTCGTAATAGAGTAATTCAAAATTTATTAAAAGATTGTAAAAAGTATAAAAAAGATCCGCAGCATTTAAGAAGAAGCAACAGATTGAAAGTGTAGTAGATACTGCTTTTGAATTGAAACGGAAATTATTTATATTGGTATTGAAGAGAATGAAAACATTGAACAAAACATTGCACTTTATGAAGGAGAAAAGCAAAAGAAAAAGACTGGTTAATAGAAGTAACTTTTGCAAAGCTTTTTCTGGTGAATGGAAGCATACTTCTAGTACTCAGCCTTTTTTTAATGAAGAAAGTTATTTTCAACAAAATACATTAGTTCACGCAGTTGATACCTGTGGTCGTTGTTACGAGATAAAGGATGGTTGTCCAACTGAAAAAGAAAAGATGGTTCCTAGAAATGTGAAAGAAGTAATAGCTGAAGAAGTTCAAGGGATACGTGCACATGCTCCAGTGTATAAGTGGGATTGTAGTAGTATTTGTAGTATTCGACAGGAATCAAGTGATATATTACGAGTTTTCTTGCGACACTATGCAAAAAAAAGTGTTAAACAGAAGATTAAGATGTTGCAAGGACTAGATCCTTGTAAAGTGAGAAAACATAGTAACTTGCAGGGTCATTCTCTGGCTTGTCTATCTAGAAAAGTGTGTAAAAGTACTTTTCATCATTTAAGAATGTTAGCAGTACATCATACAGAAATGCGGAAGTTAGTAAGGAGATTGTACTACGTAAAAAGTCCTGCATTATCTTTAAGTGAAATGAACACAGCGCTTTTGCATGGTTCAGTATCGGATGTTAAAAAAGTTTGTGATGATATACAGTTTCGTTTCTTTGATTCAAAAGAGGAGTGTAGAGAAAGTGAGAATTTGATAAGTGTAGGTGTTGAACAACAGTTGGAAGATATTAGTACTAAGAAGTTTGAAGAAGAAATTACAAAGTTTAAGATACTTTCATGTGGAAAACCAAACTATGGGGGTTATTAGGATGGCGGGTGGACTTTAGTCCGCCCGCCACCCTAGCGGTGCTGGGACCAGCTGCCAGACGTGCGGCGGTCCCGCACCGCTAATTAGGATGCGACTGCCACCCTGGCGGTCGCATTCCGCAATTTTGACATTGCGGTGGGTTCTGCTGTAAGCAGCACCTGCCACAATGCCAAATTACCATGTTGTGCATTGCCATGCACAACGTGGCAGGCTCCGCGCGGTGCCTGCCACCGTGTGCATGGCAATGTAGGTGCAGCCCCCCATGTCCGCACCCCCCCGGGGGCCCGCAACGGGCCCCCAAAGCGATTCCCCGCCAGCCTTTCCATGGCGGCCTCGCCGCCATGGAAAGGCCTTAGAAACCATACATCCTAATATGGATGGCGGTGCCTGCTAGGCACCGCCACCATATTAGGCCCCAGCTCCGCTTGGCTGGCAATTGGAATGATTGCCGACCGGCAGAAAAGCGGCGGACGCACTTTGCGTCTGCCGCGGTACCCCCGCCATTATAATATGGCGGGGGAAAATCGGGTGGAGATGGCGGGCAGATCGCCACCATCTGGCTGGCGATGGCGATCCGCCCGCCATCCTAATCACCCCCTAAGTTTGTATTTGTTGTCGACGTACTCACTATAGAAGTCAAACTAGGAATGTTGATGTGTATTTAAAAAGTGAAAAGGAAAATAATGATAAGTGGGAGAAATTTGGTGCTTATTTGTTGGTGGAAGGTCATTTTGAGTTGGGTACTGATCAACGTATTGGTAAATATTGTTACAACAAATTAGAAGAGAACAAAATGCCAGCTAGAGCACCACATAACAATTTAGAGTTGGTAGCTATTCCTCTGGAACTGGCAGATTTAAATACATATGAGTCCATTCGTATTCAATCTGTGCACCCGTTTCAGGCTATTATTCGTATGGAGCCTAAAATAGGTAAGCTGCCTCCAACAGATTTACAAAGAGGTCTGAAAGGAAGAGTTGTGTACTTACCTTTAGATTTAAAAAAAAATATTGAAACTGTTGGTATAGAGAGAGAGGAAAGTGAGCCTGTAGTTATTCTAGTTTATGGTGTACCAACAAAAAGTCGGAAAATATGGCAAGAGTTAGTAGATGTCAGCAAACTTCAAAAGGCTATATTATATCTTGTACAGAACAATATTTATTATAAAAGTGTAAATGTGGAAGACCAGGAAATATGTTTAGAAGAAGATACAGAAATTTCAACTTGCCAAATAGAAAAAGTGGACAAGAGCAGGAGTGAAGAGATTTACGAACATTACAGTAGACATCATTTACATTCAAAAAGAGTGATTGGAAACACTATTGAATTATTTCAAATGAAGAAGGCAAAGGGAACTCCCATGAGTGTATGAGAAAAAAGTTTAGAAGCTCGTTGTTTTCCACAGCTGTTCCCCACTGGAGAAGGTGGACGATATGATGAATGAGCAGTACAGATTCCAGCTTCAGAATACCAGACGACAAGATTGTACTCAGAAGATCCAAGATTTCAACTGTGCATTCCATATATATTTCATCTTCTATTTGAAAGTGACTTGTCTGGACTTTCATATGCAGTGAATCACATATTGAAAACAGGAGTTCATTTTACACATGTTTCTGCAAAGGAATTTAATGACAAAGTTCAACAAAGAGACGATCATTTGGAATCTTAGTTAATTAATTTGATGGCGTGTCAACGTGATACTAATGACTATTGGTATCATCGTCACGGTGAACTTAAATGTATGTTAAGAAACTTGGGTACTCCTACGTGGTTTCTAACACTTAGCTGTGCTGAATATGCTTGGAACAATTTACTTGAATTTCTTCGACAAGCAAATTCAAATGTCAAGAATATTGAATTGAAGACAGCTGGAGAATTGTGTTCTTTGGATCCTGTGAATGTGCGCAGATATTTTAATCATAGGTTTCAAGCTATGATGTCTTATATCTGCAATAAAAATAATCCACCTCTTGGAGAAGTTACTGATTTCATTTGGCGAAAGGAGTACCAAGTCAGAGGTGCTCCTCAGATACACATGTTATTATGGATCAAGGATGCACCTAAATTTGGAACCGATTCTAATGAAACTGTTTTGTCTTTTATCGAAGAGTATGTTACCTGTGCCATTCCAAACAAAGGAGAAGAGAGCTTAAGAGAACAAGTTTTATGTTTTCAAACTCATCGATGTGGAAAATATTGTCGACGAAAATACAAGTCAAAGGGAAAATTTTATACAAAATGTCGTTTTGGATTCCCACGTCCAGTAATTTCAAAAGGAAGAGCCAATAGTTTTATGTCAGCAGTAAGACATACTATAACTCGAAAATCTCCAAAGAATACATACAACATAAGAAGAACTGAAGATTCAAAATATATTAATGACTACAATCCAGTGATTTTGACAATGTGGAATGCAAACATGGATATCCAGTATGTTGCAGATAGCTCAATTGCTATTGCTCGCTACGTTACGTCATATATAACGAAATCTGAAAAGACAGAGTTGAAGGAAATGTGGAAATAAATTTCACAAGAGAAGAGTCTAAGTAACAAATTGTACACTTTAGTTTGAAAATGCTTTCACATCGAGAGATTGGATCCTATGAATGTCCGGATCGGTTGAGCTCTGCGAGTTTATATTCAAAGTCAAGAGGAATCATTTGGGTAAGTCTTGGTCTTGCGGCTACACGAAATAGAGTTTTGAAATCTGTACAAGAAATTGAATTCTTAGCATTGAATGAACCAGAAAGTACAGATATTGTTAAAACTAATATGTTGGATACGTACTATCCCAAAAGGAGCCCACATCTGGAAAACCTATGTCTCTATGAAGTACTGCAACATTACAGCTTTAAGAGAAATGTTGCTGAAAATATAAATGAAGAAAAATATGCAGTAATTGGATGTGATAGATGTTTGGTAAAACATGCCAAAGGAAATCATATTAATCACAGAAAACTCAGTTGTGAAACTCCAGAAAAAAGGGAATTTTTCTATTTAGCACTACTGCAACTCTTCAAGCCTTGGCGTAGTGAAGTGGAATTACATGGAGATTTCGACTGCTATGAAGATTCTTTTCATGCATGTAAAGATAACATTCAATGCACAATTTTCCCTACTTATCTACAAATGTTAAATGAAGAGCCTGAACAAGAAACTGAAATTGCAGCTGAAATAGCTAGAGACAGTTCTCAAGATAGTCAGAGTTCTGCTCCACTAAGTCAAAATCCACTAGGACAACCAATTATTGAAAATGAAGCAGCAATAGCCATGAATGGAGTAGAAACGACAATGCAACAAGCACAACAGGATATTATTGATTTGAGAAAGTTGGACGAACAACTAAATATTGAACAAAAAGAAATATATGAGCAAGTGACACTTCAGATACAGCATGGTTTGCTACATGAAGAAAAGAATGCCAATGCACATCATTTAAACCTATTCGAATGTACATCAGTGGTCAAGCTGGAACAGGAAAAAGTTTCTTAATTAAGGTTTTTACCAGTTATCTACACAAAACTACTGGATGCCATTTATCTTGTGTTGTAACAGCTCCAACTGGATTAGCAGCACACAATATTAAAGGGATTACTTTACATCAATTACTCATGCTACCAGTTGAACATGAAAATAAATTGGAATAGCACAAGCTATCTGGAGAAGCTTGTTATGAATTGTCAAGAGTACTGAAGAAAATGAAACTTCTAATCATTGATGAAGTGAGCATGGTCTCAAACTTAATGCTTGCCTTAGTAAATTTAAGAATGCAACAGATTTTAAAAACTGATTATGATGTTCTATTTGGAGGAAAACATGTAATTGTATTTGGCGACCTACTACAACTTACTCCTGTGAAAGGGCAACCTGTTTTTAAAACACTTGTCCATGAAGACACTAGGAAATATTTGGGAAGTATTGGAAATGTCAACATTTGGTGTCATTTTGAATATAAAGAACGTATTAAGAATATGCGACAAGCAAGTGATGAACATTATGGAAAATTCTTCAAGATATAAGAATTGGTGTTTCGATAAAACATGGCAAAGAAGCTTTACAAAGTCATCTTTTAACGAAGTTGTTTGCAAACGAAAACATAGCCCTGAAATAATATATAAGAAAACTGGTGAATAGAAGTCTATAGTTTGCCTAATGCCAACACTGCAAGAGTGTTCTACATTCAATCAAGAACTTTTGAAATTGGAAAAACAACCAATAGTGAAAATGGAAGCTATTGATAAAATGGAACATGAAGGAGTTACTATTCTTCTCTCAGAGAAATTACAGTCAAAATTAGATTCCTTGGAAAAGTAGGTGTCTAAGACTGCAGGTTTAGAAAAGACTTTATATGTATGTGTAAACTGTCAGGTAATTTTAAGGCGTAATGTAAATGTAGAAGAAGGTTTAGTAAATGACGCAATGGGTAAAGTTGTTGATTTTGTAAATTTTCAGAACAGAGATGGAATTGAATTTTTGAAGATTAAATTTGATCAGATTGAAGAGGTAAAACAGATTGGATGTTGTGCTGCTCGTCTTTTGCTTGTAAAAGACTTGTATGTTCATAGAAAACAGTTTTCTCTTTCTTTGGCATATGAATGTAATTGTAAATGTTGTCTTTTATCTAGAGGATCTTCATCATGAAATTATGGAAAATCAAGAAAAAAGATTCTGTTCTTTACTGCATTATATTTTTCAAAAGTTGGTAACTGATAGAACTAAAATGCATACTGCTTCTGGCATTCGGCATCTTTTGGATATATGTACTTCTTCATTGAAATTTACATTGAATAGGCAACAAGATGCCTATTCAATGTACCACTGAAATAGACACTGAACGATTCATATACTTGACGATACCAGATTGCAAATCAGTGTCTTTTAACAAATTACTAAAAACAGCTAATCAAGATATGAAATGTTCTCGTTGTAAATCAGAAATGTTGTCAACATTATATATAGAAAGATATGGAAAAGATGTCATTTTAATGCTACAACGTTGTAGAGCAAATGGAACAAAATTGGAGACTAAAATAAAAACAATTGTGGGAAGTCAAGTATCAATTTCAGGAAGAATTTTTAAAGCAGTGGCTATTATTTTCCATGATGGACCTACTACAACATCTGGACACTATACTGTGTATTTAAAGTGCAATAAAGGATAGACACACTGCAATGATGCTCATTTGGAATTCAAATGTAGGCTGCCTTATGAATTACCAAATTCATATCTCATATTTTTGATGCCAAAGTTTTGAAAACATCATTCGGCCTATTGGGAAGATGTAAACACGAATTAACGAATTTATTTTGGATATTTTCAATGCAAATGGATTTGGAAACATTATTCGGCCTATTGGGAAGATGGGAACAATTACTATTTGGATTATTGTTTGTTTTAATGGATATTGCATTTAGAAAATTGTGTTTGAAAGAAATAGTTTATATATTTGATCTTTATATTATTCGAAATGTAAATGAGAGTGTATATTTTACAAAATGTAGTTGACAGAAATAAAAGACTTAGGGCCATATTATCAAGAACGGCGATAACATTATCGCCGCTTTAGCCGCAGGAAACTGCCGCTAAAGCAGCGATAAGGGGCTTGATAATATGCCCAATAGAAGCCCAGGTTTGATGTCCTTCACACCAGAACCTGGGCTTCTATTGGAATTCTATAGGGCATATTATCAAGCCCCTTATCACCGCTTTAGCGGCAGTTTCCTGCCGCTGAAGCGGCGATAATGTTATCGCCGTTCTTGATAATATGGCCCCTAATGTGGTTGAAGAATGTAATTTAGAAACTGTAGATAGGTAAACAGATCGGTATACTTGTTGTAAATAATGTTCAACAATGATTTTTTTTTACAATCTCATTGATTGTTTTTTTTTCCTTGCTGTTGTATGATGATCTACATTGAAATCACTGTGTATGGTGAAATTCAGTAGAATCTGAGAACAGCAAAAAAGGGAAACTGAAAATGTTATGTAATTCTAAAATTAGGTTGTGATCTTAAATCTATAATATTATATTCAATATTAGTTTTTCTTCTTCTTTTTTACAGAAGGTAATGGTGAAGTTTGAAAAGATTTTAAATTCAGATTACAACAAAACTACTGTAAAATAGTTTCACTGACTTTAGTATCTACATTAGTAAAAAAGGGAAGATAAAATAATGTAATAAGCATGATAATATGAAATAATGTTTACAGCTGCTTTTATTGCACTCATCCATTCCTTCAAACACTACTGATGCACTCATGTATACAGTTAGGCACTATTACCACACTCCTCCAATCACCTTAGGTAATATCCATGCATTTCTCCAATCACCTACCCAGTGCCTATACACCCAGACATTACCCCTGCACTAATACAATCACCCAGGCACTACCTATGTACTCATGCAATAACCCATGCACTACTCTTACACTCCTCCAATTACCTAAGTACTATGAATGCACTACTCCAATCACCCAGACATTACCCCTGCACTCATGCAATCACCCAAACATTACTCAAGCACTCCTCCAATCACCCAGACATTACTTTTCAACTCATGCAATCATCTAGGCATTACCTATGCACTCCTTCAATCACCCAGGAACTATTTGTGCACTTATATAATCAATCAGGCAGTACCCTTGCACTCCTCCAATCACCCAGGCACTACTCTTGTACTCATGTAATGACTCAGGCACTACCTATGCAGTCATACAATAACCGAAGCAGTACTCTTGCACTCCTCTAATCACCTAAGCACTATCAATGCACTACTCCAATCACCCAGACATTACTTCTGCAGTCATGCAATCATCTATGCATTAGCTATACACTCCTCCAAACACCCAGACATTTCCCCTGCACACATGCAATCCCCCAGGTACTACTCATGCACTCCTCCAATCACCCAGGCACTACCTATGCATTCATGTAATAACCAAGGCACCACGCTTGCAGTCCTCCAATCATCCAGGCACTACTCATGCACTCATGCAATCACCCAGTCATTACCTGTGCACTTGTGCAATAACCCAGGCACTACCCTTGCACTCTTGAAATTGTGCTTGCACTATCCATGCACTACTACAACCACCCAGGTACTACCCATGCACTCATGCAATCATGCGATCACCCAGACATTACTCAAGCACTCCTTCAATCACTCAGGCAGTATCTATGCACTCGTCCAATCAGTCAGCCAGTACCATGCACTTATAAAATCACCCAGACACTACTTATGTACTCCTCCAATCACCTAGGCACTACCATTGCACTCATGCAACAACCCAGACATTACCCCTGCACTTATGCAATCACTCAAACATTACTCAAGCAGTCTTGCAATCACCGAGACATTACCGTTGCACTAATACAATCACCTAGACATTACCCCTACACTCATGCAATCACCCAGGCATTACCTATGCATTCCTCTAATTCCGCAGACATTACCCCTGCAGTCATGCAATCACCAAAGCATTATCTAAGCACTCCTCCAATCACCCAGGCAGTATCCATGCACTCCTGCAATCACCCAGACACTACTCCAACACACATGCAATCACCCAAACATTACTCATGCACTCCTCAAATTATTCAGGCAGTACCCTTGCACTCCTCCAATTTCTCAGACATTACTCCAGCACTCATGCAATCATCCAGGTAGTACTTATGCACTCTTCCAATCACCCAGGCACTACCTATACACTACTCCAATCGTCCAGGCACTACCACTACACTCATGTAACCACCCAGACATTACTCTTGCACTCATACAATCACCCAGCCATTAGCTATGCACTCATAGAATAACCCAGGCACTACTCTCGTACTACTGCAATCATCCAGGCACTATCCATGCACTCCTCCAATCATCCAGTCGGTACCCATACACTTAAAATATCACCCAGGCACTAGTTATACACATTTCCAATCACCCAGCCACTACCACTACAGTCATGAAACGACCCAGACATTAGTCTTGCACTCATGCAATCATCCCGACATTACCCATGCACTCCTCCAACTACCTACACATTACCCCTGCACACATGCAATCACGTAGGCATCACCCAAGCACTCCTCCAATGACCCAGGCATTCTCCCTGTACTCATGCAATCACCCAGGTACTACCTATACACTCATGAATAACTTATATAGTACTGATGCACTCCTCCATACACCTAGACATTACCCAAGCACTCCTCCAATCACTGAGGCACTATCCATGCATTCCTCCAATCACTCAGACACTACAGTTGTACTCCTCCAATCACTCAGGCACTATCCATGCATTCCTCCAATCATTCAGCCAGTACCCATACACTTATGCAATAACCCAGGCACTACCCATACACTCTTTCAATCACTCAGGCAGTACCCATGCACTCCTTCAATCACTCAGGCACTATCTATGCACTCCTCTAATCATGCAGGCACTACCCCTGCACTCATGCAAACATCCAGCCAGTATACATGCACTCTTGCAATCACCCAGGCATTACTCATACACTCATGCAATCACTCAGGTAGTACACATGCACTTCTCCAATTACACTTGCCACAATTCATACAACACATAGAAATTTGTATTTTTTTAACCAAATAAGCGGTTTTAACAAGAACCATTTGTTTTCTTCTTTTTTTCTTTTATAATTTTTTTGTGTTTTTGTAACTCATTTTTGTATTTTTTTGGTGTTTTAAAAAAAAAATAAAACAACTAAAAAATCATTGCAAAAAAAAATAACAATGGTGGCTTTTTGCTGCAAAAACAATTGCATCAATTGACTGCTCACCATAGCAAATAACTTGTTTGCATTTGATGCAGCATTGTTCAAGACTAGCAAACTCTGGTCTAATGTCTGGTCCTCTGCTTGATGTTGATGTACCAGCTGAGGTGCTAGGTCCTGCCTCGTCATCACCTTCCTGTGCTTGACATTCCAGCTCATGTCGATGTTCTTCTCGTGCTAGACGACGAGGGTGCATAGTTTGAAGGTGCTTTAACATCTACGAAGTACCACATGAGTATTTTCTCTCAGAGCCCTGAGATATGATTCATTCACACAAAGTGCAGGTCACCTTTCTTTCATTCACCTTCTTTTCACCAGGTAAAGAAGGCCCAGACGATACTCTCCTTCTGCTGTTTTCTTGGTTCCTCAAAGTCATCTTCTTCACCAAGGATGTTGTCAGGTGGATTTGAAAATGCCATTGTAGTAGTTTTTTAAGAAAAACACCCAAAAAATACAACAAGAGCAGCAAACACAAAAGGTGTGTCTCCTGAGGATGTTGTTGGAGGAATGAGAATTTGGGTGGGTTGCTGTAAATTCTAGAATAAAAAGCTTCTTAACCAATGAAATGCTTTCTTTTGAAGTCACATGGGATTCGCTCACCCGGCGCGCAACGGGTGCGCACCAGACGCGATTTCCGAAAAATATATTTAACAATAATATATTTTTATTCCAGTTACAAATATATGATATTTACAATTATGTTAAATAATCTCTTTGTATAATATACATATTAAAGTTATATACATATAGTTTTAAAACTTAAAAATTTGCGGTGGATTCGCGCACCTGGCGCGACCCTCGGAAATACGTACGTGACGTTGCGCGGGGCAGAGAACCGCGCACCCTTCGCATACTGAATGCGCATCGTACACGACTTAACCAATATGGCGGCAATATTCTTGGATTCGCATAACCACCGTGACTGGTACACGATCGGTATGCGAATCCACTTTTAAAAAAAATGTAAATACATATTTAAGAAAGGAGAAAACATCACATTCTTTTTATAAAAGTTTAAACATTTAGAAAAAGCATTTTTTGGACATTATAGTTAGAAATTAGCATTTAAAAACATTTAAAATTCACTGAAAAACTATAGGTTTCAGAGACGTTATAGTTAGAAATTAGCATTTAAAAAACCTTTGAAATTCACTGAAAAAAACAGAGGTTTCAGGGACGTTATAGTTAGTAATTAGCATTTAAAAAACCTTTGAAATTCACTGAAAAAACCATAGCTTTCAGGGATGTTATGGTTAGTAATTAGCATTTAAAAAACCTTTGAAATTCACTGAAAAAACCATAGGTTTCAGGGACGTTATAGTTAGGAATTAGCATTTAAAAAACCTTTGAAATTCACTAAAAAAACACAGGTTTCAGGGACGTTATAGTTGAAAATTTCACTCGTACAAAACCAGAGAATAGTTAGTTGAGCTAACTATAACTCACGCCCCCGCAATGCACTGCTGATGACATCACATATTACATCACTCATGACATGGTCAGTGACATCACTCATGACATCACTGGTGACATCTCAAATGACATCACTGATGACATCACTGATGACATCATCCACGTGATCACCTGATGCACCTCCTAGCAGCCTAATATAACCTTTGATACACTCACTCTAAAATACAGACTGCCATTCTCGAAACCGTAGACACACCAATACCAGTTACTACATACAGTGGGTATGTAGTAACTGGTATTGGTGTGTCTATGGTTTCGATTGATTCCTAGGTCTACACACACATCCACTGCCTCATCCATACAGTCACTCATACATGCAGTCACTCATCAATACAGCCACTATCATATGCACTCATACACCCATACAGACACTTACACACCGCCACTCACCCATAGAGTTACTCACACAGCTAGTCAGTCATGCAAAGAATGTATCACACTCCCATTTACTCACCTACAGTTATACACACACCACCTCACTTATTTATACAGACACTAACACATACTTACTCTCTTATACAATCACTGACACAAGCACACACTCATCCATACAGCCACTCTCACAATCACTCACTCTCACATATAATCATTTATATACTCCAACACTCACATATACTGCCTTTCACATATGTAGTTACTCACACATGTACCACTGAGACAACCATTCACTCACCAACACAGCCATACACACACTCACCCACCCATACAGTCCCTCACAGACGCACTGTTGAACCCATGCACCCAGTGAATCACCCACTCACACATCCATGCAGGGAGTCACACACACCCCACCCACCCACACAGACACTCAGGCACCCATACAGATACTCAGACAACCAATCAATAATCTATATAGACACTCATGTAGCTACTCACCAACCCATGCAGTCACTTACACACCAACAGACAGACAGATACAAACATTCACACAGTTTAGTCACTAACCCATGCATTCAGTAAGACACGTTTAATCACTCACTTATACAGTCAGTCATGCACCTACTAAATCATCCATTCAGACACTCATACACCCACTCATTTTTCAATACACCTTGGCCTATATATATATAACATATTTAAACTTTTTAGAAACATTCAGTCACTGGATGATGTCATCAGTGATGTCATCAGTGATGTCATTTGAGATGTCATCAGCGATGCCACTGACCATGTCATGAGTGATGTAGTATGTGATTTCATCAGCAGTGCATTGCGGGGGCGCGAGTTATGGTTACCTCAACTGACTATAACGGCGAGATTTCTCTGGTTTTGTACGAGTGAAATGTTCAACTATAACGTCCCTGAAACCTGTGTTTTTTTAGTGAATATATATATATATATATATATGTCCCCACAGATTGCTCCGATTTGAGGCCGCACTCCACATCAGGTTAGTCACAGACCATTTATTTCGAAAACACGCAGTTTTTCATCCCGGTTATTGAGTCCTTGGCCTTACGTACGTTTCGAAGCATTTGCACTTCTCGTCAGAGGCCCGTAGCAGAGAATCATTTTCCTGCAGCTACCTCTCCCTCGTATGTCTTCACTCTTTAATTGGCCACCGGTGTGCCAAAAACTTTATCTTCTCCATGCATGCTGGGAGGTGTAGTTCATTTATGCACTTTTTCACCCTCTGGTGGGTTGATTTCTGCTATTTGTTCCAGGACATATTGTTTTAAAGCCCTCCGGTGGGCTCTGCTACGGGCCTCTGACGAGAAGCGCAAATGCTTCGAAACGTACGTAAGGCCAAGGACTCAATAACCGGGATGAAAAACTGCGTGTTTTCGAAATAAATGGTCTGTGACTAACCTGATGTGGAGTTTGGCCTCAAATCGGAGCAATCTGTGGGGACATATATATATATATATATATATATATATATATACCTACTGGCAGTCGCCAGTAGGTAGTTATAGTTAGGACCTATTTTCCATAGGAAATTCTCAACATTCTATTTCCAATAACTTTGGCGCCGGTTGATGAATCTTCGCGAAATTTTCAAAACTCGTGGGGCGCTCCGGTCTGCTCCTATCCTAAAAGATTCGGGGTCATTCGGCAAGTGGGGGCCGAGAAAAAAGGGGGGTCCCAAAACGTGTTTTCCCCATGCAAGTTTCCATAGGAAACTTTAGACACGGCTACAGCCTCGAACTGCTGAACGGAATTACACCAAATTTGGCAAAGAGGTAGTTCTTGGTTCAGAAAGAACCCTTTTGTTAAATGGTGTAAATCTGCTCAGTAGTTCCTGAGAAATATGAAAAAGAAACATATCGATATCTGGGCGGAGCCTAACCACACATGTCATCGTGAGATCTGATTGGCTGTCAGCACTTCATCCTGGAATTGCTGGCAGCCATCTTGGGACCAATATAAATGATAGTACCCCATTGAAATGCATTGTAGTGAATCGAAGATTTTGAGGGTTACCAAAAGGAGAACTATAAAGGGTGATAACAGACTTTAGTTACATTAGAATTCATTTGTTGATGGTACCATACTAATTTCAGGAATTGTGGTGTGTTCTAAGGTGATTTTACCCTGTGAAAAACCTTCTGCTGGGATATCATGAATCATGTTTGAGAGAAAACTATTTTCACATGCTTGTCCCATACAGTTTTGGAAGGTGCTCCAGAAGCTAAAATGAGAGCATATTTTCTGTAAATTCACATTATCTTTCTCAGTCATGTGAGAATGAAGTCTGACATTCTCAGTAAAACATGTACATCCAACAAGGGCAGAGACTGTCAGTTGATTCCTTTGTGTTCTACTGCAGCTTCCCAGAGTGCTCTAAAGAACAACTAGAGTGCTAACAGCCTTACTTATGACAAAAGTATGGCACACCTGAAGCCATCTTGATTGGAATAAACTGCTAACACTTAAAACATTTAATTTAAAAAGGAACAAAATGATGGGGTTCATTTTGTCATAGAAATTATGGTTAGTGCTGTAGAAAGAAAAATTAGGACATGTTTCAAGTGTGATCTCAAATATCTTCCTGTTATATTTCAACAGGAGCAGCCTGTCAGTTGATGCCTTTGTGTTCTACTGCAGCTTCCCAGAGTGTTCTAAAGAACAACTAGAGCGCTAACAGTCTTACTTATGACAAAATTATGGCACACCTGAAGCCATCTTGATTGGAATAAACTGGTAACTCTTAAAATATTTAATTTAAAAAGGAACAAAATGAGGGGGTTAATTTTGCCATAGAAATTATGGTTAGTGCTGTAGAAAGAAAAATTAGGACATGTTTTAAGTGAGATCTCAAATATCTTCCTGTTATATTTCAACAGGGGCAGCCTGTCAGTTGATGCCTTTGTGTTCTACTGCAGCTTCCCAGAGTGTTCTAAAGAACAACTAGAGCGCTAACAGTCTTACTTATGACAAAATTATGGCACACCTGAAGCCATCTTGATTGGAATAAACTGGTAACTCTTAAAATATTTAATTTAAAAAGGAACAAAATGAGGGGGTTCATTTTGCCATAGAAATTATGGTTAGTGCTGCAGAAAGAAAATTTAGGGCATGTTTTAAGTGTGATCTCAAATCCTCTTCTATTTCATTAGAAAATTCTGACATGCAGACTGAAACAATCACTTTCAATACCAGCAGTAGACTTCCAGTTAACTCCCTGTGAGCAGTAGCTTTACTACAGTGATCTAATGAACAACTAGAGTGCTAACATTCTGAATTTATGGCAAATGTGTGACACATCTGAATGCCTTCTTGATGGAATCAAAGTAAAAAACTGAAAGCATTACCTACTGAGGAGACTGCAGTAAATGACAAAATTAGGAAACTTCATAACAAATAAGTCTCCCAAGATGGCCACCAGAGAAAAAAGAGCCCAAATGTAGCACAAATATCACCCAGATGTAGCCCACATATAGCCCAATGACAGAAGTATGCAAAACACTTTTTATTTTTAGTTTTTCTGCAGTTTTATATAGTGCAAACTGATCAGGTATTGGAGCGTTACATCTTACTTGGACCCCTTATTGCGTATTTTGCACGAAGTACATGAGATTGATCTTGCGAAACATTGAACTTTATGATTCTGTTAACCTGAAGTTGCTCTGAACCGCCCTTTGTAACACCCGTTTTTACCTACTGGTTTTAATTAATTCTCACTGTATTATATTAGGAAAGAGGATTTACTGTTTTTATGTACACTTTTATGATCTATGTTTCTAAATCAGATCAAATAAAGTTTAATGAATTCTATGGCAGGACGGAGGCGAGGATTATGCATATCTTTCCTCACTTTATTTGCATAGCAGTTCAAAGAAAACGTAACACAACAATCATTAAACAAAAGACTACACAACCCATGAACCATTAGGGGGGTAGTCTCCAAGGCAACTATAGTCCAATCATATCACAGTCCATCGTATATAATATCGTGACGTCCCTTCCGCTTCCTCTTTCTTCACTGCTCGTCAGTTAAGTGCATTCCTTACATTCTTGGCTTAATCTGACGTTGTTGCTGTTTGTATAGCGGTTTCTTGTGCACGTTATTAGCATTATTGCCTTGGTATTGTTTCACATTCCCAGCGCAGCAGGCTCTTGCCTGAGCACGTTCTCCCCCTTGCAGTTTCTCCCGCTGTGTGCTCTGCGCGCGGTGAGATCCTGTCAGGCGCGTCTGGTCCAAGCGATGCAGCTCCGTCCAGCGCTCCCGCTGGTCTTTACGCGCATTTGGGAATCCGGTCACTCATTTAGTGTCCGCTTGATTCCCGACCAACCCTCGCCTAATTTTGACACCGATACGCGGTGATTTCCCCACATGGCCAAGTTAGTGACCAGTAATTGGTATTGCGCCTCAGTCTATTCTTATAACAGCTTCGGGGAAAGCCCAGCTGTTGGAGCACCGGTGAGGGGGCTGCCTTAAGGATTTTAAGGGCATTTGTTCTGTGCTCACACCCTCTGCTATCATGTCTTCTCCAGAAGACCATTTTTACTCCTCCTACCAGGAAGTGGAGGAGGAATGGCCCCCCAACTTCTCCCTCCAGCAGTGGACCAAGCCCTCTCTCTGGCTATTTCTAGGGCGCTGGCTCCTCTTAGGGATCAGGTTGATAAGCTGGCGAAAAGCATCCCTGGGGTGTTCAGTGACCCAGATCTGGTGGTGGCGGGTCCCAGTAGCTCCCAGTAGCTCCCAGATGGGGAATAAAAGGGCCGTTAAGCATAACGCGGGGCACTTGGAAGGATTTGATAAACTTACGGAGACCTTCCTCAAGAGTGCGCGCACGCTAAAACATGCACCCTGCCGGGAGGAGGAGGGGCCCGGAGAAAATTGCGACAATGTCACCACTATTGTAGACCACGCCGGCGGGTTTCCCTTAGAGGGAGAGGGTGTATCGGAGGATGATTTCTCCTCCGATGAGGATAAGGACTCAAGGCGTCCCTGGCGTCCAAGGTCCCACTCCTCTCAGTCCCCGGTTGGGGACGGCGTCCACTCGGACATGTTCGAGCCTACCCAAATTTACCACCTAGGTCGGCGGAGTGGACACCTGACGCCAAAGTGGCAGAGTATGTGGTGGGGAAAATCCATCAACCCCTTGAAAGGGAGGTCAGGAATAGGATGAGGGGAGAATGCCCCAGGCCCTCACTGAAGGGGAAGGTGGCACACACACCTGAAATTGATGAGAAACTATGTACCTTTTTCTCCAAGTATATGAGGGATCCCAAGAAAGGAATTGATAGGTCTTGGACGTGGTAGGGCCCTTGACCCAAATTATTCAATTGACGGAGCGTTCCAAAGAGTCAGGATCCCCTTTGTCCATGGATATTGTGGCTGGTTGGGCGCACTACCCTAAACCCTAAAACACTACCCCTCCACTACCCAAACACCACTGCACTACCCTAAACCCTAAAACACTACCCCCAGCACGACACCCTACACTACCCAAACATAACTGCACTACCCTAAACCCTAAAACACTACCACCAGCACGACTGCCTACACTACCCAAACACCACTGCACTACCCTAAACCCTAAATCTACCCACAGCACAACCCCCTACACTACACAAACACCACTGCACTACCCTAAACCCTAAAACACTACCCCCAGCATGACCCCTTCACTACACAAACACCACTGCACTGCCTTAAACCCTAAAACACTACCCCCAGCACGACCCCCTACACTACACAAACACCACTGCACTACCCTAAACCCTAAATCTACCCCCAGCATGACCCCCTACACTACACAAACACCACTGCACTACTCTAAACCCTAAAACACTACCCCCAGCACGACCCCCTTCACTACCTAAACACAACTGCACTACCTAAATCCTAAAACACTACCCCCAGCACGACCCCCTTCACTACCCAAACACAACTGCACTACCCTAAACCCAAAAACACTACCCCCAGCACGACCCCCTACACTACCCAAACACCACTGCACGACCCTAAACCCTAAAACACGACCCCCTACACTACACAAACACCACTGCACTACCCTAAACCCTAAAACACTCGAACCCAGCACGACCCCCTACAGTACACAAACACCACTGCACTACCCTAAACCCTAAAACACTACCCCCTATACTACACAAACACCACTGCACTACCCTAAACCCTAAAACACTACCCCCAGCACGACCCCCTACACTACACAAACACCACTGCACTACCGTAAACCCAAAACACTACCCCAGCACTACCCCTACACTACCCAAACACCACTGCACTACCCTAAACCCTGAAACACTACCCCCAGCATGACCCCCTACTCTACATAAACACCACTGCACTACCCTAAACCCTAAAACACTACCCCCAGCACGACCCCCTACACTACACAAACACCACTGGACTACCCTAAACCCTAAAACACTACCCCCAGCACGACTCCCTACACTATACAAACACCACTGGACTACCCTAAACCTTAAAACACTACCCCCAGCACGACTCCCTACACTACCCAATCACCACTGCACTACACTAAACCCTAAATCTACCCCCAGTATGACCTCCCACACTACACAAACACCACTGCACTATCCTAAACCCTAAAACACTACCCCCAGCATGACCCCCTACACTACCCAAACACCACTGCACTACCCTAAACCCTAAAACACTAACCCCAGCATGACCCCCTACACTACCCAAACACCACTGCACTACCCTATACCCTAAAACATGACCCCCTACACTACACAAACACAACTGCACTACCCTAAACCCTAAAACACTACCACAGCATGACCCCCTACACTACACAAATACCACTGCACTACCCTAAACCCTAAAACACTACCCCCTACACTACACAAACACCACTGCACTACCCTAAACCCTAAAACACTACCCCCAGCATGACCCCCTACACTACACAAACACCACTGCACTACCCTAAACCCCCCTACACTATACAAACACCACTGCATTACTCTAAACCCTAAACCACTACCCCCAGCACAACCCCCTCGCAACACGAACACCACTGCACTACCCTAAACCCTAAATCTATCCCCAGCATGACCCCCTACACTACCCAAACACCACTGCCATACCCTAAACCCTAAAACACTACTCCCAGCATGAACCCCTACACTACCCAAACACCACTGCACTAACATAAACCCTAAAACACTACCCCCAGCACAACCCCCTACACTACACAAACACCACTGCACTACCCTAAACCCTAAAACACTACCCCCAGCATGACTCCCTACACTACCCAAACACCACTGCACTACCCTAAACCCTAAATCTACCCCCAGCACGACCCCCTACACTACCCAAACACCACTGCACTACCATAAACCATAAAACACTACCCCCAGCATGACCCCCTACACTACACAAACACCACTGCACTACCCTAAACCCTAAAACACTACCACCAGCATGACCCCTACACTACTCAAACACCACTGCACTACCCTAAACCCTAAAACACTACCCCAGCACGACCCCCTACACTACCCATACACCACTGCACTAGCCTAAACCCTAAAACACCCTCCCCCAGCACGACCCCCTACACTACTGCACTACCCTAAACCCTAAAACACTACCCCCAGCACGACCCCCTACACTACCCAAACACCACTGCACTACCCTAAACCCTAAAACACTACCCCCAGCACGACCCCCTACACCACCCAAACACCACTGCACTACCCTAAACCCTAGAAAAGAAACCCCCACACCATGCCCAATCCCCTTACCTCTCACTCCTCATGGTTCCTCTCTCCTCGTGGTTCCTGCTTCACGTCGTCTCTGAGGGGCGGTGCACATCGTTGTGAGGAAACGGAACAGCCTCTGTTTCCTTACAACGACATGGATCGTTCTACATGTTTTTAGAACGCATGGTCATTTACCATACATACCTTTACAACAAAATTCGTTGTAAAGGCATGCGTGGTAAATGACCATGCGTTCTAAAAAATGCGTAGTAATGACTTCGTGATGTACAACGCAAGCGTGGTAATGCATGCGTTGTAATGGTATCGCAAAGTAAAAAGTCGTTGTAACGGCTGTTTACCGATCGAAGCTGGCCCCTGTTCTTTAGTGAGACGTTTATTTGATTAATTAGGAGGAAGGAATGTGGTTTTTTACCGAAAAGTGCATTCCCGGCTGTTGTATTGTGAAAGTGTCCGCGTGGCCTGGTTTCAGTTCCGGTGAGAGAGTGGAAGAGTCTGTTTGGATCTAAAGGAGTTCTGTTGTTGGACGGGGCTGGCGCGACATGTCATCAGAAAACATAGCTAATGGAAAGCGTCCTCCCTGAAGTGTGGAGCAGTGCCATGAGAGGTCAACGAGTGTGCGTCCCACCGCAGTATGACCGTACCGCGTGACCCATGTGCCGCCTCCAGGATACGGGAGGCAGAAGCGGCATCGCAGGTCGTCTTGAAGACCGTTGTAGCACTCATTCTACATTTTGGTACTAGGGCATTTTAACTTCGTTGTTCCTGCCAGATACAAAGAGAAGATCCTGTGTTATTCAGTGCCCTCGTTACCTTTTTTGTGGGTTGTGGTGCTTGTCACTTCACTGCCCCGTCGGTGCACACGACTGGGCACCCCACCTCGTGTGCCATCTGCAGGGCCTCTGCCCTCGGACCACTGGTTTCGGTTTCTGGAGTGGCAACATAAACAGTTGCTCCCAAAGGACTAGCCTGAACACTTAGGTGAATATCCCCTGCACCAGCATTCCACGGAAATTCTTTCCTAGCTCTCCCACGTCAACGAGGACGTCATAATAGCACGGCTCCGCTCGCGACACCGTATGACATCATCGGAGCCATAAGAGGACCTCGTCGGCGTGCTGACGTCAGTTCCACCCATTTTTTCCGTGCCACCGAGGCAAACAGGGGACCGAGACATTTTCACATGTATACATAGTATAATAAATATATATATATATTCACTGAAAAAACCATAGGTTTCAGGCACGTTATAGTTAGAAATTAGCATTTAAAAAACCTTAGAAATTCACTGAAAAAACCATAGGTTTCAGGCACGTTATAGTTAGAAATTAGCATTTAAAAAACCTTAGAAATTCACTGAAAAACCATAGGTTTCAGGGGCGTTATAGTTAGTTGGACTTTTCACTCGTACAAAACCATAGAAATTCCCCCGTTATAGTTAGTTCAGCTAACTATAACTCGCGCGCCTGCAATGCACTGCTGATGATGTCACATATTACATCACTCATGACATGGTCAGTGACATCACTCATGACATCACTGATGACATCTCAAATGACATCACTGATGACATCACTGATTACATCATCCAGTGAATGTGTGTTTTTCTGAAAATTAAATATGTTTTATATATGTATATCTCAAGGTCGATGGAAGAATAAATGGGAATATAAGTGCCTAAATGGATGATTTTTTTTGTAAAATTGATTGTATAACTGACTAAGTGTATCTTAGTGAATACATGGGTTAGTGAGTAATGTTTAAATATGAAAATATCTGTATCAGTCTCTCACTTTGTGCATAAGTGGCTGCATGGGTTGGTGAGTAGCTACATGAGTGTCTATATGGGTTATTAGTTGGTTTTTTGAGTATCAGTATGAGTGTCTGAGTGTCTGTATGGTTCGGTGGGGGTATTACTTAGTGCATAGATGCATGAATGAGTGACTCACTGTTTGTATGTGTTAAAGACAGCATGTGCGCAGCACTGTATAGGTGGATGAGTATGTGTATGGGTGTGTTAGTGAGTGAATGACTGTCTCAATAGTGTCTTTATGAGTAACTACATATGTTTTAAACTAGTATATGTGAGTATTGGTGTATATAAGTGAGTATATGTGAGAGTGAGAGATTGGAAGAGTTCCTGTACAAATAAGTAGGTGTTTCTATAAGTGATTGTTTAAGAGAGTAAGTATGTGTAAGTTTCTGTAGAAGTAAGTGTGGTAGTGTGTGTATAACTGTATATGCATGTAAATGGATGTTTGATACTTTGCATGTGTGACTATGTGTGTGAGTAACTCTATGGATGAGTGGCAGTGTGTAACAGGATGTATAGGTGTATGAGTACATATGATGAGTGAGTACATGTATGAGTGACTGTATAGGGACTGCTGGTGAATGAGTGGATGTGTGTGTAGATCTTGGAATTACTGAATAGGTGTGTTGTAACTGGTATTGGTATGTCCATTGTTTTGAAAATGTTAGTTTGCATTTTTGAGTGTGTGTATCAAAGGTTATATTAGGGTGAGAGGAGGTCTGCCACTCTATCACAAGGATGATGTCATCAGTGATGTCATCAGTGATGTCATTTGAGATGTCATCAGTGATGTCATGAGTGATGTCATTGACCATGTCATGAGTGATGTAATATGTGACGTCATCAGCAGTGCATTGCGGGATGCAGTGAGTTATAGTTAGCTGAACTAACTATAACGGGGGAATTTCTATGGTTTTGTACGAGTGAAATGTCCAACTAACTATAACGCCCCTGAAACCTATGGTTTTTTCATTGAATTTCTAAGGCTTTTTTAAATGCTCATTTCTAACTATAACGTGCCTGAAACCTATGGTTTTTTCAGTGAATATATATATATATATATAAAGAATCACCCTTCGATGAAAAAGATGAAATCGCCACTCCTGTGGACTTCACTCTAGTTTATTGTTATATGAGTGATACAATCATCAACGTGTTTCGGCTGCCAGACGCAGCCTTGTTCATGACGACGAATGCCATTTTTTTCTTTGTTTAAATACATTTGAACTTTGTTTTCACTGAACATAAAAAGAGGACAAATGCTGAGGTGTCTCCATACACTCTATCTGGTAAACATCAGCGCCATTTTAAAACATGCAAAAACATTGCTATTTATACTTTGTTTAAAATCACAAGTACATTTACTGATATTTTCTATATTAGAGCATATGTATAATTGGAACATTCCCTTTATACAATATTTTATTGTTTACAAAGTACATAGGAAGCATGTAATTTCTTTGTTTATGGCTAGTGCCCCTGATAGTGTATTTCCGATATCCTCCACATATTAATCTCTGTGCTAATTCTAAAGTGTCAACAGTTTAAAAGTGCTTAGTGCCTAAAGTGTCTTAACCTTATAAAGTGCCTATTATCAAAAGATTTCTCTCATACATCCTTCTTAATTCTATTTTATATTTACCACTGAATTTCACTTAAACTACTCATTTTACCCTATATTTCTGGGTTGGCAGAGCTAATTAGCTTTGTCAATTTCATTGCTTGGCCATTGCCTGGTTGTAATATAAATGATGTTTAGAGAATAAATAATTAAAATCTATAATATAAGTGCTTAACTAAAGTGCTGCCTTATTTTAACCCCTTGACCGCGATCGGAATTCCGCTCGTGTGCTGGACATTCCGATCGCGGGTGTGGTCGTGACGAGCTCAGCTCGTCATGCGCACAGCGCGACCGCGCAGCATGACGAGCTGAGCTCGTCACGAGCATCGAAGGGGTTAAAGTGCTATGTGCTCATTTACACGGCCTCTCCTATTATTAGTAAAAGGTTCTTCATCCATATTAAAACCATTTGGTTCATTGCTATCCAGCTCCAAGATGAAGAAAGTTTCTAATTTCCTTAATTCTTTCTCTATGTACCCCCTCTTCTCCTTTTGGGTACCTGTGCTATACAGCTATATCTCATTTGTGTCGGATTGCTTAAATGTTCTTTCTCAAAATGCCTGGCTACTGGATAACTATGGTCCTTGTTAATTATAGCTCCCCTATGCTGTAATATTCTTTTGTGCACTGGTAATGTAGTACTCCCTACATATATCTTTTGGCACGGACACTTCAGGACATACACTACAAAACTTGTTTTACATGTTAAAACTCTCTTTACTTTTACAGTTTTGTTAAAAGCTGTTTTGAAAATCGAGATGTTTTCTCCATGTTGGCAGGCTTTGCAATCGAGCTTTTCCTAAAGCCTTCCTTTTGTTGGAGCCAAGTTTGTTGACGTGTGCTTCCTAAACAATCACTTCTCACTAGATAATCCCTTAGTGACTTGGATTTTCTATATGTAATCTGTGGGTGTTTTGTTGTCTGCTGACCTATTATCGGGTCCTCCTTAATAAAGTGCCAGTGCTTTTTTTAAATTTGACGAATTTTCATATGTTCTGTGCTATACGTTGTTATAAACCTGTGTGTATTCTGTGTTACCTTATTCTTCTTTTTTACAGCAGTTTCTGATGGTTCAAACAGTGCATTTTCTCTATTCATACTCCTTGCCTTCCTTGATGTTACTACTAAAATCGAATATGGATAGACTCTCAAACTTTGTTATTCTTGTTTGGTCACCTTCTTTATCCAAAATCACTGTCAGTTCTTTCATTTTTTCAATGACATCAGTTCTCTCAATTTCTGCATATTTTATTAATATGCGAATCATACCCATTGAACTTTCCGCACTGATCTCAGCCCATTCCTTTAGTAGCCCTAAATTTGCATTTTCATAAGTTGAGTGATCATGATTCATAAACCCTAGGCACGCGTCCCATTTTTACGCATTGTTTTAAGGAGGCAACCTCCTACCAACAAGATATTTCTCTCTTTTTCAACTTTTCAAATTGTTGTAAATTCTTGCCCAAATCATTACTACTAGACGATATTGTTACATTTATGCCATTGCTGTAGTTCCGGGAAACAGTTTCAGTGAATAGTTTTAGAGCCTCCTGCTCCCGTGCTGCACATTCCTCATCAATCATTTTTACTTTCAAAACTTTGTGATTCCACTTTGATGCTCAGTCAAATTATTCACTTTCCCTTACCACGGGAAAGCCAATGAATCCAATCCCGACTCCCGTTCCCCTTCGCTCGCCCTTACCGGAGTTGGAGTTTGTCATCTGGTGAGAATCCTCTGATTCTCATCTTGCGATTACTCTCTCTCCATTCCTTTTTGGCGGCATCGAGCGGGGCTGCAGGGGTCAAGCCTGCCAAGTAACTTCCTTTCATCTGTGTTCTGCGGTTGCTGGCGTGTTTCCAAATTGCCTATGGTGCCGAATACGAGACGTCCGCCACCTCTCATAAACCACAAAGAATCACCCTTTGATCAAAAAGATGATATTGGCACTCCTGTTGACTTCCCTCCAGTTTATTGCTTTATGAGTGATACAATCATCAACGCGTTTTGGCTGCGAGATGCAGCCTTGTTCACGACGACGAGTGCCATTTTTTTCTTTGCTTAAATACATTCAAACTTTGTTTTGACTGAACATAGAAAGAGGACAAATGCTAAAGTGTCTCCATACACTCTATCTGGTAAACATCAGCACCATTTAAAAAAATCCTAAATCATTGGTATTTATACTTTGTTTAAGACCACAAGTACAGTTACTGATATTTTCTTTATCTCAACATATGTATATTTGGAAAGTTCCCTTTATAAAATATTTTATTGTTCAAAAAGTTCATAGCAAGTATGTATACATACAAACAATAACTTAATCAAATTAAATCAAATAAAAAACATAGCAATTTAGTTATAATTAAAAAAGTAAACAGCATAAAACGTATCAATTTAGTAATAATATATTAAACATTAAAAATATTATTAATTATACATATTATATTTGTACATACACAAAAACATAATAATTTATTTGTAAACAAAACTATAAAATTCTGCAAAAAATACATATACCATTCCCACTCCAATGTATGCAACAGTATAAAAATGTTCGAGAGGTAAAATATACTATTCCCACTCCATGCACTGCAACAGTAAGAAAAATGTTTAATTGCAACAATAGGGAAAGAGTTAGATATGGAGGGGTAAAAATTACATTCAGAAGAGTAGGGAAATTGTTGGATAGTAAAGGGCTAAAGTTTAGTAGTCCCACTGCACTCAGTGCAACGTTAGAAACAAAGATATTCACATCAACAAAATAAAATAAATTCAAAACTATAATTATTAACTAAAAAAAAAAATATTTAAATATTAAAAATGTACATATATTATTTTTTAAGAAACAAATTAAATATTTATTACACCAGTTAATACATATCCTAAAGTAATACAATAATTATTTTGGTAAAAATACCAAACTATATTGTCACTATAATAACAAGAAATACATTCAATCTTATTTAAATTTAAACTGCACATCATATACAATAATAATTTACATATTTTTATTTTTTTACTATTTTACAGATTATTACTTAACTATCTTTCCAACCTATACCACTACAAACTACACAGCACAGATAACAAATGTATATGAAAATGTATACTATTTACACATTTCACATAATTAAACATCTATTACAATATTATTAATATTTAACTAATAAAACAATAATTATATTGAATTCCCTTTTCACCCTTTATCCGTACAGAGCAAACAACCCACACCTAACTAATAATAAATTAATTATATTTGCCTAACTTCCCACCCTTTACCCCTACAAATACAACTCACACCTAATATTTATCTTAAACAGTATCTTAAATACACATTTACATAAATATTTATTATATAAATAATTATTTAAAAATAACAAATTTTTATTAATATAATTCATTTCCTACTCACCCTTTAACTATACAAATACAACACACTCCCCTAACACATTATTAATACATCACCCAATTTACATATTTAAATATCAATCAATGTTTTAATATTAATAAAACATTAATGATTAATTAATTATAATTAATTTACTTCCCAACCTACGCCCCTACAAAACCCACAACCTGCACCTAAAATGTAACTTAAAACAAATAATTACACAATCAACATAATTATTTATCAAGTAAATAATTAATATTAATAAAAAATTTATTATTACTTAATTATAATGAATTTACTTCCCAACTAATACCTCTACAAAACCCACAACCCACATCTAAAATTTGACTTAGAAAATAATTACACAATTAACATAATTAATTATCAATTTAATAATTAATATTCAATAAAAATAATACTTAATTGATTATTATTAATTTACTTCCCACTTGGTACCCCTATAATCCCCACAACCTGCTATGGTACTAAAATCACATTAAGGGGCCGATTCCGATCTCGGTCGGAGGCGCACCCAATACCATTCGGTCAGGAAAAAAGCCATGCGAATGCCTGTTTCCCGACCGATCCGCACATTATTCCGAACGAGCAAGTACGATGCGCACAACAGCATAGAATCCGGCCGAGTCGTACTCACCCAATCCAGGTCCTGTTCTCCGACCGAGGCGGATCCGGAAACGCCGAATCGAGTCGCACGGAAGGGAAAATGCAGCCCCGTCCGGCCGGACAAGTACGATGCGCTTTCCGTACGCGCCGAACCCGTCGCTACGTCCGGCACGTCAAAGCTTCCGGGAGAGGCGCACATAAGCTCCGATTCGCGCCACAACACGATCCACGGCTACGAGGCAAACACGCCAGCGACGAGGACGAGGTGAAGCAACGAGAAAGACGAACGAGACGAACCAACCATGAATCCCTTCGTTCCGATCCTACCAATATTCTACATTTACTACCGGAACAGGCACGGACGCATACGGTGCAGAAGGTAAGTCAGACACCAACCACAAAAACATACAACACGTACACGACTCATCACACACACACAGAGGGATGCAGAATTTACTTACACCAGCAACAGCAGCACCATAGGGGCGGGATGCCCATCACCAATGCCACATATGCACACAGTGGCCTGGATGCGCACCACCACTACCACCCCTACCCAGGGGGGGCTGGATGCCTACCACTACTACCACCCTTATCCAGAGGGGCTGGATGCCTACCACTACTACCAACCTTAGCCATGGGGGTGCCAGATGCCCACCACTACTACCACCCTTACCCAGGGGGGCTGGATGCCTACCACTACTACCACCCTTACCCAGGGGGGCTGGATGCCTACCACTACTACCACCCTTAGCCATGGGGGTGCCAGATGCCTACCACTACTACCACCCTTACCCAGGGGGGCTGGATGCTTACCACTACTACCACCCTTAGCCAGGGGGCTGGATGCCTACCACTACTACCACCCTTAGCCATGGGGGTGCCAGATGCCCACCACTACTACCACCCTTACCCAGGGGGGCTGGATGCCTACCACTACTACCACCCTTACCCAGGGGGCTGGAGGCCTACCACCCTTAGCCATGGGGGTGCCAGATGCCCACCACCACTACCACCCTTACCCAGGGGGGGCTGGATGCCTACCACTACTACCACCCTTAGCCATGGGGGTGCCAGATGCCTACCACTACTACCAGCCTTACCCAGGGGGGGCTGGATGCCTACCACTACTACCACCCTTAGCCAGGGGGGCTGGATGCCTACCACTACTACCACCCTTAGCCATGGGGGTGCCAGATGCCCACCACTACTACCACCCTTACCCAGGGGGGCTGGATGCCCACCACTACTACCACCCTTACCCAGGGGGGCTGGATGCCTACCACTACTACCACCCTTAGCCAGGGGGCTGGATGCCTACCACTACTACCACCCTTAGCCATGGGGGTGCCAGATGCCCACCACTACTACCACCCTTACCCAGGGGGCTGGATGCCTACCACTACTACCACCTTTACCCAGGGGGGGCTGGATGCCTACCACTACTACCACCCTTAGCCATGGGGGTGCCAGATGCCTAACACTACTACCACCCTTACCCAGGGGTGGATGGATGCCTACCACTACTACCACCCTTAGCCAGGGGGGCTGGATGCCTACCACTACTACCACCCTTAGCCATGGGGGTGCCAGATGCCCACCACTACTACCACCCTTACCCAGGGGGCTGGATGCCCACCACTACTACCACCCTTACCCAGGGGGCTGGATGCCTACCACTACTACCACCCTTAGCCAGGGGGCTGGATGCCTACCACTACTACCACCCTTAGCCATGGGGGTGCCAGATGCCCACCACTACTACCACCCTTACCCAGGGGGGCTGGATGCCTACCACTACTACCACCCTTACCCAGGGGGCTGGATGCCTACCCCTACTACCACCCTTACCCAGGGGGGCTGGATGCCTACCACTACTAACACCCTTAGCCATGGGGGCTGGATGCCCACCACTACTACCACCCTTACCCGGGGGGCTGGATGCCTACCACTACTACCACCCTTACCCAGGGGGGGCTGGATGCCTACCACTACTACCACCCTTAGCCATGGGGGTGCCAGATGCCTACCACTACTACCACCCTTACCCAGGGGGCTGGATGCCTACCACTACTACCACCCTTAGACAGGGGGCTGGATGCCTACCACTACTACCACCCTTAGCCATGGGGGTGCCAGATGCCCACCACTACTACCACCCTTAGCCAGGGGGGCTGGATGCCTACCACTACTACCACCCTTAGCCATGGGGGCTGGATGCCCACCACTACTACCACCCTTACCCAGGGGGGGCTGGAAGCCTATCACTACTACCACCCTTACCCAGGGGGGGCTGGATGCCTACCACTACTACCACCCTTAGCCATGGGGGTGCCAGATGCCTACCACTACTACCACCCTTACCCAGGGGGGGCTGGATGTCTACCACTACTACCACCCTTAGCCAGGGGGGGCTGGATGCCTACCACTACTACCACCCTTAGCCATGGGGGTGCCAGATGCCCACCACTACTACCACCCTTACCCAGGGGGGTGCCAGATGCCCACCACTACTACCACCCCTACCCAGGGGGGCTGGATGCCTACCACTACTACCACCCTTACCCAGGGGGCTGGATGCCTACCACTACTACCACCCTTAGCCAGGGGGCTGGATGCCTACCACTACTACCACCCTTACCCAGGGGGCTGGATGCCTACCACTACTACCACCCTTAGCCATGGGGGCTGGATGCCCACCACTACTACCACCCTTAGCCAGGGGGCTGGATGCCTACCACTACTACCACCCTTAGCCATGGGGGCTGGATGCCCACCACTACTACCACCCTTACCCAGGGGGGGCTGGATGCCTACCACTACTACCACCCTTACCCAGGGGGGGCTGGATGCCTACCACTACTACCACCCTTAGCCATGGGGGTGCCAGATGCCTACCACTACTACCACCCTTACCCAGGGGGGGCTGGATGCCTACCACTACTACCACCCTTAGCCAGGGGGCTGGATGCCTACCACTACTACCACCCTTAGCCATGGGGGTGCCAGATGCCCACCACTACTACCACCCTTAGCCAGGGGGCTGGATGCCTACCACTACTACCACCCTTAGCCAGGGGGGCTGGATGCCTACCACTAACAACATCTCCACTCACAGGATGGCTAATACATGTCGCAACAAGCACACACCAACATAAAGAATGCAACATTAAGACATCCCCCAACACCATGACAAGCGTGTGTAGACTGTGTCAAATGCCTACGACACAGAACATGATCATCAACATACAATGTGACACCCTATCACATGTGCCACACATAAATGTGTGTGGCCCCCACAATGCAAGCAGGCCATGACCATTGTGGCAATGGGGTCCAAACCCCCATCATCACAGTGACCAAAATGTAAGTGTGGGGTCCTGAGCTGAAGCACATCTTGACCATTGTGGCAATGGGGTCCAAACCCCCATCATCACAGTGACCAAAATGTAAGTGTGGGGTCCTGAGCTGAAGCACATCTTGACCATTGTGGCAATGGGGTCCAAACCCCCATCATCACAGTGACCAAAATGTAAGTGTGGGGTCCTGAGCTGAAGCACATCTTGACCATTGTGGCAATGGGGTCCAAACCCCCATCATCACAGTGACCAAAGTGTAAGTGTGAACAAAGTAGAAGCTGCAACTGGCAAACTGCATGGACAAATCCTGGTCACAGAACAACAAACACAACTGTGGCAAAGTAGTGCAGGTGTCCCATTGCAACATAGATTTGGGGAGGCAAACAGTGCAGTGCAAATAATACATACCTCTGGCCAGCTGCATACAAATATCACCCATGGTGTCTGACACCGTCAACATACATCAATGACACAATGACAGAAGTGACCATCACAATGCAGACCCACATATTTGCACCAATGGACACACCAATGCAGATACCCTGTGTAGACTGCAGATGGCAGGTGAACAGATACCATACCATGGCAGCAATGGGACACATAAACAATGATCATTGTGCTGACTGATGACCTAGGAGTCCCAGGGACAGCAGGGCAAACACACCAAACAACATAAGGATAATGGCACACCATAAATATGCCAATGCAGTGGTGCTGATGCACAAACACAAACAGGCAGACACACACTGCACATCAAACACAACAGGTGAGGGGGGGGGACCAGTGTCCCCAGGCAACCACACAACACATGAGGAGGCCTGAAGACCAAACACACAGATGTGCATACAGTGCCACACAAAGGTAACTCAGGGATCCAATTCCCCTATGTGGCAATAAGGCATTGTCAGATGAGAGGGAGCACAAATCACACATGTCACACAAGCATGTAGGAACAGCAACCCACACAGTAAGACACCGAGGCACCACAGCACCATCCCCAGGGCCCACACAATGTGGTGACCCTGGGCTGCATTACAATACCAATGTGATGACAAAGCCAGATGTCGTTCACACTGTGAACCACAGTCATGTATCCTGAGCAAAGAATTACCAGCACACCCACACAAGCACAAATCAGTCAGCATGGCCAGTAAGCCAAGGCCAACATGGAGGCAGGGGTCTTGCCGGGCAACAACTCTCATCTGCACACACTCAACAACACACACCTCGACCACCAACAATGTGCTGCAGTGAAGCGCACATGCACAGGTGACATTGCGCATGCACCCATGACAATCCCAGGGGGGTGGGTGGGAAGCAAGGTGCAGAAACACAGCACACATGGCCACTCAACAAGACTCCTAAATGTCTGACACACTGCACACTACGCTGTACATGAACATGGCGGCAACACCACACCAACCAATGGGATCCCAGCCACAGTCACACACCAATGAAGAAGCCAAGGTCACCCACAAAGAACACACATGGACAACTACCAACATTGCAGCCCTGACCCTGAGGAGTGCCAGCAGTCACACACACAACGTGTCACAAACAATGAAAGCTAACACAAACCGGAAATCACATTACAGGAGTAAACAACAAGTGCTAAGGGGAATCCTAACTGTGACCCATCAGCGCATGCCCACAAACTCAGCCCTGACAGCAAACACAGGTATGGGTGACACCCTGATGACCAGTAATGTGCCATGCACCCACATCACAGAGAACCCAGGGAGAAGACTTTGGGGGAACATAGCTCAACTCAGCAAGCATCACAAACAGGAACATCACTAGGGATCCCAGCACGCATAGCAAAATGGAAGTGAACACACAGACATGCTCATACAACACACACCTTGGGCGCAGGCAATGTCACAGGAGCACACACTGCCATGAGGGGACTCCACTCCTGTGTGAGGAAAGCTGTGCCATATGTCGCATCAGTAGGGCTCCATCATGTCAGCACAACACTTTGTCACACAGTAAACAATTAGCACCAAATCAAGGCTCCCATCACATTAGCCTGGTCATGGGAGTGTCAACGAAATCATCAGCACAGATCCAACACACATGTACAGCAAGTTGCACTGACAACACAGTTGAGTCCTTCCCCATTGATGCCCAAACCTGCATGTCCACTGGAGATGGCCACACGGTCAGGGAAGTAGACGAATTGAACAATGGCAAGCACTACAGATGTGCAGGGATGGAAGCCACAGATGTGACATTGCTAATGTAACTAGGAAATTCCATTGCCAAATATTGTAAACATGACACCCACAGATGCTGTTAAGGATGACATGGATACACCACAGGATAGGACACTGTCCCTCTGGACCACATGGGGCCCTGCCCAGTGACACTTCATTTTCATGAGACCAAAGATCATCATCCCTGCTGCAAGGGCATGGTCAGCATCATCAACATCATGTACATCAGAAGTAATAGCATTAGAGAACAGAAAGTTGCTTTATTCAGCATATGTATGTCCAAAAACTCAGAGAACAGTAATGCTCCAACAAAGGCCAATGGCCAGTCTATCAAGTAAGTCAATACAGGGTGACAGTGGCAGATGTCACCCTACGCATGCCTGCACTGCACAAAACCAGGGACAATCCACTAGGAGGGGCAACCGGGGGGCAGGCCAGGCACCGCAGGGACAGGATCAGGGCTCACCAGGAGGAGGCAGGGAAGGGGTGGTGGGTGCTGGAGAGCCACTGACAACTGCAGTGGAGGTGTCTGACATGGTTTGTGCCGGCACAACTGGGGGCATGGCTCAGATGGTGTGTGTGCTGGCACGACTGCAGTGGACCGTGCAGATGGAGTGGACAGGTCCGCCACTGCAGTGCCCAAGTCAGACAGGGTGGTAGTGGACTCCACTGCAGTGCCTACCTCCAGGGGAGGAGAATGGGGAACAGGCAAGGTGGGCTGGACAGAGGGGGAGGACACCCTCACCACATCAGTGGCACAGACAAGCGCAGTGGGGGGGGTGGTGCCGGGAGAGCAAGTGGCAGGGGGAGAAGGCCTGATCCTCTTGGGGATGGTATATCTGTGGGTGGGGGAACCTGAGGCAGGGTGTGGTGGGGGCACCTGTGGAGTGGGGGCCTGAGGGATGGAGGAAGGTGACCTGGTGCCTGAGCTGCAGGGCGGCGGCAGGGTCTTGCTCTTACGACTCCGGGGGACTTGCGGGTGGGGGCCTCAGTCTGTCTGCGCCTGGGGGAGGGTGTCCGGGGGCGAGGGGCACTCTGCTCCGTGTGGGTGGGCTTCCTCTTCCCCTGGATGCTGGAGCAGCTGGATCGTAGGGGATGAGGCCGAGGTCACAGAGGAAGAGCCGCTGTGACTTTGGGGTTGCAGGTGAGGCAAGGGAGGGTGCTTTGTAGGGAGAGGCAACTGAGGACTGCGCAGTGCTTGTGGATGTGTGTGTGTGTTCCAGGGCCCCATCCCCTGTGAGTCTGGTTTCAGTCCCCTGACTGTGCGTGCGTGTGCGTTTTGTTTGTGGCGTGTGTGTCTGTGTGCTGGACGTGTGTGTGCTGGTGTGTGCCTGTGCCGGTGTGTGTGTGCTTGGGACGGGTAAGGTGCTGGGGAGTGTGGATGGAGCAGAGGCAGGAGGGGTGAGGGACTGTCTGAGGAGGGACACTGCTGCCGTCAGGGAGGAGTCCATGGACCTTTTGCCCCTCTGTAGGTCAGACATGCCCAATGAGATGCCCTCCATGAACGACACCAGCTGAGTCAACAGAGCGGTGTGTGCATGGAGGACACTCAGCATGGCTGTCTGCCCTACATGGAGCTGGCGAAGGAGGTACACAGACTCATCACTCAGGGCAGCAGGGGACACAGGGGCAGGGGGTGCGGTGCCTGGCCCGAAGGAGACACGCTCCCGAACATGGGAGCCTCCACGGACCTGGGGAATGGGAGCCGATGGGAGGGCAGTGGTGGTGCTGGTGGTGGTGGGGACAGCAACACTAGCTGGGGTGTGGTAGCTGCTGACACCCGCCTCCATAAGGGAGTCATCCTCCGAGCCGCTGTGGTCCTCAGCTGAGGTGGATGCTGCTGAGGACTCCTCGGTGTGGCTCCCTCGCCCTCCGTGCCACTGGGTCCCTCCGACCACTCCTCGGCTGCTGACCCAGTCTGGCTCTCCGGCTCCTCCTGGTCCGTGGAGCTGTCCCCTTCTGTGGCCGTGGATGTATCTGCAATCAATGGGGAAACAGACAGACATCAGTCACCTGCACCGAACGCACACACCACTGTGAGCACAGCACATTACAGAGCAAGCCCTGGCATCATTAGTTGAACATT
Source organism: Calotriton arnoldi (assembly GCA_963921515.1). Taxonomy (NCBI): domain Eukaryota; kingdom Metazoa; phylum Chordata; class Amphibia; order Caudata; family Salamandridae; genus Calotriton; species Calotriton arnoldi. The sequence goes on along the minus strand of CAWUFW010004867.1, from coordinate 749,236 downwards.
GCTAAAAGTGCCCTAACTGAACAGGAGAAGCCAATTGTCAGTCTGATGCCAACCATGGCACTCACATCCCACATGGCCTTGCACCCATCTGTCTGGTGTCTGTTGGATAGCAACACCCCAGTGTGGACACATGCACCACCTACACAGTAGTTGGACAGTGCAGAGGACACGGTGTAGCATGTGGACATGCACACATCACAACTCTTGCCACTGAGTCAGTACAGGTTTCCGGATGAAAGGGATGCCCAGAGTCAAATAGGAAATGCATGTGATGCATCCCAGCGACAGACACCATGATGCACCCATGTCCTGATAGCCATCGCCACAATGGTGTGCATGTAGCACATGTCACTCCCCTGCAGGATCACCAATAAGTAGACACATGCCATGGCAGAGGCATGACTGCTAAGTCATACATCACTGTCTCAGTGATGTATGACTTGGAAGCCAGACAACAACACTCTGCACTGTGTCACAATAGTAGGTCATGGGGAATGCAAGTCCTGGAGCTGCACAAGTGCACATGTACATCCCCCACACAACACATCATCTGAACCCTCATCTGTCCAGGTCATACCGATTGGACATATGGGAGACCTGTGACACTACCCTCTGAACCTGAGCCCCTCACAATCTGCTGTGAATGGGAAACAGCTGCCTGAACTTCACATTCACATACCCCAGTCTGCACGGGCAGCTGATCAAACACCTATGTGACACACAAGTATCGTCTCCTATGGTCACATCTCCAGTGGAATGCTGAGCCCCAACCGAGAAACACCCCAGCAGTCCTGGCAACAAATCCACAGCACACTGACACAGAGGCAGACACCTGAGGGGTCAAATCACTGCGCACAACGTGTCAGCTGATACACGGGAGTGGGAGTACAGGTGTATTGGATGGGCTGGAGTAGGCATGACTGTCCTGCCCCACATGAATGAGGGATGAGCCCTGGACAGTGGATAGCTGGCTATGTATGTGTGACACACGTAATCTGCACACTCCTGGGGCCCAAACATTGTTCCCACCCGCTGCATGGGTGTGTGCCAGATACCCCAGGCACATGTGGTGGCTCAGCTCAGCAAGTGGACCGCATATCAAAGCAACACGCAGATTACATGTCCGAACACAGGCATTGTGTGAACAATGGACCCACCCATGATGCCCACAACAGAGTTAGGGAAACAGATGCTGTCCCCCACCTTGAGTGAAGCAAACTGCAAGGACACAGTCCCAAGTGACACAATTCCCTGACTGTAAGGGCCACACCTGGGTATCAGATGAGGAGTGGGCAGTGCACAATAGAGGGACATGGCTCCTGGACAACATGACTGCTGTACTGTGGCAGTTTAACCAGGCCAGAGGAGGGCACATAGCATGTAATACAGAGTTCACAGTGCAGTCTTTGACTCACCCCCTCCTTGCTGCTGTCTGGCCTTCAGCTGCCCATCCAGGTCTGGAAACACCACCGCCAGGATCTGGAGCATGTGGGGGTCAGGGTCCGTGTTCCGCCCCTCCTGCGAGGAGGCGACAGCTTCAGCTGGACCCGTGCAATCCTCCGGGTCCAGCCCGAAGGTCCTGCCACCTCTTCTGGCAGTTGCGGATCCGGCGCTTGTAGACCCCCACGGACCGGACAGCCCGGACGATGTCCTTCCAGATCTCCTGCTTCCGATGGGCATTAACCTGTGAGGATGACAAAGTGAAAAGGCCATTACTACACATGCAACATATTCGTGCATGACACAGTTGTATATACATGTCTCAATCACAGGGGCACATGATGTACACAGGCAGTGCAAAGATGCCCATGGACAGTTTGCCAGAAGTCACTACATGGTATCATTGCATGGGAAGTAAAACCTTGTTCAAATGCACTGTCACTGCACCATACCTGTCCAGTGCATGTCACTACACACTATGGGGGTGACAACTACTCAGTGAGCCTGCTAGCCAGTGGCGTGCAGACTTTCAGCCTTGCTAGTCAGACAAAATGCACATTCAGAAAGGCAGTGCACAGAACACTCACCTGCTCCCCTGGTGTCCCATACAGCTTGCTGTACTGTGGAAGTAGGCTGTCCAGCAGGGCCTGGTTCTCCTCTAGGCTGAAGGCTGGGGCTCTCTCCACAGTACGTGCCATTGCAGGGTCCAGAGGGGGCAGAGACAGCAGCAGTGCAGTGGCAGATGTCATCCTGGAGCATGTAGTGCAGGCAAGTGAGCTCTCAGGGGAACAGCCAGCAATATATGTGTGCTGCAGAGGCAGATACTGTCCCATGTGTCCAAAGTGATAGGTCCAAGTCGTTTGCATCTTCTGAATCTGGCCAATCCATGGAATGCAGCACCAATACACGCCCACAGCATCCTTCAAATCTTCAACTTCATGACATACATGATTTTGCAACATTGTTGTGGGTGACCAACTGAATTTACAGCAACCGACTCGTTCGAAGTTTGAAAACGCGTCCGTTGCCAGGCTAGGCCATTGACAATGGGTGCGCACCGATCGGTCCATTGCTGTTCAACGCGTACAGGGGTACAACGCGTACCCGCACACATTGAATGCAATGGGCCGGCCGGGTGCACCGATCGGTCCATTGCTGTTCAACGCGTACAGGGGTACCCCGCGTACCCGCACACATTGAATGCAATGGGCCGGCCGGGTGCACCGATCGGTCCATTGCTGTTCAACGCGTACAGGGGTACAACGCGTACCCGCACACATTGAATGCAATGGGCCGGCCGGGTGCACCGATCGGTCCATTGCTGTTCAACGCGTACAGGGGTACAACGCGTACCCGCACACATTGAATGCAATGGGCCGGCCGGGTGCACCGATCGGTCCATTGCTGTTCAACGCGTACAGGGGTACAATGCGCACCCGCACACATTGAATGCAATGGGCCGGCCGGGTGCACCGATCGGTCCATTGCTGTTCAACGCGTACAGGGGTACAACGCGTACCCGCACACATTGAATGCAATGGGCCGGCCGGGTGCACCGATCGGTCCATTGCTGTTCAATGCGTACAGGGGTACAACGCGTACCCGCACACATTGAATGCAATGTGCCGGCCGGGTGCACCGATCGGTCCATTGCTGTTCAACGCATCCCTGTACAAGTGACTGGCATATGTCACCATGCCTGTCTCAGATGAACATATGCCAGCCACAAATAGCTCCCAGGGAGTGAGGGGCACACCTACAACACCACAGCCTGTCCAAACTGTATCATAAGGCATGTAAGGCTGCATTTCCTATTGTGTGTATGTTGGTGTACATGTTGTCCTGTGGGTGTCACCTGGGGGCAGCCACCCCCAGGCTGTGCACATGTTCAAGGGGACAGGATCCTGGGTGTTACGTGTACATGACCACTGTGATGTGCAACTGTTCATATCTGAGCATGTGCCATGCTCACATTTCACGGTGGTGTATGTGTATGTCATGTCACATACCCCGTGAGTCCCATGTGGGACGGTATGTTTGAGCCAGGGTGACCCAGTGGCACAATAGTGATGGTCCTCCACAGTCTGTGTGCATGTAGTGTTTACAATGTCTCTGATTTCATGTGCACAATGGGAGACAGTCTCCACATCCACGTTGTTTGTGCATGGACTTTGATGTTGTGCGTGTGTGTGTCACAGACGTCCATGTCTGTCCTGCAGAGGCAAGTGGAACCACTACCTGTGGGGGTCATGGTTGTTTTGCTGTGGGGTATACATGATACTCCATGTAATGCCAGTGTCCATGTGGCAATACAGGGTCCCTGGGAATGTACCTGTCGTTGATCTGTGATGCCTGGGGCACATCTGTCCTCACATGTCACTGTGGGGGGTGATTGTAACATGGCAGCAGAAGATGGGAACTGTGACACGGCCTCATGATATCCAATGGGCCAACCTGGGACTAATTGATGCCACTTGTTGAACCGTGATGACAGATGTTGGCCATGTATGTACCATACATGTCCTTACGGAACTGCACACTTCATGTAGTTGTGCCTCATAATGATGTATGATGTGATATTGAGTGTGTTCAATGCCGCATATGTGGGGTGACTGACAATCTTGCTTTCTTCTCCTCTGCACTGCAGGGCTCCTGCTGTCCATAGACCATTCCCAGACCTGGCAACGATGGTGGAACGGGACAGCATCCGACGGTACCGCTTCACCAGGCAGCTGATTGAGGATTTGGCAGTGCAGTTGGCCCCACATTTGCAGCCTGGCCGGCCGTATCCTACAGCGCTGACCCCCAAGGTGAAGGTGATGGCAGCCCTACACTTCTTTGCCACCGGTACCTTTCAACACACTGTGGCGACTGCTGGTGGGATGTCACAGACCATGTTCAGCCGTGTGCTCCGCGATGTTTTGGAGGCAATGTTGCTATACCTGAACCGGTACATCTATTTCCCTAGTCTGCAACGACTCACTGACGTGAAGAGTGACTTCTATGCCCTGGGGAGGATGCCGCATGTCATTGGCTCCATTGATGGGACACATGTGGCTTTGGTACCACCACAGGCACATGAACAGGCCTACCGTAACCGCAAACACTACCACTCGGTCAATGCACTGGTGGTGTGTCTTGCAGATATGACCATCTCACACGTGTGTGCCCGTTTCCCTGGTTCAGCACACAATGCCTTCATGATGAGGAGTAGTCGCATCCCCAGGATGATGGCACAGATGCAGAACCAGCGTGCCTGGCTTGTCGGTGTGTACTGACTTTGTGCCATTGTGTGTGATCTGATCTGTAGTATTCCGCCCACTTTTCCAAGTCAGCTAATATGCACTTGTCTGTCCGTAGGTGACTCGGGATACCCCAACATGCCGTGGTTGCTGACACCCCTCAGGAACCCTGTGACACCAGCCCAGATGCGCTACAATGAGGCACATGGTCGGACCAGGAGAGTGATTGAGCGGACATTTGGTCTCCTGAAGAGCCGCTTCCGCTGCCTGGACAAGACAGGAGGGTCCCTCCCAGATGCCCCAGCGAAGGTGTGCAAGATTATCATCGTCTGCTGCATGCTCCACAACCTGGCAGTGCGGAAGGAGTTGCCTCTCATCCAGGATGACAATGACCAACATCCGCCACCTGTGGAGGATCCTGGCCTGGACCACGATGCCAGTGATGATGATGATGATGGTGATGTCCGCACACAGCTCATCACCAACTTCTTTAGCTGAATGTGAGTATCCTGAGGTGTCATGTCAATGATGTGAGTTAGCATGATATGTGTAGGTGGTGCTCTGGTGCTGTTAGAGTGTGTCCATGGGCTACTTGACTGGATGTGTGTAGCGATGTGTGCTTACAGGTAGTCTGTACTCCCCAACAGTGTTGACATGCTAACTTGGTTCTGGGTGGGTATCTTGTAACATGTATTGTGCATGAGTTTTGCTGTTCTGTCCTGTTCTCCATTGCTTTTGACTGTGTGTCATTTCTGTCCTTCACAGGGTACTTTCAGATTCGTTTGGTCAACTGTGTCCACCGACGACGTGATTGTACTTCCAGGGTGGTAGCTGTTGTGTCCCTACAGGTGATGTGCGCCACACCCATGGACTTCCTTCCTTCTACAGTTGTTGACTGTGTGCCCGCTGCCAGGTGGGATTACCTTGCATCTGTAGTGGTTACGACATGTTGCAACTGTGTAATAAACCTGTGCTTCACTTTGTGATGTGCGTTGTCTGTGGTCACACATTTGACTGCCATTTGCTTACTGCACCTGTGGGCTACTTGACTACAACTGGGAATAGGTGTGGTGTCTGTGCATTGCACCGTCTTTCCTGGCAACATCAGTGTAGGCAATGAGACAGATGGCCTAGGTGTGTATGTGTTGTGTAGCCCTGGTGGTGTGTCTCCCTCATATGTGTCACGTTGCCATTACTCACATGCCTGTGTTGTACTTGCTGTTGCAGTTCGCATACACAGTGTAATTTTGCAGTTCATCATCCCCATGACAGCACCCACGTTGGAATCACAACAGAGGCAAGTATGGTGTATTAGTGTGTTTATTGTGATACATTTGTGTGAATAGTGCACAGGATGGTTAGTGCTGTACATTTATATTGCAATCAGAAGTTCCTAGATGAATTGAAAGTCCTGGTAGACAAAATCCCCAGTATCGGGGCCACAGTTGTCTGAGACATTGGTCCAACTTGTACTCCCCATGTCATGTGTGGGAGTTGTGTTGTCGTCAACAGGGTGAACAGTTTGCGCACGAAGGTGATCATCCAGAACAGGTTCAGGCTTCCTGGGGTTTGCACATGGCCATCGGCCTCTCACTTGCCCCTCCTCGGACGACCCCTCTTCTTTGGGGGGGGCCCCTGAAGTGCAGGCTGCTGCGGTGCAGGGGACTCTCCGCCAGAGTCATCCTCCCTCCCTGTGGCAGTTGTTTCAGCACCAGATGTTGTTGGCACACAGGGAGGTGTAGACTGGTTGCTGGTCATCTGGCGGAGGCATTGTAATATGTCCCTATGCACCGCCGTCATCTCTTGCAGTGTGTCCCACTTGGACTCCACGCGGGACATGTGTGAGTCCAAGCGGGCATGATGGGCAGCCTGCTGCTCTTTCATGTCCCTGAGGAGCCCCACTACCTGGCTGAGATCTCCCGGTGCTGGACTGGTACGCATCGGCTATGCGTGCCAGTTGTGGGTCATCATGCACACCAGACACCTCTGCAAGCAGCGACCTCTGTCTCCCACCCCTCCCACCACCCCTGCCGACATGTGCAGTGCGTGCAGTGGCACGCACAGATGACCCTGGTCCCCCTTGGGGGTTGGTGGTGGTGGTGGTGTCCATGGCCCCACGTTGGTCCAGGGTCCCTGTGCTGGTGGTGCTCCTTGTTCTGTCCATGTCGGCAGGGATGGTATTTGTGGTGACAGTCGTTGGAGGGGTGGGTGCAGGGGGTGCAGCTGGTGGTCCTGCTGGTGCTGCAACTGGTGGTCCTGCTGGTGCTGCATGATGACTTGCACCGGAGGTGCCAGGTTGGTCTTCTTCATCCGAGGAGGGCAGAGGCTGTTCGACACCAGTGAGCTCCGTATCCTCTTGAGCCTGGGACTGGGACTCCTCAGCGTCTGCTGCTGTGTCCCCATCATCACCTGTTTTTGGGAGACACACACAATGTATGTTATGTTTCTGCAGGCATCAATGGTTGACACACCTGACAGTTGTGACTGTGCCTCTGGGTGCGGGCCTGTACATTGCATTGTCCTAAGTTGTCACAGTCAGGGGTTGATATTGGTATAGCACATTGTCCTGCATTATTTGGGCATTTCTATGTATTTGTTGGGGTGTGAACATGGTCTGCATTGGTTGTATTTGGTTGACAGCCGGCCCTCCTTCCCACCCAGCCAGTCAGTTATCCCACCATGGACTGTGCTTGCATTGCAGGGAGTGAAAGTTGTCTTTCAAGATGTCAGTCAGTGGTGTCCTGCTGTTGGTTGTTGCACAGTTGCCAGCGGGGCCTTGTGCTCCCCACAGCAGTTGCCAGTGTCAGCCATCTTGTCAGTTGTTTTCCACTCCCTGTGATGTGAGCATGGTTCAGGGTGGTGTTGATGGGACAGTTGTGGGGGTGAGCTATGTCTGTGACTATGACTCCCATCATGCTATTGCCTCCACCCCACTTCCCAGCATTCCCATACTTACTTGCTTTTGTGGGGAGTTCAGTGTGTGTGGGTGTGAGAGCAATGGCAAGATGGCTGACAGTGGTGTCCTGCTGTTGGTTGGTGTGCAGTTCCCAGCATGCCCTTGTGCTCCCCACAACACAGCACCAGTGTCAGACATCTTTGATGGGCCTTTCCACTCTCTGTGGGATGTGCATGCGTGAGTGTGAGCTTGCTGGGCCATGTGGGTGGGGGATGTTGAGCTGTGACTACGACTCCCATCATGCTATTGCCTCCACCCCCTTCCCAGCATGCCCATGCTTCCTTCCCTTTGACTCTGCTTCCCTGTGGGGTTGTGTGCCTGTGCTGACAAGATGGCTGACAGTGTAATCCTGGGGTTAGTTCTGCTACAGGTCCCATGTGTGTCCTTGTGCTTCACTCTGCATGACCCAGTGTTGTGGTTCTTTGTGGGATAGATTATTGGTGTGTGAGGCAATGCATTCTCCCAGGTGAGTTGTGTGGAGTTTGTGTTAAGGGGGAGGTGTGAAAAGCTGCTGGTGACTGTGGTCGGTGCTGTGAGTCCTCCTTCCCACCCAGCCAGATATCCCACCATGGACTGTGCTTGCATTGCAGGGAGTGAAAGTTGTCTTTCAAGATGTCAGTCAGTGGTGTCCTGCTGTTGGTTGTTGCACAGTTGCCAGCGGGGCCTTGTGCTCCCCACAGCAGTGGCCAGTGTCAGCCATCTTGTGAGTCCTTTTCCACTCCCTGTGATGTGAGCATGGTTGTGAGTGGTGTTGATGGGCCAATTGTGAGGCTGAGCAATATCTGTGCCTACTACTCCCATCATGCTATTGCCTCCACCCCCCTTCCCAGCATGCCCATCCTTCCTTCCTTTTGACTCTGCTTCCCTGTGGGGTGGGCTGCCTGTGCTGAATGGATGGCTGGGAGTGTTGTCCTGGCAGTTGTTTGGCTAAAAGTCCCAAGAGTGTCCCTGTGCTTCACACAACATAACCCAGGGTGGTGGTTCTTTGTGGGATCTTGAGTTAGGATGTGAGGCATTGCATTCTCCCAGGTGGGTTATGTGGAGTTTGTGTTGAGGGGGTGTGTGAGGGGAGGTGCTTGTGACTATGGTCAGTGCTGCGAGTCCTCCTTCCCACCCAGCCAGATATCCCACCATGGAACGTGCTTGCATTGCAGGGAGTGGAAGTTGTCTTTCAGGATGTCAGTCAGTGGTGTCCTGCTGTTGGTTGTTGCACAGTTGCCAGCAGGGCCTTGTGCTCCCCACAGCAGTAGCCAGTGTCAGCCATCTTGTGAGTCCTTTTCCACTCCCTGTGATGTGAGCATGGTTGTGAGTGGTGTTGATGGGCCAATTGTGAGGCTGAGCAATATCTGTGCCTACAACTCCCATCATGCTATTGCCTCCACCCCCCTTCCCAGCATGCCCATCCTTCCTTCCTTTTGACTATTGGCTACACTGACTTGCCCAGCATACACAGAATTCCTTTCTTTCAGTGGTCTTCACTGTGTGTTGGTGTTGTAGTGGTGGCTACATGTCTGGATGTGTTTGTTAGTTATATTTGTGCCACTGCCTAGCTGTAGTTGTAGTTGGCTTGGGTTCCGTACGTGTCGGTCGGATTTTGCACGCTTTGCATCGTACTTGGTGGGTCGGGCGCCACAGGTACTGTCGGTCGGAATTAATACCGGCTCCGAGTCGGTCGGTGCTTTTTCCGGCCCAAATCGGTATCGACCCCTAAATGTAATAACTACTAAAAATGTAACAACTATATTAAAAAACATAAACAATAATTATACAAAAAAATCAGCACACATACATTTAAAATATATACTAAAATACAGAAGAATAATTATAAAACAATATTATTAATAATTATATTTTTGTAAACGATATGAATGGTTTTGGTATTTTCAAAATCGATATTTCTTACCTTAAAATCAATATTCTTGACAATGATATTCTTACAGACAATATTTCTATGTCACAATAATTTAGACATGATATTTTGGTATGACACACCAACAATAACAATGTGCAGATTGAGAAAAATAACATTGCAGGTATACTGAAGCCCATGTGTGTGCATATTGACCATATTTATTTTTGATGACTTTACATTATCCCAGTTATAGTTTTTGCAGTGGACTCTAAGATTATGAGCTATAAGGCAACAACCTTTTGCCCACCTTGATTCAAATCTTCTAGCGCAATTAACCATCTAACTAACTTTTTGCTTGGGAATGGAACCAGATACTTGAATTACTTTTTTTAAATTGTCAGCCGTTACCACTGCTTTAGCTAGAAGTGGATTCCTTACTTTTGACCTTCTAAACAATACATGGGCTGAATGCTCATGTTTTTTAAAACTGTATTGCTATTACATATACTGTAATAAAAAGTGGTGAAGTTGGTGAAGTAAATGCAGCAAACTCCAATGAAGTGAAAGACTGTAGGTTTATTCATAGCAGCCTGTCTGAGAGTTATCCCTTGTTGCCATACAGGAACCAATGACTGGGCACGGAACACTCACACTTAAGAACACACAATAAAATGCATGGAAGGAGTGTTTCTACACCATGCCTTAAAGTCATAACATATGTCCTTTCTTTCCATATAAAACAAGAAATAAAGCTAGCAATTTTAATAACAATGTAATCCAACAAAGATGAAGAAGTAACGGAAAACATGCAATATGGGATACAGGGAAGGGGAGCAATAATGATCTGAGTTGACCATAAACCTAATGTTCTAGATACAGATGGCCTACAATGCCTCTCTACACAGCAAACTCATATGCCCTCATTCCCTGTAGCCTCCTGAACCCCTGTGTATAAATAAAGGGAGCGACCCCACTCCCCAAGAGACAGGGTGCCACAAGTAAATAAAAATGAGAACTCTCTTGGGACTACCGAAAGGTTATCTCCAATTGCCTACATTCATACATACACCTCTACCATTAAACCATACAATGATACAAATACACTTTATAATGGACCCAATAGAACAATTATAATATACACAATGATACAAAAACACAATATATGCTATAAAATATATTATATTCATTCAAATACAAAGCAAAATTTTTCCTTTCACCAATCAATTAAAAATACTACAAATTAAAAAATCACAAATACATCGATCAAAAATACCACATATACAATATACAAGAGACAAAAAAGTGAAAATGTGAACAAAATCACAACATCACAACCAGGTCATTCCGAAAAGAATCTGTTTCATAAATCAGTTCAATGTCCATACGTGAATTCCTGTATTGGACAAGAATACGTTCCTTGGATATGACCAAACAAGGGCGTCGACGCGTTTCGGTGGTGTTGAATTAATAAAAACACCTTCCTCAGGACACATTTAATATTTGTCTCTCATTCGATATGAAAACATGGTTTAAAACCTAGTGTAAAAAAACATAAAAACATAAATCTCACAATCCACAATATATTATATGACACAACATATTAAAAAATGCATTGAAAATGATTATCGTAAAATACGATCATTTAGTGAATCAAAGTGTTATAGATAATTGTCTATAGAGTCCATTTCTTCAAGGTTTAACTAACATAAATCACATCATGCAATACTCCCCTTTAAACATACATTCACATTCGTTTATTAACACCCATATTCCTTAGCAAACCTCCTGAACCCCCACATGAGAAACGGAATCATCATCGCTCTCATCAACCCTCACCATTCCACCCCTACCTATTTCAGAACACCTCAACTCATCATAACCCATCAGCATAAAGGCCTCTTGAACTATCTTCATATACTCCTCCTTTCTGATACAAAGCCACTTGTCGTCTGTTCCATTTGGCACCATTCTCCAAAACAATGTGCCACTCATGTACATTCACTTTCAAAGGACCTTGGAATTTAGATAACCCTGACTCTATTCATCCACTTTTGACTTTTACCTTGTCACCAACCCAAATGTCTCCACCCTCCACCTTCTGACGCTTGCGGAACAATCACCCACCTTTTGCTGACACAACCAATTTGATATCATATTTGTCCCAAGTTTTCACCATTCAATAAATTCTAAAGGTGAAAATTTGCCACACTGTTTTCTGTGGTGTGATAAGCCCATACCAATGGTGTTTGATTTTTCACCCATCGAGGTTCCATGTTCTGGGAACTTAGGGCCTCATTACAATGTCGGTCGGAAAGGCTCCGAATGGCATTCGGATTTTCCTAACCTGTGTCGGAACCCATGTTTCCTACCGACTCTGAAACCTTTCCGACCGATTACAATGGAAAGGTAACCGATCGGTCTTTCCGACTCGGTTCCGACAGGCATTCGTTGACTCTGAGTCGGTCAGAGCCAAATCGTACAGGTCTATGGAACGCATTTCCGACCGACGTATTACAATGTTGGAATCTGACAGCCTTTCCGAATCAGTTTGTCCGACACGGAACGGCTATCGAAAACTGACTTTGGGGGCCCATAGCAGGCGCCCCTTCACCCAGAGGTCTCCGGTTGTGGTCCGTGGGGGTACCCATGGGACCCCTCTTTACAACCATGCACATGGGGTGCCTGCGACAGGGTGCAAGGTTTTCCGTGACCACCCCTTTTTTCAATGGGAGCCTGTGTTGTCGGCAATGGCCAAACGGTGTTCAGAAACATCATAATCGGTCAGTTGGACTCACCGAACCCGAGTCGGTCAGAACCGATTCCGACATGGAGTCGGTCGGAATGTTTTCCGAACGACATCGTAATGAGGCCCTAAGTTGTGTAGCATTATCCATTAGGAGTAAAGATAGAAAACCTTCCTCCCTAAACACATCTTCCAAAATAAAAATGGTGGCTCTCATGAATTTAACTACAAACCAATTTGTATGTACATCCACCAAAAGAACAGCAAACTTGAAGTCACACTTCAACCCAGCTAACGGGCAATGAAGTTGAGATAAGCATTACTCCGTGCCTTTCCTGGATCATGAATATAGCCTAGCAAAGATTGGTTATCAACCTTGAAACTTTTCTCACTCTCCTTACAGTCACTGCAAGATTCAATCGATTTTGCAGTTTGATTATCAGCCCCCTGCCACCAAAAGCTTTTTTACTTCCTTCTTTTAGATAAAGCTTGGTCCAGATGTCCTTCATGAAATAGATGAATGATTCTTACCCTTAAGTTCTCAGGAGGAACATAGGGCCTGATTATGATCGCGGTCAGACGAGCGTCTGACTGTCATCCTGTTGGGCCGGGAGCGGCCAACAGTGAGTTGGTGGTCCCGCCATGCAAATTAGGTTCCAACTGCCATGGAGGTGGTCGGAAACATGCCTCTTAGCATTGAGGCTTGTGCTTTGGCCCGAAAAAGGGCTGCAGCACAGGCCTCACTGCTAAGAGGCATGTTCGTGAACATCCCTGCACCGTGTGGCAGGCACCATGTGGTGCCTGCTACACGGTGCAGGGATGTTTGTCCCTCTGGTAACCCATACCAGAGGGCCAGAGGGGAAGTGGGGGCCGCTAGGGGCCCCCAAAGTCACTTTCTGCCTGCCTTTTCATGGCGGGTCAACTGCCATGAAATGGCTGGCAGAAAGGGACATTGTAATCCCTACGGGGTGCCTGAGCAGGCACTGCCACTGTTGTAGGGATTGCAGTCCCTCCATCGCACTGATGGGCTCCTTGAGCCCTTTGGATGCGTGGCAGTCGGTCTCTCCGCCCGTCCTCCATCCGCCCGCCATCATAATGCGGCAGACGGTCATGCACGGTCCGATGGCGGTGGGACCGCCACCAATGGCCTGACAGTGGCGTTCACACTGCCATCTTAATCAGGCCCTTAGTTATCATTCCTCATAATCAAATCCTGACCACACATTGTGTGTTCCTCTAAGATCCTAACAAAAAGTCTCATTGTAGGAGCAACAGCAATTTATCTCCACCCCCTTTAATGATCAAACAGTTGATATCCTTCAAGGCTGCATCTTTGGGCATTCCTCTCTTCCACTCACCAAAAGTGAAGGCTCCACCTCCAAATTGTTCGATGTCCCCCAATAAATCTACACCATCTTCTTGTTCAATCAGCATTATTTCCTCTTTATCAACAGTACATCAATGCAAAGGTAATGTAAAAGACAATCAACATGAGTATTTCGCCAACCAGGAATATATTCCACAACATATCATTATTCCTGTAGGTGAGACACCAGCCTTTCAAGTCTAGCTGATCCCTTGCTATCCCCTACAGGTGTTAACACTTTCACCAACAATTTATGATCTATACAGAGTATAAATCTCAAACCCCTGCTGCTATTGATTTACGCTCTGTAATGGAAAAATTCCATTCGGCATCTGTCAGAGAGCAAGAGGCAAAAATGACAGTTCCTCCAACATCTCTGAGCAATTGTGATAGTGTGGCTCTAATACCTGTGGCACTGGCATCCACAGTCAAGACCATCTTAAGCCATGTGTTAAATAGGCACAAGAATACTTGCACAACAGATTTCCTTCTTAATTTTCTCAAAACATTCCTCTTGTTCTTTCTCCCATTTGAATGCATTCCCCTTATTTTAATAATCCTTCAGTCTTGACAGCAAAAGTATAAATAAACTTGGAATAATAGTCAATGCGATCCATGAAAGATCTAAATTGCTCCTTTTTCTAAGGGGATGGAGACAACTTGGTAGCAATAAATAGATCTTCCTCGGGTCTCTCTCCTTTGGGGGAGAAAGTGTGATCCCTATATTCAATCTGTCGGAATAAAAATTTACACTTGTCTTTTGTCCAAGTTAGACCTGCTTCTGATAATCTATCTAATGTCTGTTTGAGTGCACAGTTGTGCTTGTCCACTGTTTCTTCCAATATACGTATGCCATTTTTAAGGTATATGATATTGGTTAAGCCTTTGAACATTTCAGATATTGTCCACTGGAAGATGGTAGCTACAGATGAGAGTCCAAAAGGTATCCTTGTAAATTGGAATGAGCCTTCCATGGTGAGGAAGGCTGTTAAGTTCTTAGAGTCTTCTTGCAAGCATGTCTGGTGATATGCATTCTTTAAATCCAGTTTTGAGAAAAACTTTCCCCCATTCAACAACAGTACTAGCTCACTGAGATTAGGCAAAGGGAAATTGGCAGTGACTATATTTTGATTCACACTCCTGAGGTCCACACAGAATCTCAAGCAGCCATCTGCCTTTTCAGTTCTGACCACTGGAGACACCAAGTGTGAGACTTCAACTGGCTTAATAATACTTTCTCTCACCATCTCTTCCAACATCCTCTTGATTTCACTCTAATCACAACAGGAACTCTTGTCATTTTATGCTTCACTGAAATGGCACTTGGTTTAACTATAATTTGGCACTGTGTATAAAAGTGGCACCCTCAGAACCTCTCATCAGAACACCCCTGGACCCGTGGAGACTCAGGAGATGGACTGCTCTGCTGTCTGACACCTGAAGGAAGACTCAATCTGCTTGCTTTGAACCCATGACCCCAGAAGTGACCCCCCAAGGGACAGTCGGCAGACCTCCTGTTTAAGCTACAGGAATAGAAAAAGCTTCCAGATGCCTTTCCCTGCAATTGTCTAACTGACCTGCCTGAACCCTGATTCTGACCTCTGCTGGAGTGAGTCCTAACCCCCCAAGTGGTGCCTCCCAGGTCCCAAACCCTTGGATGGTGTAAAAGTGTACTCCTCCAACCATAAACCGTCAAGAACTGGCCTCCAGGTAAAAAACTATCCAACTGTCGATGGGACCTGCCAGGATATAGACCCCGGACTTTGCTGCCTGGAGCTTTTTGTGCTGACAAAAGTTGACCTGCATTTCTCCCCAATGCGAAATTCTGATCGTCAACCTGCTCTTCATGCCAATGACAATCGCACAGGCAACACAACTGGCTCTGACCGAGGCCTGGAACTTCAGCAACCTGCCTTCAATTAGTCCCTCTCTATTTCCAGCCTGCAGCCAAACCTCCGATTACCTCGTCAATGAGTGCTTCTTGCATGAAACTGGACAGTTAGAAGGTAAACTTTCCACTGGGATGGACCTGGTCCCTGTATACAACCTGCTGTTAGACCTGTGAGCCTTAGGGTGGTCTTTCCCCAAACCTTTTGCCTTACTTCATCCATTTGGGCTGCACTTATTTTTGTTGGCCTTAGGACTCTGTGCACTTTACCACTGCTAACTAGTGCTAAAGTGCTTGTGCTCACTCCGCTAAAACATGATTGCATTAGCTTATACCCAGTTGGCATATTTAATTTACTTGTAAGTCCCTTACAGAGTGGTATACCATACAGCTAGGGCCTGTAAATTAATTGCTACCAGTGGGCCTGCATCACTTACTGTGCCACTCACTTAAGTAGCACCTTAAAACATGTCCCGGGACTGCCATTGCAGCCTTAATGCAGTGTTAAACTGACATATCTAATTGGCATTAAAACCCTTTGCCAAGACTTGAACTTCCCTTTTATTACATATAAGTCACACTCAGGTCGGCCCTAGTTAGCTCATAGGGCAAACTGCTGTGTATTTAAAAGGTTGGACATGTACTTTTAAGTTTTAAGGTCCTTGTAGTGAAAAACTCCTAAATTTGTTTTTCACTACTGTGAGGTCTATTCCTCCCAAAGGATAACATTGGTGTTTCTTATGACATTTAATAAGCTGTCATTTCCCAATGGGAGATGGTAGCTATATTATGTTTTGTGTCTTTGGAATTGTGGTGAAAGCCATATTTAATGGTAAAGTTGGGTTATTGATCACAATTTTAAAAATGCTACTTTTAGAAAGATGCCATTTTTCTGTCCTTAGGCCTTTTGTGCCTGTAGCCTGGTCTGGGCCAAATGATTCGGTGTAACTGACAGTTCGACTTTGTGAATTCTTTCCACGCACAATATAGGAATAAAGTATGCCTGAGTGGGCCATCTGACTGCAGGATAATGGGGGGAGGGGGGGTACAGTTCCACCTACACTTCAATATATCTTCTGCTCTGCTTTCACACAAAGGGCCTAAAGACCCTGCATTGTCAGTTCAGCCCGGTTCGAGCCAGGGCAGGGAAGGCAGGAAATTCCATGCACTTCAAAGCCACTGCCTACGAGCTTCTCCCTTCTTCCAGAACCAGGGCACCAGGGTATAAAAAGGGACCTTAGACACCAACTCTTCAGTGCACCTATAGACCTATGGATACTCTGCCAGGAAGAAGGGCTGCTGTGCTGCTGCAAAGACTCCCACTCTGCTGGACTGCTACTCTAAAGGACCGCTGACCTGCTGAATTGCTACCCTGGTTGTTCTGCTGCTCTGCTACTGGGAAAAACAACAGTTGATGGACAAAATGCAGAACAATGTCATACATTCACCCCAGTACAGAAATCTGGGCCTAAATCCATCGTTTTTTTGCTCACCATGCCATTCCAGTTTGAACCCAGCCATATGCAAATCAGTCTTGACCCTGTGCCTCATGGGAACAGTCCAGCCCGAACTGCCAAGCCAGGTCCTCCCTGGACTGGAAACAAGCATCCTAGGACCGGTTTCGGGGTTTCACCCCTCTTCATCCAGGATAGCTTGATTCCAGTGGCAAGGAGAGTACGGGACCCACGTCTGGGCATACCCGTCCCACTCGGGGTGACAAATTCAAAAACAACAGTTGATGGACAAAATGCAGAACAATGTCATACATTCACCCCAGTACAGAGATCTGGGCCTAAATCCATCGTTTTTTTGCTCACCATGCCATTCCAGTTTGAACCCAGCCATATGCAAATCAGTCTTGACCCTGTGCCTCATGGGAACAGTCCAGCCCTAACTGCCAAGCCAGGTCCTCCCTGGACTGGACACAAGCATCCTAGGACAGGTTTCAGGGTTTCACCCCTCTTCAGCCAGGATAGCTTGATTCCAGTGGCATGGAGAGCACGGGACCCACGTCTGGGCATACCCGTCCCACTCGGGGTGACAAATGCAAAAACAACAGTTGATGGACAAAATGCAGAACAATGTCATACATTCACCCCAGTACAGAGATCTGGGCCTAAATCCATCGTTTTTTGCTCACCATGCCATTCCAGTTTGAACCCAGCCATATGCAAATCAGTCTTGACCCTGTGCCTCATGGGAACAGTCCAGCCCGAACTGCCAAGCCAGGTCCTCCCTGGACTGGAAACAAGCATCCTAGGACCGGTTTCGGGGTTTCACCCCTCTTCAGCCAGGATAGCTTGATTCCAGTGGCATGGAGAGCACGGGACCCACGTCTGGGCATACCCGTCCCACTCGGGATGACAAATGCAAAAACAACAGTTGATGGACAAAATGCAGAACAATGTCATACATTCACCCCAGTACAGAGATCTGGGCCTAAATCCATCGTTTTTTTGCTCACCATGCCATTCCAGTTTGAACCCAGCCATATGCAAATCAGTCTTGACCCTGTGCCTCATGGGAACAGTCCAGCCCGAACTGCCAAGCCAGGTCCTCCCTGGACTGGAAACAAGCATCCTAGGACCGGTTTCGGGGTTTCACCCCTCTTCAGCCAGGATAGCTTGATTCCAGTGGCATGGAGAGCACGGGACCCACGTCTGGGCATACCCGTCCCACTCGGGGTGACAAATGCAAAAACAACAGTTGATGGACAAAATGCAGAACAATGTCATACATTCACCCCAGTACAGAGATCTGGGCCTAAATCCATCGTTTTTTGCTCACCATGCCATTCCAGTTTGAACCCAGCCATATGCAAATCAGTCTTGACCCTGTGCCTCATGGGAACAGTCCAGCCCGAACTGCCAAGCCAGGTCCTCCCTGGACTGGAAAGAAGCATCCTAGTACCGGTTTCGGGGTTTCACCCCTCTTCAGCCAGGATAGCTTGATTCCAGTGGCATGGAGAGCACGGGACCCACGTCTGGGCATACCCGTCCCACTCGGGGTGACAAATGCAAAAACAACAGTTGATGGACAAAATGCAGAACAATGTCATACATTCACCCCAGTACAGAGATCTGGGCCTAAATCCATCGTTTTTTGCTCACCATGCCATTCCAGTTTGAACCCAGCCATATGCAAATCAGTCTTGACCCTGTGCCTCATGGGAACAGTCCAGCCCGAACTGCCAAGCCAGGTCCTCCCTGGACTGGAAACAAGCATCCGAGGACCGGTTTCGGGGTTTCACCCCTCTTCAGCCAGGATAGCTTGATTCCAGTGGCATGGAGAGCACGGGACCCACGTCTGGGCATACCCGTCCCACTCGGGGTGACAAATGCAAAAACAACAGTTGATGGACAAAATGCAGAACAATGTCATACATTCACCCCAGTACAGAGATCTGGGCCTAAATCCATCGTTTTTTTGCTCACCATGCCATTCCAGTTTGAACCCAGCCATATGCAAATCAGTCTTGACCCTGTGCCTCATGGGAACAGTCCAGCCCAAACTGCCAAGCCAGGTCCTCCCTGGGCTGGAAACAAGCATCCTAGGACCGGTTTCGGGGTTTCACCCCTCTTCAGCCAGGATAGCTTGATTCCAGTGGCATGGAGAGCACGGGACCCACGTCTGGGCATACCCGTCCCACTCGGGGTGACAAATGCAAAAATAACAGTTGATGGACAAAATGCAGAACAATGTCATACATTCACCCCAGTACAGAGATCTGGGCCTAAATCCATCATTTTTTTGCTCACCATGCCATTCCAGTTTGAACCCAGCCATATGCAAATCAGTCTTGACCCTGTGCCTCATGTGAACAGTCCAGCCCGAACTGCCAAGCCAGGTCCTCCCTGGACTGGAAACAAGCATCCTAGGACCGGTTTCGGGGTTTCACCCCTCTTCAGCCAGGATAGCTTGATTCCAGTGGCATGGAGAGCTCGGTACCCACGTCTGGGCATACCCGTCCCACTCGGGGTGACAAATGCAAAAACAACAGTTGATGGACAAAATGCAGAACAATGTCATACATTCACCCCAGTACAGAGATCTGGGCCTAAATCCATCGTTTTTTGCTCACCATGCCATTCCAGTTTGAACCCAGCCATATGCAAATCAGTCTTGACCCTGTGCCTCATGGGAACAGTCCAGCCCGAACTGCCAAGCCAGGTCCTCCCTGGGCTGGAAACAAGCATCCTAGGACCGGTTTCGGGGTTTCACCCCTCTTCAGCCAGGATAGCTTGATTCCAGTGGCATGGAGAGCACGGGACCCACGTCTGGGCATACCCGTCCCACTCGGGGTGACAAATGCAAAAACAACAGTTGATGGACAAAATGCAGAACAATGTCATACATTCACCCCAGTACAGAGATCTGGGCCTAAATCCATCGTTTTTTGCTCACCATGCCATTCCAGTTTGAACCCAGCCATATGCAAGTCAGTCTTGACCCTGTGCCTCATGGGAACAGTCCAGCCCGAACTGCCAAGCCAGGTCCTCCCTGGACTGGAAACAAGCATCCTAGGACCGGTTTCAGGGTTTCACCCCTCTTCAGCCAGGATAGCTTGATTCCAGTGGCATGGAGAACACGGGACCCACGTCTGGGCATACCCGTCCCACTCGGGGTGACAAATGCAAAAACAACAGTTGATGGACAAAATGCAGAACAATGTCATACATTCACCCCAGTACAGAGATCTGGGCGTAAATCCATCGTTTTTTTGCTCACCATGCCATTCCAGTTTGAACCCAGCCATATCCATCATCCCCTTTGGTATCGCTTTGTTCGCCCTAAGTTGGCAGGGTATGCCCAGACGTGGGTCCCTTGCTCACTTTGCCACTGGATTCAAGCTAGCCTGGCTGATGACGGCTGAATAGCCAGAAACCGGTCCCAGGATGCTTGTTTCCGGTCCAGGGAAGACATGGCTTGGCAGTTCGGGCTGGACTGTTCCCATGAGGCACAGGGTCAGACTGATTTGCATATGGCCATGTCTGAATTGGGGTGGTGGAGTGAGCTAAAGAATGATGATGGATTAAACCCAGATCAGTTGACTGGGGGTGAGTGTTTGATTAGCTCAAACGCTCCGTCCATCATCCCCTTTGGTATCGCTTTGTTCGCCCTAAGTTGGCAGGGTATGCCCAGACGTGGGTCCCTTGCTCACTTTGCCACTGGATTCAAGCTAGCCTGGCTGATGACGGCTGAATAGCCAGAAACCGGTCCCAGGATGCTTGTTTCCGGTCCAGGGAAGACATGGCTGGCAGTTCGGGCTGGACTGTTCCCATGAGGCACTGGGTCAGACTGATATGCATATGGCCATGTCTGAACTGGGGTGGTGGAGTGAGCTAAAGAATGATGATGGATTAAACCCAGATCAGTTGACTGGGGGTGAGTGTTTGATTAGCTCAAACGCTCCGTCCATCATCCCCTTAGGTATCGCTTTGTTCGCCCTAAGTTGGCAGGGTATGCCCAGACGTGGGTCCCTTGCTCACTTTGCCACTGGATTCAAGCTAGCCTGGCTGATGACGGCTGAATAGCCAGAAACCGGTCCCAGGATGCTTGTTTCCGGTCCAGGGAAGACATGGCTTGGCAGTTCGGGCTGGACTGTTCCCATGAGGCACAGGGTCAGACTGATTTGCATATGGCCATGTCTGAACTGGGGTGGTGGAGTGAGCTAAAGAATGATGATGGATTAAACCCAGATCAGTTGACTGGGGGTGAGTGTTTGATTAGCTCAAACGCTCCGTCCATCATCCCCTTTGGTATCGCTTTGTTCGCCCTAAGTTGGCAGGGTATGCCCAGACGTGGGTCCCTTGCTCACTTTGCCACTGGATTCAAGCTAGCCTGGCTGATGACGGCTGAATAGCCAGAAACCGGTCCCAGGATGCTTGTTTCCGGTCCAGGGAAGACATGGCTTGGCAGTTCGGGCTGGACTTTTCCCATGAGGCACAGGGTCAGACTGATTTGCATATGGCCATGTCTGAACTGGGGTGGTGGAGTGAGCTAAAGAATGATGATGGATTAAACCCAGATCAGTTGACTGGGGGTGAGTGTTTGATTAGCTCAAACGCTCCATCCATCATCCCCTTTGGTATCGCTCTGCTACTGGGGACAAAGACTGGATCTTCAACCGCCCCAGGACCTCCAGAGTGACTCACAAGGGCTAGTTTGCTGGTGTCCTGCTCAGAGCCACAGAGACACGACAGACATCCACCATCTTGAATCCACACCTGGACACAGACAGAGTGAGTCCTGACCCTCCAACTGGTGCCCCTCCAGTCCTAGACCCTTGGAACTGGTGCTAAATGTGCTCAGATAGCCAAAATCCAAAAGTGGGGGCTTAGAACATTTTTGGTTAAAAACTGCTCTGAGAACCAGGAGGAGAATGAGACCAACCTGCTCACCTATCCACCTGAGGTGCATCACCGGTTGGTTTGAATTTGTGGCTTCTCCCGCTAGGTTCTTCTCCACAGCAGCAAATCCGTTTCAGGAGTGCTTCAGCAAAGGGATATCCAACCTCATGACACTGTCTTCGGCTACAGCCTTCTGCTTCCTCCTACTGGAGATTTGATAACTAAGTCCAAATGTAAAAATCATCACCACGGCTTCCACCTTAGGCTGTCCAACAATGACGCTCCCTCCTCAGGCACCTCCTGCAGCCTTGCCCCGCTGAACTTTTCCTTCAAGAATTTTTCTAAGCCCGAAGACTAGGCCCAATCCCCTTTTTGTGTCCGAATCATGCACCATTGTGTTCGGCCTTAACTTTCGACTTTGGCCCGATCTTGCATGACTAGATGTCCGCAGTTGGCACTTTGCTATTTTAGGCACTTGTTTTCACTAAAAACTTTAAAAATTCATCACTCTGGTGCTACTGATTGGGTTTTTGTCATTTTGGTGTCAAATAATTTATTAAAATGTACTCTATTTTTCTAAATTGGTTTGGGATTTTTCATGAGTTGTGTTTCACATTCTTACTGTTTATGTGCTGCACAAATACTTTACACATTGCTTCTAAATTAAGCCTGACTGCTTTTTAGTGCCAAGCTACCCAGGATTAAGCAAAGGTTAATTTAGTGACTTTTTTGTGATTCATCTTGCATGGGATTGTGGCTTTTGCTTGACAAGGGCACACACCCCAGGCAACCAACAACCCAATTTCTAATACCCGCGCTCCATCTCGGTCAGCATTAACTTTTGAATGCGACCCAGTCCTGCATGAATAGATAACCGTGTTTGGTCCTTTTTGCTTTTTGGTGCTATTTCTACTGAAATCTTTAAAAATCAAATCTCTTGTTCTAATCATTTGATGTGCATTGTTCTGGTGTCATTTATTTATTAACATTTTCTCTATTATTCTTAGCTGGTTGGGGATTTTTCTTGTATTGCTGTTTGAGTACTGCATAAATACTTTGTACATTGCCTCCAAGTTAAGCCTGACAGCTTTTGTGCCAAACTAACAGAGGGTTAAGCACAGGTTTAATTCGTAACGTTTGTGGTTCATCCTGACAAGGATTATATTTATTACTTAAGTGGAGCTCTCAACCCTCCCAACTAATCAAATCTGTGCTGTAGCCTTTCCTTTGCCTCCTTGTGCACAACAGCTTTCACTTGAGCATTGTGATCAAGTACATCTGGTAGAAATTTAAAAATGTGCTGTCCATCTTTCCCTAATGCACTGAGAAATAGCAATGTGAAGTGAAGAAAGCATGTTGGTTTGTCTGTGTGCTGCGAGTAGTGCAAGTAGGAAACACTCCTCAAGTGGTCAAGGGGACTGGTCTTAAGACCTTTCATTGAACCTCTGTCTTTGTAAGCTTCGCAATTGTCATAGTTTGTCGGTAAGTGATGTATTGTTTAATAGCAGCGTATGATGTTCCCATGCATGTGTAATTAATTGTCCCTATCAGGCTATCATGCTTGCTTCAAAGAGGAGACTAGACCTTGTTAACTTCTACTGAATCCAAGTTGGCAGTCTTCATGTGGATGTGCGGCAATTATATAATCAATCAATCAGGGAATTGTAAGCGCGCTACTCACCCGTGAGGGTCTCAAGGCGCTGAGGGGGGGGTCCGCAGATCTGTTTAGCCGAAGAGCCAGGTCTTGA
This sequence comes from Calotriton arnoldi, assembly GCA_963921515.1. Taxonomy (NCBI): domain Eukaryota; kingdom Metazoa; phylum Chordata; class Amphibia; order Caudata; family Salamandridae; genus Calotriton; species Calotriton arnoldi. The sequence continues at coordinate 725,651 of CAWUFW010004867.1, read as the reverse complement.
GGGTCTTCCTGAAGGTGTTCAGGGAGGGGGCGCGTCTGATGTCTGCCGGTAGCTCGTTCCAGGTCTTGGCTGCAATGTCAGAGAAGGATCTTCCGCCTGTTCTGGCTCTGTGGATGCGCGGGGTTTCGGCCAGTGCGAGGTTGGAAGATCGGAGGTTTCTTTTGGGTACGTGGAAGTTGATTCTGTCGTTGAGATATTTGGGTCCGTTGTTGTGTAGGCATTTGTAGGCGTGAGTGAGGATTTTGAAAGTGACTCTTTTCTCCACTGGGAGCCAGTGGAGACTTCGTAGGTGTTGGCTGATGTGTTTGTGTCGGGGAATGCCGAGGACGAGTCTGGCGGCGGTGTTCTGTATTGTTTGGAGTTTGCGGAGTAGAGACTTGTTAATGCCGGTGTAGAGTGCGTTTCCATAGTCCAGTCTGCTGGTGATGAGTGCGTGGGTGACTGTCTTCCTTGACTCAGGGGGGATCCACTTGAAGGTCTTGCGGAGGATGCGGAGGGTGTTGAAGCAGCTGGAGGTGACGGCGTTGACCTATCGGTTCATGGTGACGATGCCGAGGTTCTTGGCGTGGTCTGAGGGGGTAGGTGGGCTTCCAAGGGTGGTCGGCCACCAGGTGCTGTCCCATGCAGAAGGGGTGGTACCGAGGACGAGGACTTCTGTCTTCTCGGCGTTGAGCTTCAGGCAGCTGTTGGTCATCCAGACTGCGACGTCTTGCATTCCTTTCTGGAAGTTGAGTTTGGCAGTGGTGGGGTCTTTGGTGAGGGAGAGGATGAGCTGGGTGTCGTCGGCGTAGGATACGATGTTGAGGCCGTGTTTTCGGACGATGGCTGCGAGGGAGCCATGTAGATGTTGAAGAGGGTGGGGCTCAGTGATGAACCCTGTGGGACTCCGCAGGTGATTTTCGTGGGGTCGGAGAGGAAAGGTGGGAGTATGATCCTTTGGCTTCTTCCGGTGAGGAATGATCGGATCCAGTCCAGGGCTGTTCCTTGTATGCCTGCGTCATGTAGTCTGGCGACTAGTGTGCGGTGAGAGACGGTGTCGAAGGCCGCTGATAGGTCGAGTAGGATGAGGGCTGCAGAGTGGCCGTGGTCCAGGAGGGTGCGGATGTCGTCTGTGGCGGCGAGTAGGGCAGTCTCTGTGCAGTGGTTGCTTCGGAATTCGGATTGGGACGGGTCGAGGACGGCGTTCTCTTCAATGAATTGTGTCAGTTTCCTGTTGACTGTTTTCTCTGCAACTTTGGCTGCGAAGGGGCGGAGCGAGATGGGCTGATAGTTCTTGAGGTCGGTAGGGTCAGCTGTGGGCTTCTTGAGCAGGGGTCTGACTTCTGTGCGCTTCCAGTCATCTGGGAAGTTGCCTGTTTTGAAGGTGGTGTTGATGGTGTGTTGTAGTTCGGGTGCGATGGCGGCCGCGGCTATGTGGTAGATGTGAGGGGGGCAGGGGTCAGTGGGGGCCCCCGAGTGGATGCTTTTCATGGTCGTGGCGGTGTCTTCGGCAGTGATCGGTGTCCAGTTGGAGATGGTGGGCTGGCTGGTGTTTCTGGGAGCCGGGGGGGGCCATCTGTGGTGCCTGTGGCGCATGTGTGTGTGCGCCTGCTTGGGTACATTTTGACATATATTTGTTCCTGTTGTAATTCAACATCTAGCGTTCGTGAATTTTTTCACAGTTTTTACCAGAATGTGTGCAACTTTGCAATAAATAATTATTATCATTATTATTATATTATTTTAAATGATCCTCAAATGTCATCATGCTCTTTGAGAATAGAACTATCTCACTGGCAGAATATGTTCTTAGTGTAATCTGTGTGTGCATGTTTGCAGAGGCTACCACGAAGAGGTGTGGCGAATCGTGCCTAACATCAAAAAGTCATCACTAAATATTTTCTTTCTTGAGCCTAAATAAAAATCTAAATAAATAGATTTGATTTACAGTGAGAAAGTGACTGAACGTATCTTGTAATACATATACTTCTCTATCCATGTTACTACTAGTTTTACAAGTGGCGCTACATAAAAAAATCTAAATAAATAAGTCTGCACTTAAATTCAAAATTAATTTGTAACAAAATGGTATGTATTTTAATTGTGTTTAATGCAATAAAGGAAATCTGCTTCCACGGGTTATCGAAGACTAGAGCGAGGTGATGGGGTGCCAACAGATGTATTTTTAAAATTCCACGAAGGACTACTCGATTTGGAAAAAGTTGCTGGCATTATTGCATTTATTTTCAGTTCATCTGGGGATATATTTTTCTTTAGTAATATCAAATAGTAAACGAGTATGCCCAGTCCAATTGTGAAGAAATATACACAAATACACACAAAAGTAGTTTGAAAACTAGTTTCACTACTTTTGCCAAATTAAAACAAAGAAGAAAACAGTTTTCTTTCCAATAAAGAAATCCAAAGTGATGTACAAACGAATTTTGTTACATTTGATCATACGTCTTATGCTGACAGATTGCATTGTGCCTTTGCTGCCAAGACGAATCTTTCGTGCATGCCCATTTTGTTTATCTTGTCAAGTAATGTTATGTTGATTGTCTTTGACAAGGTGCCCAGACTCTGTCAAATCACAAGAATGGAAAGAGAAGAATGTTATTATAAATGTAATAATTTGTTGCAAACCTTCCATTTGCCCAACGTTATACGTGGACAGCTATCGAATGAGTTTATTTGACAAACTGAGGCACATTATTTACTGTGAGGTTAGAAATGGCCAATATGCTTTTAACTTGCAATATTTCATTGAATTTGTGATTAAAATTTGCTTTGCCTGTCTCAATACAGTATCATTAAATATGCCACACTATAAAATATTTAGCAACTATGTTTATGCAGTCTGGTGGACATAAACATTTTGGCTCAGTAACTTACAGATCCTGAAGGAATTTATAAAATTGCTTAGGTTGCAAATTTACATTGATTATGCACTTGCGATTCTGTCCTTTTTGCCACATGTTGTTATTCGAAGTGCAATTATGAGGAGCAAATTCAGATGCCTTTTTCTGAAAAGTCTTTTTTATGTTCTGGCTTGACAGTGCAGCTGTCGCCAGACATTTAAGTGAGAATTACCAGGAGAGGGGCTTTGTCTCCGCCCATATGCTGGGAGCCAGATTTGCATGTTTTTATTGGGCACAAGTTGTGTGCTTCCACAAAGAAAAGTGCTTGCTTTCCACATAGCTGTGTTAATTTTGTTTATTTATCCAGCTGCCTAAGCTTGGACTTTCAGGGGCACACACATGACACTGGAATACTATTAAAGTGTCTTAGGTAACTAGATAAGTTATGGTGTTTTTCTCTGGCAGCAGCACAGATGGGAGGAGGGCAGTCATTAACCTATATGGATTTTTGGTCTGGCTTGATAGTACCACTGTTGCCTGACCTTTTAACCTAGACACCTATATTACTCTACAGGTCTTTGCTTCTCCACAAATACATGTCCATTCCCATGGTATTTACTTGTAATGCTCACAATACCATACAACATTCCCTTAAAGCCAGACCTATTGGCATTGCCAATGATTGTTTTGAGATGTATTCGACAGCCTGTATAATTTTGGGAGTTCAATAAGAGTCAAACTCTTATGACTGACAATGCATTTTTGTGATTATTGATTTTTTCTTTTTGGTCTTTATTCCATTGTTGTGGAGAGATCTTTTATGACTTGTGATTGTTCCTCTCCTAAATGCCACCTTATCACTTACATTTGCTTCAAGTTCTTCTTCTATTTAGTGCCATTGCCAAACATCTCATCTTGGCCTTTCAGGTGCTCTGAAGGACAGCAGTGTGCAAGCTGGGAAAGGATGCCCCTGTCTTGAATTTTCCAAAAGAAAGGATAAAATAGGGAAAGTGTTGCCTACTATTAACAGTTGAGCTTCACCATAGGGAAAACACCACCACGCCTTTAGAATGAAAACAATCAATGTGTTGCTTGACACTGAAGGGACACAATACTATTGATGTTTAGTATATTCAAATTTGTCAATTGAGCACCAAGTCTTGAGAGCTACAATGCACACTTATTGTGATTTAGCATGTATTGCTTAGGTTTTTAGATTTGCAAACCATGACAAGTGCTTTTGGAGTTTTTAGGGTGCATCCAGTCTTTCTACAGGGGTAGGCTTGCAACTAGTCCTGTACAGTCATACCTGGGGTGGTGTAAGTCTACACAGCATCAAACTCGAGTCTTTTCACTTTTATGCCACTGCTGCATTTTTAGCACCAAAAATGCAGCAGTGGAATAAAAGTGAAAAGACTCGAGTTCGATGCTGTGTAGACTTACACCACCCAGGGCCGTTTCTAGGTGTTTTGCCACCCTAGGCGAGAATTGAAAAATGCCACCCCACTCTCTCCCCCTGTCATCCAGGTGTTGGGGAATAGAGGCCTGCTTTGGTGCCTCTCTATCTAGTCTGGACTGTCAAATCTGTATTAAAGTAAGTCATCTGTGTCAATTGTTGCAGCTATGTAAGTGTTATTGTCCTGTTCTGAGGGTATTAACTTAGTTATGCTATCATGGGCTTGAGTTGGGAGAACAGTAGGGCTACTGGCCTCTACCACCTCCAATCACACCCAACACAGGCAGATACACAGACCCACGCAGAATCAAACCAACCCATAGAATGCTGCTTTATGGGGCGAGAAGGACTGGGCCGACTATAGAGGGATTCTAATAGAACCCTGCACGCCCAAGACGTGGCTCATTGACAGAGTTGCGTTCCTATGAGCTCGTCTCAGGTTGAGTTTTGGGAGAGGGATGCCCTATATCTTCGTTTCACAGTGGCCCCTTGGTTTGCTGTGGCCAATGGAAATAAGTTTTCTGACCTATGGGACATGTGTAAGCCGCTACAGGTGGATGTGTGGGTGGCATTGCCAATGTGTTTTTATCTCTTGTAAGCTGTACCCTAGGCTTGGCTTTTGTTTTGCTTTGTTCCATGCAAAATCTAATAAAAAGTTGTTATAATAAAAACGGAGGGTTCTGAACACAAGCATCAGGAGGGTGTCTGAACACCCAATGCCATTACTAAGGTTCACAGATATCCACAGCACGTCAGAACCACGCTATTCTTAAAGCTGTGGGCCACAGACACCAGAAGCAGGCGGAATCAGAGACTGCCATTACTACTGAGGGCTCCGAGCACAGGAATCAGGCTCCATGAAGTTAAAGAATAAGTTCATCTGAGCTCCCACTGCCATTAATTCTAAGGGGTTCCAGACACCGCCAGCATGCCAGAACCACGCTATTCTTAAAGCTGAGGGCCTCAGACACTGGCAGTAGGACAGAATCCCCCCGTCATTTAATCTGAAGATCCCAGACACAGGCAGGAGTCCAAAATCTCACTGCCATTAAAAATGAATATTACATAGGGGGATTATCCCTAGCACTCGGCCCCTCGTCTCCATGTCCCCTTCCTTTCCCCAGTCAGGTCTGCATCCCCCCTCACCCTACACCACCCTTCTCTCTCTCTCCCTGTCTCTCAGCGAGCTGCTCCTCTCTCCCATTCATCTCCGTCCTCCACCGCCCCCCCCACGCTCAATTCAATATAATACGACCATTTCCCCGCTCCCTCCTCCTTTCCTGTTCAGCTCTGCCCCTCGTGCCTTCCCCTCCCCTGTCCATCAATCCTCGCCGCCTTCGCCCTCCTCCCTGTTCTCCCTCGTCAGTCTCCCCATCTCTCATCGCTTTCGTTCCCGGAGATCACACTTTCTCCATGTCAAGTGTGAGGGGCGGGAGCAAACTACATGTCCCAGGATGCAAAGCCAGGATCCCCCGCTGAAGACGTCGGACCGCACACCCCGGCACCTGCTCGGTCCATTTCTACACGGGCCTCTTTGGATGGCTCTTGGTCCTGCAATGTACAGGGCCAAGCTCGAGACAGGATGACCCCCGATATGAGGCACACTAACTGGAGATCTGTGACTTTAGAGCTGTGCTGTGTGCAGAGGAGATGCAACTGTCAGGAGCTGTCTATAGATGAGATGCACCAGACTGTCTAGGCTCGAGCTCTGCATGGAATACTTCTAAGACTGTTTCTAGAGCTGTATAGAGATGAGATGTAGGATTCTTTAGAGCTGTACATGCAACATTCCGTAACTGTCTCTAGCAATGTATACAGATGTGACGTGACTGTCAGGAACTGTCTCTAGATGAGATGCCAGACTGTCTAGAGCTCTGTGTGGAGTAAGACTGTTTCTAGAGCTGTATGCGGATGAGATGGTAGATTGTTTAGAGCTGTCGATGCAATTTTGCGCGACTGCCTTTAGAGATGTATACAGAAAAGATGTAGGATTGACTAGAGCTCTTAGTAAAAGATTTGTGAGGGTTTCTAGAGCTGCATACAGATTAGATGCAATAATCTCTCTAGCGCTGTCTATACAGAGATCAGATGTCACTGTCTAGAGCTCTAAATGGAATAATTGTTGGACTGTTTCCAGTGCTGTTTACAGATGGTGTGAAAGCATAACAATTATGATTCTGAAAAAAACCGACGAGATGCGCTAAATGCGTTTTGCCGATGGTAGCCGCCACATTTCACTCTAATCACAGTCTCTCCGGTACGCTGTATTCTAACGAGTACAGCACAAATAAAAGGGGTATATTTATTTAACAAACGTTCACGCACGCATGTTTTTTGCCGCCCTCCCCCTTTTGCCACCCTAGGCGGCCGCCTAGTCTTGCCTAATGGTAGAAACGGCCCTGACACCACCGCAGGTATGACTGTAAAGGACTAGTTGCAAGCCTACCCCTGTAGAAAGACTGGATGCACCCTAAAAAGCTTAATACGGCTATTTCCTTTAGCCATATTTGCTCTATCTTTAGTGGCCAGAACACCTGCACTTGGAGGTTGGCCATCAATCTCACAGTTAAAATACCAATACATCTAGTCTAAAAAATGTCTAGAATTCGCACACAACATGAACAAACATGAAGTTTCCACAGTTATGTAGACACATACCCAGACCTCACATCAAAAAATACATATTGACATTCATGTAGATCGAAACCATCCTTGAAGAATTACTCACACTAAGGGGCATATTATCAAGGGCTCTATCGCCGCTTTAGCGGGACTTTTTCCCGCTAAAGCGGCAATAATTCTAACGCCCTATTAGCAAGCTGTCACTAACTGCTGTTACCGACAGCTTCTAGGCGATAGCGACCGGGTTGGGTGCCGCTTTGCATGCCAGCGATATTTATCGCTAATGGCATGCAAAGTAGGCGTTCCCAACCTAAAAGCGACTGGAAACAGTCGCTAAGCTCGCTATCGCCTATTAGCGAGGCAGGGGAGGTGATTAACGAACCAGCGCTAAACTCGTTTAGCGCTGGTTTGTTAACGCCTGGTCCAGACCTGACTTAGCCATGTAATCCAATGGGAGGTGGATTACATGGCTAAATCCACCTCGCCCTATCACCTAGCTAACACTGGTCACAGTGTGAATATCGCTTGTTTTCAAGCGATATTCACACTGTTCTCCAGGGTTTCTATCGCTTAGGAGATAAGCGTTGCTGATAGCACGCTATCTCCGCGATAGAAATCTGCGATAGCCGGCGATAATTATCCAAGCGCTAACTGCGCTTAGCGATAATTATCGCCGGTTATTGCTAATAGGCCCCTATATTTCACACAGAACATTAGATATTTAAAAGTGAACCCAGGAAAGTTCATAATTAACATCAGGGATGTAAGTTGCATTTGCAATAAAGCAAGATTTAAGTATTTATAGAAAATTAAGTAGCACAACAAATAATATTTATATTTGTAAAAATGTTCTTAACGATGACTGTTGCCTGACCAGTAATTATCTATTAGAGAATTTCACACCTCTAAGAAGAACATTTTGCACTTCCCTTGCGGAGGCCCTATCATCAAGGAGGTATGTGGCATCTATGATTTCTGGAATAGTGAGGGTGATTCCTTACTCAAGCAATATTAACATTCACATTTCTGTTAAAATAAATGTGAGCTTCTGAACAATGGAATAATTGAAATGGAGTTACTTGACAATTCACTGTAGCTCAAATAACGCACATATCAACTAAATGCCTACTCATCAGGATATAGCATTTTTAATACAGATTATTAGTTATTGCAATTTTTTTGTTTATAATAATAAAGGTGTGTGTGCATGTGTGTGTGTATATAGGTCAACTTTCTATGAATGGGAAACAGCGATGCCACAGTGTTCATGTAATCTGTGGCTGAGGTCACATACTGACCAAAGAGAAGATTCTACAATGGAAAATAAGTTTCTATAAAGGTAAACTTGGCTTGGGTTGCTTGGCCCGAAAAAAGCTCAAACGAAATATAGTATGTGTTGCAAGTAAAGTTCAAACAAATAATGTAGTGGATCAATTAAAGACCTTATATGTTCTGACTAATATCACATATAAACCAAACATTTGGATAAGAAAAAGGATTGGGAAATGAAAAAAAATTAGAAAGGGGGTTGAAAAATAAAATGTCTTATTGAAAAGAATGCAAGAAAGCATTACATTGAACCCTATAGTAAATAAACAAATGTGTCCAATAGACCTGTTCCTAACCACCCACAGTGACCTACTTGTAATTTCTGACAGTCAGACTGAACTTGGGTATTGGTCAAGATTTATCTATATTTTCACTCAGTATTACTTTTGGAGCAAGAAAATGTCAAGTCAAACCAACCTGGTAGGTGTAATGAGGGAAAGCTCCAAGAAGGGCAGATACTTAGGCCCTTGGTTAATATAATTTGTCTGGTAGATAAATCCTAGGTGCAGGTCAAGGGGATCAAATATATTTAATATGAAACTTTCATGGTGGTATAAAATGTGAAAGTTGGCCCAGATTTTAAAGAAACTTATACTATTTGTGGATTAACAAGGTCCATGTGAAGAAGGTTGTAGATTGCATCTTGTAAGGATTTTTTTTTTAATTTGAAGTTTTGCACATTGGGTACATTGGAAATAACAACACTGTTAATTTTCGCTGATTACTATAATTGGTACATTTTTAAAAGAATTAACTTTGTATACTTAATCAAATTTTAAACTAAATCACATCATTTTAACGTAATGCTTATTCATTTGATGGTTAGAGACACAGCATATGTTATGTTATTTAAATTTATTACACGCTCGAATCACCCGCGAAGGGGTATCTCGGCGCGAGACCAGGACGACAGATAGAAGAAGCTATCCTTAAAATAGATGCGTCTTGAGAGCTTTTCTAAAATGGAAGTGATTTTCACAGGTGTGTAATTGCAGTGGCAGTTTATTCCAATGATGTGGGCCAGAAAGGAGAACGATCTGCAACCTGATCTGGCCTTTCTGAACCTGAGGACCTTGAGCCACACCTTGTCGCATGAACTTAAGAGTCTCGAAGGAGTGTAAGGGGAAAGCTTTGAGGATAGATATGTAGGCCCTTTTCTATGTAGTGCCTTGTGAGTTAAATAGCAAATCTTGAAAGTAATTCTGTTTCTCACCAATAACCAGTGCAGGGACTGAAGAAGAGGGGCTGTTGCCGTACTGGGGGAGGTTACAAACAAGACGTGCAGCGGTGTTCTGTACTACCTGAAGCTTAGAGAGCAACTTCTCATTTATGGAAGCCAAAAGCAAATTGCCATACACCAGACAGCTGCTAACCAGAGCCTGGACTAGTCTTTTCCTTGTGGAGAGTGGTAATAGAGGAAAGACTCTTCTCAGCATATGCAACATGTAAAAACATGAACCTGTAATAGCATAGGTTTGTTTTTTCATAGTAAGAGATTGGTCCAGGCGGAGTCCCAGATTTTTTACTACTAATTTGGGTACAAGGGCCGTACCCAGTTCTGATGGCCACCAGTCAGGTGACCAAGAAGTAAGGCCTTTCCGAATAGCATAATCTCCGTTTTTGCGGTGTTAAGCTGGAGTCTGTTTTCAGACATCCAGGTTGCAATGGCTTTCATCCCAGCAGAAAAAGATTCTTTGGATTTGGTCACAATTTTCTCAAAGAAGAAGAGCAGCTTTATACCATCCACATATCATATAATCTCAATATATGCATATGGCTGTCTGGTCAACTCAGAATGCTATGGGGCAGGAGGGAGACTATATAGGTTTGGGTGACAGAATTGTCACACACATAATATGTATTACAGTGCAAAGAGTCCTAATCAAAAGTCTTCAATAATAGCTGTAACATGATAATAATCATATAGCCAGTGAGGTCAAGGTATTTGGTTGAGTAATCCACCAGCAGATCACAAATATGAAAAGCATTTTTGGTGGTGTACCTTGAGTTGAAAAGTATTCTAGAGACATGTTCAGCAAAAGCAGATGAAGGCTAGAATCCCTTGAGACACTGATGCACTCAAGTACTGGAGGAACGCCTAGGGAGCCGCAGAAAGTAACCCTGACCATGTGGCTCTCCGTAACCACCACCAAAATCACTGCTACCATGAAGGTCATCCACTAGGGTCCCGTAGTGGCTGACCTCCTATGCTGACAACACACAACTCATACTCTCCCTCTCAGACAAGAACCCCAACACAAGAAACAAGTTCACCACCTGCATAACTGAAGTAACTAACTGGATGAAAGTCAACTGTCTCAAGCTTAACACTGACAAGACAGAAATAGTGATCTTCAGCAGGAATACTTCACCATGGGACTCCAATTGGTGGCCAGCCAAACAGAGACCCACTCCCATCACCCACTCCAGGAAACTCAGAAAATCATCAACAACAAACTGGACATGACCACAAAAATCAACACGGCCACTTCATCCTGATTGTGCTCAGGAAGATCTCGAAATACCTCCCAAGCAACACTAGATAAACTGCCACTCATGCCCCAGTCATCAGCAAGTTTTACTAGCAGAACACCCTCTATGGTAGGATCACCAAGCAACTCCATAGAAGACTGTAAACCATCCAGAACTGGCCATCCAGACTCATTCTCAACCTCCCAAACAGAAGTCACTTGACTTCACACCTCAGGGAGCTCCACTGTCTCGCTATACACAAACGCATTCATTTCTTTCTCCTCACACACACATTCAAGGCACTGCACAACTTACGTCCCACTTAGCTGAACAGTCGCATCTCTTTCCATCAACCACCCAGATACCTCCGCTCCACAGAACTTCTATTCACACACAACCCACTCAAAACAAAACCAGGTCAGGAGGACAGGTCTTCTCTTACATTGCTCCTAAAATATGGAATGGCCTCCCACTTCACAATGGAGCCACCTCTTTTCTTCTTGAATTCTGCAAGAAGCTGAAGACCTGCCTTTTCAATTAACCAACTTACCATAGGAAGGCACCACACCATCTCATTGCCAGTGTACCCTTGTGGGTAAAAGTGCACTTTACAAATACACGTAATGTAGCATAAAAGGGGCCTGTTGTATGAAGTCAACTAGGTTGAGGTGAACAAGAGTCTTACCTGCTCCCTGATGGCAACATCTTGACAGATCTACCTAATGCCTGGGTAGATTTAATAATTAATTAGCATGAAGAAATAAGTTGGACGAATTGATTTATGAAGTTGACTTATAACAGTCACATGGTCATAATATGCAAAGCCCACTTCTTTAATTCTGAAAGTTGATCATTTTTTAGAAGAATACTTATGCAGTCAAATGCAGCCATGTTTTGTTTCTTTAAATCAACATATTACCATTCTTATCGATTTTGGCTGTGCTCAGAGTGGAAACGTCCCAGGTTGAGAGAGATATTGTAGAGAAGACATTGTCAGTATTAGTAGAGACTTTCACAGCAAGTATACTATACACAGTTTTAGAATTTAATTTTAAAAAATGTAGGATTTGAACTCTTTCTATTTTTTTGATATTGCTAATATACACAGTTTTAGAATTTAATTTAAAAAATGTAGGTTTTGAACTTCTTTCTATTTCTTTGATATTGCTGAGATATGATAGATGATCTCCTAGCTTGATGCCATGTGCCAGGATATGGGGAAAGAATGTGAGATTCCTGTAGGTAGTTCAGGCAGAGGGATTGCTGGTGTCAGGTCAGGGTAAGGGAAAAATAAGTAGCAAGATATTAGATATGGCCCCAGAGTGGAGAATTAATCCATTGTTATCTATTTTACCTTAACTAGAATGAGTAAACAGTAGAATAGAGAAAGTAGAGCTATCATATTCAAACATAGCTTTTGAGAACCTTGCCATCTATGTCTCTCATGAGACTACAAGTAGGAAAGTAGTGTATTAATGAGCATGGAAGACAGCATACCACAAGATTTCAATGTTTGTACTAAGAGCATATCAGAGAAAATATTTAAGATAGCATATCACAATTGCAGGCTATTCTTAGTAGAGTTCCCATATGAATGCAAAAACATTTTTTTTTAAACTTTATTTAAACTTGTTGAGCACACGAATACCCTGAGGTGTCTTGGTGCTGAACCTCAAAGCACATCACAAATAGATCAGAGGCCTAGATCTGAAAAAGCCAGGTTTAAGGCCCTTCCTAAAAGAAAATTAGGAATATGAGGATTTAATATGCAAAGGAAGAGTGTTCCAGAGTTTTGCTGTTCCATAGTGTAAGAAACTGGCTCTATATATACTGCACCAAAGTGAGGTACAGTGTGTATAGAGTCCAAGGGTCTCCAGAGGTTTGGCAGAGGTTAAAGTTAGATAGAACCTTACTCTCTAAAGTGGTAGCTTGGTCGAGCAGTAAGGCAGTATCAGAGGACAGTGTAAAGCATTTGATGGACACACTCAGTCAGCAAATGAATCCACACACTCAAGAACTGAACTCTATGCCAATTGTTTTGTATAAAAAAATATACAGTTGTTTTATTTTTAGAACCAAGCAAGCCTGGCACAGGTAAGCATAAAAATACTTTTCAGTAGTAAATTACTTATATGAACACAGTTAAAAATTGCAGTGCAACTTGTACTGGTTTTGGTTACAGTTTTAAGTAAGCAGTTTGCAACACATTGCAGGTATAGTACATTCAATTGAATGGGCTTTTTAAGTAAAATGCAGTTAATTACTTTTCAGATTACTTTTGCTAACACAGGACTGGATCCTAGATTCAGCCCTGGGACATTTCCTGAAAACAGGTGAGTAAATGCGTTTTGGTTAAAGGTACGATTTTTAAAGAATATTATTGCATTTCAAAAGTTGCCACTTAGAAACTTTTTCACATAGAATCACCAATGATATCCTATGGGAGGAAATTCACTTAGCAGGTAAGTTAGGTTATCGATACTTTTTCTTACTCAGTGCTGGATCCTGGATTCAGCACTGGGACATTTCCTGAAAACAGTTGAGAAAATGCGTTTTTGTTATTCGGCTGATTTTTAAGGAATATTTGTAGTTTTCAAAAGTCGACACAGAAACTTTTCGGGAGAAAAAGTGTCAATGTTATCCTATGAGGAAAAATGAGTTATCGCTTTGGAGGTAAGTAATCGGTCTTTTGAGTTAGGGTTCTGGGGTTAGACTCAGGGGTCTCCCAGGGTCAGTGATGCACTGTTGTTGCACCCTCATCGGCACTAGGGCGGCCGGGTGCAGAGTGCTGAGGCCCAATGTTATCCTATGGAGGATAAGGGGACTCCGGTTGGTGGCTGCTGGCAAGCAGGCCACGGGGTTGTGGGAGCAAAGCTCCTAGGGTTAAGCTCAGGGCACGTTGGGGACCAAGTTAGCACCAAAGGGGCACCCTCAGCGGCACTAGGGCGGCCGGGTGCAGGGTGCTGTTTTGAGGTCGTGTGCCCTGTTGATTTCAATGGAGATTCTCCGGGACAAAGAAACACTGCAAGGTCGGGGACGAGGATCTTCCAGGAGCTACCACCACTTCAAGGGGTAAGTTGGGATGTAGAGGGTTAGTTAGGCACCGTTGGTTTGGGCACACAAGGCCGTGGGGCGTTGGGTGCAGGGGTGCCTTGGGACGTCGGATTTTCTTACCCGCTCTGGTCGCGGTAGGGGGGTCCTCTGGATTGAGGCTGCAGGCGTCGTCAGGAGGCTTGAGGCAGGTCAGGGGTCGCCGGATCTCGGGTCAGGATCGCCGGGGGGACCTCCTCTGGGTATTTGCCCACTCGAACTCGGGCCGGATTCGGCGGGTGCAGAGTGTGCGGGATTCGCAGTTCCTGGCTGGCACCAGAAGCTGCAGTTCAAACACGTCCGGTGTTCACGGGAGAAACAGCTTGGAAAGTGAAGGCAGGCAGGTCCTCTGGGGTTTTTGAGGTTGCTGGCTGCTGGACATGCCAGGGTTTTGCAGGAGCAGGTTCGAGGGGAGACAGGCCTGTAGGGCTGGTGCTAAGTCAGTGGGCGTCGTCCTCTTGTTAGCTCTGCACGGCTTCTCGTCCTTCTTCTTCTTCTTCCTTTTCTTGTTGTTGCTGGATCTGAGGAAGGAAGGTTCAGGGTGCCCCTAAATACTAAATTTAGGGGCGTTACAGGTAGGTAAAGGGCAGGGACCAATGGGTCCCTTCCCTGGGGTGGGTACACCCCCTATTCTGCCACTCTCCAGTGGGAGGGGGGCAGGAGCCTGTCCCTGGTTGGCTGGGTCCCCCATCCTCAAGATGGTGGGGACTCGAGGTTGTGCTTCACCTCACCTCCCCCACCTTAGGGGTGGAGTTGGCAGAGGTGGGCACACCTCTCTTCCTCACTTTGTTTTTCCCGCCGGGTCTCCCGTCCAAAGTGGGGGGTAGAACCAGTGGGGACCAGTTGCTAAGTACAGCAAGTGGTCTGGAGAGGCTCACAAAGGCGGTATGCCTTTGAAGCTTCTCCTTCGTGAACCCTGCCCATCCTGGGGGAGGAGGCTTGGCACCTCGTCCCAGGATGTGCATTGTTTCAGGCCCCCGAGAGCGGCAAGCTCTCGACCCAGGGGTCCAGAAACATGTCTGGTGGTGGCAGCCTCGGCAGCCACTCAGTCAGGTCACTGGGAGTTGGTCGAGTTTCAGGGGGCATCTCTAAGATGCCCTCTGTCGTGCATTTTACATTAAATCCCACACTGGCATCAGTGTGGGTTTAACGTGCTGAGAAGTTTGATACCAAACTTCTCAGTCTTCAGTGCAGCCATTATGGTGCTGTGGAGTTCGTGATGACAAGCTCCCAGCACCATATACTCTTAATGGCAGCACTGCACTTACAGTGCCCAGGAATGCACCTGTACCCTCACCACTGGCATAGGGCACCCAGTTAGAGGGGTGACTGATGGATGCCAGGGCAGTGGTTTGTGGGCATGGCACACAGGGGTGTGTGCCATGTCGTCTCTTCACTTTGTTCTGCACCAAGACACGCAGCCTGCAAAGGCAGTGTGTGTGTGTCAGGGTACAGGGCCTCCAAGGGTGGCACCATACGTGCTGCAGCCCTTGGGGACCTTCTCTGGTCACAGTGCCCTGGGTACCTGTGGTACCATTTACCAGGGGCCTACCTGTGGCAAGAGATGCCAATTGGGTTTAGGCTTCAATGCAGTTTTAGGGAAGGAACACAGGCCCTGGGTACCTGATTGGCAGGAGCCCAGGGCACACTCAGTCAAAGCACATCAGCAATTCAGCAAAAGTGGGGGCATACCCTGCAAGAAAGAGGGCACTTTCTCACACATAGCTCAGGCTACGACCACCCCAGTTGATTTTACGAAATCTGGGAGCAATCATATACTTAGCTTCGGTGGACCAAAGCAGTCTGCTGTGATGATCCCACTTGAAAAGGTTTTTAAGAAAAGCGGGTCCTGTATTGTTTAAAGTTTTATAGGCCAAACATTAGGCCTTGAACTTAATACGGCTTACCACTGGAAGCCAGTGCAGTTTCCGAATTTCTTTGGAAACTGATTGATATTTGGGCAGATCCAGTAAGACTCTTGCAGCTGCATTTTGTATCATCTGTAACTTTTTTTGATGTTGACTTTGAATATTTAAGTACAAGCTGTTAGAGTAATCTAATTTAGATAACACAAGTGCAGTTACAACAGTCCTGAAGTCTGAAGATCAATGTTTACAGAAAACATTTCTCCAAAAATTATGTTTTGTGATGAACTGTTGAACAGAATAATTGAAATTTTAAGATTAAATTTATATTGGCAATGCAAGCACTTACAAGTCTCCTCAGATTATCTGGTTTCTTCTGTTTCGTTTCCTACTTTAAAGTGCTCTCTACATTTTTGTTTATGCATTATGAGCATCAAAGTAAAAACTTCACTTATTTTCAAAACACCTCCAGATTTATGAGTGTTTGCATTCCTACACAAGACAAAGGCTCAAATGCAATGAATCATTACAAGGACATGTGCAACAAATAGGAACGTTCCTGAACCTAGTACAATCGTACTGAAAAGATTTTTGTGAAGACTGAAATTCTTTCCACCTAAGCACCAATGAAAACATTACTTGCCATAACAATGATTTGGGACAGAAGCTAAACTCCACATCAAAAGCATGATGTTAACAGCTCAGCTAATTGCAAGGCATTATTTCCACATGTAATACTCTTTGGCCCTTCTTGCACTTCCAAAAATATTTTATGTCAACAATGTAATTGGGAGTCATAAAGCCAAACTAAGAAGACTTGTTAAAATACAGTGAAAATGTTATTCATAATACATTAAATATTAGCAGTGACAAACTGTTCAGCAAACATTGTTTGAGTTACTGAAAATAGTTTTTCCACAGACTGATTTTTATGCTGCAGCATGTATGGTTGATGCGATGTGGGTCTCAGAGTATTGGAAAAAAGATCCTTAGTTCAACATTATTTAAAACTGCCCATTAATTGACTATTTAGTGCATGCTATTTGACTGTGATTTTAGAAATTCACATAGGGATAAGAGTCCACATTGTGGGTGTTGATGCCATTTTTTTTTTTTGTGTTCAGAATATTCTATTGAATTTTTAGTTAACAGATAGACAATACAAAAAATAGTACAATAAAAGTACCTAATAATAATATATGACAATTATCAACACCATTAAATTATAACAGGTAAAATATAATATAATATATTATTATATTAATACAGAAAATTATAAAGGGAGGGAAAAAGAACAATTATACATATGATATTAATAATCATTAAAAATAGAACTACTATTAAATAGAAACTATGCAAAAATATCAATGAATATGTAACTTATAGAAAAAATACATTTTAAGAAGATAAATAGATATCAATAGGTTTCCAGAATAAGTGAAAAGAATTACAATTATGAATAACACGATTCAAGGATAAATGGGCTCCTCTTCTAGTAAAAATAACCCATGACCACCACACATGAACAGATAATAATGAAAAGTCTTTCCAACATGAGGTAATGGATTTTAAAGCTGCTGATAACAGGAAATTAAAAAGTTTACCTTCTAAGTCAATTAATTTATGAGAAAGAACGACAGATTTACAAATTAGCAAGTTAAATGATAAATCATCATGAATATTAAGTATTTTTTTTATAACATCCCAAACTTCAGTCCAAAATTTAAAAATAGAAGGACATTCAAAAAGCATATGTTTTAACGAACCAGTATGTAAATTACAATGCCAACATTTTGAAGTCGGGAATAGTTTAGCTTGAAACAATCTCAGTGGAGACCATAGGCAATTATATAAAATATATGAGTTTGTTTGATTAAGCGAAACAGGAAACCATCCTGAAATACTATTAAGCCAAATAGTTTTCCATGTTTCATAAGGTAAAGATAAAGAAAGCTCATTATTCCAAAATGTCAAAAGCATATTAATATTGTCACCCTTAAACGTTGTCATCTTTTTATACAATATTGAGACACCATGAGGCAAAGTAGAAAGAGTTTGAATATAAATTGATAAATCTGACTGAGCATTAGAAGGTATAAAATGAGGAAATGAATCTAAAATAGAAGTGCATAAAAATTCATATTTAAATAAATCAGAGGAAGGTAAATTAAATTTCTCCTTTAGAACATCAAAAGAGATAAAAGCATTGTTATAATAAATATCTTTGATGCAAAAAATACCAGCCTTAATCCATGAGTGACAAAATCTAACATTTTTTGTAAGTTTTATATTAGAATTATACCATAACGACATATCTTCAGCAATGGACATGGGTGATTGAAAAATTAAATCGAAATCATGTAATATTAACTTAGGGGATTTCAAAATAACAGATTTATAAAAAAATATAGATTTATTGGACATAGTTAACAAAGAAGGTAAAGGAAACGGTTTTATTAAACTCTTTTCTATAGATAGCCATGTAGGGGGATTATTCAAATGAGAGTGATTAAACCACAGAGAACTTTGTTTTAATATAAAAGCTTTGTGATAACACAAGAAATCTGGTACACCAAAACCTCCATTACCTTTAGGCAATTTTAATTTTTTATAACTAATACGAGGTGCCTTATTGCTCCAAAGAAATTTAGTAAGAAGCCGATCTATATCTTTCTAAAACTTCATAGGAAATTGGCTAGGAATCATGGCTAAAGAGTAACAAATTTTGGGTGCTATAGTCATTTTTATGGAATCCATTTTCCCCCACCACGAAAGATGAAGTGAAGACCACTTAGATATTTTATCCTTAATGTAACTTAAAATAGACTCACAATTTAATGATATCGTAGTTTTCATAGAAGATGAAAACAAAATGCCTAAGTATTTACATTTTTCTCTTTGCCAGATTATATCCTGCAAGGGCAACATATCTGAGGTGCAATGAATATTTATAGGAAAAAATTCTGTTTTATTAGTGTTTAACTTATAACCAGAAAGTATGGAATAAGATGAAATAATATCAAATAAAGGAGGAAGTGAGGAGATAGGATTACTAATAAATAAAAGTATATCATCTGCATATGCTAACGTTTTAACATTAACCTCCTTAATATTAATACCAGTATTATCATTACAATTCCTAATTGAAATAAGCAAAGGTTCAATTACAAGAAGAAATAAGAGCGGGGAGAGGGGACAACCCTGCTGGTACCTCTGAAAAGAGAAAATTGGTTAGAAGTTTGGTCATTAATAAATAAACGAGCTGTAGGAGTAGAATAAAGCGCAGAAATCATACGAATAAATATATCACCAAAATTAACTGCAAATAAAGTACGAGATAAAAATTGCCAATGTACTTTATCGAAGGCCTTTTCAGCATTCAATGCTAACACTCCTGCTGATAAAGCTAAATTGGACCCTTGTTCAATAACATGCAGTAATGTTCTTGTATTATTTGCAGAATATCTATTTCTCATAAACCCTGATTGATCTGGATGAATAATAGAGTCTAAAACAGAGGTTAACTTAGTTGCAAGTACTTTAGCATAGAGCTTACAATCTTGATTTAATAAGGAAATAGGACGGTAATTGGAAACAAGTTAAGGGTCTTTATTAGGTTTAGGCAAAACAACAATTAACGCTTCAGTTAAAAAACCTGTAGTAGTCCCTGTGGAGCTAAAAAGGTAAATAATTTAAATAAATGAGGAATAAGTTGTAATTGAAATTCCTTGTAAAATTCTGCTGGAATGCCATCTGGTCCTGGGGATTTTTTTGTTTAAGAGATTTAATGGCTACTCGAATTTCATCTTCAGTAATGGGCAGATCGAATTTATTTTTTGTTAAAAGGGGAATTTTGGGTAATCCACATGTATTTAAAAAAGAATCAATTAAAGAAGAATCAACAAAGTTAGGTTGATTATATAAAGTAGTATAATAATTTAGAAATTCATTAACAATATCATTTTGCAATATGGCAATTTTCCCATTGGGGCCATGAATCGAATTTATTTGGGTTTTATCTTTTTTAATGAGTAGATAATTAGCTAAAAGCCGTCCGGATCTGTTAGCTTTAAAACAAAATTTGGCTTTAGAATTGGAGAGTTGAATACCAGCTCTTCTGCTAAGAATGGAATTAAACTCATATCTGAGTTTTTGTAATTTCATCCTATACTGAGGGTCATTAGAAGTAATAAAGAGCCTTTCAAATTTTGCAATCTGTTTATCTAATTCATTAATTCTTACATTAAAAGTTTTGTTTTCATATGCCATGAGAGAGATAGAAGTACCTCTAATATAAGCTTTAAAAGCATCCCATCTATTCACCAGGGATGTAGTACCTTCTGGATTAAGTTGAAAATAATCCTGAATAGCATCTAACATTTTCAGTTTGTTTTGGTCATTAAGAACAATATCAGAATTCATTCTCCATCTGGATTGTGATTTAAAATTTGAATTAAATTGTAAAACAAAAGATATTAAAGCATGATCTGATATATCAATATTACCAATGACAGGAGTAACCACAGAATTAATTAATTATCTGGAAATTAGTAAATAATCAAGTCTCGAATGTGAGTTATGCGGGTTAGAGAAAAAGGTAAAAAAAATTCCATAGGAAAATGCAATCGCCAAATATCAATTAATTTTGTAGTTTTAAAGAAAGATTTAAGAGTTAGAAAAGCTTTTGGAGGTCGAAATTTAGTGAGAGACGATCTGTCCAATAAAGGATCAGAAATAAGGTTGAAGTCTCCTCCAACTATAAGAGGAACATTACCTAACTTGAGTACTTCAGTAGTTAAATTAGACCAAAACATAGGATCATCAGCAGTTGGACCATAAACATTAATTAAAAACATAACAGAATCATACATTTTAATTTTAACTATGACATATCTACCTTCCAAATCAGATCATTTACTTAAAATCTGACAATGTAGTCTTTTAGCAAAAAGAATAGCAACACCAGTTGTTCTACCTTTAGCAGGAGAAGAGACAATAGTATCAACCCACTTTTTTTTCATATAATCTAATATTTTATTTTCAATATGTGTTTCCTGAATAAAACAAATATCTGCTTTACAACTACCTAAATAATCAAAAATCTTTGTACGTTTTACCGGATGTCTCAAACCCTTGACATTTAAAGAGATTATTTTAACATTATGAACATTAGCCATAATAAAAACAAAAGAGAGTAAAAAGAAATTGGATTTAGGAAGAGGAGAGAAAGTTGAAGAAAAATGTAGAAAATAGTAGTTCTAGAACATTGTATAAGGAAAAGGAGGGAAAAGAAAGGAGACAAACAAACATAAAATAGACGACCACAAGTAAACATTAATAACAGATTTGAAACGCACACGCGCTTTACAAGGATGACCGATCCGTTGGAGCCCAGCGTGAAGAGAACAGTAAAATTAGTCAGAATATGTTGTCACAATATTCAAGTAGCAGAGTCATGTGTATCCATAGAATGCTGTGAGTGTTGTTCCAGAAATAATTTTAAGTCTTCCGGACATTGAAAGGATTTTGAAAGATTATCTTTCCAGATTCGCATTGCTGAAGGGTCAAATAGGCCATATTTAAAACCAAGACTTCTCAATTGAGGACGAATGTCAGTGAATTCTTTACGAATCTTAACAGTCTCTTTAGCAAAGTCTTGGTGAATGAAGATTTTCTTGCCATTAACCATTAAGGATGGTATTTCCTGTGCTGCTTTCCTTATCAAGACCAAATGATGGTGACATAGAACCTTAAAAATCATTTGTCTTGGCTTGGTGTGACGAGGATTGCGATGGGATGGAATCCTATGCGCTTTATCAATTTCAAATTTCTCCGGAAATTTAATGTTTAACAGACCAGGAATCAAATTCTCCAGATTTAGGGGCCGATTCCGATCTCGGTCGGAGGCGTACCCAACACCATTCGGTCGGGAAAAAAGCCATGCGAAAGCCTGTTTCCCGACCGATCCGTACAGCACACCGAACGAGTAAGTACGATGCGCACAACAGCAAAGAATCCGGCCGAGCCGTACTCACCCAAACCAGGTCCTGTTCCCCGACCGAGGCGAATCCGGAAACGCTGAATCGAGTCGCACGGAAGGGAAAATGCAGCTCCGTCCGGCCGAACGAGTACGATGCGCTTTCCGTATGCGCCGAACCCGTCGCTACGCACGGCACGTCAAAGCATCCGGGAGAGGCGCACATAAGCTCCGATTCGCGCCACAACACGATCCACGGCTCCACGGCGAACACGGCAGCGACGAGGACGACGCGAAGCGACGAGGACGAGGCGAAGCGACGAGGACGACACGAAGCAACGAGAAGGTCGAACGACACGAACCAACCATGAATCCCTTCGTCCTGATCATACCAATATTCTACATTTACTACCGGAACAGGCACGGACACGTACGGCGCAGAAGGTAAGCCAGACACCAACCACAAAACACATACAACACGTACACGACACATCACACACACACAGAGGGATGCAGAATATACTTACACCAGCAACAGCAGCACCATAGGGGCGGGATGCCCATCACCAATGCCACATATGCACACATGGGCCTGAATGCGCACCACCACCCCTACCCAGGGGGGGCAGGATGCCTACCACTACTACCACCCTTAGCCAGGGGGGGCTGGATGCCTACCACAACTACCACACTTAGCCAGGGGGGGCTGGATGCCTACCACTACTACCACCCTCACCCAGGGGGGGCTGGATGCCTACCACCACCCTTAGCCAGGGTGGGCTGGATGCCTACCACCACTACCACCCTCACCCAGGGGGGGCTGGATGCCACCACCACCCTTAGCCAGAGGGGGCAGGATGCCTACCACTACTACCACCCTTAGCCGGGGGGGCAGGATGCCTACCACTACTACCACCCTCACCCAGGGGGGGCAGGATGCCTACCACTACTACCACCCTTACCCAGGGGGGGCAGGATGCCTACCACTACTACCACCCTTAGCCAGGGGGGCAGGATGCCTACCACCACCCTTAGCCAGGGGGGGCAGGATACCTACCACTACTACCACCCTTAGCCAGGGGGGGCAGGATGCCTACCACCACTACTACCCTTAGCCAGGGGGGGCAGGATGCCTACCACCACTACCACCCTCACCCAGGGGGGGCTGGATGCCTACCACCACCCTTAGCCAGGGGGGCAGGATGCCTACCACCACTACCACCCTCACCCAGGGGGGCAGGATGCCTACCACTACTACCACCCTCACCCAGGGGGCTGGATGCCTACCACTACTACCACCCTTAGCCAGGGGGGCTGGATGCCTACCACTACTACCACCCTCACCCAGGGGGGCTGGATGCCTACCACTACTACCACCCTCACCCAGGGGGGCTGGATGCCTACCACTACTACCACCCTTAGCCAGGGGGGCTGGATGCCTACCACTACTACCACCCTCACCCAGGGGGGCTGGATGCCTACCACTACTACCACCCTTAGCCAGGGGGGCAGGATGCCTACCACTACTACCACCCTCACCCAGGGGGCAGGATGCCTACCACTACTACCACCCGTACCCAGGGGGGCAGGATGCCTACCACTACTACCACCCTTAGCCAGGGGGCTGGATGCCTACCACCACCCTTAGCCAGGGGGGCAGGATGCCTACCACTACTACCACCCTTAGCCAGGGGGGCAGGATGCCTACCACCACTACCACCATTAGCCAGGGGGGCAGGATGCCTACCACCACTACCACCCTCACCCAGGGGGGCTGGATGCCTACCACCACCCTTAGCCAGGGGGGCAGGATGCCTACCACCACTACCACCCTCACCCAGGGGGGCAGGATGCCTACCACTACTACCACCCTCACCCAGGGGGGCTGGATGCCTACCACTACTACCACCCTTAGCCAGGGGGGCTGGATGCCTACCACTACTACCACCCTCACCCAGGGGGGCTGGATGCCTACCACTACTACCACCCTTACCCAGGGGGGCAGGATGCCTACCACTACTACCACCCTCACCCAGGGGGGCTGGATGCCTACCACTACTACCACCCTTAGCCAGGGGGGCAGGATGCCTACCACTACTACCACCCTTACCCAGGGGGCAGGATGCCTACCACTACTACCACCCTTAGCCAGGGGGGCAGGATGCCTACCACTACTACCACCCTTACCCAGGGGGCTGGATGCCTACCACCACTACCACCCTCACCCAGGGGGGCAGGATGCCTACCACTACTACCACCCTCACCCAGGGGGGCAGGATGCCTACCACCACTACCACCCTCACCCAGGGGGGCTGGATGCCTACCACCACCCTTAGCCAGGGGGCAGGATGCCTACCACCACTACCACCCTCACCCAGGGGGCAGGATGCCTACCACTACTACCACCCTCACCCAGGGGGGCTGGATGCCTACCACTACTACCACCCTTAGCCAGGGGGCTGGATGCCTACCACTACTACCACCCTCACCCAGGGGGGCTGGATGCCTACCACTACTACCACCCTTACCCAGGGGGCAGGATGCCTACCACCACTACCACCCTCACCCAGGGGGGCAGGATGCCTACCACTACTACCACCCTCACCCAGGGGGGCTGGATGCCTACCACCACCCTTAGCCAGGGGGGCAGGATGCCTACCACTACTACCACCCTTAGCCAGGGGGGCAGGATGCCTACCACCACTACCACCCTTAGCCAGGGGGGCAGGATGCCTACCACCACTACCACCCTCACCCAGGGGGCTGGATGCCTACCACTACTACCACCCTCACCCAGGGGGGCTGGATGCCTACCACTACTACCACCCCCACTCATAGGATGGACAATGCATGACACAACCAGCACACCACAACCTAGGGAATGCAAGAAGAAGACATCCCCCAACACCATGACAAGCGTGTGTAGACTGTGTCAAATGCCTACAACACCGAACATGACTTTGAACATACAATGTGACCCCCTAGCACATGTGCCACACATATATGTGTGTGGCACCCACAATGCAAGCAGGCCATGACCATTGTGGCAATGGGGTCCAAACCCCCATCATCACAGTGACCAAAAGGTAAGTGTGGGGTCCATAGCTGAAGCACATTTTGAACATTGTGGCAATGGGGTCCAAACCCCCATCATCACAGTGACCAAAATGTAAGTGTGGGGTCCATAGCTGAAGCACATTTCGAACATTGTGGCAATGGGGTCCAAACCCCCAACATCACAGTGACCAAAAGGTAAGTGTTGACAAAGAAAGAGGTGCAACTGCCAAACTGCATGGATGATTCCTGGTCACAGAACAACAAACACATCAGTGGCAAAGTAGTGTATGTGTCCCATTGCAACATAAATTGGGGGAGCCAAATCCTGCAGTGCAAATAAGACATAACTTTGGCCATGTGCAGACAAACAACACCCATGGGGGCTGACACCGTCAACAATCATCAATGACACAATGACAGAAGTGACCATCAGAATGCAGACCCGCATATTTGCACCAATGGGCACACACATGCAGATACCCTGTGGAGACTGCAGATGTGAGGTGAACAGATACCATACCATGGCAGCAATGGGGGACACAAACCATGATCATTGTGCTGACCGATGACCTAGGAGTCCCAGGGACAGCAGGGGAAACCCACCAAACTACATACAGCCAATGGCACACCCAAGACATGCCAATGCAGTGGTGCAGATGCACAAACACAAACAGGCAGACCCACACTGCACATCATACACAACAGGTGAGGGGGGTGCCAGTGTCCCCAGGCAACCACACAACACATGAGGAGACCTGAATACCAATCATACAGATGTGCATACAGTGCCACACAAAGGTAACTCATGGATCCAAATCCCCTATGTGGGCAAGCAGGCATTGTCAGATGAGAGGGAGCACAAATCACACATGTCACACAGGCACGTAGGGACAGCAACTGACACAGCAAGACACAGACACACCACAGCACCACCCCCAGGGCCCCCACAATGTGGTGACCCTGGGCTGCATTACAATCCCACTGTGATGACAAAGCTAAATTTGGTTCACACTGTGAACCACAGTCATGTGTACTGAGCAACTAACTACCATCACACCTACACAAGCACAAATCAAACAGCATGGCCAGTAAGCCAAGGCCAACATGGAGGCAGGGGCCTAGCCGGGCAACAACTCTCATCTGCACACACTCAACACCACACCCCTCGACCTCCAACAATGTGCAGCAGTGAAGCACACATGCACTGGTGACATTGCACATGCACCTATGACTATTCCAGGGTGGTGGGTGGGAACCAAGGTGCAGAAACACATCACACATGGACACTCAACAAGACTCCTGAATGTCTGACACACTGCACACTACGCTGTACATGGACATGACGGCAATACCACACCAACCAATGGGATCACAGCCACAGTCACACACCAATGAAGAAGCCAAGGTCACCCACAAAGAACACACATAGACAACTACCAACATTGCAGCCCTGACCCTGAGGAGTGCCAGCAGTCACACACACAACGTGTCACAATCACTGAAAGATAACACAAACTGGAAATCACATGACAGGGGCAAACAACAAGTGCCAAGGGGAAACCTGACTGTGACCCATCTGCGTCTGCACACAAACTCAGCCCTGACAGCAAGCACACCTATGGGTGACACCCTGATGACCAGTAATGTGCCATGCACCCACATCACAGAGAACCCAGGGAGAAGACTTTGGGGAACATAGCTCAACTCAGCTAGCATCACAAACAGGTACAACACTAGGGATCACAGCATGCACAGCTAAACGGAAGTGAACACACAGACATGCACATACAACACACACCTTGGGCGCAGGCAATGTCACAGGAGTACACACTGCCATGAGGGGACTCCACTCCTGTGTGAGGAAAGCTGTGCCATATGTTGCCTCAGTAGGGCCCCATCATGTCAGCTGAGCACTTGGTCACACAATCAACAATTAGCACCAAATGAAGGCTCCTGTCACATCAGCCTGGTCATGGAAGTGCCAACGAAATCATCAGCACAGATCCAACACACTTGTATAGCAATGTTGCACTGACAACACAGATGAGTCCTTCCCCATTGATGCCCAAACCTGCATGTCCAGTGGAGATGGCCACACGGTCAGGGAAGTAGACGAATTGAACAATGGCAGGCACAACAGATGTGCAGGGGTGGAAGCCACAGATGTGAAATAGCCAATCTAAGTAGGAAATCCCATTGCCAAATACTGAACACATGACACCCTCAGATGCTGCTATGGATGACATGGATACACCACAGGATAGGACACATTCCCCCTGGACCACATGGGTTCCTGCACAGTAACACTTCATTATCATGAGACCAAATATCACCATCACTGCAGCAAGGGCATGGTTAGCATCATCAACATCATGTACATCAGAAGCAAAAGCACTAGAGAACAGAAAGTTGCTTTATTCAGCATATGTGGCATTAAAAGTAGAAGTCCGGTAGAACATAAACAAAGGCCAATGGCCAGTCCATCAACAAAGTCACAAGTGGGTGACAGTGGCAGATGCCACCCTACACATGCCTGCACAAAACCAGGGACAATCCACTAGGAGGGGCAACCGGGGGTAGGCCAGGCACCGCAGGGACAGGATCAGGGCTCACCAGGAGGAAGCAGGGAAGGGGTGGTGGGTGCTGGAGAGCCACTGACAACTGCAGTGGAGGTGTCTGACATGGTGTGTGCCGGCACAACTGGGGGCATGGCTCAGATGTTGTGGGTGCCGGCACGACTGCAGTGGACCCTGCAGATGGAGTGGACAGGTCCGCCACTGCAGTGCCCAAGTCAGACAGGGTGGTAATGGACTCCACTGCAGTGCCTACCACCAGGGGAGGAGAATGGGGAACAGGCAAGGTGGGCTGGACAGAGGGGGAGGACACCCTCACCACATCAGTGGCACAGACAAGCGCAGCGGGGGGTGTGGTTCCGGGAGAGCAAGTGGCAGGGGGAGAAGGCCGGAGCCTCTTGGGGATGGTATATCTGTGGGTGGGGGAACCTGGGGCAGGGTGTGGTGGGGGCACCTGTGGAGTGGGGGCCTGAGGGATGGAGGAAGGAGACCTGGTGCTTGAGCTGCAGGGCGGCGGCGGGGTCTTGCTCTTACCACTCCGGGGGACTTGCGGGTGGGGGCCTCAGTCTGTCTGCGCCTGGGGAGGGTGTCCGGGGGCGAGGGGCACTCTGCTCCGTGTGGGGGGCTTCCTCTTCCCCCTGGATGCTGGTGCAGCTGGATCGGAGGGGAAGAGGCCGAGGTCACTGAGGAAGAGGCGCTGGGTCTTTGGGGTTGCAGGTGAGGCAAGGGAGGGTGCTTTGGAGGGAGAGGCAACTGAGGACTGCGCAGTGCCCGTGGATGCGTGTGTGTGTACAAGGGCCCCATCCCCTGTGAGTCTGGTTTCAGTCCCCTGACTGTGCGTGCGTGTGCGTTTAGTTTGTGGCGTGTGTGTCTGTGTGCTGGACGTGTGTGTGCTGGTGTGTGCCTGTGCCGGTGTGTGTGTGCTTGGGACGGGTAAGGTGCTGGGGAGTGTGGATGGAGCAGAGGCAGGAGGGGTGAGGGACTGTCTGAGGAGGGACACTGCTGCCGTCAGGGAGGAGTCCATGGACCTGTTGCCCCTCTGTAGGTCAGACATGCCCGATGAGATGCCCTCCATGAACGACACCAGCTGAGTCAACAGTGCGGTGTGCGCATGGAGGACACTCAGCATGACTGTCTGCCCTACATGGAGCTGGCGAAGGAGGTACACAGACTCCTCACTCAGGGCAGCAGGGGACACAGGGGCAGGGGGTGCGGTGCCTGGCCCAAAGGAGACACGCTCCCGAACATGGGAGCCTCCACGGACCTGGGGGATGGGAGCCGATGGGAGGGCGGTGGTGGTGCTGGTGGTGGCGGGGACAGCAACACTAGCTGGGGTGTGGTGGCTGCTGACACCCTCCTCCACAAGGGAGTCATCCTCCGAGTTGCTCTGGTCCTCAGCTGAGGTGGATGGTGCTGAGGACTCCTCGGTGTGGCTCCCCTCGCCCTCCGTGCCACTGGGTCCCTCCGACCACTCCTCGGCTGCTGACCCAGTCTGGCTCTCTGGCTCCTCCTGGTCCGTGGAGCTGTCCCCTTCCGTGGCCGTGGATGTATCTGCAAACAATGGGGAAACAGACAGACATCAGTCACCTGCACCAAACGCACACACCACTGTGAGCACAGCACATTACAGAGCAAGCCCTGGCATCATTAGTTGTACATTGCTAAAAGTGCCCTAACTGAACAGGAGAAGCCAATTGTCAGTCTGATGCCAAGCATGGCACTCACATCCCACATGGCCTTGCACCCATCTGTCTGGTGTCTGTTGGATTGCAACACCCCAGTGTGGACACATGCACCAAGTACACAGTAGTTGGACAGTGCAGAGGACACGGTGTGGCATGTGGACATGCACACATCACAGCTCTTGCCACTGAGTCAGTACAGGTTTCCGGATGAAAGGGATGCCCAGAGTCAAATAGGAAATGCATGTGATGCATACCAGCGACAGACACCATGATGCACCCATGTCCTGATAGCCATCGCCACAATGGTGTGCATGTAGCACATGTCACTCCCCTGCAGGACCACCAATAAGTTGACACATGCCATGGCAGAGGCATGACTGCTAAGTCATACATCACTGTCTCAGTGATGTATGACTTGGCAGCCAGACAACAACACTATGCACTGTGTCACAATAGTAGGTCATGGGGAATGCAAGTCCTGGAGCTGCACAAGTGCACATGTACATCCCCCACACAACACATCATCTTAACCCTCATCTGTCCAGGTCATACCTATTGGACATATGGGAGACCTGTGACACTACCCTCTGAACCTGAGCCCCTCAGAATTTGCTGTGAATGGGGAACAGCTGCCTGAACTTCACATTCGCATACCCCAGTCTGCACGCGCAGCTGATCAACCACCTATGTGACACACAAGTATCGTCTCCTATGGTCACATCTCCAGGGGCATGCTGAGCCCCTACCAAGAAACACCCCAGCAGTCCTGGCAACTAATCCACAGCACACTGACACAGAGGCAGACACCTGAGGGGTCAAATCACTGTGCACAATGTGTCAGCTGATACACGGGAGTGGGAGTACAGAGTGCATTGCATGGCCTGGAGTAGGCATGACTGTCCTGCTCCACATGAATGAGGGATGTGCCCTGGACAGTGGATAGCTGGCTATGTATGTGTGACACACGTAATCTGCACACTCCTGGGGCCCAAACATTGTTCCCACCCGCTGCATGGGCGTGTGCCACATACCCCAGGCACATGTGGTGGCTCAGCTCAGCAAGTGGACCGCATATCAAAGCAACACGCAGATCACATGTCCAAACACAGGCGTTGTGTGAACAATGGACCCACCCATGATGCCCACAACAGAGTTAGGGAAACAGATGCTGTCCCCCACCTTTAGTGAAGCAAACTGCAAGGACACAGTCCCAAGTGACACAATTCCCTGAATGTAAGGGCCACACCTGGGTATCAGATGAGCAGTGGGCAGTGCACAATAGAGGGACATGGCTCCTGGACAACATGACTGCTGCACTGTGGCAGTTGAACCAGGCCAGAGGAGGGCACAAAGCATGTAATACAGAGTTCACAGTGCAGTCTTTGACTCACCCCTCCTTGCTGCTGTCTGGCCTTCAGCTGCCCATCCAGGTCTGGAAACACCACCGCCAGGATCTGGAGCATGTGGGGGGTCAGGGTCCGTGTTCCGCCCCTCCTGCGAGGAGGCGACAGCTTCAGCTGGACCCGTGCAATCCTCCGGGTCCAGCCCCGAAGGTCCTGCCACCTCTTCTGGCAGTTGCGGATCCAGCGCTTGTAGACCCCCACAGACCGGACGGCCCGGACGATGTCCTTCCAGATCTCCTGCTTCCGATGGGCATTAACCTGTCAGGATGACAAAGTGAAAAGGCCATTACCACACATGCAACATATCCGTGCATGACACAGTTGTATATACATGTCTCAATCACAGGGGCACATGATGTACACAGGCAGTGCAAAGCTGCCCATGGACAGTTTGCCAGACGTCACTACATGGTATCATTGCATGGGAAGTAAAACCATGTTCAAATGCACTGTCACTGCACCATACCTGTCCAGTGCAAGTCACTACACACTATGGGGGTGACAACTACTCAGTGAGCCTGCTAGCCAGTGGCGTGCAGACTTTCAGCCTTGCTAGTCACACAAAATGCACATTCAGAAAGGCAGTGCACAGAACACTCACCTGCTCCCCTGGTGTCCCATACAGCTTGCTGTACTGTGGAAGTAGGCTGTCCAGCAGGGCCTGGTTCTCTTCAAGGCTGAAGGCTGGAGCTCTCTCCACAGTACGTGCCATTGCAGGGTCCAGAGGGGCAGAGACAGCAGCAGTGCAGTGGCAGATGTCGTCCTGGAGCATGTAGTGCAGGCAAGTGAGCTCTCAGGGGAACAGCCAGCAATATATATGTGCTGGAGAGGCAGATACTGTCCCTTGTGTCCAAAGGGATAGGTCCAAGTCGTTTGCATCTTCTGAATCTGGCCAATCCATGGAATAGCAGCACCAAAACACGCCCACAGCATCCTTCAAAGCTTCAACTTCATGACATACATGATTTTGCAACATTGTTGTGGGTGACCAACTGATTTTCCAGCAACCGACTCGTTCGAAATTCGAAAACGCGTCCGTTGCCAGGCAAGCCCATTGTCAATGGGTGCGCACCGATCGGTCCATTGCGGTACAACGCGTACAGGGGTACAACGCGTACCCGCACACATTGAATGCAATGGGCCGGCCGGAGGCACCGATCGGTCCATTGCAGTACAACGCGCACAGGGGTACAACGCGTACCCGCACACATTGAATGCAATGGGCCGGCCGGAGGCACCGATCGGTCCATTGCAGTACAACGCGCACAGGGGTACAACGCGTACCCGCACACATT
This sequence comes from Calotriton arnoldi, assembly GCA_963921515.1. Classification (NCBI taxonomy): domain Eukaryota; kingdom Metazoa; phylum Chordata; class Amphibia; order Caudata; family Salamandridae; genus Calotriton; species Calotriton arnoldi. The sequence goes on along the minus strand of CAWUFW010004867.1, from coordinate 693,987 downwards.
GAATGCAATGGGCCGGCCGGAGGCACCGATCGGTCCATTGCAGTACAACGCGCACAGGGGTACAACGCGTACCCGCACACATTGAATGCAATGGGCCGGCCGGAGGCACCGATCGGTCCATTGCAGTACAACGCGCACAGGGGTACAACGCGTACCCGCACACATTGAATGCAATGGGCCGGCCGGAGGCACCGATCGGTCCATTGCAGTACAACGCGCACAGGGGTACAACGCGTACCCGCACACATTGAATGCAATGGGCCGGCCGGAGGCACCGATCGGTCCATTGCAGTACAACGCGCACAGGGGTACAATGCATACCCGCACACATTGAATGCAATGGGCCGGCCGGAGGCACCGATCGGTCCATTGCAGTTCAACGCGTACAGGGGTACAACACGTACAGGGGTACAACACGTACAGGGGTACAACGCGTACCCGCACACATTGAATGCAATGGGCCGGCCGGGGGCACCGATCGGACCATTGCAGTACAACGCATCACTGTACATGTGACTGGCATATGTCAGCATGCCTGTCTCAGATGGACATATGCCAGCCACAGATAGCTCCCAGGGAGTGAGGGGCACACCTACATCACGACAGCCTGTCCAAACTTTATCATAAGGCATGTAAGGCTGCATTTCCTATTGTGTGTATGTTGGTGTACATGTTGTCCTGTGGGTGTCACCTGTGGGCAGCCACCCCCAGGCTGTGCACGTGTTCATGGGGACAGGATCCTGGGTGTTACGTGTACATGACCACTGTGATGTGCAACTGTTCATATCTGTGCATGTGCCATGGTCACATTTCACGGTGGTGTATGTGTATGTCATGTCACATACCCCGTGAGTCCCATGTGGGACGGTATGTTTGAGCCAGGGTGTCCCAGTGGCACAATAGTGATGGTCCTCCACAGTCTTTGTGCATGTAGTGTTTACAATGTCTCTGATTTCATGTGCACAATGGGAGACAGTCTCCACATCCACGTTGTGTGTGCATGGACTTTGATGTTGTGCGTGTGTGTGTCACAGACGTCCATGTCTGTCCTGCCGTGGCAAGTGGGGCCACTACCTGTGGGGGTCATGGTTGTTTTGCTGTGGTGTATACATGATACTCCATGTAATGCCAGTGTCCATGTGGCAATACAGGGTCCCTGGGAATGTACCTGTCGTTGAGCTGTGGTGCCTGGGGCACATCTGTCCTCACATGTCACTGTGGGGGTTATTGTGACACGGCAGCAGGAGATGGGAACTGTGACACGGCCTCATGATATCCAATGGGCCAACCTGGGACTAATTGATGCCACCTGTTGGACCGTGTTGACAGATGTTGGCCATGTATGTACCATACATGTCCTTCCGGAACTGCACACTTCATGTAGTTGTGCCTCATAATGATGTATGTTGGGATCTTGAGTGTGTTCAATGCCGCATATGTGGGGTGACTGACAATCTTGCTTACTTCTCCTCTGCACTGCAGGGCTCCTGCTGTCCATCGACCATTCCCAGACCTGGCAACGATGGTGGAACGGGACAGCATCCGACGGTACCGCTTCACCAGGCAGCTGATTGAGGATTTGGCAGTGCTGTTGTCCCCACATTTGCAGCCTGGCCGGCCGTATCCTACAGCGCTGACCCCCAAGGTGAAGGTGATGGCAGCCCTACACTTCTTTGCCACCGGTACCTTCCAACATACTGTGGCGACTGCTGGTGGGATGTCACAGACCATGTTGAGCCGTGTGCTCCGCGATGTTTTGGCGGCAATGTTGCTCTTCCTGAACCGGTACATCTATTTCCCTAGACTGCGACGACTCACTGACGTGAAGAGTGACTTTTATGCCCTGGGGAGGATGCCGCATGTCATTGGCTCCATTGATGGGACACATGTGGCTTTGGTACCACCACAGGCCCAGGAGCAGGCCTACAGGAACCGCAAGCACTACCACTCGGTCAATGCACTGGTGGTGTGTCTTGCAGACATGACCATCACACACGTGTGTGCCCGTTTCCCTGGTTCAGCACACGATGCCTTTGTGATGAGGAGTAGTCGCATCCCCAGGATGATGGCACAGATGCAGAACCAGCATGCCTGGCTTGTCGGTGTGTACTGACTTTGTGCCATTGTGTGTGATCTGATCTGTAGTATTCCGCCCACTTTTCCAAGTCAGCTAATGTGCACTTGTCTGTCTGTAGGTGACTCGGGATACCCCAACATGCCGTGGTTGCTGACACCCCTCAGGAACCCTGTGACACCAGCCCAGATGCGCTACAATGAGGCACATGGTCGGACCAGGAGAGTGATTGAGCGGACATTTGGTCTCCTGAAGAGCCGCTTCCGCTGCCTGGACAAGACCGGAGGGTCCCTCCCATATGCCCCTGCGAAAGTGTGCAAGATTATCATCGTCTGCTGCATGGTCCACAACCTGGCATTGCGGAAGGAGTTGCCTCTCATCCAGGATGACAATGACCAACATCCGCCACCTGTGGAGGATCCTGGCCTGGACCACGATGCCAGTGACGATGATGATGATGATGATGATGGTGATGTCCACACACAGCTCATCACCAACTTCTTTAGCTGAATGTGAGTATCCTGAGGTGTCATGTCAATGATGTGAGTTGACATGATGTATGGGTGGTGCTCTGGTGCTGTTGGAGTGTGTCCATGGGCTACTTGACTGGATGTGTGTTGCGATGTGTGCTAACAGGTGGGCTGTACTCCCCAACAGTGTTGACATGCTAACTTGGTTCTGGGTGGGTATCTTGTAACATGTATTGTGCTTGAGTTTTGCTGTTCTGTCCTGTACTCCATTGCTTTTGACTGTGTGTCATTTCTGTCCTTCACAGGGTACTTTCAGATTCGTTTGGTCAACTGTGTCCACCGACGACGTGATTGCACATCCAGGCTGGTAGCTGTTGTGTCCCTACAGGTGATGTGCGCCACACCCATGGACTTCCTTCCGTCTACAGTTGTTGACTGTGTGCCCACTGCCAGGTGGGATTACCTTGCATCTGTAGTGGTTACGACATGTTGCAACTGTGTAATAAACCTGTGCTTCACTTTGTGATGTGCGTTGTCTGTGGTCACACATTTGACTGCCATTTGCTTACTGCACCTGTGGGCTACTTGACTACAACTGGGAATGGGTGTGGTGTCTGTGCATTGCACCGTCTTCCCTGGCAACATCAGTGTGGCAATGAGTCAGATGGCCTAGGTGTGTATGTGTTGTGTAGCCCTGGTGGTGTGTCTCCCTCATGTGTGTCACGTTGCCTGTACTCACATGCCTGTGTTGTCCTTGCTGTTGCAGTTCGCATACACAGTGTAATTTTGCAGTTCATCATCCCCATAACAGCACCCACGTTGGAATCACGACAGAGGCAAGTATGGTGTATTAGTGTGTTTATTGTGATACATTTGTGTTAATAGTGCATAGGATGGGTAGTGCTGTACATAAATCTTGCAATCCGAAGTTCCTAGGTGAATTGTAAGTCCTGGTAGACAGGATCCCCAGTATCGGGGCCACAGTTGTCTGACACATTGGTCCAACTTGTACTCCCCATGCAATGTGTGGGAGTAGTGTTGCCGTCAACAGGGTGAACAGTCTGTGCACAAAGGCGAACATCCAGAACAGGTTCAGGCTTCCTGGGAGTTGCGCTTGGCCATCGGCCTCTCACTTTTCCCTCCTCGGACGACCCCTCTTCTTGGGGGGGCCCCTCAAGTACAGGCTGCTGCGGTGCAGGGGACTCTCCGCCAGAGTCCTCCTCCCTCCCTGTGGCAGTTGCAGTTTGTTCGGCACCAGATGTTGTTGGCACACAGGGAGGTGTGGACTGGTTGCTGTTCATCTGGCGGAGGCATTGTAAAATGTCCCTGTGCACCGCCGTCATCTCATGCAGTGCATCCCACTTGGACTCCACGCGGGACATGTGTGAGTCCACGCGGGACATGTGTGACTCCACGTGGGACATGTGGGAGTCCAAGCGGGCATGATGGGCAGCCTGCTGCTGTTTCATGTCTCTAAGGAGCCCCACTACCTGGCTGAGCTCTCCGGTGCTGGACTGGTACGCATCAGCTATGCGTACCAGTTGTGGGTCATCATGCACACCAGCAACGTCTGCAAGCAGCGACCTCTGTCTCCCACCCCTCCCACCACCCCTGCTGACATGTGCAGTGTGTGCAGTGGCACGCACAGATAAACCTGGTCCACCTTGGGGGTTGGTGGTGGTGTCCATGGCCCCAGGTTGGTCCAGGGTCCCTGTGCTGGTGTTGCTCCTTGTTCTGTCCATGTCGGCAGGGATGGTATTCGTGGTGACAGTCGTTGGAGGGGTGGGTGCAGGGGGTGCAGCTGGTGGTCCTGCTGGTGCTGCAGCTGGTGGTCCTGCTGGTGCTGCATGTTGACTTGCACCGGATGTGCCAGGTTGGTCTTCATCGTCCGAGGAGGACAGAGGCTGTACGACGCCAGTGAGCTCCGCATCCTCTTGAGCCTGGGACTGGGACTCCTCAGCGTCTGCTGCTGTGTCCCGATCATCACCTGTTTTTGGGAGACACAAACAATGTATGTTATGTTTCTGCAGGCATCAATGGTTGACATACATGACAGTTGTGACTGTGCCTCTGGGTGCGGGCCTGTACATTGCATTGTCCTAAGTCATCACAGTCAGGGGTTGATATTGGTGTGGCACATTGTCCTGCATTATTTGGGCATTTCTATGTATTTTCTGGGGTGTGAACATGGTCTGCATTGGTTGTGTTTGGTTGACAGCCGGCCCTCCTTCCCACCCACCCAGCCAGTCAGTTATCCCACCATGGAACGTGCTTGCGTTGCAGGGAGTGTAAGTTGTCTCTCAGGATGTCACTCAGTGGTGTCCTGCTGTTTGTTGGTGCACATTTGCCAGCAGGGCCTTGTGCTCCCCACAGCAGTAGCCAGTGTCAGACATCTTGTGAGTCCTTCTCCACTCCCTGTGATGTGAGCATGGTTCAGGGTGGTGTTGATGGGACAGTTGTGGGGGTGAGCTATGTCTGTGCCTACTACTCCCATCATGCTATTGCCTCCTCCCCCCTTCCCAGCATGCCCATGCTTCCTTCCTTTTGACTCTGCTTCCCTGTGGGGTGGGCTGGCTGTGCTGACAGGATGGCTGGGAGTGTTGTCCTGGCAGTTGTTTGGCTAGAAGTCCCAAGAGTGGCCCTGTGCTTCACACAACATAACCCAGGGTGGTGGTTCTTTGTGGGATCTTGTGTTAGGATGGGGGCATTGCATTCTACCAGGTGGGTTCTGTGGAGTTTGTGTTGGGGTGTGTGTGAGGGGAGGTGCTTGTGACTATGGTCAGTGCTGCAAGTCCTCCTTCCCACCCAGCTAGCCAGATATCCCACCATGGAACGTGCTTACATTGCAGGGAGTGTAAGTTTTCTCTCAGGATGTCAGTCAGTGGTGTCCTGCTGTTTGTTGGTGCACAGTTGCCAGCAGGGCCTTGTGCTCCCCACAACAGTAGCCAGTGTCAGCCATCTTGTGAGTCCTTCTCCACTTCCTGTGATGTGAGCATGGTTCAGGGTGGTGTTGATGGGACAGTTGTGGGGGTGAGCTATGTCTGTGACTACGACTCCCATCATGCTATTGCCTCCACCCCACTTCCCAGCATTCCCATACTTACTTGCTTTTGTGGGGAGTTCAGTGTGTGTGGGTGTGAGAGCAATGGCAAGATGGCTGACAGTGGTGTCCTGCTGTTGGTTGGTGTGCAGTACCCAGCATGCCCTTGTGCTCCCCACGACACAGCAACAGTGTCAGACATCTTTGATGGGCCTTTCCACTCTCTGTGGGATGTGCATGCGTGAGTGTGAGCTTGCTGGGCCATGTGGTGGGGGATGTAGAGCTGTGACTACGACTCCCATCATGCTATTGCCTCCTCCCCCTTCCCAGCATGCCCATGCTTCCTTCCTTTTGACTCTGCTTCCCTGTGGGGTGGGCTGGCTGTGCTGACAGGATGGCTGGGAGTGTTGTCCTGGCAGTTGTTTGGCTAGAGGTCCCAAGAGTGGCCCTGTGCTTCACACAACATAACCCAGGGTGGTGGTTCTTTGTGGGATCTTGTGTTAGGATGGGGGCATTGCATTCTACCAGGTGGGTTCTGTGGAGTTTGTGTTGGGGTGTGTGTGAGGGGAGGTGCTTGTGACTATGGTCAGTGCTGCAAGTCCTCCTTCCCACCCAGCTAGCCAGATATCCCACCATGGAACGTGCTTGCATTGCAGGGAGTGTAAGTTGTTTCTCAGGATGTCAGTCAGTGGTGTCCTGCTGTTTGTTGGTGCACAGTTGCCAGCAGGGCCTTGTGCTCCCCACAGCAGTAGCCAGTGTCAGCCATCTTGTGAGTCCTTCTCCACTTCCTGTGATGTGAGCATGGTTCAGGGTGGTGTTGATGGGACAGTTGTGGGGGGACCAATATCAGTGACTACGACTCCCATCATGCTATTGCCTCCACCCCCCTTCCCAGCATGCCCATGTTTCCTTCCTTTTGACTCTGCTTCCCTGTGGGGTGGGCTGGCTGTGCTGACAGGATGGCTGGGAGTGTTGTCCTGGCAGTTGTTTGGCTAAAAGTCCCAAGAGTGTCCCTGTGCTTCACACAACATAACCCAGGGTGGTGGTTCTTTGTGGGATCTTGTGTTAGGATGGGGGGCATTGCATTCTACCAGGTGGGTTCTGTGGAGTTTGTGTTGGGGTGTGTGTGAGGGGAGGTGCTTGTGACTATGGTCAGTGCTGCAAGTCCCCCTTCCCACCCAGCTAGCCAGATATCCCACCATGGAACGTGCTTGCATTGCAGGGAGTGTAAGTTGTCTCTCAGGATGTCAGTCAGTGGTGTCCTGCTGTTTGTTGGTGCACAGTTGCCAGCAGGGCCTTGTGCTCCCCACAGCAGTAGCCAGTGTCAGCCATCTTGTGAGTCCTTCTCCACTTCCTGTGATGTGAGCATGGTTCAGGGTGGTGTTGATGGGACAGTTGTGGGGGTGACCAATATCAATGACTACGACTCCCATCATGCTATTGCCTCCACCCCCTTCCCAGCATGCCCATGCTTCCTTCCTTTTGACTCTGCTTCCCTGTGGGGTGGGCTGGCTTTGCTGACAGGATGGCTGGGAGTGTTGTCCTGGCAGTTGTTTGGCTAAAAGTCCCAAGAGTGGCCCTGTGCTTCACACAACATAACCCAGGGTGGTGGTTCTTTGTGGGATCTTGTGTTAGGATGGGGGCATTGCATTCTACCAGGTGGGTTCTGTGGAGTTTGTGTTGGGGTGTGTGTGAGGGGAGGTGCTTGTGACTATGGTCAGTGCTGCAAGTCCTCCTTCCCACCCAGCTAGCCAGATATCCCACCATGGTACGTGCTTGCATTGCAGGGAGTGTAAGTTGTCTCTCAGGATGTCAGTCAGTGGTGTCCTGCTGTTTGTTGGTGCACAGTTGGCAGCAGGGCCTTGTGCTCCCCACAGCAGTAGCCAGTGTCAGCCATCTTGTGAGTCCTTCTCCACTCCCTGTGATGTGAGCATGGTTCAGGGTGGTGTTGATGGGACAGTTGTGGGGGAGGCAATATGTGTGACTGCGACTCCCATGATGCTATTGGCTACACTGACTTGGCCAGCATACACAGAATTCCTTCCTTTGAGTGGTCTTCACTGTGTGTTGGTGTTGTTGTGGTGGCTACATGTCTGGATGTGTTTGTTAGTTCTATTTGTGCCACTGCCTAGCTGTAGTTGTAGTTGTGTTTGTACATGTGTTGGCACAGTTGGATGTGACTTTTTTGATGGCATGTGTTGTGTTTATCTGACTGACATACACATTTTGGGATGATTCTGTTCTGGTTGCTGTGTAATTGCTATGAGTGCATGGTTTGACTCTCCCCTTGACATTGATGTGTGTGTTTTGTGGCAGTATATTGTGTACATTTGTTGTGTACTCACCAGGCTCTGGGATGTCCTCTAGTCCATATACGCTCACTGGCGGAAGGATGGCCCGCACCTTCTCCTCCCAGGGCCTGAGGTATATTGGCTTGGCAGGAGGGCCACTGCCGGTGTATTGGCTGTTGATGTAGTCTTTCTTCAGCAGGTTCCGTACCCTCCTGCGCACGTCATACCACCTGTTCTGGATGTCGCTCTTTGTGCGCCGACATGGTGATTGTGCGTTCACCCTGTTGATGATCCTCTCCCACATCTTGGTTTTCTGGGAGATGGGGGTCTGTTGGACCAGTGTGCCAAACAGCTGTGGCTCTACCCTGAGGATCTCGTCTACCATGACTTCCAATTCACTATCTAGGAACTTGGGATTCTTCTTGGGGGGCATGGTGATGGTGAGTGATGTGTGTGTTGGTGTGCAGGTGAGGGTGTGTGAGTGTGTGTTTTGCTGGGTGTATGTGAGGTAGATATTTGTTGGTGTGCTGATGGTGTGTGGCTTGTGTGAGGGATGAGCTGTGGGTGTGTGGTTGCTTTCTCTTGGGTGCTGGCAGTGGAATGGCATTTGCAAAGGCTCATGGTTGTGATTTGTGTCCTTTATATAGGTGGAGTTGTGGGTGTGTCTTTGTTCTCTGTCCCCACCCCCCCAGTATTTATTGGCTTGGTAATTGCTTGTTTGGCCTTTTTTGGGTGATTTTTCCTTTGTGCTGTTTGTGTATGTTGGAAACGTTCTTGTGACCGAGTCGGACCCTGCATTTGTCTCGTACGGTGTTCTCCGTTTCGTTCGCGCTGTGTTTGTGCAGTTTTCTATGCTGCGTACGCGTCGGTCGCGGTGTTTTGTGTTGCTTCGGCTCGGTTTTGTATGCGTGTCGGTCGTACGGCTTGGCCTCCGTCCGACTCGCTCGTGGTTTTCGCGCCTTGCATCGTACTTTGCGGTTTGGAGTTCGCATGTACGTTTCGGTCGGATTTGTTCCGGGTGCGTGTCGGTCGGTTGGATTCGCGTGTTTTTCCGGCCGGATTGCTGTTTTCCGTGCGGCTCGGTCGGTCGACTTGGTTTCGGTACGTGTCGGTCGGATTTTTCACGCCTTGCATCGTACTTGGCGTGTCGGGCGCCACGGGTACGTGTCGGTCGGTATTATTTCCGGATCCGAGTCGGTCGGTGCTTTTTCCGGGCCGAATCGGAATCGACCCCATAGTCTGCAATTAGAGCCTTCAACATCCTCTGGTAGATTAAAAATACGCAAATTGTATTGCCTGTTACGATTTTCCATGTCCAGGAGAAGAGTAGACATAGGAGAAATTGTTCCCACAAGTGGTGCAAAAGCATCAATTTTAACTTTGTTATCTTGTATTTTAATTGAGTTATCTGAAACTTTCATTGACATACTAGCCATATCTTTACGTACGCTTTTAATCTCTGACGCAATGGTATCAGTGTTGGTACGCAATGCATGAAGCTCGTCAAAAATTACTGCCAATGAGGGCTCACTAGATTCTACCACTTTAGATTTTACAGGAGGAGGAGAAATCTGCTACTTCCTCTTATTATTAGGATTCTGCGCATTTTTATTCTCCTTTTTCGTATTATAAAAAGAATGAGGCAAATAAATGCAAAGTACAGTGAAATAATGTGAATGTAGAAAAAATACTTCAAGGAAAAAGCTGGTGCAGCAGCTAAAACAGACTGTGGGTGTGGTTAGGCCAAAGCCAGGCCCTTTCCTGAACACTTGCTCCGCCCCCCTGACAGGAAATCTGGGCAGTACCTTAAGGCAGAGATGGCAGCTGAACCAGGAGGAAGAAAAACACCTCTTCCGACGTCTGAAACACCAGAAACATCACCACAGCATCAGGAAAGGCTTCATCAGGCTGTAGGCTTAATTTCCAGTAAATTCTGACTGGAATTGATGTGTTCGTCGAAGAAAACGGGCCCCCTCAACACGGAGCTCACAATGCGGCGGCCATCTTGTTTTTGCGCGCTCGCGCGTTCCCGTTGATGCCATTTTATCTGATAATCTAAGCTAAAGCATCAGGCAGGTTTGCCTTTAAGAGCGTGTGAGGAAATGTGCCCATACCAGCTAAAATTCTGGCAGCAAATCAAGTAGCATATTTAGTTAAACAAGCGTTCTTGAGACGAATAAAAGAAGCTATGAAGGTTTATTAAATAATTTAACGTCAATACACAAGCCAAAATAGGATTTCTCTCAAAATTAGTCAAGAATGCATTCATAATAAATCAGATATAGCAGTCAGATGCAGCAAGCAGACTAACAAAGTAATCTAAGTAAAGAGTGTGAGACAGACTGGCATGGGTCTGCTCTCTAAGAATGGAGACCAAAAGTCTGTCTCACCTGGGGAATGAGCCCTTTATATAATAATAATGTACACCGTTAAAATTACACAGTCAGCATGAAGTGAACAAACTGTTACACAAATTTATTAAATCACAATGCAAAACTAATAAATCATTGTGCTAAAACCATCCCAACACCATCATCTAGATGAGTATTCAATTAGTACGCTGTTGGCCTATGTAATCGGATATGATGACAGTTCAAATCAAGTTACTCATAAAATAATGACAGACTCATAAAATAAATAGTCCTGCTGAACTGCAAATATGAAAAGCCTTAAGTAGTTAAATTTTGTTTTACTTTTCATCCGAGGCTCAAAAAGAGCATGTTTTCATAAAATAGTAGTGTGCCATTTGCTGACTGCAGAGTCAGTGAGAGATGAAAACATGGACACATTTGGAATTCAAAATAGAATCAGAGCTTAGTTTGACAATATCAGGAAAATATAGGGGCATATTAGCAAGACCCACGTTAAAATTATCGCCGTTTTAGCGGCAGGAAACTGCCGCTAAAACGGCGATAATGGGCTTGCTAATATGCGTTATGGAATTCCAATAGAAGCCCAGGTTAGATGTCGTGCACATCTAACCTGGGCTTCTATTGGAATTCTATAACGCAAATTAGCAAGCCCATTATCGCCGTTTTAGCGGCAGTTTCCTGCCGCTAAAACGGCGATAATTTTAACGTGGGTCTTGCTAATATGCCCCATAGTTCTGTAAACAGCAGTGTTGTCAATTTTAATGCAAAGCTCTCACGTCACTAAGCAAACATTATTTGTTAATCAAAATATCTTTTAGAGTGGTTACACTGTGAACACATTTTAAAAACAGAAATAAGGTTTTCTCTTCACTTTCATTCTTTTCAATGTGTACATGTCATACTGAGTTGGAGATATGATGCAAATAAATTGTTCCTGGACTAAACTATGGGACTATCCTTGACTACCTTCAAATAAACCTTTACTTGTGGTCATATTCAAACCATTTAGCAGAAAGGTTCCAAAGGCATATTGAGTTATGTCGGAATATCCGCTGATTCAAACTTGCACTTGTACATTATTCCACCACTCTGTTGGTTTTGTGTTATGTGTTCAGTGTGGACACTATGCTGTACTATCTATGCTGTACTATCTTTTTATGGGGATAGAAATTATTTCAACATTCCAATCGAAATGCATCTCTTGAAGAGCATTCTAGGGACTGTTCGTTAGATGGTCCTTGGAGCATGTTGGAAAGAGATGGCATATGTGGGGGGATATTCTCAAGAACGGGCGATAAACATCGCCAAAATAGGCTAACTCAATTTTTCCTATCGCCGACTATCGCGGGAAAATAACTCTGTGTCAACGTCGTATTCTCAACACGGCGGTAACATGCAATAGTTTCCTGATAATGCCTCAAATGTCCGTGATACAACTACCGCGACGGCGATAAAAAAGGAAACCCGAACGTGAAAAAAGTTGCGATGGGCCCAACTGCGATAAAAATCCAGCGAAAAGCAGCGCCAGGCCCGCAAGTCCCACAAGTAAGGCGGGAAAAATCACTATAAGAGCGGTAAAAATGAAATACAAATAAAACACAAACAACTGCGAAGCACCATGGAGGTAGCCGGAGCAAGCACAGAGGACAACCCGAACCCCACAAGCCCCACGGAGGACCAGCCTGGGACCTCGGGTCAGGGAAGGGCAAGGAGAAGAAGAAGAGGAAGACGCGGTTCAGTCCGCAGGAAAACAGGATCCTGATTACGGAGGTGACAGAACACCATCAACAACTGTTCGTCACCTCCACTGTGTCATTGGCAACAAAAAATGGAATATGGCAGTCCATCGTGGACACGGTGAATGCAGTCGGAGTGCTGAGGAGGACAATGGAAGAGGTCAAGAGGCGCTGGAATGATGTGAAGCGCAAAACCAAGCTGAAACTCGCCAACAACAGCAAAGCAGCAATGCAGACTGGGGGTGGGAGTCCTGCGCCACAGGAGAAGCTGGATGAGATGGAGGAAATGGTGTCCACAGTCATCAGTGTGGAGACGGTGGCAGGAGTCGGAGGACCGGACACTGCTCAACATGACCTGACACAACAGCAACAGGGTGAGTAACCACCAGGGACTGGGGGGACGGGGGAGATGGGCACAATGGTACACATGCACAAGTAAGTACAGCACATCTGCGGACAAACCCTGCCCAAGAGTCACAACTCCGACCAAGAGCCCAATTTACCCAAGTCTGCAACAGCTCAGCACTGTATAAGCACAGAAGTGAAAGGCACACCGCCTGAAAGGGATAAGGGCCAGCCAAATCAGAGCTGAAGGGGCAAATCACCCACAATGCAGCACACACACATAACACTCAGAGCACCTCAACATTTACAACAAAGTGGACCAAACTGTAACACTTTCACAACAGAACAGAGGACACAACTGCTGCCGCTTGTGTGTAGAAAATGGCCATTCGCATTTGGCATAGCAGGAAACTGTGAGATGATAATGGAAAAATACAACCTCACATCCATGATGGTGGCGAAATGTCAACTGTCCAGCATTAAATAGGCATCTCCACACAAACAGTCAAAATGTACATTGACATGCAGTCTGTTTGTAAACTTGGCCAATGCGTCAACATACATGTGAACACAATGTCAAACTACATCTCCCCTTCACATTGCAGTGGGAGAATCATCACCTCCTGCAGAGCAGACCGTACTCCTCATCACAGATGATGAAGAGGACCTACACATCATCGACCCTGACGCCCTCCAACAGCTCATGGACACCCTCAGCACCCCACCCCCAGGAGCAGGGCAGCCCAGCTGCATCGAGGAGAACCCACACCCTGCACAGACCACACAGCAGGAAGCACCCACCACCACGGCCGTCTCCCAGGATCCCCACGAGCAACACATGGCATTCCAACGCCGTGTGTCGCAGGGCCAGAAGGGGATGGCAAAGCAGGTGCGGGTGGGGTTCGACCTCATGACAGCCAAACTAGATGCCATATGTGGGTGTCCAAGTCCCATCAGGGACCATCTACAGGCCCTAACGGACACCCACAGTCCTCTCCATGATCTCCAACAATCCATGGCTGACATCGCCGGAGTCATGACTCGTAGACAAGAACAACTGTCTAGTCAGAGTGGCTCCAGCGATCTCAGCCGTGAGTTGGCCAACATGGGGAGGAACATCGAGAACATGGAGCGGATGCAGGCGGGAAGAATGGCTGCCATGGCTGCACACCAGCGAGATGTAGCAGGGATCTACCATGCCCTGCAGATCCTCATCATGGCAGTGCGGCCACAAGGCCTGACGCAGATGAATGCTGCTGCCACTACTCCCTCCACATCACCGCCCCCTGATGTGTCAGTGCCTCACAGTGCGGCTGACAATCCACCTCCGGTCCCTGATGTGTCACTGCCACACTGTGCCGCAGACAAAACACCACCACCCACATGTGAGGCAAATCACACATAGGAGGACGATGATGAGGATGAATCTGCCGTTGGGCTAAGTAGGAAGTGGTAGCATTCATCTCCGCCATATGGCCTCTTTCTGCTTGGTTCTGCCCTCTGCATCATGCCCAGGAATAACACCCTCCACTGTCCCCCTTAACACTCTACGACACTCACCTTGGCCCCCGACATGGACTGCTACATTTGTTTAGGCAACCAATGACACAGAAATAAGACTGCGGACTGAACTCCCTCTCCTACGATGTACTTTTCCCTCCCCAAAGGACCCTGGCTGGCCCTCCACGGGGCAACATTGTAAAGTAGCGTGTGCATGGCCAGGTACTGGTCCACCTTCACCACTCCACCGAATGTGATTAAGACATTCAAATTCACACAGATGAGTCATGTCCATGATCAAGCAAGTATGAAAGTATGGATGTATGTAGGGGCAGTGATTCCAAACAACGGTGCTCCCTGGGAACTGATTTCAATGCGCATGTATGTCCGTGACCCAGATAGGCAGTGAGATGACTGGGAATGTGTGAACTAGCTGTGGCCTCATTGCTCCAAAACAACAATCTCTCTATTTCCAAACTTAGCCCCACGTCAATGTATGAAATAGGGCTGTGTGTCACAAAGGCAAAGTCAAAGTTATGTGGAAGCCACAGCTCGGAGCAATGATTGATTTGAGTGTGGAGCGCTTGGACTCCTGGGATGGTCCGTAGGTGTGAAGGTCATACCATGCAAGTGAACTACGAGCAAGGACTCCTGTGTGTGGGGTGTATACGTTGGTCTCTGGTTAGCGCTGTGCGTAGTGTGGGAGCCGTCAGCAGTTGCTATGCCTAATCACCTCCCATCTTGATTATGCTAACGGTCTCTACATGGGTCTGCCAATTGGACTGATTCGTAGGCTCCAGATAGTGCAGAATTCAGCAGCCAGACTGGTCTGCAAGGTCCCTCTTCGCAAACATATTTCCCCTTACCTGAGACAGCTGCATTGGCTACCTGTGGCCAAGCGCATCGAATTTAAGGCCCTTACATTTGCCTTTCGGGCATTTCAAGGTAGGGGGCCCAACTACTTGAGGAAGAGACTTCGTCTTTACCAGCAGAACAGATCTCTTAGGTCTAACCACAAACGGTACCTTACCACCCCCCAGTTCGCAAAGGCCAGAATGGGGGGAAGGACATTCGAGGTGGGGACCTCTAAATGCTGGAATAACCTACCTCCTCAATTGCGCGCTTTGCAGTCCGAACAGGAATTTAGAAAGGCCTTGAAAACCTGGCTCTTTAGTCGCAATGACTAAATGTATACTGACCACTATCTCTACTACTGTCCATACTAGCGCTGGGACACCCATCCGGGGTAGCTGCGCGCTATACAAATATCTTTATTATTATTATTATTATGGTATCGCTCAGGGGGTGCCGGGCGCATGCATTCCCAAGGTCGGAGGTGCAGATGTGCTACCGCCTTCTAGTTCAGACAGAGGGGCTGTCATCCACAATGTTAGTTTGTCATCTGCTTGCATTCTGGAAATGTGATGGGGATTGGGTGGGGGATGTCACTGCTTCGCCTTCCGGCATGGTTGAACCCTTACCAGCCATATACGTGCCCTCACGGTCAGTATTGCATGCTCTGATGTAGCAGTGTTGTTTTGCTGCAGTCTGACAGTGATGGGTGCAGGTAGCTGTGAGGAGGCGGTTGACCACTCACCTTGCACCTATTATCTGGCACTGATCACTACTCTTGATGGATGACATCCGTGTACACATGTGACCTGTACATGGCACATTTGACCAGGGGACACCTTGGTGTGTTTCACGCAAGGTGGACCTGCTGGCTTCTAGGCTGGTGTGCATCTCCCAATGTTGCTGAGGTGTCCACTGTGCCCACATCCCCCTTACGGCCATGTTGTTCAGGCTGTGGGACTCGACACACAGGGTGTATATTTGCATCAGGCAGGTACATCTCTGACCACAAATGGCACCCTGTTGTCTTTTCCTGAACACCAATGACGGCCTTCATGTCATGTTCATATACACGTGGACGCTGATGAGTGGCATGACGTACTACATGTGACACCCTGATATGGCATATCGAATACGTGACGCCCTAAACAGCCTCTCGGTACAGAGGTGATATACACACCATCTCTTCTTGCAACATATGCGAATGTTAGCACTCAATGTTGCACTTACACCCGTCAGAGTAATGTGCTAATGCAGAGGACTGACATACACACGGGGAATGTGTGTTGCTAAGATTTTATTTGCACATGCTGGTCATGTGGTCATCTTGTACTGTGCCATGATTGCTGTGGACAGTCACAATGTGACGTGCTCATTACGAAGAAATTGTTGATGATTGTGTTCCTTCGGGCTATTCCTGCTGTGGCTGCAGTGGGGTGTGGTCCACCTCCATCATCTTCCTCATCATTGTCCAGTGCTTCTGGGACTTGGATCCATGGGGCATTGGTGCGTACACATACGTTGTGCAATACACAACATGCAGTGATCATCTTGCACACTATTTCTGGGCTTTACAAGAGTCTTCCACCGGTGATGTCCAGGCACCTGAAACGTGATTTCAACACGTCAAATGTGCGTTCAACAATGCCCCTGGTGCGTTTGTGGGCCACATTGTACTGCCTCTGGGCCGTCGTGTTCGGGTCTCGGAGGGGTGTCATCATCCACGGGCCGAGTGCATATCCTTGATCACCTGTGAGAGGTAAGTGAGATTAGTGTTAACTGGTGGTTCTGCATGCTGTGTTGGCAGACATACAAGTTTCGTGGTGTGTGATTTGTGCGACCTTGGGATTCATGTTAGCCATGTATTGCTGCTGGCAAATGTGGTAGGACAATGTGTATTACATAGCCTCACAGCTGCTCCTCCCTCCCACCGAGCCTATTTACTTGTGTGTGCTGCGTGGTTGCATCACTTGCACTCCTACGGCACACCATTGTCATGCCTGTCTGCGCATGTCCGCAGGACTGACAGCAAGACTGTAATGTTGGCCATTGAAGGTGGGCGGCCACGTGTGTGTAGGCCTATGGTAAGGATAGGGCGGACACAGATGTGGAGTTCTGGCCTGGCTGAACTCGCGCTGATATTGAGGCTAGGCCTTCGGGCCAGGCTGCGGCAATGTAGATACACACACAACAGTTGGCATGTATGAGCCGAGACCCCGAGCGGTCTCGCGCTCCTTTATTAATCCATTCGGGTGAGGCTGCCCTCCTGGTGCATGCTACATTGCAACATTGTCGATTACAGGCC
Source organism: Calotriton arnoldi (assembly GCA_963921515.1). Taxonomy (NCBI): domain Eukaryota; kingdom Metazoa; phylum Chordata; class Amphibia; order Caudata; family Salamandridae; genus Calotriton; species Calotriton arnoldi. Next base: position 677,002 of record CAWUFW010004867.1, on the reverse strand, counting down.
GGGTGGCGCAGACACTACTACGGAGAGACACGCCATAATCACTTTTGTGGCCAGGCCGGAACTGAACCACGCCCAGAGCCCAGAGCCCAGAACTGAACCACGCCCAGAGCCCCGGGCCATTTATCCGCACTCCTCACACGTGTGCGCCGCCGCAGTGGCGCTGGGATGTCGTGCACTTCGGAGTACGTCTCCAGACGATCTACCCAGGCTTACTGGCAGCCTGCCTGGGATGGGGGTGGCCCCGTGACTGTGAAGGGCTCCAGTGGCATTACTGAGGACATGCTGTTGGCTACTGGCGGCGGACTTGTGGGGTAGCCCCTCAGGACAATGACTTGCGGTGCAATGAGTTCCGCCCACCGGAAGAGCTGAGCGGGTGTGCAGCCTGCGATGATGCAGCAGGCCTGGTGGCTGGACGGTGACTTGTGGTGCACTGAGTTAGTGGCACCTGAGGCCCTGCGTCCGGAACGGGCCAACCTCCACGTGCCGATGACTTGATGTGCACTGAGGTAGGCCCACCGGAAGAGCTGAGCGGGTGTGCATCATGCTATAATGCTGGAGGCTGGACGGTGACTTCTGGTGCACTGAGTTCGGCCCACCGGAAGAGCTGAGCAGGTGTGCAGCCTGGGATGATGCAGCAGGCCTGGAGGGGTGGACTGGAAAGGATGTGTCTGTTACTTGCTGTACCACAGTGTGGTCAGAAGGCAGCAGTAGCCAACTTGCAACTCTGCGGTGCGGTGCCGCTGGGTGCGCTGGGGGCCTGTTGCACAGAATCCAGCAATCACCTGAGGAGGCTGCCAAGCTCGTGGAGCCCGGCCTTGGACATTGCACCGGCACGTGGTGGGCCCTCTTGGAGAGACGCCGGTGGCGGCAGGTGAGCAGTGAGGCCTGGGTGCGCAGGGCGGGCATTCACCGCTGGGCACAGGTCGGGTCTGGGGATCAGCGGGCTGGGGTGCGGCAGGCACACAGGATCGCGCAGGCACCACCAGACATGATGGCGGCCTCGTGGCAGGGTGAGGGACGCTGCCCTGGCAGACACGCCACTGCAGGCGATGACGAGATGTGCGCCGGGTGGCGTGCCATCCTGAAAGCGCTGGTTGATGATGGACTGTCGGAAGATGTATGAATCATGAACACTGCCTGGGAAGTTGGCGATGACATTGGTGAACAGTCCCCGGTGGTCCACTATTGCCTGCACATTGATGGAATGCGTGTGCTTCCTGTTGCGGTAATTGTGTGCAGTGTCGGCAGGGGGCACAAGTAGGACATGTGTGCAGTCGATTGCCCCCAACATGTGCGGGAATCCAGCTATGGCGTAGTGTGGGGGAAGTGAAGGTGCTGGGGTATGAAACAGATGATGGCATCCAGGACAGGTGTGATGGCCTTTGATAGGGCTGGCTGTGAGACTCCTCCGATTCTGGCAGTTGTTGGTTGGAAGGTACCAGAGGCCAACAGGTGCAGCACAGCCAGCAGCTTTGTCTACGGAGGGATGTTGGTTGTCCGCTGTGTTGGTACCGTCAGCCTGTGGGCAATGTGGGTCATGATGCGGAGGATGGTTGTCCTTTTGAGCCTGTAGTGGGCAATGACATCCTCTGGCGTTAAGTCTGTGAGGCTGATGCGTTTTCGGAAGGTCCGCTGTCTTGTTCTGCGCTGCCTCGGTGGTGGTCCGGGGGGTGGTCCCGGGGGTGGGGGTGGTCCTGGGGGTGGTGGCGGTGGGTGTTGTGGCCCTCTTGGGTCTCCAAGCTGCATGATTAGTAGATACATGGCATCTGTTGGTCTTCAGATGTGGCTCTGGCCTGGCTCCCTTTGTACTGCAGGTTTTCGTCCTACTTAAGACCAGTAAAAAGCAGGTGTTAAGTCCCTGCTGCTAAAGCGCCTTATCGCCTGTTTTTGTCTGGCATCGCAGATCTGGCTGGTCGTTGAGAATATCGCGAAGTGGTGTTTTCGTGTGTTTTTGCACGGGAACGCCTACTCTGCAGATCATTAGCGTTATTTGTCGCTCTCATCCGTGGCGATGTGTTTTGCGGCAGCTATCGCAGGAAAACTGGCGATGTTGGCAGTTTGCACCAGCTTGTGAATAGGGCGATAAGTCTATCGCCACTTTTGCGGCGCTAAAGTGCCGATAAATCGGCGATGACTCCTTGAGAATATGCCCCGTGGTTTCTTTGGCGACCATAATAAACGTTTTCATAAACCACCTCACCTGTTTCGATTTCGCTTTAGAGGACACTACACAATTTAATGATGAGCTACTGTAACCTGATTGACAGAGGAACAGCGCCTTCAAAATCATTGAAGTAATTTCGGCACCCTCGTGCAAATCTTTTCCTGAAGTCTACTGAATTGGTGATTTTATTAGTCGAATGACTAGTGAGATTACTCTCTGTGACTTCTTATACTCCTGTACAGAAACCCTTGCAGACCTAACAGCAATTAACACTGAACATTTGGAGGCTGTGAGAGTTCTTCAGAACAGCCGAGCTCATGCGCTCTTGACCCTAAAGCTCATTTCTGGCAGCCGTTGCATCCTGCTTTAGGGCTCTCAGTGCATGGACGATTAATCCCCCATCACACGTGCTCTGGATTGTACTTGGTAATTTACTCTGACGCAGAGCTGCAGCGTCATTACACTTATGCATGGATAATCTCACCTTTCCAGCCAAGTTTGGTCCCCAGTATGGCAGCTCATCCGCATCTGCTGGCCAACTTGAGCTGTTCATAACAAGCTAGTTGCTTGCCTCTGATTGGTCAATCATTGTGGTAGGTGACTGGTTGATACAGCTCAACTATAAGGTGAAGTGCTCTGGTGTATTTAATTTTGCACTTTAGAGTTTACAAGGTCGCTCAGTCCTTTGGAATTATTGTCAAGTTTCATTTTAAGTGTGCAATAAAATGAACAACATACAAATGCAGAATGCAAATTTGCCTTGTACATTTTTGTCTGAGGCTGGCAAACGAAGTTTAAATTGGACTCAGTGGTACAGATTATTTGACAGTAATCTAATTTCTGTAGATCGGACTAAATTTGATCCTCTAAGAAAAAGCAATTTTCTAAAATTGGTTAGGCAATGGCTGCCATGAAATGTTTGATCAGTTAGGGCCAGATGTACGACGGTTTTTAGCATGCGCAAACAGGTTTTAGACCCGTTTGCGCACGCTAAAAACCTTGGGCCAATGTACAAAACCTATTTTGCGACTCGCTAATCAGTTAGCGACTCGCAAAATAGGTTTTGCGACTCGCTATTAGGAAGGGGCGTTCCCTTCCTAATAGCGAGTCATGAGCCATGTATGAATGTTTTGCGACGGCAATTGCGGACCCCTTTCCCTTTGCAAATGCATGCAAAAACAATTTTTAAGGGCAGGCAGTGGTCCCAGGGACCACTGCATGCCCGTAAAAAATTAAACGAAAACGTTTCATTCTTTTCTTTTTTAAATGCATCCCTTTTTCCTTTAGGGAAAATGGGCTGCATTAAAAAAAAAAAAGCTGCTTTATTTAAAAGCAATCCCAGACATGGTGGTCTGCTGAGCCCAGCAGGCCACCATCCCTGGGAGGGCCAGCCATTCCCAATGAGGTCGCAAAATGCGAGTGCCTCATTAATATTAATGAGCCTCGCATTTTGCGACCCCATTGGGAATCGCAATCAGTGTCTCTGACACTGTTGTACATAGTAAATTGCGACTCGCAATTTGCAACTCGCAATCAAGCGCAAATTGTGAGTCGCTATTTACTATGGTCGTACATCTGGCCCTTACTTTCTAAAATTCGTCCAGTGCCATTTGTTGTTGATGAATTCATGTAAGTTGTCAAAATATTGGAAGCCTATTTTAAAGATGGTCTAAGCATACTTAAAGGAAGAGAACCCAAGAAAGACTTTTGTGCTGTAGAAATCCTACATTAGAAGAAATCTTGGAAATTGACAGAGGCATAGAAAGATCAAATATAGCATCAAAAGAAATAGGCAGATTTCAGCAAATGAGTGATACAGAAAGAATCAGTGCTATCAGTGTTAGAACTAAAATAGTATTGAAGTCTAATCTTAGAAGTCAGAAAAGTAAGTTGGGAGGGCCAATGGCTCTTGTTCTAGATGTGGTTACAAATGTCACCTTGGAAATTTTGAACAGTGTCCTGCCATTGGGAAACCATGTATGAAATGAAGAAAGAGTGGTCACTTTGCAAAGTATGCACAAATCCTTTAAAAGAATTGCTTTGGTGAATCAACAACCATTTCCGGCAAATGTGAATTTTGACTCCAATCAGAGTAGTTCAAGGGTGGTGGTGTTGATCAAAATGGTTGAACATGAGAACTTGACAGGAAGGAAGGGAGATCATATCTGTCAGATCACTATTAGAATGTTAAACTCAAAGTCACAGTAGACTCAGGTTCAACTGTAACAATAATTTCTGGTACTCTATATTTGAAAGAATGGAATCTTGTGAAATGTAACCCACCAGACATACGTACGGTTGCATTTGGAGGATTTGAAATAAAAAATGTGGTCTACAAAAGACAGAATTATCCACACTAAAATGTAAGTAGCCAAAAGAGAGTACAACATTTTATATTGGAATTATAAGGGTGCATTTGTTTGTGAATGAAGTAGATACATTGCAAGAGTTGTTAGATAAACACAAAGCCTTGTTTGAAGAACATTTGGGGTTTATAAAAAATTATGAGCACAACATTTTACTTAAACCTAATGCCATAACAGTTGTGCATAAGGTGCACAATGTAACTTTGAGTGTAAGAATCAGTTGAAAGACCATTTAGACAACCTAGTGATGGAAAAAGTAAATTAACCAGTTGATTATCCTTATGGATGCCACCTATTGTTGTGGTAAAAAAATTGAGTTGATCTTAAATCCCTAACTAGACACATTTTGATAGGTTATTTTCCAATGCACAAGATACAGGAAATGCCATGTCAAATTGGAGTTGGTTGTTTTTTTTTCCACTCTTGACTTAAGAGCAGCATATTACCAGGTTGAGTTCAGTGAGGAATCTCGCTCTTTAACCACTTTTAACACCCCTTTTGGTGCATTCTGTTTCCTGCACATTCCATTTGGCTTAGCCTGAGCTACATCTGTTTTTTAGAAGCTCTTGTACCAAATTCTTGAGGGAGGACCTAATGTTTTAGCATCTGAAGATGATATTATATTTTTTACCAAGACAGAAAAAGAACATTTGCTAACTCTTCACAAACTTTTGGGTATTCTTGGAAGTGTAGGTCTTAGGGTTAAGAAAGATAAATGCCATGTTCTCCTAAACAACGTGCAATATCTTGGGTATCAGACCAAAAACAGATTTACTGAAAGCTATCAGGCAGACACCTGTGCCAAAGGACAAGGACGAATTCAGATCTTTTTTGGGGCTATGCAAATATTATTCAAGATTTGTGGAGGTGTTACCTTCAAAAAAACTACTCAGAGGAGGTGTTAAATTCTGTTGGGGTGAGGACACTTTCAATCCTTTAAAAGATGTGATAATAAACGCCCCTGCTCTTCAAGCTTCTGATGACAATGCATAATCCATAGTTACAGTTGACACAAGTGGTACGGGACTTGGAGCAGTGTTGAATCAAAGAGTGAAGGGTAAGGACAATATTGTGGGTTTTGCCTCCAGGAGTGTGCCTAAGGCGGATATAAACTATAGCAAAATAGAGATGGAGGCATTGGCATGTGTCTCGGCTACTCATAAGTTCTCTACTCACTTCTTGGGTACGGAATTTACACCCATAACTGACCACAATCCCTTAATTTATCTTTTTTTGGTGATGGCAATTTTAACAAGTCAAGCCCCAGGTTAGTGAGGTAATGGGTCCAAATGCAGGAGTTCAACTTTAGGATAAGATATATAGCAGGAGGTAAACATTGTAGAGGTGACTTTCTGTCTCAGTGTCCTTTTGGGAATGCCTCTGAAGATATTACTTCAGATGATACTCAGTATATTGTAGGGTTGGTTGATGGGGTTCTAATTGCTGAAGAAGTTGTTTCTCAGAAGGAATGGGAAGAGGAAAGAGCCCAGGGTGATTGCCAGAGTTTACTGAAAGAATATATTAGACAAGGCTGGCTAAACGTCACTAACATTCAGGAAGAAAAGAAAAGATTGGGTTAGGTTAACCATGAGCTTACTGTGAAAGGTTTGCTCATTTTACAGGGTAACCTTTTAGTGCCACCTGTGAAACTGAATAGCAATGGTACGATTTGCCCATGCTGGCCAAGTAGGGTTCTCAGGGATCAGAAAAAGACTGCGTGCATTATACTGGTGGTCGGGATTGAATGCTGAAGTCGAATCAATGGTTGTATGGTGTGTTGGATACAAAATGGCAGATAAATCATTACATACTTATAATACTCTCATGTCAGCTTCTACCCATCTTTTACAAATTTCCCTCCTAGCCAACAGGATTGCATAGAAAAGAAACGACCTAGCGGGGCCCGAGATTTCACTGGAAATACCAAAAACTATCAAGGAAAGAGTGAGTTGAATAGGAAGTCCCAAAATATCGGTGATGATCTTGCTAACTTTTTCCCAAAATTCTGCTATCGCAGGGCATTCCTTAAACATATGGATGTCAGAGGCACTCTCTAAATCACACTTTTTACAGGATGCTAGGGTCCCCTTCGACATTTTGGTCAATCTTAGCGGAGACAAATAGGCCCTATGAGCCATGAACAGGTGGCACCTCCTTAACCAGGCTGGTTTTACAGTAACAAACAAAGTGTTAAATGATGTCTGCCACAAACATTCCCACTGTTCATTAGGCAAGTGAGCCCCCCATAGTTCATCAGGCAGCATGAAATCTCCGTCAATAGCCTCCTCAATGGCCCAGTAGAGGAAAGAGACTTCCTTCTTTCCCGATGGTCGAACCACTAGCTGTTCCTCAAGGGTGTTCCCTATGCCTATAGGTTTTTTTAGGTTTTGAGACCAGCTCTGCAATTGGATATATTTAAACTTAGACATGCCCCCTTCTAACTTATTATATAGTGACTGCCATGGTAGAAGTGAGCCGTCAAAAGCAAGGTCCCCCCACACCTTAATCCCCGCAGCTCTAAGTTGTAGGGCCAACCTGTCTTTCAGACATTCTGGTGCACCTGGAGAGTCCCACAAAGGAGCCTGACTCGAGTAGTAGTTAAGACCAGTGCACTGTTTAATACTGGCCCATATCCGAGCCATCCCTAGCAGGACTTTTAATCTAATCTTTTTGAAGAACTTCTGTTCTCCAAATTTGAACAGGAATCCCTCCTGAGAAAGACCTGCACCCTTCAACATTGCAGAAAACATGGCCCCCACCCCTGTATGGTCCGGGGTTTTTAAAAGCATTCTTGAGTGTGATAGCTGAAAGGCCCATGCATAATATTGCAACTCAGGAAGTGCAAGGCCCCCCTTTTCCCTCCTACGCCTTAGCTTCTTCCAGGCAATCCTCGTAGTCCTGTACGCCCAAACAAAAGAATGTATTGCCTGCTGAAGCTTGGCTATGGCTGATTTTTCAAAGTGTAAAGGGATAGTATTAAATAAAAAGGTGATTTTTGGTAGGACTACCATCTTAACCAGATTAATCCTTCCCAAGACAGTCAGAGGGAGATGAACCCAGGATTTCATTTGTTTCTGACACTCCCTTGAGATTTTTGCCAAGTTAGTCCCTGAGATCTTTTCAATATCCTGTACTATTCTCACCCCCAAGTATCTCATGTCACGCTTGGTCTGATACCGACACTCCGGCAGGTTCCAGGTCATGATCTCAGTTTTCTCTGCGTTAATCTCGTACCCGGATACTCGCCCGAAGTCCTGTGCCAAACTGATGACAAGGGGAAAAGTAGTCGCGAGATCGGCAGAGAAAATCAAAACGCCATCGGCATACAGGGCTACCTTCCTCTCCCAACCCTCATACTTGAATGGTACTTTGCTAGATTCTTCTCTTAAACGCTGAGCAAAAGGCTCAATATATAGATCGAAAAGAAGGGGGGAGAGGGGGCAGCCCTGCCTCGTGCCCCTTGTAATCTTAAAACGGTTTAGTCAATTTACCATTGACCAGGAGTCTCGCCGTTGGGTCCTGATAAATGAGCTGAATAGCTCTGCAAAACTTCTCGCCCAAATTAAATTTTCCCAAGGCTGCCGAGAGGTATACCCAATTGACCCTGTCGAAAGCTTTGGTGGCATCCAAAGTCATGGCTGCAAGGGGAAGTGAAAAAGCAGTAGCTAAATCAATTGCGCCCAACAAGTCGCAGGTGAGGTCCACTAAATTCCTGCCTTTAACAAAGCCCTTTTGATCGGGGTGGAGTATGCCTCCCGCTACTGAACCTAACCTGTCTGCCAGGATCCTGGCAAAGATTTTATAATCGGTGTTCAACAGCGAGATGGGTCTGTAGGACCCGCAACTCACTGGATTCTTACCTGGTTTCAAGATAAGTGTAATAGTGGTTTTGCCCCATGAACGCGGGAGCCTTGTGCCCACAGATATAATCTCATTGAAGAGCAGCGTCAGAGTGGGAATTATCACCTCCCCCAAAGATCTATAAAGTTCTGCAGGGAGCCCATCGGGTCCTGCGGCTTTCCCACTTTTACCAGCAAAGATGGCCCTTCTCACCTCTTCCTGAGATATGTCCTGATCTAGGTCTTCCTGCTGGGACAAACTCAAAGAGTTAATTGTGCTGCCCCTCAACCACTCCGTTGCTGTGGTTTTATCAACCATGCTATCCTCTCGATACAGCTCCTGAAAAAAGGCAAAAAAAGCATCCCCAATCTCTTCATCTGAAGACAGTACTTTAACACTGTCTGGGCTATCAATCTGTTTTATTAGATTTCGCATCCTATCTGACTTGGCCTTCCACGCCAAGAGCTTACCTGCACCTTCTCCATACTCGAAATGAGCGAGCTTGCTAACCTCGCACCTCCTAGTAACCCTAGTCTGAATAGTGTTATTCATCTTTTCCTTTAGTTTATAGAGTTTCACCAAAGTTTCCTGGTGTTTCTCAGGGTCGACCTCTCTGTTTAAGCTCAACTCTAATGTCTTCATCTCTGCATCCTTGTGGGCCACCTCATCCCGGTATTGTCTATTCTTATAGGATACCCTGTTCATGATCATACCCCTTAAGAAGGCCTTTAGAGAATCCCAGACCACCAAAATCCCCGCTGAGCCCAAATTCGTGTTAAAAAAATATTCGGTCTCCTGAGATAAATACTTCATCTCAGCTTCATCAAGAAGTAAAGTCCGATCAAATGTCCAAACTCTAAATTGTTCACCTTCTACCAGGGCCAAATCCATCCAGACCCCTGAATGGTCAGACAGATGCGGAGTCAAATAACCAATATCCTTAACTTTACCTCTTAGATTGTGGCTGACCAGGTTATAATCGATTCTTGATCTGTGGCCATATTAACTGTTATAATATGAGACCCCAGGCTGAATACCTGATCTATGCCGCCAAATGTCACTGAGACCAGTCTGTGTCATCATAGATTGGAGATATATCCGAGACCTGGAAGGCACCTTAGCTCTACTGCTAGGTGACTTATCTAGTTTAGGGTCGAGAACGATGTTAAAGTCCCCGGCTATAATCACTGGGTCTGGATAATCCAAAAGATTTGAGAAGATAGTCTTTAAAACGGAGGGGTCATCCTGGTTGGGACCATAATAGCCCACCAGAGTTAACAAAGTGCCTAAAATGGTCAGCTTCACAATGACCCACCTGCCACTAGAGTCAACCATAGAGGCTAGGATGCGGGCATTTGCTTGTTTTTTAATTAAGATGGCGACGCCCCTAATGTTAGTGGTCTGATTAGAACAGACCATATGTTCCACCCACTTTAAATTTTTAACCATCCCCATCATCTCCTCTTTCAAAAGATGAGTTTCCTGGAGGATAATGACCGGTGCGGGAGAATCTTTTATATACTGCAATATTTTGGCCCTTCTAGTTTTCACCCGCAGGCCATTAACGTTCCAGGACAGAAACTGAATTGTTCTCATGGAGGTTTAGAGAGCAGAGCTATAAGTCGACCTGAACTCTGAGGAAACCAATACCAGACCAATCGTGATAAGGCTAGGCTAATTTGACCAAATGATAAGGTGAATGAGGAAATTTTTCTTTTTTTACCCCTATGCCCCCACCCCGTGCTACCCACAACACCCCCTTCCCTTCCTTCCAGACAATCCCTCCCTGGAGAACCCTTCCCCCATTTCTCTGGACAGATGTAGTCCAGTTGTTGCATCCTGGGGCAGCCCGCCCTGTCCCCTTATAAACCTATACGGATACAAACACATAAGGGGGCAAAAGGACCTACCCTCGGCTACCCCTAACTAAGCGTCCCCATAAGTGCCTCAAATTAAAAGTGAAGTAATACAAGTGAAATGATACGAGGGCAACCCAAATAACAAGAGCCACCCCTAGAAAGTCCCAGATCTCAACAAAAGATGCAGTGTGTAGCTACTCGACCATCCGCTACCTTTACAACTTTCCGAGACTGTCAAGTAACTCATCTGCCTCTTGCACTGATCTTATATTATGCATTTTGTTATTGTGCATGATTTTTAGAGTAGCAGGATATTTGAGCTGGGCCACCGCACCAAGCTTTCTAAACTCGTCCATCTTCCTGCCCAACTCCCACTGCCTATTCAAGGTGACACGAGAAAGGTCTGAACGGATTTCGTAGGAGAAGTCACTGGCTCTTAATGATTTCATTTTTAGAGCCAAATTGAGAAAACACTAGGAAAAGTTAGGTATGGATTTTATTGGGTCTATGTATCCACTCAAAGAGAATTTGAGATATGCTTAAGTCATCGCTGATTGTCATTTCAAGTGGGTATACAATACGTTTTTGCGAAAGCCAAATACTAAAGTGGTGGTTGAAATACTGGTGACTCTTGCTGATGATTTGTGCAAGGGACTACGAGTCCCAGGGCGCTCCTGGAGAGGGCGCAAGGAGGGGCTATCACTACTACACTATAAAAAGCTTGCCCGCACCATGATGAACAAGAGACTCTTGCTGGTGATTTGTGCAGGGGACTTTGAGATCCAGGGTGGTGCTGGAGAGGGCACTAGGAGGGGCTATCACTACTGCATTAGAAAGCTCTTGCCCACTCCCCACTGCATGGGAGACTCTTGCTGGTTATTTATGCAGGGGACTATGAGTCCCAGAATGCTGCTGGAGAGGGTGCAAGGAGGGACCATCACCACTGCGCTCTAAAGCACTCACCTGCACCCCACTGTGTGTGTCTCACCCGGGTGCCTGTATCCGTCAGAGCCCATAGAAGACTGGGCTGGGCCACCCACCCCGGCTGTTCTCTTTTTGTCTTGTGAAGGTATCGCTTACTGATTTGGATCTTGGCTCTACCTCTAGGTGTGATCTTCCACCTCAATGTGACAACTTTACACCCAAGGACTGTTGAATCCATGGTTGACTTGATCCATAAAGCAAAATAATTGGATCCATGGGAATTTGTGATGTTAGGATAAGCTGTATAGTGAAGTGCTTATGGCTAGGAGGGTGGGATGGGGTGGGGAATAATCCTAAAGAATTAATGGGAGATTGTGTTACTCTCACGCTTAGAAATCCGATCATTGCTGATAAACTGATTAGAGATTTTGCTCAAGACCAACACAAGCCTAGCAATATTAAGATCTTGCCTCTAAGCTATTTTTATAGGGACACATCTAATCTTCCTGAAAATCGGGAGGGGCACCCCGTTCCTGGTCCAGCCCCTTCACAACCTTTTAACCTCCAGCTGCAGAATCACTTTGCGCCTCTGCGGGACATGACTGACATAGGTTGACTCAGCACTGGCCGGGCAAACAAGGAATGCATCCCCCAGATTGTCTCCCCAGGTATAGATCAGCCTACTGGTGGGCTTAGTCCAGGGGTGGATATTGCTAATTTTTCCTGTCCCACCATGCCTAATCTCCCAGTTAGTGGCTCAGTCACTGTGGATGGGAAGTTGTTAAATTTTACAGCTATCACAGTGATGGTGAAAATGTTGTTCTGAAACATTGCTGGCTTTGCCTACATAGTTGATAATGAGGACTGGGGGCATATTTACTAGGAAACTGTCGGATCATGGTGTTAAGCCAAGAACTGTGCTCCAACAGTTTTCAAACGCAGAGAAGAATACGATGCACCCCTGCTTTTCCTTTAGCACTGGTGCTCAATGTAGCTGCCTAGTGCCAACGCATTGTGCAAGGGTGCTTGCCTTGCAGGGAATGATTGTTTATGTGCAGGAAGGTGTCCCTTCCTGCACATAAACAATCAGTAATGGTGTTTTGTAACTTCTACGTGTGCTGCAGAATGCTGCACACATAGAAGTTGCAACTTGTCATTTTTTTATTGATTGTTTATGTGCAGGAAGGAACATCTTCCTCCACATAAACAATCAATGCCATTTTGCTGTTTCTATGTGTGTTGTGCAATGCAGCACACATAGAAACAGCAAAAATGAGGAGAAATAAAGCATTTCTCCTCGTTTCGCCATGTTAAGACCAGGTTTTCCCTGGTTTTAATTTTGGCGCTGCCCCATATTTGTGCCACCCTTGTAAATATGCGGCAGTGTCAAAATCAATGTCTGTTGCAGCAGAACGCTCACAGCAACACCCATTGCCCACCCCTTTCACGCTAAGTTTAGCATGAAAGGGGGCCGTATTCACAAGGCGGTGTTAAGCCTGGTTAAGTGGCTTAACGCCGCCTTGTGAATAAAGTGAAGCCCCTATCTCAACAGGAATGCTGGAAAAAGTGACTTTCCTGTGGTAATAGGGGCCCCTAGGAAACTTTTATACAAAGTTATGACATCCTTTTTTTCAAGAGAAATTGTCTTGAGGTTATTAGGCCCTGTGCAGAAACATTTCCATTTTACATGTTTACGTTTAAAGTTGACATCCTTTTAAATGGTGACTTTTAGCACACATTTGCTTGCGTGCCCATACGAGATAGTGTACTCAGAAAAGGGCTGCTTACAAATAAATTTCTTCGTAGGCACATTATCATACCTTAGAACGTTCTGTCCATGGACTGGCAACACTATGCAAATTGGCCTTGTTTGTTGTTGTCTGGGTGTTTAGAATCAACAATGACAACCAGACCAAAGCTCAGGCACAGAACAAATGTGTCCAGTTTAATTATATAAACTGCACCAGGCCTTTGTTCGGCAGAGGAGCATTTCGGTGGATTGTCGCAGGGGCCCAGCTCAATTCCATCACTATCCTGAGAGGGATGGCGGCCTGCTCTGCACTAAGACTGGCTACCAGATGACACACACACACACAGGTAAATGAGGAGCTAGACCCCTCTAAGGTATCTGCAGAATCACATCCACCCTCGGCTCCCTAGGGTAGGCAGTGCAAGGTAGGAGTAAAAATATATATCTTCATAGAATCAATGCAACATTTATAATGGTTGAATTATTCATCTGTTTCACCATTCTTGTAACGCTGATTACTATGTTTTGTTTTTTTCTACTAATAAATACAGCATACGTATTTTACACAAGAATCCAATTGCTTCAGTGAATGTTTGAAATGCCACTTCATGTATTTCTGATGACTCCGTTTGGGCATGCCTGAGTTGACAACAAAAGGGTAGATCTATTTCCACGATTCCCTTGGGGATTTTGGGTTGTCATGTTCTGATGTTGCAGACACCATCAGGTACCCTGTAAGGTTTATGGGCCCAGGGGCGCACTGTGAGCTAGCTAGGAACTAGGTCAACATATTCTGATGGTATGAGAGGACTCAGTCCCCATAGTTTTGATGCTTATGTTGCCCAAACACACAATCTTACTGAATTATAAGGAACCGTGAAACAACATGGACTGTGGAGGCCTAGTGTTTGGATGGCTTCGCTGCCCATACTGTACCCATATTTCCATCTTCCGTGGGTAGGGCAAGCGGAGTATTAACACCATTCTTTAGACTAACCCTGGAATGCAAAATTAGCCTGGTTTGTACTGGTAGTACTTTAGTACGAGCCTTTTTAACTAGTTTGCCCAATGTTATGAACATTGTTTTTTAAATTTTTTATAATGGGTATTCTGGGTCTAACCTCTGTCTCAATATTGATATGCTGTCAGATTTTATTTCAGGTCTTGACACTAAATTTTCTCATTTGAACACTGGGTTCCAAATCAATGTTGGTGGCGACTTTAATGTCTTTCATGTCAAACTGGCGTCCACACGGAAGACCAATGCCTTTAATATGTTTGATTTAGTAAGAACAGAGTGTGTACGTCTATCTATGGAGCAGAGAGCCATAATCCTTTTTCACCTCACTAACGTTTTGATCTTCTTAATGTCTGTGAACTGTTGGACCCTCTTTAGCCCTCAAATGTCACGTTTGTTCAGGTGGGGCTATGGTTCTCTGATTGATTATATTTTGTACCCAGAGATTTGTTGAGTTGGGTTTCAAAGGGTGGAATGGTAGAAAGTATATCTAGTGACAATAATCCCTTATGGCTTGGCCTATGTGTCAACAAAGTGGCAGGAAGTGTCAAAGTGGTAACCATGGGATTCTGGTAGTCAAAATTCAATGGTTGTGCCTGGTCTGGAGAAATGCTGACCTAACAGCGCTTATGGCAGAGCTATGTGTCAATCCCCTTATCGATCATCATTTATCCTTTATAAAGCACAGCAAATCATCAGTGAGGGTCTCAAGGAGCTGGAGTTGCTAACTGCTACGTGGTACTCTGTTCATCTGAACAGCCAGGTCTTGAGTCCTTTCCTGAATACCCAGTGTGATGAGGAGGACCTGAGGTGCAGGGGAAGGTTGTTCCAAGCTTTACCCGCCAGGTGCGAGAACGTGCGCCCTCCGTTGTTGCTTTGGCAGATCCAGGTGATGTCTGCGAGGAAGAGAGAGCCAGATTTTAAGTATCGGGTTGATTTGTGGAAGGTTATGCGTTTGTTGATGTATGCTAGCCCTTCAATGTGCATGACTTTGTATGCATGGGTCAACAACTTGAACCAGCATCTCTTCTGGATCAGGAACCAGTGTAGCTTCTTGAGATGCAGCGTGATGTGGGTTCCTCTACGAAGGTCAAGGATGAGTCTTGCCTCTAAGTTTTGTGTTGTCTGTAGACTCTTCAGGATGTGTGTGGTTATTCCTACACAGAGTGTGTTCCCATACTCCAGGCTGCTGGTGACGAGGCTTGCATGGCAGTCCTTCTGGTGTTAACTGGGAGCCACCTGAAAATCTTACGGTGCATGAATATGGTGTGGAAGCAGGCGAATGAGACTGCGCTTGCCTGGTTCTTCATAGATAGCTTGCTGTCCAAGATGATACCGAAGTTGCTGATGTGGTCTGTCGAGCGGGGAATGGGCCTGGTTTAGAAGGCCACAATGCATCATTCAATGGCGATTTGTTGTTCCCAAAGTTGAGGACTTCCTTCTTGTCCAAGTTGAGCTTGAAACAATTGTCCTTCATCCAGGCAGCTACGTTCATCATACATCTGTGGAAGCTGGCTCTGGTGGTGGAAGGGTCTTCTGGCAGTGAGAGGATGAGCTTGGTGTCATAGGCATCATAGATGATGTTGAGTCTGTGCGATCTGACACTGTTGGCCAGGGGGGTCATGTACATGTTGAAGAGGGTAGGGCTGAGAGATGGTCCTTGGAGGATGCTGGAGATTATCTTTTTATGTTCTAAGGTGAAAGGTGGGAGATGGATTCTCTGGGTTCTTCTGGTGAGGTATGAGATGATACATTTGAGGGCGTCTCCCTAGACTCCGATGTGGAGGATGTGATGGGAGATGGTGTCGAAGGAGGATGAGGGCTACTGTTTTGCTACAGTCCAGGAGGGCCTTGATGTCGTCGGTGGCTGTGCCCAGGAACAAATCCAGGGGGCCATTATTAAGTCCCCATCTAATAAGGCTCCTAGGCAAGATTGGGTTCCCATGGACTTGTATAAATCCCTTCCAGAGCTTTGGGCACCTTTCCTGTTTAATTGCTTTAATCTGTTTGTTAAGATGGGCCTTCCTGATTCACGTCATACTGCCACCATTGTGCCCATCTTTAAAAAGGGTTATCCCCAATCCTCAGGTTGTTACCCTTTTTCTACTGGACTCTGCCATAAAGATTGCTGAGAGGATTGTGTTGGTGCACCTCTTGTCCTGGGTCAGGTAGTCGGGAATGCTGTTGGAGGAGCAGTATGGTTTCTGGAAGGGACTGGGCATGGCGGAGATATGTCTGAAATTATACTTGTTGATTAGTGTAGGAACGTGCCTCTATTTGCATGATTAGCCCCCACTTTTTGGCTGATGCCTAATGTAATTTCGAACAGTACGTGCACTGGGTCTCTGCTAACTAGGTCCCCCAGTGCCAGATCTCTTTCCCAAAACACTGTAAGACGATTGACACAAATTCAGCTACCTCTGTAAGTCCCAAGTAAATGGTGCCCCTGGTACCCAGGGCATGGGTACTGAAGAGGGTCCTCTGGGGCTGCAGCACTGGTTGCGCCACCCCACAGCCTCCTCACCAAGGCTACCCACTCTGCCACTGCAGGCTGTGTGTCTTGGTGCAGGAAAATCCAAAGAGTAACATAGCACACAGCCCTGTGTGCCATGCCACCCCTACACTGCCTAAGATATATACATACCTACCGCGGCCTTTTTATCCCTAAGGCAGGGTGCACTATAGCTTATGTGTGGGCATATCAGCATGAGCATATATGCGCCTACAAGGTCCAGTCCATTCTGTGACATTTTAAGTGAACTGGGAAGCCATAAAGAATACATGGGCTGGATACTAAATTTCTAAATTCAATAGGTCAACTTCTGGAGAGCAAAGCAGACCAGTCCAATTTCTCTATTTTGGGTGATTTCAATTTCCACTTGGAAAATAGTGCAGACAGGGAAACTGAAGCCCTCCTTGATCATATGGCCAGTGCAGGACTTAGTCAGTTGGTCAAAGGGGCTACACACTCGGCCGGGCATTGCCTGGATGGGATCTTTTCGGATCATCCTAACCTAGTATGGGGCAGAGCATTGCTACTAATCTGGTCGGATCACAAGGCAATTATGTTTGAAATTACCTTGCCACCTAAAAGGCCCCCTAAATCCTCAAATAAAGTTATCATCTTTCGACCCTGGAACAAGGTAAAGGTAAAAGAGCTAAACAAAGTGCTTACCTATTCCCTACAGTCTGTCCCTGCTGACCTGGATGAGGCAGTGATGAGCTATCACTCCTGGGTGGACTCCGGAGGCCAGCAGTTGGCTCCACAAACTACTCTGAGATCAGTCAGGCAATCTCCGTCAGAACCATGGTTCAATGAGTCATTGAGAACGCAAAAACAAATGTGCAGAAGATTAGACAGGAAATGGAGGCTAGATAGCGATGCTCAGACCGAAACAGACTGCAGACTAGCCATCCAAACATATAAAAACCTTATCCTGAAGGCAAAGTCAGCTTACTTCAAGGAAAAAATAGAAGCAGCCAATGGCTGCTCTAAAATACTATTTTCTACTATTAAAAAACTGTCTAAACTCCCAGAAACCCAAGATCATGAAAGGAGCCAACAATTTTGCAATAACTCTTTCCAACAAAAGGTTAAACAGGTCTTTAATGCATTTTTTCCCCAATCGAACCAATCTTCGATGCCCCACAAGAACTCGGGCGATAGTTTTGGATCTCACTCAAACCCGGATATCTCCTCCATACCTACTTTTCCTTCCTTTCCGCCCATCACTCTTGACCAGATTACCAAACTAATTCCCTTAGTAAAATCCGGATCGCCCCTCAACCCATGCCCACTGAAAATTCTTCACTCAGTCCCCGAGATCATAGCCTCTTCACTCTGGCCTATCATTAATCTTATGGTCTCCTTCGGGCGTTTTCCCACTGAATGGAAGAAAGCTTCCATTCTGCCACTTTTGAACAAATCCAATCTGGATCCTAATGACCCTTCAAATTATAGACCTATCTCCAGGTTGCCTTTCCCAGCAAAGATAATAGAAAGGTTTCTAAATGAAGAATTATCCACTTTTTTTTTGGAAGGTGACATCTTGGACCCTTCACAATATGGATTACGGGCCCATCACAGCACCGAACTAGCTCTTAAAACGGCCACAGAAGAGCTTAGGCAAACGTTTGATGGGGGGAGCGCCGCACTTATCCTGTTAGATATCTCAGCGGCATTTGACATGGTCAACCACTATGTGTTGGTTGACCGCCTCGCTTTGCAGGAAATCAGGGATAAAGCGCTCTTCCTGCTCAGTTCCTTCCTGTCTAATAGATCTCAAATGGTGGCTCACGATGGATTTGTTTCCCCGGCTTTTTCACTCCCATGTGGAGTCCCGCAGGGTTCATCGCTGAGCCCCACTCTCTTTAACCTATATGTCACTCCCCTGGCTAAGCTAATAAGAAACTACGGTTTCACCCTGGCGTCTTATGCGGATGACACGCAGATCATTGTGTCAATCAACAGCTCGTCTATTGATACTGCGTCCTGTTTCCAAGACTGCATGGGCCACATAGGAAAATGAATGCAGGATAACTGTTTAAAACCTAATTCATCAAAAACGGAAGTTAGGCTCTTTGGCAACTTGTCCCTGATTTGGTCAGACAGTTGGTGGCCCAATCACATGGGCCCCCTTCCGATAAAAAATCTCGGGGTTTTCTTTGACACTAAGCTGTCACTCGAAACTCAGATCAATCAAACTACAGCGGCATGCTTTTTTATTCTCAAAATATTGAAAAAAGTTCTTCCGTTTATCCCGTTTGAGCTAAGGAAAACAGTGGTCACAGCATTAATGCATCTAAGCTGGACTACTGTAACGTCTTATTTACTAGTGCGACCAAGCGCAGCATACACAAACTTCAGATGACTCAAAATGCTGCAGCAACAGTCCTGTTTGGGCTCTCTTGCTATGATTCAGTCTCCAGGGCTCTCACGGAGCTACACTGGTTGCCCATCAGCAAACACATTCAATTCAAAGCATTATGCATAGCTTTTAAAGCTAGACTTGGCCTTGGTCCGTGGCAACTGTCGCAATTTTTCAAATCCTACACTCCAGCCAGACCACTCAGATCGTCAGATAGTGGTAATTTGATCATCCCCATGGCACACAAAGTAAAATGGGGAGGAAAAAGCTTTGTAAACACAAAATGGGCTGCCCCTAGTGTGGGTTCCTACAGTTTCCTACAGAGTTATACTGAGATGCAACATCTGTGGGGGCATCTCATAAAAAGTTTCGGACTGGCCTCACACACCGCCCGGTGTCATGCTTCATCATAGGCTGTCCTCGCCCTCTAAAAACTTCGTTTGATAGAGGGCGGGCATACACCTGGAGACAGGGATGCACTTCTAAAGCTAAGTGGTGGCCGTGTGAAAGTGAAAGGTGATCTAAAAACCATTACATCTGTCACTAAACTGTGTTTATTCAGGGAACAAATGTATGGTATTAAAATAGGTGAACGGTGATCTGGGACGTTATTCTCCCTTCACTGTGTTAAGTGTGGTCAACATGTTTCTGCGTTAGTGTCCCCGTAGGGTACGTCGCATTCGTCAGGACCAAAGGGTTTCTAACTGTGGGCGCTACCTTGTTGCATCTAATGCAAGAAGGTGCTCCCAATCTGGGGATGGGGGCTAAAAAGATCAAACTACCGGTCTGGTGTAGTACCACTGTAGGTGATTCTGTAGGATAAAGAGAAACAAAAAAAGAAAAAAGAACATACAAACCAAACGTGTAAGTATATATATAAATGGCAAATTTTGTAATCCAGACCAAGTCACACCTATAGCGCGCGTGGTGTGGTCTTTATGAGACACGTGGCAACTGTACGTGTCATCATATAACCAAAAACATGATGGCAGTCCATTTCTTAACCTAAAATACTATCCTCTATACTCCATGGGAGGGCGAGGGTGGGAGGGCCTACTTGTGACTTTCTGTAAAAGAGATGTACCAATTGGGAGATAGTAAGCAGCTATTCGTGCATCCACAGGATATTGACACAAATGACTAGCATGCACTACAATGCAATGAACAAGTTGTGTGCCCAGTTTCAGTGATTAACACACCACCTTTCAGCAAAGAGCCGACATCAAACTTTCACTCTTACCACCATACATGACATTCATTCTCTTACTGTCTGAATTCAGCGCTCCCAGCGGATATCTCTACAGGCGTCCTCTCGGTCTCCCCGTCGGTGGAGAATGATGATCAACCGGGGGGTTTTACGTACTCTGGTTAATTGATTGATTGTTTGACAAAAGCGCCCTAATTGAAAACGCATGGAGCGCTTCCTGTGTCCCCATCCGGGCGGGTCTGGACGCCTGGTGCGGGGCGTATATGATTGTGCGCGCTCCTATTGGGTGAAGAAGGGGTTACCTCTGCCCAATGGATAGCGGATCCAAGGCGCGCACGCGCTGCTGGCTAAAAAACACATTCGGACTGTTCGGCAAAGACCACGTGATTAGAAGCGTGGTTGCGCATGCGCAGGGGTTAAGTATTCCTGCTATCCGTCTGCGCCTTTTGCCTCTATGTGATAACATCATGTCCTATTGGCAAGGAACTCGTCACAGCAGTAAAACGCTATGGATAATATCCAGGCTGTGTATAAAAACTCTTGGGCAGTAAGCCATGGTCCCAAGGAAAATGAGACGTACATATACACGCGCAGGAGTTCAGTGTTCCTACTCTGCGCATGCGTATTTAGCCACTATGAGTTGGTAACCAATCCTGTAGGCAAACCTCATCATTGCGCTAATACGCTTTTGGCAATATTAAGTCTATGTGCAAGCCTGTCACCATCTCGGCTCTCCTGTTCCACTGGCTACGTATTGGATTATCGCTCTAAGGTTTTATTTGTGTTACAATCGTGGAGTATACCCCTCCGTCTCTCCCTTGATAGGTGTTGAACACAAAATAGTGAGGTTAAGTGTATTGCTTTCAATTCTAACTTTTTCTCTGGGTATGAGGTAGTGTCCTTGATCTGCGCGATTACACAGTTAGGTATGTCTCACCCACTCATAATCTTTCCAATATAGCCCTGAACGTTTAGACAGTGTAAGGGTAGCTACTATCTACCCCTAGTACAACCATAACCCTATACTCGCATAGACAGCCCATGTGTGGCCTAATTTCTTTTCCTTCTTATAATCACATGGTCTCCGAGTACCTTCTGCAGTGGTGTACATCTACCTCAGTAAATGGTTAGTCCGTACATTGTGGTTGGCCTGGTCACTTTGCCA
Organism: Calotriton arnoldi; assembly: GCA_963921515.1. Lineage (NCBI taxonomy): Eukaryota > Metazoa > Chordata > Amphibia > Caudata > Salamandridae > Calotriton > Calotriton arnoldi. The sequence goes on along the minus strand of CAWUFW010004867.1, from coordinate 655,841 downwards.
GTTGTAGCCATGGTATATCATCATTAAGGCCTTGTTCCCATGTATGTAATCTGTACACCCACCGTTGTTCCCGGATGTGTAATTGTCTGCCAACGTCGTTTTTCTGCCTTTTCATTACTTCAAGGACGATCCAACGTAGATCTGAGTCACTATGATTTTTTTCGGTGAAGTGTTTCGTCAATTTTGTGTTTGTTTTCCTACACCGGATGGTGCTACGGTGTTCGTTGATCCTCGTTTTTACCTTCCTTGTCGTCATCCCGACGTATTTCAGATTGCATGGACAGGTCAGTAGATAAACTACATTTTCCGTATTGCAATTACTGAAGTGTTTTAGTCTCCAGGGATTGTCTGTGCCAATGTCTACTTCCTTAGTAGTGGTAGTCAAGGGGCAGCACACACAGTTGCCGCACGGATAGTGGCCTGTTGGTTTTGGTTGGCTCCATAGGGTCATCTGGTTTTCATTGTCATCATTAGTGATCTTCGAGTGTACCAGGTCATCCCTCAAGTTTCTACTGCATTTGAACGCGAAAAGTGGGGGTTCCCACTTCCGATTTCCGCTGTTCAAGATTGCCCATTTCTTCTTGATGATGTTCTGCACTCTATTTGAAATGGGAGTGTACGTAGTAACGCATACCAACCGGTCCGTTTGTTCCTTCGGTATGGTCTCTAACAGGGCTTCCCGATTATTGTTCTTTGCCCTTTTCTTCGCTCGTTTCACCATCCGGCTCGGGTAGTGTCTCTCCAGAAGCTTGCTCTCAAGTTGTTCCGCCTGTGCTCGAAAGGTGTCCACTTCAGAGCAGTTCCTCCGTACTCTGAGGAACTGTCCGACTGGCAGATTATCACGGAGAGCTCTCGGATGGTAGCTCTCATAGAGAAGAAGACTGTTCTTATCTGTCGGCTTAATGTGTACTTTGGTGGAGATTCCTTCCGTTGTTAGTGCTATGTCTAGATCCAGGAACACTGCATGGTTCTCCTCCATGGTGTAGGTAAACCTTAGGTGGGGGTCTTTACTGTTGACCCACTCCACAAACTGTGTGGCTTCATCGGTTGTGCCCTCCCAAATGATCAAGACATTGTCTATATACCGCTTCCATGTTCTCATCTGAGTTGTAAACGGATTGGCAGGGCTGAAAATATAGTCCTCTTCAAACTGATGGACGTACAGGCACGCCATGCTAGGCGCAAAAGTGCTGCCCATGGACGTGCCCTTCACCTGGTGGTATAATGTGTCCTCAAATTTGAAAAAGTTCTCCATGAGGGCTAATTCTGCGCACTCCATGATGAAATGAGTCGGTGTCATGTATGTCCAGTCCTGGTGGATACGTTCCACCACTTCCAATGTACGCCTCTGGGGGATGCTCGTATAGAGCGCTTCGATGTCCATCGTTATGAACATATCCTCATTGATGTTCGTCTCCAGGTCCCTTAGGTGGCAAAGTACGTCCTTGGTATCTCTCAAATAAGATCGAGATTTTTGCACAATAGGTTTTAAAAACCAATCGCAAAATTGTGAGAGGGGTTCTAATGCCGAACCTATTCCCAACACTATCGGTCTACCCGGTGGTGGCATCCTGTTTTTGTGGATTTTGGGGAGGGTATAGAACCTGGGTGTCCTCGGTTCCGTGTTGATGAGAAACTCTGCCTCATGCTTGGTAATCCAATCATTGGTCTCTGCTTCACCGACCATAATCTTAATTTTGTTCATGATCCGGGGTGTGGGGTCTTCACGGTGTACCTCATAACTCGTATTGTCTGATAGGAGGCGTAGGCATTCTTCCCTATACATGGTGTAATTCATCAGGACTATCGCCCCTCCCTTATCTGCTGGTTTCACAACCAACTCATAATTGTTTTTGAGTTGTTCGAGGGCCGTTCTCTCACCTCTGGTCATGTTCTGGAAACCCCTCATGTTCTTGTAGTCGATCTTCCCAACCTCAGTGAGGACCGCCTGCTCAAAAGCCAGAACATTACAGGAGATGTTTTGGGTTTGCGGGGTGAAAGTGGACTTTTTTCGTAGGCCAGTGTTGGTTCGGTTGTTGTCCTGTCCTTGTGCTTCACCGAAGAAGTCTTTCAATTTTATCTTCCTAAAGAACTGAGCCAGGTCTGTGTTGAGGAAGAAAGCATCAATCTCTGGGGTGGGGACGAAGCCTAATCCTTTTGCAAGAACGGCCTCTTCATCCGTGCTGAGTACGTGGTCACTCAGATTCACGATATTTGTCATTCTTTGCTCATTGTTAGGTGGGTGCCCCTGCCCCTGCTCCGTGTCACTGCCCCGCTGGTGGTTGCCTCGTCCTCCCATTGAACCCTGGTTGTTCTTCTTGGTTTTTGTCTGCCCCTTCCTCTCCCTTGGCCCCTGAATAAAAAAGGCTGCTGTCCCTGTTGAAGCCCAAAGCTAGGAGGGAAGAATTGCTGCAGCCAGTAACCAAATGGCTGCAACGGTGGTGCGAACATAGGTTGGTTAGGGTTCTGATATCTCCGGGTCTGTTGTCCCCCATGCTCTTGTCACTGCTGCTGTCACTCCTTTCTTCCCCTGAGCTGTAGGTCCAATTCTGGGGTGTAGGTCTGAAGCGTGGTTGGCGTCTTGGTGCTGGTTGCTGTTGGGGTTTATCATAGTATTCATCAGTTGTGTAGGGGTACACTGTTTCCCGTTTGAATTTCTGGACGTCCTTCTGTAGTTTAGTGATCTTTGATTGTGTCAGGTACTCCCTGTATGCCGAGTGATCGTTGTTTATTTCCTCAAGTTTCTACTTGAAAACGGTCACATGAACTGAGGTCTTAAGTTTGCTTTCGCTCTGTTGTATTTCCACCAGTAACGCATCTGCTAGCTGTCTGGCCGTGTTTATAATCAACACTAGCCAGTCTTTTGTGCATTTCCAGGCTATGCTAGACCAGTTGATCCTGAACTCTTTATTATTCAGGAACAATCTAGGTTCATTTGTTACCACGAGTCCTCGTGGTGCCGTGTTTTTCCTCAAGTATTCTGTCATAAAAGCCCCGTGCAGGGCCGTATGGATTTGTTCCTTCTTTTTTGCTGATAAGCTCTCCCACTCATCAGAGTTCTTGATGGTTTGTGACACTACTGCTTCAGCTAAGATGGATGGGGTTCTCAATATATCTGCATAAGTGCTCTCGTCGAAAGCCAATTCGGTCTCCATGTTTATAGTATTTGGGTAACGCGTAATAGGGTGGAGAAAGTGTCAGCACCCTTCTATTCTAGTGTTTCCTAAACTGGGATGGTAAAAATTAACCAGTGCCCTAGTCAGTCTTGACCGTAATAAAAGCCCCTCAGGGTTCCCACAGCTGAAAGCTGTACAGTAATCCACACACACTCACCTCAGACTAGGCTGAGGATGGGAACTAGAGGCACGGGGCCAAGGGGCTAGCCAGCCTCCAATCTGATATGTAAACACAAAATGGGCTGCTCCTAGTGTGGGTTCCTACAGTTTCCTACAGAGTTATACTGAGATGCAACATCTGTGGGGGCATCTCATAAAAAGTTTCGGACTGGCCTCACACACCGCCCGGTGTCATGCTTCATCATAGGCTGTCCTCGCCCTCTAAAAACTTCGTTTGATAGAGGGCGGGCATACACCTGGAGACAGGGATGCACTTCTAAAGCTAAGTGGTGGCCGTGTGAAAGTGAAAGGTGATCTAAAAACCATTACATCTGTCACTAAACTGTGTTTATTCAGGGAACAAATGTATGGTATTAAAATAGGTGAACGGTGATCTGGGACGTTATTCTCCCTTCACCGTGTTAAGTGTGGTCAACATGTTTCTGCGTTAGTGTCCCGTAGGGTACGTCGCATTCGTCAGGACCAAAGGGTTTCTAACTGTGGGCGCTACCTTTTTGCATCTAATGCAAGAAGGTGCTCCCAATCTGGGGATGGGGGCTAAAAAGATCAAACTACCCATCTGGCGTAGTACCACTGTAGGTGATTCTGTAGGATAAAGAGAAAGAAAAAAAGAAAAAAGAACATACAAACCAAACGTGTAAGTATATATATAAATGGCAAATTTTGTCATCCAGACCAAGTCACACCTATAGCGCGCGTGGTGTGGTCTTTATGAGACACGTGGCAACTGTACGTGTCATCATATAACCAAAAACATGATGGCATTCCATTTCTTACCCTAAAATACTATCCTCTATACTCCATGGGAGGGCGAGGGTGGGAGGGCCTACTAGTGACTTTCTGTAAAAGAGATGTACCAATTGGGAGATAGTAAGCAGCTATTCGTGCATCCACAGGATATTGACACAAATGACTAGCATGCACTACAATGAAATGAACAAGTTGTGTGCCCAGTTTTAGTGATTAACACACCACCTTTCAGCAAGGAGCCGACACCAAACTTTCACTCTTACCACCATACATGACATTCATTCTCTTACTGTCTGAATTCAGCGCTCCCAGCGGATATCTCTACAGGCGTCCTCTCAGTCTCCCCGTCGGTGGAGAATGATGATCAACCGGGGGGTTTTAAGTACTCTGGTTAATTGATTGATTGTTTGACAAAAGCGCCCTAATTGAAAACGCATGGAGCACTTCCTGTGTCCCCATCCGGGCGGGTCTGGTGCGGGGCGTATATGATTGTGCGCGCTCCTATTGGGTGAAGAAGGGGTTACCTCTGCCCAATGGATAGCGGATCCAAGGCGCGCACGCACTGCTGGCTAAAAAACACATCCGGACTGTTCGGCAAAGACCACGTGATTAGAAGCGTGGTTGCGCATGCGCAGGGGTTAAGTATTCCTGCTATCCGTCTGCGCCTTTTGCCTCTATGTGATAACATCATGTCCTATTGGCAAGGAACTCATCACAGCAGTAAAACGCTATGGATAATATCCAGGCTGTGTATAAAAACTCTTGGGCAGTAAGCCATGGTCCCAAGGAAAATGAGACGTACATATACACGCGCAGGGGTTCAGTGTTCCTACTCTGCGCATGCGTATTTAGCGACTTTGAGTTGGCAACCAATCCTGTAGGCAAACCTCATCATTGCGCTAATACGCTTTTGGCAATATTAAGTCTATGTGCAAGCCTGTCACCATCTCGGCTCTCCTGTTCCACTGGCTACATATTGGATTATCGCTCTAAGGTTTTATTTGTGTTACAATCGTGGAGTATACCCCTCCGTCTCTCCCTTGATAGGTGTTGAACACAAAATAGTGAGGTTAAGTGTATTGCTTTCAATTCTAACTTTTTCTCTGGGTATGAGGTAGTGTCCTTGATCTGCGCGATTACACAGTTAGGTATGTCTCACCCACTCATAATCTTTCCAATATAGCCCTGAACGTTTAGACAGTGTAAGGGTAGCTACTATCTACCCCTAGTACAACCATAACCCTATACTCGCATAGACAGCCCATGTGTGGCCTAATTTCTTTTCCTTCTTATAATCACATGGTCTCCGGGTACCTTCTGCAGTGGTGTACATCTACCTCAGTAAATGGTTAGTCTGTACATTGTGGTTGGCTTGGTCACTTTGCCAGTTGTAGCCATGGTATATCATCATTAAGGCCTTGTTCCCATGTATGTAATCTGTACACCCACCGTTGTTCCCGGATGTGTAATTGTCTGCCAATGTCGTTTTTCTGTTTTTTCATTACTTCAAGGACGATCCAACGTAGATCTGAGTCACTATGATTTTTTTCGGTGAAGTGTTTCGTCAATTTTGTGTTTGTTTTCCTACACCGGATGGTGCTACGGTGTTCGTTGATCCTCGTTTTTACCTTCCTTGTCGTCATCCCGACGTATTTCAGATTACATGGACAGGTCAGTAGATAAACTACATTTTCCGTATAGCAATTACTGAAGTTTTTTAGTCTCCAGGGATTGTCTGTGCCAATGTCCACTTCCTTAGTAGTGGTAGTCAAGGGGCAGCACACACAGTTGCCGCACGGATAGTGGCCTGTTGGTTTTGGTTGGCTCCATAGGGTCATCTGGTTTTCATTGTCATCATTAGTGATATTCGAGTGTACCAGGTCATCCCTCAAGTTTCTACTGCGTTTGAACGCGAAAAGTGGGGGTTCCCACTTCCGATTTCTGCTGTTCAAGATTGCCCATTTCTTCTTAATGATGTTCTGCACTCTATTTGAAATGGGAGTGTACGTAGTAACGCATACCAACCGGTCCGTTTGTTCCTTCGGTATGCTCTCTAACAGGGCTTCCCGATTATTGTTCTTTGCCCTTTTCTTCGCTCGTTTCACCATCCGGCTCGGGTAGTGTCTCTCCAGAAGCTTGCTCTCAAGTTGTTCCGCCTGTGCTCGAAAGGTGTCCACTTCAGAGCAGGTCCCCCGTACTCTGAGGAACTGTCCGACTGGCAGATTATCACAGAGAGCTCTCGGATGGTAGCTCTCATAGAGAAGAAGACTGTTCTTATCTGTCGGCTTAATGTGTACTTTGGTGGAGATTCCTTCCGTTGTTAGTGTTATGTCTAGATCCAGGAACACTGCATGGTTCTCCTCCATGGTGTACGTAAACCTTAGGTGGGGGTCTTTACTGTTGACCCACTCCACAAACTGTGTGGCTTCATCCGTTGTGCCCTTCCAAATGATCAAGACATCATCTATATACCGCTTCCATGTTCTCATCTGAGTTGTAAACGGATTGGCAGGGCTGAAAATATAGTCCTCTTCAAACTGATGGACGTACAGGCACGCCATGCTTGGCGCAAAAGTGCTACCCATGGACGTGCCCTTCACCTGGTGGTATAATGTGTCCTCAAATTCGAAAAAGTTCTCCATGAGGGCTAATTTTGCGCACTCCATGATTAAATGAGTCGGTGTCATGTATGTCCAGTCCTGGAGGATACGTTCCACCACTTCCAATGTACGCCTCTGGGGGATGCTCGTATAGAGCGCTTCGATGTCCATCGTTATGAACATATCCTCATTGATGTTCGTCTCCAGGTCCCTTAGTTGGCAAAGTACGTCCTTGGTATCTCTCAAATAAGATCTAGATTTTTGCACAATAGGTTTTAAAAACCAATCGCTAAATTGTGAGAGGGGTTCTAATGCCGAACCTATTCCCGACACTATCGGTCTACCCGGTGGTGGCATCCTGTTTTTGTGGATTTTGGGGAGGGTATAGAACCTGGGTGTCCTCGGTTCCGTGTTGATGAGAAACTCTGCCTCATGCTTGGTAATCCAATCATTGGTCTCTGCTTCACCGACCATAATCTTAATTTTGTTCATGATCCGGGGTGTGGGGTCTTCACGGAGACCTCATAACTCATATTGTCTGATAGGAGGCGTAGGCATTCTTCCCTATACATGGTGTCATTCATCAGGACTATCGCCCCTCCCTTATCTGCTGGTTTCACAACCAACTCATAATTGTTTTTAAGTTGTTCGAGGGCCGTTCTCTCACCTCTGGTCATGTTCTGGAAACCCCTCATGTTCTTGTAGTCGATCTTCCCAACCTCAGTGAGGACCGCCTGCTCAAAAGCCAGAACATTACAGGAGATGTTTTGGGTTTAAGGGGTGAAAGTGGACTTTTTTCGTAGGCCAGTGTTGGTTCGGTTGTTGTCCTGTCCTTGTGCTTCACCGAAGAAGTCTTTCAATTTTATCTTCCTAAATAACTGAGCCAGTTCTGTGTTGAGGAAGAAAGCATCAATCTCTGGGGTGGGGACGAAGCCTAATCCTTTTGCAAGAACGGCCTCTTCATCCGTGCTGAGTACGTGGTCACTCAGATTCACGATATTTATCATTCTTTGCTCATTGTTAGGTGGGTGCCCCTGCCCCTGCTCCGTGTCACTGCCCCGCTGGTGTTTGCCTCGTCCTCCCATTGAACCCTAGTTGTTCTTCTTGGTTTTTGTCTGCCCCTTCCTCTCCCTTGGCCCCTGAATGAAAAAGGCTGCTGTCCCTGTTGAAGCCCAAAGCTAGGAGGGAAGAATTGCTGCTGCCAGTAACCAAATGGCTGCATCGGTGGTGCGAACATAGGTTGGTTAGGGTTCTGATATCTCCCTATAAGGAAGGAACAAATCCGTACGGCCCTGCACGGGGCTTTTATGACGGAATACTTGAGGAAAAACACGGCACCACGAGGACTCGTGGTAACAAATGAACCTAGACTGTTCCTGAACAATAAAGAGTTCAGGATCAACTGGTCTAGCATAGCCTGGAAATGCACAAAAGACTGGCTAGTGTTGATTATAAACACGGCCAGACAGCTAGCAGATGCGTTACTGGTGGAAATACAACAGAGCGAAAGCAAACTTAAGACCTCAGTTCATGTGACCGTTTTCAAGAAGAAACTTGAGGAAATAAACAACGATCACTCGGCATACAGGGAGTACCTGACACAATCAAAGATCACTAAACTACAGAAGGACGTCCAGAAATTCAAACGGGAAACAGTGTACCCCTACACAACTGATGAATACTATGATAAACCCCAACAGCAACGAGCACCAAGACGCCAACCACGCTTCAGACCTACACCCCAGAATTGGACCTACAGCTCAGGGGAAGAAAGGAGTGACAGCAGCAGTGACGAGAGCACGGGGGGACAACAGACCCGGAGATATCAGAACCCTAACCAACCTATGTTCGCACCACCGATGCAGCCATTTGGTTACTGGCCGCAGCAATTCTTCCCTCCTAGCTTTGGGCTTCAACAGGGACAGCAGCCTTTTTTATTCAGAGGCCAAGGGAGAGGAAGGGGCAGACAAAAACCAAGAAGAACAACCAGGGTTCAATGGGAGGACGAGGCAACCACCAGCGGGGCAGTGACACGCAGCAGGGGCACCCACCTAACAATGAGCAAAGAATGGCAAATATCGTGAATCTGAGTGACCACGTACTCAGCACGGATGAAGAGGCCGTTCTTGCAAAAGGATTAGGCTTCGTCCCCACCCCAGAGATTGATGCTTTCTTCCTCAACACAGAACTGGCTCAGTTCTTTAGGAAGATAAAATTGAAAGACTTCTTCGGTGAAGCACAAGGACAGGACAACAACCGAACCAACACTGGCCTACGAAAAAAGTCCACTTTCACCCCGCAAACCCAAAACATCTCCTGTAATGTTCTGGCTTTTAGCAGGCGGTCCTCACTGAGGTTGGAAAGATCGACTACAAGAACATGAGGGGTTTCCAGAACATGACCAGAGGTGAGAGAACGGCCCTCGAACAACTCAAGAACAATTATGAGTTGGTTGTGAAACCAGCAGATAAGGGAGGGGCGATAGTCCTGATGAATTACACCATGTATAGGGAAGAATGCCTACGCCTCCTATCAGACAATACGAGTTATGAGGTACACCGTGAAGACCCCACACCCGGATCATGAACAAAATTAAGATTATGGTCGGTGAAGCAGAGACCAATGATTGGATTACCAAGCATGAGGCAGAGTTTCTCATCAACACGGAACCGAGGACACCCAGGTTCTATACCCTCCCCAAAATCCACAAAAACAGGATGCCACCACCGGGTAGACCGATAGTGTCGGGAATAGGTTCGGCATTAGAACCCCTCTCACAATTTTGCGATTGGTTTTTAAAACCTATTGTGCAAAAATCTCGATCTTATTTGAGAGATACCAAGGACGTACTTTGCCACCTAAGGGACCTGGAGACGAACATCAATGAGGATATGTTCATAACGATGGACATCGAATCGCTCTATACGAGCATCCCCCAGAGGCGTACATTGGAAGTGGTGGAACGTATCCTCCAGGAACAGGACTGGACATACATGACACCGACTCATTTCATCATGGAGTGCGCAGAATTAGCCCTCATGGAGAACGTTTTCGAATTTGAGGACACATTATACCACCAGGTGAAGGGCACGTCCATGGGCAGCACTTTTGCGCCTAGCATGGCGTGCCTGTACGTCCATCAGTTTGAAGAGGACTATATTTTCAGCCCTGCCAATCCGTTTACAACTCAGATGAGAACATGGAAGCGGTATATAGACGATGTCTTGATCATTTGGAAGGGCACAACGGATGAAGCCACACAGTTTGTGGAGTGGGTCAACAGTAAAGACCCCCACCTAAGGTTTACCTACACCATGGAGGAGAACCATGCAGTGTTCCTGGATCTAGACATAACACTAACAACGGAAGGAATCTCCACCAAAGTACACATTAAGCCGACAGATAAGAACAGTCTTCTTCTCTATGAGAGCTACCATCCGAGAGCTCTCCGTGATAATCTGCCAGTCGGACAGTTCCTCAGAGTACGGAGGAACTGCTCTGAAGTGGACACCTTTCGAGCACAGGCGGAACAACTTGAGAGCAAGCTTCTGGAGAGACACTACCCGAGCCGGATGGTGAAACGAGCGAAGAAAAGGACAAAGAACAATAATCGGGAAGCCCTGTTAGAGACCATACCGAAGGAACAAACCGGTTGGTATGCGTTACTACGTACACTCCCGTTTCAAATAGAGTGCAGAACATCATCAAGAAGAAATGGGCAACCTTGAACAGCGGATATCGGAAGTGGGAACCCCCCCTTTTCGCGTTCAAAAGCAGTAGAAACTTGAGGGATGACCTGGTACACTCGAAGATCACTAATGATGACAATGAAAACCAGATGACCCTATGGAGCCAACCAAAACCAACAGGCCACTATCCGTGCGGCAACTGTGTGTGCTGCCCCTTGACTACCACTACTAAGGAAGTAGACATTGGCACAGACAATCCCTGGAGACTAAAAAACTTCAGTAATTGCAATACGGAAAATGTAGTTTATCTACTGACCTGTCCATGCAATCTAATACGTCGGGATGACGACAAGGAAGGTAAAAATGAGGATCAACGAACACCGTAGCACCATCCGGTGTAGGAAAACAAACACAAAATTGACGAAAACACTTCACCGAAAAAAATCATAGTGACTCAGATCTACGTTGGATCGTCCTTGAAGTAATGAAAAAACAGAAAAACGACATTGGCAGACAATTACACATCCGGGAACAACGGTGGGTGTACAGATTACATACATGGGAACAAGGCCTTAATGATGATATACCATGGCTACAACTGGCAAAGTGACCAGGCCAACCACAATGTACGGACTAACCATTTACTGAGGTAGATGTACACCACTGCAGAAGGTACTCGGAGACCATGTGATTATAAGAAGGAAAAGAAATTAGGCCACACATGGGCTGTCTATGCGAGTATAGTGTTATGGTTGTACTAGGGGTAGATAGTAGCTACCCTTACACTGTCTAAACGTTCAGGGCTATATTGGAAAGATTATGAGTGGGTGAGACATACCTAACTGTGTAATCGCGCAGATCAAGGACACTACCTCATACCCAGAGAAATATGTTAGAATTGAAAGCAATACACTTAACCTCACTATTTTGTGTTCAACACCTATCAAGGGAGAGATGGAGGGGTATACTCCACGATTGTAACACAAATAAAACCTTAGAGCGATAATCCAATACGTAGCCAGTGGAACAGGAGAGCCGAGATGGTGACAGGCTTGCACATAGACTTAATATTGCCAAAAGCGTATTAGCGCAATGATGAGGTTTGCCTACAGTATTGGTTGCCAACTCATAGTGGCTAAATACGCATGCGCAGAGTAGGAACACTGAACCCCTGCGCGTGTATATGTACGTCTCATTTTCCTTGGGACCATGGCTTACTGCCCAAGAGTTTTTATAAACAGCCTGGATATTATCCATAGCGTTTTACTGCTGTGACGAGTTCCTTGCCAATAGGACATGATGTTATCACATAGAGGCAAAAGGCACAGACGGATAGCAGGAATACTTAACCCCTGCGCATGCGCAACCACGCTTCTAATCACGTGGTCTTTGCCGAACAGTCCGAATGTGTTTTTTAGCCAGCAGCGCGTGCGCGCCTTGGATCCGCTATCCATTGGGCAGAGGTAACCCCTTCTTCACCCATTAGGAGCGCGCACAATCATATACGCCCCGCACCAGGCGTCCAGACCCGCCCGGATGGGGACACAGGAAGCGCTCCATGCGTTTTCAATTAGGGCGCTTTTGTCAAACAATCAATCAATTAACCAGAGTACTTAAAACCCCCCGGTTGATCATCATTCTCCACCGACCGGGAGACCGAGAGGACGCCTGTAGAGATATCCGCTGGGAGCGCTGAATTCAGACAGTAAGAGAATGAATGTCATGTATGGTGGTAAGAGTGAAAGTTTGGTGTCGGCTCTTTGCTGAAAGGTGGTGTGTTAATCACTGAAACTGGGCACACAACTTGTTCATTGCATTGTAGTGCATGCTAGTCATTTGTGTCAATATCCTGTGGATGCACGAATAACTGCTTACTATCTCCCAATTGGTACATCTCTTTTACAGAAAGTCACAAGTAGGCCCTCCCACCCTCGCCCTCCCATGGAGTATAGAGGATAGTATTTTAGGGTAAGAAATGGAATGCCATCATGTTTTTGGTTATATGATGACACGTACAGTTGCAACATGTCTCATAAAGACCACACCACGCGCGCTATAGGTGTGACTTGGTCTGGATGACAAAATTTGCCATTTATATATATACTTACACGTTTGGTTTGTATGTTCTTTTTTCTTTTTTTGTTTCTCTTTATCCTACAGAATCACCTACAGTGTTACTACACCAGACGGGTAGTTTGATCTTTTTAGCCCCCATCCCCAGATTGGGAGCACCTTCTTGCATTAGATGCAAAAAGGTAGCGCCCACAGTTAGAAACCCTTTGGTCCTGACGAATGCGACGTACCCTACGGGGACACTAACGCAGAAACATGTTGACCACACTTAACATGGTGAAGGGAGAATAACGTCCCAGATCACCGTTCACCTATTTTAATACCTTACATTTGTTCCCTGAATAAACACAGTTTAGTGACAGATGTAATTGTTTTTAGATCACCTTTCACTTTCACACAGCCACCACTTAGCTTTAGAAGTGCATCCCTGTCTCCAGGTGTATGCCCACCCTCTATCAAACGAAATTTTTAGAGGGCGAGGACAGCCTATGATGAAGCATGACACCGGGCGGTGTGTGAGGCCAGTCCGAAACTTTTTATGAGATGCCCCCACAGATGTTGCATCTCAGTATAACTCTGTAGGAAGCTGTAGGAACCCACACTAGGGGCAGCCCATTTTGTGTTTACATATCAGATTGGAGGCTGGCTAGCCCCTTGGCCCCGTGCCTCTAGTTCCCATCCTCAGCCTAGTCTGAGGTGAGTGTGTGTGGAGGAAAAAGCTTTGCCTACACCACCACCAAACTCTGGAATTCCCTTCGTATATCCCTAAAAAATGAATCCAATTTGCTTAAATTTATGAAGGGTTTAAAAACCTGGCTATATTAGGACACCTCCACTGTAATACCTTTCCCTGTATGCTCATTAAGCGCCTAGACACCTCCGGGTATATTTAGCGCTATACAAATTCTTCATTTCATTTCATTCACGTCAGCACGAGGTTCCGAGCTCCATGATGGCTTCACTGGTTTCTAAGATGTTTGGTACCAAACGTCTTGTCTTAATACATCTTCACTGATGCCAGAGTCAGATTTATTAATAAGTTCACACAGGAGACCCTTTTAGAGGGTCCACTGAAACCTAACCAAACACTAGTAGGGCCTCTGGCCAGTTTCCACCATTGTGCCACTACCAGACATGTTTCAGACTTCATGGGGTGAGAGCCAGCACACTCAGAGGACAGAAACAATACCTGCTCTGGGAGTGGCTGTTTCACACTTCCTCCAGGACAGGATGGTCTTCCCGGGAGGGAAGCCTAAAAGGCGATGCAGCCTTTGAAACCCAACCCAGGAACCCCCAGATAATGGGGGAGGCCAAGCCCCCTTTCCTGCTCCACTTTTGGTGGGAAGAAAGATGGGAAAACTAGTTAGAAGGGGGTCACCCCTCAGCCTGCACCACCCCTATGTTGGGGCAGGCGAGGTGAACACCTTTCCTGAAATTCCACCATCTCCAACCCAGGTAGCTGAGAATTGCCTGCTGTGCCCGAGCCCGGGATCTTCCAAAACTCTGACGCCCCTATAGTAGAACTTCCACTGAACTATGGGCAACTGATGTCCTATGAAACTCCATGGAGGAGGGTTGCTTCCATCGTCCGCGATGGTAAATGTGTTGGCGGTAATCCGCTATCTAACCCTATGCTTTCTTCCCCTTGACTGCAACTGTGTCTGCCTGACGGTAGTGACCGCTGTTGCCTAAAACCTGTAAGCCTTTGCATCTTGAACCGCATTCGGTTGACAATCGAGATACAAAGCATTGATTAACTGTTGAATGAAGTTCTTGATTTCTAAAAATATATATAAAGATACAAGTTTATTTTTCCTAATTGGTCTCGGCTACAGCCGCGGCCCGTGCAGGTAAGAGCGGTGGGGCAGTGGGGCTGGGTGTGGGGGGTGTTTCGACGGACGATGACGAGGGAAAATTAATTATTTATTTAATTTTCCCTCACGATCGTCCATCGAAATTCCCCCTCACCCGGTCCCACCGTCCCTCCGCTCTTACCTGCACGGGCAGCGGCTGCTTGGATTTATTTTTGAGTGTGCGTCTCATTTATTGCCTCTGTGTGTGACAACAAATGCTTAGCACTGTCCTCTGATAAGCCCAATTGCTCGCCCACACTACCACAAAAAGTGTGTTTGAATTATCTGCTTTTACCTCTGCACACTTCTTGGTGATCCACTGGACTCTCTGCAGGGTGTACTTTATTTTAGTGCACTATATAGAGAGTCAGCATCCTAAAATTAGTAATTATACCTTCATTAAGCAGTGCTCCATCTGTCTGGCCTTCATGGACCTGTCTTGAACCTTCAACAGCATGGTAAGATCTAAGCTGAGGGAAGTTCTGACCAACCTGGGGGTGGATGCCAAACTGGTTGATTTTTTATATGCACTACCTTATGACCTTTCAGCTTCTGTTAGGGATGGTCCCTCGGGTGAGTGTACAGATCGTTTAAATTGGGGAAGGTGGTGCAGCAAGGCTGTGTCCTCACCCTGATTTTATTTATTTTATATATAAATGGCCTAGGCCTTGGACGTCCCCTCTATTGGCAAGAACATTTTTCCTTTATTTATTTATGCAGATGATACTGTTATACTTGTTAGTACACCAAATATCCTAAAGACACTGTTTCAGGAGTTTGTCATCTTTATGGGGTCACTTGGCCTTGCCACTAATCAGTCTAAAACATTCACCATGGCCTGTGGCACCAAACAACACAAGATGTGAAGTGTTTACCTACAAGGATATCCTATTGCTTCCAACCAGGATTTTTCCTACCTGGGTGTTGTTTTAGATGCCAGCAGGAATTGGGGAACTTGTAAACTGAAATCTTCACATAGATTTGTGAGTGCGGTAGGGTACATTTATAATTTGGCCACTCTCACTGGAAGTAAACCAGTGGCTCCACTATTGGAGGTGCATAGGAGCAAATGTCTCCTCATACTTACATATGTGGAAGGCTTATGGGGATACTCAAATATAGCCTCCCTCCAGGGAGAACAGAACAGGGTGCTTAGGTGTTTGCTGGGTATGCCTCCTACGTGTTCTACCTTCATCGTACACCAAGAGCTTGGGGTTGAGTATGTGGAGAATATTATCAAGCTGTCCTCCCTTGCTCTGTGGTGTGCCATCTGGGTGAAGCTGCATGACGATTTCAATTGGGAGGTTATCCTTGATGGTTTATCAATTGAAAGAGGCCTGATAGTCCCATGATTTCATTATATTAGAACAGAATTGTCCAACCTGGGGAGGCAAGACTTCTTTTCTAGCCCAGCTGCAATGTCTAATGCTAACCTAACTTTGGTCAAGAGGACCTTTAAGTCTTTGAGACATCGACTAATTGAAGACATCGAGATGGTAAAAATTACTGTCAGGAACTATGAGAAGATACAAACCTTGCCAGCATTGGAGACATACCTAGAATGGGTAGATAGCTCTTGGGACAGACTTCTTTTAACCAGTTTCAGACTTGGTTTTGTCAGGTGGCACCTCGGCTTCCCCCTTGGCCAATTTGATCATTGTAAAGTCTTAATTTGCCCATGCGATGAGTTATTCTCCCAGAGTTTGCTCCATTTTACTTTCTTTTGTCATTTTTATATTGCTTTTATTAAAAGCTTTTAAATCCCTATACTAAAGACGAGCAGAATTAGATGTGGAGATGCTTTGGTTAGTTACAACAGCTAAATTCTCCTTCTTTTTGTGCCAGCATCTGCTCCTTTTTAAAATGTGCCTTTGCAAAATGGAACTTGATGTTGTTTTAATCACGAGTATCTTAATGGTGTCTGTTCATTTTGATAGATGTTCATTTTGGGTCTGGTTCATGACTTGTTCTGAATTCGATCCACCTGAGTTGTTTGCATACGTAATCTTACTGTAATCTATTTTTTGTGTGATTTGGTCATTTTATACATTTGTTATTCTTATTAATTTATACTTTCTGATGCATTTTGTAAATGGAATGTTTTGAGTACTTATTTCTTATATATGTGTTGTCATTTTATAGTTAGTTTTGTAGCAGAAATAAAGGTTTTGGTACAATACAACACTTTATACGTTGTATCATACAGAAAGGATTTCCGAATTTGTAGTCACAGCAATGGTGTGAATTTTTAGTCAAAAGTAATGGAGTTGCTTTTTAGCTCTCTAAGAGTTAGACATTTAACAGTTTTATTGTACAATCCTCAAGGCAATGGTATGGTGGAGTGAGTGAACAGGCCTATTAAGGAGATCATTCAAATGGCATTGTCTTCTAGGTCAGGTGTTCAGTCTACTGTTAAGAAGAGATTGTAGAGTTATCACAACACACTATACTCAACCACAGAATGAAGCCTTTTGTTTTGTTAAGGACTAGACATTAGTTGAACAAATTGCATTATCTCCTGCTTTGGTGTTGGACAGGACTACAGCCAGTGTTAGAATGTCCGGTTTTGAAGAAGTAAAGCAAAAAGTGGTGGATTCTCAACGGAAAAGCAAGGAAAGATAATATGATTGAGAGAAAGTAAAGGTAGTGGATTTTGAAGTGGGAGATTTGGTCAGGGATAGATGGCCAGGATCTGTAAAAAGTGGTCAGTCAAAGTGTTATCCTCTGTCCACAGGTATTCAGGTTAGCAAGCGTGCACTCAGAGCGGCATAAGAAAGTTTGAGTAATGTTGTCAAAATTTACCCTGGTGGTGGTATGAGTAATGATCTAGCACACTTATCTAATAATTCTAGTGGAAGAGAGTTGGATGGCCAGAGGTAACATAACTTGGAATGTCCAAATGAATTAGAGGTATATAGTTCTGGGCTAGCAGGGCAAGGAATGATGTGTCTGGAGGTGGATTGTGAATATTTTCACTCATTCGTCAGGAGTGATAGAAACAGTAGAAATGGCAAAAGAAATGAACTGGTTTTGCTGAGATATAGAAGTTCAAGATACATAAACAAACAAAAATACCTTAGTGAATATGTTTTGTGATTACCAATTATATGTATTATTAATATATTTCAGAGGAAAGTTTTGTATATTTGAATTACCTCTGTAACTCACTTTTACTTTTGACAGGATTTTGACTCAGTATTTTGTTCTTTTACATCAAATTGTTTCATAGTGCACTGTTCTTTTGCTTGTGTTGTATACAGGGGAAATGTGTTATGGTCTCAGTGTGGGCACTGTGCTATACTCTCTATTTATGGGGTAGCATGTTCATTTCATCACCCCTGTCACTGCATCTCTTGAAGAGCATTCTAGGGACTGTTCTTTTATTCAGTCATGGGAGCACCTTGATGAGAGACGTCACATGCTATTTCTTTGGCATATCATAATAAACATTTTCATGAACCACCTTGCCCTCTTGTGTTATTTTGGTGGACTCCTCACCTTTGTTAGCAATGCAGTAGATATTTGCATAAAATAGACTGGATTTGTCATCTATCACTACGTAATGCCTGTTCTCAATCACTTCTATGGCTGGAACTGAGAACACCCTCAGTAAGTAGATTGTCAATCCTACTATATCACATTTATGTGGTCTTTAGGGGTCATACAAATACTGGTGAATTTTTTTTTCGAATAAACCTATCTTATAGAACTAAGGGCTCAGTGAAAGCAGCTCTAGCCTAGAATAGAAATATGCAATAACAGGAAGTGGTCTGTTTCTAGGGCAGGTTTTTATGTGGTTTCTGTATCAATTAATTTATTACATCTGTTGCCATGCTCTATAT
This sequence comes from Calotriton arnoldi, assembly GCA_963921515.1. Lineage (NCBI taxonomy): Eukaryota > Metazoa > Chordata > Amphibia > Caudata > Salamandridae > Calotriton > Calotriton arnoldi. Next base: position 637,678 of record CAWUFW010004867.1, on the reverse strand, counting down.
GTCTCTCTCCCAATAGAACTTAATTAACCCTTTGTATACAAGGGTTCAAGATCCATACCTAAAATGCAGGCTCCACCAAACTGTAATAACGGTAAGGCAGGCTGCTTTAATTGCAATGCTTTCAAAAACTAAAAAAATAAACAAATATGTGGCTTAGATAATGAATCAATTCAGCACATTTTGTTGACGCTCTGGGGTACAATCTGATGAGAGGGAAAAGTCCTGCTTACTGAGAAGAGAATATTTCTACAGTTAGCGATTCATTAACTAGCCTGATGTGGATCTAGGATAACAGAATATGTCACAGAGTAGCTCGGTATATGTATTTGAACAAAACAGAAATTTTGTATATGGCATGACGCTCTAGCTCCCCTACATCACTGTGCTTTTGGGACGCCGCTCCTTCAACGCATCCATAATCTGGCCTCCACACAATCTTTCATATCTCTGCTTGCACGAGGTAGGTGGCACGGAAGAAACCGGCGGTGCTCGTGCTGTGGGGACTTTGCAGTGATGAAGGCTGATGGGATAGAGAAGGACACAATTTTGCCCTGTCCTCCGACTCTGCCCAGAGTGTCCCTGATTTCCCATGACTGTCCTCGTATTATGTGACCGGCCGCTCCCCCTGTGCGACCCCCACCCCCTTGGTGTTCAGGCTCTGTTTGCCTCCATTGGTCCCTGCTTAGCCAGTTTTTGTTGCCTTGCTGCTGGTGGACCAGGTCGGGTAGCGGAGAGTTGGGTATGCAGAGGGTGGAGGACAGATGGCTGGCACTTGGTCACAGGGAGGCTTGTGCACCAGGCCATGGTTTGGGGCCCATGACAACTGGTGAAGGTCCCACCCTCCTGCTTCCCTTCTGCAGTCTGGAGTCCATAGCTGGCGACCCCGGTGCTGCCTGTGGCCCACTTTAACCCGCATTCATAGTGTCAGCCCTCACGTCTTACTGCAGCCCTCTTTCTGCCAGGCACTGGGATGCTTGGATCTCAAAGCCCAGAAGCTTGCAAGCCATCTTAGAAATGCTTATCTCATACTTTAAGTACGTATGCGCTGTCTAAGTGTCAGGATCTTGACAGTGCACACTCTATTCCCACCATCACACTCTCACATGTATCTCATTCTCAGCTGGTGTGGCGGACTCCGTAGCACTATGCCTTGTGGAAAAGGGCACATTCGAAGGTGAAATAGGTGATGGTGGGAACGGTGTCAAAATGTATAATCAAGAAGTCTGCATTTAAGACCCTGTTGCAATATAAGAAATTAGCTGAATTGTTAAACTGTGTATTTAACTATTTTTTTAAATCCCTTTCTAAAATGGGAATTTGCATTGTGAGGGGAATCACAGTCAGAGGTTGCCTGATGCTCCCCCAAACTGCTGACTCATCAGTTGGGACACACTTCCCAGGTTCCCTGGTGCTCTCTTCAGTGTACTGTCATTGAGCGGGGCTTGAGTATAAAAACCGGCTCCACCCCAGCACACATGCTTAGTATTCAGAAACTCTGGAGCAGAGACTGTCTTTTGATCCTGTGTTCCTTGGTCTCTTGGTTCCGGGCACTTCCAAGGTAAAGTCACCCCAAGAGTCCTTCGCTGTTGGCCTCTTCTGTGGAACCTTTGGTGGCTTCCATCCGGATTCTGCAAAGTTGAGCGGATTTGAGTGAGTTTAGGAGACCGGTTGGGTCTCAAGTGGTAAGGGCCTAGTTGGCCATTTGAATATTTTGTACAATGTGACAAATTCGTGATGAAACTTTGAAAGCAAGTTTCCAAGGAGATTCAGGAATAAACAAACTGTGAACACAAAGATAAAAACTGAAAACAAAGGTGGAGAGGAAAGTGCTTTATATTCCCTTGGAGTAGAATTAGTTAGTGTTTGCACATTGTCTCTCTAGAATCAAGGTGAAGGAACCCTTTTCTACTGCCTAATCTTTGAAGAGAGGCAAGAGGATCATGTCATACATAGTGATATGTTCTTGTTTTAAAAGACTTAAAGACTCAGATTGCATGATAAAAATGAAGTGTCAGATGAAGAATAAGAATTCATAAGGTTTGTTTTGCTATTACAGCAGCTACTCTGGAGACACTGAATTCTCACTTCAGGAGAACCTCAAAAACACCTGCAAGCAACAGGTCAAAAACTTATGTTTCTCTCAGTTAGTACTAGAGAAAGAGGGAATTTAAGTGCTAAAGATTTTAAACATTTAAGTCTTCTCTTTCAGATCTCCCTCGCAGCTGTTCCTTTGTTATGTTCCCAGGTTAGGCCCATGTAGCGAGGCTGCTCCTTTCTTACATTGTCCTCTTTTTCTGCTATGAACTTTTGCTCATATTTGCATACACAACAATGTTGGATTAGTTTCTCTGAAACTAATTTGGTTACACATCTAGCTTTCCACAACATTATCACGATGCCTCAAACATCATGTACAAAGCCTCGTTATGCACTATGTACACATTTTGTTCTATCTTCATCCACGGGCAACAGAGCTATCTACATATAGATATCATAGCTAATCTACAAGGTACATTGCAAGGCTGCTTTATATTATAAATAATGAGCATCCCGATACATTAGCAGAGGACGCACTTCAGCTGACACCGAGGGTCCCTGCATGCTGAGACTTCACTACGCAGTGGTCTGACATGTCCGTGAGGGGTGTCCAGTTCGTGAACAATTCGTGGGGTTGGATCGTCGCTAAGGGAGATTCTTGGCTCTATACCTACATACACTCTAGGTACACTTAGAGTAGGGTTTGCATAGTAGGGGTATGCCTGATTACTGCCCTGTTTATATGCCTGCATATATACACTGTTTTAGCACCATGGTAGAACTGTATCTACTATTTACTCTTTTGGTGCTTGTAATCACTTTCATATGTTTCTCTCTACTGATTAACACAGCACATGTATTCTATACAAGAATAAGGTTGGTTCAATAAATATATTGAAAACGTCCCACTGTGTATTCTGTATATTTCTCTGAGCACACATAAGCACAAGTGACTGAGCGAAGGTTCGGAACTATTTCCACGATCCCTGAGGGGTCAGGGTTGTCATGTTCAGTGGTTGCCAGAAACGATTCGCTCCCTGGTAAGGTTAGGGGGACATATGATGGCACTGTGCGATAGCTGGTCTCTAGGCCAACATATCCTGCGGGGATGCCTGGAATCAGTCTAGGCACCTCGCCCAAAGTTTATGTTGTCCAACAAACGCGCAGGCCCTATGGATTCGTGGAAACTACACAACACCTTCCCCCAGCCCCCTTTCCCTCACCTGGCCACTACAATCCTATGTGCCAAAAAGACAATCAGAGTCTGGAGGTGAACCCTAAACACTTTGTGCAAGCTGTGAGGAAAGAATGCTGCTGAGACTAAGGGGGATATTTACGAGGAATTGGCGGAGTGAGGCGTTAGCCATCATGGCTTAACGCCTCACTCCGTCACTTCAGAAACGCAAATCTGCACCATATTTACAAGGATATTGTTAGAACTGGGGGTCTCTAGTTGGCAGAGGTAGGTACCTTTGTCCAAATAGGGACCCTTGCTTCTAGTCAGGGTAAGGGGGATACACACTTTAGATAACCCCTGCTCACCCCCTCGGTAGCTTGGCACGAGCAGACAGGCTTATCCCAAAGGCAATGTGTAAAGTATTTGTACCAACACTCACAGTAACATAGTGAAAACACCACAAATGGACACTACACCAGTTTAGAAAAATAAAGTATCTTTACTAAACTTAAACCAGACCAAAACGACAAAAAATCCAACATACAGATACTCAGAAAAATGTCTTTTAAAAAGGTTGTTGCAAAAATAAGCTGTAGAAATCCAATAGCACCAAATGGGGCTATCACGACGTCAGGACAGTACAAAATCCAAAGTACGGCGCCGCCCGCGAGGATCGCGGTGTCGGGCACCGAGTCACACAGACCCCCAACAACAGTACCTTGAAAAATGAAGTCGGTGACGATGCATGGCGTTGGCGAAGAACAATGTTGTTTCCGGTGATGATGCGATGTCGGCGGTTCTTGCGAGTCACCCTCGGCGGTTATTGGCGCCGCGATAACAGGAGGCCGGTACTTGGCGAAGACACGAAGTCGATGCGAGCGCTGGCGTCGGTCACGGCCAATCGCTGCCGGTGTCGGCAGGGGTCATAGGGCGTCGGAGCTGCGGAGCAGGCCGGGCGCAGCGTCGTCACTTCACGAGCGGCTCCCCGGGCCTCGATGCAGGTCGCGGCGTCACAGCGGCGGCGTCGGGAAACAGATTTTCTTCCTCTTCTTACTCTTGTTCAGCTCCCAACAGCAGAAAGGCCTTACACACAGTTACAGGCCCTCCTGGCAGACTGGAACTCCCAGCAAGGAAGTTCAGGGAAGCTGGGTGTGAAGTCCTTTTGTGCCTGGGACTTCAGAAACAGGAGGCCAGCTCTACTCAGGCCCTTGGAGACTTTTCTTCAGAGGGACACAGCACACAGCAAAGTCCTTCATCAAGCAGGGGGACACAGCACACAGCAAAGTCCCTTAGTCCTCTCCTCAGTGGATACACCAAACTGCAGGCCAACCCCAGACACACAGCAAGGGCAGTACTTCTCCTGAGTCTCTTCAGCTGATCTTCTTTGGCAGGGATTCCTCTTGATCACGAAGTAGTCTAAAATTCAGGGGTTTCAGCTCTAGTATTTATAGCCCAAAAGTCTTTGTTCTCCATGTGTGAGGGGTCCTGTAACCAGTCCAAACCAGTTCAGGGTGCATTCTGCCAGGGCACCTCTCCTTCCTTTGTGAGTGTGGGCGAGGGTCATCAGACACACCGCAGGAGGTGGAGCCAGCATTGTGGAAGGCAGGCACAGCCCTATTCAGACCCAGGTGCTCTCCTCCCACCACTCTACATGTAGATAGGTCTATTCAGTCTAGTGCTGACTCACCCAGCCTCCTGCAGCCACCCCCAGCCCCTGTCACTCACAAACCAGACAGTCAATTCACAAACAGGCAGAGGCACACAGAAAGGTTGAACAAGAAAATAGCCACTTTCTAAAAGTGCTATTTCCAAACTTAGAATTTAAAAACCATATTCACTAAAAGATGTGTAATTAAATTCTGAGTTCAGGGGTACCAGATTCCAACTCTCTATCTTGCTGCTATGGGAAGATATGCAGGTAACCATGTTACACAGCATTCCCCATGTTAACCTATGGGCAAGATAGCCTTTCAATAGTGAAAAACGAAATTGGCAGTATTTTCCTATCAGGACATGTTACCCACACTAGTACATGTCCTACCTTTCACATACACTGCACCCTGCCCGGGGGGGTACCTTGGGCCTACCATAGGGGTGACCAATGTGTAGGAAAAGGGAAGGGTTAGGCCTGGCAAGTGTGTACACTGGCCAGGACAACATGGCAGTTCACAAACTGCGCACAGGCACTGCAGTGGCAGGCCTGAGACACCATTTTAGGGCTACTCATGTGGGTTGCACAATCAGTGCTGCAAGCCCACTAGTAGCATTTGAATTACCAGCCCTGGCAGACTTAGTGCACTTTACTAGGGACTTATTGGTAAAGCAAATATACCAATCATGGATAGCCAATCACAATAACAATTTAACCAGGGAGCACTTGCACTTTGGCACTGATCAGCAGTGGCAAAGTGCCCAAAGCATCTAAACCAGCAAAAACGAATTCCAGCACAGTGTCAAAAATACAGGAGGTGGAGGCAAAAAGTTAGGGGAAACCACGCCAAGGATGCCAGGTCTAACACGTGTCCCCTCCTGCAGAAAAGTGGGGAGAACTACCCATCCCCTGGGGAGTACTCATCACTAAGGCGGAAGAACCTGGACAGACCATCAGCATTGGCGTGTTCTGTACCAGGGCGGTGTTCCACCGTAAAGTCCATTCCCTGTAGGGAGATGGACCACCTCAACAGTTTTGGGTTCTCACCCCTCATCTGCATTAACCATCTGAGGGGCCTGTGGTCTGTCTGAACCCGGAAGTGAGACCCAAACAAGTAGGGCCTTAGCTTCTTCAGTGCCCAGACCACAGCAAACACTTCCCTTTCAATTGCACTCCACCTCTGTTCCCTGGGAAGTAGCCTCCTGCTAAGAAAAGCTACGGGTTGGTCCAAGCCCTCGTCATTCAGTTGTGAGAGTACTGCTCCCACTCCATGCTCTGAAGCATCTGTCTGCACCACAAACTCTTTGGAGAAATCAGGCGCCTTGAGCACGGGTGCCGTGCACATGGCAGCTTTCAGGGCATCAAACGCGGTCTGGCAGGCATCGGTCCAGATCACCTTCCTGGGCTGCTTCCTTGAAGTCAGCTCTGTCAAAGAGGCAACAATGGTGCCATACCCCTTGACAAATCGGCGGTAATACCTGGTGAGTCCTAAAAAGGCTCTCACCTCTGTCTGGGTCTTGGGGGGCTCCCAAGCCAGAATGGTATCAATCTTTCTTGGAGGGGCGCCACCTGGCCGCTCCCTACCTGGTGTCCCACGTAAACCACAGATCCCGGCCCTATCTGGCACTTACTGGCCTTGATAGTGAGGCCTGCCCTTTGCAGAGCCTTCAACACTTCGCAGAGGTGTTGCAAATGTTCTTCCCAACTGGAGCTGAACACAGCAATGTCATCCAGGTATGCGTCGCTGAATTCCTCCAGCCCGGACAGTACCTGGTTGACCGGTCTCTGGAAGGTGGCAGGGGCGTTCTTCAACCCAAAGGGCATGACACGGAACTGGAAGTGCCGCTCTGGCATTGAAAACGCTAACCTCTCCTTGGCCCCCTCAGTTACGGCAATCTGCCAGTACCCAGAAGTTAAATCAAACGTACTGAGGTACTGGGCAGCGCCTAACCGATCCACAAGCTCATCAGCTCTGGAGATGGGGTGTGCGTCAGTCTTGGTGACCGCATTGAGCCCACGGTAGTCCACACAAAACCTGAGTTCTGGAGTGGCACCGGGTGCAGCAGCTTTTGGTACTAAGACCACTGGGCTAGCCCACGGGCTGCTTGAGGGCTCAATCACCCCTAGCGCCAACATCTTGGAAACTTCTTCCTTGATGCTGGCTCTGACCTTGTCAGCTACCCTGTAAAATTTCTGCTTCACGGGTAGGCTGTCCCCAGTGTCCACATCATGGACGCACCAATTGGTGACTCCTGGTGTCAGGGAGAACAGGGAGGCGAACTGACCCAACACATGGCGACAGTCCCTCTGCTGTTCTGGGGTCAGTGTGGGAGAGAGGTTTACCCCATCCACTGACCCATCTTGCTCCTCTGCTGACAGGAGGTCAGGAAGAGGGTCAATTTTCTCCTCCATCCCATCATCTGTGGCAAGGAGCATTGTCACATCAGACCTCTCAAAGTGTGGCTTGAGGCGGTTCACGTGTAGGACCCTCAAAGGGTTCCTCGGAGACTGCAAGTCAACCAGATAGGTTACATCGCTCTTGCGCTCCACCACCTCATATGGCCCAGTCCACTTGACTTGGAGCGCGCAAGGCTCCACTGGCGCCATCACCCACACCTTCTGCCCAGGTTGAAATTCGACCAGAGTGGCATTCTGGTCATACCATCTTTTCATTTCTTCCTGGCTAGCTTCCAGGTTCGCCTGAGCGAGTTTCCTGAAACGCTGAGTCTGGTTGCGGTAGGCCAGCACATAGCTGAACACATCCTGGGGGGTCTTACCAGGGGATTTCTCCCAACCCTCCTTCACCAGACTGAGAGGTCCTCTAACAGGGTGGCCGTAGAGGAGTTCAAAGGGACTGAACCCTAGGGACTTCTGAGGCACCTCCCTGTAGGCAAACAACAGGCATGGTAAGAAGACGTCCCACTTCCATCTCATGGGCTCCGCAAGGCCCATTATCATGCCTTTCAGGGTTCGGTTGAATCTCTCAACCAACCCATTCCCTTGGGGATGGTAAGGAGTGGTAAACTTGTAAGTTACCCCACACTCCTCCCACAAAGACTTCATGTACTTCGAGATGAAGTTGATACCCCGGTCGGAGACCACCTCTCTGGGGAACCCCACACGGGAAAAGATCCCCATCAATGCACGGCCCACCACGGGGGCAGTGATTGTCCGGAGAGGGACAGCTTCCGGGTACCGGATGGCATGGTCCACCAAGACCAAGATAAACTTGTTGCCTAAGGCTGTCTTGGGTTCCAGAGGCCCCACAATGTCGATGCCCACCCGCTCGAAAGGGGTGCTCACCACGGGAAAGGGTTGGAGGGGAGCCTTACACTTCCCTCCACTCTTGCCACTTGCCTGGTAAGTCTGGCAAGTCCTACAGTGTGTACCAACGCGCGTCTTCATCTGGGGCCAGTAAAAGTGGGTGACAAGCCGTTGGTAGGTCTTGTCATGCCCCAGATGACCTGCGAGAGCCACGTCATGAGCCAGACCCATTAGGAAGGTCCTGAAGCGCTCGGGTACCACCAGCACACAGGCTGCACCGGGCTCAGCAACCTTAGGCTCACTATAGAGTAACCCATCCTCCCAGTAAATGAGATGATTCTTGGACTCGCCACCTGCTGCCTGGTCTGCGGCCTGTTTCCGCATACCAATGAGAGAAGGGCATTCTCTCTGCGCCTTGCAGAACTCCTCCCTGGAGGGACCTCCTTCATGCTGCCAATGGGTCAGCTCAGGCAGGTCTCCCAGTTCGGCTATCTGTTCCCCTGTAGGTTCCAGGGCATCCCCCGCAGGTTCCGCCTCCTCCTGGACTGTGGGAATTGCGCGGACTGGTTTCCCACGCCCCCTGCCCTTCCTCTTACTGGCAGGTACCTGGGCCACTGTTTCAGGCTCCAGGTCCGCTTAGTTACCCCCTACTGGCTGCAATTGACCGAGTGGTCACACAAACCCACTCAGGCAGACCCAACATCTCCAAATGAGCCTGGCGTTCCACCTCCCTCCATGGGGAACTCTCCAGGTCATTTCCTAGCAGACAGTCTACAGGCATGGATGGACTAACAACGACCTTCAAGGAACCTGAGACCCCCCCCACCACTCAAAGGGAACTTGCGCCACCTTGCAGAGGCGCACGGAGTTGTCTGCTGCAACTATGGGGTGAAGTGCATTGGGAATGACCTGCTCTTCAGACACCCACTGACACCTCACGGATGTTACGCTGGCTCCTGTGACTCTCAGAGCCTCCACCCTCTTCCCATTGATGGTCACCCACTGCCTGTACTTTTTAGTGTTCTCAGGCAAGTAGGACTCCTGGACTATCTCTCTGTCTCCTAAAGAGACAAGGGTCATCACTGCTTGCTCCTCCTCCCCACTGGAAACTAATTCCTCTCCCAAAGCTACACTCACTAAACCCGGTGGCGGAGCACCAGTGGGTGCTTGGGACTTCTTGGGGCACTTAGGGGCAATGTGGCCCTTTTCGTTACAGTTGTAACACCTGAGGGGACCCGGAAAGTTACAACGCCCGCCCTTAGGGGGCTGCAACGTCTTAGGCTGGGGGGGCTGGGACTCCTTTCCCTCTGCATTATTTTGGGGCCCTTTAGAGAACTCCTTTTGATTACCTTTGTCCCCCCACTCTTCTGCTGGGGACCCTGCCCACCTTTGGCTGTGGTACCCACAATCCCCTTGTGGACCCTGGTGCTGGTCCAGCGGTCCGCCTCCTTAGCAAGCTCACTAGGATTAGTTAACTTACTATCCAAAAATGCTGGCGCAGCTCTGGAACACATAGACTGCTCAAGTGCTCCCAACTAATTAGATGGCACAACCCCTCATAATCAGTAACTTTGCTGCCCTTCATCCAACCTTCCAATGCGCGGGTGTACACTCTCACACATTCAACCCAAGTGTCTGAATCATTCTTCTTTGAGTTCCTGAACCTCACTCTATACTGTTCTGGGGTGAGCCCATACTTGAGGCATAAAGCCTCCTTCATGTTGGCATAAGTCAGGGCACCCTCCTTCTCTAAAGGTGTCAAAACTGCTGTCTCTGACGCCTCAAAATGCTTCCACAGGCCCGCCCCCCAGCTCTTTTCAGGCACCTCATGCATCCTCAAAGACACCTCATATGACTCAAACCATGCAAAAATATCCTGTCCCTTCTGGAAATTCTGCACTATATCCTTGGGGATGTATACTTTACCCCCTTGCACTGGCTGTGCGCTGCCACCATTTGAGCTGGACTCCAATTGTTTGGCCTTCAGGTCCAGCTCCCTCATGCTCAACTCATGAGCCAAAAGCAATTTTCTTTCCTCCAAGGCACGAGCCCTCTCCTCTGCCTTGTGCTGGATTTCTTTCTCCATTTCTAATTGCTTCATCTTGAGCCTCATGACTTCCAGCTCATGTTCCCTGATCCTTTGGTTCTCTTCCCGGGAGTGACTTCCTGCGGAATGGATGCTGACAGCCCTGGGGGCTGGTCCTGGCACAGGCAAATCCTGTGGCCCAAACCCATTCCCCTGGTTATCCACCTCCTCATTTGTATCATCTTGTCCTGCAGCTCCTTTGGCCTCCCACCAGGCTTTTAAGGCCTTTTGTAGCTTATCTTTCTTAGCGCTACTCCTTGTGGGACATCCCAAATCTTTGCAGAATTGTTTAAGCTGGTCTACCTTGTAGGAATACAAATCCTCAATGTTGAACTCCAATTCTGCCTTTTCACTTGCTGCATTCCCCTTCTGGGACATGATGCTTTCTCTAAGAGTTACTCAAAGATAGAACCAAAAACCAAAAAGAACACAGTATGTGGTTGCATAGTGGTCTGTAATAATCTAGTGATGTACACCAATTACTCTGGGTCAAGTACAAATACAAGTTCAAATCCTCACCGCTGACCACCAATGTTAGAACTGGGGGTCTCTAGTTGGCAGAGGTAGGTACCTTTGTCCAAATAGGGACCCTTGCTTCTAGTCAGGGTAAGGGGGATACACACTTTAGATAACCCATGCTCACCCCCTCGGTAGCTTGGCACGAGCAGACAGGCTTATCCCAAGGACAATGTGTAAAGTATTTGTACCAACACTCACAGTAACATAGTGAAAACACCACAAATGGACACTACACCAGTTTAGAAAAATAAAGTATCTTTACTAAACTTAAACAAGACCAAAACGACAAAAAATCCAACATGCAGATACTCAGAAAAATGTCTTTTAAAAAGGTTGTTGCAAAAATAAGCTGTAGAAATCCAATAGCACCAAATGGGGCTATCACGACGTCAGGACAGTACAAAATCCAAAGTACGGCGCCGCCTGCGAGGATCGCGGTGTCGGGCACCGAGTCACACAGACCCCCAACAACAGTACCTTGAAAAATGAAGTCGGTGACGATGCACGGCGTTGGCGAAGAACAATGTCGTTTCCGGTGATGATGCGATGTCGGCGGTTCTTGCGAGTCACCCTCGGCGGTTATTGGCGCCGCGATAACAGGAGGCCGGTACTTGGCGAAGACACGAAGTCGATGCGAGCGCTGGCGTCGGTCACGGCCGATCGCTGCCGGTGTCGGCAGGGGTCATAGGGCGTCGGAGCTGCGGAGCAGGCCGGGCGCAGCGTCGTCACTTCACGAGCGGCTCCACGGGCCTCGATGCAGGTCGCGGCGTCACAGCGGCGGCGTCGGGAAACAGATTTTCTTCCTCTTCTTACTCTTGTTCAGCTCCCAACAGCAGAAAGGCCTCACACACAGTTACAGGCCCTCCTGGCAGACTGGAACTCCCAGCAAGGAAGTTCAGGGAAGCTGGGGGTGAAGTCCTTTTGTGCCTGGGACTTCAGAAACAGGAGGCCAGCTCTACTCAGGCCCTTGGAGACTTTTCTTCAGAGGGACACAGCACACAGCAAAGTCCTTCTTCAAGCAGGGGGACACAGCACACAGCAAAGTCCCTTAGTCCTCTCCTCAGTGGATACAGCAAACTGCAGGCCAACCCCAGACACACAGCAAGGGCAGTACTTCTCCTGAGTCTCTTCAGCTGATCTTATTTGGCAGGGATTCCTCTTGATCACGAAGTAGTCTAAAATTCAGGGGTTTCAGCTCTAGTATTTATACCCCAAAAGTCTTTGTTCTCCATGTGTGAGGGGTCCTGGACCCAGTCCAAACCAGTTCAGGTTGCATTCTGCCAGGGCACCTCTCCATCCTTTGTGAGTGTGGGCCAGGGTCATCAGACACACCGCAGGAGATGGAGCCAGCATTGTGGAAGACAGGCACATCCCTATTCAGATCCAGGTGCTCTCCTCCCACCACTCTACATGTAGATAGGTCTATTCAGTCTAGTGCTGACTCACCCAGCCTCCTGCAGCCACCCCCAGCCCCTGTCACTCACAAACCAGACAGTCAATTCACAAACAGGCAGAGGCACACAGAAAGGTTGAACAAGAAAATAGCCACTTTCTAAAAGTGCTATTTCCAAACTTAGAATTTAAAAACCATCTTCACTAAAAGATGTGTAATTAAATTCTGAGTTCAGGGGTACCAGATTCCAACTCTCTATCTTGCTGCTATGGGAAGATATGCAGGTAACCATGTTACACAGCATTCCCCATGTTAACCTATGGGCAAGATAGCCTTTCAATAGTGAAAAACGAAATTGGCAGTATTTCACTATCAGGACATGTTACCCACACTAGTACATGTCCTACCTTTCACATACACTGCACCCTGCCCAGGGGGGTACCTTGGGCCTACCATAGGGGTGTCCAATGTGTAGGAAAAGGGAAGGGTTAGGCCTGGCAAGTGTGTACACTGGCCAGGACAACATGGCAGTTCACAAACTGCGCACAGGCACTTCAGTGGCAGGCCTGAGACACCATTTTAGGGCTACTCATGTGGGTGGCACAATCAGTGCTGCAAGCCCACTAGTAGCCTTTGAATTACCATCCCTGGCACACTTAGTGCACTTTACTAGGGACTTATTGGTAAAGCAAATATACCAATCATGGATAGCCAATCACAATAACAATTTAACCAGGGAGCACTTGCACTTTGGCACTGATCAGCAGTGGCAAAGTACCCAAAGCATCTAAACCAGCAAAAACGAATTCCAGCACAGTGTCAAAAATACAGGAGGTAGAGGCAAAAAGTCAGGGGAAAACACGCCAAGGATGCCAGGTCTAACAGATATGGTTCAGCCTTGCGTGCGTTTCCCCCTGCACTGGCAATACACTTAGCAGTGTAGCGCCAACGCAGTCACCCTTGCACCATAGTGCAAGGGTGGCTGCGTTCAGGGGAGGATTGTTTATGTGTAGGAAGGTGTCCCTTCCTGCACATAAACAATCCTAAAATGCCATTTTGTTAGTTTTTTGTGGGCTTCTTCATGCAGCACACATGAAAGTCACAAAATGGCATTTTTTTACAGATTGTTTATGTACAGGAAGGGGGACCTGCTTAGTACATCAATAGCTGCTTAGTACATCAATAGCTGCTTAGTAACAAATCCAAACTAAATAGGTAAAGGGGAGGAAGATGTTATTTTTGTTAAAGTCCAGCTGGCTAAATCTAAAACATGGTCAAGCCACACACTTAATAATTGGCAGCGTCTAAATACATCCCAATTCATGAATCAGGAAGGAGAACGATGGATGTTCACATTGGCTGAACGGCGATAACAATTACTGGAACATTCAGCCAAAATGTGTGCACTTTCAAAGGAAGGTTGCACATGGCTCTCACTTGGGAATCTTTCTCAGGGTACCGGGCCTCTTAATGGTTAATGGGAGAAGCCCAGATGATCAGCCAACTGCCTACATTCAAATTTCTTCAGGTAGACTTGCAACACTAGATTACATGTAGGTTTCAACCAGGATTCCCACCAGGTCAGAAGTTTCAAAGTATTTCGATCAATTGCAATTCTCACCAGGGCTTTTGGAGCCCCAACGACTGTTTGATTTCTGCCCAGGGGGCCCAGGCAGCAACACCGGGGAGCCAACAACATCGCTGGGGTGGGACTCGGTCCCCCAGCAGGCTCCTTTTCTAGCGGGGCGCGGGAAGTGACGTCAAACTCCCGGCGCATTTAAATCCATTCCTGCACTCCCGCAGCGTGGGATTCTCACCAGGGCTTTTGGAACCCCAACAACTGTTTGATTTCTGCCCAGGGGGCCCAGGGAGCAACACCGGGGAGCCAACAACATCGCTGGGGTGGGACTCGGTCCCCCAGCAGGCTGCTTTTCTAGCGCAGCGTGGGAGGTGACATCACCCTCCCGGCGCCTTTAAATCCATTCCTGCACTCCCGCATCGCGCGTGGGCCGTGCCCGGGCAAAACCTGCGCCCGTCAGCAGCCGAAAGATGCAGGGCTGGGCCACCCCTCTTTCAAGTTTCAAGTGGCACCTGGGACTCAGCGAAAACATGGGGTGAGTGGTGACTTATTAATCCCCTGATAACTCTATAGGCAAGTCTAGCAGTTGACATCGCCTAAAAGTAGACTCTGAACTGTAATAATTGGAAAGCGCACTGTGCTACCACCTGCACGCCCGATCACTGATAGCATTAACAGCATGCTTGAGAGGGTGGTTAACATTGTTTCAGTTGAAATCGAACTTACGGAGCGCCGTTTGTCACTAGGCACTGAGGGTCGAGCGGATATTACTGAACTTAGAGGCGCACCAATTAGTTATACACAAGACCTCCCCCTGTCACAGCCCCATGGAATTGGCATTCATAAATCCCCAAATGCAAGTGGGCACAAGACAGTTGAGTCACAGCCAGATATAGACATACCTACATCTGCGGGAATCCCAGCAGCCAAACGAAAGAGGAAGAGCGGGAAGCCCATTTGTACCAAAAGGAAACAGCCTACCCAAACAGGTCCCTCACGTACCTGCCTGTCTGCCTGGATACAGCCATCCTCAAAGATTGGCATCTCTGGAACCTCTGACCCCCCTGTGACAGCACCTAATGCGAATTTGAGCCGCTCAATCGGTACACAGACTGAGGCGATATCGGACCTTGAGAACTTTGTGGATGCCATTGCCAATATTGCCTCTGCGATGGTGACCAAACAAGTCAATGAACTCTTAGTTATGAAATTTGCCATGTTACAGGAACGTATGGACAATCTGGCCTTACTCATAGGGGGACTTAGCCAATCAGTGGGGAATGTACAAATTGCAGTAGATGAAGGGGGGGAGGGGGAGGGTCTATTGCTATAATGAGCGTCCCAACTAATGATATTCAACCCTCTATTGTCAGAGCCCCCGCCCTTGCAAGTAGCACATGCACCACATACAGACAAGTCAGAGAATGTTTTCAACCCCTCCCTAACAGGCATGGTACTACACCTACTGATGAATTGGTTACTATCTTACAGCCCAATTCCATCTTGGGCTGTGTTAATAGACACAATGGAGGAGACCAGAATTTACCGTCCGGTAAATTGAGTAGCTATGCATCGGCCATTCCCATTCCCAGCAGAAATTCCACGAAGCCAAATCCGGATGTTTTGGGCTTGCCACCGGCAGCCTGCCCTTATGTGTTGGTGTTAGCAGGCGTACCGACTTTAAAGAGGGACCAGAATGAGTCATGGGACCAACTACGCAATAAATGCGTGGATTGGCTATCGAAGAATAGGAGCTTCCACCCATCAGACATGAACAATATTATCATGGTTCGCAGAGTTGGGAGGGTTGGTGAATCTCCAAAGAACATTGAAGGGGACTGCATTGTAATCAACTTCTGCAGACCATCCATGGTGAGACACCTATTAAGAGCATGTGAGCCCACAACAATTAACAGTACCAATATATGTTTATTACCACTGGGCTATTTTTATAAACCAAACCACAGTCCCCGCACTAATGAGGTCCCCCCACTTACTACATTTAACAGGTTTTCGGCTTTGTCTGGGTTGGACACCCAGGATTGACTACCGGCAACCCTGGAATTCTCTGACCCTGTTGTTGGACCACTATCTCTCCCCCCAGCAATTTAGCTTACTAGCCCACACACTCAAACAAAGGTCCTAGCCAGCCCAGATCTGCGCATTTTAAGCTGGAATGTCGCAGGCCTGCATTCCAAGCTGAATCAACCGGACTGGCTAAGACTCATAAGAGAGCAGGATATCCTCATGTTTCAAGAAACTTGGGCTACCCAAGATCTATTCATTGATGGGTTTGAATGCTACAATACCTTAGCATCAACCCCTAAGCATGGTCGACCCTCTGGGGGACTATCGATCTGGGTAAACATTGCTGCGGGCGGTAGCATTAAAGACGTAAGTACTAATAATAATAACTTTCAAGCTATATTGTACAACAGGGGGGTCTCTTTTTTCTTAATTAATTTTTATAACAATGATCTCTACTCCATACCAAATGGGAATTTTATAAATGTATTCGATTTTATTGCATCTATCCAAAAACCAAAAGACTGCCTTAAGACAACTGGACTCTGCCTAGGAGGCGATTTTAATGCCAAACTACCCCAACCTTGGCCAAGCAATCAACCATGCAGCAGAGGACAAAACTGCCATAGGGGCAAGGAATTAGTGGACCATCTGAATAATCATAACCTAATTAATGTCATGGAAATCGCTGCTGTAACAAATGATAATGACCCCCCGGAGCTGACATTTAGAGGGAGGGGCTGTGCCTCCCCGATCTATTATGTCTTCATCTCCCCTGTCTTAGAGGTCTGCCTGTTGAAAGCAGAAATTATTGCCACAACTTTTGGGGACCATAATCCAATCCAAATAGTGCTAAGTTTGTCCCCCGGCCCAATGCCCAATACAGAATGTGGTGCCAGGAATTTATCACCTTCAACGGATAATCTAAGATTGGTGTGGCGGGGCGTTAATAATACTGACCTGTTTTGTGCAATGGTCAGGGATAACTTGAGCTTTATTAACTCCTGTTTGTCGGCTCAGGACCTTTATCCCGAGGTAATTAATGCTTTTACCAAACTTTGTGGAGCCATTAAATCTTTACTGTCAAAACCCACAATCACAGTGCAACGCAAACCTAGATGGTTTAATCGTGAATGTTCAGAGGCCAATAGGCAGTTACGCAAGGCCCTGTCACACAGCCCGAGGTGTAATTCACTGGTTAAGCAGTTAAGGCAGAAGTATAAGTCAGCTATTGCTAAAAGAAAGGAAGAACTATTAAAAGATCATTGGGAGGCACTTGTTAATGCTGCTAGACTAAAAAACGGCAATACATTTTGGACTACTGTTAAAAATTTAAGAACAATGGGACAGCCGTTAACCCTTATAAGCTGCAACATAACAGGTGCAACCTGGGAAAGTCATTTTTCTACAACCTACCTAGCACCCGCACTAGAACCCGATCCCTTCGAGCATAGGACTCCATCTTGGATCCCAATATCATTAACAGAGGTTGAGGAGGCCATCCGTCAGAGTGTGGGTAACAAAGCACCAGGTCCAGATGGGCTACCCATTGACCTCATTAAACATAAACCTGATTTCTGGGCCCCCCCTCCTGTTAAATGTTTTTAATAATTTAACTAATGCCACATTACCGAACTCATGGTCCACCAGTATTATTGTCCGAATTTTTAAAAAAGGGCGACCGTTCGCAACCGAGCTGCTACAGGCCGATTTCTTTAATAGATAACACCCTCAAAATTTTAGGTAGAGTTTTATATAACAAAATTTTTACTTGGGCTGAGGATAATTATATTTTAGAGCAATGTCAACTAGGGTTTAGGAGCAAAGTAGGCACGAATGAACAGTGTTTAAATCTTAATTTGATCATTGGGAAATACACTATAGCACAGCGCTCGCCACTTTATTTAGCTTTTATGGACCTGACCTCCGCCTTCGACTTTGTCAACAGGTCTCGCTTATGGTCCATCCTTTTAGCAAATGGCCTGGATGAGCCCCTTGTGCACTTTCTGGCCTACCTGCACACGGACCTGAAGGCATGGGTCAGGATTGGCGGCGGGGATGAGGTGTCTAATGATATTAATGTAAACAGAGGGGTCAGGCAAGGGTGTGTTTTAGCCCACCTTCTTTTTATTATTTATATCAATAATCTGCACAAATCATTGACTACACTCACCGACGATGTCCCCAGAGTTAAAGGTAAAACCCTTCCTGTGCTTTTATACGCAGATGATGCGGTTTTAATTGGACGCACACCCAACGCACTACGCACTTTAGTACGGGGATTCACGGACTTTATGACTCGTCTAGATTTATGCACTAATTTTAGGAAATCATTTATAATGTCCTGCGGGCCAAGGAAATACTCCCTAAGCTCTATATCTGTGGGCGATCAAAAATTAATTAGCACCAGCACTTTTCCATATCTGGGGTTGGTCTTTGCTGCGAACAGCACCTGGTTTGAACATGTGGTGTCTTGTAAGAACAAGTTCTCAAAGGCCACCAATTCCATCCTCAGTCTTCCCTGCCCAAAAAGATCTGGGGCAATTTTAGTGAATTTAAAGATTTTTAAATCACAGTGCATACCCATAGCTACCTATGGCGCAGAGGTTTGGGGTATCGTTAATAGCCTCAGTGTCCAACGAGAGGAAAACAGATTTTGTAGAAAACTTCTGGGCATACCAATCTCCAGCCCTCAGTACATATACCATAGCGAACTAAAATTAAGTTACATTGAAGATTTCATAAGGGCACGCCCGGCACTGTTCTGGCTGGCCATAATGAAAAACCCTGCAGCATCCCTCACCAGGGAGATAATAGACGATTGCATTAGTTGTGAGAAAGGGATGGATATCCCATGGCTTGCTGTGGTAAATAAGAGCCTGAAAAGCGTTAACTTTGATGGGCTCTTTCTAAATCCCAATACAGCCGAGACTGTAGACAAAAAAGCTCTTAGGTCAGCACTGTATGCACTTTATAGCACAGAAAGATTAGAGAGGGAATCTAAGAAATCTACAGTCGCTAATTTCATACCCATTGAGTGAACTGAACATTGTTTGCCTAGCTATATTACATTACCTATGTCCCATTGGGAGAGGGGACTTCTTTTTCGTTTAAGGGCTGGCACTGTAAAATATCTGCTTTGTTTTCCCCTTGGGTATAATGCGAAACTTGATTCCCTGCCATGCCCATGGGATGGACAGAGTGGACAAACACTCTTACACTTTTTATTCTTTTGTAAGTACTACACAAAATACGCACAATGGCTGTTAATACCATTTTTTTTTAAATTGCTACCTATCCAATTAGCTGATGCGCTTAGAATTATACTTAAACTGGAAAATGATGAATTGGTTCTCCGCGTTGGCACTTTTTTGCGAATAGCTACTGGGGCTCGCAAAACGATGTGTAATCCATGAAGTCCATCTGTACCTTGTTCTTAACATTATGATTTTTTGATCATGCTACTGTAATTGTTCTTATTGTGAAGTCCACCTGTACCTTGTTCTTAACACTATGATTTTTTTGATCCCGCTACAGTAATTGTTTTTTATTGTGATTTTAATTCTTCTATGTGCCGTACTTTTATGGATATGGTGTTATCCGAATAAAGGGGGTCATTTGGATAGCGGGCGGATCGCCACCGCCCGTATGGCAGTGGCGATCCGCCCGCTATTTCCCACCGCCCGCACTCCGTTTCCCCCCGCCATATTACGATGGCGGGGGGACCCCGGCGGACGGAAAGACCGTCCGCCGGTTTACCGCCGGTCGACCAGTCGACCGGGCGGAATAGGGGCTGGATATGGTGGTGGTGTCTGCTAGACACCGCCATCCATATTACCATGGGCAGCGGTGCAGGGCTTTCCAAGGCGGAGACCCCGCCATGGAAAACCATGCGGAGTTTGCTTTCGGGGGCCCGTTGCGGGCCCCCAGGGTATTGGGGGGATAGGGGGTGCACATGGGGGGTACCTATGGTACCCCCCTGCATTGTCATGGACATGGTGGCAGGTACCTCGCAGTGCCTGTCACCTTGTGCATGACGATGCACACAGTGCATTCCCAGCATTGTGGCGGGCGGTGCTGTGAGCACCGCCCGCCACAATGCTGGGAATGGAGGATGCTACCGCCATGGTGGCGGTGGCATCCTAATCCCCTGTGCGGAACCGCCGCACCACTGGCGGCCGGTCCCAGCACCGCTAGGGTGGCGGGCGGACGAAAGTCCGCCCGTCATCCTAATGGGCCCCTAAGTCTTTTGGATTGGATTGGATTGGATCAATTGCAAATGATCATATATGGCTTACAAATCACAAAATCTCTCCCCATAACCATTATTGGAGACCCAGACTCTCTTGAACAAATTGGCAAAATCAAATGGCAGTTGGAGCTATGCAAGCAAATGTATACCTGGCTAGTGCAAAGTTTGATCTCGCTGTCCCTGACAACCAATAGGAGATTTTGTATCAGGAAAGATGGCCAGAGGTGGTAACAACCCTACATGGATTGACTGAATCCGTGTCAACCCCTCCTTCAGATACCCTTGAGGGAGAAGCCTCAGAAGATGTTGCGAAAGTAATCAAACAATTGAAAAAACTTCATAAGAAGGCCTCATAAGTCAAGAGTAGAAACAGCCTTGAACTTGCCTCCAAAAAGGAATCTATCAAATACCTAGGGTCCAAGTATAGTAAGAAATAGTGGGAAAGGAAGAAGTATGACGATGGGAACAAATGGGTAAAGAGCTACATATCCATTATATCGAAAGACCCAGCCAGGTTTTGGCGTATAATAAATGAGTGACTGGCTGCGTCTTTAACCAAGAGGCTAAGTCACACCCTAAGTAACATCTCAGCCACAGGATGGGCGAAGCACAGAGTTTCTTTACATGGACAAGGCCTCAAGTAATTCCAGGGACTCAACCATCTGCCAGCACCCTAACCATAAACTTTGAATTGTTTAATGCAGCTGAATAACAAAAGAGTGGAAAAGGTGATTCATTCAATAAAAAAGAAAGGTGTCCTGGCCCTAAAGGTCTGCCGGCAGCCATCTTTAGGATAGGATGAAGATTTATAAAGCGCACTAATACCCGTAGGTCCCAAGGCGCTAAACAACACCCCACTAAGTGGGCAGCCATTTTATCCCCCTTGTTGACTCTCTAGTGACATCATCCTCGATAGAGAGGGTCCCTGTTGGTCCCCTTTTATAAAAAGGGGGAACACAATCAAAGGGGAAATGTTTTGTTAAAATTCTCAACGAAGAGCTGGAAACTTGGGCCCATTTGAAGTAGTTAATTCCATCTTTCCAGACAGGTTTTCAAAAAGGCTGCAGTATTGAAAACAACCTCTTTTGCCTCACCACACTGATTGGAGAATCAATGGAAAAACAGGGAAACTATTATACGCAGCTTTCATCGACTTCTCCACCGTTTAAGACAGTGTTGCAGGAGATTTCTTGTGGATGAAATTTCAGACATGCGGCATTTGACCAGATCTCTTGAGGGCGATAACTGCTCTCTATGCTGACAGGTGGGTGAACGTTAGAATTTCATCAACATGGGCAACCTAAAAAAAGATTGACACTAACGGAGGCTGGAAACAAGGCTGCATCCTAAATCCGCTATTGTTCAATCTTTATTTAGCAGACCTTCCTGCCGCCCTGGACTCTGCCTTAGCCTTTCCACCTAAATTTGCCAGTCAGAAAATCCAGGCGCTAAAATATGTAGATAACACCCTTCTTTTGGATCAAACGTGGGTGGGGCTGCAAAGATCATTGGAAGCACTTGAGCAGTTTAGACAAGAAAATAAAATTGAAATAAACATTGCTAATACCGAGTTGGTGATCTTCGGCCGAAAATTAATTAAAAAGGGTTCTAGGTCCTCGAACAATGTGAAGTAGGAGAGATCTCCATCATACAAATACTTGGAGATATGGGTGGACAAAAGAAGGGCATGAGCTCACCCACCTGAATGCCCTGAAAAAATCTCTCAATCATTAACTGGAGTCTCCAAAAGCTACTTAAGAATCTTGCCTGCCCTGATTTAAGTGCACTAAGAAGAGTGACCACCAGCAAATTAGTGCCCACACTATCATATGGCACCATCGCACTGCGGAACAAACTCGCCGCCTGGCTGGACAGGGAACAGTGCAACTGCTACTGACATATTTTCCATCTGCCCTCATGCACCGGGTTAGCTCAAATTTGATTAGAATTCAGTCTCCTGAGACAGCAACTTATATCATCATCAGGTTTTTATCTTACTGCAGCAAATCGAAGACAGCTCTCTATGGGTCTCTCAGCAGCCTTATATGGTGAGAAAAAAGCGGGCAGGCT
Source organism: Calotriton arnoldi (assembly GCA_963921515.1). Classification (NCBI taxonomy): domain Eukaryota; kingdom Metazoa; phylum Chordata; class Amphibia; order Caudata; family Salamandridae; genus Calotriton; species Calotriton arnoldi. Next base: position 615,625 of record CAWUFW010004867.1, on the reverse strand, counting down.
CAGTTTGGAATATTCACCTCAAGCAGGCATTATGCAATCTGTACTCAACGAATCTTTGGGAAGCCTCTCAACACCCAAGTTGCTGTGAGGGCACTCACCAAGCCAGCAAAAAATAACTCTGCCCTGGCTGATGTAGAGGAGCTGGCAAAATGCTCAATTGGTAGCTGGGCAGTCAAACGTTTTGACCCTCTGTGACTGCCTCCATGCTTAACTTTGCCTCTTTCATAGCCACAAAAATATTAGCTGATACAACTATGATGTGGCCTGATTTAACTAAAAGGATTCAGATATGGTAGGCTCAAGAGGTCTATGGAGCCTGCATGTTGCTTATGTAACTATCCAACAAAATCACAAATCCACATCATGTGTATCAGTGAAAAACTCTCCCCGCATCGAAAATTTTGGCAAAGGCCGATGTTTAGAATCCTCAACATTCGGTATTGTAACAAGGCGATGGAAGGCTGCTTAAAGGGAGAATCTACGCAGCTGACCTCAAGATTTTTGAAATTTCTGATGACTGTAACAAGCATCCTAGACCTCTGTGATTAAAATGTATCTTATGAATGACCCAGTCAGGCTGCTTCCAACTCCTGGATCTTCAGAATTTGGGTGACAGCTTCCATTAACTGACTTGTAGACCTGGCCTCAACTTCATTATTACTAACTATGGGGCAGATTTACAAGCCCCTTGCGCCACTTTTGCGTCACTTTTCCCATGTTAAAAATGACGCAAAAGTGGCGCAAGGGCCTTGTAAATAAGCCCCTATGTAGTTAACGGCTCTGCAATTTTTTTGCCTTCCTTTGTCGGGTTTTATTATGGTATTAGATGTGCAAGTATTTCAACTCAACGGTGCTTCATATTCAATTTTAAATCAGTTCTTAATGTTTTACATTGCTTTTTAAGTCTTTGATAGAATCCTTTCCTCTTTCCTTTTGAGTGCTTTACTCAGACCTGCCCACAACATCTTAGCCATATGCCACGTTTTAATGTAGAAAAGCATACGGTAGAACTCAGCAAGAAAGCGAACTGCTGCTTTTGGCTTCTTGTGGTTGCTGCTCCTTACCGATTAGTGTTGAGTTTCCTTATTGTCATAACCCTATGTTTTTGCTATGGTAATGTTTTAATCCGATTACGGCAATGATTTTTCTTAATTGTGCTAAATAAAATATATCTATCTAATTGTTTCACAATACATCAAGTATTATCAGTGTTCATTTTTAAAGCATGTTTCTTTGAAGGAAGCCTGGACAAGAATACGAAAAGGTTTATGTTTGTATGTTGTGCCACACAATAACATTTTTCTTCATTTGAGCAGAAATGCAAAATGATTGACTTTAACGCGAATACCCAGTTTGTCTCGGAATGACGGGCAATCTTTACTCCAGGTTTAATGCTTCTTGAAGTTCTGCCACTCCACAACACCTGAAAGCTTCAATTGGTGCCATCACCGCTTCAACTGAAAGCGAGAGCTTCATAATGAGCCTCCTTGTACAGATAAAATCAACCAGGCAAGTAAATTTTAAATTTGAACTAATGTCATAGGGGCATATTAACAAGGGCATTATATCCGCTTTTTTGGCTTTAAAAGCCAAAAAACCGGAGATAATCTTTTCGCCCTATTTACAAGTGGGTGCTAACATGCATTAGAGCATGTTAGCACCCTTTTACCTGACTCCTCCCTTTGCATCTCTAATGAGATGCAAAGTGGGCGTCACTGGGCAGTACAACCTTGCAAATATCGCTGATGTGCACATCGCGATATTTACAAGGCTGCCCCAGCATTTAAGCAGACGTTAGTTTTTGGATAAAACCGCTGTTTTCGCCAAAAACTAATGTCTGTTAAAATGCAGACTTACCTATCCCTAACATTGGGGGTGGATTATGCTGATACGACCACAGGGTCGTATCAGCAAGGTTATCACCGTTTTGCAGGGAACATCGCTGGAAAACCAGCGATGTTCCCTGCAAAACGGCGATTTCCCCGCTATCGCTGGAATTTTTATCGCCCTGGAGAAACGCGTTGTTAATAACGCACTACCAGGGCGATGAATTCCAGAGATAGACGGCGATAAATAAAAAAGCGCTAAGCGCGCTTTGCATTATTTATCGCCGTCCCTTGTTAATATGCCCCGTAATTGTGGATATTACTTCTATTGTTAACAAGTGCATATTTATTTTTTAGTTTTCTATGACTGAGTTCACGGTTGGATATTGGACCCACAGAACATTATCGTTCTACTTAGATTGCTCGTCAAGGTAGGTAAAATTCATATGTTTGCCATATGCAAAATAATGACTTTGAACTTGGCGATGATTACCAGGTAAAATTTGTTGGGGGCAATATTGAAGGGAAGAGCATAGAGAAGGTGCGGGGAGAAGCTTATGGGGAGAAGGCAATGTATCCACCCTTGACCATGATTCAATGGCTTTGTCAATCTCAGCTCCCTGCTGGGGATTTGATCGATTTCCTTATTGTCCCATCCAGCAGCATGTTGGTCTGAACCGCGCTTGGGGTGGAGGAATTGTATCCCTCACTCCTGATGTCAGAACCTTGCAATGCATGAGAGACTGTTTTCTTTACCTCTGTGTTTCACTCCCTGCTGTTCCACTGTCTTTTTAAATTATTAGAACTCTCACCACCCACTTGCCTCACAGCCCTCTTTACTCTCACCACCTCCCACAGCTCTATAAGCAGGCAGCCATCTTTAAAAGGATTCAAACCCATCCGAGATGGCCTCTAGTGTCTGTACATAGGTAGCAGGCATCTTTGAATTGTTTCCCTTTTGTTTTAAGAACAATTACTCAAAGATAACTGCCATGCATGTGCTGTAGTTACCTTTATATGATTTTTCATAAAAGAGAATTAGAAAATTCCAAGATGGCTGTCATGCACACACACACACACATTTTCTTGGTGGCCATTTCAAGGTGGCCCCAGACCTGTGTACATGTACTGTACCCATTTGGAGAAAAACATGCACTGGTGAAGCCAATAGGTTTCACAGGGCAGACCTATTAGCTTTGCCAACACTTGTTTTATGTGGGATTTACAAAGCTAAAAGCATGTACCATTTCCAAATATGCATCTTCAATTAAAGTCACAAAGTAAGTCCATTTCTGAGTCACAAAAGATTGAAGAGTCTGCAGGATGCATGACGTATCACTTCCTATAGTGACAAAACCATCTTCTACCTCAACTCTCTGACTCATCTCAAACCTCTTTCTACTACTCTTCCAATGCACTACCCTATTTCTCACCCTATACCTCTATCAATATATCCTCTACACCCACTCTCTCATTCATCCCAAACCCCATACCACTACTATGATCCCCAAAATAGCCCTTTCTAGACTCTCCCCGACTCTACCCCTCCTTGCACCATCTGACACCTCTTTTACTATACCGATCCCCCAAAACAAGCCTTAGTAAACTCTTCCCTCTGACTCTTCCCCTCCACATCCCTTTTTACTGATCCCAAGCCTCCTCCTACTGCTATGGCCTCCAAAAAAAAAGTCTAAATCCGTCACTCTTCTATCCCTCCACTATCCTTTTCAATCAAAATAACAGACTAACATGTCCACTTCTCAAATTTCATATTTCACTATACTAATTCACCACTAATACTTTATGGGTTCCAGAGTAGCGTGCTACTTGCCGAAAAAATCCTTCAACACCTCATCAGGGGTAGCAAGCACTATATAAATGCAAACCTTTTTTCCCTCTTCTATCCCTCCGCTACCCTTCTCTATCCAAATAACTGAATAATATATCCACCACTCAAATTACTTTCATATTTCACTATACAAATTCACCACCAATCCTTTATGGGTTCTAGAGTAGCGTGCTACTCGCCAAAAAAGCGATTCAACAAGCGCTATATATATGCAAACCTTTTTCCCTCTTCTATCCCTCCGCTACCCTTCTCAATCCAAATACCTGACTAACATATCCACCACTCAAATTACTTTCATTTTTCACTATACTAATTCACCACTAATCCTTTTATGGGTTCCGGAGTAGCGTGCTACTCGCCAAAAAAGCGCTCAACACCCCATGAGGGGTAACAAGCGCTATATAAATGAAAACCTTTTTCCCTCTTCTATCCCTCCGCTGTCCTTCTCAATCCAAATAACTGACTAATATCCACCACTCAAATTACTTTCATATTTCACTATACTAATTCAACAATAATCCTTTATGGGTTCCGGAGTAGCGTGCTACTCGCCGAAAAAGCGCTTTGACACCTCGTCAGGGGTAGGAAGCGCTATATAAATGCAATTACAATACAATCCAATCCAATGCCACCCTCAGTTTTGCCTAATACTTGTGTAAGTGAAAGGTTATTGTGCGCAGCAGATTAAATGGATTGCATTAGAATTACAGTAAATGACCCTTGCAACTCCTTAAACTTGATCGATCGCAATGTAATTGTGAAGGCAGTCTGGCAAATTAATTTTCATTAGTCTTGAAAGTCATTACTGCTTGCAGTCAGGAAAAGTGAGATTGTCGGTGATGTGGAAGAAAGTCAATCACATTTTTCACGTTCATAAGGACTGCCTAATTTGCTGAATCCATGTTTGTTAATGGAAATGATTTATGCCCTTGGTCTTTTCCTTCTCTTCAGATTAACTTGCGGTGATTTAGAAAAGAGTATTTTCATCAGGTAGTTACAAAGGTCACTGCAGATTGCAAAGACCTGCAAAACAATTATGACTTGTTCAGCAACTATTTTTTGTTATTTATTGCTTGTTGTATTTTAACATAATGCACAGTCAAAATGTAAACAGAAAATCATGGCCTAAACCCCCATGTTTTTTTAACAATTATCTTAGCATATTTATCAAAGTGTTCGCGTGAATATTCATTTGATACACCCAGTTGTCTTCACATTAGGGGATAAGACAGCTCATTTTCTGTGAGAACCTTTCCCTGTGCATTATTTTGCTGAGTTGATGGCGGCTGGGGCAACATATATGCTATCATACATGTTATTTAGCCAGCGCCATCTCCCATTTATCTCAAAGAATGTGTTGGGTTCTTGCAAGATGTATCACATTTAAAGGAAAACAAAGTTCAAATTCCCATGAAAATCAATGTGATTCCCCTCTTTGGTAGTTATACCACATCAGAGAAATTCAGAATTGTGGGCCTTTCAAAAGATATTTAAATTTGCAATTAATTAATTTGTTATCGGTAGCCTTCCACACTGGATTTACAAAGGAGTTTAAACTTCGAATTTACATATTTTCACTTGACTGTGTATGCAGTTGAAGAAATGACCAAGCATTGGTAAATGCAATAGGTTTTGAATATGTGATTATTAACAATTTTTTGGGGGGTTGTAAGTTTTAGCTTGGTGAGCAGGTGTAAAACTGATATGGTAAACTAATATTTGAACGGGGGGAACCTGAATACCAGATGGTACAAGTGTGACATACAAAAGGCGTGCTTACTCTCTGTCGGACACTGTAGAAGAATCAGGGACAGCATTACAATGGGCTGAGTCAGGGAAAACAAAATGGTGCAAAAATTAAATGCACGGGCAAGCGACTTATTAAGAGTAAAGTATGCATTTCTGCCCCAAGCAGGTGGGTTCAGACACTGTCGCAGTCTCCTGGTGTCGGGATGAGAGACAGAAAAGAGTAATATGTGGAGCAGTGATAAAGGCTCACTGGTGCAGCACTAATTGAATTGAAATTGGGCCCCAGGTGAGTGTGTAGCTGCGTTGGTCTGTGGCATTCCACTGACTAGTTAAGCCACCAGCGGACCAGCTCTTGTCCTAACCAGAGATTGGTGCAGGGAGACTAGATGCAGGGTGAATGGCACGCTGGGGGCCCATCAAGGTCTTATAAGTTGTAGGGTAGCACAAAGATGACCAAGAGGGGCTGCACAGGTTGGCATGCTGAGATTGTAAGAGAGGAATGAATGGGGATGAATAGGAGCGGCTGGAAGGTGGGGTTTCAGCAGATGCAGAAGCAGTAAGGGGTGCACATTAAAGCTGCAGGACGATGGAAGCTACAGAGGGGTGATTGGCCTCACAAAGAGAGTGGAGGGGAGCCGCTGCAGCCGGTTAGGGAGGGCAACACCTACATATAGGCAGTAGGGAGCAGTAGTCACAGAGAGTGGCTGCTGGTCAGGCACACAGTTTAGAGACGGACTGTAGAGGGGCACACAGGGCCAGGTTGTAAGCAGAGGCCGCATGGGCAGGGACACACAGCAGCAAGTGTTGCAGAGGTACAAAAAGTATATGCAGAGAAGGCTGGGAACCTTCAGGAACAAATCAGGACAAATCAGGACACAAACAAGTTGCACAGCAACGCCAGCTGCGGGCCAACATGGTGAGTGTGTGTTAGGAGGAAGGACCGGGCAGAGGGGGAGAGAGGTAGGACAGAGATAAACAAGAGGATAAAATAGTAAAAGAGAGAGTGTGTGGTATAAAAGAAATAGGGAAAGAAGGCAGTTTGTTACAAAAGAGAAAGGGATAAATAATGGGAAAATCAACAAAGGAAAGCACAAGAGAATGAGGGACTGAGGAAGGAAGCAAGAAGATAAGCAGAAGAGGTGTGGTCTAGAAGTGCTACATCCAACGGAGGTACATAAGCAGCGGTATAAAAAGTACAAGTGTGGGGGTGGGAGGGGTGCTGCCTTTGGAGGTAGAGACAGCAAGGGTACAACCTAAGCACTGTAGAGGTGCTGGCTGCATAGGTACAAAGAGCAGTGGTAAAAACAAGCGGAGGCTCTTGCTGTAATGCTGTGTAGAGGTACAGCCAGCAGACGTACAGGCAGCAGTTGTATATCCAAGCAGGTATACATGCAACAAATCTGCAGCCCAGCACAAACACATAAAAGCATAGATACAGAAAGGAGAGGTACAGAATGCAGGGTTACAAATGAGCCAGGAGCAGAGTTACAAGAACCACTGGTGCTGTCAGTAGAGGTACACGGAGGAGGGTACAGCTAAGCAAAGGTAGGCCATGAAGAAGCATTGCCAACCTTTGATACGAGCAGCAGAGTAAATGTAGGTGATTTTCAGGTAGCAGAGGTGGCGTCTAGAAAAGGTATTACCTGGCATTGATACAGGAAACAGAGGTTCTGTGCACATACGCACATGAAGCATAGGTGCAAGGAATAGTTACTACCATCATTAGTAACACCGCAAAGCAATCGTTAGAAATACCTTTGATATATCCGCAATCTGTACAGAGTGCACTTTCTTCAAAACTGAGGCTTTCAGCCAGCACTTTGAGGAGGGCTTACAGTAGCAAGTGATGATATACAAAACACCTCGCAAAATAAGTGTAATTAGACTTGTTAATTGCTATGGTTATTAAAAGAGTCGGGTGTACTTGCACCATAAGTAGGAAATATGCTCTTTTCACACAACATGCAACCAGCCTTTCATCATCTGTGTAGTGTGGGAGCCACCCGGAAGGCACCATACTTTGTTGCACCATGTAGCACCCCGGAGGGATAAATAAACGGGAGCATGACGGCTCGTGGTCTTGGCCCTTACCTCTAAGGCAGTGTGTGCGTGTTATTTGGTCAGAGTTCCCTCAGCTAGGCCTCACCACGTGGCACCGGTGTAATCATTGGCCCAGGCCACCACATTGCCGACGAGGGCAGTCTCCTACCTGTGCCTGCACCTTTTCATCGAGCGGACCTGTCTGGTTTTTCTGGCAACGCTTCATCGGCCTGCCGCTGTGGCCGCATCCTACCTCCATCGCGGCTCCGAGCGGGCTTCCGCCGCCTCCTGACCACTCCGGGAATGCCCCCTGTGTGACCCCGGCAGCACGGCGGTTCACGGCGCCTCTGGATCGCTGGCGAGTACACAACGTGGCCTGTGGCACCTCTACACCGCTGGGACGAGCCGGTGCCTTGCACCACCTCAGGTTAGTGCCCCGACGGAGCGGGATCACCTGTAGACAGCTGCTGAGCATTACCTCTCGCTCTCTCTCCCATCCAGATACTCACTCCTGGGTGTCCCTCCCACGCTCGTGCAGCACGACAGAGCGCACAGGCCCCATACAGCACCCAGCGGGAAGAAAGCTCATAAGGGAGTGAAGGGGAAACGGAAGAATAAAAGAAAACACAAAATGATGAGACAGCACTGACAAAAGAGAAAAAAAAGGCTTGCCATAAAGAGTCCAGGGTGATCTGTCGGGGGCTAAGAAAGAGTGACGGTGTAGAGATACACTGCTCTCAGGAAAGGAAACTCACAGGCAGAGAGCAAGAGGCCTGCTGTAACACACAAACAGCAACATCAAGCTGCATCAAGACACAAAGAGCAGAGCTCCCACACACTCACCCAAACAAGCATGAGCCCAACAGCCCAGGCAGGAGCTGCCGACCCGCAGGCAGGTGTTGCACAACCACCACCACCTCAGCAACGGCTGAGCCATGCGGCAGTATCGCCCCTCCCACCGTTCAGCGAGGTCGCAGACCCCGCGACGGCGGCCTCATGCTGGAAATCATGGATCGGCCGCCTAGATCACTACTTCACCGGAATGCGGGAAACAGACGGAAAGGTCAAGAGGTCATTACTCATGTGCTACGGAGGAGGCGAACTGTACGATCTATTCGAAATGCTTCCAAACACAGGGGCCGCCAATGACTATGATGCGGCAGTGGCAGCACTTAATCGAAACTTTTACCCTCAAATCAATCCCGATTTCAAGCGGTTCAAGCTGCGCCAGGCGAAGCAAGCAGAAACCGAGTCGATTGATGTCTTCTATGCCCAACCAAGGAAGCTGGCGAGCTCCTGCACGTTCCAAGATCAATGAGAGGAGATAAGGGCACAGATCATAGAAGGATGTAGGTCTGTGTTGCTGTGGCGGCTGATCCTCAGACAACCTGGGATATCGTTGGACGAAATATTGGTACTGGCGAGGTCGCGTGAGCTATCGAACGCACGAGCAGATGAAATGGAAGCAGCCCTGAACAGGCGCACGACCATGACAGGACCACCTCGGACACTGTCCGTCAAGGAGGAGAGAGTAGACGCCATTCAGAGATGCCCAATGGCTCCTCACACAAGCCCGAAGATGCCCGCAAAGTGGGCCTGCGGAAATTTGGTCAGAGTTCTCTCAGCTAGGCCTCACCACGTGGCACTGGTGTAATCGTTGGCCTGGGCCACCACAATCTGCTTCATCTTCACCATGGGGTAAAGGAAGAATAACTTTTTCAGCATTTTGTACCATTTCTCAATGGAGCTCAGGAACCACAGACATGTCTCTCCGTGTCCAAGACAGGCGGTGTGATGGAAGACGGGTTTTCAGTAACAAAGCCTGTACGTCGGTTATAACCAGCGGCACAAACAGCAAACAGCTGTACGTAGAGTAAAGCACTGAACAACAATGTCATATTCTATAGGTTGTGTACTTTTGTCAACATTATACAACAGTTTTGAAATATATTAACACTGTCTTCACTTTGTGACATTATTTAGAGGTTTTGGTGGGAAACAGAAATAGTATCCATAGTGAAAAAGTGCACACCTTTTACACATGCCTAGAAGAGCGCTAAGGGACTTTTAACACAAAGGTTATGGTCAGGGTGTGGATTTTGTCAAAGGAATGCTTCACTTTTACTGTTCTGCACAGTACTTGGAACATGCAAGGGCTGTTTTAAATGATGTAAGTCAATCTAAGGTCACTGTGCTCCTTTTTTTAATGTTCTACACACTAAAACATGCAAGGACGGTTTTAAATTATACCAGCCAATCAAGGTTGTTAACTCTAACTTGGGTTGCTAGCTCCGTTATTTGCTCTCTGACAAGGCCCATGTGTAAAACAGAAAGAAACTCTGAGGCCTCCCGACAGAAACCAATTCAGGCTGTTGTAAGTACCATGCGAGGCCCTTGCAGAAGGGTCTTTGTCACGTCACCTTGTAAATGTTGCCAAAGAGACTTCAGTCAGACTGCTTAGGCACAACTTGAGTTTAAATATTAATGATCAGTCAATGTTTCGAATACAGTGCCTCCGCGTTACACCAGTAGCTTAGTTCTTTTTTTAACTGAACCCATTACCTTGTTTGATGCAGCCCACTGGAGCCTTAACCTATACATGTGACTGATCATGGTAACTTCCTCATGCGAGCAACCAACTTGCAAGGCGAGCACTTTTGGAGGTCTTTTTTCTTGTGCCCAAACCGTATCTTCCTGCCAGATAAGGCACCTGCAGCTGAGGCAATGTCTGGCTTTAGATGCCTGTTAGCGACACAGGCTTGCAAATCGCATTAAATAATGACAAGTTTATACATCACCAGAATAAACCACCCGCATGCAGAGGCACGCAAGATGCCCAGAGGTGCACTTAACCCAGTGCCTCGGAAGCGAGCAAGGAGTTGGCAACTACCAGTATATCACGAGGATGCATGGTGTCTCTCGTGTAAAAAGGCTAGATCATAACTAGGGAAAACCAGGTAAGGAGCTTGGATGTGACCCATGTCCGGGGGCGGGGCTCAGAGCTGAAAGCAGGGTTGGACAACGATGCGTTAGGCAACAACTAAAAAAATGTTTTCCACAAAAGTCGATGAAAACAGTACTTGAGCCATGGGACACTGATAAGAGAAACACACAAAAGGAACAGCAAGAAATAGTATGCTACAGCCAATAGAAACAGAGGAAAAGTAAGTGGCAAGCATACCAACCAATGAAAAGTGAGGGCAGGATGTAAGCCCCTTCTAAGATTTATATTAAATACAATGGATTTCACAAACAGGCAAAACCTCAAAATGCAGTCAGCTTAGTACATTGTGTATGTAGAATAAATAAGCAAAGGAACACAGTAATCCTGCATAAGAAAGAACCTGAACATATGTTTGTGATCTTACTCGCCATTCCTCCAAAACATGACCCGAATGTTTTTAAAGAGTGAACACATTGACCCTCATTGTGTAAGTGACTGTAGCTTTCTCCCTGAGATAGGCATTGCTGCATAACACTAGTGTATGTTCTGGTAAATGCAGATCACACAAAACCTCAGATGGATCAGCAGTGTCATCATTTTCCAAGCCACCCTATGAAAACTGTACTTTTTCTAGTCATACTATAAAGTCTGCTCTGTATAATTAGAGGTGCCTAGTACTGCTGAAAGGTTCACTGACAGAATATCGAACAAAAAATATCGTGTGGACAGAATATCGTGTCCAAAATATCGAGGACAAGAATATCGAGTAGGTAAGTGCAAATAGATAGGTATAAATTTACTATTCTTAACTCCAGATCTACGTACCTTTAAGATATATATATCGTCAAAGTACATATATGTGGAGTTATATATAGTAAAACTTTACTTACCCATAAGCAATGACCTTCACGATCTTCTTGTCCTCGATATTTTTGACACAATATTGTGTCCGACGATATTTGTGCTTTCGATATTTTGTCCACCCACCCTGCTGAAATAAGAGGGTTTTTATTGCAAGCATAATTGTAGTTTAAGGTACACACCAAATGCAATGTTTCAAAGGAAGGATAGGTGTGTCTCAGTACCCATCTACATGCATCTGCATTCTGATGGACTTGCCTGGGCAGGATGGAAGGAGGGAGGGGCTAACACTTCATTTGAATAGCCTGTCCTGTCCCCACATAAAGGGCTGCTTACCCCCACAGATAGCCTGGCAGACAGGACTGGGTTGAAATGGATCCTTGTGCCTTTCCAAGAGCTGCTTTGAAGTCACTTTTGGTTATACGTACTGGGTCTCTGACCCCTTAAAATCAGACATTTCTGGATCATGAACTGAACCTCTGTCAGAAGGACTGCTGTGCTGCATAAAGGACTCATATTTGGACTGCAGACTTGGAAGGCCTGCTTTTCTTTTAAGTTGCCCTGCTGCCTGCTGCTCTCTGACTCTATTGAAGGAGAGCTGGACCCTGCTTCACTCCAAGTGATCTACAAGGGCTTGTTGGCTTGCCTGCTGTTGTTTCAGACTCAGGGATATCAAAGTCTCTACCGCTGTTTCTGTGCCTGGCTGACTGGAAGTGGCCCAAATACTTGCAAAATGGATTTTGAAGCATCTCCTATCTGTGCATCGACCCAGTTGCGTGAGTAAAATCGGCGCATCACCTCCAGAGATCAACCCATCGGAAAGCATATCTCTGCCGCTGGAGCTTGGTGAGATCGAAGCATTCCTTCGAACTGCGTGACAGAATCTGGCTCATTGTTCGATGCCCCTCGACTCCGGCTTCTGTCTTCAGAACTGACGCATCGCCTTCACTACACAAAGAAGATTGATGCATTTTGTTTATGACCAGGAAAGGTACTTTGTTCACCAGGGCCTGCGTGGGTCTTGTAGCTGCTCGGCGCTCCAACGCGGTCAGCAGTACTTTGACTTTGCCCTAGTCCAGCATGACCTAAAGTAACCTTGTTAGCGCAACTTGCTTCTAAGAGCTTTACTGCATTTATTCTTTGAAAATTCAATATTTCAACTTCTATGCATTGGATGTTTGTTGTTTTGTTTATAATATAATAATATATTTTTTATAAACTAGTGTGGAGTCTTTTTGATGTGTATTCATTGTGTTGCTGTGTGAATGTATGTTGCACAAATACTTTACACATTGCCTATTTAGATAAGCCTGAAAGCTCATTGCCGAGCTTACAGAGGGTGAGCACAGGTTATCTTTCATTGTGTACTTAGCTTACCCTGAGTAGAGTGGTGTTTCCTGCCTGGCCTGGGTGCATACCTCAGCCAACCAGGAATCCCATTTCTAAAACTGGTGATCAGACAGCGAGTGTAGGACTTATGTTTGTGCAGTATCATACATTTTGTCATTGTTCACTACACTCTATAATTAGACCATATTGATTTTTTTCAATTCTCCCTGATTGGACTTTTGATTTTTCTTGCTAAATTATGTCTCAATGTGGAGAAGCTACACCCACCCTTGAAGTTTTAGAATTTGATCTGGCCAGATTAGTGTCTTACACTGTGGCTCAGATAAAGATTTTCTGCAAAGAGTTTCAGGTTTCCATCAAAGGCTTCACCCGGAAGATGGTGCTGCAGAAAGCCTTGAGGGCCTGGGAAGAGTCCCAGGTTGCAGGGGATGACAATCTAGATGAGGAGCAAGAAATTTCTGAGGAGGCGAATTACCTGATTTTAGAGCCTGAGGTGGCTAGGTAACTAGCTGTATCGAGGGCTAGCAACTTGCCAGAAGCAGTGGTGGTTCCCAGAGTAGGAAGCAGTGTCTCCTCCAAGAATCTGTTCCTAGAGGAGCTGGCATTCAGGAGGGAGGAATCAAAGCTGAAGTTGGATCTTGCTAAGCTAGAGAAAGAGCAGGCTCTGGCTGAGAGGAGGTTAGCTCTGGAGGAGAAGAGCCTCTCTCATGAGTTGAACCTCAGAGTGCAGGATGTAAGAGCCCTGGAAGTAGGGTCCAGCAACAGTAATGGTGGCAGCATTCCTGCAGTGTCTTCACATGAGCCCAAATGTCATATCCCAAAATATATGGTGGCCATTTATTTATTTATATAGCGCTACATTCATCCCAACGGGATATCACGGCGCTGAGGAGGCGAGATCTGGTGCTGAAAAGAAGGGCCGGAGGAAGTAAGGATCTGCTTAGGTGGGAAATAAATGTGTTTAACATTTTTTTCTGAAGGTGTTATAGTCATTGATGAGTCGAAGTTCGACTGGCAGCCCATTCCAGTGTAAGGCCGCGAGGTGCGAGAAGGTGCGTCCCCCGGTTTTAGCCTTTTTGATCCTTTTTGAATCTGCAAGCGCAAGATGCTGTGACCGTAAGCATCTGGGAGGGGTGTAGAATCGGATTTTATCTTGGAGAATTTTGGGACCGATGCGGTGTAGTGCCTTAAAGGTATGCCCCAGGAGCTTGAATCGTGCTCTATGGCGCACCGGCAGCCAATGAAGTTGTTTCAGGCATTCATTAGCTGAGCTTAGTCTGTCCTTATTGCAGACCAGTTTAGCTGCAGCGTTTTGTACTACCTGGAGACGTTTAAACAGGTAGTCTGGCATACCCACAAACAGGGCATTACCGTAGTCCATTCTGCTACCAAGCAATGCTTGGGTGACTGTCCTCCTATCTTCCAAAGGGATCCAGGGAAAAAGCCTTTTTAGGAGTTTTAGTAAGGCGAAACTTTTCCCGCAGAGGGTCCGTACGTGATCCTGCATGGATAGTTTGTCATCCATGAGGACGCCCAAGTTCTTAGCACACCTCTTGGGCTCTGGAGCGTGTCCTAAAGAGTGGGGCCACCATGAAGCGTCCCAAATGTGGTGGGCTCCACCAAAAAGCAGGATCTCAGATTTGTCTGCATTAAGCTTGAGACAGTGATCGGACATCCATGCTGCCATTTCAGTAAGGCAGTCGTTAAGCTTGGTCCTTGTGCTCTCGTGGTCATTACCAATGGCTATTGTTAATTGTGTATCGTCCGCATATGAGCAAATATCGAAGCCCCATTTAGAGCCAATTTTTGCCAGTGGTGAAACATAAGCATTAAAAAGGGTGGGGCTAAGAGAAGCTCCCTGGGGGACACCACAGCTCAGAATTTTTGGTTTGGAAGAAAAAGCGCCCAGTTGTACTGTTTGTTTCCTGTTACTGAGGAATGAATTGAGCCATTGGAGTGCTTTGGCACTCAGGGATGATATAGATAAATGGTTGGCATCCTATGAGGTGTCTTTTAAAGTGCACAGGGTCCCAGAGGAGTTCTGGGGAGGGGGGATAGTCTATGGCGGTACATGCTCACAGTAGGAAGGGACACACTCCTTACACTAGAAATGGGGGACCAGACCAGCTACACTGTCATAAAAGCCGTTTTAGTCAGCAAGTTTGAGCCCTGATAAGTCCAGACAACGGTTCAGGATCAGGCACAAACTCACCACATAAACGTGTGTATTTCCTAGATTATGATGGTAAGGCACTGAAGGGCTGAGTCAGGGGCAGCAAAGTTAATGATTATGAATGGTTGTACAACTTGCTTTTAAAGGACCACGGGGCATATTATCAAGAACGGCGTTAAAATGATCGCAGGTTTAGCGGCAGAAAACTGCCGCTAAAGCGGCGATAATGGGCTTGATAATATGCCCTGGAGAATTCCAATAGAAGCCCATGTTCACACCAGAACATGGGCTTCTATTGTAATTCTCCAGGGCATATTATCAAGCCCATTATCGCCGCTTTAGCTGCAGTTTTCTGCCGCTAAACCGGCGATAATTTTTAACGCCGTTCTTGATAATATGCCCCTATATTCTTGATACATATTTTCCAGAGCTGCACCAACACCTGGTTGATAGCAAGCTTACTGACTCTAGGAAGCTTGCTGAGGAGGCAGACATTCGGGTCAGCAACAGAGTGTCCTAAAAGGTATCTGGAGGGGATTACCAAAAGGGTAGGTAGGGTTCCCAACAGAAGAAGGAGGGGGGATAAAATGACTGAGCTCTCTAAAGGCTCCTAAAACAACTCACAAGAGAAAGGGTCTGGTTCACACTCCCAATCTGGCCACCAAAAGAAAACCTACCCTGGCAAAGTCAGCAGCCCAGAACTCCCAAGTGCTATGAGTGCAGTGAGTATGGACACTATAAGGGGGATTCCAAGTGTCCAAAAAGAGCACCATGTCCAACTGAAGGTAAAATTCCACGGGTGGCTAGTATAGTGCTGGGGGAGGTGTTTATCCCAGTTAATGGGGGGGGGATTTAGTGGGGTTACCCTAGTGTCCCTGGGTGACAGTGAGATGGTTCCTAAGATCCATGTGCCCTCAAATATTACAAAGTATAGACAATGGGCCACCATGAATGGGCAAGGGGTTGAGGCTCTGAGGGATACAGGAACTAGTATGCCTAAGGTAAAGAGTCAGCTGGTTTCCCAGAGCAGATAATCCCCCATGCACTCCACCAGGTTGTGGTGGTTGATAACATAGAGGGTCACTATTCTGTGGCCTTGTTCCATTTGAGTGGGGGCAGGGGGTTCAAGTCTTCTGAACGTTGCAATGACTCATGCCATGCCTATAAACTATTTGTTATTTAATGGCTGTGAGCACACTACCTGGAAGGAAGTGCAACTCAAGGCTCATGTGGAGATGTTATGGTTACCTGACTGGATCTGTCCTACCACACGGTCCATGGCTGCACAGGATGGAAGTCAAACGAGGCTGGAGCCTGGAACAATGGCTCTGCCAGCTGCTAAGAAGTAGAGAGGGCGTGGGACACCACCCCTAAATACACCTCCAATGAGATGGATGGAGCGCCTGTGGTGGCCACCCCGTAACCCTTGAGGAGGACATTGCTTTCCCTGGTGATATGCCTGAGCTAGCTGGATGGCATGCAGAAGGAGGAACCACTAGGTAGGAGCTCTGTAGGGCACAAAGGGAGTGCCCAACACTTGTGGGCATGAGGCAACAGGCTGATGCCCAAGCAGCAGGTGATGCCTCTTGCAGTGACCACATTTACTGGGAGGAAAACTTCCTGTGAAGTGAGCCTAAGGCTCCTGGTGTTGTACAGCTTGTACTTTCTCAAGTAAAACTGCGCGTTTGTTGGACCAGTGCAAGACTGTTTCTGAGCACCCTTCAGGATATGTTGGCCTATAGTCCTGCTAGCTCACAGTGTACCATCTGTATCCCTAACCCTACAGGCTAACAAATATGTGTGTAACCTCAGAAAATGACAACCCTGATCTCCCAAGGAAATCGTGGTAACAGATCTGCTGCTCATGCATACCCACAGAGAAACGCAAGAAATACACCACATGTGGTTTCAATATTTATTGAAGCATTGTGATTCTTGAGTAAAATACATGTGCTGCTATGATTATTATAAGGAGACTGAATAATTTGATTAGCATTACGAAATAGGGGAAAAAGATGAACAATTCAACCACTTTGCAGATTACAGAAAACTATATGCTTGCATACTAGTACTGTAACATAGTGTACTCATACGTAGCGCATTCTGCCCTATCCTGTCTAAGGTGAGTGGATCGGCCAAATCCCTGTCCGGGTGGTCTAACTACCCCATTGCCTGTGGGTAAGTGTCAGCAAGCTGCCCGTCTTGGTGTAGAGCAGGACAGCATCCCTCGCATGAGGTGACAGGAATCAGCTGAGCTGGGATTCCAGCATGGACCGACGTCTCAGTGCCAGTGAAATGCTCCTCTGAATAAACAAAGGCTTGATGTCATATATATGATTACATCCTCCATGTTACCATGCCGAAACCTCAGTCTGGCCGCTTATTCTAGTGTGATAGCTCAGTCACTGAGCGCCTAAAAACAAACAACATCTTGGGTGCTGAACCTACCTCTTTTACAGAGTATTCAAGGTGTTCTGATATGGTGCCTATGAAGTGGTATTGTAAGCAAATTGAATTAAAGGAATGTTATTCTGTGTGTGCATGAAAATGAATGTGTATCAAATGTCATTGTGTTTCAGGGGAGAGAAGGCAACTTAAGAATGTAAGTATGTAAAGATGCCGTTTCTTAACCAGGCCTAATATCTCCATGTGACACTGGGCATGGGACATCAAGTGCCCTGGTGGTCTTACAATGCTACTGCGGCTTCCTACTTGAGCTGGCTCTTGAAATTTCCCTGGCAGGACACCCATGCCAAGACAAGAACTTTGCAAGGCTTGTCCCCCACTTCTATTGGTCTAGGATCAAGAATTCCTCAGATGCGTTCTGTAGGACTTGTGTGACCTGCCAGGCCAGTGGGAAGACAGGGCAGAGACTTAAGACCCCCCCTTAATCCCTTGCCTGTCATTAGCACCCCCTTTGAGTGGGTGGGCATCGACATTGTAGGGCCTATGGATCCCCATACTGCATCAGGCAACAGGTTTATCCTGGTTCTGGTGGATCATGCCACTAGGTATCCAGACGCAATCCCTCTGAGAAACATGACTGCACCTGCAGTGGCAAATGCCCTGATGGGGATTTTTCCCCCAAGTGGGTTTTACCAAGGGTGTTGTGCCTGACAGGGGCACTAACTTCATGTGTGCTTTATGAAGTCAATATGGAAGGAGTGTGAGGTAACTTGAAAGTTCTCCACCCCTTACCATACACAAACCAATGGGCTTGTTGAAAGGTTCTACAAGACCCTAAAAGGCCTTCTGCCACCTCGCTGCTAAGCCCTGGAACACCCTCCCCTACCGAACATCACCCTCTCTCACAGACATCAGGAAGAAACTCAAGACCTGACTCTTCGACTGAAACCTGCAGCCCAGCGCCTGGATACCCTCAAGTACTGTCTGATTGATTGATTAATCAGAGGCCCTGAGGAAAAAGTGGGATATCCTCTTCCATGCCTGTTGTTTGCTTACAGAGAGGGGCCACAGAGAGGAGTGGGGTTCGAGCTGCTGCATGGGCACCCAGTCAGAGGACCTCTGAGTCTGGTTAAAGAGGGATGGGAGCAAACTCCAAAAAAGGTACCCCAGGATGTAGTGAGCTACATGCTGACCTGCAGAAGCCAGGTGGCTAAGCTATGGAAGCAAGCTTTCAGCAACCTTGAAGCCAGCCAGGAAGTCATGAAGGAGTGGCATGACAAAGATTCTAGCACTGGAGTTTCAACCTGGTCAGAAAGTGTGGGTGATGGTCCCCAGAAGAGTCCAAGGCCCTTCAGGAACGCTGGAATGTCAGATAAGGTGATGTCCAGCTATAAGGTTGAAGTGTATAAAATGCTGGAGTTGGGGGTGATAGAACCCTCCAGTAGCCTCTGGTCTAGTCCTGTGGTTCTGTGGCCAAAAGCTGCCCCACCGGGCACCACACCTGATCTGAAGTTTTGTGTGGATTACAGGGGGCTAAATTCAGTGACCAAGACAGATGCTCACCCCATCTCCCTGGCTGATGAGCTGATCGACAGGATAGAGGGTATCTCAGTACCTTTGATCTTACATCAGGGTACAGGCAGATTGCCCTAACAGAAGGAGCAAAGGAGAGGTCAACCTTCTCCACTCCAGAGGACCACTATCAGTTTAGGGTGATGCCCTTTGGATTAAAGAATGCCCCTGTCACCTTTCAGAGGCCGGTGAACCAGGTTCTTGCTGGTATGGAGGCCTTCTCTGCTTCTTATCTGGATGACATAGCTCTCTTCAGTAGCAGCTGGAAGGACCACCTTTTCCACCTCCAGGAAATGCCTCAGGCTCTGAAACAGGCAGGCTTGACTATCAAGGCAAGTTGGTGCCAGATAGGGCAGGGGTCTGTGGTGTACTTGGGACACC
Organism: Calotriton arnoldi; assembly: GCA_963921515.1. Classification (NCBI taxonomy): domain Eukaryota; kingdom Metazoa; phylum Chordata; class Amphibia; order Caudata; family Salamandridae; genus Calotriton; species Calotriton arnoldi. The sequence goes on along the minus strand of CAWUFW010004867.1, from coordinate 596,474 downwards.
TGGTGGGAAGGGGAACGGTGCAACCCCTTTATGCCAAGATACAAACCATCATGGCCTGGCTGCCCCCCAAAACTAAAACTGAGGTCAGAGCATTCTTGGGCCTTATTGGGTACTATAGGAGGTTTGTCAAGGGATATTGCACCATTGTTGCCCCGTTGACTGAGCTGGCTTCAAAAAAGCAGCCAAGGAAAGGGATTTGGACAGAGGTATGCCAAAAGTGTTTGACTCCCTTAAGCAGGCCATGTGCACAGCTTGTGTGCTGAAGTCCCCTGACTTTTCCAAGGAGTTTATCATTCAGAAAGATGCCTCAGAGCATGGCATAGGGGCAGTGCTATCTCAACTTAATAAGGAGGGCCTAGACCAACCTGTTGCTTCATGTCCAAGTGGTTACGTCCCCGGGAAAAGAGGTGGAGTGCTATTGAGAGAGAAGTTTTTGCTGTGGTGTGGGCACTTAAGAAGTTGATGCCATACCTGTTTGGCACTCACTTCCTGATTCATACTGACCATAGACCCCTCAGGGGGCTTGTGCAAATGTGGGGTGAGAATCCAAAATTGTTGAGGTGGTCCATTTCCCTAAAGGGTATGGGCTTCACGGTGGAACACAGACCTGGGTAGACCAAGCCAATGCTGATGGTCTATCTAGGTTTTTCCATCTTAGTGATGAGAACTCCCGAGACGCTGGGTAGATCTCCCCACTTTCAGCTGGGTGGCAAGTGTTAGGACTGTCATGCTTAGGGTGGTCTTACCTCAGACATTTTGCCCTTTACCTCTAGTTTTTGCTGATTGTTTTTGTTGTTCCTAGGACTCTGAGCACTTTTCCACTGCGAACCAGTGCTAAACTGCATGTGCTTCTCCCCTAAACATGATGGCATTAGTGTATACCGGATTAGCATATTTGTTATACTGGTAAGTCCCTCGTAAATTAGTATACCATATACCTAGGGCCTATACTTCAAATGCTATTGGTGGGCTGCAGAACTGATTGTACCACCCACAGAAGTAGCCTTTCAAACCTGTCTCAGATCTGCCACTGCAGTGCCTGTGTGTGCAGTTTACTGCCACTTTGACTGGTATTTAAAACTACTTACCGAGCCTGAAAATCCCCTTCGTCACCCCTAAGGTAGGCCCTAGGTAACCTTAAGGGCAGGGTGCTATGTACGTAAATGGCAGGACATGTACCTTTCTGTTTTGCATGTCCTGGTAGTGACGAACTGCCTATTTCGTTTTTCACTACTGTGAGGCCAACTCCTCTTATAGGCTAGCATTGAGAATTCCTTAATACACTTTTAAGCTGTAATTTCTGATCAGAGAGGAGTAGCTTTTTTATGTTTCATATCTTTGAAATGGTAATGAGAAATCTGGTGACGTTGGATTTAATATTACTGTTTCAGAAGTGGCACTTTTCAAAAGTGGACATTTCTCTGCACCTACTACTCTGTGTACCTGACAGCCTGTCTCCAACACATGCCTGTGGTGGCTGACAGCTACACTCTGTGCATTCCCTCTAGACAGCCACAACACAGGATGGATAAGGGTGTCTGAGTACCCATCTACAGATATCTGCATTCTGATTGCCTTGCCTGGGCAGGATGGAAGGGAGGGGCTAACACTTCATTTGAATATGCTGTGTACTTTCCCCACACACAGGACTAATTACCCCCCTCCCCACAGAAAGCCTGGCAGACAGCATTGGTTTGAAAGGGATCCTTGTGCACTTCAGAGAGCTGCACCTCCCACATCAAAGGCACTTTTGGGTATAAGTACTGGGTCTCTGACCTTCTAAAATCACATACTTCTGGATCTTCTTGAACTGAACCTGTCAGAAGGACTGCTGTGCTGCTTAAAGAATTCATCTTTGGACTGCAGATTTGGAAGGCTGCTTTTCTCTTGTGTTGCCCTGCTGCAGCTGCTCTCTGACTCTACTGAAGGAGAGCTGGACTCCGTCTTCACTCCCAATGATCTCCAAGGGTTTGTTAGCTTGCCTCCTGTTGTTTGAGACTCAGGTATATCAAAGTCTCTACCCCTGCTCCTGTATGTGGCTCACTGGAATTGGCCCAGATACTTGCAAGATGGATTTTGACGAATCTCATGTCTGTGTGCGACAGAACCGGCTCATTGGCATGGTTCCCGGAGTAAAATCAGCACATTGGCTCGGATACAGTGCTTTTCCTCCAGAGATCGATGCGTCGGGCAGCGTATCGCCGCCAGTGCAGCTTGCTGAGATCAACGCATCCGTTCGACTGTGCGGCAGAGTCTGGTGGATTGCTCGACATCTCTTGACTCAGGCACCCATCTTCGGAACTGACACATCGCCTTCACTGCTTGGAGAAAATCAATGCATCTCATTGTTTGTGACCAGGAAAGGTGCTTTGTTCACTGGGCCTGCGTAGGTTCTGTAGCCGGCCGGCACTCCATTGCAGCCGGCCTGAACTTTGACTTTGCCCTGGTCCAGCACGACCTAAAGTAACCTTGTTGGCTCTACTTGCTTCGAGGCGCTTTACTGCATTTATTCTTTTTAAATTCAACATCTCAACTTCTTTATATTGTTTTTTTGCCATTTTGGTCTTGCTTTGTTTATAATACAATAATACATTTTTGTAAACCTGTTTGGAGTCATTTTGTGATGTATTCATTGTGTTACTGTGTGTATGCGTTGCACAGATACTTTACACATTGCCTCTTTAGATAAGCCTAACTGCTATGTGCCAAGCTAGCAGAGGGGGGCACAGGTTATCTTAAGTGTGTACTCAGCTTAGCCTGACTAGAGTGGTGGTTCTTGCCTGGCCTGCGTGCATACCTCACACAATTAGGAATCCCATTTCTAACACCTGCCCACCTACAGTTTGCAGCATTACTCCGCTGGAAGATTTTGACTTTCAAAAAAGTGACTAAGTCTGACGGTGAACCCTTGGATTGTGGAAAGGTGGCAAATTTTTCCAATATGCTAAACAACCTTGCCAAATATGAACTCCACGTTTGTCCCTCTCTGAGACTTGGCAACAAAACCTTTGGGTTCAGCTGGAACACAATGATGTGTCAATTTGAGGGACCTTCATCAGCCTCACACTTTAGGCTTGCATATGAGACACTAAGTTAGAAGGTAAAAACTTTGATCAGGACACCCTGCTTGGTGTATACAACCTCCGCTCTATCGGAGTCAGCCTTAAATCATTCCTATGTCCTGGTCAACCAGCAACCGTGACTTTTGATCATCACTTTACCTTGGTTCTTTTGACCAAAAACTTTAACAACTAATATCTCTGGTTCCACTGAACTTATTTCAATGATCTTAGAGTCCACTTGCTTCATATTGTTTTCTCTATTTTGGCTGGTAATTTTATTGTGATGTGCTCTTACTTTAATACTGTTGATACTATTTGAGCTTGTGAATTAGCACACCAGTGTTTGAACAGAGATTATCTCAGAAATGTGCAAGGGCACCACCACCCCATTAAATTAAAATCCCTGAAAGTGACAATGGAAACAAGGATGCCTTTAGAAATTCTAGAGTAACCTTTTTAGTGAAGGATTGCGGATTAGTCTTTCATGACCACTGTTATTTGGGTTAATTATGGAGTAGAGTCAGGATATTCTTTTTTCAGAGAGATAGAAGCTTGTAGGTAAAGTTGTCCTCTTTTATCTCTCTCTCTCTCTCTCTCTCTGAGTGCTACTTCAGGAAGGCTTATGACAGTCATCTGCAAAGGTTACACGTCATTGTGCTCATGTTTTGGGTACTGCCTGTCACTGCCTGCTGCGAGGGCCATCACCATTTGTAAAATCTGCTCTGAGGAAACAATGTCAAATATGAAAAAGAACCACCCCAAACTAGTCCTTGAGTGTCGATCATGAGATCAGTATCCTCTCTCTGAGAACAAAAGTGGGACCCAATCTACCCCACTTGCTTCTAGTTCCTTCTTCTGCAAGACCAAGAAGAGTAGTGTTTAACAGAGTACTCCAATAACTTCTGAAGCCAGGGCTGGCGTCTGTCTTCAAGAGGTTAGGTGACATCAAATAAAGTCTGCATGTCTTGTTGGATAAGCTGTGGGTCTACCTGCTGAGAATGCAGAGAACCATGTCTTCTCAAGGCAAGCTACTGAGCTTGAAGAGAGGCAGAAAAGAAGACTTAGTGAGAGAGTAACCATAGCTGAGCCGAGTGTGCCCAACTGTCTTAGCCTTCTTAGTGTTTCTACAACTAAGCAATCCCCCAATTTGCATGCCAGCAACCACCACCAATGGAGGACAGCAGACTTCACTCTTTACTAGTTTAAGATCCGTTACTTGCTGATAGGATTGCTAAAGGCTTAAAGAGACCTTTCTACTTCCCAAGATTTCAGAGTTCTGAGAAACTGGGTGTTTTCTTGATTGGGGGAATAAGCATGCTCAAGCAAGAGCCACAATCTCTGTCAGGATGAACCACAAAAGTCACTAAATTAACCTGTGCTTAACCCTCTGGTAGCTTGGCACAAAAGCTGTCAGACTTAACTTAGAAGCAATGTGTAAAGTATTTATGCTTCATGCAAACAGTCGTACAGTTAAAACATGACACAAGAAAAATCTCACACCAATTTTAAAAAATAAAGTAAATTATAATAAATCAGTTGACACCAAAAGGACATATTTCCAATCAGTATAACCAGAGTTATGATTTTTAAAAGTTTTTAGTTAAAACTAGAGCCTAAAAGATCAAAGCGCTAACTGCAGACATCTAGCCACACAAGACCAGGACAAAGTCCAAAAATGTGGCCAACCGCAATGGAGTGTGGTTCGGATACAATAAATGGATTGGGCCCGGTCAGAGCTTATTATCAGACTTTAAAGAATGTTCAAGAATTTATGTTTTGAGAAGATTAAGTTCAGTGGAGCAAGATTGCAGGTGGTGTCCAAAGAGGGAGTGTCATCATCGGAAAGCCTCGGGATGAAGTCACAGTGAATATTTCTATGTTCGGACTTAGTCACTTTTTGGGAAGTCGAAAATCTCCAGCGGAACAAGGCAGGAGGCTTTAGCCGAAGACATTTCCAGGAGGTTGGATACCCCTTTGGCGAAAGACCTCTGAAAACGATTTGCTGCTGATCCTTGGGCAAAGCAGACTCACGCTGCTCTGCTATCTGCGCGGTGGATCGTCACACGCCCAGCGGAACCTCTGCTACTATGTAAAAGGACTCGGGTCTTTACGACCATCTATCAACATTGATGGCTGAGGCCATGCCACCCTGATTACTCAATACAATTAGGACACTGAATTGAAGAAGTATAATACCCTTCTCCATTATTGATGATACTGGGACCTTCCAGGCCCGACCACATCACATTTCAGAGTTCCTCCTGACACTATTAGCTTATCCACGCCATAGTGTCTTACCGCTTGCATCGTAACGCTGTGCTATCCTTGACTGGCAGCCCCTTCTCTCCACTCACATACTGGGTACCCGGCTCGGTCCCGTTGTGAGTATTTTCTTTCTTTTTCCTTCACTCATGTGTGGCACACACTCTTCACGTGGCTGTGCATCCATATCACCAGATGTCCCTACATTCCTAGGTCCTGATGAGACCCCACACTGCACAGAGGGTCGAAACGTCGTCGACAAAAAGCAAAAGCGAACCATTAACAAGCGCATATCATTGTATATAGCTGCTGTTTATCCTGTATATATTTAATGGTTGACTTCTAAAGAATTGTGGAAACCTTGTAAAAAGATTGTCACGAATTTAGCACCAATAATTGAGGTTCCTGTTTTCACTGGGGACACTACGCACAATTATTATTTATTTGTCTTGGCATTGTATATACTTTTTCCTTTCTTTGTTGTATCATTAAATTAATTGTGATATACCCAATCATTGGTATAATTGGTTTCTTCGCTCTCTGACATTACCCTAACCCACATTGCTATTACGCAATCTAATATCAAGATAGATGGTATTATTCCACAGGAACCGCTGTTTCTGATAAAAACATATATACCCTGGTTCCTCAGTGAGTAGGGTCCCCTTGTTTTTGTTCTCGACGTGCAGAAGAACATAGCAGGAGCAGCGTGAAGTCAGGCCGACTGGCAATGCACCTGTGGTGGATCGACAAGCAGGTCAAGTTTGGATTTTGGCTATCTGAGCACATTTAGCACCATAAACAAGGGCCCAGGACTGGTGGGACACCACTAGGGGGTTCAGGAATCAATCAGGCTAGGTCCAGGTGTAGGTTTAAAATGGTGGTAGCCTTTTATGTCCTTGTGGCTCTGAACAGGAGGCCAGCAAACTCACCCTTGGAGTCACCCTGTTAGTCCTGGATTCAAGTCAAGATGCTGGGCTCAAACTACAGGGCTGGCTCTGAGGGTTCAAGGCAAGCTCCAGGCAGCAAAGCAGTTCTTCCAGGTACAGCAAAGCGGTCTTGTGGAGTACACAGCAGGCCACAGCAGAAGGCAGCCCTCTGAGAGTCCGTCCACAGGTTCAGAAAGTGAACTTAAGAAGAGTGGGTCTGAGTGCCCTATCTTTATATCTGGTGCTTCCTTTATATTGGAAGAAGTTTCTTAAGGCTTCTCTTTGAAGTGCTTGCAATTTCCTGACTCCACTACCCTGGCTCCAAGTTTGCTGCAGAGACAATGTGGAGGTGACAAGCCCTTTGTGTGAAGGCAGGGCACACCTATTCATATGTAAGTGGGGCTGTGCCCAGCTCTGCCCTCCCCATCCTGCCAGCAGATGGCCCATTCAAGCACACCCAATCCCTCTTGTGTTTTTGTCTGGGAGGAATTCACAAATGCTGTCAGTTATACCCAGTCATGTGACGTAAGACGCACTTCAGGCACCAAAATACAACTTTACCATTAAAGAGGAATTTTCATTACAATTTCATGGATACCAAACATGAAATGCTTTCCCTAGTCCCAATCAAAAGTTAGTACTTATGAATGTAATACGACAACCCAATGTTATCCTATGGACAGATAGGCCTCACAGTAGTGACAAATGCATTTAGGAGTTTTTCATTACCAGGACATGTATAGCTGAAAAGTGTTCAACCTTTTAATTATGAAGGAAGTGGCCCTCTAGGGCCACTCAGGTTTTCTCACAACCACCTGCTATGCCTTCCCAAGAATGAAGAGTCGATCAGACAGTAGAGAATACAAACTTACATGTTTATTAGAAATGCTCTGCAGAAGAGTCCATCATGACCTGCACCCTAAGATGTCTGCCGAGGGACTGACTCCCCAACAGTCTACAGTGAGTAATCATTCTTCCCCAAGAGGATCCAACCCCGCCCACCATGGAAAACTACCGGCCGGGGCCTAGCATGAACAAAGGAGGCACAGGGAGATGAGCTACCACCTGCCAGATGAGTACATGTTATCAGAAACCCAAGGCCACTGCACTGGGTCTCAGCGTCTCCTAACGTGGGAGCAGAACTACACACTTGGATTGGTATGTGAGAGCAGAATGGTCTCCTCATTAGCAAGTCGGGAAACGGCCTTGGACAGAAAGAAAAAAATAATAACGAAATACAGTGTTCTGCTGAGGCAAGCATTACGAGCCATGAGGCCTAACTCAGGCACAGTCTAGGCAGCCTAATAAGGATTACGAAAAACAAAATGGAGTCACACTCGCTAACAGAAATCTGCACATTACGGGGATAACTCAGCGGGTTTCATAACGTGAATACAAATGGCATCTATTTAGCCACACATTGCTAACCTAATATAGCGTGAAAAGAGTGCGTTGCGGGGATGGGAATTTGAAACCTAACAGACCCTCCTTTTAGCATGGGTGGCTAAATGCTTTATTCGCTATCCGGTAGGGTCTTTACAATTCTAAGGGGGAGGAAGAAATTGCATAGTCACTCATGTTACAAGGGAAAAACAAGCAACACATGAGCATTGAAATCACCTAATACTCAAAAATGCCCTTATCTATGAGCATGATATCTTGAATTTCCTGCATCATCATAACAGAAATTTTGTTATCACTTCTTGGCAATGTAGGGGTAGGGGTAAGTTTACTCATACAATAGGTGCAACAGGCAGGAAGGCAATTAATGCATAGGCAACAGGTAAAGATAACTCCTGCAATGGCTATCAAGACAAGTAATATCTTCCAACCCCATGATGTCATCAGACCCCAGAGCCACACAGTGAGAGACCATGAACCATTATCCTGATGGATATCCGAGGCAAGTCTATGTAATTTCTGTATTGCAGAGTACACAGTAGGGGCACTATCAGGGATGTACACACAGCAGCTGCTGCAGATGACGCGACAGGCTCCACCCCTATCAGCCAGAATGACGTCTAAAACCATCCGATTTTGAAGAGAAACGAGCCTCGTAGCCTGAAGCTCGACTGTATTGTTAGTCAGTATACCGGCAGTAGTATTAATAACTCCCTCGACTACCCTAGCAAGGAGATGAATATTACGACTATTGAACATGGGACCCCAGAACGGCAGAATGCCCTTCATTATGTCAGTAAATTGCTGCAGGGAGGTATCTGTTTGATCAATATCATCTGGATTAACCACTCTCCTAACTCGGTGTACCTGGAGATCCCTACGCTGTAGTCTATGATCCTTATGGTAATTGTACGCTGCAATGTAAACGGGAGGCAAGAGAAAGGAAACATAACACCGGCCAGACCACCCTCTCGGAAGCCATGTATAAGCCTGTTCCCCACAGATGAAGTATACATTCGGAGGTGTAAGCAAAGGTGGGCTGCTAGTAGTGTTCAATCGGTATGTGTAGTTACAATGACTCTGTCCTACTGAAATGTTCCCTGTTCCTTCAACACAGAAACTAGCTGTTGAGTTAATCACAGGGACAGGCATAGCTTTGTCCTCAGTGATATTGCGTTCCTGGAAACATTTAAAGTATTCAGTGACATTAAATCCTTGAAAATCTAGCATTTCAGTGACATTTTCGTGAGCTTCGAATACATTCATGCAAGCATCTGGGTGCAGAGTACCCTCCTTGCCATCTGGCCCGGGTGTATATCCCTGGTGTGGATCACTGACAGAATATAGAATGCCAAAATATCGACCTGCAAAAATATAGTGGATAAAATATAGAATGCCAAAATATCGAATTCCTATCTACAAACAGGTAAGTACAAAAATATCGAATACAAAATATCGTTGTAAATAATATAGGGGCCCATTAGGATGGCGGGCGGAAGCACCACCGCCGTGCTGGCGGATGCAAAAACGACCAGTTACCGCCGGCACGCAGCAGTCCACACGCCCGCCCGATTACGATGCGAAAAGTCAGCCAAACACCGCCGGCAAGCCAGCGACACCATCCCTCATCAAAGTGCGCCCGTACACGTAGCGGCGCAGCACAACTGACACACACCGTCCGACGAAACACGTACCGCCCGGCGTACAAATTACGATGCCGCACACAAACTGAACCCACGGCTAAGAGACACCGTACGTCAAACCGAAGCGGTAACACGAACGCTGAGCACGGACACCGAAGAAGCGGCACCCCCGAGCATGAATCCAGCACTGCAGGCCCTCCCTATGCTCTATCTGATACACCACCAAGGACGCAACGTACCGCGAAGACGCAGGTAGGCACACATACAACAAGTGCACGCAAACAGCGCACACAGTGCAAGGGCGGAAAAAGCGGACAACCCCCCACCCCCGCGTGTACACGACACATCTACCATAGCATCCACATATGACACACAGGCCAAATTGTAACATCTCGTAACACATGTGTACACACCACCTGGGACTAGGAACCAACCACCCCGTCACGGCCCCAAAGCGGCGATGACGCTGCCACACATGCGCACAACGCAGAGGCCAACCGCAGCGCCATGCATGCATCGCACACAGACACAGGGACACAACCAAGCAGCACACACACCAGCCCCACCCCGAACGCACATGACACGTGACAGGCCTGCCACAGACATGTCCCCAACGCCCAATTCACGGACAACACCCAACGTCACACAACCGACGCACACATGTCAGTGAAGTCACGCAACAGCAGGACACACCCCAGTGCAACAAACATGGCGAAGCACACAGCGGCGGCAACACCAACTAGGAGAAGCAGGGCCCCTTCGGGAAGAGGAATGCCAGTACCACACTGAAACACCCATACCACCCTGCACATATGAACATGTGGAAATACAGATTTTATAATGGACGTAAGCTCCTCCATTTTATATTTTTGTAGCCACCATTTTGAGGTAAGCTTTTCTTAGTTTGTCTCCTCAGCACAAAATAATGTGCTCCTTTCAGCTACACAGAACAAAGTGGATACGTCAAAAGACCCCAGAGCATATGTTTGCTCTCTACTTGCTAGCACGCAAGTAGGGCAGGATGCATTTAACAAACGGTCAATGATTAACATTCCTATTCACTGATATCACATGTATTACAGCCAGCTGCATAAATTGCTTATGTCTACAAATTATTGTTGATACAGGACGTGCGACCTTTTGTTCCATATCCAGATGATTAATCAAGTGAGCGCCTGACTCTGTAACCACAGGCGTGTCTATGTTTATATGTCTGACGCAAGTTATGTACAGTTCTGCTTTATTTCTGTTGACCACGGGATTACTGATGAGTGGTGGGAGTTAATGAGTAATCCTTATATATATATGTTTTGCATGCCATGTATACATATTTCCAGAGGTACTGGTCCTGACTAGTACATGATATCATCCTGGGATTATTAATCATCCTAGGCAGCTGCTAATTTTTCATACCCATTCCCACCTACACTTGTTCCAGCAGAAAGATATATAAGGCTGTCTATGACTGTGTAAGTTGTCCACTTCTCTCATAGCCACATGGAGCTGTGAGGTTGTGTACCCGCTTGAGCGAAATAAATCTTTTTATGTTACAGTTACCTCCGACTGCTGGTCTTCCTTGTTATAGGTGTACCTGTGGGAGGTTGGAGAAGGACCACTTCCACAAATTGGCGACTCTGGTGGGACCTCTCCGTGGGACATCCAACGGCTAGCTGAGTCCGTGGTTGAGAGGTGCGACTGAGGACTGAAGGATCGTAGGGGCCCCTGCACTAAGGAGACAGAGTTTCTCCGCAGCTGCCATCTGAAGTCCCGACTGGCCTCTTGACACAGGATTCCCCGGCAGAGGTCCACGAGCTGATCCCTTTTGAAACAGACGTGTTGTCCGAAGACCAACAGTCGGACGATTTGAGGACACCACAGATTGGTGAGATTGTTCTGTTGCATGTTTTGTTAATTAAGTTTGGTTACTTAAGTTTGTTGATTAGTTTGGTAAAATAATAGTTATAACTACGAAGTACTAGGAACAATGAAGAAATGCATTTCTAAAACGTTCTGTTGTATAAAATCAGGTCACCGGTTGGACGAAAGTGTCCCCACTCCTGTTGAAGACAGTCCTGGTTGGATATTAATGATAAAAAAGGAGTGAATGTGAATTTATACAATAGAATATGGCATCAGTATACAAAAAAAGATAAGGAATTACAATTTCCTATTGATGGTACCTTTGATTTAGCTAAATTACAGTATTTACAACAATGTATGATGGAACGGAAGGTCCGACCCGCTATGTTTGAAGTATTTCAAACATGGGAGAAATCTGCCAGAACTCGGAATATGAAACAAAAACAAGATAGGGAACGAGAGAATAGAAAAACAACCATGGCTAAAGTAGCAGAATATAATAATATAAAAATAAACGAAAACATTGAACAGCATGACAGAGAGTTTAGGATGAAAACAGAAAAATGTTTTGTTGCAATAGAAAAAAGAAAGTGCCCTCCTATCGATGAAGTATTAGAAGATTTGTTAGATAAACCTCCCCCGTATAATATTGTCCAGATTCCTGCCCCAGGTCCCGGGGCTGGGGGTCCACCAGCTACTCAGCAAGCGCCCCCTCCTGTTGTGCAGGCTCAGCAGGTAGCCACTCCTGTTGCGCAAGCCCAGCAGATAACCCCTGTTACTAATCTTCAGGGTACACAGGGAGCGGTAGGTTACACCCCAACAGTACCGTCCGCTCCAGCAACATTATCCTCCAGCACCACGCCCCCAATGTTCACAACACCATTTAGCACACACAGTCACTCCCCTATAATAACTATGCGGAGACCGGACCACTGGATAGATTCCCCTCACTCTAGGTCACCAATTAGGGACAGACTGACACCAGACACGCAGGTTAGACACACACGATTAGGCCCTTCTGAAAAGAACGCTATAAAGAAAATGACCAAAAAGTGGATGGACCAAGGGGAAATAACTAAAAGAGAAGCCTGGGACACATTTGAGGGGATGCAGGAATTAAGAGCCAAAAATTTTGTCATTAATAGTATGGTGACGCGATTGTTTGATCACTGTTACCTCTTATTAGAGGATAGTACCGTTGTTTTTACGTCACCAGAATGGTTAAACAAAGTATGGAGGGATAGTGAGCACTCTACATTAACTATCGCGCAATGCAAAAGTGCATTTAATGACTGTTATCAGTTCCAAAAGGAGCTAGATATCATTATATGTGGTGCCACACAAAAACATATCCACCAACATTATGGCCCAGAAATTAGTGGTGATACTTCAGCTTACCCTATGAGAGAGGTACATCCAATTCCTGATCCAAGGCCAGGGAATCATCCCCCTATCCCACAATATGTTCATACTCCTTGGACTAGGGCTGATTTGTTAGCCATGAAAAAGGAGTTACCTGATCCTAGAAAAAATCCGAGGCTCTTTTATGAGCAACTTGAATCTGCCATTAATTTAACACCCATGATACTAAAAGATATTGATTTTTTGTTTGATTTCTTGGTACCTCAAGAAATATGGCGTCCAGTTAGGGATAATAACTGCGCAACCATTCACTGGCCAACCATAGTCGGTGATGATAATAACAGATTAGCAGGAGGAGCCGTGCCACCGTCCTTAATAGCCTTACCAAGGCATATTATAACACGTATGCAGGAAATATTGCCCAGAGAAAAGGTGGATTGGGATAAGATGACGGCATGTCGACAGAAGGAGGGAGAGGAAGTTACCGATTTCTTTAGTAGAATAGAGGAGGTTTTTAAAGCATACAGTGGGCAAGATATACAGACTATACAAGGGAAGCGTATCTTTGCTAATCAGTTTGTTCATAATCTTCTACCTGACTTATCAGATAGTATAAAGACGTACGAAAGCACCTGGACTGCTAAAGATCCAGCTGAATTATTGACCATGGCCTGCTACTATGAGAATAAGAGAAATGCAGAAAAGGGAAAAAAGGATAAGCAAATGAAGGAGTTAAAAACAAAAGCATTGATGCAGCAAGCTTTTCCTGATAGGGGAAGGTCAAGAGGACGTACAAACTTTCAGAGGGGAGGTGGACGTAGTCGAGGGGTTGGTCGAGCTGCTTCAGCTCCGGCGCAACAGAGAGCAGGGTTAGGCTACAATACATGTGCCTATTGCTATCAGGAGGGTCATTGGAAGAATGAGTGCCCTTCGTTACAGGGCCAGGGTCAGACTATGAGAAATAATGCCAATACTTACAGAGGGAACACAACTCCCCACGCAGACAGAGGAAGAGGTAGAGGACAACAAAGAAATTATAATGACACCGACCAGACAAATTATTTCGACCAAAGGAATAATGCGTATTTTACACAGGATTATGCGCAGGATGATGATCATCAGGATTGGACCCAATAGGGATGCCCAGGAGAGGACAGGGAGCGAGTGCAAATACCAGTAGATTCTTCAGGGCCATATGTAACAATGATGGTTGGAGGTGAAGAAAGAGTGTTCCTTCTAGATACTGGTGCCACTAACACATCTATTTCCCACCGCTTGCTCCCCCATGCTCCTCTCTCGGGAAAATTAGATAAGTCGGTGGGATTTTCTAATGCTGTTGTAACAAGCCCCATTTCGCGACCATTGGACTTCACTATAGGCCCCATAACAGGGAGCATGCCCTTTGTATTAACAGAGAAATGTTCACTTAATTTACTAGGTTTGAAGGCTTTAAAAATGATGCATGCTACCATATATTGTACACCAGATGGTGTTTATCTGACTTGCAAGAAATCAGCACTATCTAAGCAGTATCTTGTTGCAGACAAAAATACCTTACCACCTGAACTTCGGGATATTGATCCAAAGTTGTGGGCACATGGACCAAACGATGTAGGAAGAATGGATATTGAGCCAGTACATATTAAAGTAAAACAAAATGTTAAATTACCCCGCATTCCCCAATACAAAATGTCAAAAGAAGGAGAGGAAGGATTGAAATTAGTGATATCAGACTTGCTGCAACGACAAATAATAAGAGAAGTCACAAGTAGCCTATGTAATAGTCCCATTTTACCTGTAGTTAAACGAGATGATGGAACAGAACAGGTCAAATATAGGATGGTTGTTGATTTGAGAGCCATTAATAAAATAGTGGAACCACAATATCCTGTTGTACCCGACATTACTGCAATGTTTTCGTCTGTACCACCTTCAGCCCAGTGGTTCACTGTGATTGATCTAAAAAATGCCTTCTTTAGCATTCCCATACACCCAGATAGTCAGTATTTGTTTAGTTTTAGTTTCCAAGGGAGATCCTATCAATTCTGTCGAGCTCCACAGGGGTATACAGAAAGCCCTAGCATTTATAGCCAGGCATTAAAAAGACAACTGGATAACTGTATTATGCCATCAGGTACGGTATTACTGCAATATGTTGATGATTTATTAATCACCGCTGAAACAGAAGATATTTGTAAGCAGGCTACGCATGATGTTTTAACATTTCTCGCTTTGCATGGACATAAGGTTTCGCCAGCTAAACTACAGTATTGTCGACAGGAGGTAACCTATTTGGGTCACCTCTTGTCGAATGGGGGAGGAGGCTTTCACCTGCCAGAATACAGTCCATTCAGAACATTTCAAGACCTAGAACTCAAAAGGATGTTCGTGCATTTCTGGGAATGGTCTCCTTTTGTAGGCAATGGGTACCAAATTTTTCTTTTCTGGCCAAACCATTATTGTCCTTAACTCACAAGGATGTGCAAGATCCCGTCCCTTGGGAGAATGAACATCACGATAGCTTCATGGCTTTAAAATCTGCTCTATGCAATGCACCTGCTTTAGGTACGCCAGACTATACTAAAAGCTTTGCATTGTTCGTACATGAAAGAGAAGGGTGCGCAATGGCTGTACTAACACAGAAAAATGGAGAGAAGAATAGACCATGTGCCTATTTTTCTTCAACATTGGATCCGGTAGCCAGAGGCCTACCGAACTGCCTAAGAAATATTGCTGCGGCGGCTGCTGCAGTAAAACAGGCAGACTCTATTGTACTAGGACATCCCGTTATGGTTTATGTCCCTCATTCAGTGGACATACTATTAAACAAAACCAAGACGCAGCATTTAACTAATGCTAGATTGACTCATTATGAACTAATATTAATGGCTACTAATGTGACCTTGCAGCGGTGCAACACTATAAACCCAGCTACTCTGATGCCTCTCCCTTCGGAGCAGGATGAAGTACAACATGATTGTGTGATTGTCACTGAAACTGAAACGAAAGGTCGAGTAGATTTGGTAGATGTACCTCTGTCTAAGGTCGATGGAACACTATTTGTGGATGGCTCTTGTCTAAAGAGACCAGATGGAACCACCTCGGCAGCCTATGCAATAACAACCAATAAAACAATTGTTGAAACATGTAAAATACAACAGATGTCTGCTCAGGCAGCTGAATTAATTGCTCTAACTAGAGCATGTGAACTTTCAGAGAAGTTAGTGGTAAACATCTACACTGACAGCCAGTACGCTTGGGGGGTGGCTCATAACTTTGGACGCTTATGGGCCGAAAGAGGGTACATTACATCTGGAGGTGCTAAAATACAGCACGGCACCTTGATTACAAGATTATTAAATGCTCTTGCATTACCAACTAAGTTGGCTATCATGAAGTGTAGTGCACACAAGATAATCACAGACCATGTAGGCCAAGGAAATGCCTTTGCCGATGAAACAGCAAGGCATACTGCATTAAATGAGTACACGTTAACATATGTAGTGTCGAGTGCAGATGAGGAGACGAAAGAAGTTGATCCTTACACGCAGATAAGGGAGATTCAAGCTTTTGCAAGTGAAGAAGAAAGAAAGCAGTGGGTAAAGGAAGGTTATTATTTTGACACACATCTTGGGGCTTGGATGAATACACTTGGACAGAAATGGGTCCTGCCTGATAGTTTTCTCTTGCCCATACTTCAGATGGTCCATGGTCCTGCACATTTGGGAGCTGACGGGATGACAAATACAATTGAGAAAATATGGGAGAACAAAAATATAAGAAAGACAGCTGTAAAACTTTCTAAAAATTGTATGATCTGTGCTCTTCATAACGTGGGAAAAGGGATACAAGTACCACCTGGTCATTTCAGATTGCCAGAATATCCATTTGAATGTCTTCAGATGGACTTCATCGAGATGCCCCCTGCCAATGGAAAACAATATGTTTTAGTTGTCATATGCAGTTTTAGCAATTGGGTGGAAGCATTCCCTTTGAAAGATAATACCGCCTTGAGTACAGCAAAAATGCTGCTGAAAGAGTATTTCCTCGCTACGGTTTGCCCAAAAGTCTGTGGAGTGATAACGGAGTACATTTTTCGAATAAAATAATGGATCTAGTATGTCAAGGACTGGGGCTAAAACAGAAATTCCATTCAATTTATCATGCAAAATCAGCAGGGCTTGTAGAGCGTTGCAATGCTACCTTAAAAAATAAACTGCAAAAAATATGTGCATCAAGTACTCTCAGCTGGGTAGATGCTTTGCCAATAGCCTTGTTCTCTATGAGAACAACTGTTACATCCAAAAACAGACTCTCCCCATATGAGCTTGTCATGGGGAGACCCGCAAATGTATATGGGTTTGCCTCTCCATCAAAGTTGCAAGAATTGACACATTCTGCTTTATTGGATTATTGTAAAGAATTAACTACTGCTCTGTCTACCATTCGCCAACAGGTCAGAGACACTTGGTCCCCGCCTTTGGAAGGAGAAGTGCATGACATCCGGCCCGGGGACTGGGTCCTGACCAAGAACTTTGTAAGGAAAAACAGCCTACAACCCAGATGGAAGGAACCATCTCAAGTTTTGTTAGTCACACAAACAGCAGTGCGATGTGATGGACACAAAAACTGGATTCATTTATCGAATGTGAAAAGAGCACCACCATTCTGGCCAAAATTGCCCCCGGAAGAGGACCGTTCTGACCGAAGAACTGGTGATTGCCCTCCTACCCACATCGACGATCAACGAACTGTATCAGGATATAATCTACGCCCAAGGAAACTGAAGAGTGCTTAGGACGGAGCAAGCACCAACTGCCACGCACTGGGTAGTGCCAACTTTAAAGGACTAACTTGTGCAGTGAGGTTAGTAAAATAAGGACACTGCCGACAAAGATCTGTAGAGCCTGTAACAGTGAGGCCTATAACGAACACTGTTGAACTATCACATCTAAGTGAGATTGTATATTTCGAAGTTTTTAAGCATTATCTCTAACCGTATTGCTATCTGGGACCGTATTTTCGTCAGACATGGAAGATACCTATTCCACCCTTACAATGAACAAAAAGAGGCGTTGGTACTCCAAACTATGCATATTATGTGTGTTATTTTGTGTAATGTCTTTGATAATCGGCTTACTCTATCTTTTAGAGCTTTATCACCCTATAGCAAAACCAGCCCCGCTTCCCTCTGACAAGGTCCCCTCAGTTACTGTAGCACCTGAGGATATGGATCACAGGGAGGAAATGCGTCATAATTCTTTTCTTACCCTACTTCATCAGACTCATCAAGTAATTGAAAAAAATAATTGTTGGATATGCATGCAATTTCCGGCATATGTAGACGAAGGACTACCCCTCCTCCAAGTACCCCTGCCGTTTGAAGCATCCTGTTATGCGTTACATACCGTGATGTTGAAGGTTGAGCTAATAGGGGTCCTTAAAAACTTGGTCACCTCCCGTTCTACCACCAGAACATCAACTGTGTCACTATACAACCGATATCAAGATGACATCCTCCAGGCAGGAAATTGCACTGAAGTTGTCTTACCTAATGCAACGTTCCCCTTTTCTAATATATTCACCCCACTATTTTTGGTAAACAATGTAAGTACACCTCCGCTTCATAGAGACGCCAGAGAAATACCCTTTTTGAAAATGAGGCAGCGTAGTGTACTTGGGAGTATATGTATCAGAAGTAATGGTACTTCCGACATGGGGAATAGTACCAATTGTAATATGACATTTGAGATGGCTGCTCAGGAAATGACAGTTCCACTTTATATCGGTGACTCAGTTTATTTCATTTGTGGTTCTAGGGCCTATACTTGGCTACCAGTGAATTGGGGTGGCTGTTGTCATCTAGGTCTTGTGACACCAGCGATGTCTATCAAAAGTACAAAGGAGGTAAATAGAGCCTCCAAAACACTAAGGGGTAAGAGGAGTGTTGATCAAGGAGATACAGTATCAGAGATAGCTGGTGATGTGCTGAAGGCCTTTGTTCCTTGGTATGGCCCTGCCATAAATTCCAGAAATATTCGCAGGTTATCCCGTTTATTGGAAGCAACTGTAGAGGAGACAGCAGGGATTATTGAGAACATCACAGTGGAGCTCAAGGCTGTCAGATTGGTTTCCCTTCAGAACCGGATGGTTCTAGATATGATGTTGGCAGAACGGGGTGGAGTCTGTAGGGTGATCGGGGTGTCCTGCTGCGTGTATATACCTGACTCCTCCACATCAGTTAGGGAAGCTGTCAAAAGACTATATGATATAGGGGCCCAGGCCCATAGTGATGTTGGCTCTTGGGATCCGGCGGGCTCTTTTTGGAACACTCTATCGGCATGGGGTTGGAAGATAGGGATGTTCCTAGTGACCATATTCCTCGTAGTAATTGGGTGCTGTGTTTTCATTAATTGCCTACCCATATGTTGCCAGTGTTTGGGGCGACTGCTGAAACCACCCCCAGTCCCTCCAGTGACACTAACTAACGCTCTTATAATGAGGGATATTGTGACTCAACAATTGATGGATATTGATGTTTCGGATAACGCCACCTCCCTCCCAAATGCAGTAGATTATGTTAATGAACGCCATGAGGCCCACTATAGTAACAGTCGGCCAATATATGAACACGTACATTAGGAGTCGATAACAATGTTGGACCTTGCGTCCAAAGGGTCGATTGTGGAAATACAGATTTTATAATGGACGTAAGCTCCTCCATTTTATATTTTTGTAGCCACCATTTTGAGGTAAGCTTTTCTTAGTTTGTCTCCTCAGCACAAAATAATGTGCTCCTTTCAGCTACACAGAACAATGTGGATACGTCAAAAGACCCCAGAGCATATGTTTGCTCTCTACTTGCTAGCACGCAAGTAGGGCAGGATGCATTTAACAAACGGTCAATGATTAACATTCCTATTCACTGATATCACATGTATTACAGCCAGCTGCATAAATTGCTTATGTCTACAAATTATTGTTGATACAGGACGTGCGACCTTTTGTTCCATATCCAGATGATTAATCAAGTGAGCGCCTGACTCTGTAACCACAGGCGTGTCTATGTTTATATGTCTGACGCAAGTTATGTACAGTTCTGCTTTATTTCTGTTGACCACGGGATTACTGATGAGTGGTGGGAGTTAATGAGTAATCCTTATATATATATGTTTTGCATGCCATGTATACATATTTCCAGAGGTACTGGTCCTGACTAGTACATGATATCATCCTGGGATTATTAATCATCCTAGGCAGCTGCTAATTTTTCATACCCATTCCCACCTACACTTGTTCCAGCAGAAAGATATATAAGGCTGTCTATGACTGTGTAAGTTGTCCACTTCTCTCATAGCCACATGGAGCTGTGAGGTTGTGTACCCGCTTGAGCGAAATAAATCTTTTTATGTTACAGTTACCTCCGACTGCTGGTCTTCCTTGTTATAGGTGTACCTGTGGGAGGTTGGAGAAGGACCACTTCCACAAATTGGCGACTCTGGTGGGACCTCTCCGTGGGACATCCAACGGCTAGCTGAGTCCGTGGTTGAGAGGTGCGACTGAGGACTGAAGGATCGTAGGGGCCCCTGCACTAAGGAGACAGAGTTTCTCCGCAGCTGCCATCTGAAGTCCCGACTGGCCTCTTGACACAGGATTCCCCGGCAGAGGTCCACGAGCTGATCCCTTTTGAAACAGACGTGTTGTCCGAAGACCAACAGTCGGACGATTTGAGGACACCACAGATTGGTGAGATTGTTCTGTTGCATGTTTTGTTAATTAAGTTTGGTTACTTAAGTTTGTTGATTAGTTTGGTAAAATAATAGTTATAACTACGAAGTACTAGGAACAATGAAGAAATGCATTTCTAAAACGTTCTGTTGTATAAAATCAGGTCACCGGTTGGACGAAAGTGTCCCCACTCCTGTTGAAGACAGTCCTGGTTGGATATTAATGATAAAAAAAGGAGTGAATGTGAATTTATACAATAGAATATGGCATCAGTATACAAAAAAAGATAAGGAATTACAATTTCCTATTGATGGTACCTTTGATTTAGCTAAATTACAGTATTTACAACAATGTATGATGGAACGGAAGGTCCGACCCGCTATGTTTGAAGTATTTCAAACATGGGAGAAATCTGCCAGAACTCGGAATATGAAACAAAAACAAGATAGGGAACGAGAGAATAGAAAAACAACCATGGCTAAAGTAGCAGAATATAATAATATAAAAATAAACGAAAACATTGAACAGCATGACAGAGAGTTTAGGATGAAAACAGAAAAATGTTTTGTTGCAATAGAAAAAAGAAAGTGCCCTCCTATCGATGAAGTATTAGAAGATTTGTTAGATAAACCTCCCCGTATAATATTGTCCAGATTCCTGCCCCAGGTCCCGGGGCTGGGGGTCCACCAGCTACTCAGCAAGCGCCCCCTCCTGTTGTGCAGGCTCAGCAGGTAGCCACTCCTGTTGCGCAAGCCCAGCAGATAACCCCTGTTACTAATCTTCAGGGTACACAGGGAGCGGTAGGTTACACCCCAACAGTACCGTCCGCTCCAGCAACATTATCCTCCAGCACCACGCCCCCAATGTTCACAACACCATTTAGCACACACAGTCACTCCCCTATAATAACTATGCGGAGACCGGACCACTGGATAGATTCCCCTCACTCTAGGTCACCAATTAGGGACAGACTGACACCAGACACGCAGGTTAGACACACACGATTAGGCCCTTCTGAAAAGAACGCTATAAAGAAAATGACCAAAAAGTGGATGGACCAAGGGGAAATAACTAAAAGAGAAGCCTGGGACACATTTGAGGGGATGCAGGAATTAAGAGCCAAAAATTTTGTCATTAATAGTATGGTGACGCGATTGTTTGATCACTGTTACCTCTTATTAGAGGATAGTACCGTTGTTTTTACGTCACCAGAATGGTTAAACAAAGTATGGAGGGATAGTGAGCACTCTACATTAACTATCGCGCAATGCAAAAGTGCATTTAATGACTGTTATCAGTTCCAAAAGGAGCTAGATATCATTATATGTGGTGCCACACAAAAACATATCCACCAACATTATGGCCCAGAAATTAGTGGTGATACTTCAGCTTACCCTATGAGAGAGGTACATCCAATTCCTGATCCAAGGCCAGGGAATCATCCCCTATCCCACAATATGTTCATACTCCTTGGACTAGGGCTGATTTGTTAGCCATGAAAAAGGAGTTACCTGATCCTAGAAAAATCCGAGGCTCTTTTATGAGCAACTTGAATCTGCCATTAATTTAACACCCATGATACTAAAAGATATTGATTTTTTGTTTGATTTCTTGGTACCTCAAGAAATATGGCGTCCAGTTAGGGATAATAACTGCGCAACCATTCACTGGCCAACCATAGTCGGTGATGATAATAACAGATTAGCAGGAGGAGCCGTGCCACCGTCCTTAATAGCCTTACCAAGGCATATTATAACACGTATGCAGGAAATATTGCCCAGAGAAAAGGTGGATTGGGATAAGATGACGGCATGTCGACAGAAGGAGGGAGAGGAAGTTACCGATTTCTTTAGTAGAATAGAGGAGGTTTTTAAAGCATACAGTGGGCAAGATATACAGACTATACAAGGGAAGCGTATCTTTGCTAATCAGTTTGTTCATAATCTTCTACCTGACTTATCAGATAGTATAAAGACGTACGAAAGCACCTGGACTGCTAAAGATCCAGCTGAATTATTGACCATGGCCTGCTACTATGAGAATAAGAGAAATGCAGAAAAGGGAAAAAAGGATAAGCAAATGAAGGAGTTAAAAACAAAAGCATTGATGCAGCAAGCTTTTCCTGATAGGGGAAGGTCAAGAGGACGTACAAACTTTCAGAGGGGAGGTGGACGTAGTCGAGGGGTTGGTCGAGCTGCTTCAGCTCCGGCGCAACAGAGAGCAGGGTTAGGCTACAATACATGTGCCTATTGCTATCAGGAGGGTCATTGGAAGAATGAGTGCCCTTCGTTACAGGGCCAGGGTCAGACTATGAGAAATAATGCCAATACTTACAGAGGGAACACAACTCCCCACGCAGACAGAGGAAGAGGTAGAGGACAACAAAGAAATTATAATGACACCGACCAGACAAATTATTTCGACCAAAGGAATAATGCGTATTTTACACAGGATTATGCGCAGGATGATGATCATCAGGATTGGACCCAATAGGGATGCCCAGGAGAGGACAGGGAGCGAGTGCAAATACCAGTAGATTCTTCAGGGCCATATGTAACAATGATGGTTGGAGGTGAAGAAAGAGTGTTCCTTCTAGATACTGGTGCCACTAACACATCTATTTCCCACCGCTTGCTCCCCCATGCTCCTCTCTCGGGAAAATTAGATAAGTCGGTGGGATTTTCTAATGCTGTTGTAACAAGCCCCATTTCGCGACCATTGGACTTCACTATAGGCCCCATAACAGGGAGCATGCCCTTTGTATTAACAGAGAAATGTTCACTTAATTTACTAGGTTTGAAGGCTTTAAAAATGATGCATGCTACCATATATTGTACACCAGATGGTGTTTATCTGACTTGCAAGAAATCAGCACTATCTAAGCAGTATCTTGTTGCAGACAAAAATACCTTACCACCTGAACTTCGGGATATTGATCCAAAGTTGTGGGCACATGGACCAAACGATGTAGGAAGAATGGATATTGAGCCAGTACATATTAAAGTAAAACAAAATGTTAAATTACCCCGCATTCCCCAATACAAAATGTCAAAAGAAGGAGAGGAAGGATTGAAATTAGTGATATCAGACTTGCTGCAACGACAAATAATAAGAGAAGTCACAAGTAGCCTATGTAATAGTCCCATTTTACCTGTAGTTAAACGAGATGATGGAACAGAACAGGTCAAATATAGGATGGTTGTTGATTTGAGAGCCATTAATAAAATAGTGGAACCACAATATCCTGTTGTACCCGACATTACTGCAATGTTTTCGTCTGTACCACCTTCAGCCCAGTGGTTCACTGTGATTGATCTAAAAAATGCCTTCTTTAGCATTCCCATACACCCAGATAGTCAGTATTTGTTTAGTTTTAGTTTCCAAGGGAGATCCTATCAATTCTGTCGAGCTCCACAGGGGTATACAGAAAGCCCTAGCATTTATAGCCAGGCATTAAAAAGACAACTGGATAACTGTATTATGCCATCAGGTACGGTATTACTGCAATATGTTGATGATTTATTAATCACCGCTGAAACAGAAGATATTTGTAAGCAGGCTACGCATGATGTTTTAACATTTCTCGCTTTGCATGGACATAAGGTTTCGCCAGCTAAACTACAGTATTGTCGACAGGAGGTAACCTATTTGGGTCACCTCTTGTCGAATGGGGGAGGAGGCTTTCACCTGCCAGAATACAGTCCATTCAGAACATTTCAAGACCTAGAACTCAAAAGGATGTTCGTGCATTTCTGGGAATGGTCTCCTTTTGTAGGCAATGGGTACCAAATTTTTCTTTTCTGGCCAAACCATTATTGTCCTTAACTCACAAGGATGTGCAAGATCCCGTCCCTTGGGAGAATGAACATCACGATAGCTTCATGGCTTTAAAATCTGCTCTATGCAATGCACCTGCTTTAGGTACGCCAGACTATACTAAAAGCTTTGCATTGTTCGTACATGAAAGAGAAGGGTGCGCAATGGCTGTACTAACACAGAAAAATGGAGAGAAGAATAGACCATGTGCCTATTTTTCTTCAACATTGGATCCGGTAGCCAGAGGCCTACCGAACTGCCTAAGAAATATTGCTGCGGCGGCTGCTGCAGTAAAACAGGCAGACTCTATTGTACTAGGACATCCCGTTATGGTTTATGTCCCTCATTCAGTGGACATACTATTAAACAAAACCAAGACGCAGCATTTAACTAATGCTAGATTGACTCATTATGAACTAATATTAATGGCTACTAATGTGACCTTGCAGCGGTGCAACACTATAAACCCAGCTACTCTGATGCCTCTCCCTTCGGAGCAGGATGAAGTACAACATGATTGTGTGATTGTCACTGAAACTGAAACGAAAGGTCGAGTAGATTTGGTAGATGTACCTCTGTCTAAGGTCGATGGAACACTATTTGTGGATGGCTCTTGTCTAAAGAGACCAGATGGAACCACCTCGGCAGCCTATGCAATAACAACCAATAAAACAATTGTTGAAACATGTAAAATACAACAGATGTCTGCTCAGGCAGCTGAATTAATTGCTCTAACTAGAGCATGTGAACTTTCAGAGAAGTTAGTGGTAAACATCTACACTGACAGCCAGTACGCTTGGGGGGTGGCTCATAACTTTGGACGCTTATGGGCCGAAAGAGGGTACATTACATCTGGAGGTGCTAAAATACAGCACGGCACCTTGATTACAAGATTATTAAATGCTCTTGCATTACCAACTAAGTTGGCTATCATGAAGTGTAGTGCACACAAGATAATCACAGACCATGTAGGCCAAGGAAATGCCTTTGCCGATGAAACAGCAAGGCATACTGCATTAAATGAGTACACGTTAACATATGTAGTGTCGAGTGCAGATGAGGAGACGAAAGAAGTTGATCCTTACACGCAGATAAGGGAGATTCAAGCTTTTGCAAGTGAAGAAGAAAGAAAGCAGTGGGTAAAGGAAGGTTATTATTTTGACACACATCTTGGGGCTTGGATGAATACACTTGGACAGAAATGGGTCCTGCCTGATAGTTTTCTCTTGCCCATACTTCAGATGGTCCATGGTCCTGCACATTTGGGAGCTGACGGGATGACAAATACAATTGAGAAAATATGGGAGAACAAAAATATAAGAAAGACAGCTGTAAAACTTTCTAAAAATTGTATGATCTGTGCTCTTCATAACGTGGGAAAAGGGATACAAGTACCACCTGGTCATTTCAGATTGCCAGAATATCCATTTGAATGTCTTCAGATGGACTTCATCGAGATGCCCCCTGCCAATGGGAAACAATATGTTTTAGTTGTCATATGCAGTTTTAGCAATTGGGTGGAAGCATTCCCTTTGAAAGATAATACCGCCTTGAGTACAGCAAAAATGCTGCTGAAAGAGTATTTCCCTCGCTACGGTTTGCCCAAAAGTCTGTGGAGTGATAACGGAGTACATTTTTCGAATAAAATAATGGATCTAGTATGTCAAGGACTGGGGCTAAAACAGAAATTCCATTCAATTTATCATGCAAAATCAGCAGGGCTTGTAGAGCGTTGCAATGCTACCTTAAAAAATAAACTGCAAAAAATATGTGCATCAAGTACTCTCAGCTGGGTAGATGCTTTGCCAATAGCCTTGTTCTCTATGAGAACAACTGTTACATCCAAAAACAGACTCTCCCCATATGAGCTTGTCATGGGGAGACCCGCAAATGTATATGGGTTTGCCTCTCCATCAAAGTTGCAAGAATTGACACATTCTGCTTTATTGGATTATTGTAAAGAATTAACTACTGCTCTGTCTACCATTCGCCAACAGGTCAGAGACACTTGGTCCCCGCCTTTGGAAGGAGAAGTGCATGACATCCGGCCCGGGGACTGGGTCCTGACCAAGAACTTTGTAAGGAAAAACAGCCTACAACCCAGATGGAAGGAACCATCTCAAGTTTTGTTAGTCACACAAACAGCAGTGCGATGTGATGGACACAAAAACTGGATTCATTTATCGAATGTGAAAAGAGCACCACCATTCTGGCCAAAATTGCCCCCGGAAGAGGACCGTTCTGACCGAAGAACTGGTGATTGCCCTCCTACCCACATCGACGATCAACGAACTGTATCAGGATATAATCTACGCCCAAGGAAACTGAAGAGTGCTTAGGACGGAGCAAGCACCAACTGCCACGCACTGGGTAGTGCCAACTTTAAAGGACTAACTTGTGCAGTGAGGTTAGTAAAATAAGGACACTGCCGACAAAGATCTGTAGAGCCTGTAACAGTGAGGCCTATAACGAACACTGTTGAACTATCACATCTAAGTGAGATTGTATATTTCGAAGTTTTTAAGCATTATCTCTAACCGTATTGCTATCTGGGACCGTATTTTCGTCAGACATGGAAGATACCTATTCCACCCTTACAATGAACAAAAAGAGGCGTTGGTACTCCAAACTATGCATATTATGTGTGTTATTTTGTGTAATGTCTTTGATAATCGGCTTACTCTATCTTTTAGAGCTTTATCACCCTATAGCAAAACCAGCCCCGCTTCCCTCTGACAAGGTCCCCTCAGTTACTGTAGCACCTGAGGATATGGATCACAGGGAGGAAATGCGTCATAATTCTTTTCTTACCCTACTTCATCAGACTCATCAAGTAATTGAAAAAAATAATTGTTGGATATGCATGCAATTTCCGGCATATGTAGACGAAGGACTACCCCTCCTCCAAGTACCCCTGCCGTTTGAAGCATCCTGTTATGCGTTACATACCGTGATGTTGAAGGTTGAGCTAATAGGGGTCCTTAAAAACTTGGTCACCTCCCGTTCTACCACCAGAACATCAACTGTGTCACTATACAACCGATATCAAGATGACATCCTCCAGGCAGGAAATTGCACTGAAGTTGTCTTACCTAATGCAACGTTCCCCTTTTCTAATATATTCACCCCACTATTTTTGGTAAACAATGTAAGTACACCTCCGCTTCATAGAGACGCCAGAGAAATACCCTTTTTGAAAATGAGGCAGCGTAGTGTACTTGGGAGTATATGTATCAGAAGTAATGGTACTTCCGACATGGGGAATAGTACCAATTGTAATATGACATTTGAGATGGCTGCTCAGGAAATGACAGTTCCACTTTATATCGGTGACTCAGTTTATTTCATTTGTGGTTCTAGGGCCTATACTTGGCTACCAGTGAATTGGGGTGGCTGTTGTCATCTAGGTCTTGTGACACCAGCGATGTCTATCAAAAGTACAAAGGAGGTAAATAGAGCCTCCAAAACACTAAGGGGTAAGAGGAGTGTTGATCAAGGAGATACAGTATCAGAGATAGCTGGTGATGTGCTGAAGGCCTTTGTTCCTTGGTATGGCCCTGCCATAAATTCCAGAAATATTCGCAGGTTATCCCGTTTATTGGAAGCAACTGTAGAGGAGACAGCAGGGATTATTGAGAACATCACAGTGGAGCTCAAGGCTGTCAGATTGGTTTCCCTTCAGAACCGGATGGTTCTAGATATGATGTTGGCAGAACGGGGTGGAGTCTGTAGGGTGATCGGGGTGTCCTGCTGCGTGTATATACCTGACTCCTCCACATCAGTTAGGGAAGCTGTCAAAAGACTATATGATATAGGGGCCCAGGCCCATAGTGATGTTGGCTCTTGGGATCCGGCGGGCTCTTTTGGAACACTCTATCGGCATGGGGTTGGAAGATAGGGATGTTCCTAGTGACCATATTCCTCGTAGTAATTGGGTGCTGTGTTTTCATTAATTGCCTACCCATATGTTGCCAGTGTTTGGGGCGACTGCTGAAACCACCCCCAGTCCCTCCAGTGACACTAACTAACGCTCTTATAATGAGGGATATTGTGACTCAACAATTGATGGATATTGATGTTTCGGATAACGCCACCTCCCTCCCAAATGCAGTAGATTATGTTAATGAACGCCATGAGGCCCACTATAGTAACAGTCGGCCAATATATGAACACGTACATTAGGAGTCGATAACAATGTTGGACCTTGCGTCCAAAGGGTCGATTGTGGAAATACAGATTTTATAATGGACGTAAGCTCCTCCATTTTATATTTTTGTAGCCACCATTTTGAGGTAAGCTTTTCTTAGTTTGTCTCCTCAGCACAAAATAATGTGCTCCTTTCAGCTACACAGAACAAAGTGGATACGTCAAAAGACCCCAGAGCATATGTTTGCTCTCTACTTGCTAGCACGCAAGTAGGGCAGGATGCATTTAACAAACGGTCAATGATTAACATTCCTATTCACTGATATCACATGTATTACAGCCAGCTGCATAAATTGCTTATGTCTACAAATTATTGTTGATACAGGACGTGCGACCTTTTGTTCCATATCCAGATGATTAATCAAGTGAGCGCCTGACTCTGTAACCACAGGCGTGTCTATGTTTATATGTCTGACGCAAGTTATGTACAGTTCTGCTTTATTTCTGTTGACCACGGGATTACTGATGAGTGGTGGGAGTTAATGAGTAATCCTTATATATATATGTTTTGCATGCCATGTATACATATTTCCAGAGGTACTGGTCCTGACTAGTACATGATATCATCCTGGGATTATTAATCATCCTAGGCAGCTGCTAATTTTTCATACCCATTCCCACCTACACTTGTTCCAGCAGAAAGATATATAAGGCTGTCTATGACTGTGTAAGTTGTCCACTTCTCTCATAGCCACATGGAGCTGTGAGGTTGTGTACCCGCTTGAGCGAAATAAATCTTTTTATGTTACAGTTACCTCCGACTGCTGGTCTTCCTTGTTATAGGTGTACCTGTGGGAGGTTGGAGAAGGACCACTTCCACAAACAAGACATACAAAACGGAACACCAAAGAGCCCGGGGACCGACAACAGGTGGCCCAAGAATTACATTCACACACAAGGCCCAACGCAGAGCGGAAAGGCAGCCTGCCGCCCACACAAGGGAGAGCAGACAGCACTGAATGACCTTCCATTCCAACTCCGAAACCACAGCCCTACCAAAGAAGCCGGTGAATACAGCCATTGTCCAATAAAAGACCAACACAGGCATGCAGAGGAGACCGACCACAGGGCAGATAGCGCATATCACAGAAGAACACAACGGACGGGAAAGAAAAAGAAAACACTCCCCCATGTCGGCCCCATGCAAGTTAATTGGAAGGAGTCACACATCACTGACCTTGAACTGTCTGAGAAGCATGTGGGATGAGGGCCCGTGTCCTCTGCACAAGCCAACAGAACACAAGTCCTGTCTCCCTACGACTACACAGAGCTCACAGCAACCTCGGAGCGTGCACATTGCAGACTGCACACACAGCCGGAGCACGCCACCACAACGCACCGCTGCAAAATGGCAACCGCAACACACCTACCCAACTACGCCGGACAGGTCAAGCTGTACAAAACCAACCTGATACATATATTGGGATGCGAACTCCTGTCCCTGCTGAACGTAAGTTACCGACTGACTTACCGCATCACATTGTTCAGCTGCGTCATACCCGTCTTCTACTGTCGGAGGTGTCCCTACCAGCATCCCGTGGAGATGTGTCTCTCCAACCCGGCATGTCTAAAGGCGGACCTGCTAGCACTACTCCTCCCTCTGGACGCACACGACAGGGCCTGCTCTGCCTATGGGGGCATGGCGTATGTGGCCAACATCGCACCCGCACTGAAATGGGACCACTGTGCCTCCACACGACGGATCATCGAGCACAGCTACATCGAATGTCACCCAGCATGCCCCATCATGGTCCTCCAAGGGACAACTTACGAACAACACCTTGACAGCCACCATCCGCTACATTGGCTGGCAAACATAAACACCACCAATGACATGGAAGCCCTGCTGGACGGCATCGCATACCTGACAACCTGTAAATTCGTCGGACCCCAACGCAGGTTCCCCGATTGACCTATGATGTCCAACCCCGCACCCATGCTTAGCTTCCGCACGGACTGGCCAGTCACCACCACAATAGCCATACCAAACGACCGGCAACAATTACCACACCATCAACGACATCGCCATGACATCGGATATGACCGGGACATGCACACTGTTCCCCATCACATCCAGGAACACCGCATGCATCGTGGGAGGCAGTGGCATGGGGTCTGTGTATCGCACCCACATGGATGGAACTGCACGAACAACCAGGACACGACATGGATCCAGCGCCCATGGACACACACACCGCTCAGTGGACATGAATAGGTCGCCTGGAGTCTGTGGGTGCTGCACCCCTCCCACCCCCGCACCGGGAATCCCATACCAGGACCTTTGCACGGACGACAAGTGCAAACAACAACAACACAACCCCAGTGACTGTGACATGTCCAGTAACCACCACATTGGAACAACAAGTGGCACGCCGCTGCATGCACGCAAGCACATGCCCTGATGTCATCTCACATGCACGCGTGCATGAGGAACAACCGCAGCAAACCTGTCACATGGAACTGAGATGGACTGTGCCCATGATGCCAAGCGGTCTGGTAGGCTACTTGTATACCGTCTGTGTCAAAGTCCGCAGCTCCGCAGCTATACGTAAATGTACATTAGCACAGCCGTGGCCAAGCAGATGTAACTCTGAAGCCCACATCCCACATGCAACAGCCAATCACATGTAATCCCACACCCTATCCCATTTGTAATCATGCTTAGTATATCCTCAACATGTATTCCGCTGCCAGTAGTGTCCACTATACTGCATCACAGAGGACAGAAGACTCAATATAATGTTTGAAACCAAAACTGTCTCCGCTGACTCATTTCACAAGTACGAATGAGAGAGGATGAGAGTATGTGAAGTACACGGCAGTCGTGACATGACCATGTAGTCCACTGGTATTGGATGTCAACGCAAATGAGTAGCACAACTGTGGAAGACACACATGTGTCGTGTGAAGTCGTATGGACGCAGTGCTCAGGTGGGTGGGTGCGACGGGTAGATGCGTACATGCCAAGTTGTAGCACGCCGTGTTGGGAGGGGTCATGAACAGTATACCACCGCTTCCCTGGGCATTGTGAGAGGACACCTGTCAGGGGGGAAAGTGAACACGTGTGTGCACAGCAGCCGGGCACACGAACAATGCGGAACCAGGCGCACACGTCAGCCCACCCTCCGTGGACTAGCTGGATCCTGTTGTGCGCCCGCCATGCCCCTTGACAAGGCACACACAGCCCCAGTCGACCAGGTGTAACCCCAACATAGTCAATCCGCACAGGCGATACAGGGCACGGGATGGCAGTGGAGCATGGTGTGTGAGAGGTCTCCTCGCGCTCCTCCTGGTCATATCACGCAGGCAATAGAACCTCAACGTGTAGCATGGCACAAGTCAAATGGAAGTGTAGGGGGACGCACCACAGCACGAGCAGCACTGACGTCACGGGAGGTGGCTCGCACCATCCCATCCATTGCCCATTATACCAACCACGCCACATGCCATTGTGACTAAGTGCAAGCGCGTGCGCCACCACCCCCGAGCCCTCCCCAGAGAGGCCAAAGAGTGAATGTGTGGGCCATCAGTTACAGACGGACGCGGCCTGGCCGCAAGGGCAGCCACAGCCACTGGGTGTCGCAGGTGGCGGATCCGGAAGGCGAAGACTGTGATGCATAGTCCATGCAGGCCGGGTCTCCATTTGGGGCACCACGCAGGTGGACGGCGTCCCGCCACACATCATACCCTGAGACAGCCCACTCGTGCAACTGGACCCACACATACACTCCTTGCCCTCTCTGGTGCGAGCTTGGGGCTGCCTGTGCAAGCGCTAGCCTCGCAGGTGCACATGCATATTGGGGGAGCGAGGGGAGGACATGAGGGCTGGGGCGAAGATGACTGTATCACTGTCAGTGAGTACAAGGGATGACCCAGATGTGGAAAGGAAGAGACGTGTCCCGTGTGTACTGCAACTAGTCACCAATCCAACTACCCCCATGTCCGGAATGTAAGCCCGCACCTAGGCCCGCCCATCCGCCACATCGAATATACCACCAGCACGACAACCTTCCCATTCGAAACACTGACTGGGGGTGGCGACCAGTGAACAAACATGTGTAGCCTACCCACGCGTACATGTGGGCCCTCCATGATCCATGTCACCTGCGGCAAAGTCATGACATGCGCAATGAGGGAAGTGAGGTGAGCTGTCCGCCCCACGCACAGAAGGTGCATCAGCTCCACAGACCCAGCAGCGAGTCCAGCAGGGGTCACATGAGCAGGGGCAGCTGTGCCTGGTGTGAAGGCACATGCACATAGACAGCACATCGTCCAATGTGTAGTCTGCCCACATCTACAGTCCATCATCATGCGGACATAGGAATTGAACACAGGGCAACACATCTTAGTGGGTGCACCCACCGTGACCAACAATGCGCAATGATCGACGTACCCGCCCTGTACATGGCCCCCACCCAACGGAGGCACATCCAGTGCCACCATCCCACACACACAAGCCTTCCACGGAACATGCTGTGTCCAATGGTCAGTACAGAGTCAGCGCCCATCTGGTGGATCCTGAACAGGAGACACATGCACACACATGCCAGCTCCCACCATGTACGTCTGCCACCTGGCACGTGCAATGTAACCTCTCACCTGTGACGTGTGACTGCAAGCACACAGCCGTCTTGGCATGGGGCTGTCAATGTGGACACCTGTCAATGTTTCGGGAGGTGTGATCCATACAGTGCTGTACATAGGGTGCAGTGCTGACACCTACTACTGTCTCATATCCCCTCGTGCCACAGGTCCCACTTGTTTTGGCCGCTCAGCCTGTGCCCACATCGTCGTCGTCGTGTGCCATACTCATCCAGCCTCGGAAGCAGTGCCATGCTCAGCAGACATTCATGTTGCCGTGCCGTCCCTGCTTGACAGCTGGGCTGTGACTCATGTGCTTGCTCAGTCATGTCAGTGATGTGAATGTGAAATTGCTATGTGTTGTGTTGCTTTGACATGTGTCCACTGCCATCTTCCCTAGGCGGAGACCGAACATTGACCGCCCATACCAATTGCTGGCGGACATGGAAGATACTGAGGTCATAAGGAAGTTTCGGCTGGACAGGCCAACCCTGCATCGACTGTGTGCCATGTTGGAACCCCATCTCCGTCCCCGCAGGGTGTATCCGACAGCATTCACCCCCACGGCTAAGGTGATGGCCGCCATGCATTTCTTCGCCACTGGGTCATTCCAGCACACAGTGGGCAGTGGAGGAGGGATGTCCCAGCCCATGTTCAGCAAGGTGCTGAGGGATGTACTGGCAGCCATGATGCTGTACCAAAACAGGTACATCAGATTCCCCAGGGCTCGTGAATTGGCGGCAGTGAAGGGTGCATTCTATGCCCTTGGCAGGATCCCACACGTCGTTGGTGCCATTGATTGCACACATGTTGGCCTTGTTCCACCACAGGCCACTGAGCACCTGTACCGCAACAGGAAGCACACGCACTCCCTGAATGTGCAAGTGGTGTGCCTTGCGGACATTGTGATAACCCACGTGTGTGCAAAGTTCCCAGGCTCGGCCCATGACGCACACATAATGCGCAACAGCATCTTGCCACGACTGATGTCCAATCTGCAACAGGACCGTGGCTGTATTGTCGGTGAGTATGTGGAGTGGTGTAGCGTGCTGGCTGTGCGATGCTGTCCCCTGTCCAGTTGGAATAGCAACGGTTCTCTGTGTCCCTCACACCCAGGTGACTCTGCGTACCCGAATGGGGCATGGCTGCTCAGTCCATTGAGGAATCCTCGCACCCCAGCAGACGATCGCTACAATGAGGCACATGGGAGGACCAGACGTGTGGTCGAGCGTACCTTTGGCCTCCTCAAGTCCAGGTTCAGGTGCCTGGACCGCACCGAGAGTGCGCTGGCGTACTCCCCACAGAAGGTGTGCCAGATAGTGGTGGCGTGCTGCATGCTGCACAATCTGGCCATTCGGAAGCAGATCCCCCTCATCGTGGATGACGGAGATCAACCAGGGCCCCAGCCCGCAGACCAGGACAGCTCGAGTGAGGAGGACAGCGGAGAGGATGAAGCTGTGAATGTGCGCCAGCAGCTCATCGCCCGCTACTTCACTTGACGGTGAGTGTCCATGTACGACGGCTGATGTGTCTGTATTTGTGCAGGTGTGTGTGTGCTGTGTCAGGGTGGCCTTTTGTTCACTGCGTGCTGTGTGTCAACGCTCCATGCCCAGGTTAGTATGCCACTGATGGTGGCTGTGGCATTGTGCCCTATTGCTCTGTGCGATGTGTGTACATTGCTTGTAGTTGTTGACATGTACTGTGTGATGGGTGTGTGACACACTCATTGAATGTGCTCCTGTTCTGTCTCCCACCCCTAGGTCCCTACAGGCCCTCCGGTTCCATTGCCATGCCACGCATCAGGTGCCGTTCCGCTCAAGGTGGCCGTTGTATTCCGTACAATTAAAACACAGGGCACAGACAGCAGTTTGTGGAAAAGGTGCATTTATTTCAAACAGTGACATGTGATTGTGTGTAAGGTGATGACAAAAGTGGTGCGTGCAGTGACAATGAGCTGTCGGTCATGGCTGCGAGATGCTCAGGGTGTACCCACTGGTTCTATGTCCATAGTCCAACACACACATGCCATCCAGATGGCTGTGTGGAGTGGGATCATAGTCCAAGTCAATGCAGTGGGTGGTCAAGGAAGGCTGGCTGGCTGCCTCACTTGCGCTTGGAGCGTGCGAAGTCATCCCGGGAGATCTGTTTCCACTTCGGACGGCCCCTTCCACGTTTGCGAGGGGGGTGCCTGCTTGCGACCTGCTGGTGGTTGAGGTGTGCTCACTGGCTGTGGACGCAGGGGAACTGGACACTGCTGCTCCACCCTGCAGCCCCGGCAGGTGGTGGCGGAGGGGAGCTGCTGTCCCTGGATGTGACCTCACCGCCACCACCAGCTGGCCCATGAGGTCCACGAGTTGGCCCATACGGGCGTCCATGGACCTCAGCACCCCCAGCACCTCACGCGTGTCAGTAGCAGACCTGGCCCATTGTCCTTGGGCCTCTTCATAGGCCCCAAGGACTCTGGCCATTTGAGGCAGGGCATGGCTCCCAGGGGAGACTGGCGTTTCCCTGACCCTGCTCCTCCTACCAGTCCTGCTGCCACCGGCCTGCCCACTAGCCACATTGCTCACCACGGTCCTTGTCCTGGCTCCCAGGGTGGATCCAGTCGGCCGGGCCACCACCTGCGCTGGGGCTGTGGCCAGCGAAGACGTGGTGGCGGTTGCGGCAGTGGTAGTGACCGCAATGACCGTAGGTGTGGCCGCAATGACCGTGGGTGTGGCCGCAATGACCGTGGGTGTGGCCGCAACGACTGTGGCAGCAGGGGGCTGGGAATGTTCAGCAGCCCTGGATGATGGGTTGGTGGGTAGGAGGGGTCCTGGGGAGCGGCTGGGCCCTGCCACACCAGATGGGCCTGCTTGGTGGTCCGTGTCCGAAGAGGTGGACAGATCCTCCACATCCGTGTGTCCTTGTTGGGGGCTTGTAGGCTGGCTGTGCTGGCTGCTGTCTCCATCCCCAGCATCCAGCAGTTCGTCACCTGTGGAGAGAATGAGATTTGTTATTGTGTTGCACCTGGCGAAGTATGTATTTGTCGTCTGACATTGACAGTTCGTGCAATCTCGTACATGGGTTTCCCGGAGGCGTGTGTGTGGCTGTACCATTTGTAGTTGTGTGTGCTTGGCAATGGGACTGTGTGCTGTGCACATGTGGCATGGGACGGATTGGCCATGCTGATGGGTGTGTTGCTGTGCCCCTACTTATTGTGACTCTGGTGTATGCGGGCTCCTGGCCCATCCTGGGTCTGGTTTGTACTTTGCTTTTGGTGTTCAAATGGGACGCTTAGGAACACATATGGCAACATGGGGGGCATGCCCCGGAAACGCATTTGGGATGGAATATGCTTTTGGGGTACATGCTGTGAGCCATGGGTTCCGAACGTGACATGTGTTGTGGCAGCATGACAGTGCATGGTCTGAGGTGTGTGCATGCCTGCCATGCCCTGCATATTTGCTGTCTGTTGTGATTACTGGACATGGCATTGGACGCATCGTTATGAGTGAGTGATGGTTGTGTGCCACCCGACGTATTGCAGTTGTCCCATCTCCTTGGTGTGCGTGCTGCCCTGTGCCCTGTGCATCACTGCAGTGCTCGGGGGGGGGTGTGGCCCATGTTGTGTGTTGTTGCTCACAGTGTGGCGTGCGCTTCATTGACTTCTGGCACATGGTTGGTCATGGGCATGTATCTTAGCGTGACTGCTGTATGTGTGGCAGCTGTTCGGATGACATGCCTTTCATGAGACTGGGGCTGACGGATGGGATGGATGGTATGTTGTATGTGCATGGTGTGTCTGTGTGTTTGATGGGTTCAGTGGTGTTCGTGTGCATTTATGTTGTTCCGCTCTGTTGCGTCTAGTGTTGTTTGTCTTACATAGGCGTAGTTGTGGGGTGTGTGGTTGACAGGCAGTAGGGGCTACATGGACAGGACTTCAATGGTGTTTCGGTTGTGTGTGATGGGTTGCACAGTGGCTGCCGTGTGGTACTATATTCAGTGTGGCTTGTGCATGCAGACGTGGCTCCTTGGGTGTTGCTGTGTCTGTGATGGGTCATGTGGGGTGTGAGTCTGTGGTTCATGTCCGTGTGCACATTGTTCACTTGTTCGTGACAGTGGGCGGTGCTGCGTGTTCGTCTGCTACGTGACATGTCCCATGTGTTGGTCGTGTTACGGTCCTCATGCCTCCAGTAATCCAGCCCTGTCCAGTTTCCCACCTGCAGGTTGTTCGTGCGTGCACTGTACTGGATGCCACATGGTTCTAAGCGGGGGTGCTCCATGTTGCAGGTCTGTGGGGGTGGGGGCGGTGTTGTGGGTCGTGGTGATGGCTGGACACCCACTGACACCGTTTGTCCTGGGGCGGGATGTCTACCTGTCGGCTGCCGGTGTGCACTGCAGTGGCTGCTACGTGGGTGTGGGGTGTGGGCTGTGCTCCTCCTTGCTGTGCTGTGGGACTTGGGGCCTGGTGGGTGTTGTACTTCAGCTGTCCCCCCTCCCACCCACTGCGCTTTGTGTTGCTGCTACTTACCTGTTACTTGTCGGTTAGTGCAGCTACGGCTGCCACATGGGTGTGGGGGGTGCTCCGCCTTGCTGTGCTGTAGGACTAGGGGCCTGGTGGGTGTTGTACTTGAGCTGTCCACCCTCCCACCCACTGCACTTTGTGTTCCTGCCACTTACCTGTTACTTGTCGGTTAGTGCAGCTACGGCTGCCACATGGGTGTGGGGGGTGCTCCGCCTTGCTGTGCTGTAGGACTAGGGGCCTGGTGGGTGTTGTACTTGAGCTGTCCACCCTCCCACCCACTGCACTTTGTGTTCCTGCCACTTACCTGTTACTTGTTGGTTAGTGCAGCTACGGCTGCCACATGGGTGTGGGGGTGCTCCGCCTTGCTGTGCTGTAGGACTAGGGGCCTGGTGGGTGTTGTACTTGAGCTGTCCACCCTCCCACCCACTGCACTTTGTGTTCCTGCCACTTACCTGTTACTTGTCGGTTAGTGCAGCTACGGCTGCCACATGGGTGTGGGGGGTGCTCCGCCTTGCTGTGCTGTAGGACTAGGGGCCTGGTGGGTGTTGTACTTGAGCTGTCCACCCTCCCACCCACTGCACTTTGTGTTCCTGCCACTTACCTGTTACTTGTCGGTTAGTGCAGCTACGGCTGCCACATGGGTGTGGGGGGTGATCCGCCTTGCTGTGCTGTAGGACTAGGGGCCTGGTGGGTGTTGTACTTGAGCTGTCCACCCTCCCACCCACTGCGCTTTGTGTTGCTGCTACTTACCTGTTACTTGTCGGTTAGTGCAGCTACGGCTGCCACATGGGTGTGGGGGTGCTCCGCCTTGCTGTGCTGTAGGACTAGGGGCCTGGTGGGTGTTGTACTTGAGCTGTCCACCCTCCCACCCACTGCACTTTGTGTTCCTGCCACTTACCTGTTACTTGTCGGTTAGTGCAGCTACGGCTGCCACATGGGTGTGGGGGTGCTCCGCCTTGCTGTGCTGTAGGACTAGGGGCCTGGTGGGTGTTGTACTTGAGCTGTCCACCCTCCCACCCACTGCACTTTGTGTTCCTGCCACTTACCTGTTACTTGTCGGTTAGTGCAGCTACGGCTGCCACATGGGTGTGGGGGTGCTCCGCCTTGCTGTGCTGTAGGACTAGGGGCCTGGTGGGTGTTGTACTTGAGCTGTCCACCCTCCCACCCACTGCACTTTGTGTTCCTGCCACTTACCTGTTACTTGTCGGTTAGTGCAGCTACGGCTGCCACATGGGTGTGGGGGGTGCTCCGCCTTGCTGTGCTGTAGGACTAGGGGCCTGGTGGGTGTTGTACTTGAGCTGTCCACCCTCCCACCCACTGCACTTTGTGTTCCTGCCACTTACCTGTTACTTGTCGGTTAGTGCAGCTACGGCTGCCACATGGGTGTGGGGGGTGCTCCGCCTTGCTGTGCTGTAGGACTAGGGGCCTGGTGGGTGTTGTACTTGAGCTGTCCACCCTCCCACCCACTGCGCTTTGTGTTGCTGCTACTTACCTGTTACTTGTCGGTTAGTGCAGCTACGGCTGCCACATGGGTGTGGGGGTGCTCCGCCTTGCTGTGCTGTAGGACTAGGGGCCTGGTGGGTGTTGTACTTGAGCTGTCCACCCTCCCACCCACTGCACTTTGTGTTCCTGCCACTTACCTGTTACTTGTCGGTTAGTGTAGCTACGGCTGCCACATGGGTGTGGGGGTGCTCCGCCTTGCTGTGCTGTAGGACTAGGGGCCTGGTGGGTGTTGTACTTGAGCTGTCCACCCTCCCACCCACTGCACTTTGTGTTCCTGCCACTTACCTGTTACTTGTCGGTTAGTGCAGCTACGGCTGCCACATGGGTGTGGGGGTGCTCCGCCTTGCTGTGCTGTAGGACTAGGGGCCTGGTGGGTGTTGTACTTGAGCTGTCCACCCTCCCACCCACTGCACTTTGTGTTCCTGCCACTTACCTGTTACTTGTCGGTTAGTGCAGCTACGGCTGCCACATGGGTGTGGGGGGTGCTCTGCCTTGCTGTGCTGTAGGACTAGGGGCATGGTGGGTGTTGTACTTGAGCTGTCCACCCTCCCACCCACTGCACTTTGTGTTCCTGCCACTTACCTGTTACTTGTCGGTTAGTGCAGCTACGGCTGCCACATGGGTGTGGGGGTGCTCCGCCTTGCTGTGCTGTAGGACTAGGGGCCTGGTGGGTGTTGTACTTGAGCTGTCCACCCTCCCACCCACTGCACTTTGTGTTCCTGCCACTTACCTGTTACTTGTCGGTTAGTGCAGCTATGGCGGACACATGGGTGTGGTGGGTGCTCGTTGTGGCGCTTCTGGCATACTTGGGGACCTGTTGGTGGTTACGTGGCTGGCTGAGTGTACACATGCCCCCACGTATCTTACAGTTGTTAGGTTTGGGCTGTGTGTGGTGGTGTCTGTTGCATGTGTGTGTGATGTGTTGTGTATTGTGTGCTGGACATGGGGGTGTTTGTCCCTGGGAGCTGTGGCATGGTGGTAGTGCATGTGAGTACATAGCGGTATGCTGGTATACATTAGTTTGTACTTACCAGCCTCCACTCCCCCTGCTAATCCAGCGAGGATCTCCGGATGTATAATGACTCGCACCTTCTCCTCCCACGCTTTGAAGGTCTTGAAGAGCGCGGGATTCCCTCCGCCAGTGACGGCAGCCAGCTCTCTGTTCTTGCTCTCCTTCTTCTTGACCAGGCTCTTGACGTCATTCCACCGTTTGTTTATTTCAACTCTGTTCCTGGGCAGGGTCCCGACTGCATTGACCTGGTCTACGATCCGGTTCCACATTCTCTTTCTGGTGGCTAGTGGTGTGTGCTGGACCAGGTTCCCATAGATTTGTGGGTGCACCTTAATAATCTCGTCGACCATGACCGTCAGCTCAATGGGCGTGAACTTGGGTATTCTTTGTGGTGCCATGGTGTTTGTGGTGCTGGTGCGGTGTGTGTTGTGTAATGTGCAGGGGGTTTGTGGTGCCGGTGTTTGGTGGTGGTGGTGGTGATGTGTGTGTTTCTGTGGTGTGCTGCTGTCCTTGCTGTGTCACTGTGTCCTCTCCTCTCCTCTCTGGTTTGCAATGTTGCAAGGGGTTGTGGTCTGTGGGAGTGCTGCTTTTGTACTTACCTATGTGGGTGTGTCCTCATGGTCTGTTGTTTTCAGGTGTGTTGTGTCTGGTGTTCTGGCCTTTGTATTTTTTGTTTGTCCAGGGGGGTGTTTTCGGGATGTGTACTGTGCTTGTGTATTTGTGCGTGCCTTGCTGTGTGGACTTGTTGGCCATGTTGTGTGCGATTGTTTTTGTCAGCGGATGTTTTCTGTGCAGGGACGTGGGCGCCATGGCTTCTGCCGTGTCAATTCTCATCGGCGTTGTTTGCGCTGGCGGGCGGTATTTTTGTGGTTTACCCGCGCTCATGGCGGTGCGATCGTAATTTCACGTGCGGTGTGTCGGCCGTGAGGGCGGGCGGTTTTGTGTTGTCGTGCGTGTTTCCGTCCGTGGCGGGCGGTTTGACTCCGACTCGGACGAGGGCGGGCGGTATCTTGTGTGATTTTTCCGCCGATGGCGGTTTTCGGTTTGTGTCATCGTAATGGCGTGGTCGGTGTTCAGACGGTGTGTGCGGGCGGATTTTTGCCGCTTTCATGCCTGGCGGATTTTTTTACGCCGGGTATCGTAATGGGCCTTATAGTTTGTTAAAATATCGAATTTTTTAAATGTATTAAAAGTAATGTAAAATTAATAAAATAATAAATATAATTAACTGAAACATACTTAAAAATACTTAAATAACCTTAAAATTAATAAATAATTAATGTAAGTTATAAAAAAATAAACATACATTTTTATTTTTTAATACATATATATATTAACTTAATCTTAATAAAAAATATTCAATATTTTTAGCGTAGGATAGCGGGAGGGTAAAATTTACTATTATCATTCCAGAGAGTGCAACAGTAAGGAAAGCGTTGGATAGCGTAGGGGTAAAAATTACTATTTCCACTCCAGTGAGTGCAACAGTAGGGAAAGCGTTGGATAGCGGGAGGGTAAAAATTACTATTCCCACTCCAGTGAGTGCAACAGTAGGGAAAGCGTTGGATAGCGTGAGGGTAAAAATTACTATTCCCACTCCAGTAAGTGCAACAGTAGGGAAAGCATTGGATAGCGTAGGGGTAAAATTACTATTCCCACTCCAGAGAGTGCAACAGTATGGAAAGCGTTGGATAGCGTAGGGGTAAAAATTACTATTCCGACTCCAGTGAGTGCAACAGTAGGGAAAGCGTTGGATAGCGTAGGGGTAAAAATTACTATTCCCACTCCAGAGAGTGCAACAGTAAGGAAAGCGTTGGATAGCATAGGGGTAAAAATTACTATTCCCATTCCAGTGACTGCAACAGTAGGGAAAGCGTTGGATAGCGTAGGGGTAAAAATTACTATTCCCACTCCAGTGAGTGCAACAGTAGGGAAAGTAATGATTTAATATTTAAATTAATTATCAATACCAATAAAAAATTAATTAAAATTAATTACCAATTACAAAATATTTAATAATTAATTAATTATAAATACCAATAAATATTATGTATTAAAAATTAATTACCTATTAATAATTAATCAACAACCAATTCATTTTCAATACCAAAAATGTAATAAGTAATAAAAATTACCAATTAATAATTAATTAACAATAAATTAATCAATACACAAAAAGAATTTCAATAATTACTTATTTACAATTAAATTACTTCCCACCCTATTCCCCTATAAACCCACAACCCGCTCCGAATAATAAATTAATACAATTAACATAATTATCAATTAATTAATTAATAAAAATGTATTACCAATTAATACAAATTAATTACCAATTAATAATTAATTAACAATAAATTAATTATCAATACCAATAAATAAAAATAAATATTTTCTTAATTACAATTAAATTACTTCCCACCCTATTCCCCTATAAACCCACAACACGCTCCGAATAATAAATTAATACAATTAACATAATTATCAATTAATTAATTAATAAAAATGAATTACCAATTAATAAAAATTAATTAACAATTAACAATTAATTAACAATAAATTAATTATCAATACCAATAAATAAAAATAAATATTTTCTTAATTACAATTAAATTACTTCCCACCCTATTCCCCTATAAACCCACAACGCGCTCCGAATAATAAATTAATAAAATTAACATAATTAGCAATTAATCAATTAATAAAAATTAATTACCAATTAATAAAAATTAATTACCAATTAACAATTAATTAACAATAAATTAATTATCAATACCAATAAATAAAAATAAATATTTTCTTAATTACAATTAAATTACTTCCCACCCTATTCCCCTATAAACCCACAACCCGCTACAGAACTAAAACGCAAAATTAAATTAAAAATAATTAATAATTCCTAAAAATTAATATTTAATTTACTATAATTAAATTACTTCCCACCCTATTCCCCTATAAACCCACAACCCGCTACGGAATTAAATTACGCAAAAATAATTTTACATAAATTTCGTAACTTTAAAAAATATTAAACATACATTACAAAAATAATATACATTTTTAACTCATATACTAACATACTAAACACAAAAATTCGATATTATTAAAAATTCTATATTTTTTAATGCCTATATTATGTACTTCTATATTTTGAAAATCGATATTACTTACCTTCATTTCGATATTATTAACCACTATATTATGTCCATTCGATATTATGTCCATTCTATATTTTGAATTCGATATTCTGTCCATTCTATATATTTTTTTCGATATTATGTCTATTTACCCCCTGGTGTACCACTTTATACTCTAACACTGCTTCGTAGTCAGCCTGTACCATTTTCATAGCGTCAGCATAATAGTGCATGTATACCATAGAGAGCAGTTGGAACCAGGCTTCACAGCTACCTAAGTATGACAGGGGCAATGACACTAGCAAATCATTTTTATGCATAACTGAGGGAAGTAGCCCACACACCCAGCAATTCGTGGCATTAGTAGTACTGTGTACCTGATGAAGCATCTGAACAAAAGCATTTTGTGCATAGGTCTGTCTATGTCTCTCCTTATGTAGGGTCAATGTAACAAACGAGTGCTCTGCTGGAACCGGGGTAGTCCCTATCAAGGTGTGCACAGGATGTTGTTCCTCTAGGTACCAAACCACCCCAAATACGACTAGCAAGGAAAGCAAAATTATTACAACAAACACTACTTTACTCTTAGTGGACCAAGAGGACGAAACAGGACCATTTGGAGTGGGACGCGGAGCCGCAAAGGGCTGCTCCTCATCAGGGATAGGACGACCAAAGGGATACATTTGGAAAATTTCAAGGGCAACTTATAGGTGTCAAAAAGGAAAAGAAAAATTCATGGGCTAGAGCCACTATTGCAACAACAGTACCAGAGGGCACAAATCACCCAGCGTCCGTTTAGAGCCTCGCTGGCAGGCTCCTATTGTTCATCAACGACGGTGCTATGAAGCACTCCCACGGAGGAGCTGCACAATCGCAGCCCTTGCAGCAAAACAAATCCTTCTTCTTTCAGGATAGGGCAACCTCCCACCTGGGCAAATGCCCTCAGCTAACCTGTCCAGTGTCCAGGGCAGTGCACCAGTGTTGTTCACCCTAGTCTAATACAGGCACCTTAGGCACAGCACCTGCTCCCTAAGCTCAAGTCCTTCCCTACCTCCTAGACTGTTCGGCTGGTGCACCGTCCTTCTTTCGGGGCCTCAGATAATACTTTATAACTCCAGGCACTGTTTCATCAACAAAAAGGGGCAGAAACTCAGGATTAGATGGGCATCGAGACTCAGATTCCGGTGTGTTAGAGACGGTGTTATCCGGGGCGGCCCTTATTTCTGGTGGGATCGCCTCAGACAGAACTGCATCACTTTCTTTGTCCGTCTGTGCCCACCTTACCCAGGCGTCAGAGAAGGGAACGAAGCGTGGCACCTTCTCACATTCCTTATCACCGATGCCTTCATTGACCCAACGGTCATACGGGAGCGGGAGAGGCACCCATTTCACATGAGATGTATGAATCCAGTGCTTTCTGCCATCCACCTTTACAGCCGTTCTAGTGGCGAGAAGTACGATGACAGGCCCCTTCCACCTCGGCTCCAGGCTGCTTTTTCGTTGGACGTTCTTAATCATCACATAGTCGCCGGGCTGTCTGCAATGCCCGGGCCCCTCTGGTACTGGCCGCAATGTGGCTTGTGTCTGTTGATGAAGAGAACGAAAATCTTTAGACAATTCATACAGGTAGTCTACAAGCAGGGGGTACTCTATCTCGGAAAAGCGCTTGGGTCTGTGGACGCCCCAAACATTAGCAGGGCATCCGAAGACCACCTCGTATGGGGACAACCCTGTTCTACAATGCGCTGTCACTCTAGTAGATAATAGAGCCAAGGGTAACGCATCTGGCCATCGCAATCCTGTGCTTTCTTGAATCTTTGGCAACTTCAGTTTGAGAGTACCATTGTACTTCTCAACCTGGCCTGCTGACTGGGGGTGATTCGCTGCATGAAACTTCTGCTTAATATGCAAACCTGTGCACACCAATTCAATGACTTTTGCATTGAAGTGGC
The DNA here is from genome assembly GCA_963921515.1 of Calotriton arnoldi. Classification (NCBI taxonomy): domain Eukaryota; kingdom Metazoa; phylum Chordata; class Amphibia; order Caudata; family Salamandridae; genus Calotriton; species Calotriton arnoldi. The sequence goes on along the minus strand of CAWUFW010004867.1, from coordinate 551,513 downwards.
TTCCGTTGTCACTCCAAATCACGCGTGGAACCCATAGCGCGGGAAGTACTCTTTAAGAAGTGCCTTCGCTGTCACCATAGCTGTATTCTCTTTAGTCGGGTAAGCCTCAATCCATTTACTGAATGCGCAGATCACTACTAGCTCATACTTTAGGTTATTAACTCGTTCCATTTCGATGAAATCCATCTGGAGAACCTCGAAAGGGAAGGAAGGCGGTGCAAAATTACCAGCGGGTGTAGGGGTACCTTTCCCAGGGTTGTGCTTCAGACAAATGATGCAATGCTTCACTAGATGCGTGGCTGTCTTAGCGATATTATCATTCTGCCATGCTGGGTCCAGCAACTTGCATATTCCTTTGGCACTAATGTGCGCCGGGCCATGGGCCAGGGTAACAACAGGGAGCACATATGAATTAGGCAGCAACCATCGCTGCTTCCCTGACAAGTCAGTCCAACACCCTTCCTCATCCAAACGACCTGTTCTCTCCTCCCACATCGCTAATTCATCTAAAGTCGCCTCACCCTGGATTTCCCTGACATTCTCCAATGTGTCCTCGAACATTCCATTGTCTGGGACCCACCTAGCGGGACCTGCCACCAACATCTTTGTCATCTTTGACCGAGCTGTCTCCTTAGCTGTCTGGTCTGCGAAAACATTTCCCCTCCCAACATCATCTGTAATAGCCTTATGAGCGCTATATTTCACTATTGCTAACTTACTGGGAAGTGTCAATGCGGACAGCAATCTATGTATCAATGGCCCGTTCTGAATCCGCAGTCCATGCAAAGTCAAGAACCCTCTCTCCGCCCAGAGGCGCCCAAAATTATGGGCCACCCCAAAGGCGTACTGGCTGTCGGTGTAGATATTAACAGCGAGTCCCTCACTCAACTCACAAGCCCTGAGGAGGGCAACCAACTCTGCAGCTTGGGCCGATTGGTGTGGGATACTGGATGTCTCAACTACAGTGTGTAACATTGTGATTGCATAGGCTGCAGTGGTAGTGCCATCTGGTAATTTGAAACAAGAGCCATCGACATATAGTTCCCCTTGGGGGTCAGATAAGGGAATGTCAGTCAGGTCTACCCATCCCTTTGTTTCTTCCTCAGTCTGAAATAAACAATCATGGACATCATTGTCCTTTTCTTCCGAAGGGAGGGGTAGTAATGTGGCTGGGTTCAGATTAGCACATCTTTCGATGGTAATGTGCGGAGCAAACAGAGTCAGTTCATAGCCAAGCAGACGCGCACTAGTAAGGTGCTGCATCTTTGTCTTATACAATAGTGTATCCACAGCATGAGATGCCATGACTGTGAGGTCCGTGTCAAGAACGAGCCCTGCCGATTGTCTGATAGAAACTGCCACTGCCGCGGCAGCTCTCAGACAGCTCGGGAGCGCTCTGGTGACATTATCAAGCATGGCAGAGAAGTAGGTGCAGGGTCTCTGCATACCACCGAAACCCTGTTTTAGAACAGAAAGCACGCAACCGTCCACCTCATGCACGTAGAGCACAAAAGGCTTCTGGTAATCAGGAGTACCAAGCACAGGAGCAGAGCAAAGCACAGTCTTTAATCGCTCAAAAGCTTGCTGGCATGCAGGTGTCCAAGGCAGGGGTTCATGCACATCTTTGGTGGTCAGGTAAAGAAGGAGTTTTGTTAGTAGGGAGTAGTTAGGGATCCAATGCCGACAATACGATGTTATCCCTATAAACACGCGTACCTCGCGTTGGGTTTTAGGGACAGACATGTTAGCAATGGCAGCTATGCGCTAAGGTATTAGTCTGCGACCCTCCTTCGACAGTAGGTGACCAAAATAGGTGACCTCCTGTCGACAATATTGAAATTTGGAAAGTGACACCTTGTGTCCATGGTGCGCCAGATGAAATAATAATTTAAGTGTGGCGTCTTTGCAACCATCCTCATTGTCTGAGGCCATAAGGAGGTCGTCAAAATACTGCAGCAGCACATTACCAGGGGGAAGCTCCAAAGAATCCAATTGAGCTTTCAAGGCTTGGCTATAAATACTAGGGCTTTCAGTATAGCCTTGTGGAGCACGACAGAATCTAAAGCTCCGACCGGCTATTGCGAATCCAAACAGATATCTGCTATCTGTATGGATTGGTATGCTGAAGAAAGCATTTTTTAAGTCAATTACAGAGAAATATTTTGCTGATGGGGGAATCATTGTTAAGATCGCTGTAATGTCTGGAACCACAGGGTATTGGGGAACTACAATCTTATTAACCTCTCTGAGGTCTATCACAAAACGGTAAATGTCAGGGTGGGCATCAGAAGAATCCAAGGGTGCCTTTTTAAGAATAGGGAGAATAAGGCTATTACACACATTCGCCACAGTCTCTTCAACCATGCCAGACTTAATCAAATCCTGTATTATTTGCAATAGGGCCTTTTCACCTGCCTGGGATATCTTGTACTGGGGAATACGTGGCAATTTAGCATTGTCTCTGATTTGTATAGAAACTGGCGGGATCTGGAGTAACCCCACATCTGTGTCTCCTGTAGCCCATAACGTACGTGGCACATCTCTAAACTCAGCTGGAAGGGGGGCATCCTTCGCAAAGCACTGTTTGGCATGGGCTACCTGTGGTCCAATAGTCATGTAAACACTGTCTGGAGAACAAAAAATTGTTGCATGCAACTTTTTCAACAAATCAAGTCCTAACAAATTTTCTCCACAATTTGACGACAGTAAAACTGGTGAATCAACCGTAAAAGGGCCATTAGTCAAAGCAAGAGGCTTGGAAATGGGGCTAATGACCGGTACACCTGAGAAACCCACCAACACATTGTTTTGGCCAGACAGAGCTGCCCCCGGGACCAGTGAACGGGAAACAGAGCTATTCATAGCCCCTGTATCAACTAAAAACTTTTCAGTAGTACCCTGTAAATCAGCAGTGACATAAGGTCCATGCTGATATATAGGCACAGGAACTGGTCCCTCGCACTGTCCTTGGCTGTCCTAGCTGTGAGACAACCCGTTCACTTCGTCCATGTCATAATCGTCATGATAGTACTGTCGTCCTCTGGGGTCGTCAAAATAATTCCCGCTCTGCCTGTTGTGTGATGTATCCTCTGACTGCATCCCCCCTCTACCTCCTGCTCCTCGTCCGTGTCCTCGAAAACCCCGAACCCTCGGGGCCTCACTTTTCTGTAACAACTCCGGGCACTCATTCCGCCTATGTACCTCCTGCTTGCAGTACGCACATTGATTGAGCCCGAGGGGCGCATTTGAAGCACCACCCCTGCCAGACCGGGGCGGCCATTGGGCCGAACCCAAACCTCTACCTCGTCCATTTCCCCTTGCAACTTGCCGCATCAATACCCTCGTCTTCAAATCCTTTGACTTTTTCTCCACCTTTTCCTTGTCCTCATTCTCACTATGTTCGTAATACTGTGCCATACTCAATATCACAGACGGGAATGATGTCGTCCAAGTACTTTCCGAAGCCTGCAACCGTGTTGAAATCTCGGGAAGCAAGTTAGTGACAAACCTGTTGACAAATAAACAAACACCACCCTCCTGTGATAGGTCCTGTCCACTAAAATCTAAGAACACCCCTTCAAATCTAGTAAAGAAATCCGACACACTTTCATCCTTCTTCTGGCGACACGCAGTCAAATTATCCCAATCCACTCTCTTTGGCGGGATAAGTGAGTGCATGCATGTGATAATACGCCCTGGCAAAGCGAGGAGCTCCGCTTTCGGCTTGTCGCCGGGCTTATGCTCCTTATCCCAAGCCCTGATCTCATCCCATGTTCCCCCAACTCTAGTGCATGATCCTGCGTATGGACCTGCCTCCATATATCCACCGGTACCAACAGGCCGAAAAACAACTCTATGTCAGCTAGCGTCATTACTGTGGAGGAGGCCGCCTCCGTCAATTCCTTATAATTTGCAGTAGGGTTTTTCGGGGGTCCGGCAGCTGCCTCTTTAAGGATAAGACCTCACTCCTCTTCCAAGGAGTATAGATCCATTGTTCCTGAAACCGAGTGTCGACCCGTTGTCTAATCACAGCATTGGTGGAATTGCGCAGTTCTCGAATTTCAGGGTGGTGAATGGGATGAACTTCCCTCATGGGATGCTGTATCCCCATTGTCAGTACCTTCTGGAGCAATCTACCTCGGTAACCCACTAGTGTCGGTATATTGCTAAAAACCTCATTGGGAGCCATACCTGCAGCATATACCCTATCCCGTATGTCACATATTATTTGCGGTGCACCACTTTGAAAACACTGTTCCCACAACTCTATCAGCATTGCTGACGTGTTTAAGGGCATGCTGCTGTATAAACGGCTACTAATCTTTCATCAGACTCCACACATCCTCCACGCTATAGAACGGGTGCCGAAGCCCACTGAGCTGCTTGATTAGCCACCATTTTCTTTTCCTCATCACCCACTGCAGAACGCACCAACACTTTATCCATTTGATCTCGCGCTGCTGCCCAGTTCACATCATGCACTCCATGTGCAGGAGTTTTGACATTCAACTGTGCCTGGTGTGTCACACTCACGGGGCACGGAGCAGACGCAGAGACAGGTACCATCATGTAGGGAGACAGGGTGGTAGGGGTGAAAGGGGAAGTAGCGGTCGATCCAGAGCTGACAGACTGGACGGGGGAACTAACAGCACCCGCCCCGGTGACTGGTGTGAGTAGAAGTGAAGCAAGAGGGGCCGGGGCTGAAGCGGTAGCGCTAGAAACAGGAATGCTAGAAGGGGCGGCACTAGAAGCCAAGGACTGAGAGGTCGGGACTGCCGGGTATATCCGTTCAGGGGCATAAAGAGGAGGAGGACGAGAATCCAATAGCTCTTCGACAAAATCATCACCTTTCTCTCTAGTAACATAGCACTTATCTGTCTGTAACCGAAACTTTCTATCTGCACATTCTATATCCTTCTCTATCTTTCCTCTTTCATAGGCTACTGCTTTCTGTGTTATAGTTTGCGTCTGCCTCTTCCGGGCTTCTTTCTCTGCTCTCAGTCATCGCTGCTTTGCTTCTTTCTGCCATACTCTTAGAGAATCAAACATCGACTGTCTGCTCCTCCTAGCGAACAACTTGTCCTGCAAGAAGTTCAATTTCTATTCATCAAATGAGCCAGTAAGTGGCCACTGTAACTCAGCATTGTCCCTCGTATATTTATGCCACAATGTGCTAAACATAACAGGGCCAATACCATGTTTAACGTATATGTCAAAATTTGGTGAACCCTCCGGAGGTGCAGGCCGGCTCTCTTCCAATCGAGCATCAGTAGAACAATATCGACAGCCAAAACACCCCAATTTGCTGAAACAAGGCATCTTAATAAAAGACACATGCACTGTCCCTAATGGACAAGTAGAACACCAACAATCAACAAACTAAGACAAGATAAAGTAACAAATATTAGTCACAAAGCCAAACAAAAACGGTCCAGGGACCACTCCCTACAGTCCGGGGACTGTATCAAATTTGAGAAGACAGGCTCCAGCCCTAGACCTTTTCAAACATTATCAAATTACCAGTTGGTCTGGCAGATTGTTCGCGGGCAGTCCCGGACCTTTTCAAGCGCGGGCCAAATTTCCAGGTGGTCCGGTGAACTGCTCACAAACACTCTGTGTCTTTTTCAAGGGTCCGCAGACCCACCAAGTTCAAGACAAGACGGTCCGGAGACCGTACCAAGACACAGCCCGTTGACTCGTGTCATTCAAGCAAGGCAGTTCAAAAACTGCAGACAAGATAGTCCGAAGACTACATCAAGACACAGCCCGCAGGCTCATGCTGTCCAAGAATGGTGCCATTTTTTGCCAAGAATCAAATCACTCACCTGGTGCACACAGGTCGAGTCAAGTTATTCTCCACTGCCGACTCTTCGGACTAAACGGTCAACTCCAAGGTTTCGCCTTCTCAGGACCCCAGCCGGTGACCACTAGACGAGGGGGCGCCCGATCAGCCGGGCGGGGCAGCTGCGAGAACCAAGCTTGGTCTTGTGTGGGGTACCCCGATCTGCCCAACTGACCAAACGCACCCCCGACCCTACAACCCGATTACGGGCGAGTCGGATCACCTTGCGGGGTCCCTGTTTGGGCGCCAACTGAAGGAAGTGGCCATCTAGGGCCACTCGGGTTTTCTCACAACCACCTGCTATGCCTTCCCAAGAATGAATAGTCGGTCAGACAGTAGAGAATACAAACTTACATGTTTATTAGAAATGCTCTGCAGAGGAGTCCATCATGACTTGCACCCTAAGATGTCTGCCGAGGGACTGACTCCCCACCAGTCTACAGTGAGTAATCATTCTTCCCCAAGAGCCTCCAACCCCGCCCACCATGGAAAACTACCGGCCTGGGCCGAACATGAACAAAGGAGGCACAGGGAGATGAGCTACCACCTGCCAGACGGGTGCATGTTATCAGAAACCCAAGGCCACTGCGCTGAGTCTCAGCGTCTCCTAACGTGGGAGCAGAACTACACACTTGGATTGGTATGTGAGAGCAGAATGGTCTCCTCATTAGCAAGTCGGGAAACAGCCTTGGACAGAAAGAAAAAAATAATAACGAAATACAGTGTTCTGCTGAGGCAAGCATTACGAGCCATGAGGCCTAACTCAGGCACAGTCTAAGCAGCCTAATAAGGATTACGAAAAACAAAATGGAGTCACACTCGCTAACTGAAATCTGCACATTACGGGGATAACTCAGCGGGTTGCATAACGTGAACACAAATGGCATCTATTTAGCCACACATTGCTAACCTAATATAGCGTGAAAAGAGTGTGTTGCAGGGATGGGAATTTGAAACCTAACACTTACAATGCACCCTGCACTATCAGCTACCAAGGGCCTACCTTAGGGATGACATCTGTAATAAAAGGGAGTTTAAATCTTGGCAAGGTGGTTTCTATTGCCAAGTTGAATTGTCAGTTTAAAACTGCATTCAGGCTGCAATGGCAGGCCCGGAACATGTTTAAAGGGGCTACTTAAGTTGGTGGCACAATATGAGCTGCCATCCTACTAGTAGCATTTAATTTACAGGCCCTGTGTATATGGTACACCACTCTACAAGGGGCTTATAGGTAAATTAAATATACCATTCAGTTGTAAGCCAATTGTACCGTGTTTAGGGTAGTGAGCACAAGCACTTTAGCACTGGTCAGCAGCGGTCCTAAGGCCAACAAAAACAAATTTCATCAGAAAAATGGAGGTATGTAGGCAAAATGTTTGGGGGAATACCACCCTAAGGCTGACAGGTCTACCAGCTACTAAGCAGAAAAAGTAACTTGCAAGAATCTTCAGGTCCTTTGGGCATGGGATATTCCCATGATTCCTCCATACACTGGATGCAAGGTATATTTGTAATCTTTAGGATTACCCTTCCTGGGGTATGCAAGCACATTCTATCGCCCAAGTACAAGGTGAATCCAGTGAATTGATTTGCAAGGATCCTGCATGCCCAATGTATCGGCAGAATCCCTCTTTTGTCAGGTGGTTGGTGCACTCTCCAGGGAAGGTAATGCTAGGGTTCCTATGATGCCTTGTGTTGTTGAAGTGACACCTGCCTCTTCCCGCACACCCTGGGGTGCATGGTATCCTCCAGGCACAATGGGCATGTGCAACAGGATGAGGGAGTTCTGGGTGACTCCTTGAAACTTGGAAAAGTTTAAATTGGGGAACTACCACAAGCTCTCACGCAGCAGGTCTGTGCACCACCTTCCTGCCAGTCCATGTAGAAATTCTGAAGGGAATACCACCACTTGATTCTTACTTGTTGGGGGTTTGTAGCTGATGACAGGGGTGGTAGTGGAGTCATAAATGCTGATGTCTGGTTGCCCCAACCTCACCTCTGCTTTGTAATTGGGCAGGAATTAACTATGTTGTGTAATATGCAGGTACCCAAATACTTGGATAGATTAAAAGACCTCAAGGCTTTTGTTTCATCATGAAAGTATCATCCGAAATCTCTCTAAACTTTTACCCTTTTAAATTAATATATACCCCATCTTTAGCTCACTGCATCATCTCTTGTGGTTTCAGATTTACTCAACTTCATACAGCACAGCACTGAGGTGAAATCTGCAGCATTACATTGTGCAAATGAAAAATAGCACAGAGCCATATTTAAAAATTCACGAGCTGCACTACAAACTTATTGCATAATGCTAAGCATTGAGCTTTGGTTCAAATTCAGGACACTGTTGTTTGAATGAAACTTGTACTTGAGGTACACCTCCAGTACAAATTCTAAGCAGCGGCAACCATTCAAATGTAAGTAGCATAAAATATGTAATTTTGTAGAAATTATAAATGGTAGAGCTGGTAATAACATTCTGATTGGGCATGGTTTCATTTGGCACTAGTAATGCATGCCAATAGGTATCACACTACATTTTAGTAGATCTGGCTTTGTGTGAAATTGTTTGAGTGTTTGTACTGCTCTTGCCCAGTTGTGCCCTTCCACATAGATAGCAGGAGGACTGTGCTCTGTGCTGAAAAGCCATTTTGCACTGTGTTCACATCAACTTGACAGTGCGAAATATATTTTGTTTGCGTTGTGACATGCACCTTAATGTTGTGCTAAAATAGTGTTCCAGGGGCCGTATTACAGAAAGTGCCCCTGGGGAGCAATGGGCATTTGCGTGCACTTTGCATGCCCCGGGGGCACTTTGGTATTACAGAAAGGGCCGCAGATGCTTGTGCAGCCACTTCTTTAATACAGATAGCACTGGTGCACATGTAGCACCAGCGCTATCAAGAGACGACATTCCCTCGTTTGCATGGGGGCATGTCCCCATGCAAAAGGGGGAATCACTTTGCCACAAAAGAGCGGCACACTGTTGGTGCGCCCCCTGAGGGCAGCCCTCTCCGGAGGATGAAAGGGGGGGGGACCCCCATACATCCCCTTGCAGACGGGTGCGATCACTCACTGCACCCTCCTGCAAGGGGCTCTCTAATCTGAGCTGATTGTCGCCTTTGCAGAGAAAACACAGAGCAGCGTTTGAACAGCTGCTAAATATTTGTCTTCAATGTGCTGCACTGGGGGCAAGCCGGAGTTCATGGCTGCCCCCAGGGCAGCATATGCTACATAGAGGGCGCACTTTCTTTGTTTACACCTGATGCACCTGCTTAAAGGTGCGCCATGGCGCAAACAGATAATGTGCGCCCTTTCAGTAATGCGGGCCCAGGTTTTCTCTTAAGTACAGCCAGGGCCGGACTGCGAACCAAAACCGGCCCTGGCAAAGTGCTCGGCTGCCCCCCCCTGGGGGTTGGGGGTGCGGCCGAGCTGTTTGCCAGGGCCGGTTTCGGCCGATTTTGTTACAGGGGCCGATATTGCAGCTATGCTGCAAAAACGGCCCCCACCCTGGCGGCCCACCAGGGAAATGCCCGGTGCCTCCTACGGCCAGTCCGGCCCTGAGTACAGCCGGTGACTGTTGAGATGTCTGAGAATCACATCCCCCCAATCTCGCTGACCAAGCTATGCCTCTGCTTGTATAACCCACCAATTTTAAATATGCTAAGGATGAGGCTAAACCTTCATAAATTGTATATGAATGATTCACCTCAAACAACAAAACGTTGTGTTTAAACTTATATTTTGCTTTCCATTCGGATTTCTACTAAGACACGGGCCAAGTGAAAGTCTGAGAACATCTTCTACAGTAAATGAAATACAGTAGCTCTGAACAATTGGTTTCTTACCGCACGATCAATTTAATGAATATGGAACTCGTCTGTTTAAGGACGCTATAGATCCGGTGGACATGTACGTCTCAAAGGGTGCACATTTAGCAAACTGCAGCTTCCGCCTAATAGACATTTCTGAGCTCAGAACAAAGATCTTTTTCCTCATCTCTGAAGAAAATCAATCAGGTTGCGTGCCCAATAAATGAATGGTGCAATTGTATACAAGTAGTTCAAAGGCTCCTGAAGGTGATGTCGATAGTTGCTGGAGTGTAACTGGTTTGCCAGCGCAGCATTTAATCCATCCTTGCTTCGTTGGATGATAATGGATTAATGTGTATAATCACCTATTCTGAAAAGTGCTGCCACGGTCAATCAATGTGATTTCTGCTCAAGCTATTGAGGATCTGTCCACAGATCCAATTGTTACCTTTGGCTGCTAGTCCCAGCCCCATCATTAGATCACACAATAGCAAGCGAGAGTCAGACATATAGATGGTGATTTTACTAAGTTCCATTATTAGTATAGAATTCCATTTAAAATACAAACATCCTTATTGAAAAGGTGCCTTCAGCTCAGCTAAACTTGTACTAGTTCTATTTTATATTTTAGCATCATTTCTGTCAAGTTCATTTTTTTCACTATGTTTGAGGTTAGACTGTGGCCCTGATTACGAGTTGCACACAGGTTGGAATTAGGAGTTGGTAGGATGCCTTAAATACCTTTGTTAAATTTGGAAAGGTCAAAACTGCTGAGATTTAACAAGGGAAAAGCATGCATTATTTACCATATCAGACAGATTTTGGTGCATTAAACAGGAAAATATGCATGTTATTCCCCACCAACTCCTAATTGGTGTTATTTATCGCACCTGATAAATAACGTACGCATGGTATAGTCAGGGCTTTGAGTGGGATGAAAAAACTGGGGGTCTCCCAAAGGGGCGTGGCCAATGTAATTAGGGCGTGGCTTAAAACTATAAGCTAAAAATCTGTGCTCTGCATAGTGTGCCGCCCGACTGGTATTTTGCTGCTTCTGTCATTGATCCAGATATATAATACAGCAAGTAACATTACACCTACAACAAGTCAGCGCTATTGGCTTTGTCAATGGTTGTTAGTTGCATATTATAAATAAGCAACAACAACGGCTTCGTTGTATAGAATATCAATCAATCAATCAATCATGTCACTTATAAAGCGCACTACATACCCGCGAGGGTCTCAAGGCGCTGGGGGAAGAGGGGGGTGGTGCTGCTACTGATCGAAGAGCCAGGTCTTGAGGAGTCTTCTGAAGGCCTGGTGTCTGTCGGAGGTTGGTGGGGAGGGTGTTCCAGGTCTTGGCGGCGAGGTGGGAGAAGGATCTGCCGCCGGCGGTCGTTTTCCGGATGCGGGGGACTGTGGCGAGGGCGAGGCTGGTCGAGCGGAGCTGGCGGGTGGGGGTGTAGAAGCTGAGTCGTCTGTTGAGGTAGGCTGGTCCGGAGTTGTGGAGTGCTTTGTGTGCGTGGGTGAGGAGCTTGAAGGTTATCCTCTTGTTGACAGGGAGCCAGTGCAGGTCTCTCAGGTGGGGTGTGATGTGGCTGCGTCGGGGGATGTCGAGGATAAGACGTGCAGAGGCGTTCTGGATGCGTTGCAGCCGTCTCAGGAGCTTAGCCGTCGTTCCTGCGTAGAGGCGTTTCCGTAGTCCAGCCTGCTGGTGACGAGGGCCTGGGTGACTGTTTTTCTTGTTTCGGTGGGGATCCACTTGAAGATCCTGCGGAGCATTAGGAGGATGTTGAAGCAGGATGAGGAAACGGCGTTGACCTGCTTAGTCATGGAGAGGGTGGGGTCGAGGATGACCCCTAGGTTGCGTACGTGGTCGGTGGGTGGCGGGGCTGTTCCCAGTGATGTTGGCCACCAGGAGTCGTCCCAGGCTGAAGGGTTGGAACCAAGGATGAGGACCTCCGTCTTGTCCGAGTTCAGCTTCAGGCGGCTGGTCCTCATCCATTCGGCGACGGCCTTCATTCCTTCGTGGAGGTGGGCTTTGGCGGTGTGAGGATCTTTGGTGAGGGAGAGGATCAGCTGGGTGTCGTCGGCGTAGGAGATGATGTTGAGGTTGTGCTGTCGGGCGACGTGGGAGGGGGTTCCATGTAGATGTTGAACAGCGTTGGGCTGAGGGAGGAGCCTTGGGGTACGCCGCAGATGATCTTGGTGGCCTTGGATCGGAAGGGGGCGAGGCGGACGCTTTGTGTTCTGCCGGAAAGGAAGGATGTGGTCCAGTCCAGGGCCTTCTCTTGGATCCCGGCGTCGTGAAGGCGTGTTCGTAGTGTGTGGTGGCAGACCGTGTCGAAGGCGGCTGATAGGTCCAGGAGGATGAGGGCTGCTGTTTCTCCGTTGTCTAGCAGGGTCCTGATGTCATCGGTGGCGGCGATGAGGGCGGTTTCGGTGCTGTGGTTGCTGCGGAAGCCGGACTGGGAAGGGTCCAGGATGTTGTTCTCCTCGAGGTAGCGGGTCAGTTGTTTGTTGATGATTTTCTCGGTGACCTTCGCGGGAAGCGGGAGCAGAGAGATGGGTCGGAAGTTCTTGAGGTCCTTGGGGTCTGCCTTGGGTTTCTTGAGTAAGGCGGTGATCTCGGCGTGCTTCCAGCTTTCCGGGAAGGTTGCTGTCTCGAAGGAGATGTTGATTATTTTCCGGAGATGGGGCGCGATGGCTGTACTGGCTTTGTTGAAGATGTGGTGAGGGCACGGGTCTAGCGGTGAACCGGAGTGGATGGTGTTCATGATCTCGCTGGTGTCCTCGTCGTTGATGTTGGTCCAGGAGAGCAGGCGGTTGGTGGTTGTGGGGGCAGTGGTCTCGGTGGTTGCCGGGGCGGTCGTGGTGTTGAAGCTGTCGTGGATGTCGGCGATTTTGCGGTGGAAGGAGGTGGCCAGTGAGTCGCACAGGTCTTGCGACGGCTGGATGTCGTTGGTGTTGGAGCTGGGGTTGGAGAGTTCCTTCACGATGTTGAAGAGCTCTTTGCTGTTGTGTGCGTTGTTGTCTAGGCGGTCTTTGAGTGAGGCCCTTTTGGCGGATCTGATGAGGTGATGGTGATTGCGGGTGCCGCTCTTGTGGGCGGCGTAGCTGTCCGCTGTCCGTTCGTGGAGCCAGATCTTCTCCAGTTTTCGGCATGTTCGTTTGGAGGCCTGGAGGTCTTCGGTGAACCAGGTGGCTTTCTTGCTGGTGTGGCTGTTGGGCGGATTCTTGAGCGGGCGAGGGTGTTGGCGCAGTCGTCGATCCACTGTCTGAGGTTGCGGGCGGCGGTGTCGGGGTCAGAGGGTTCGGCGGGTGGGCACAGGGCGAGGTTGTGGTTAGCTGGTCTTCCGTGACTCTGCTCCAGCAGCGGCGAGGCATTTGTTCGGTGCGGTGGTGCGTGGTGGGCTTCCTGTAGGTGAAGTGGATGCAGTGGTGGTCAGTCCAGTGGGGTTCGGAGGTGTGGTTGAAGGAGATGTGTGGGCTTGCGGAAAAGATGGAGTCTAGCGTGTGGCCGGCGGCATGGGTGGGTGTAGTCACGAGCTGTCTGAGTCCGAGGGTGGCGAGGTTGTCGATCAGGGTGGTGGAGTTGGTGTCCTTGTTGTTCTCGAGGTGGAAGTTCAGGTCCCCGAGGAGGATGTAGTCCGTGGAGGCGATGGCGTGTGTGCTGACGAAGTCAGCGATGGAATCGCTGAACTGTGGTCGGAGTCCGGGGGTCTGTAGATGAGGGTTCCTCTGAGGGTGGTGTTGGGATCGGTGTGGATCTGGAAGTGCATGTGTTCGGCGGTGCTGAGGGTGTCGTCGGTGTTGGTTGAGACTCTGAGGGTGTTCCTGTGGACGATGGCGATGCCTCCTCCGACTCCGTTGGTGCGGTCCCTGCGGGTGATCTTGTATCCGTCCGGGATGGCAATGGCGATGTCGGGGGCTGAAGCGGGATTCAGCCAGGTCTCCGTCAGGAATGCGACGTCTGGGGAGGTTGAGTCGAGAAGGTCCCAGAGTTCGATGGCGTGTTTGCGGGCGGAGCGGGTGTTGAGGAGGATGCATCTGAGGTAGTTGGGTTCTTTCCTGGTCGGTGGTTTGGCGGGGCGGGTGCTGGCGAAGCTGCAGTTCCGGCAGGTGAAGGGCCCTTGGGTGCGCTTCGGGGTGGCCTGGTAGCAGGCGTGATCTTTTCCGGGGTTGAGTGCGTGGAGGGTGCTGGCGTCGTATCGGCGTCTGTTGATGTGGTGGGCGCGGGGGATGCCCGGACCAGGGGGTCTGGCGCAGGGCGCGGTCACGGCGCGGACGGGCGCAGACGGGCTTGCCTTACCGCGCCAAGCGGCCGCCATAAATGGGGAGGTGGGAGGGAGGAGCAGGGAATGGGGCAGCGAATGGGCAGTGAGGGGGCGGGGCCGCAGGGGCGCAGCGGCGGGAAACAGGCACAGAAAGGAAAAAACGATCACAATCAGGGGCAGCAAGGGGGCACAGAAAGGAAAAAACGATCACAATCAGGGGCAGCAAGGGGGCACAGAAAGGAAAAAACGATCACAATCAGGGGCAGCAAGGGGGCACAGAAAGGAAAAAACGATCACAATCAGGGGCAGCAAGGGGGCACAGAAAGGAAAAAACGATCACAATCAGGGGCAGCAAGGGGGCACAGAAAGGAAAAAACGAGCACAGTCAGGGGCAGCAAGGGGCACAGAAAGGAAAAACGATCACCGTCAGGGGCAGCAAGGGGGCACAGAAAGGAAAAAACGATCACAGTCAGGGGCAGCAAGGGGGCACAGAAAGGAAAAAACGATCACAATCAGGGGCAGCAAGGGGGCACAGACAGGAAAAAACGATCACATTCAGGGGCAGCAAGGGGGCACAGAAAGGAAAAAACGATCACAATCAGGGGCAGCAAGGGGGCACAGAAAGGAAAAAACGAGCACCATCAGGGGCAGCAAGGGGTACAGAAAGGAAAAAACGATCACCATCAGGGGCAGCAAGGGGGCACAGAAAGGAAAAAGCGAGCACAATCAGGGGCAGCAAGGGGGCACAGAAAGGAAAAAACGATCACAATCAGGGGCAGCAAGGGGGCACAGAAAGGAAAAAACGATCACAATCAGGGGCAGCAAGGGGGCACAGAAAGGAAAAAACGATCACAATCAGGGGCAGCAAGGGGCACAGAAAGGAAAAAACAGAGCACAATCAGGGGCAGCAAGGGGGCACAGAAAGGAAAAAACGATCACAATCAGGGGCAGCAAGGGGGCACAGAAAGGAAAAAACGATCACAATCAGGGGCAGCAAGGGGGCACAGAAAGGAAAAAAACGAGCACAATCAGGGGCAGCAGCAGGGCACACAGACGGAGCTGTGTGGTGGGGGAGCGACCTACCAGTCAAGGTCAGGGGCATATTGAAAATGCTTCAGTTCTGGCATGATGAGGCTATGAAAGAATTATAAGGAGTCTCTTTCAAGTTACATCAAAGGCAGTGAAGAGTGGCACTGCTGCAGAGTTAAGATTTTTTTTTCTCACCCTGAGGCTGGAGGCAAAAATTAAGAGCCCGAAAGGGACCCGTCTCGGTACCTTTTTTAAAACTGCCGGTGCTGAGCACCAGGCAGGACCAACCCACTAAAGCCCTGGGTATAGTTACTTATCAGGTGCGAAAAATTCCACCTAAACTCGTAATCAGCATTTTAGAAGGATACGTTTCAGGGTTATGTGGTAGTATCTAAATTTAGAAAACATGGGGTGAACAATGTTTGTCTTTTGAAGGAATTCGATCTTCCTAGGCTGTTCAGTGTTTTTTTCTCGTTTGCTCTTCTCCTGCAGATTGCAGTCCAGCGAACAGTCCATGGGCACATGTGCTCAAACGTAATGCATTCCTTTCATAGTGCAAGCCGTGCTGCAGTGGGACAGAGCTGACTTCAAGTCAGGACACCAGGCTGAAATGGGTAAAGGAGTAAAACATTTAATAACTCACCTGTCTAGCACCGTGCCCAGCAGGATACATATCTGTGAGCAATAGGGCGTGGTTTGGGATACTTTTCCCCACTTAAATCATCTGATGGGACCTGTCCAGGTTTAGCATAAAGACCGAGACCCTGTTCGGTCCTTTATTTCTCTTGGTTTTGGAGCATTTCCGTTCAGGCAAATGTTATTCAGGGAGGCTTTTCTCATGCTAACGAAATCTAGTCCTTGTCGGGTGCAGTTTTTAAACAGTACAATTCTTCACTAGCCTCAACTACACTTATTTTTGAACAGTTGTCTATATTTCTTTGGTTTTTAACAACACATATTCTTTTTAACGCTATTACCATGACAAAGAAACTAATCATATTTTCTCAATTTTTCTGCTACGTTTTATGTTACCTGTGTATGAAGATTTATATGTTTTATTTCTTTAGCTGTGTTGTTACTGTGTTACCTCACATATTTTTGCTGGGAAAAGCTTTGCTGCTGAGTAGAAGCTTCGGAAAGTGAGCAAAGGTTACCCAAGCTACACACAATGGTTACCTGTGTGTATTTCTTTTGTGATGCATGGATTACTTAAAGTATTATGTTACTGCCATAAAATGTGGGGAAAAGATACATGCTGCTGGAAAGCAGGTGCGGTCCTCCATTAAAGCAGAGGGGTGTTGCCCCACTTAAATGCCCCCCTGTTGAGAGGCATTGTACACAAAACACACTGAAGCCTGGATGATTGAAGGCAAGTTCACTCGAGAGCACAACCTGGCATCCGACCACCTCGACGAGCCAGCAGCAACGGACAAACATTGAGTGCAGTCAGCCTCACATTCTAAATAGAACACGAAGAAGAAGAGAACGTGCAGCCCTGAGGTAAGATACATCATAACACATCCTTCCCCTTAGCAACACAAAAAAAAACAAAAGCA
This sequence comes from Calotriton arnoldi, assembly GCA_963921515.1. Classification (NCBI taxonomy): domain Eukaryota; kingdom Metazoa; phylum Chordata; class Amphibia; order Caudata; family Salamandridae; genus Calotriton; species Calotriton arnoldi. The sequence goes on along the minus strand of CAWUFW010004867.1, from coordinate 534,994 downwards.
AAGAAACAAAAGAAAAACTAAATACAAGTGGAAGTGAATCACACTGTAACGTAATCCTGAAGATACGAGGGAGGTCTGCGGACTCTAACACCAGACCCAGCCTAATTCTCAAAACTTGCCCTCAGACTCACCCTCACACTGTTTGGAAGAGAGTCAAGTGAGGTGCTGAGATCACAAGGACCATCTTCAGAAGAACATTTACTATCCGGCATAAACATGGCACCTGAACAACCCTCATCATCACCACCTTGCTTAACACATGACCCACCTCTCTGATACAAGGCCACTCTGCGCAAATTCCATCTTTCACCACCTTCAACAACAACAAAGTATCTTCCAACTCTAACCACACGACAAGGTCCCTTAAATTTGTTCAAACCACCTTTCACTTTTCAACTTGACCCAATCACCAACATGGAATTTGGACGACATAAATTCATGAACCTGCTCACCTCCAGAGTGCATCCAATCCCTCAACCAAGCAGGAACTAATCTAGAACCTGGAAGCCGTCCTCTCATGACCTGAAAGGGACATTTGCGGGTAACGCTATGCACCGTGGTGCGATAAGCCCAAAGCATCTCCTCAACCAGCCGTCTGGGAGCTTGTCCATTGGCCAAAGCAAGTTGAATAGTACCTTTTACCAACCTGTTAGCCCTCTCCACCATTCCATTACCCATGGGATTGTAAAGAGAGGTGCAAGAATGTTTGACCCCCTACTTCTCCAAAAAACAACGCATCTCACCCGAAGTTAATTGCGTACCGTTGTCAGTCAAAAGCATATGAGGTACACCCTCTTCCAAGAATAACTTCTCCAACACTACAATAGTAGACATAGGGGCCGATTCTGATGCGGGTTGGAAAAGCTTCCCGACCGAATCGGTTGGGAAATGGTGTCCGACCCACTCGGATCGGGAAAGTCCGACCGGCGTAGTAGGATGCATACGGATGCTTCCAGATACGATTTGGTTGAACTCCCATTGACTTCAATGGGAACATTTGTTCCTAACCGCATCAGAATTGGGCCCTCGGTCGGGAAGACACGTTCCTGATCCGATTTGGAAGGAGCAAATGCCGTTAGGAGGCCTTCCTAACCGCATCAGAATCAGGCCCTCGGTCGGAAGCTTTTCCAACCCGCATCAGAATCGGGCCCTTAGTTGTGACATCCCTCATGAACTTAACAAACAACCACCTTGAGTGAACATCAATAATGACAGCAGCAAACCGCATATCCAAAGGCAATTCAGAAAGAGGGCCTATAAAATCCAAACAAATAGTGCCCCAAGCTTTCCCCGGATCAGTAATCTGACCCATGACACTCTGACTGCTCACCCTGAGTCTTTTCTCACTCTCCTTGCAAAGATTACAACCTTCAACCCACCTTTTAATCTGGTCATCCATCCCAGGCCACCAAAACTCTTGTTTGATTCTCCTAATGGTCATGCCTTGACCCAAATGCAAATATGTGATGTTACAATGCGATCAAAATGCTCGCGGTATGTAACATCGCAGTTTTCAACGCAAGTCGTTACAACGACTTGCGCTGGAAACGCTGGACTTAGGAGTAGTAAGATTTACTATTTCAACACCAGTCTATGTACAGTAGGGAAGGTGTTGGAATAGTAAATCTTACTATTCCTTAGGTTATAGCGCCCTCCAGTGTAAGTCGATGTAACGCTTGCCTTGTAATGGCAGCGTTCTAAATGCATCGCGGTGTAATCACCGCAGATGTTTCCCCCCAAATGCCCTTCATGGGCTAATCTAAATATGTGTGACCTCAAGCCAGAAGGGGGAACAAACCGATCACCTCTCATAACCACATCAGAGCCACTTACCCACAATTCATCAATGAGTTTCCAAAAAGGTCTAACAGCTACAGGCACCATACTTTCTCGGGGAGCACCCTCCTAGATCAAAACAATGACGTCCCTCAAAGTAGAGTCAGAACGCATTTCATCCATCCACTGTGCCTTCGAAAATGCACTCAAGTTACATTCACAAACATCACTCACAAGAGCCACAGCCTCCTCAGATTCAAGTTTCCTCACGACATCTTTATCAACATCCTCCCAATTGAAAGACATGCAGGACAAACAGTCAGCTTGCGAATTTTTCCAACCATGAATTAAGTCAATATCATACAGATATTCTTGTAATCTGGCTGCGAATCTGGCCAGACGCGCAGACCCTTTCCCAGCACCTCCAGCCGACAAAATCTTCATCAACGGTTTGTGGTCCGTCCTCAAAAGAAACCTTGAGCCCCACAAATATACTCTAAAATATTCAACACCTCAAGCTGCAGCAAGAGCTTCCCGCTCGATCACTGAATATTAGTTCCTTTCAGCCTGGGTGAGTGTCCTTTGAGGCAAAGGCAATCGTCTTTTCAACCCCATGCTGGTTTTGGGACAGTACATCACCAATGCCAGTGAGACTGGCATCCACTGTGAGTAAGACTTGCATGTGGAATTGAATGGAGATAAAATGCCCGCATTACAAATTTCGTTTTTGATATTCTGGAAAGATTCTTGTTGTTCCTCCTCCACACATACTTATTACCTTTGCGTAACAACATCCTTCAAGGCTCAGAAATATCAGCAAAGCCTTTCACAAATTTGGAATAATATTCAACGAGCCCCAGAAAGGACCTGAGCTGATCTTAGTCCTTGGGAGTACGGAGCATTTTTATAGCTTCTAACAAATTCCGTTTGGGTGCAACTCCACCACTAGAAATGGTGTACCCTAAGTACTCAACTTGGTCAGTTAAAAACTCACATTTCTCCTTGTTAACAGTTAACCCCGCATCCTCGAGTTTCCACAACACTTGTCGCAGAATGGCATTATGTTGCTCAACCGTCTTCCCTGACACCAAAATGTCGTCCTGGAAGTATACTATGCCACCCAGCCCTTCAAACATGCTAGCCATCATTCTTTGAAATACACTCGCAGCCTGGCGCTAACTCAAACGGCATACGAGTAAATTGGAGCGATGCCCTCAGTAGTGATGAAAGCAGTGAGTGGCTTGGAGTCGGGGTGTAGCCTGATTTGGTGATATGCACTCCTCAAACCTATTTTAGAGAAGTACTTACCACCTCCCACAGATTGTAGCAGTTTGTTGATGTTAGGCAAGGGAAAAGTGTCAGTGACAATGTCGCAATTGAGTGAACTCAGGTCAATGCAAAATCTTAAACAACGTCTGGTTTGAGCGTCAAAATCACTGGAGAAATCCATGACGAAGCCTCAACAGGCTCAATAACCCCAGATTTTAATAAATCTTGCAACAGATCTTTAAGACCCTGTCTTACTGACAATGGCACCTTTCTAAGCTTATGTTGAACTGGGCATGCATTAGGCTTCACGATTATCTTGTGGAGATAGCCCTTGACACACCCTAACCTATCCTCAAATACCTTATGAGCATCTTGTAAAATATGTTCAATTTGAATTTCATCATCAACAACCATAATTTGGTTGGGGGACCTTGGATTGATGACGAAATGTAAGTCGTATTTGTGCATCCATCCAAGGATGGGGGGGCCCTCCTTAGCAATGTAGACTTTCCCTACAGTGCTCCTCATACCAAAACTAATGGGACCACACAATGGATTGACCCTGATATCCAACAGGATTGATGTCTTTGTCAGATAGAGAAACATCATTCCATAACGTTTTGAAGAGGACCTCAGGTATGATAGTGAACATGGACCCTGAGTCCACCATAAGGGTAACATTTTGCCCACACACATTAAATTCAGCAGTAGGTCTTGTCAATCTGCGTATGTCTTGACTGACTTCCCGAATCACACAGTCAGTAGCCTCTTCTATTACCAGTACTCTGTCCATACTTTGTTTAGACTCAGAGCATTGTTGTACCACATTAACCTTAGCCTTGTATCTCTCAGAATTGTTAAACTGTCTGCACATACGTGCATAATGTCCCCTACGACCACACTTCCTACACACTTGGTCTAAGGCAAAACATTTTTTAGAGTCAGCAATGTGATACTGACTGCCACACCTCAAACATTCCATCCCTTTAACTTTAGGAGTAGAGCTAAATGCATTCGCTCCGATTGTAGGTTTTGAAACTGCATTAATTACAACATCCTCATCCTTGCAAATACTTTCAACGTTTGCAATTTCTCCCAAACTTCTGTCCCTCTTCCCCAACTCCTTAATACATTTTTGATACTCTTCAATTACTTTAGCCATGTCTATCGCTTCTTTTAACGAGGGGTCTTTGGCAGCCCAAAGTCTTTCCTGAATCTTTCTATCACGGCATTGTACAATGAGTTGATCACAAATTAATTCATCGGTCATTGTTCCAAAACGACACTTCACAGAAAGTTCACGTAATCTGGCAACAAACTCATCTATGCACTCACCCTCCGCTTGAGGTTGAGTATATAATTTATATCTCGCCATTACTAAGTTGAATTCCTTCGCAAACCTGGTTTCTAGTCTTTTGATAGCTTCTTTGTAAATATCATCCATAGGTTGACCATTGGGACCCATGGCTACTGGCAAGTATTTAAATATGCGCTGACCTTCACTGCCTAGAGCACTAAGTAATAACGCCTTCTTACTGGCAGGCGAGAAGTTATGACCATCGAGAGCAGTGATGTAATTGTCAAGCATTTCTACCCAATCTTCCCAGACAATTGTAGGCGTGCCTGGAAGAGGTAGAAACATAGGAGGCATAATCACATTTGAATTCATGACTTGAATGACACTGCTACGATTAGTAAAAATAGCAAAAGAGTTTTGAACCCAAATGTCAAACTAATGGTGTGCAAATCACCATGGGCGTGTTTGCACAAATCAAGCCAAACAGATATGTGTGAATTGCAAATCCTTGTAAACCAAATAAATGCAGAGAAGGAATAGGCAAAGGTGTGCAGATCACCGAAATTAGGGCTGCACGACAAGTAAATGGATTCCTAATGGCGAGACAAAGGTGTGCAGATATCCATGAACCAATTGTGTGCAGAAGCGGTAAAAAAATAAGCGACCGCTGAGTAAACAAGAATGAAACAAATACTGTGTTGCTGCTGAAGCGCATAGCGTACAGGAAACATCTGTGTGTGGAGAACAAGTCAAGATGGAAATGTATCCCAAAATGGCGATACGTAAATGACGTACAAGACGTTGCGCACGGCGTACGTTGAACATGCACTCCACGTTAAGCGTGTATTATGTTGTGCGTTCCAATGACTGTGACAATGACGTAGGCAGCAGGTGTTGGAATCTCAGGCCTCGAGGCGTAGCGCACGACTCCAACGGCAGCGCTGAACCCCAGCTGAGACCCAGAAAACAAAGAAATGGCACAGGACCTTGAAAAACAAAGTGAACGGAGAACAGCAAGACAGGTACCACACAGTGGTGACCGCAGAATGTCGTGAAGATCAAGAAGAGTGGAGGAAGACAGCGGAGCTTTCCCAAGGATCACCAGGTTGTGCTTTTTCTTTTCCAAGCGGCGCGCAGGCAGAAGATCGTCGCCAAAATTGTTGTGAGGCGTCATACACAAAACACACGGAAGCCTGGATGATTGAAGGTAAGTTTACTCCAGAGCACAACCTGGCAACCGACCACCTCGACGAGCCAGCAGCAACTGACAAACATCGAGTGCCGTCAGCCTCACATTCTAAAAAGAACACGAAGAAGAAGAGAACGTGCAGCACTGAGGTAAGATACATCATAACATACCCCAAGATGAAAAATAAAATTGTAATTTTTACCATTTTATTTTTCATCATATAGTCCTGAACCGAGTGTCAGGACGGGGCGGGGCTTGTTGAGTGGCAGCAGGGAGGACTGGTGGACAGAGATCTGCCAGTGCACTGTTTAAAGTGAGTATGTCTCTTTGGCCGCACGTCTTGTGACTGCCAGCCAGACATGTGCACTTTAAACCTCTCAACCCAGCTGTCTTAGAAAGCTGGATTGAGAGCAAGTGCAGGTCTCCAGTGCGCTGGGGAGCGCCGTGAGAGGCCGCTCCCTACAATCAGGGCGCTGCCCTTATGTTGGTTAACAGCATGTGAGCAGTGCCAGGATTGGTCAAGGGAGTTTTCTGGTGTACACACTGTAGTCGGGAAGAAGAGGTCTGTGATCCAAAGCATATGACTTGTTCGGTAAGTGTGTTTAATTTTATTATTTTTTTATTTTATTAGCGCCCGCCCGCCTCACCGTAGGCGACAGCCATCACTGCTGGAAAGGCTTTAGTGAAAAGGAAATCCAAAGAAAAGGGATTGCCCAGCCAAAACCTCATACACATTTGTCAGGTATGTTGTTACCAAGTTGTGAGGGTTTCTGCTACCGGCTTAATAAGTTCACTCGTTAGGTCAAAAATACACAGTCCGGTTAGAATCTATTCACAACCCCTGGTAGCTATGACACAAGCAACAGGCACGCTCCAGAGAAGTCTGTGTTCATTTTAAGCAGTGGAAACTATTTAAAAAATATATATATCACAAAAAATCTCAAAAATCTATTTAGAAAAATAGAGTAAAATATATTAAACAAAAAGATACCAAGATCATTAAAATAGGGAAAGGGTGACCGGTCAATGCAAAAAACACCAAGAAAAAGTAAAGCATGAATCAAAAGTCAGAGTTCATGGTTGGTAGGATCTAGGAGCAATTACATCATAACCATGATGGACTGAAGGTTAGATACACCAATTGGGTTGTCCCAAAGACTTGACCTTCATGGTCTCTGAAATGGAAGTCAAAATCTAGCAGTGAGACAATGTTCAAATCTGTGTTCACCGAAGGGTCCCTCCAGGTTGCATTCATCCTTGCCAAGCTCCTGCTGAAGCTATTGGTTCTGGCCCCAAAACCTGGATTTTATATCGAATAGATTTGACAACTGCCATTGGCTAAGGATTCACCTTTTGACTTCATCCCTTATTTGGAAGTCAAAATCGTGCAGTGCAGCAAGACTAGACGCTGTTGTCAGGCAAGGCACAACAAGGCTGGACACCTTCACTGAGAGCCTTGCTGAACCTTTTTTCTTTCTTTTTTTGTCCTGACTTTTTTCTTTTAAAATTCTTTTTATTGAAATTATCGTACGGAATAAACAAAAGATATAGACATAGGGCAATGTAATCGCTGAATTACATGACAATACTCAGCAAATATGTCGAGAAAAATAGACAAATACATCATTACAATTACCACCAAAATACACAAGAATCAAATCAAAGCGAGGGCCCTAAGCACAGAAAAGTAAAAAATGACAAAAGGACCGAAGCGTCAACATTGGATCTTATTGGCCACCTTTCTCCATGGCCCCCCATATACGTAGGAATTTTTTCCCGGAACAAATTCCTCTAGTCTTAGCTAGAGCCATCTCTATTTCATATATTTGTCTCAGAGTTGCCCACCACTCTGATGCCCTAGCAGGTGTTGTAGATATCCATGACTGCGCAATACAAAGTCGGGCAGTAACTATAATAATGGAGAAAAGAGATATTAAACCCGGGTCTGGTGCCATCTTATACCCGAGCAAGATTTCCCCTCCGTTAATTGAAGATCCAAGCATAAACGGCTTGCAGCTATCTGACCCACCTCTTTCAAGTACAAAATCAATCCTGGGCAGTTGGCAAACTTATTTAAACCATCTGCAGCGACTAGCCCACATTTAGGGCATGTGCCCTTATCCCCTATATCTCTTCCCTTTTTCCGAGTCCAGTGAATTATTCGGTGGGTGGTATAATATAACACACATATGGTTCGGAATTGCTGCAGTTTTAAACCTATGGAGTGTACTGCGTCGTCTAAAGTTCTTGGTGTGTCATTGATATCTGATGAAATAATATACTTTGACAGTAATTTACTTAGATGCTAGATTTGGATTGCTGTGGATTCTATATTGACAGAGTATCTGATAGACACTGCTAATAGATGGCTTCTGGGAAGCAGAGTGTAAGCATGTCATCAAATCAGATTTCTCAAGTCCCCTTATACCCTTCCACCCCCAAAAAAATCTCTAACCTGTAGGTATTTAAAAAACATCCACTGATGGAGGCCAAATGGCATCTGTAGATCTTTAAATGCTCGAAACCCATTTGTGTCCTATAAATGCCCAAGCTGCCTAATCCCATTATCTGCCCATGATCTACCTACACTTTATGACACATATACATACCTGTGAAGCCTATATACAAGGCCCGCCTATAGAAAATGTTTAAACAAATCTCTTACAAAAATTGTTTATCATGAACACAATGCTTTGATTTATGATTCTTAGGTGTTTCATATACCTATATTGTATACATTATGAATGCCGAGCATGAATGAGGAGATATATGTGGTATGTATGTGGTTTGTGTTTGTTTTGGTTTTGTTCAAGTTTTTAATGATGAAATACTGAACACATTATTATCAATAAATAATTATCTTTGTACTTTGGAATATACACATGTCTAGTTGTCTCTCTTTTAATTAGAATTGTTATTATTCGCTGTGAAATTGATCTTGAAGTTGCCCTAGGAATTTACATTGTGTATTATTTCCCTACCTAGCGGAACTCCCTATTAGTAGCAGGTGGCCCTTTGTCTTTACAGTAATATGTCTGGAAGTGACAGGTTTCCCCATAGCTGGAAAGTAGTAAGGATAAGAGGGATGGAGCATTTGTATATTATTTCTCGCCATATGTAAACAATATCCCTAACTATCTTAAAACGTGCTCTTTGAAATAATTAGGGTCGTTTGTTCTATAAAAAACATTCTACTATCGGGGTTTAACGCAAAAGTGTAACAATAATCTTGACTAACCGTAGAAAGGAGACTTTGAAGAAGTCAGACAAAGGAAGCCCAAAAATATAATTTAAAATCAGGGAGCTGGAGCCCCCCTTCTTTGTAGGGGAATTTAATATATTTTATTGCCCAGCGCAGTTGCCTGTACCCCCAAATAAAACTGCTAATTGCCCCTTCTAGTTTAAAAAAAATAACTCGGGACCTGTAGTGGTATTGCTCGAAATAGGTAAAGGAATTTAGGTAAAATATTTATTTTAATGATGTTGCATCTCCCTATAATACTAATTGGTAATTTATGCCAGTTCTTCATGTTTTGGACAACGTCCTGTAGCAAAGGATCATAGTTCAGTCTTACAACGTGTTCCGTCTTCGAGGAGATCTGTACCCCTAAGTGGGTAGCTACTGAGCAAACACCCAAGATTGCCCAATTAGATTGATAGTTAAGAAGAACCTGCGTCTTACTTATATTCAGCTTATAGCTAGAAAAGGTGCAGAATTTATTAGCCTTGGTTTGACTAATGTTTATTGCAGTTGCTGGATATGCAGAAAAAAAGGCGATGTAATCGGCAAAGGCCATTACTTTTAGTTTGCCAAACCTTGATTGGACCGGGAGTATATGTGTATTTAGGAGTAGTGACTTTATAAATGGTTCAATATATAAATCAAAAAGTAATGGAGAAAGAGGGCAACCCTGACGCGTGCCTCAAAATATCCGAAAAGAAGCAGACTGCGATTGTAAGTAAATCAGTTTTGCCCTTGGTTTATTATATAGGGCCTTTACCCATTTACAAAACTGACCATGCAGGCTAAACTCCGCGAGTGTAGCCCATAAGCATTCCCAGGCAACTCGATCAAACGCCTTTTCAGCATCAAGCATCACCATTCCCATTAGCCTTAGTTTTTTCGCTACATCGAAGGCTACTATGGCAGCATTCACATGAGCTGTAGTATCCATGCCCAGTACAAACCCATGCTGTTGGCTTGACATCAGTTTTGACAGTAGAGGTGCTAATCGTGTTGCTAAGATTTAACGTCTGTGTTTATAAGAGATATAGCGCGGTAGGATCCGCACTCTTCTGGGGGTTTATTCTTTTTCCGAAAAAAGGCAATATTTGTCATATCCCATGAGCCAGGTAATTCTCCGCTCTCGCCTATATATTGTATAACCTTACTTATTGGGGAGACAATGCAGTCTTTGAAAGTTTTATAAAACTCAACTGGTATCGCTTAGTCGCCTGCTGCTTTGCCAGAAGGCAAGGCTGTTAAAGCGTCTTGTTATGTTATGTTAAAAATGGATTTATAGAGCGCACAGCTACTCAACAGAGTATCCCGGCGCTAAGACAGAAAATACAGAAACCAGGGGTGAAACAACGGTCCCGAGGCGGATGGCCATTAAACTGCATGCTGGAACAGCCAGGTTTTCAGTTGTTTCCTGAATGCCAGTATACTTGTGGCTTGTCTCAGCGAAAGAGGTAGCTTGTTCCAGAATCTAGCCACTTGCACTTGGAACGAGCGACTGCCTCGGCAGGCTCTGAAACACTTGGAGATGACAATTAGATGTTGGTGTGCTGATCTAAGGGATCGGCCGGGTACGTAGTATGAAACTCTTCTGCGGATATAATGTGCCCCCATCCCATGCAGAGCTTTAAAAGCAAGGACCAATGCTTTAAAGAGTACTCTGCATCGGACAGGCAGCCAATGCAGATTCTTCAGATGGTGGGAGATCCGCTCTCTAGGTCCAAGTCTCAGGACTGCTCTGGCTGCCGCGTTCTGCACGACTTGCAGTCTATTGAGTATAGACTCAGGAAGGCCCAGATAGAGCACATTGGCATAGTCCAATCTGGAGGTGACAAGGGCCTGACCGACCGTCTTCTGTGAGAGGTCGGTAATAGGAAAAGAAACCTACGGAGCATTTTCAAAAACCCGAAGCACGTGCCCGCTACCGACTGTACTTGAGGTATCATAGATAAAGTGGCGTCCATTTTTACTCCCAGATTTTTTACGATCTTAACTGCTGACTGGGGGGGGGAGACATATCCCAGGCGTCCAGAGGGGGTGTGCCAAAGAAAATAATTTCAGACTTTTCCGGGTTACATTTGAGATGGTTATGTCTGAACCAAGCAAAGATTTCTCTCAAACATTTATTGATCTTTTCACCGTTAAACTCCTCCCCCTTCTTGCAAGTGAACAGCAGTTGCGTGTCGTCGGCATAGGATATAATCATAGCCTCCCTGCTTCCGCCAGGGTAGCCAGGGGAGCCATGTACAGATTGAAAAGAACAGGGCTCAAGATAGATCCCTGTGGCACGCCGACCTTCAGGGGCGGCACCCTGGCAGAGAACGGGGCGACCAGACCTCTTGATTTCTATCCTCCAAAAGGAAGAGAACCACTTCAACACCGTGCCTTCAAGTCCACACTCCCGTAACCTCTGCAGGAGGAGACCATGGGGCACGGTGTCGAAAGCCGCGGAGAGGTCTAGAAGTACCAGGACAGCTTTGCCACCTTTATCCAGGGTCTCCTTGATGGAATCAGAGACCTCCAGCAGAGCCGTCTCTGTGCTAAGGTTCTGCCTAAAGCCAGACTGACTTGGGTGGAAAAGATTATTGGCTTCAGCAAAGTCGCTGATCACCAAGTGAACATATTTCTCGATTGTCTTTGCGAAGAAAGACAGCAAGGAGATCAGTCTATAGTTAGTTAAGACCATGGGATCGGCCGTAGATTTTTTAAATAAGGGGATAATTTTTGCGCTTTTCCAACTTACTGGGACTTGACCGCTGAGAAGAGACACGTTCAAAACGCTATTCACAGTGGTGTTCAGAACCTCTGCCATTGAAGCCAGAAATTTGGCAGGGCACGGGTCCACGGGAGAGCCGGATTTGAGGCCCTTCATTATTGATAACGACGTCTCAAGGGGCAGGGGAGGGAAGATGGAGGGGGAGGCCCTACCATCCTCATTCTGGTGGGCAGTTATTGAGGAAGCCATCACATCTTTCCCAACTAAACCATCAAAGGAGGATTGTATTGTTATAATCTTCGTATAGAAGAAGTTGGCTAACTTTCCAATCCAGACAGCTGAGGGAGGGGAGAGCCTTGTTGCTGCCCTAGGCGAAGAGAAGCTTTTAACGATACTGAAAATGTCTTTGCTTTTATTTCCCGCGGACTCGATTTTAGATGCAAAGAAGCTTTTCTTTGCTTCCTGTATCTTTTTATGGTATTCTCTTAAGGCCTCTTTATAATTCCTTTTATTTTCCTCATTAAAATCTTTCCTCCATACTCTTTCCTGACGTTTACAGTCCTTTCTACACTGTCGTAAGATGTCGTTGAACCAGGGGGCTGAGCATCTAGTAATTTTAGTAGAGCACGGGGTTAAAGGGGCAAGGGACAGAGTTCCATGCGCTATCCAGTTAACGAGGGCCTCAGCATCCTGCTCTATGTTGCCACTTATCCTGAGAGGGTGTTGGTCAAGTTCATATTTGAGGGCAGCCGGGGTAATCTTATGAAAAGGCCTAGATAAAAAGATGGCCGCTTGCCCTGAGTCAGTGAGAGCTTCATTAGCTTAGGTAACTTAAAACCCACCAGATAATGGTCAGACCATACTAGAGGTACGGGAGCCTCTGTCTGGATATAGCAGTTGGCAAATACTTGGTCAAGGGTGTGGCCTTTAACATGCGTAGGGGTAAAGACATATGGGGCAAGATTAAGCGCATCCAGTGATTCCACCAGGGAGACAGTCTCCGGGATGTCCTGATTGTCCATATGTATATTGAAATCACCCAAGGCAAAAAAAATTTTTAATCTGGAGGCCACTGGTGCAATAGCGTCACTGATAGACTTCAAGAAAGCCCCTGCGTGGCCCGGGGGTCTATATATAAGGACTCCCGCTATGCACTGATGGGGGGATAGCATGGCCTGGAAACACAGGCACTCAGCCCCTGCGATTTCGTTCATGGGGATGCAAGTGATGGCTATGTCCAGATTGCTAATAATAGCGACTCCACCTCCCTTGCTTCCAACGCGGTCCTTCCTAAAAATGGAATAGCCCGGAGGAATAGCTGTGGCTATAGTCGGATTCGACGTATCAGATAGCCAAGTTTCAGTCAAGAACAGGAAGTCCGGCTTGATCTCGCATAATGTGTCATATATGTGGAGATCATGTTTGTTTAAGGAGCGGCAATTAAGCAACAAAGCATTAATGTGTTCCTGTTTCTTTGACATTAAACCCTGACTCGGTGCATACTTTCTCTGTGCAAATGTTCTATTCAGAGTGTATTTTGTGGTTCCCCAGCTACAATACTGACAGCGCGGTAGAAGATCGTCTTCCCACATGTCAATAACATTTTTACACTTGGGAGAAGAACCCAGCTTTATAAGGGTCTCTCTATCGTATGTTACTACCTGACTCGGTTGTAGTGTGAGACCGTCAAAGTGTCCAGCCCCGGCCACCTCCGGGACGCTGACGGGCGCAGATGGGCTTGCCTTTGGTGCGCCTTTGCGCGCCACCGGCGCGCCGGGCCCCCATCTAGTTTAAATACCGAGCCCGAGCCGGAAGTGACGGGAGCAGGAGGAGGAGCCACGTCCCTCCACAGCAATCGGCCACTAAGAGACCGTGGTGGACCGGGGACCGGCTGAGAGTAAAATGCGGTGTGCAAAACAAGCAAGTAGCAAAAGTAAGTACGATTAAAACAATGTACAAGTTTTAAGAACAGTTTTTGTTTAAAAGAATGCCCAGGCGCTTGGCAGCAAAGCAAGTTTCAAGAACAGTTTTTGTTTAAAAGAATGCCCAGACGCTTGGCAGTAAAACAATTTCATGCGCGCGGGAACCGTCTAGCGTGCTGCCCTGGTATCGCTTAGTCGCCTGCTGCTTTGCCAGAAGGCAAGGCTGTTAAAGCGTCTTGAATCTCTTCATACGTAATCTCTTGATTAAGAGAGTTCGTCTGTTCCACATTGAGCCTTGGAAGTTCATGCCTCCCTATATACTTAGCGTAATTTTCAGCATCGAAAGTGTCAGATTGACCATATAGTTTCTGAAGTGGGCAAACTGTTTGACTATTAACTGGGGTTGTGTATATAGTAATCCGTTCTCCCCTTTAATAGCCTTTATCTGACTTTTCGACTTTTTATCAGTAAGCTGGTGTGCCAGAATTCTCCCTACCTGTTCCCCATATTCATATTTCAGGTAGCAATGTTTGTTATATTTAGCCACGTTCTTTTCTTTTAGCACCCTCCCCAAGATGGAACGTTTCTCGATCAGAGACAGGTAGGTTTGTGAACATGTTTGTATCTGTATTTGTGTGCAGGCCCTCTGTCTGGCTTCTTCAGCGTGCGCAATCTCTAACTGTAAGATCGTATTACAAGCTGTTCTAAGAACACTGTCTTTGCTTCTATTTTGTCGGAAGATATATTGTTTGGTAATGCCCCTTATATAAGCCTTCATTGAATCCCAGACTATAAGGGGGGAAGCAGAAACTTCGTTCTCTTGAAACCAAAATCTGATTTTTCTTTTAATCTGTGATATATATTCCACATCTGCAAGCAGATATCGCAGAAACAAAAATAGCTAGGTTTGCTTGTTAGCCATATCTGACTAAAATGAAAATAAAATCGGATTATGATCTGAGATAATCTTAGGGCATACCTCCATCTCTGCCGTGTTCAAAATCTTATTATTTGCAAAGACCATGTTGATCCTGGAGTAATGCTTGTGTGGAGCGCTATAATATGTATATCCTGGCTTGGATGGAGATAGTGTCCGCCATGCATCCCTAAGACAGTGCAGACGAGCCATCTCTAGTATTGAGGCCCTTACTGTTCCCATCCTTGCTGAAGCATGCCAATTAGTGGAGTCTATGGTAGAGTTCATAATACAATTAAAATCGCCCATAACTAATAACTCCCCTTGCCATTCCAATAGCTCTAATGTTAGAGTATTGAATAGTTCAGGGTCATTGGAATTAGGCCAGTAAATAGTACATAGCACATATTTTACATCCTTAATTAAAACCTGTAAAATTGCCCATCTTCCCCGCTGATCATGAGACGCTTTAAGAAGAGTTCAATCATATGATTTATCGATTAAGACAGCGACCCCCTGATGGATACAGTCTGTGATGTGTAATTGATTAATCTATAGCCTAGCTTTTTAAGCTGATGTCCATCCTTATATGCCAAATGAGTCTTAGTAAGAGCAATTATTTGTGGTTGGTAATTCTCAACTCTACCCGGACCATCTGGCGCTTACTGGCAGCATTTAGGCCAGCAACATTCCACCAGATACATTCAAATTTCCCCATCGTGAAATAGGTGAGATGCCTCTATAAGAAGTATGTCTATATCCTTTACCTATTTTTATACCCGAAAGGCCAAGCAAACTTAATGTTCCGAATCTGCTTGACTTCATGATTACAGTGCCATGAATCCTTCTGTTTCCTCTCAAGTTTATTCCCTTTGACATGTTATTACCTCCCCCATCCCCCTTCTTCCCCTCAGCCGACCTTCCAACCCCATAAAAACACCTGTGAAAATAACTTGGAAGACATTTTTCCTGTGTGATAAAAAAAGCCCCCCGTCCCCCGTATCCTGAAAAATGAATCATCCCCGCCCACGCTGTCGATGAAAATGGCAGCTGAAGGAGAGTGCAGAAGCCCAGGCTTTCCCAGGCTGAACCTTTTTTAGCACAGCAAAAACCTTAGAATGGGACGAACCTGGTTTTTTGCACGCCGAGGGTGAGACTTTTTTGGTCAAGCATGACTTAGTCCCACTTATCTCCAACTGCAGGAACAGCTCAAGTCAGTCTTGTAGCCCAAACTCCCCAGGGAAAGCTTCTAAGCACTAGATCACTCTACCAAGGTTTCTTGCAGGGCCTAGTACTCTGTGGTCAACTGGGACCACTTGGTTTCAGGAGTCTTTCTGCTTTTTATTCTCTGAAGCAGGCAAACAGAATGCAAACCACCTGACTTTGGGAGAACAGTTTCAGTCGAGGATGCTAGCAGCATTTATGCATACTTGATTCCTTGAGTGTGTCCTCTTCCTCCAGCATGAGTCAGGAGTTTTCTTTCAATAGAAACTCTTTTGCAGATTGAGTCTTCCCAGGTCCATGAATGGTCTGAGGTGGTGGTGGTTGAGGTGTCAGATGTATCTTGTGCACTAGCAAGTAATTAGAGAAATTCTACCACCCAATCCTATTTTCTAACAGTACCCCAATTCCCTTTTCAGTACTTCCTCTTTGCCTTACTGTGAAACTACCCGGAAGCCACTGTTTCAACATGTCAGAGCCTCACTGCCACAAGGCAGGCCTGTACTCAGCTCCTTGGACACTCCCCTCTCTAGATAAGCTCTCCTTCCACCTGACCAGAGTCAAAACTGTTTGTCTTCCCTTCTATGACTAGGGCCTGGCTGTTTAGGTTGGTACTGGGAATGACTAGGACACCGTCCCAGACATCTCCAAGTCAAAAGAGGCAGTGTTAATAATGCCTTTTGTTGTGCCAATTCTGCTTAGCCACTTCCAGATAACGAATTCCTGCTATGTGGTCAGCAATAAACAAACATCTGCTCGTCCTGGGCTCAGAGGCAGGATATTGTCCTCTGAGCCAGAGATGTTAATTCTGTCTGCCAAGGAGGTGTATTACAGCTCTTGAGGTGTCATGAGTGGCAGAACTGTTTTACAGCAGCCTAAAGTCCGTTTTTACAAACTTACTTTTACACTTAAGTCATTAAAAATCTGCTTTTCAAAAATTAAGTAAGAAATACCTTTGAAGCATCTTATATCATCTTACCAGGCAGAGAGCAAACAAATATTTTTTTCCCATCTAGGCTTTTTCAATTAAAAAATTAGTACAACCTTCCCAGTAAAGCGGAAACATTAGCCTTCTAAAAACATGCTCACCCTGAAATGCATTGGGGCACTGAGGCACATTGTTGACTACATGTATGGTTTAGTAATTTAAATAATTTGAATGATCAATAAAATGAATATGTAATAAAAATCTGTGAATATAAGTTGATTACACACTGAAGGAAAATATGATTAAATGAATGTAGCAATAGCATGCACAGCCAACTGTGCATCAAAAGACACGGGTCAATACAGACATGTGTTTTTAAACAGCAGTATGAAGTGACCAAGTTAGAAAAAGATTCCACTACAACCAAAATGACAGAGTTCCCATCTGACATGTTAAATCCATTATGAAGTCTATAAGAAACTGGGTTACTGGTTGAGGGGGGTGAAACCCTTCTCAAGGAGCAATCACAATTCTTCTCAGGTTGAAGTCACAAGCAAACCCTTAATTAACCTGTGCTCAATCGTCTGGTAGCTTGGCACAGAACAGTCAGGCTTAACACAGAGGCAATGTGTAAGGTATTTGTGCAACACTTCAAACAATAATCCAGTGAAAACACACCACAAAAAGATCCCATACCAGTTTAGAAAAGTAAAGAAGTTTTTATGAAATAAAACACAACCAAAATGACAAACATGCAGTTAGTAGTACCAGAGATATTCAATTGTAAAGATTTGAGTAAAAATAGCTCCAAAATGCGTAGAGTGCCAACTGTGGATATCTAGTTGTGCTGATACAGAACAAAGTCACAAGTTCAGGCCGACTGCAATGGAGAGTAGCCCGGCTACAGGGACCCAATTAGGCTGGCTGAACAGATTACCTTTAAATCCTGGTTTGTGAGGATTGCGAAAATCCGCGTCGAAGATGCGTTGCACAGCCAAAGCAATGCATTTGTTCCGAGATGCAGCGAGGCTATAGTGTGAGATCATGCAGAATTATCGAGGATCCTGTCCACAAGGGCTTGCGATACTAAGTTCAGCATCGAGAATGCGTTGCACAGTCAGGGGCAATGAGTCAGTTCCGAGGAGCTGTGAGGGATGTGAGTGCCTGCACTGAGAATACACAGCGGCAGTTCCGATAAGGTGTTGGGATGCGATGCAGTGCAGGTCTTTTGCGATGGTTCCAATCAATACAACAGCAACGATGAGTGGGTTCTTCTTGGGGTCGCGCCGCATAGCAGAGGAGATACTCAGTTCTGCTGGATCCACAGATGCTGACAGATAATCTTAAGAAAACTTCCATGGGTGGCCCTATTTGGCAGGCTAGACTGACATATACAGGTGCAGGTGCAAGGTTGGTGGAAGCCTGTTGTGTCCCTGAGGCTCCAGATCAGGAGGCCAGCCAATTAGCCCCTGAAGTCCCTCTGGGGTTCAAGAGATGCAGGTCCAGTCCTTCTCACCCAGGCAAGAGAGCAGCAGGTCTGCACAGCAAGACAGCATGCCATGCAAGGCAGTAGTCCAGCAGGGCAGCGGACCAGCAGATTGGCAGTCCTTCAGCAGCACAGCAGTCCTTCTTTTTGGCAGAGTATGCTCAGGTCCAGAAGTGTA
This sequence comes from Calotriton arnoldi, assembly GCA_963921515.1. Lineage (NCBI taxonomy): Eukaryota > Metazoa > Chordata > Amphibia > Caudata > Salamandridae > Calotriton > Calotriton arnoldi. The sequence continues at coordinate 516,858 of CAWUFW010004867.1, read as the reverse complement.
CTGAAGAGTTGGTGTCTGATGTCCAGTATTTATACTCAGTTGTGCCTTTGAAGTGAGGGCAAAGCTTTTAGAGGTTTCCCTTTGAAGTTCCCAGGCATCCTGTCATTTCCTGCCCAGGCTCCAGAATAACTGCATGCGGTATGCAGCCCTTTGTGTGGAGGCAGGACACAGCCTATTCAAGTGTAAGTAGGGCTGAGCCCAGCTCCGTCCTCCCATCCTTCATCCAGGCAAACCTAGGCTGTCTGTTGTGTGTGGCTGTCTAGGAGGAATACCAAAAACGAAACTGTCAGCTACACCTAGTCATGTGGCCCAGGGACAGGCTACATGCACTAAGCATCCAAGGCAGAAATAGACCAACTTTCTAAAAGTGGCATTTTCAAAATTCTAATTCAAAATTCAACATCACCATCTGTTAGGTTTGTTTCATTACAATTCCAAAGACCCCAAACATGAACTGGTTACCTGTTCCCATCTGGAAATTACAGCTTATTAAATGCAATACAGTCACTCCAATATTATTGTTCTGTAGGACAGGTAGGCCTTACAGTAGTGAAAAACCAATGTAAGAGTTTTTCGCTACCAGGACAGGTAAAACTTCAAATACATGTCCTATATTTTAAATACGCTGCACCCTACCATTTGGGCTGTCCAGGGCCTACCATAGGTATGACTTATATGTATAAAAAGGAAGGTTTTGGCCTGGCAAAAGGTTTATTTTGCCAGATCGAAATGGCAGTTTAAAACTGCTCATCACAGGCTGCAATGGCAGGCCTGAGACATGTTAAAGGGCTACTTAAGCGGGTATCATAATAAGTGCTGCAGGCCCACCTGTAGCATTTAATGAGAACTAGACATGCAGGTTTGAGTTGGAGTAGGGAGTGGCAGAAGAAGACCACCTGGTTTGATGTGAATGGGTTTGGTGTTGTAAACAAACTGTACAAGAGCCTCTATGTTGAATAAAATTCATATGCCACTGAGACCATCATGGAAAATTGACAAGAAGTTGTTTGGTTCATGTGATTCCTGGATAAGCTGCAATAGAAGCCTCAAGATACCAGTGTAAGAGTCATTTTTGTAAGGATGTGGTTGGCATAAATAATCTTTTTTCATGCACAGTAAATCTTGCCTTCATTGCCATTCTTGCAATGCCCTGTGTCCTAATATCACTGTTGATCTTTTGTTCTGTTTTGACTAACTCTATAAAATGTTCCTATTCAGGGGGATAGACATGGAAATAGCAGGACAAATGAGAGGAGGTGGATGTTCCATTTCTAAAATTTCTTCAGTATGAATAAGGCATCTGCCTTTCCATATCGCTTTCCAAGGGTGTATCATAAGGAAAAATTAAAGCAGGAAAATAAAAGCAGCCAACATGCATAGTTGTGATTTCATAGCTCGTAAAAACAACAGTCACAAATTCTTGTAGTCAGTCCACACAGTCACTTCTTGTAGAGTCCCTTCCAGGTAATGATGCCAATGTTCTAAGGAGTCCTTAATGGTAAGTAATTCTCAGTTATACATCATATAAGGCTATTCAATTGCTGGATACATTTCATGAATAATAAGCAATGGAGTAAAACTGCTGCATGTGTTCATCTCATTTTGGTAGTATGGTTCTAACTGAGGCATCTGCACCACAATAAATGGTAAAGAAAGATCTGGCTATCCAAGGGTCCTCAGCATGTCTTAGGACGGTGGCTCATGTAAAGGTGTTTTTCAAAGTGTCAAAAGCTTCTTGTTGTGTTGAACTCCACACACTTGTTTTTGTAAGTCAAACTGTAGGTGCCACCATAGCAGAAAAATCATGAATACACTGATTGTAAAAATTAATGAAGCATATTAGATTTGGCTCTTTCTTCAGGGACACCCCAGATTATTTGCTTCTCTTGCCTTCGTTTGCTGAATCAGTTTTTGTTGGCTTTTAGGACTGTCTGCCCTTTATTTCTGCTAATCAGTAGTAAAGTGCTTGTGCTCAGCTCCATAAAACTTGCTAAAATTGGCATATATATGATTGGTACATTTCAATTGCTTATAAATCCCTAGTAAATGGTGCTACATGCACTCAGGGCATGTAATTTAAATGCTGGTAGTGGGGCTGAAGCACTCCTTTTTTTTTTTTTTTTTTTAATTGGAGAAGATATGTTTACAAATACCAAATTCAAATTCATATACATACTCAAATTCATACATTACAAATATAAGAAAAAGAAAATTATACACTTGGTCTTGTTTAAAACATATGACACATAAGTGAAAAGGAAAGGAAACCAACCATGAAAGAAAAAGAAAAAAGAATACAGTTCCTGTACAAAATAAAATATCATAATAAGAAAAGCAAAGGGAAACCCTAATTTAACACGGCCCCTTAGCTTCCTCCCTCCCCTTCTACCCAATTAGATAAAGAGCTCCATAGTTTCGCACCCCATTTCCTGGCCTGATGGCCCTTACAATCATATAAGGCTGATTCCAATTGATATATAGCCATAAGTCTGGCCAGGTATTCCTGAAAAAGTGGAGGCAATGTATCTTTCCATCTAGTTGCGATAAGTAACCGAATAATAGTTACTGAGATGAATAACATACCGGATTGAGCCTGATCCAGTCCAGCGTTACTATCATATCCCAGCATCATGAGTGTGGGGGTCAGTACTACTTTTTTACTCAGGATCTTCTCCAAAAATTTAGTTGCCCCAGCTTTAAACAAATCGAGGTGTGGACAGCCAAAAAACATATGGATCTCCTCTGCTGGTCCCCTCCCACATCTTGGACATTTGTCATCTTCCCTTTTCCCCCATTTAAATAAATTATAAGGAGTAAAATATAAACTACAGATTGTTTTGTAGTGTTGTGCTTTTAAATTGGATGAGAGGAGCACTTTTTTTGCCAGCAATAGAGACATATCCATATCTACCTCACTATTTTCTAGTTTATCTGCCCACTTAGCCTCTAGTTTCTCCATATCATCGGGGGCTGCCCCTATTAATATACTATACAAAGGCTTAAGCTTACACAATCCCCTCTTAAGAGTCTCAAATAATACTATCCTACTACTAGATATAGCTTGTTGTTGTTTGCCCAGAAATCCCCTTATTTGAAGGTATTTGAGATAGTGTCCATCTGGTATTCCATATTTCCTTTGTAATTCAGAAAAAGAGTAATATGAGCCATTGGCCTGGATATCCCCTACTACCTGCACACCGGAGTGTTCCCATTGTCTCCCTATGATATCATAAAGCCCGGGGAGCTTAGGGAAGACCTCCAGATAGGTGTATATCTAGTGTATTTCTCAATTTTCATGAATTTTTGTATTTTGCACCATGTTCTCCAGGCATTCGATATGATCTTAAATCTTACTTTTTAAAGTAGCTAGGTTCTACCTGCCGGAGTAGTAATGCTCTTCCTTTATCTCCTAATGTGAGTTCATAGATAGTGGGGATACCAGAATTCAATCCACCCCCGGGCCCAGCATTATCAAAAAACAATATCTTCATTTGTTGCAATAGGGTTGCCCAGTAGTAAAAGGTAAGATTTGGGGCTGCCAAACCACCCCGAGCCTGTGGTAGAGTTATCATTTTCAGTGACCTCCTAACCTTCCCATATTGCCATATGAATTTACTGAATACCAAATCAAGAGCCTTAAATATTGATCCTTCCACCTCAATAGGGAGTGTACGAAATAGGTATAGAATTTTAGGAAGCATCACCATTTTTAAAACATTCACTCTTCCTATGATGGTCAAATGTAATGAATTCAACCGTTTAAGATCAGTATCTATCTTGTTAATCATAGGATTAAAGTTTATTTGTCCAATCTGATCCACATCTGAGGTAATCTTAACCCCAAGATAAGTAGCCGTAGAGATACGCCGGTGATCTTGAAAAATGATATTCTCGGTACACACTATTTGGGTTTTGGTTTTATTAAGTAAATACCCTGATTCTTCGCCAAACATAGTGGCCAGGGTTTCTATTTCCCCCATGGCTTCCTCCGGATTAGGGGTTAGTATAGCAATGTCGTCGGCATACGCAAGTACCTTGGTTCTATATCCCTGGGTTGACACGGGTGTGATAACATTATTCTCCATGATCATTTGTATGAATGGGTCAATATATAGAGCAAATAGGATGGGGGAGCACGGACATCCTTGCCTTGTTCCCCTTCCAACTCTTATCATTTCTGACTCCCTTCCCATCATCTGAAGTTTGGCATATGGTGACTTATACATGGCCTTTATTGCAGTAATAATTAGTGGGCCAAAACCCTTGGCTGCTAAAATCTTCCACAGGTACTTCCATGCCACCCTGTCGAAGGCTTTTTCTGCATCCAGTAGGATCATAGCCAGTCTGCTGTTGTTCACCCGAGCGATATCAAACAATGCCACTGCTCTTTTTACATGGTCAGTTGTGTCTCGACCTGGGACAAACCTGTGTTGCCAGGGTGACACCATACTGGCTATGACCCCCTGGATACGATTCGCCAAGATCTTGGAGTAGATTGTAGCATCTGCGTTGATTAAAGAAATAGGTCGATATGAGGTGGGTTTCTCTGGTGGTTTGTCCTTTTTAGGGAAGATAACTATATTCGTACCTTTCCATGACTCAGGAGGTTCTCCTGAATATTGAACCCCCAGAAACAGATCCCAGAGAAGGGGAGTAAGTTCTTTCTGGAATACTTTATAGAATTCCAGGGGGATTTTATCAGGGCCCGCGGCCTTGCCCGAATTAAGTTGCTGTATCGCTATGTGCACCTCCTCTGCTGTGAATTTGGACTCCAGCCTGTCCCGTGCTTCCCCTTCTAACCTCCTATACCCTGCACTGGCATTAACAAATAAGTCTCCCTCCGAGCCTGGCCTCTCTTCATTATACAGATCTTGGTAAAACTCATGAAATACTCCCATAATATCCCCAGGGTCTGTATATAAAACCCCCGATTTTTATAGAAGATATCTGATTCTGCACTGTTTTCTGTCTGATTTTCAGAGCAAGCAGCCTGCCAACAGAATCCCCATATTCATAGGTTGCTGCCCTTTGTGTTTGATACCCAGCTGCAACTTGCTGTGAATAATATGTATTAATTTCAGCCTTAGTCAGAATGATATCTAATTGAGTTATAGCAACATCTCTCCCCTGGGCTATCTTACTCAGATGTTCCTTTTCAAGATCCTGGAGCTTGGCACAGAGAGACTTCGCCTTCTTATGTTGTTTATGTCTCTTGTTGGCGGAAAAGCTGACCATTTCTCCCCTTAGAGCAGCCTTAAAAGCATCCCAAACCATATTACGAGATGCACTAAATCTGTTTGTATCAAAAAACTCGATTATCCACTTTCTAAAATAAGATATATACTCCTGATCTACCAGTAACTTCCGATCAAACGTCCACTGTGGATGCTGTCTAATTATTTGCTCTGATCTAATCTCCAGCCACAGAGGATTATGATCCGAGATGATCTTTGGAAGTATCTCAATCTCCACCCCCAGAATTTGTTTCGAGATAAAGAAATAGTCTAGCCTAACATACTTCTGATGGGGGCAGGAGAAGTATGTAAATCCAGGGTCGAGAGGGCGCTCAGCATCCCAGACATCTATTAGGCCGTGGCTTTTAATGAGTGACTCCAGAGCTCTAAATGTCTTGGGCTTCCTTCCTTGGTACCTAACATTTTCCTGTTCCAACCCCCAAATGAATATTAAAATCCCCCCATAATCAGCGGGGTAGGCCAAGTTGCCAACTCCATTTCCAGGTCTTCAAATATTTTAGCCTCGTCCTGATTAGAGCCGTACAATGATATGATCGTGAGTCCCATTGCTAGCTCCACTAATACCCATCTCCCTCCAGCATCTCCCAATATCCGTCTAGCGGACCCCAAATAGTTTTTAGCAAAAATGGCCACCCCTCTGATATTGGAGGTTTGGGTAGAACAGCCCATTAAACAATATCCTTTTATAGACATTAGCCCTCTTTTGGACCATGGCAAATGTGTCTCTTGCAAACAGATGACATCCGGATTGTTACTTCTAAGCATCTCCATAACTCTGTTCCTTTTACTTCTATCCCCCAGCCCTCCCACATTGACTGAGCAGATAGTCAACTTACCCATCTGTATTAAATAAGTGTTCCATTCCTATTACTTCCATGGTTGTTTCCATTATATCCCTGAAAAGAATATTTAAAACTCATTACCATCCTGGAATTCATATACCTTAAACTAATTCTAGCTATACCTTCTCCAAATGTTCTTCCTTCTTTTTGCCCTTGGCCCCCCTCCCGTCCCCCTGCCCTACCTCCACCTACCCCTCGCATCCTCCTCCCCGCCCTCCCCCTTCTTGGCTGGGAAGCACCCAGACCACACAGTGGTCTGTTTAGGAAGATGGAGCGCGGTTGCCACACCGTGAGTTTATTGAAAAATACAGAAGAGAAAATAATGAAAAGAGCAAGAAACCAAAAGAGAAAGAGAGAGAAAGGGATACTTATCCCCCACCCAGCATTTTTCATGCTTTGGTGCCCTAGTACACATCCTTATATCAAGGTTTAAGTTCAGTCAAATATTCTCCTGCTTTCACTTCTGAAGTAAAAACTTTTGTCGAGCCTTGCCAGACCACTTTCAGGGAGGCGGGGTTGGTTAGATAAACTTTTGCCCCCATGTCCTGAAAAGGTTTGATTAGCTGGCGCAGAAGCCATCGCCTCTCAACGGTGGCGTGACAGAAATCCGGGCGGACAAAAAAGAGACATCTCCAACATTACGCCTGGCTTCAGGTCTGGCTTTTTCAAAAATTGCCTGTCTTAATAGGAAATTTCCAAGGAAGACCAAGATAGCTCGTGGTCTTGTTCCCGCTTGGCCCGGGTTTCTTAGTGTAAAAGGTGTTCTGTGTACTCGCTGTACCTCTGCCTGCCAATTCCAGTCCATGAGTTCCGGAAATGCTTTCTGGAAAAGATCAAGCATGAAGGCACGTATATCTGTCCCTTCTTTCCCCTCCGGGACACCCAGGACCCGTAGGTTATTGCGGCATTGCCGATTTTCGCTATCCTCCAGTTTCCACTGGATATCAATGATTCGTTTTTCCTGGTCCCCAGATTGTGAGAGTTTCAGGGCTACCTCAGTCTCTACTGTACTAACCCGGGTTTCCAATTCTGTGAGACGTTCCCCAATAGCACTACATGTCTTCGTCAGTTTCCTCACAGCCCCCTGAACTCTCCTAGCGGCGTTCTGGGCTTTGCGGGCGTCCGCCCGTGTTTCCTCCCGATGCTGAATAATGGTCTGTAAGACAATCTCTAAGGTTGGGGACTGTACGTCAACAGCACCTTGAGAAATGTTATTTGGCGTTGGATTAATTGATTCCGTCGCCGAGTAATCCCATTTCAAACTGACCGCTTTTTTCAAGTTATGGCCAAACTTATTTCTGCCTACACAGCGGGCAGTCTGGAAAGTTGAGTCAACTGTTTTATCTAAATCACTCTCATTTCCATTCTCACTAGACAGAAGAGAAGACCCGGACTCATCACCGACCAATCTGGACCATCTGACAGGGAGAAAAATTCAGCAGAGTCCGTAATAGGTGCTACATTAGCAACAAGTATCTCTGTATCTTGGTTCTGGAAAGGCTCCTTATGAGTATCTATTCCAACTCCTAATTCAGTTTCTGCTTCTTTTGTCGCCCCAATACTCTCCTTATATTTTTCCCATCTTCTCCCCTCCTTTTTCTCCCTTTCTCCCTCCGATATCATGGCCCCCCCTTGCCTTTGGGCTTCAGAGCCCTCACTAGCATCAGCAGTTGCCCCCTGGTGTATAGTACTTACAAGCAGAGTTCCAGGCTGGTTTACCTCCCCTAAGGAATTATCCATTATTATCTCTCTTAGCTCTTTATTTTTTGATGATTCATTGCCTTTGCCATTGTCGTTACCGTTGCCATTGTCCTTTTCATGTTGAGCAAATGCTCCCGATGCTCCGGCTGCAGCGTCAGCACCAGGGTCTGTGAGCTGCCTGCTGGAAGCGTGCAGCATTTCCAGAACGGAGCCACCCGGTGCTCGACGCCCGAACGAAGTTCCGCCCCTTCCTCTCTCTGAAGCGGCTTCCTTGGCGGGTGCTGGTGCAGGCATCACAGCCTGAGGTGTGCACTTCCCTCCATGCTTAGCCTTGGCTCCAGTGCCAATACTCTCCGGAGCGGGGGCCCCAGACTTCCCTTTCACCGATTTTGGAGCCATTCGTGCCTTCATGCGGCAGCGCCTACAGCAAGCGGCCAGTAATATCTCCCGCACAAGTTCTACAGCAGCACCGCGCCACTGCAAGGATCCGTCCTGACACCTGTCTCCAAGACCCCAGTCCGCTCCTGCTTCAAGGGTCCCGTTCTTTTGTCGGAGCATCAGGTAGGAGTTGGGGGCCACTCGATCTCTCTTATTTTTCTTTTAGACCATCGCCCCTTTCCATCTATATAAGCCTTTTCACGGTGTTTAAGACGGCACCTCCGCTATTACAGCCTCACTCGGCCGCCATCTTGCTTCCCGGGGCTGAAGCACTCCTTGTGCTACCAACTATAGTAGCCTTGTAAAAAATGTCTCAGGCCTGCCATTGCAGCCTGTAGTACAGTGTTTAACTGCCATTTCGACTTGTCAAAATAAACCTTGTGCCTAGACTAAACGTTCTCTGAGAAATCAGGTTGTTGGTTAACTGGGGTGTAAGCCCTGGTCAAGCAATAGCCATAGTTCCTTGTAGGTTGACCCACAAAATGCCTCTCAATTAATCTGTTCTTAACCCTGGGTAGCTTGGCACAAAACGCAGTCAGGCTTAACTTAGAGGTATTTGTGTAGCACACAAACAGCAATAAAGTTAAAACACAACACATGAAAAATGTCAAACTAATTTAGAAACATAGAGTACATTTTAATAAATTATTATACGCCAAAATGACAAAAATCCAATAAGTAGAACCGGAGTTATGAATTTGTAAAGTTTTAAGTGAAATCTAGCAACTAAAAGATCACAGCGCCAACTGCAGACATCTGGTTGCGCAAGACTGGGTCAAAGTCAAGAGGGTTCGGATACAAGAAGTGGATTGGGCCCGGTCAGGATTTGGAACTTTTTGTAAGAAAAATGTCTGAGAAGTTAGAAGTTCAGTAGTGCAAGGCTGTAGGAGTGTCTGAAGAGGGAGCTTTGCCGTTGGATAGCTGTGGAGCGAAGCCGTGGTAAAGATTTTTACCTTCTGACTTAGTCACCGAAAGGTAAGTTGAAAATCTCCAGTAGGACAAGGCAGTACTTTCTGGCTAAATTTGGAGAAATTGGCCATCAGGGAACCATTAGCAGCACAACCCAGGGTCCAGGAGTGGATGGAAACCTCTCGGAGGTTCAGAACTCACTCATGCTGGGCCCAAGTATGGTTTCAAGATTGTCGGAGCCTGTTATGTCCCTGTTTCTCTGAACAGGATGCTAGCAAACTAGCCCTTGGAGTCACTTCTGGTATTCCTGGGTGTAGGTGAAGATGCAGGGTTCAAAAACTGTGCTGGCCTCTGCAGGTCAAGGCAGGCTCCAAGCAGCAAAGCAGTCCTTCCAGATACAGCAGTAGTCTCGTAGAGTGCACAGCAGATCACAGCAGCAGGCAGTCCTCTGAGAATCCTTCTACAGGTCAAGTAGTGAATTGAAGAGTGGGTCTAAAGGTCCTATTTTTATACCCCGGTGTCCTGCTTCAAGAAGGTGGGAGAATGTTCTGAAAAGGTTCTTTAAAGTGAATAGAATTTCCTTCCTCCTCTGCCCTGGCTCCAAGCTGGATGCAGTGACAATACAGGGTCATTAAACCTATTCTGAGGAGACAGGACACAGCCTATTCAAGTGCAAGTGTGGATGTGCTCAGCTCCTCCCCCTATCCTGTCAGTGATGGCCCATTGAGGCACAGCTAGTCCCACTATTGTATGACTGTCTGGGAGGAATTCACAAAGTCTAGCTGTGGACTACACCCAGTCATATGACCCAAGGCAAGCTGCAGGCACAAAGAGCTAAGGGCAGAAAAATGCCAACTTTCCAAAAGTGGCATTTTCAAAATTGTAATGGAAAACCTGCTTTTACTATTGAAGAGGGTTTATCATTACAATTCCATAGGTACCACACATGGCATATCCACCTCCTCTCAATTAGAAATTACCAGCTTTTTAAATGTAATAAGGAATTCCCAATGTTGTCCTATGGGAAAGTTAGGACTCACAGTAGTGAAAAAGGAATTTGGAGTTTTTTTCTACCAGGACATGTCAGTCTTAAAACTACATGCCCTACTTTTTAATGACCCTACCCTATGGGCTACCTAGGGCCTACCTTAGGGGTGACTTATATGTAATAAAAGGTGAGTTTAAGGCTTGGCAAAAGGTTTTAAATGCCAGGTCGACATAGCAGTGTGACACTGCATTCAGGCTGCATTGGCACGCCCGGGACATGTTTTAGTGTGCTACTTAGGGGGTTGACACAATAAGTGCTGCAGGCCCACTAGTAACATTTAATTTACAGGCCCTGGGTATATGATATACCACTCTACAAGTGATTTACATGCAAATTAAATATGTCAAACAGGTGTAAACCAATGATTAGAAGGGGAGCACAAGCACTTTAGAGCTGGCTAGAGTCCTAAGGCCAACAAAAACAAATTCAGCAAATATTGGGAGGAAGAAAGGCAAAAAGTGTGGGTGTGGTCCTGCAGAGCAGGCCATTTTGAACACATTCCTTTTAATACTTGTAAGACTACTTTAAGATGGCCCTAAATGATAATACTGCAAGGTGGATAGTATTCCAAAAGTAGGGCATGCTTACTGAAGGTTTACATGGCCTGACAGTGTAAAACATACGTTTTTCACTGTTGTAATGCTATCTGTCCCAGAGACTAAAACTGGGTTACCTGAATATACTTAATAAGCCATCATTTTACTTTGGAACCAGATAGAGAAATGCTTCTTCCTCTCAAATAAATTGTCATTTAAAATAATCTTTAATGGTAAAGTAAGATGTTAAGTTACTATTATAAAATGCCACTATTAGAAAGTTAGCATTTTTCTGCCTAAACCAGAGGTCTTCAAACTTTTGGATGCCGAGACCCCCCTGTCAACATTTTGAGGCGTAATGACCCCCTGCTGACAAAAATTTCTAAACCTGTAGGCAGGGCTACTGGAATTATGAGGCAGGTGAGGACCAAATTACGTGACAGGCTTGACTAAATTGTGTGGGAAGAAAAGGTAAATGATGTTATGTGATGCCGCGTACACAGTAACACTGAGGAAAGATTTCACCCCATCAGTACCAGTGTATAACCAAAATACAGCAATTAACATCAGAAAGATTTCTAGTCAACCTTTGTGAAGGGCCTTCCACTCCGCAGGAATACGTGCTGCCACATTAGAAGCTCACTTGGCCCTGGCCGGGAGAAGCAGGGGTCCCTTAAAACCCTGGCGGTTTTGTGCAGAGTTAAGCAGTTTACCCATGCAGCTTTCCTCTCACCCCCTCCCTTCCATCCCTCTGTCCTCTCCTAACCCCGGATCCCTCTCTCACTTTGCAGGCCATTTTATTTCACCCCTTTTTACAACTTCTGAACTCTCCCCATTCAACCTCTCACTTCACCTTTAACACTCCCAGCCAGGGATGGTCCTAACACTGGTCGCACACGGTGCAACAGTCTTTTTGGTGCCCCACCCCGTTTCCTCCTTCTCCATGAATTCCTTCACTGCCACTCACCAACAATTCACCTAATCTCTCTATAGCACCTTTCTGACAAACATTTCATTTTTTTATAGCGCTACTCATAGTTTACTCACACTCATTTCTGTGATCTGCATGGTACATATTCTTTGTAGCAGGAATGTTAACCCTCTGCACTGTGTGGGTGACAAGAGTGCCCATGTGAGTGCACGGGGAGCGATGCAACAGTGTGAGAGTAGGGTAAGAGGAGTGACTGCAGGGTGAGTGAGGTGGCTTATGAATTTAGGTGCGGATGCAAGTTCAGAATGGGACGAATGAGTGTATGATTACTGATGGGCTTGTTTGAGTGAGTTGCATATTGAGCAGTGAGGGGGACAGGTGAGTGAAGTGTCACATGAGTGCAGGATGAGTAGTGTACTCGTGTGGCTGCAGGGTGAGGTATAGGATGAACAGCGCAAGTGCATTGTGAGTGCAGAGTGATCACTGTGAGTGCAGGGTGAGCGGGTGAATGGTGCGAGTGCATTGTGATCGCTGTGAATGCAGGGTGAGCGTGAAAGTGAAGGGCGAGAATGACGAGTGAGTTGTCTGAATGCAGAGTGCATTCCCAGACACTTGAAGTAACTCAGCATGTTATGGACGGCGGCGTAGGGTTTAAGATCTAAGTTAAACTATTGCTATTATGGCATTAATCGGGGATCGAGGAAATAAATAATGTGCTGATCCTGCAACAAACTTCCAGTCCTATCGTTAGGGTTGCCAGCAGATTATTTTGATGGCCCAGTCGGTACAAAAATAAGCAGTCACCTAAAGCTGTATTTTAAGCACTTATCTGTGCATACTTCGAACAGCAAATATAAATAGAAAGCACTTTTAATTGTGTTCTAGGGCTGCCTCAATGATCCATGACTGATAATTAAAGAGAACAAAGACAGAAAAGTCACATAACGAATGCATACATACTTTTTTATTTATAAGTCTATTTAGTGTCAAGAGGAGGTCTTTGCGGGCTCTTTAAACAAAACACGGCAGGCATTTTTCTTTTGGCAACCCTACTTTATATTCCTTTTCATGAAATGCATTCTCACACTGCAGCAGTAAAGGTAAAATACAAATGTAAGGAATAGGCAGAGTGGGGGCCCAGGGGGTACTGGAACCAGGAAAAAAATCTAAGCCTCTGTAACCAGTTTACAAAGGCATGTAAATATGCAAATGGTCTTTAAAGACCTGTGAAAAACTCGGGCGTGCCGGAGATAAGACTCCAGACACTGCCCAGCTGAGCCCCCAGCAGCTCGAGTTGCACTGCAGCAGCCCGGGCTGAGACGCAGGACGGGGGAAGAGGGGGGGGCTGAAGCCCTTGGGCCTCGGCAGAAGTGTGACTGGGAAGGCGCGACCCCCTTTGCATCGCTCCACGGCCCCCCTGGGGGTCGCGCCCCACAGTTTGAAGACCCCTGGCCTAAACCAACAGTACCTTTCTACCAGGGTCCAGGGTCACATGACTGAGAATGGCTCTCCTGTTGCAGGTTGAGTGTTCTTTTCCAGACATGGGGACAGAGGAGACCTAGGTGTGAGGAGAGTGGGACTTCATGACAGGCTGGCTGGGGAAGAGCTGTACCCTGACCTAAATGTACTTCAAATGGAGCTGCCTGCAGCACACAAAGGCACCTCTCTCCAGGCCATCCCTATCCTTTATCACCTTGGCTAGTTTGGAGCCAGAATAGGGAAAGGAGAAGAATTGAACAGAACCAATTTGGGGAGTAGGATATGGATTTCCCCCACACAAAGACTGACCCTGGGATAAAAATGGCATCTTTAGAACCTCTCCTGGACTGCCCTCCTACCCGAAGAAGGAAGAATTGATCTGCCTACTTTGAACCCAGGCTCACCAGACGTGATTAGAGGGGTAAGTTGGCTGACATCCTGCTTGAGCTGCAGGTACACAGCAAGCTTCCAGAGGCTTCCTTGCAGCTGCCTAGATGACCAGCACCAACTAGACCTGCCTGAACCCTACTGTTAGCCTGTGCTGGAATGCATACTAATCCCCAAGAGGTGCCCCAAAGTCATGTCCCCTTGGCTGGCATGAGAGTGTACTCCTTTTGAACTTAAGGTGAAATTACAGATGTTTTGGACTCCTCGCGATCACGAAGTGGTCTCTCATGCTGAGAAATGACCACCAGTGCTAAGCTCAAGAAGGACCTGTTCTTCGCACTGATCGTGACCGTTTGTGATGACCACAAACAAGAATCTTTAGTGAGACCTGCACTTTGCAACAACAGCGACAGCCCACGAGAAGCTCCAATCATGACCGGATCTTTGTGCTACATCAGTGATAGTTTGTGATGCCTAACATGATCCACACTGAAAACAAACTTCTTGTGGCTCCAGCCAAATCGAACATCAGCTCCTCGCACAGACTTGAGAAAGTAACCCTTTGGCGGGACAAACCTAGTCCCTATATGCAAACCATACTGCATCACCCTCAGACTGAACTTGTGACTTTCCCCCGGTCCATGATTGACGCATTATTGCAATTTTTATTCTGTATCTGAATTATGATGTGTTCATCATGGTGGTATGTTCCACTCTTTTTATGATTTTAGCAAATTAAATAAAAGTATTATTATCAAGCATTATGCTTCTAGCGTCTAGTTTCACCTAAAATTTTAATTGTCTTATCTCCTGGTTCTACTGATTGGATTTTTGTTTTGTTTTGGTGTGATTTTATTTATTAAATTATACTCTATGTTTCTAAATCAGTTTGGGATTTTTCTTGTGTTGTATTCTCACTGCCCCCAGATCTCTGATCCCACTATGGAGGTTAGGCTACGGAGGTGACGCTGTATGCTGTAAACTGCGGAGAGAAGATGGAGCAGGCTAGTGGCCGCAAGCAGGAGAGAGCAGATGAGTGGAGCAGGGGCTATTAGGCACCTTCCGACACCCTCGCAAGCTTGCCCAACACCGCCCGACATTGCAGAGGATAGAAAAATGAGAGGAGTTGAAAAGCGGGCTTTATTGCGCTACTGCTCCCGCTACAGGCTCCTGTTTACTGCCTGTTTACTACCCGCCCGCCGGCTAACAAGACGCCCAAGTTGACGGAGAGGTGTGAGGGCTACAGGAGGGAGAGAAGAGCTGCTGTGGTCTCTGGTACTGCCTTGCACCCATTGTTTCCACATGCCTAGGCAGTGACCAGCAGCAATAAAGCAAAGACACCGGCAGCTGGCAGCAAGACAGCCAACAACGGAAGCAGCAGGCAACAGCAGTTGTGGCCAGAACTCTGGTACAGAGAGGCGTGTCTCTGTCCTCCTTCTATATTTCTTGAGCCTAAGCTCATGGGAAGATGAGCCTGAGGAGTGAGCACCGGGGTCCCACAGCTAAGTCAAGGGAAGTGGCCAGTCGAGCAGTTGAGGGAAGTGGAGCAGTTGAGCGAAGTCAGCAGGAGTCGGCTGGTGCAGAGGGAGCTGCAATCGACGCAGAGGTGCAGAGCGGGCTAGAGCCTAGACCTAAGAGTGGTGCGGCTGAGTGACCGAGTGCCAGCGCCGTGTGTCAGTGCCGGTCAGTTGGGGGAAGGAAGGGTCCCAGACATCAGAGCCCGAAGCTAGACCGGCCCATATTACCCCCCGTGACCAACTATTGACCAGCCATCAACAACCAGCTATCAGTCGCACCGGCTGCATCACCATGTTCCTCCACCACCTTCCCAACATGGCACCACCACCGCCACTATTGACCACCAAACCCCGGAGAAAGTGAAGGGGGAGTGGAGGAGTAGAAGTGTACGAAGGGGAGTGGCAGGCATCAGACAGGAGGCTAGGCCCTGACTCAACGTCCCATTGTGGACGGAAGTGGGCGGCACTAGGCCAGTTTGGCTTGTCTGTGGGTGGGCAGGCTCTCATCTGCTAGCTGTTTCTCCCCCCCACAGTCCACAGCAAGACTACCTCAAGACCGTCGTTCTACAGATAGGCCTCATCAGAATTGTTCCAGCAAGCCTCTGGGTCCTGCACTGCCCTGGCCCCTGCACACACACAGCAAGCACATGGTAAGCAGCAAGGCCAACAAAGCTGGAAGAGGCTGTCGGGAGGTACAACTAGGCCTTTTACGAAATGCACCAAAGTTCAAAGGGTCGGGGGCAGGAGGCAGGAGCCAGGAGTCAGGAGGCCAAGAAGGATCAAGGGGGCAAAGGAGGCAACTGGGAGGTTGTTAGGAAAGCCGCTGCACTCCTCCTGTGGAGCTCCCTTTACAGCAGCACCCCATCTGAAAAGACCAGCTGGCCACATGGAAAGCCCAGGGGCTATACTAAAAAGGAAATTATTGCCTTTCAGAAAGGAACCACTCTTCGAGTTGAAACTTCCCTAGCCCCACCCATAAGCCAATCTTCAGGGCAGACGCCGCACCCCAGCCCCCGCAAAATCATGTGACCAAACAGCCGAACCGTCGCAGCGGCTGATCAGTGAATACTTTAGTAAGGCAACGACTCAGCCTCAGACTCGCACTCCGATATGTCTATCCTCACCTTCACCCCCCGCACAGCCATCAAATCCAGTCGCATCGGCCAAGTCAACAACTTTCATAAATAGACCCACTGCCGGGCCACCATCTAAAAAACCTTGCCTCCACTCAATACAGCCACAGGCAGATCCAGAGCCTCTCCAACAGCCTCATTTCACCACTGAGATTCCGAGAATGACCCACGAACATGCTTCAGCAACCATAGCTACTAAGGGGAACCATTCCCCCAGCTCAGGAGTCCACAGGGCCACAGATTTCATACCAGGAACCCCAAATACAAGCCGGTATCGGCTCTCGCCAGAACAGGTTCAAACTCGCGTAATTAACTCCCCTGCCTCGCCAAACCCTCATGAGAGATGGACAGACCCCGAACCTGACAGTATCTTACCCCATCCCTTTCCTACTTCGACAGTTCCCCAATTGGATAGCAACTTACCTGAGTTAACTTACAGTCCAAGGCCAACAAAGAAGTCAAGGAGGGCAAGCTCTCCTGAGCCTAGGAACCTACCAGACCGGTTCCTAGCCTCGCTGGAAGCCCGAATTGAAGCCTCCTAGGCCCAAACACCAGGGCTCTGCATGAATCTTCATACCAGCCCCTACAGATCAACAAGAGCAGATACAGATCCATCCATCATACTCAGACCCCTCAGCCCTCTCTCGGTCTCACTGACCTCTCTACACATAAAGAAGATTCCATCACCACTGCAATTCTATGTCAATCATAGAAGATGGAACTTCAGATCAACCTAATTCAAACTATGGCCTCAACTTTAGCTGACTTGGGCTCTAGGCTAAGTACCATGGAAAAGTCCATCAGGTTAACGGAAGTCATCAACTCATGCCCTTGCTCCCCACTGCTTAGCAAACTCTCATCCCTTCCATAATTATTACGATCACTTGTAGACAGTGTCAAGTATAACATCCAAAGTGCTGGAAACCACACTCAAAACTCACAAAATGGGAACCCCTCTTTTTTGTCACCATCCATTACAAACAGCGTCATGCCATCCCCACAAAGGGATGCCACCCCTTCAAGATCTGGATCTTAACATCGCTCCTAACAAGCTAATCCACCTGCTGGTCAGACAGCAGGACCCCCGTTTCGGGAATTAATGGCAGTATGTAAACCGACATGTACTCATAGCCATATGGCCTCATTGGCCTCAAGCCTGCCCAGGATAGCTGATCTAGCTCCAAGAAGGAACCACTCAACTCCCCCCACCCCCTAACAGTAATAATTCCCTCCAGAGGAGATAGAAATAAATTTTAAAAACAGTTGGGGGTCCTCACCAAGGCGATGCAGAAACAGAGGGAGGCAAGCCACTTCCCCATCTTCAATCAGATCCCAAAAGCAAAAACGGAAATCACCAAAACCACTGAAAACAAGGGAGACAATACCATCACAAATGCTACCTCAAACAATTTCACTATACACGAACAAGATGCGTCCAAGGCCCACACTGCTGATTCCACTGCCACAGAACTCCATATCCTCACAGCTTGGGCAAGTGCTTCGCACACCCAACTCACAAGGGACATTCATCGGACCAATGGACTGGCTAACCAACACTCAAAATTACCCCCTCCAGGGGGCTATCCACATGCAGGCTCTGGATCAGATAATCAAACAATAAACAAAAGTACTAACACTGAGATACCACATGTCTTATTAGAAAGCGGCGTGCCAGATCTGAATACGCCACTGGTAACCCATTGCACCCGTAATGCTCCCCGGACAAACTCACTACGTCCAACCCCCTCCTGGGAGCCCCAAGCCCAGGTGACTAAGGGGTTAAGGCGGACTGAGGAGAGTAGCCTTTTCCTTGAACCCATAACCAACCCCTTCAATGCCCCTCGACTCTACCTCACAGATCTCGGGGAGTTGTCCTCCCCAAACTCCCATGATGAGTCAGAACTTGCCCTTATCCCACATTATACCCACAAGGGGCAGCATGACATTCTTAACAGGAACAACCTCCTGCGCCTATTTAAACACATCCCTGCCCTCAGAGGGATAACTTCCTCTGATCTAACATCAGTGAAGTTTGCTCGAATACTGAACGAAGGGACCTCCGAGGCCATCATCAGAACATGGTCAAGAGCTACATTAAGGGACATCATCCTCAGGGAGTCAAGGAATTTTGATGACTGGGGAATTGAGCTCTGGACGCCCCGCCCGCTAAAATACCCAATGTACTACAACAGGAAGACCCGGCAAGGCTTCTCATGAGCGTGCTGAAAGGGACATGGAGAGCGACCCACGACTGGCTCCCTAGCACTGCAAAAGCCGACAACTCCATCAAAATCTCTTGCTCTAACAATCGACTGGTGAGATGCAAGTCATATTCTCTTGACAATGCCAACAGATGGAGCCGCCAGGGGATTTCCCACCGAGGGCCTCAAGAGTCCCGCACCTAGCAGGATCACCCAACTCTGCCCCCATGCTCCACCCATGCAGGAAGCCTCCAAATTGACCATCACTTCTTGGAACGTGGCTGGGCTCAGGTCAATGGTCACATGCAAACCAGTGGTGACTTTCTTAAACAAAAGTGACTTCATTTGTCTACAGGAGACTTGGGCTCTAACTCCATCAGTTCTTTACGTCTATTATGAGCTCTTCCAACCAGCATCCAGGCACATCTTCTTTGTGCTCCCATCAGGTGGACTCTCAGTTTTCATCAAACACTCTTGTAAGATTAAGCTCTACCCCTTCACCGAAATTTCCCAGCCGGGCAAGCAGTCCTAACTTCTGGAGGTTCAACTCAAATGGATCTCCCTTTACTTTTAATAAACTGCTATCACAACATAACCAAAATACCAAACTACCTGCAATTGAACTTCTCACCAACAGCTTGGACGACCTTCTGCTAGAGTTTGCCTCTCTCGAAATTTTGCTACTAGGAGACTTCAACAACAGGGGCCTGGGGATGAATGACAATTTAGTCCCCAAATCTAAAGAACAGGAACCCATGAACACTTTATTGTTTAACTGCAACTTACGCTCAGCGGAACAAATCTCCCTGTCACAAAATCCCTTTGTACAATTCCCTGCGACATTCAAGCATATTTCCACCATAGATTACATTTTTCTATCCGCCCCCCTGGCACATCACTTAGTCAAACTGGAGATCCCTATTCGCACTGAAAGTGACCATAACCCATTGACCGCAACACTAGACCTACAAGCCCCAGTAGGCGCCACTGTCATAGAAGTTGGGCACGCGGCTTGGTCCGAGGGCCATACCCTAGTTAGGAGAATCAAATCATCAGGTTTCTCTAAAGTGGGCAAATGGCTTAAAGACGTAACCTCGAATTTCAACACCAACCCCCAGTAGATCTATTACCAAAGTAGAGATGATCTAATATCCAAGCTAAGAGATCACCTGATGAGATCCGGCACCCATGGCCTGCATTCAAGGAAGCCTCATTGGAAACCCCACAACGAGGCCTTCGTCAACCCATGAAGAACACACCCATGTGCACAAACAAAATCCCACCGTATTTTCTTTCAAAAACATAATCAATCTCCGCAAAGTGCACAAAAAATTGACCAGGGAAGCAAAGAAACTCAACCAACAACAAGAATGGATAACAATTCACCATATGCTCAAAGAGAAAATTCTGCCCACTTCTAGAACTACATAAATAAACTTTGGGGCATATTTACAAGCCCCTTGCGCCACTTTTGCGCCGCCGTTGCGTCACGCAAGTGACGCAGCGGCGACGCAAACCATGCGCTGCGTTGCGCTATATTTACAACGTGACGCATCTAGGGAGATGCGTCACATAGTAAACCCCTGCGCCACATGAAACCTGCGTCAGGTTTCATGTGGGCGTACCGGCGCAGGGGGCGTTCCGGCGCAGGTACGCCTCGGAAAAGTGACGTAGTGAAATCTACAAGATTTCACGCAGTCACTTTTCCGGCGCTAGTGCGCCAATTCCTTATGCCTGCTTCAAGCAGGCGTAAGGATTGACGCACCATGTTAGGGATAGGGAAAGTTGGAACAGTGCTGGAGTTGCGTCGCGCTTGCGACACGACTTCAGCACTGCGCCAACCTTCCGCCCGGCAGATGCGTCACGCATCTGCTTATCCTTGCGCCACGATGCGCCGCATTGTAAATGCGGAGCATCGGACGTGGCGCAAGGGTAAACTTGCGTGACGCATTTTCCCTGGCGCATCCCTGCTGATATGCAGGGATGCGCCAGGGAACGTAAATATGCCCCTTTGATCCTCCAAAAGCTGCAGGAGGAACACAGTCTCAGAAGCAGCCTGGGTACGGCACATTGAAACACAGTGCAACAGTGAGTCCTCAGGCTCCAGCGATGCTCTAAGGAGAGGGACAAGCGTTAACATGCCAATGGAAACACATGCTCTGACCACACCAGCCCAGGTATGCAGACACTTGAGAAACATGAAAAAAGATGGAGCCCCAGGCCCCAACAGCCTTCCAGCCAGCACATTCAAAAGTGCCATGGAGGACTGGGCTAATGTGCTAACCCCCCTCTTCAACCAAGCCTACGCTGCAGCCCAGATCCCTGAATCATGGAGAGGGTCGACCTTATGCCCAATCTTAAAGAAAGGGGATCCGACCATCCTTTCCAACTACCAACTTCTTGCCTTGCTAGACCTAGAGGCCCAGGTCTATGCCCTGTGTGACCTCAAATCACTTGAGGAATGGGCCGCGGAAAAAAACTCGCCCTTTTTCCAAACTGGGCTCCGTGCAGCCCCCTCCACAATCAATAACATCACCACCCTAGCCATCCTGAGCCAGCGAGCTGCTCAAAAAGTCAACTTCCTCTCTACTGTTGTATCATCGACTATAGGGCCGCTTTTGACAAAGTGGTCCGTAATACTCTCTGGCGAAAATTAGATGCCTGGGGGATACCCCGGGACTACTTGGTGCTCTCATATCCCTGCACACAAACACTTGGGTTTGGGTGAGAACAGGCCCCTCAACTATCTCTACAAAAACCACCACCACAAACGGCTTGAAGCAAGGATGCATTCTTGCACCACTCTTCTTTAATCTCTATACAGCTGACCTTGGGAGATTTCTGGAGTGCAGCTGCTTGCTTCCTCCACAACTGGGCCACTCAAACTACACATTCTACAATATGCTGACGATATTGTCATAATGAACAACACCAAAATTGGAATTCAACATGCCCTGAATAGGCTCGACGAATACAAGGCCAACTCTCTCAAAATCAATCAGGACAAGACCAAAGTCCTGATCTTTGGAGACTGCCGGAAAAAGAAATTCCTAACCTGGAGCATTGGCGCTGCCTCGATCCAAACAACATCTAAGTACAACTATTTGAGGTTATGGTTTAGTGAGTCCTCCCGACACTTGGTCCACCTAGCCACCTTGAAAAAGCAAGCCGGAGCTATAACCCACAGCCTGACAAGCCTCAACTGGACCCTGCGTAGCGCCTCAGCAGACCCTATCTTAAGGGTCATAAATGCCACTCTTCTCCCTGCCCTATCCTACGGGCATCAGGCCTACCTAGAGGCATGTGCGCGTAGCCTAGACCTTTCCCAATGCAGGGCATTCAAGCATGTCTTCAAACTCCCCAAATATATACGCAGGGCAAGACTATGGCTAGAGCTGAGCCTCTCAAAACAATCACTTACCTATGAGGCAGACACCCTGAAATTCTACATTATGGTACTAAAAGCCCCAGAAAACACACTCAAAGCCTGCTTAAAAGAAATGTTTGAGAGCTGAGGGAACCCTTGGAACTGACAAATTCAAAAGGCTGTAAGCTCACTTCAAATCGAAGACACAGTGCTTAAATCGGATTCCATCCCCTACATAGCCTGGAAAAGGGTGATAAACAGGCAGATGAGACTAATCTCTCACCAGCAGGACATTTGGTCCCTAAAGGCCACAACAATCCTTTCTCCCTTGAATAATTTTTATCTACTAGGGAAACCTCAACCATACCTCTTAGACAACCTAAATGGATCGGCAAGAAGGGACATCATGTTTATGCGCCTGCAAAGGTTTGAAAACTGTCGACGTCAACCAATAGGTCACACGCGGAGAGGGAGAGGCCTGTGGACTATGGAACTACAGGACCGAATAATGGCACTACCTCCTGTGCTGCTGTCCATCCCTGGACACCCCTAGGAGATCTCTCCTCCAGCCACTTTAATTAAAAAGAGGGAACCATTCATGCCTAGAGGCATCAGCATTATGCTTCTCCCACATGGACACTCAAACCCTAGCAAGGTGTGGCAAATACGTCAGGAAGCTGGAAGATCTACTATTTCCTCGCCTAGCCCCCTCCAAACCCACTGCCACTGTTCAAAAACGCATAACAGACTATTTTGCGGCTCCACCCTAAGTTTTCCCTTCCAGTCAATTCCATTTACATGGGGTCAATATTTCACACATCCTGCACTTTCACCAGACTACATGATTGTCCACAGGAGATCGGGCTGCTATTAACCTTTACGCTTTTTAACCAAATTTGGCACTCAGCTAATTTTACCTAAATCATGTTTGCAAGAAGTTAGACTGACAAAATGAGTGACCAGCAGTTGGGAGTGCTTATGTTACACCTAAATGAATCCTGCTACTACATAGCGGTATATGCTACCGGCAATGCTGACCAATATGCGCAGGAATGATGCTTCATGGCGAAATCATGTTGCACTCTACGTCACTGAGACAAACAAACCACAACACCCAGCAGCCCCTGTTCAATGCTCGCTGATGCACTATTGATGACACCGTGACCCGGACGATAAAGAACCGTTCCGGTGTCCGTCACTTGCTGTGCATTTTGTGCTGAGACAGACCTGCCCAGTGCAGAGAGTCCCATTCTAAGAGTTGGCGATAGAGCGGTAAGGGTGACTCTGTCACCGTTTTGAATACTCACGTTTGGAGGTTTGAATCTGTTTGACCGGGAGCTTTAACAGAGCAATAAGTGTCTTGTGTAAAGAAAGGTGGTGATTAGGCCTGGGCGGAAAACTACGCTACGCTCGCGTAGTTTGCGTAGTTTGCGCAACTACGCGCTAAGCGAATTGCACGTAGCACAGTGCAAAAACGCGTAGCGAAGCGGGCATTTTTTGCTTGCTCGCGGTCTTCAACGTCAAGTTAGCGACCGCGAGCGAGCAAAATGACATCCCGGCGAGACTTTTTCCTCGTTCGCGCTCAGCAACATCAAGTTGCCGATCGCGAGCGTGGAAAATAAACCTCCCGGCGAGATTCTCAACGCGGGGAGGTCAGGTTTCTCATTGTGAGTGGTCGCGTATGCTCGCGACCGCTCGTGATGAGAACTACCAGTCCGCGTTGAGAAAACTGCCGCTCGAGTACAAATCTGCTCGAGCGGCAGAAAGCTGTACCGCTTGCACTGTGCAAGATGCCGTTTGCAATGATTGCACAGTGCGGACAAGCATCCGGCTCTGTGCAATCATTGCGAACAGCATTTCCTACTGCACTACGCAGTTTGAGTAGTGCTACGCGTAGCTCGCGTAGTGCGAAGTGCACTTCGCGTAGCTATGCGTAGCGCTCCTACGAGAACTACGCCCAGGGTTAGTGGTGATGCAAGAGGTGGGGGCTTGCCCAAAACTCCCTAGTCTGTAGCGGAACAGTTCCTTAAACTTGTCACGGAACGAAAGTTACAAGGAGATATCTCCGACAGGGCAGAACATACATACATGCCATGACTTGTATTAAGCCTCATTTAAATGCAAATGGCATTTCCTTGCTAAAAGAGCTATCACATTGGATTTTAGTTTCATTGTACGATTTCACACTGATGTGAAGGTTAACATCAGTCACCTGGCATAATTCCTATGGAAAGGGCATGAGTGCAATAATGCATTAAAAAACTGAAATTTGTTGATGTATTGAAGCATGCCGGATAATCTTTTCCTTTTTCTTAGCAGGGGTATTTGGTGTGTGGATAAAATAAAGACAATGAGGCAGCCGGGCTGACGGCACCTGCACTTCCTAGGCTAGTCACGAGTGTTCTTGATACTTGTATTGCCCACCTCAAATGGCCAGCTGCCACATGACCATAAATAGAAACATGAAGGAGAAAGATGAGCGGCAATACACGCGATCAGCAAATTACAGAGTATGTTTATGTTTATGTTTATGAGATTTATAAAGCGCTCAATTACCCATGGGTGTCTCGGCGCTGAGGACAGCAGGCAAATACCATATACCGGAGGAACTTACTGATTAAACAACCAGGTCTTTGTCATTTTCCTGAAGGTTAGCAAAGATTGGCAAGATCTGATCTTTAGTGGAAGAGAATTCCAGAGTTTTGCAGTGGCGACTATCAAACGCTTATCGCCCCATGAGGCAGTTTTAGTGCATGGGACCCTAAGCAAAAAAGCAGTGGATGAGCGAAGGGCTCGGGCCGGAATATAGGTCGCTAGCTCCTTGATTAGAAACTGAGGTCCTGTGTTACAGGAAGCCTTGTAAGCAATACACAAGGCCTTGAACTTTATGCGGTTCTTCACAGAAAGCCAGTGATACTTCTGAATAACATGAGAGATTGGCTTGTATTTAGGGGTTCCTGATAGCATCCTGGCGGCTGCGTTCTGGACTGACTGTAGCTTATGAATGACCTTGTTCTGGGCATTTACAAGAAGCCCGTTACAGTAGTCAATGGTAGACATGACTGGTGTGCTAACCAGAGTTTTTCCTGCAGTCAGAGGCAGAAATGGTAAAATCTTTTTTATCATACGTAACTTGTGGAATAAGGCTGAGACCACTGAGTTAGCATGAGGCAGAAAAGTCAATTTGTCATCGTATATGACGCCCAAGTTCTTAACCCTGGTAACTGGGAGTGGGGGGGGACCCAGTGAGGCAGGCCACCAAGAGGAGGACCAGATAGGAGATAGATTGCCAAATGTCATAACCTCTGTTATGTACACAAAGTAATATCAATAATCAGTCATTTTTGTAGGCTTCGTTGTGTGTCTTTATTTTACACAAGCTCTCTGTGCAACTATAGACACAGCCAATGCTTTTCACCCTAACAAGGGCTTCTTCAGGGCAAATGGTAAAGAGGTATATTCATAAGAAGATTAAATCCGGTAATGTGTAATAAAAACAAAGCGTCCATCATATGGACGTGTTCTCCAGAGAAGAGTCCTTAGGTCAGTAACAAGTGCCTACATATCCTCAGTAAAGAAGTAGTGCACGTGGCCTCCTAGGCGGCGGTAAATCCCTGGGGGCTAGTGGAAGCCTCCAAAATATTTCGTAAGAGTACTTGAAAAAATCGGTGAGTGTATCCAAAATTTAGACTGAGTCCGGCAAGCGTGGCAGTAGCAGTTGGGGTTGTGCTGCTTTTAAATTGTTCACCGGTGTCTCCTGCCGCAGAAGCGCAACGTACGCGTCATTTCCGGCAGGAGAAAGGTGAAGCATGCCAGATAATCTTTTCCTTTTCTCTTAGCAGGGGTATTTGGTGTGTGAATTGAGTCAACCCCTGTCATGACTCTTATAGGCCGCAAGGGCAAACACCTCCTTCATGAGGCATGAATGCGGTTGAGTTGGGTGTGAATAGTTGGACTACATCACCCAGAATACCTGTGGAGGAGGGGCCTGTAATTGGATCCGGTTGCCAGGGTTTATATACCTCCGAACTTGAACTGTCCAGTGCTTGACAATTCGAGTCAGAGGACAGAGGGAAGCTGCTCTGTTTTTTTGTCCACGCTGAGGCTTCCAATCCTAACAGAGCGGAGAGTATTCTGTGTTCCTCGTTCATGCGCTGGAGCCCGATGAGGAAAGGATACATTGTTGCACTTGGGAATCCTTGGTGGGTTGAACGCTCGGACGAGCGTATGCTGTGTTTCTCGTTCCTGCGCTGGAGGGTGACGAGGAAAGGATACATTGTTGCACTTGGGAATCCTTGTTGGGTTGAACGCTTGGCAGGCGTATTCTGTGTTCCTTGTTCCTGTGCTGGAGCCCGTCGAGGAAATGATACATTAGTAGCATAGTAAAAACCTTGTTTATTTTTGCCTATTTGTTCATTTCCGCACAGGAACGCTTTATGAGAGACTTTATGTGTACTTGGAAACATTCATCATAGGGATCTATTCCCTTGTTTCTTACGCATGCTAGCGCAGGAGCGCTAGGTATCTGCAGTACATCTGAGAGGCATCATTCAGATAAGTACATTGCCTATACTTACGTTTACATGAGTTAATGATTCCTTGGTTTCAATGCCTATTACGAGACTATGCTAAGAATCGTATGAGAGAGGACAGTTTCTTTTCTTTACTCGACACAGGAGTGTCTTGTTTCCCGCAATTCTGGATGATCTTTATAAGTGGAGTGAATGCGGCAGTGTAGAACGTAAGCGCATGCACATTCATCCTACAGTAGAAATACATACTGTTTATTAGGCACGTTGGTATCACCCTCTCTCCCTCTCTTGATTTACTGTAGGTCTCACGAGGCTAAGCATTCTGGGTAGAGAGGCTAGTGTTGAAGCACATCCTACAAGGGAAGTCCGCCTGACGTGTAATCAACACTGCTGCGTCTTCTTTTGGTTTTGTTTCTTTTGTCCCTTTTTTCCCTTTCCCCTAACTGGTGTTTCTTGCTTGAGTAGGATATTGACGTACTCTCGGGAGATACCAGGAAGGGGGAAAGAGTTAAATTTCACCAAACATCGCCCCTGCTGTGCAATGGATCCCAGGTTAGTGGTATTTCGATCTGTACTTTGACAGATTGTCAAGCCCACGTATACTTACGATGGATACCAACACCGTCCTCACCTCAGTCTTAGAAACCCTGACTACCTTGAGAATGGAGGTTGATGCATTCCGTAATGAGAACTTGGAATTGAGGAATGAGATGGGAACAGTAAGAAGAGAAATAGCGGGGTTATCCTGCAAGAGTCCTACTTCTAACAGAGGAGGGTCCTATATAAATGATTGGACGTTACCTCCTCCCCTACACACACACACACAAGGAAGACACTAGGCTCTTAGGACAGGCTCAAGGAGGAGGGGTTCCTAGGTCAGGGCACTTTTCTACCTCCTTTACCAAAGCATTAAAGTCAGGACCCACTTCCATTCAGGTGATTCAACCATCACAGTTACCCTTAGCCCCTCCTGAAAGGTTCTTCGGGACCCTAAGAAATTTGGGATATTTCTTAGCCAGTGCAGGCTACATTTTATGTGCAAACCCACGGTGTTCCCTACTGATCAAGCAAAAACTGCCTTTGTAATGTTGTATTTTGGGGGTAACGCTGCCAGTTGGACAATACCCCTTATAGAGAAGGATGATCCTGTTTTATATAGCTTCTCTGATTTTTGTATGGAAATGAGAAAACTATTCGACAGAAAGGTACACTTGTTATCACTGGACCGAGAGCTTATCTCCTTAAAACAGGGTTCACAAGACTTGATCTCATACATCACTACATTCAATAGACTTCTTATAGAGTCTGTTTGGCCCATGGAAAAGAGAACTTCCTTGTTCTATCAAGGGTTGAGAGGAGAGTTAAAGGATGTGTTAGCACAAGTTGTGCATTTGCCACAGAGATGCGATGAATTAATAGACCTCACTGTGCAGTTAGATCATCGTCTCCAGGAACGTAAGGGAGATAAGTCGAGAACTGAGGTCAAATACTATCTGCCTCGTTCCAAACCAGCACCAGAAGAACGTCCTCCCCTGTATGATGGAACAGAACCTATGCAGGTCAACGGAATAAGGGGACCTCTCTCACAGGAAGAAAGAGATAAAAGGCATAAACAAAGATTATGCTTGTATTGCGGAAAGCCTGGATACTTTATCAAGGACTGTAAGGCTAGGGGTAAACCTGGCGAAATGACCACCATGGGGCAAAAGAGAATTCCGGTGGTAAATGCTTCCACAGTGCCGTCGGAAAACTGAAGGACTCACGCATCATGGAGATCCCTTGTTTGAGGCGGAAGAAGATAGAGGTCTCTTTGGCGGTGGCTAATACAGTTCAGTCTTCAGTAGCTCATATGAATGTACTGGTAACCTTGGGGCTGATTCACAGAACTAATCTGAGATAAAATCCTAAACTTACTACTGTTGGTATTCACAGAAGGCATTTAGTAGTAGTAAAGTTAGGACTCCTACCTTCACTACTACTAAACTGAGATAAAATCCTAAACTTACTACTTTTGGTATTCAAAGAAGGCATTTAGTAGTAGTAAAGTTAGGACTCCTAACTTTACTACTACTAAATGCCTTTTGTGAATACCGAAAGTCGGCCCCCTTGTGGTTACACACTAGGGAGCAAGTGGTCATCCATGCCTTGTTGGATTCAGGGGCAACTGGCAATTTCATGGATCAAGAATATGCCAAAGAAATAGGTGTTCCTTACATCAGGAAGGAGATTCCAGAACATGTTAAGGCGGTGGATGGTACAGCCTTGACTTCCGGACCGGTACCGTCCCATACACAACAGATACGGATGCAAATGGGGAACGACCATTTTGAACACATACACTTCGACTTAATCGACGCCCCTCATCTCAAGCTTATACTGGGCATGCCTTGGTTAACACATCATGATCCATCTGTAAAGTGGGCAGCCAGAACGGTCTCCATGAATTCAGCATATTGCCAGGAACATTGTACCAAGGAGAGAGCATTTCATCAAGATATGAAGGAAACGCCTGCTGGTCTCCTCTCCAGTGGAAGCAACGACAACACATTGTGTTGTGTCACTACTTTGCCCACAGAGTATGAACAATACCATGCAGTGTTCAGTCAAAAAGAAGCAGGAAGGTTACCTCCCCATCGGGACTATGACTGTAGGATTGAATTGGTGCTCAGTGCCTCCATTCCGTGCAGCAGGATTTATGCACTCACCGAACCAGAGACCACGTATCTACAGCAATACCTCGAGGAGCTGCTGGCTCCCGGCTTCATACAACCTTCATCGTCTCAAGCCTCCTCCCTCTATTCTTCATACCGGAGAAGGAGGGTGGGTTGAGAGCCTGCATTGACTTCAGAGCGATCAACAGAGTAACCATAAAGAACAGATAACCGATACCTTTAATTCCTGTCTTGTTGGATCAGTTGAAAGGAGCCAAAGTGTTCACCAAATTGGATCTTTGAGGAGCATATCACCCGGTACGGGTACAGAAAGGCGACGAATGGAAAACTGCATTCCGGACGAACGTCGGACTCTATGAGTACCAGGTGATGCCTTTTGGATTGTGCAATGCGTCCACTGTATTTCAATACTTCATGGACGAAGTATTAAGAGGGTCATTGGATGCTTCATGTATCGTCTATATCGACGACATTCTGATTTACTCCACTAATATGGAAGATCATGTCTCTCATGTGAAGGCAGTATTGGAACGCCTACAAAAGTATACACTCCTTGCCAAATTGGAGAAATGCCTATTTCACGCCACGGAAGTTGAGTTCTTAGGTTACATCATTGGTACAGGTGGATTATGTATGGACAATAAAAAGATTCAAGCGATCACACAGTGTGAAGCTCCTTCTAACGTGAAGGCATTGCAGAGTTTCTTAGGCTTTGCCAATTTCTACCGAAGGTTCATGAAGGATTTTTCCAAGATCATAAAACCCATAACACATCTGCTACGAAAAGGAGTTCGGATTGAGTGGAACGATGCAGCAAACCAAGCATTTCAAATGTTGAAAAAATGCTTCACGCAAGCCCCTGTGTTAAGACATCCAGATGTGACTATTCCTTTCGTGTTAGAGACAGATGCATCACAGTACGCATTAGGAGGGGTCTTATCCCAGATACATCCAGACACTGGACAGCTACATCCTGTAGCGTATTTCTCCAAGAAATTAAGCCCCTGCGAGGTGAATTACAGCATAACGGATAAAGAACTCTTGGCCATAAAGAGAGTGTGCGAAGAATGGAGGCATTACTTGTTAGGGGCTCAACACACGATTGAGATCTACACTGACCACCAGAATCTACTCTTTTTAAAAACAGCACAAGCATTGACCCCTCGACAACTTCGCTTGTCTCTTTTCTTTTCCGATTATGACATTATAATCAAGTATAGGCCCGGACCACATAACGGGAATTCGGATGCATTGTCTAGGCCGAGTCATGAGCTAGAAGACAGTAAAGAGTCCTCTGATGAACCACCCATAATCTTACAAAAGGCTACCTTTCCTGAATTAGATCTTGCTCTGGTAACTACGAAGGACTTCCTGGAGGAAGTACGAAAAAAGACGGCTGAAGTGGATCAACATGAGTGGGTACTTACCGATTCTGAACACCGTACTGTGGCTAACGATTTACTGTACCACGGGCCCCTACAGACACAGGTACTACAGTGGATACATGACTCAACATTGGGAGGCCATTTGGGAATACGCAAAACCATCCAAGCTACGAAGAGACATTTCTGGTGGCCTTCATTGCAGGCTGATACCACTAAGTATGTTTCGGAGTGCGCCATTTGTGCTCAGAGCAAAACGCTACACCAACGACCGAGTGGATTGGTGCAACCCATACCCATAACTCCGGTTCCGTGGCACACAGTCTCTATGGACTTTATTGTTGATATGCCTCCCAGCCACGATCAAACTACCATATTGGTAGTTATCGACCACCTACCCAAGATGGGTCACTTCATTTCTATGCAAAAATTGCCAACCTCCTTGGAATTAGCCCAAACATTCCTGCAACATATAGTGCGTGCTCATAGCATACCCACAGTCCTCATCACTGACAGGGGCTCCCAATTCACCTCATGGTTTTGGAAGGCCCTATGCGATGCGATGAAAGTGGATGCTCGTCTTTCAACAAGTTACCATCCTCAAACAGATCGGAAAACAGAAAGACTTAATCAAACCCTTGAGCAGTACCTAAGATGTTTTACGCTGCAGCATGAGGAAGAGTGGAGCAAGCTGTTATGGATTTCTGAGTTCACTTACAACAATGCTGAGCATTCTACTTTAGGTTGCTCCCCTTTCTTTTGCTTAAATGGGCATCATCCCAATATGTTACCCTTCGAATGGCCCATAAAATCCAATCACCCTTCTATACAAGAACATCATGCTCATCTTAGAAAGGTGATGCAAGACGCTAAAATGCAGTTGGGTAAGGCCCAGTTGTCAGACAAACACCAGGCAGACAAGAAATGCTCGGCTGAACCGGCATACAAGGTTGGGGACAAGGTTTGGCTATACACAAAACATCTAAAGATGAAAGGGAATACTAGATTGAAACCTAAGTTCATCGGCCCCTATCTAGTAGAAAGAATCATTAACCCTGTAGCCATAAGATTAGCTCTACCTTCTTCTTGGCACATTCATCCAGTGTTTCACGTCTCCTTATTGCGACCTTGCCCTGCACAAACTAGGTTAGCATCACGGCCTCCACCCGGAGACATAGATGGGGATGAGGAATACGAGGTCAAACGCATCTTGGATTCCAAACTAGTTAGAGGGCAGGTATACTATCTGATAGATTGGAAGGGCTATGGACCTGAAGACAGAACATGGGAACCTAGACGTAACCTTAGTTGCCCGGGGCTCCTTTGGTGATTTCACCTTCATAATCCCACAAAGCCAGGTAGACCGCCGGGGCGTCGGTCCTTAAGAGGGGGTTCTGTCATGACTCTGATAGGCCGCAAGGGCAAACACCTCCCTCATGAGGCATGAATGCAGTTGAGTTGGGTGTGAATAGTTGGACTACATCACCCAGAATACCTGTGGAGGAGGGGCCTGTAATTGGATCCGGTTGCCAGGGTTTATATGCCTCCGAACTCGAACTGTCCAGTGCTTGACAATTCGAGTCGGAAGACAGAGGGATGCTGCTCTGGTTTTTTGTCCACGCTGAGGCTTCCAATCCTAACAGAGCAGAGAGTATTCTGTGTTCCTCATTCACGCGCTGAAGCACGACGAGGAAAGGATACATTGTTGCACTTGGGAATCCGTGGTGGGTTGAACGCTTGGACGAGCGTATTCTCTGTTCCTTGTTCCTGCGCTGGAGTGCGACGAGGAAAGGACACATTGTTGCACTTGGGAATCCTTGTTGGGTTGAACGCTCAGACGAGCGTATTCTGTGTTCCTCGTTCCCACGCTGGAGCGCGTCGAGGAAATAATACATTAGTAGCATAGTAAAAACCTTGTTTATTTTTGCCTATTTGTTCATTTCCACGCAGGAACGCTTTATGAGAGACTTTATGTGTACATGGAAACATTCATCATAGGGATCTATTCCCTTGTTTCGTACGCATGCTAGCGCAGGAGCGCTAGGTATCTGGAGTATATCTG
Source organism: Calotriton arnoldi (assembly GCA_963921515.1). Taxonomy (NCBI): domain Eukaryota; kingdom Metazoa; phylum Chordata; class Amphibia; order Caudata; family Salamandridae; genus Calotriton; species Calotriton arnoldi. The sequence goes on along the minus strand of CAWUFW010004867.1, from coordinate 484,466 downwards.
AGATGCATCATTCAGATAAGTACATTGCCTATACTTACGTTTACATGAGTTAATGATTCCTTGGTTTCAATGCCTATTATGAGACTATGCTAAGAATCGTATGAGAGAGGACAGTTTCTTTTCTTTGCTCGACACAGGAGTGTCTTGTTTCCCACAATTCTGGATGATCTTTATAAGTGGAGTGAATGCGGCAGTGTAGAACGTAAGCACATGCACATTCATCCTACAGTAGAAATACATACTGTTTATTAGGCACGTTGGTATCACCCTCTCTTGTTTTACTGCAGGTCTCACGAGGCTAAGCATTCTGGGTAGAGAGGCTAGTGTTGAAGCACATCCTACAAGGGAAGTCCGCCTGACATGTAATCAACACTGCTGCGTCTTCTTTTGGTTTTGTTTCTTTTGTCCCTTTTTTCCCTTTCCCCTAACTGGTGTTTCTTGCTTGAGTAGGATATTGACGTACTCTCTGGAGATACCAGGAAGGGGGAAAGGGTTACATTTCATCATACATCGCCCCTGCTGTGCAGTGGATCCCAGGTTAATGGTATTTTGATCTGTACTTTGACAACCCCCCCCTGTGATGCATAGACGCATGTGTGAATGGCTAGGAAATAACCTTTTGATACATCACTAATTGTGTTTCCTATTTTTAGAAAGCATATTAAAAAGAGAGGAGCTTCCATATGAAGGAAAGCACTCTTCTATCCGAGTGAAGCTCAGATCAGCCTTTATTTTCTTTTACAGGTATTTAGAGGCCTATAAAACAATAATAAGGTGATAGTTCTAGTGTAGAAAGAAATTGTTTATTTATTCCTATGATGTCTTTTTTTTTATAGGTCTCCTCCCCGCTTTCCCCATCCTTTCCTTCCCTCGCCTAATCCCCCCAACCGTCTGTGCTATTATAGCCTTCAGAGGGTGGGGCGATTGAGAGGTGGACCCACTTGAGCATCAAACCGATCCTGGGAGTTTGGAATAAAACCTTGACAGAATACGCAGCCCAAGAATATATTCTCTCCTGATCAGTTCTGAATTAAAAATGGCCACCTTAGAGGATGTGATAGCAGCCTTGGCACTTGTACAACAGGAGTTAATGGCCTCTCTGGCTGAAACCGCTGCCTTACATGATAGAGTAGACAAAATCCAGAAGAATTTTTTGATGTACCCGCAGGGAAACGTTTTGGGGGAGCGTCCTGGCCCTTCAGTAGTATGGCTGGAGCCGCACCACCTATTTCTATAGAGGTACCCACTCCCATATCACTTGCTGCCCCTGAAAGATATTCAGGGGATGAGAACAAAGTGCAAGTGTTTATGACACAGTTGTTGCTACACTTTTTGTGTAAACCCAGGGCTTTTCCCACTAATCAGGCACATGTTGCATTTATGATCTCATATCTAGCAGGTGATGCAGCTCAGTGGGCAGTTCCCTTGGTTCATAGAGATGATTATTTATTATATGATTGGGAGGAGTTTCGGGAGGAATTCGAAAATGTGTTCGATAGAAGAGCTAACGACTTTTCAGCTGGCAAAGAATAAATCGAGTTGAAACAAGGAAGCAAAGATCTGGTAGTGTATTTAAATAACTTCCAGTGATTGATTGCAGAAACTAGATGGCCTGAATAGAAAAGAGCAGCCTTGTTTAATCAGGGATTAGGAGACGAACTTAAAGACGTGTTAGCCCAAATAGATCCACTACCTACCTCCTGCACTAATCTTATAAATCTTACCTTGCGGTTAGATAGTCTATTTAGCGAGCGAAGGAATGATAAACGAAGAGTAGTTAAGTTAGCTCCCCGATATGCTAAGACAAGGTTTCCTAGACCTAGTTCTGAGGGTCCTCCTGAACCCATGGAAATAGGAACAGTAAGGGCCCCACTATCCCAGGATGAAAAAGAACAAAGACGTAAGAATGGGCTTTGTATGTATTGTGGACGGAGAGGTCATTACGTTAAAGATTGTATGTTGAAACCCAAGAGCAAACCAAGTTTCATCAAGAGCCCGCCTTCTTTGGTTACCCAAAAGGCGGAAAACTAGAGGGCTCAAAGGTCAGAGGAGGGGCCTTTTTGAGTGGTTTGGTAATCCCTTCAGAGCAAGAAAAAGGTAATCAAGAACCAGAACACTTTATGATATCGGTACAGTGGAAAACTAATCAAGGATGGCAAAAAACTGAAGCTATAATAGACTCTGGAGCAACTGGCCTATTTATGGATAAAGGGTTGGCCAACAAATTACATCTGTGCTTAGTAGAGAAAGAGACACCTGAAATAGTGTTGGCAATTGATGGTAGAGAATTTGTAACAGGACCAGTTAGTCTTTCTACAGAAAGCCTAGAACTCTGTTGCAATACAAACCATATCAGCGCAAAGAGATCTGTTGGTGAACGTGCGCTCTACAAATTTTCAATAACGTAACATAACAACATATGAGACATTAGACTTCAACATTATCAATGTACCACAATATGGAATAATATTAGGATTACCTTGGTTGAGGAAACATAACCCTTCTGTTAACTGGGTCACAAAAACCGTTCTCTTTGAAAGTTCCTGGTGTAACGAACATTGTGGTCAGGCTTCTGTAGACCTGCCTGTGCAAGCTTTAGCAACTTTACATCATGTAGCCACTACTGCCGGAGATATATAAAGACTATCAAGATGTGTTCAATGAACAACAAGCCAATGTTTTACCACCACATAGGCAATATGACTGCCAAATTGATTTGATACCGGGATCGGTGGTACCCTGTAGTAGAATATATGCTCTTACTGAACCTGAAAATGAGCACTTCAAAGTCTACTTAGAACAATATTTAGCAAATGGGTTCATTCGTCCTTCTAAATGTCCAGCAGCTTCCCCTTTATTTTTTATACCAAAAGCGAATGGTGAAAACACGCGTGTATTGGCTTTAGGGCATTGAACTATATAACCATCAAGAATAGATATCCATTGTCCTCAATTCCTGTTATATTAGAACAAGTATAAAAGGCCCAGATCTACACAAGGTTAGACCTAAAGGGTGCCTATCATCTGGTCCGTGTAAGAGAGGGGGACGAGTTGAAGACGGCCTTTCGCACCCGATACGGGTTGTTTGAGTACACCGTAATGCTGTTTGGTTTGTGCAACGCACCAGCTGGATACCAGTTCTTTTTAAATTAAATATTGCGTGAATATTTGGATGTGTTCACGGTGGTGTATATTGACGACATTTTGATATATTCGGATTCCGTGCGTCTACACTATCAACATGTTGGTTTGGTCCTACAAGCACCATGTAATAACGGATTATATTGTGAGCTAAGCAAATGCGAATTCCATGTGCATAAGGTTGAATTTTTGGGGGTGATATTGTCACCTACTGGTCTAGAGATGTCGGAACTCAAGACACAAGCTGTTAAAGAATGGCCAAGACCTGTCAACGTCCGAGACGTTCAGTGCTTCTTAGGATTTGCTAACTTCTACCGAAGATTTACACAACAATTTTCACAGATGGTAGCTCCCATCACCAGGTTATTGAGGAAGAAAACACCTTTTGTCTGGACCGAAGAAACAGAGCACTCTTTTGAGCAGTTAAAAAGGGCCTTCACCTCTGCTCCCATAATGGCACATACAAACCCTGAGAAACCCTTTGTAGTCGAAGCAAATCCATCAGAAGTGGCTATAGGAGCCATTCTATCCCAAAGAAATGAGGAAACTGGACAGTTGCACCTTGTGGCTTAAATGTCACAAAAATTGAATGAGGCTGAAACGCGATATACTGTCACCGAGAAAGAACTGTTAGCCATAAAGGATTCTTTCAGTATTTGGGGGCATCACTTAATGTGGGCAAAACATGTAGTAACTGTATATACTGACCATCGTAACTAGGCCTGGGCGGAAAACTACGCTACGCTCGCGTAGTTTGCGTAGTTTGCGCAACTACGCGCTACGCGAATTGCACGTTGCACAGTGCAAAAACGCGCAGCGGGCATTTTTTGCTTGCTCGCGGTCCTCAACGTCAAGTTGGCGACTGCGAGCGAGCAAAATGACATCCCGGCGAGACTTTTTCCTCGTTCGCGATCAGCAACATCAAATTGCGTATGCTCGCGATGAGAAACTACCTGTCCGCGTTGAGAAAACTGCCGCTAGAGTATAAATCTACTCGAGCGGCAGAAAACGACCGCTTGCACTGTGCAAGATGCCGTTTGCAATGATTGCACAGTGCGGACAAGCATCCGGCACTGTGCAATCATTGCGAACAGCATTTCCTACCACACTACGCAGTTCGCGGAGTGCTACGCGTAGCTCGCGTAGTGCGAAGTGCACTTCGCGTAGCTACGCGTAGCGCTACTACGCGGACTACGCCCAGGGTTATTCGTAACCTCCAATTCATGTGATCTGCAAGAATGTTATCTCCCTGACAGTTACGATGGATGTTATTTTTCTCAGAATACGATTATATCGTTACATATTGACCAGGAACTGAAAATCGGAAGGCAGATGCTCTCACCAGACAAAAATCCATATGTTGCTCTGTGGACAATAAGCCTTTTCCCATTTTGACTCCAAACCAGGTTATAGGAATCATACACTCAGAAAAGTTTTTGAAGTAACCTTGGGCATCATACTTTGCTACGCTCACGGAGCATGCAAAGTTTGTGTTACTACACACTACGCAAATTGCACATAGCAGAATAAAAAACTCTGCTAATAGACGTAGCATAGCAGCAGTATATTAAACACATACAAATGCTTTGTTAAAGCAATTTTCTATGCTAAAAAAGCATATAACAAATTCACAAAAGTGAACTTTGACAATGAAAATATCAAGCAATGAGAGAGGTGATGATTTTGGGTTCCCCCAACCTAGGGGAGGACCAAACAGATGCCTTGAACACAAAAAGCATATCATGTGAACGATTCAGTGGTGGTCCCTTCCTCCTAGGACCACCCCAAGCACAGTTAAGTGCAAAAATACAATCCCAACCAAAGGCCCTGCAAAGCATTATGGGACGAGATTAGCAGTGGGCAGTGAATATTATAGTGTCCAATATCAAAATAATTCTACAAAGAGCTGCAGTTTAACTAGTCGTTACTAGATGTCCCTCACGAGTCAAATGCAAAAGCATTGAAATTATTAATACATCAAGCTGCAGTTCCACTAGTCGTTACTAGATGTCCTCACGAGTCAAATGCAAAAGCATTGAAACCCTTTCATGTAGCTTCTGCATTTGACTCGTGAGAGACATCTAGTAACGACTAGTGGAACCTTAGCTCTTTGTAGAACTATTTTGATATTGGATACTATAATATTCACTGCCCACTGCTAATCTCGTCCCATAATGCTTTGCAGGGCCTTTGGTTGGGATTGCATTTTTGCCAATAACTGTGCTTGGGGTGGTCCCTAAGAGATGGGACCACCACTGAATGCGTTCAAAAGATGTGCTTTTTGTTTTCAAGGCATCTGCTTGGTTCTCTCCCTAGGTTAGGGAGGATACCAAAATCATCACCTCTCTCACTGCGTGTTAATTTATTAATTTCACTTTTGTGAAATGCTATATGTGTTTTAGCATATAAAGACAGAGATACTTATTTTATCTTAACTTGCACTGTGCAAGATGCCTTTGGCAATTATTGTACAGTGCAGTCAAGCACACAGCTACGCACTATGCAATTTGCATAGCTACGTGTAGTTCAAAATGTACTTCATGTAGCTAAGTGAAGTGCTACTCCGCAAACTACGCCCAGGGTTATTCTGAAGGCAGTTGCACATAGCATTCAAACTCTCGCTTGGAAAAAATGGTTCAGAATGCATTCTCAATGGAAAATAAAACAAGGGGTGCCCATTCGAAACAGTCAGTTACTGGTCCCCACTAAAGAGTTACAAAAGAAGGTATTCCATTGGTGCTATGAGGTTCCCAGTGCTGGTCACAATGGGATGGATAAAACACTCAATAGGGTGCTCAGACACTTCTTGTGGCCCACCGTAAGGACCAATATCATGGTATGCATAAAGACGTGTGAGACATGTGCCAAGGCTAAAACTGATCATCAAAAGGCACAAGGATTATTAATACCTATGCTCACTCCTACCGTTACCTGGAGTACCATCTCCTTGGAATTTATCTTAGGGTTATTAAAAGATCAAGGAAAAAACGTGATTTTGGTAGTGGTAGATAGTCTCACAAAAATGGGACATTTCATTGCTTGTAAGGCAGTGCCTACTTCTGGCCAGTTATCCAACCTACTCCTTTGTCACGTACTGCGGTTACAATGATTACTATTGTGTCGGATAGAGGATCGCAGTTCACAGCGCACTTTTGGAAGGTATGGTGTTCAGCTCTACAGATAAAATCTGCTACATCTACCAGCTTCCATCCCCAAACCGATGGTCAAAAAGAACGTTTGATCCAGACTCTAAAACAATATCTCAGATGTTATGTAAAGGAAAACTCGGATGCTTGGGTGGATTTATCGTGGGTAGCTGAGACCCCATATAATAGTGCCACACATCAATCCCCCAAAATGGCCCCATATTATAGTAATTATGGGTTCCATCCTCGTTTACTCCTGTTGATACACCCAGGAATGGAACAAGACATGCCTGAAGTATGTAATAGAGTGGCCCACATACAACAAATGATTCACAAGACACAGTAACACCTACAAAAGGCAAAACTTTGATACAAGAAGACTGCAGACACACATCGCAGGGCCAACCCTATGTATCAGGAAGGAGATGTGGTATGGTTATCCACTAAGAACATCCGCTTCCGTAGATACAGTATATTTAATCCCCGATCTATTGGGCCTTATAAGGTAAAAAGATGCATTAACCCTGTTACTGTACTCCTTGCCTTGCCTATATCCCTGTGAATTCATCCTGTTTTCCATGTATCCCTGTAGAAACCTTCCTATACCCCTGTTAAAAAGAGGCCAGCACCCATCTTGATAGATGGAAAACCGGAATACGAAATGTTCAAGATTCTAGATTCTAAGAAAAGAGGATCTTCCCTGTGGTATTTGATTTCCTGGAAAGGATATAGTGCTGAAGAAAATTCATGGGAACCAGCGTGAAGTATCCATGCCCCTCGGTTGATCCAGAGGTTTCATGACCAGTTCCCAGCCAAACCTCGTCCCCGTCAGCATTCTCGGGGAGGGGAATGTACTGTTACACCTAAATGAATCCCGCTACTACATAGCGGTATATGCTGCCGGTAACACTTACCAATATGTGCAGGAATGAAGCTTCATGGCGAAATCATGTCACACTTCACGTCGCCAAGACGAACAAACCACAACACCCAGCAGCCCCTGTTCAACCCTCGCTGACGCACTAGTGACTACACCGTGACCGGGACGATAAAGAAGCGTTCCAGTGTCCGTCACTTGCTGCGCATTTTGTGGTGAGACGGACCAGCCCAGTGCCGAGAGTCCCATTGTAAGAGTTGGCGATAGAGCAGAAAGGGTGATGCTGTCACAGTTTTGAATACTCACGTTTGGAGGTTTGAATCTTCGCTCTGTTCAGCCCAGAGCTTTAACAGAGCAATAAGTGTCTTGTGTAAAGAAAGGTGGTGACGCAAGAGGTGGGGGCTTACCCAAAACTCCCTAGTCTGTAGCGGAACAGTTCCTTAAACTTGTCACGGAACGAAAGTTACAAGGAGATAATTTCCGACACGGCAGAACATACTTACATGCCGTGACTTGTATTAAGCCTCATTTAAATGCGAATTACATTTCCTTGCTAAAAGAGCTAAAGCATGGATTTTAGTTTCATTGTACGATTTCACACTGATGTGAAGGTTAACATCAGTCACCTGGCATAATTCCTATGGAAAGGGCATGAGTGCAATAATGCCTTAAAAAATGGAAATTCGTTGATGTATTGATGCATGCCGAATAATCTTTTCCTTTTTCTTAGCAGGGGTATTTTTTGTGTGAATTGAGTCAACCCCCCCTGTGATGCAAAGTCGTATGGTTTACGTGGTGGGTGAGAAGGCATGTATATGTGTGAATGGCTAGGAAATAACCTTTTGACACATAACTAATTATGTTTCCTATTTTTAGAAAGCATATTAAAAAGAGAGGAGCTTCCAGATGAAGTAAAGCACTCTTCTATCCGAGTGAAGCTCAGATCAGCCTTTATTTTCTTTTACAGGTATTTAGAGACCTATAAAACAATAATAAGGTGATAGTTCTAGTGTAGAAAGAAATTGTTTGTTTATTCCTATGATGTCTTTTTTGTTTTTATAGGTCTCCCTCCCCGCTGTCCCCATTCTTTCCTTCCCTCGCTTAATCCCCCCAACCGTCTGTGCTATTATAGCCTTCAGCGGGTGGGGCGATTGAGAGGTGGACCCACTTGAGCATCGAACCGATCCTGGGAGTTTGGAATAAAACCTTGACAGCGTAATAATGTCATACCGGGTCAGTCCGGTCAAAACAGAAGCAATGACTGAGCATCTTCTACTTTCAGTCGACGTTCCTCTGCATCTCTTGCACATGGCTAAGGAACTCTGGCTCACATCAATGGGAAACAGCCTCTGACCAGGTCGCCCTCGATTCTCAGTCTCGGCCTGCTTACACCCCAGTCAACCAACATCCCAATTTCCTAAAATCAATAAACTGCAAAAGTCCAAAATGCCATAGACCAGTTCCTGTATGGCCCAAAAAAACTTAAGTGGCTACCCACCTTAAGCAACATCATTGAATGCCTATAAGGAAGCTTATCATCTTTAAAACCTCCTGCATCATGTACAAGATCTATAACAACGGAAATCTTGCCCTAGTCTCCAATAAAGTTAAAGAATACATTCACCTCCGATTTTAAGATTAGCTTAGCTTCTAAACCAAATCTCATGGTTCCCCATTTTAAAAACAAGAAAATGGGTTAACTGCTCCTTTCAAGTTCTGGGAGTCATCACTTGGAATTGTATTCCTGTTCAAATTCTCTGTCTACTATTGCAGCTGCATTTTAGGAAGACCTTAAAAACTAGACATTTTCATACCAAATAATACGTTCCCAATTCCACCTTGGTCTGTTGTATTTCTTAGCATCAAGAGACTCCAATTGGCGGATAGCGCACCTTACAAAAACTCTCTTGGGGCAGAAACACTCTGTTGACCCTTTTGGGGTAGAGGGAGTGCCCAATACCAGGGTGGGATGCTCCACCCTTTTTTAGTTCCAGAGTAAAATCCTTGATGCCTAGTGTGTTTTTTTACCCCCTTCCCCCAGGGGCCATGTTATGGGAAAATCTGGGCAAATCTCATGCTTGCGCCTCCAGAGGCACGTAGAAAGACTCTATTGTCCCTTCTGCTAGGGAGAATGGCCCGATGGCAGGGTGGCCTGTCCCATCCTTTTTTGTGTTATTCTCAGATTCATGATGTGTTGTATGTACGCAGATTGATGGCAAATCTCCTATCTGCCTCCTAGGGGCAAAAAGGCTCTATTGCCTATTCATGGGTGGCAGTATGGCCTGATGCTACGTGGGCCTCCCCTCCCCCTATTTTTTGGGGGTAGTGTAAAATGCCTGGTGCACAGTGAGCTTTTATGCCTTTCTGAATGGGGCAGATTGATCTCAAACACCTAATTCTGCATCCTAGGAGAGCAGAAAGACTATCACCCCCTTTTAGATGGATCATGGCCCTATGTCAGCATAGCCTGCCCCCATCCCTGCGTTTCTTTTTTCTTTTTAAAGCCCCTATTTTTAGTAAGCTTTTCTACTCTTCCCCCCCTCCTTAGGGGCAGATTAGCAGGAAGCCCCCCAATCTACTCCACAGAAAGACAGAAAGACTTCTGGTGCATCATTATTGAGGATCTCGTCGACAAGACTTGCCACGCAAAGTCCGGTGTAGGGGGTGTGACACACAGCTGGCGATGAGCAGCGAGGCTGCGATGTGGAACATGCTGTTATCGTTGAGGCAGCCTTTGACAAGAGATGTGAGTATCTGAGCTGTGGATGTGACGCATAGGTTTTGAGAAACTAAGGTAAGTGATGCGGGTCTTTGCAACGGGGCACAATCCACGCAGCAACACTAATGTATCGGTTCTGCTCAGGGATGTGCCGCTCAGTCAAAGGAGATGCCTCCGTTCTGCTTGGGGTGAGCAGCTCAGCCGAGAAGATGTGCTGGTTGCGCTGGCAAGCACCTTAGGCTCACTTTCAAGAGTCCAGGACTGGGATGGCACCACTTGGCAGGGCAGACTCACAGATGGCTGGTTTAGTGCAAGATGGTTGGAAGCTTGGTATGTCCCCGAGGCTTCAGATCAGAAGGCCAGCTAACTAGTCCTTGGATTCACTATGCATTGCAGGTTCAAGTGATTCAGGTCCAGTTCTTCTCCCCCAGGCAAGGGGGCAGCAGGAAGCTGGTCAGCACAGCAAAGCAAGAGTTCAGCAGAGTGCAGTCCAGCAGAGTGGCAGTCCTTCAGCAGCACAGCAGTCCCTCCTCCTGGCAGAGTATGCACAGTTCCAGAAGTGTACTGAAGTGGTGTTGTCGAAGGTTGTTCTTTTATAAAACGTTGGGCCTCTGAAGGTGGGAGAAGCTTCTAGAGGCATGCCTTTGACGTGCAGAGATGCCCTGCCTTTCCTGGATTCTAGTCTAACTATAGGGGATATGCAGCCCTTTGCGTGGAAACAGGACACAGTCTATTCAGGTGTAAGCGAGGCTGGGCCCAGCCCTGCCTCCCATCCTGCCAGTGATGGCCCACTCAGTCGCACCTAAGCCCCCATTGTGCGTTGTTGTCTAGGAGGAATACACAACGCCAAACTTCCAACTACACCCAGTCATGTGACCAGAGACAGGCTGCAGGCACCAAATGGCTAAGACAAGAAAATGCCAGCTTTCTAAATGTGACATTTTCAGAATTGCAATTCTAAATTCGACTTTGCCATCAGCAAGGATTTTAAATTGTGATTTCAACGACACCAAACTTGAAGGGGTTATCACTTCCCATTTGGAACTTTACACCTATAAAATGTAATAAGGCAACTCCAATATTATCCTATGGAAGAAATAGGGCTTGCAGTAGAAAAAAATGAATTTAAAGGTTTTTCACCACCAGGACATGTAAAATATAAAAGTACATGTCCAACCTTTTAAATAGACTGCACCCTGCCCTTGGGGCTGTCTAGGGCCCACCTTAGGGATGACTTACATGTATTACAAAGAAGGTTTATTTTGCCAGCTTGATATGGCAGTGTAAACTATGCACACAGGCTCTGCAGTGGCAGGTCTGAGACATGTTTAAAGGACTACTTAAGTGGGTGGCACAATCAGTGCTGCAGGCCCAATAGTAATATTTAATTTACAGGCCCTGGGCACATGTAGTTCACTTTACAAGGGACTTATAAGTAAATTAAATATGCTGATTTGGTATAAACCAATGATACCATGTTTAGAGTTGAGAGCACAAGCAGTATAGCACTGGTTAGCAGGGGTAAAGTGCACAGAGTCCTAAAGCCAACAAAGGCAACAAAAACTAATTCAGCAAAAAGTAGGAGGCGCAAGGCAAAAAGTTTGGGAGTGACCCTGCAGAAAGGGTTAGGTAACCACAAATAAGCAGAGCTATCATGGTCAAGGCACAATTGAACTAGAGCATTGGCCACTTAGATTTTCTGAGAGAAACTAAGGAAGGAAGCATCCATTTTAAGAGGCGTATTTGATATAGACAGGACTGGTGACCTGGGAAGTTTGAAGATCTAAGCGAAGGTCATGCTAACCAGAAGCCAATGTTGCATACTGAGGGGAGAGGTTGGGGATAGTCCTCTATCTGAGGAGGCCATAAGGTATTGTCCCTTTGTTTGATAATATTGCCAATCAGAAGAATTTTTTATTTATTGGATTGCGTTTTAAAAAATAGCTTTCATTCAATGAGACAATTAACTAAAAATGATAGGAAGCATACTCGTTGAAAGTATACATCCTCTTTGAGTTTGAGAAGGATCTATGAGTCCTCAGCATAAAGGAAATATTGATTGGGGTGGTCATAACATGCATAATTCTGTGTAGCGTGATCATGCGGAATTACCCCAAAATACCATGAGATTCCATGGAATTACTCCTGATTCTCTGCTGTCCATGATATATCTGAGATCCTCTATGACTGAGGTAACCAGAGATTTTGTGCCATAACCGGGGTGGAATTTGGTCTGGGTAGAGTCAAGAAAATTATTTTTCTCTATATAATGCTGAAGCCGATTGGTTGCACTTTCTCCATCAATTTGGAGAGATAAAGCAGTAAGGATATAGACCTATAATTAGCAAGTTTGTTGGGGGTCATGTTGCCCTTTTTAATATAGGATGGACAGTAATGGTGGTTCTGATAATTTGGTTAATATAAGCTCCAACGGCCCTAAGATAATGAGAAGTGCAGATGTCCAATTGGGAGCCAGTAGGTTTATTGCCAACGGTAAGTTTCAGAAAATCTGCTGTGGTAATAGGAGTAAAATTAGACTTAAAGTTGGCCCCTGAGAATAAGCAGTCTCAGATTGAGAGGTAGAGAGGTGTGTAAAAGTGACTGCCTCTATGAATTGCTGATTAAGAGCAGGAGATATAACATTGAATTCTTCTCTAATAGAATGATTCTCAGTATAAAAGAGGATAGGAGATGGTCAACCAGGACATATTATGGATTCAAATTAGAATTGTTGACATGTGGATTAAATAGGGATTCACAAATGGAAAAATATTCAACAATGGCAAAAACTGCCACAGAGTTATTGTGTGCAAAAAGAGCATTATAGGAATAGAAATTGCCTTTGACTTTCATAATCAGATGATTGTATTTAAGCATTTTCTTCCGGAAATCACTTTTGTCTATGTCGCAATAAGATTCTCTCCAATATTTCTCCAACAATCAGGAACGTATCAATTTTAGGATAGCAATGTTCAATGTAATAACACACTGCTCCTGATTACATGCGATATACAGAGTCCACAATGTTCAAATTTCTTCAAAAATAAGATTCTTTATTCTCAATTGCATAAAATCCAGCACGAAGAATCAGCCAACACGTGTTTCGTCTTCCCTTAGACTTTTTCAAGGCGATTGACAAAAATTATGTTGTCCAGCATGTATATACGGACGGCAGGTGCGTGTCCCTTATTGTAATCAGAACCTGCAATGCTTGTTAATAATATCGACTGCCAGATGTGCGTATCACAGCCTCATTTGCTGGTAATGCTAGCACACCTCGTATTTGGTAAAAGCGGGTGTGTGGGTATCCGGAAAGGAGAGTATATTAGTCCTTCTCCTTCATGTCATAATAAGACCTTTTAAAATGTCGGAGGAGAACCCTGATAAGTTTCACTCCGCAGTAAGGCGAAAGTATATCGTCCACCCTACATTTACTCTTTGCTGTGACACGCCACAATGGAACTCAGGAATGCTAGCTCCTTAGTGAGTTTTAGGAAAAAGTTGAAGACCTGGCTATTTCAGGACTAGATGCTAAACATGCTCACTGTGGTCCTCAGCGCCAACACACCTCCGGGTATTCGTGCGCTCTTACAAATTCCATTAACATTAACATTAACTGAGAAAATATAATGCCTATCCGAAATTGATTCACACTGTATCGCATTTGATATGATAAATTTTCTTCTCCTACTGATTGTGCGGTTTTTTCCCAATCTTGGGAACTGCTACTACCAAAAAACTTTTGTTGAAATCTATTTCTCCAACAATATTTGCTTCCTGTTTAAGGTCATGATTGAGCCATGGCTTCTGTCCATATACCCATTTTATAGATTTTCTTTCCCTAGTGGCATGATAATATAAGGTCTAAACCACTTCCTGATTGAATAATGTTACTAAATTATTCACTGAGTGCCTCTAGCTTGAGAAAATGCCCAATGTGATGGGTTTCCAATTTCTACAAGAAATAATTTCTTTGACTAATTGGATTTTTCCTAATTCGTTATTCATTATTTCAAATTTGATTCAATAATGATCAGTCCAGAGCTCAGCCTTAATAGTTCTGAAGTGAATTTGGTTGAAGGTAGTGAAAATATGGTCTAGCGTATGGTTGGCTTTGTGGGTGGGAAGATTTACAATTTGTTTAAGGCCAAAGGTGTTCAAACTGCTTAGCACTTGGTTTCCTGATGGTTCTTTGGCAGTATCGTCCGATAAATTGAAAGAGTTATGTACCATTATTTCTGAAATGTTGGTTCTGGCATGCATTATTAATTCTTTGAACCAGTGGCAGAATCTTAGAAGTATTACACAGTAGAGGAGGATACAAATAATTTGCTTTTTTTCAGGGCATTGGGTGAGAGAATTATAACCTCTGTGCCTTTGAAAGATTCACAGGGAGAGTTGAGATATTTAAAGTGTTCTTAGGGATTACTACAAAACCACTGCCTCCTTCTTAAGAATGATCATGTTTAATAATTTTGTGGCACTAGATCCTCTAAAATATGATTACAATCAGGTGCCAGAAAAGTTTCTATGAAAAAAGTACATTCAAGGTCTCACAATCAATGAGTTGATTGGATATAAATGTGTTTTAATGGCAGAGTACGCCTTACAGCGTCCAGCTTTGATAGAACCAAATTGAGTATCTTTGATCTTGGTAATGGGTGTTAGGAAAAATCCTTTCTTTCTTTAATATTTCAATGGGATTAACATTTCTTGCAACCTTGCTGAGAATCCATATGCTGGTCCCACTCTCCATAATGTCTCTTACAGTCCTGATTATAGGCGTCAACTGCTGCTAACATACTGTTGTGGTTTGTCATGAAATGCTTATTACGTCATGATGGACATGAGGTTGCTGTTAGTTGTGCTGTAATTACCAGGTTTGATAACTTTGTAGGGCCTATTGAAGCTGCAACTAATGGTATGGGGTTAGCATTTGTTGGTAAGATTGAGTCCTCAGGGTAGAGAGTGGCTATATCTTTTGGCATAACAATAGCAACCAGGTAGATAACAGTGTCGTCTGTGTGGATCGGGGTCGTCGTAAAGACCATGGGGCATATTAGGAAGACCCACGTTAAAATTATCGCCGTTTTAGCGGCAGGAAACTGCCGCTAAAACGGCGATAATGGGCTTGCTAATATGCGTTATAGAATTCCAATAGAAGCCCAGGTTAGATGTGCAGGACATCTAACCTGGGCTTCTATTGGAATACCATAACGCATATTAGCAAGCCCATTATCGCCATTTTAGCGGCAGTTTCCTGCCGCTAAAACGGCGATAATTTTAACGTGGGTCTTGCTAATATGCCCCCATATCCTTTACTGTAGAGGGAAAAGGGGTATGGTGTGAGAGCACCCAATTTTATGAGAAGGTTTAATGCCTTTGACTAATGGCTCATTTATAACATAGTAGAAAAAGCAACAAAGATGGATGTCAAGAAAACTGATAGAGGGAGAGCAGATGTATATGTGTGAGAAGTGAGCATGCTTCTGGAGGGGGTCTGGTGGTCTGATTAGGTGTTGGGCCCATGATAATAGTGGCAGAATTACAAGCCTTTGGAATTACTATACCAGGACTGGGACCATAAGGCAGAGGTAGAACAATTGGGTCTAATAGGTTATGGGGAGTACCTACTTGTGGGCTGTTCATGCCAGCTTTAGGCTCAGTAGCAACAAATGTAATAGGTGCATAAGTAGGGTCAAATAAAGGAGCAGATGGAAGCAGATAGGCTTGCCTTATGCCACCTGAGGTACACTGCCTGCAAGCCAGTATGTGGACATGCATTCTAGTCTTACTGTTCTGCCCAGTAAGACTAGGCAACTCGATCAGAACTTAACAAAAATGGCAGCCAGAGTAAAAATAGAGGGGAGACTTTGTAAATCACCCCAATTCAATGTAAATACACAACTAAAAACATTTATTTGCTAGTATTTAGCATAACATTTGAAAAGGTGCAGAGTAATAGCAGCAAAAGTGGTATGGTAGCAGCAAAGAATTTCAAAGACATAGTGGGCTTGACCCAATTCACCACCCCCTCGGTGGGCAGATAGTCTACTACACAGCAGGCATTTCAAAAAAGCACCAAACCAAACAAAAGAATGGAAACGTCCCACCCTGAAATCAGGCCATATCCTACCCCAGAATATATTCTTTCTGTGGGGTAGAGAGAAGTTTTGCCCCAACTGATGTTTTCCCCTAATTTCCCTTCTAGGGGATCGAAAGCCCACTAGACACCTGTGATTTTATATTTGGAGAGAAACAAAAGGGCGAGGCATCCCACCCTGGTATTTGGCCATGTTCCTATCCCAAAAAGGGTGATAAAGTGTTTCTTTCGCCCAGGGGCAGATTGGGGTTGGCCCCCAATTCCACCATGGGGCTAGAAAGCTCACTAGATGGCAGCAATATTTATTTAATGAATTAATGGGTTGGGGTCTGGTCCATCCTGACGTCAGACTCCAGATCCTACCCCTTAAGTTTCAGTCTTTCTGCTCTACTACAGAATCAAGCATTCCTATCCCTATGGCAAGCAAGAGGAAATTTTGATTCTTCTGGATATAGTTTTTATAAATGGGCCTTTAGAGTGGGGAACATCCCAAATTCGTCTCAATTCCCATGCTGAATAGCTCAACATTTCGGTCTCCGGGTCGACTGCCACCTAGGGTAACCTACCAAATCTAGACATTTCTAAAAATGAAACACCCAGGAGAGTCTAGGGTACTGTGATCCTACAACATTATTTTTTCCCAGGAGGCCTTGCAAACCTCAAACGTATGCCCTTTTCTCATATTTCTGTAAGGAAAAGTTGCATGAGCTGCCAGGATTCACAAAATTCCTATCGCCCAGTATTTCCACAACTCTCCTGATGAAAGCGGTATTACTCTTTTGCGGCTGAGTTTAGTGCATGTGACAGGACCAGATCAAATAAGGACCTCACCAAGTCTCTATGATCTTCGCATGATCCCTAATTGTTTTTGTTCCTGTCACAGGTGCAATGCCTTGCAACAGAAGTGGGGTAGCATTGCTATTGGGAGGTGTGTGAAAATGCTGGATAGCAGGAATTTTCTGGATCTGCACAGATACTTAATATTTTCTCACATAAATGGTTGATAAAATGAGTAATTTAAGACATAGTTTGAGGTTTGCAAGGCATTGTGAGTAGGAGAAGGTAAGGGAATCAACACAAGCCAGACCGCCCCAGACTCAACTTGGTGGTGGTTAGTTTTGAGAAAGGTCTGGGTTTGGTAAATGTCAATGGCTATGGCCAATCTCAGTCCCAAATTTTCATAGCTACCCACATTGCATAAAAAGGGTGGGTTTAAGTGAAAACATTTGATCTGTCCATTTTGCATTTTTTGGACCTTCCTGCCCAATGGGGGTACAGTTTTTATTGTGGTAGGTGTTGAAACACTGAATGGTAGAAAGCAATTTGCAGATTTTGGAACTTCCTCTCACAGAAATGTGATAAAAATGTTTATTTTAGCAAAATATTAGTTTTGTAATGTCTTCTGGGTAAAAATGCATTGTGGGATCCACACGAGTCACAGCACGCTGAACTCCCATGGGTCATTAGTTTTCAGAAATTACTGGGTTTGATAGGTTGCCCTGGATAGTGGGCAATCCCAGGCCCAAAATTCCCAGTTACCTATATCATCAGATAGGTCATTTTCTCTGAGATTTGTTTAATGTTTCCATGTATTGGTTTGGATTGTTTTGCATCACAGGTACTAGGCCCAACCACACATGAGTCCCATTGTTATTGGGAAAGGTATGGGAACACTGGGTGGTAGGAATTCTGACTATCCTCACAGCTTCCTGAACTTTCTCTGATATTATTTTGAAGAAAATGGGAAGTTTGAGGTTTGCAGGGCCTTTAGGGTAAATAAATGTTGTGGGATCCACACAAATCAAGCCACCTCCAAGGGTGTCTATTTATCAATGTCTGGGTTTGATAGTTTTCCTTGGTTGGAGGCGGAATTAGAGCCCAAATTCCACAGCTATCTGCATTGTAAAAAAAAAAGGCATTGATTTTGGTGGGCGAAATATGATGTCTCAACGTCGCATCTTGCGGCATTCTGTGTCATAGTCGCTGGGCACAACCACAAAAGTGAGGTATCATATTCCTTGGGAGAAGTTAGAAAACACAAAATAGTAGCACATTTGTTATTACCAATGGGAATCCTCTGCCTTTTTGGCTTCCAAATGTAAGTCAGTAAGTATGCAAGAAAGAGGACATTTTGCAAAATGCCCTCTGAATCGCGATAGCATGTGTAACTCCATATTGAAAGGCGTACAGATAACCACTGTTACTAAATTCAGGGGCATATTCACAAGAACGTGTGATAACCACCGCAAGTGCAGCCTAACGCAACTCTGCATATTGCAGACCATCGCGGGAAAATAACTCTGTGCTAACGTGGTATTCGCAACACGGCGGCACCATGCGATAGACACACGAGAACGCGACAAGCGCGTTAAAAGCAACGCGACGCCGCAAAAACGCGAAACCCCAATGCGAAAATAGTAGCGATGACGCCAATAGCAATACAAAAATCTGCGAAAAGCAGCCACAGGCCTGCAATTCCCATGCGTCATGCTGGAAAATGCACTATAAAAATAGAAAAAAAAAACAAACAACAGCGAAGCACAATGGAGGCACCCGGAGCAAGCACAGAGGACAACCAGAACCCCACAAGCCCCACGGAGGACCAGCCTGGGACCTCAGGGTCAGGGAAGGGCAAGGACAAGAAGAGTCGGAAGAAGCGGTTCAGTCCGCAGGAAAACAGGATCCTGATAACGGAGGTGATAGAACACCATCAACTACTGTTCGTCACCTCCACCGTGTCACTGGCAACTAAAAATGGAATATGGCAGACCATCGTGGACAAGGTGAATGCAGTCAGAGTGCTGAAGAGGACAATGGACGAGGTCAAGAGGCGCTGGAATGATGTGAAGCGCAAAACCAAGCTGAAACTCGAAAACAACCTGAAGGCAGCAATGCAGACTGGAGGTGGGAGTCCAGCGGCACAGGAGGAGCTGGACGAGATGGAGGAAATGGTCTCCACAGTCATCAGTGGGGAGACGGTGGCAGGAGTGGGTGGACCGGACACTGCTCAACATGACCGGACACAACAGCAACATGGTGAGTAACCACCAGGGACTGGGGGGACGGGGGAGATGGGCACAATGGCACACATGCACAAGTAAGCACAGCACATCTGTGTACAAACCATGCCCCAGACCCCCAACTCCCACCAAGAGACCAATGCACACAGGTATGCAACATCTCAGCACCGCATAAGCACAGAAGCCAGAGGCACACCGCATGTAAGGGATAAGGGGCAGCGAAATCAGACCAGCAGGGGCGACTCCCCCAAAATGCGGCACACACACATTACATGCAGAGCACATCAACATTGCCAACGATGTGGTACAAACCGCAACACGTCCACAACAGAACAGAGGACACAACTGCTGCCACGTGCGTAGAAACTGGCCAATCACATTTGGCACTGCATGGAAATGTGAGTTGACATTGTACAAGTACAAACACATCCGTGATGTAGTCGGAATGTCCACTGTCCCGCATCAAATAGGCAGCCCCCCCAAACAGTCACAATGTACACTGTCATGCAGTCTGAATGTGAACCTGTACAATGCGTCAACATACATGTGAACATGATGT
This sequence comes from Calotriton arnoldi, assembly GCA_963921515.1. Taxonomy (NCBI): domain Eukaryota; kingdom Metazoa; phylum Chordata; class Amphibia; order Caudata; family Salamandridae; genus Calotriton; species Calotriton arnoldi. The sequence continues at coordinate 464,901 of CAWUFW010004867.1, read as the reverse complement.
TAAACTGCATCTCCCTCCACATTGCAGGGGAAATCCAACACCTCCTGCAGTGCAGTCCGAACCTCTCTTCTCTGATGACGAAGAGACCACCACACCTTCGACTCCGACGCCCTCAAACAGCTCATGGAGAGCCTACGCAGCCCACTTCCAGGAGCAGGGCAGCCCAGCTGCCACGAGGAGAACCCACCCCCTGCACAGTACACACAGCAGGTAGCACCCACCACCACGGCCGCCTCCTAGGACCCCCACGACGAACACATGGCCTTCCAATGGTTACCAATGGAGAAAAGAATAAGATTTAAGACAGCCTGCTTGGCCTACAAGGCCCTTCATGGTATAGGGCCACAATTTTTAAAAACACATCTGAAACGGTATGAGCCATGCAGGAACCTGAGGTCTGGGCAGGCAAAATTGATACAGGTCCCAAGATTTAAGCAGGTCAGGTGGGGGGGAGAAGCTTCTTGGTGCAGATGGCCAAGACCTGGAACCTGCTCCCTATCACAATAAAAAATAGCCCCTCGCTCCTATCATTCAGGAAAGCTGTAAAAACCTGGCTTTTTACCTCTTAGTTAGAGCTCTTTATCATCAGCAGTCTCTTGCTACATCGACTTAGCGCCAAGACGCCCTTGGGCATTCGCGAGCTTTACAAATTGTCAAATCAATGCCATGTGTTGGGGTGCCAGGAGAAGCTGGCTGAACAGGTGCAGGTGGGCTGCGACCTCATGGCAGCCAAACTAGACGCCATGCGTGGGTGTCTAAGTCCCATCAGGGACCACTCACAGTCCCTAACGAACACCCTCAGTCCGCTCCATGCTCTCCAACGAACCATGGCTGACATCGCTAGAGTCCTGACTCTGCGCCAGGAACGACTGTCAAGTCAGAGTGCCTCCAGCGAGCTCGCCCGGGAGTTAGGACACATGCGGAGGATCATGGAGAACATGGAGCGGACGCAGGCGGAAAGAGTGGCTGCCACGGCTGCACACCAGCGAGATCTAGCTGGGTCCCTCCATGCCATTAAGACCCTCCTCATGGCTTTGCTGCCACAAGGCCTTGCCCTAATGCATGCTGCTGCTACCACCCCATCCACATCTCCAGCCCCTGATGTGTCAGTGCCACACAGTGCTGGAGACATAACACCACCACCCACATGTGAGGGACAGGCAACAGCAGCGGACGACGATGCGGATGAATCTGCCTTCGTGGTCAGAAGGACGCAGTAGCATACATCTCCGCCATGTGGTCTGTTTCTGCTTGGTTCTGCCCTCTGCATCATCACCTTCCACTGTGCCCCGATGCACTCTGCGACACTCACCTCGGACCCCAACATGGACTGCCATATTATGTTTGCTCACCAATGACACAGCTATCAGACTGCGGACTGAACTCCTCCTCTCCTGATGTACCGGTCACTCCCTGAAGGACTCTGGCTGGCCCTACACGGGCCGACAATGTGAAGTGGTGTTGGCATGGCCCTGTACTGCTCCAGCTGCAACACTCCCTTGAATGTGCAATAAACATTCATATTCACACAGATGTGTCATGTCTATGATCTTTCAAGTGTGGAAGTATGGATGAATGTAGGGTCAGTGATTCCCCCTTACGTCCATGTTGCCCATGTTGTGGGACTTTTGTCACTGGGTGGCACCTTTTCGTTGCGGGCCGGGGGTTGCCGACACTTCAACAGAGACACATCCATTAGTCACTTCCTTGTCCAGCCCAGGACGGAACCATGCCCAGAGCCCCGGGGTCATTGTTCACACCCTTACGCTGGACTGGCATACGCCAGGGCAGCCCACTCCGCTTACGCACACAGGGGGGGACGACAACGCTACATGTCCCAGCTCTGCACTGTAGGGATATGCAGCTCACAGGCCTAGTTGTCAGCATGCCACAGCCACTCCCTCACGGCTGGTGTACACCCACACCACACCACACCCATCCAGCACAGGCATCACAGGACATGTGACCCTGCCAATAAAAAGGGCCTGGCGCACGTGCTGGACGCCATTTCAACTCTACAACTGGGTGTCTCCGTGTAGTTCCCATCTACGCATGAGGGCCTAGGGCCCTGCCACCTCACAATGCCCAGTGCCGGGGGTGACATGATGGCGTCCGCACAATGGGACTCAATCATTAAGGGTCCATGGCTAGCGGGGCACAGACTTGATGGCAGCAGATACACTGCGGCAGGCACCGGCACCCCGCCACGGGACGGTGTCTTGCTGTGCAGTGAGATAGGGGCACCTGAAATGCTGAGCGGGTGTGCAGCCTGCGATGATGCACCGTCATGGCGGTCCGGACTGGCATGGGTTTGTGTGAGACCTGCTGGCCCGCAGTGTGGGCCTGGGCAAGGGCAGGGCGGGCCTCCCGCCGTGAGGCGTTGCGGTTCACAGAGTTAGTGGCACAACAAGCGCTGAGCGGGTGTGCAGCCTGTGATGATGCCGTGTCCACAGATGTGGTCTCTGACATTGCAATATCAAGACCCAGCAACATGTGTGTGACCTGGTAGCCCGTGGCACAGGGCTGCATGATGTGGAGGGTGCCATGGTCGCGGGCTCCGGGCTTGGAGATCCCTCCGGAACGTGGTGGGCCCTCTTGGAGACACGCTGATGGCGGAAGGTGAGCAGTGAGGCCTGGTTGCGCTGGGGCGGGCATTCACCGCTGGGCGGCGGGAGGGGCTGGGGTTCAGCAGCCTGTGTGCACAGGGGCGGGCAAGCGATGGTGGCGTGTGCAACTGTATGGGCTCTGACATTCATGTCTCTGGAAACTGTTTCAGATGAGGGACCTGGGGGACTGCTGTGAATCCAGGCACGTGGTTGGAGACACACCGGTGGCAGCAGGTGAGCAGTGGGGCATAGGTCAGCAGTGTTGGCACTCTCTCTCCTTCTCTTTCTCTCTTCCTCTCTCACTCTCCCTCCCTCTCCCTCCCTCTCTCTCCCTCTTCCTCCCTCTCTCCCTCCCTCTCTCTCCCTCTCTCTTTCTCTCCCTCTCTCCCTCTCTCTCCCTCTTTCTCCCTCTCTCCCTCTCTCTCCCTCTCTCTTTCTCTCCCTCTCTCCCTCTCTCTCTCTATCTCTCCCTCTCTCTCCCTCTCTCCCTCTCTCTCCCTCTCTCTTTCTCTCCCTCCCTCTCTCCCTCTCTCTCCCTCTCTCTTTCGCTCTCTCTCTCTGTGATTTGATGTGCGCATGACACTCCTTCTTATACAGATTTCTGTTTTGCAGGCTGTGACTTGCAGGATGTCGTGGGACGACCCGCCATGCCTCTTCTGATTTTCTGTTTTTGTTATGTTCTGTAATAAACGTGTTATTTGGATGTTATGATATGGATGTATGATTTCCCTCTTTTCTGACCACACATGTATGTTGAGTGTTGTGATTGTGCGACTTTAGGCGATTTGTTTGGTTCATGGTTTCGTGGAGTTGATGTGCAATATCTTTGTCCTGGGGGGGAGGTGTGGGGGGTGCCCGGGGTAGGGCCCGGGGGGGGGGTCCTGGGGGTGGTGGCGGTGGGTGTTGTTAACCTATTGGGGCTCCGGGCTGCATGGGCGTTTGCTCCAGGGCATCTGTTGTTCTTCAGGTGTGGCTATGGGCTGTGCTCCCTTATCTGGTGCCGGTTGTCGTCCGACTTTGCACCAGGTAGGAGCAGGTGTTAATTTCCTGCTGCTAACGCGCCTTATCGCATGTTTTGTGGTCTTATCGCCGATCGGGCTGGTCGTTGAGAATGTTGTGGAGTGGTGTTGTCGCGGATTTCTGCACGGGCACGCCTACTCTGCATCTCATTAGAGTTAGTTGCCGGGGTCATCTGTGGCGATGATTTCTGCGACTGCTTTCGCAGGTAAACTGGTGTTATGGGCTGTTAGCACCTGCTTGGGAATGGGGCGTTAGATTTATCGCGAATTTGGCTGCGATAAAGTGCCGATAACTCGGCGATGTGTCCTTGAGAATATGCCCCTCAGTGTCTTGTGCACATTACATAAATACATAGGTTTCCTGCATACACATTTTTCATTCATTAGATTTTACCATGTGAACTGCTGTATGCTTGGTACACAATGAAAAATCATTTTAAGATGTAGCGGTGTTGGCTCTGTGTATCGCATGTTTTTGCAGAACCTCCAAACCCTATAAATGTCCATGACAAGAAGGGTATATCACATGTAATGGTATATTGCTTTTGTAAGTCAGCCATTGTGAGAAACAAAATACAGATGAAAATAAGGTCACCAATAGTGAGTTTTTTCCCACTCATTTGCATTATTTTTTTATTTCAACAATTAGTTTATTTGGGAAAACCTTGAGGTCTACACAAATGTCCCCTTACTGAACTCAAAAAGTGTCTACTTTCCACAGATTAATATAACAATAAGTGTGGCTCCTGAACGCCCGGTGTCGGCCAGGCTAGGGCCAGAGTGTCAGAAATATTCTGCATGCTTCCGTGGCTCTGAGGGACCTGCTGCCGGGTGCTGCAGCAGTGAGCGAGCAAGCAAAATAACAAGCGGGAAGAGGTGATGGCCAAAGGCAATGGAGGCTATCGGCACTGCGCGGCAGTGCATATGGATTTTCAGCATCACTCATGGATTTCACACCGATTTCCACCACAATACACAATTTTTGAAATAATGGACTACCTGTAAAAACTGTGGTAAAGAACAATTTTTATACAAATCAGCCTCTTTCTGAAGGTTGAGAAGATGATGATTCTTGCACAGCAGACAGTTGATGCCATTTATTAGAAAAAATATTCTTTCTAGCACTGCACTTTGCTCCCATTCCTACCCCCAATAAAATAAACAAATGTATCTATATTTTTCGATTTTCTCAGCTTTATCCAAGAAAAGCTACAAACCCTGGATTCCTTTAATATCCAAAGGATGTTAGAAAAAAAGGACACAATTTGACATGGATACATTTTGTGGAAACAAAGTTATGAAGTTTTAAGTGCAAATTACACCAAACATTAAAAATGGGCTTAGTACAAGAAGGAGGAGGGCTATCAGCAAATTGGTTGATCAAAACCATCAATAATGTTGCAATTCTTTTAAATGTATTGTTTAATTGCCTGTTTTATTGATACTATATTTTCAAAGTATCCTCCCTTAATATACTACGCACTAAATTAGGGAATTCATTCTAATAAAAGGTTTTAAGTATATAGTGTGCATTCTTTTTTGTATTTACGCATGCCAGAAGACTTCAGAACTCACTAATACATATAATTGTATTGCCTCCCAGGGGCCCTATTACACATAGGGTGCACTTTCCCTGTCTGCACCATCTTAAAATAGGCTTGCCGGGTGCAAACAGGGAAAGTGCCCCCTATTACATTGAATTGATTGCCTCCCAGGGCATCTGCAAAGTCGTGCTGCTCTAAGGGCAGCACTTTCAAGTGAAAAACGGAGCGGCTTTGAAGCAACCGCTCTGTGTTTCACTGTGCAAGCGGTACTTTTAAGTGGGATTAGAGATCCACTTTTAGGCAGGTACAGTGAGTGACTGCATCCGCCTACAAGGGGATGTCTGGGGGGGTCCATAGACTACTTTCCCCCCTCCAGAAGGCTGCCATGAGGGGGCGCACTGGAAGTCAGTACGCTTCCTGACAGCCTCTTTTCCTCTGCACCTACATCTATAATATGGCACAGGAGCAGAGGCAAAGGGATTCCCTCATTTGCATAGGGTCACACCTTCATGCAAATGAGGGACTACCTTCTATATGTGTGGCAGTGCTGTCTGTATTACAGCAAGGGACCCATAAGCATCTGCGGCCCTTTCTGTAATACCAAAGTGCCCCTGGGGTGCGCAAAGTGGGCCCACATGCCCGTTGCACCCCTGGGGCAACTTTCCATAATAAGGCTCCAGGACTGATCATAACTCCATACACAAAGTCCTTGAGGGTTACAGTCCCCCTGATTTCCAGGATCAGATTTGGAAGGTGGCTAAACCTGGCCTTTCCAGAGGGTTTTGGATTTTCAAATCTGGGTTGAATATGATTGTAAGCTTGCAAAATCATATCACAACAGCTTGTAAAAAGGCTGCAAATGGAGCTCCTTGTGCATCCATTGTGGTCTGCCAATCTCTCAGGCCCAGAGTACAAGACAACACAGATAATCCACCATCCTCACATTTTCCTAATGCACTCAACCCTATTTTAACTGCAGACATTGACCAGATCGGAAGAGAAAACAATGTTGGTCAGGGAGATCAGGTAAGTAAGGCAGGGGCCAACAGAACCACCATTTGCCTTTAGAGCAACTTGGACCTGGTGGATCCCTGGAGGTTGCCCCTACTAATAAGGTTACAATATGTTTTGAAGAGATTCAAGTAGCAAACAGTTAGGCAACAATGAGAACAAGACCTAAAAATACAAAAAAGTTACACACAAAGGAAGAAAGCCTGGTGAGCAAACTATTCATCAGCAGAATAATCTACAAATTTAAGGTGCCACCTTAAATACTATCAAACTCCTCTTAACCTGGGAGTAAAGGATCATCAACCCAGGAGTCAATGACTGAAAAAGGGTCACTATGGAAATAGAGCGATTATGGGCCAGATGAACAACCATTTTGCAAGTCATACATCTGGGCCTATAAAGGCACAAGAATTTCTTGGAAGAAGCTGCAAAGTAAGAGGGAGAAAGGGGGATTATCCCTCCAGGACTTACAGTACTACGCATGGGCTTTTCAACGGACCCATTCTAGAATGCTGTTAAAATCCCCAGAATACTCTGTTTTCAGCCATGTTAAAGGGGGCCAATTTAAAAATGTATTGCTTCATGTTTAAGTTTGGGGACCCAAATATTTTAAAAAGATCAGGCTCAAGGTGTTACAGGCTATGGCTAGAATATGGGTCAGCATCAGACGGCTGCCGGGTCTAAGCTACTTCTCCAGCTTGGCCCCTCTATGGGACTCTCAAGGAACACCGGATTGTCTAAAAGATAAGTTAGCGCTTCCATTAGGACATGCTGGGCTTCGCGGTTGGGGGGACCTTGCCCAGGATGGCACTCTATTACCTTGGTTAAAGCTACGTAGCTCTTTGGAGGGGGAAATCTCCAAATTCACATATATTCAACTGAGAAGCTGGGCACAGAATCAGAAGTCTCCAATCGACATGGGCAAACATCTAGAAGAATATTTGGTGGTGAAACCTCCGGGGAGGAAAGAAGTATCAACTTGGTACTGGGAGATTCAAGAAGCCATAGATAGGGACTTTAGACTGGCAGAAGATCTGTGGGGTGACTGCTTGCCGGGATGCTGTGGGAGCAAATCTGGCAAGTATCGATGAGCAGTTTATTTTTAACTGTCAAGCCGGCTTGGTTAAGGAGAAATCATGTCTTTTAAATTCACAGGGCCTATCTAACTCCACAAAGGTTGTCAAAAATGTCAAAAGGGCCTCCTGTTAAATGTGGATTGGAGAAAGCATTGGATATTCACTTGTTCCAACAATGTCTGGCTATTCTCGAATTCTGGGAGAAAGTGGGTAAGACTATCTCGAACATACTGGGGCTGCAAGTTAAGGTAAGCCTCTCTTTGATTATTTTTGGAGGTTTGGATGAAATCACAGGCTCAGCTAGATCTTTCCTATTCTATGCCATACTTCTAGCGAGAAGAGAAATCTGTAGTAGGTGGGTAGAATGTTTTCCTCCCCAGCATTTGACTGGCTGGAATCTGTACGTTCAACATCTAAGTTAGATCTAAGGGGGACACCATCCGACAGGAGGAAGGCTCTTTGGAACTTTCTATTAAGATGGTCGGAAGAAGACGTGGGAGAAAACAGATAGGGGACAACCAATTTGACATTCTTGCCCTATGATCACATCTCTCAAGATCTCTCTAGGCTGCGATGGACCCCTCCTTTCCTTCATCTCAATGTGCAGCTGCCGGTCTCTACCGGACCAAATTTGAGAGTGACGTTCCCACTTGGGACAGTACCCTCCGGTGCGTATGCATACCCGCAGGTGGGAGGGCTTCCCACCTGCTTCCAGGGCTCTGGGGTACGGACGTCTGGAGTGGATATTGTGGTCAGAGGTGAATGAGGACAAAAAAAAAGAAAAATGATTTGTGCATGCAAAATGGGCCGTACGCGATGTATGACAGGCATTCGCAAATCAGATTTTGTGATGCAACAGATTACTGACTCTCAAAAATCTACAGGTGGAATTTTCGAGTCTCAAGCAGCGAGTCGCTATTTTTGAGTCAATAACCTTCATGTACAGACAAGTCGCAATTTGTGAGTAAGCACAAAATGACACGTTTCCACATGCTATTTACCACAAACTGAAGAAAGGTGGTAGCAGGGCTCAACCTATAAAAACAGGCCCAGAATGCATCAGAGACCTTCCAACAATGGCTGCCCTGTATGTGCTAGCAAGGAGGAGGCGACTCTTGGCTGCTCAGCAGAGGAGGCAGAGACAGGAGAGGATCTTCAGAGTCAGGCTGACCATGTTTGAAAATACAGAGAAAGAAATACACGAGTAATTCAGGCTGAGTAGCAATGTGATCCTGGAGCTAATAGACACCTTAAAGCCACTCCTTGACAGCAGTATGCTGTGCAGCAATGCTACCCCACCCCTGTCCAAGTGCTGTGCTCCCTCCACCTATTAGCCACTAATAGCTACCAAATGTAATTGCAGTGGCCAGAGGGGTTTCTCAGAGTGCGCTATCGCGATTCTTTCCTAAGTTCCTTGACGCCATGATCCACCATATATATTAACACATCTACCTGCCCAGGGATGATGTAGTAATTCATAACACAATAACCCAATTTTACAGGATAACTAGATTTCCACAGGTAATTGCCTGCATAGACAGGACTCATGTGCCCATATATCCCCGATCCCACCTGGAATATATATTCCAGAACTTCAAAAACACATATTCACTAAACATTCAGGTTGTCTGCAATGCACAACACATCATCATGGACATTGTAGCAAAATTTCCAGGGAGCACACACGTCTACTACATCTTTCGCCACAGTGACATTCACCAGTGACTAGAAAGGGGGTACTTTAGTAAAGGATAGCTACTAGGAAATGCAATCTGGTGAAAAAAGTTAAATGTATCAGTGCAAACATTACTCTGTATGTCGTCTCACCCTCATATATGTCTCACCGGGTAACAGTGCGCATGCCTTGCGGACATGGATCCTCACACCCTACCTAAATCCCAACAACCCACACGAGCGACGGTACAACACTGCACACAGACGCACCAGGAGTGTGATAGAACGCACCTTCGGCATCCTGAAATTGCAGCTTCCTGTGCCTTCATAAAAGCACAGGGGCCTGGCAGTATGAGCCTTGTTAGACCTGGCACCATTGGCATGGGTCTCCCTTCCATTTTTTGCTGTTGCCTCCTGTGTTTTGCTATGTTTTTGCTGGTCTAGATGCTTTGGGCACTTTGCCACTGCTATTCAGTGCCAAAGTGCAAGTGCTCCCTATTGTAAATTGTTGTATGGATTAGTGATTCCATGATTGGATTATTTGATTTACTTGTCAGACCCTAGTACAGTGCACCGTGTGTGCCCAGGGCCTGTAAATCAAATGCTGCTGGTGGGCTTGCAGCACTGGTTGTGCCACCCACAGAAGCAGCTTGTAAACTATGGCTCAGGCCTGCCATTGCAGAGCCTGTGTGCAGTCTGGAACTGCCATGTCAACTTGGCAAGTGCACCCACTTGCCAGTCCCCAAACCTTCCCTTTTCTACATGTTAGTCACCCCAAAGGTAGGTCCTAGGGCAGGGTGCATTGTATGTGAAAGGTAGGACATGCCCTGATGTGTGTGGCATGTCCTGATAGTGAATTACAGCCAATTTAGTTTTTCACTATTGCAAGGCTACCTGCTCCCATAGGCTAGAATGGGCAGTTTGATTATAACACCTTATTATCCTAACTGCCCCAGGGAACAAGGTAGAAATTCGAGTTTGGTATGCCTAAACTCAGAATGTTAAAATGCATCTTTTAGTGTGGGTGATTTTTACATTCTGTGTTTGAAAATACTACTTTTAGAAAGTAGGTATTTTCTTGCCTAACCTTCCAGTGTGCCTCTGCTAAGGTTGTGTATTCACTGTCTGGTTTGTGAGTGACAGGGGACTGGAGAGGATCTTGGCTCCAGCAGTCTGATGGGTCAGGGCTGGGCTGAATAGGACCCACATAGAATAGAGAGTAGGGGGGAGGAGACTTCCTTTCACTGACCTGAGCCCTCATAGAATAGAGAGTAGGGGGCGGGGATTTCCTTTCAGCTACCTGGGCCAGGTCTGCTCTCAAACAATGCTGTCTCCACCTCCTGCCAGGAAGCTGCACAGAACTGGTTTTGGTCAGGCACAGACACTCTCTGCCTCCAGAGAACAAAGACCTTTTGAGTATAAATATTGGGGCCCAGACCCCAAGACTTTAGATCACTTCTGGGAACCAAGACAAACCTTTGCTGAGGAGAAGAGCCAGGAAACTGAAGGAGGAGACTGCCCCTGTGCTGTGTGCTGTTGGGGTTGGCCTGCAGTGGTTACTTTATTGCCAAAGAAAGGAGAAAGGAAGTTTGTGTGTACTGTCATCATCTTGAAGAAGATCTCCAAGGGCTTGAAGATTGAGCTTGCCTCCTGCCTGAAGTCTCAGGGATACAAGACTTCACCAACCAGCTCCCCTGAATTCCCTTGCTGGGAATTCTACCTGCAAAGAGGTGCCTGCTGTTGTGTTGGGCCCTTTTGAAGAGTGCGTGTCGCTGGGAGCTGAAAGCGCGACGCAACAAGGAGAAGCGTGTCGCCACCGCAGCAGTTGCCGTTGCATCACCGACGAAGCGTGTCGCATCACCAGAGAAGCATGTCGCCGCCACAGAGGTTGCCGTCGCATCACCGGAGAAGCGTGTCGCAGTGCCTGTCGTGGCTCAGAAATTCACTGAGTCGCCGCACGGCCGTCGGGCGTGCACGCATCACATCTATGTTGTCGCACCGTAACCAAGACGCCATTTTGTCGCATCGCACCGGATCGTCATCGCATCGAGGCGCCATCTTGTCACATCGCACCAGATCACAGTAAGAAACCGACGCATCAACTCCCCACACAGTAAGGAAGCGAGCATCAACTCCCCTGGGCAGCAGTAAGGAACAGACGCATCCACTCCCCTGAGTGTAAGGAACGGCGCATCACCTTCCCTGCAACCCTTTTGTTTGTATTGCGTGACGCATCCAAGGTACTTTGAGAGTAAAGTTTTGCATTTATCATCTACATTGAATTAAGCTATTTCTACCATTTTAAAGGCTCATTTTTGATTACAGTATTGTGGATTTTTGTCGTTTGACCTTGTGTTAAGTCTAGTAAAGATTACTTATTTTTCTAAACTGGTGTAGTGTCATTTGTAGTGTTTTCACTGTATTACTGTATGTGTTCACAAATGCTTTACACACTGCCTCTGAGATAAGCCTGCCTGCTTGTGCCAAGCTACCAAGGGGATGAGCAGGGGTTATTTAGGAGTGTAGCCCCTTACCCTGACTAGACGCAAGGGTCCCTATTTGGACAAAGGTGCAAACCATTGCCAACTAGAGACCCCCAAATCTAACATTGGTGGCAGGGGTGGGATTTGGACTTGCATTTGTGATTCATATACAGTGATTGGTGTACACTACTAGTGAGTGCAGATCAAACGCAACCACATACTTATTGGTAGAATTTTTTTCCTTGGGATTTCTATTTTTGCTAAGAACTGCCAGTTGTTGTTACCATGAGTAGACCAGCATCCATTGCACCCGAAGAGTTTGAATTTGAAGAAGAAATGTTGGATGCATACACTGTGCCCCAGCTCAAATCCGCTTGCAAAAAATTTAAAGTCTCCCTGAAAGGCCTCACGAGAAAAGAGGAATACCAACAGGCGCTGAGGGCCTGGCTAGTAGCAAGGGAGTGCCAGTGAGCACCCTGAGGATCAGGTGGAGGATTTAGAGGAGCAGCAAAGGGGGCCCTTGGGTCCAATGGGAAGGAAAGTACCTTCCAGGGCAGGCAGCAGTGTTTCTTCCAAAGGCCTGTCCCCAGGAGAGCTGGAGGACAGGGAGAGAAGTAGGGTGCATGAGATGGAGCTAGCCAAGCTCAAAATGGGTGGGCAGTTAGAATTAGAGAACAAGAAATTGGCCCTAGAGGAAAAGAGAATGCAATTGGAGCATTAGAGAAGTTTGAGGGAGTTGGAATTGAAAGCAAGAAGCTTAGAGATTACTCCCTCTGGTGGCAGCACACCGTCCATGCCTAGTGAGGCACGAGTATACATATCCAAGGAGGTGGTCAAAGAATTTTACAGAAATGATAATATTGGTCAGTGGTTCAAGGCCTATGAGGTAGCTATGACCTCCCACCGGGTCCCTGAGAAAGATTGGGGAGTGGGGTTGTGGGGGCGGTTCCTCAGTGAGGGGCGGGATACCTTGTTAGACTTGCCCTCTGAAGACCACAATTCTTATGAGCACATGAAAGAAGCCTTGATGAGTAGGTATGGGTTGACTCCTGAAATGTATAGACAGAGGTTTAGAAACTGCTAGAAACTGGAGTCAAGCACTTGGGTAGAATATGTGTCCTTTTTGGCAGAGCATTGGATGGTTGGGTGAAGGGTAGCAAAGTGAATAATGATTTTCAGGCGCTCTATGATTTGATTGCATGGGAGCACTTGTCCAGTAATTGTTTTCCAGAGCTGCGCCAGCACCTGATTGATAGTAAGCTGACTATCCCTAGGAAGCTTGCTGAGGAGGCGGACCGCTGGGTGAGCACCCGGGTCCACAAGGGTCATGTGGGAGACTCCGCCAAAGGTGGGCAGGGTCCCCAGCAGAGGAGTGGGGGGGACAAGGGTAAACTGAGGGAGTTCCAGAAAGGGCCCCAAAGTAATCCCCAAGGGAACCATGGGAAGGGTTCCCAGCCTCCCCCTGAAAGGAAGTCAGGGGCCCCGACAGATAAGCCTGTTCACAGGGGGCCCAAGACCTGTTTCAAGTGTGGTCAAGTGGGCCACTGCTCCTATGATTCAAGATGTCCCATGTATGGGAAAACAGCACCCACTGGTGCACCACCCCGGCAGATCGCTAGTGTAGCCCTGGGGGAGGAGTTGGGTGCCCAAGGTGGGTGGGGTCCCGCAGAGATGTCCCTAGTCTCTTTAGGAGACTGTGAGGTGGTCCCCAGGACCCAGCTGCCTGATAACACTAAGAAGTACAGGCAGTGGGTGACCATCAATGGCCAAAGGGTGTAGGCTCTGAGAGACACCGGAGCCAGTGTGACAGCTGTCAGTTGTCGGCTGGTGTCTGAAGAGCAGGTAACCCCCAATGCATTTTACCCAGTTGTTGCCGCTGACAACACAGAGAGCCACTGCAAGGTGGCTCAGGTTCCCTTTGAGTGGGGGGGGGTCTCAGGTACTCTTCAAGTAGCTGTGAGGCCAGCCATGCCTGTTGACTGTCTGTTGACTGTCTGTTGGGCAATGATTTGGAGAGCTCCCCTTGGGCTAAGGTGGAGCGTAATGCACATGTGGAGATGTTGGGCTTGCCAGATTGGGCGTGTGTGACCACCCGGTCTATGGCAGCCAGTAAGGGTGTTCAAGAGGACCTGGAGCCTGAAACAGTGGCCCAGGTGCCTGCCTTAAAGAGAAGAGGCAGGGGGCGCGGGAAACCGGCCCCCGTGGTTCCCACGGTCCAGGAGGAGACAAACATTGAGGGGGATGCCCTGGAACCTACAGGGGAACAAGTGGCTGAACTGGGGGACCTGCCTGAGCTGACCCATTGGCAGCAGGAAGGAGGCCCCTCCTGGTAAGAGTTCTGTGAGGAGCAGAACAAGTGCCCTTCTCTTGTAGGTTTGCGGCAACAGGCCACAAACCAGGCAGCAGGTGATCAGTCTGGATCACATTGGATCTACTGGGAGACTGGTCTCCTATATAGCGAGCCTAAGGTTGCTGAGCCTGGGTCAGCCCGTGTGCTGGTGGTACCCCAGCGCTTCAGAGCCTTCCTACTGGGTTTGGCTCATGATGTACCTTTAGCAGGACATCTGGGGCAGGACAAGACCTTTGAGAGGCTTGTCACCCATTTTTATTTGCCCTAGATGCGCAAGAGTTCGGACACTCATTGCAGGACATGCCAGACTTGCTAGGCAAGTGGAAAGAGTAGGAGGAAGCACAAGGCTCCTCTCCAGCCATTCCCTGTGGTCAGCACCCCCATTGAAAGGGTGGGCATTGACATTGTGGGACCTCTGGATCCCAAGACAGCCATGGGCAACAGGTTCATCCTGGTCTTGGTGGACCATTCCACCCGGAAGCCATCCCTCTCCGGACTGTGACGGCCCCCGTGGTGGGACGTGCGTTGATGGGGATTTTCTCCCGTGTGGGGTTTCCCAGAGAGGTGGTGTCAGATCGTGGTGCAAACTTCATTTCCAAGTATATGAAGTCCCTGTGGCAGGAGCGCGGTGTGACATACAAGTTCACCACTCCTTACCACCCCCAAGGTAATGGGCTGGTTGAGAGATTCAACCGGATCCTAAAAGGCATGATTATGGGTCTGGAAGAACCCATGAGGCGTAAGTGGGACGTCCTCTTGCCATGCCTTCTCTTTGCTTACCGAGAGGTGCCACAGAAGTCCCTAGCGTTCAGCCCCTTTGAACTGCTGTATGGTCACCCGGTAAGAGGACCTCTGAGTTTGGTAAACAAAGGCTGGGAGAAAGCTCCCAGTAAACCTCCCCAGGATGTATATAGCTACATGCTGGCCTTCAGAAACCAAACCCGGCGTTTCAGGCAACTCGCTCAGGCGAATCTGGAAGCCAGCCAGGAGGAGATGAAGCGGTGGTACGATCAGCATGCCACTCTGATTGAGCTTCAGCCTGGTCAGAAAGTGTGGGTCATGGCCCCAGAGCGCTCCAGGATAAGTGGACCGGACAATTTGAGGTGGTGGAGCGCAAGAGTGATGTCACCTACTTGGTGAACTTGCGGTCTCCTAGGAAGCCCTTGCGGGTCCTGCATGTCAACCGCCTGAAGCCCCACTTAGAGAGGTCCGAAGAGGGCATGCTCCTAGCAACAGATGATGGAATGGAGGAGGAGACTGAGCCTCTTCCTGACCTCCTGTCTGCGACAGAGCAAGATGGGTCAGTGGATGGTGTAAACCTCTCTTCCACCCTGACCCTTGAGCAGCAGGATGACTGTCGCCAACTGTTGGGATGGTTTCCTGACCTGTTCTCCCTGACCCCTAGTGTCACTGAGTGGTGCGTTCATGATGTGGACACTGGGGACAGTCCTCCTGTGAAGGACAAGACTTACAGAGTGACTGACAGGGTGAGAGCTTGCATCAAGGAGGAGGTCTCCAAGATGTTCGCAGTGGGGGTGATTGAGTGTTCTAACAGCCCTTGGGCCAGCCTAGTGGTCTTGGCCCCAAAGGCTGCCACGCCTGGTGCCACACCCGAACTCCGGTTCTGTGTGGACTACCGAGGACTCAATTCAGTCACCAGGACTGATGCGCACCCCATCCCCCGAGCTGATGAGCTCATTGATCGGTTAGGGGCTGCCCGGTACCTCAGCACGTTTGATTTAACGTCTGGGTACTGGCAGATCGCCTTAACTGATGGGGCAAAAGATCGGTCAGCATTCTCCATACCAGATGGGCACTACCAATTCCAGGTTATGCCCTTTGGGATGAAGAATGCCCCTGCCACCTTTCAGAGGTTGGTCAACCAGGTGTTGGCTGGACTGGAGGATTTCAGTGCCGCCTACCTGGATGACATTGCAGTGTTCAGCGCCAGTTGGTAAGAACATCTGCACCACCTCTGGGAAGTGTTGATGGCGCTGCGGAGGGCAGGCCTCACGATCAAGGCGAGTAAGTGCCAGATCGGGCAGGGTTCCGTGGTGTATTTGGGACACCAGGTTGGGAGCGGCCAGGTGGCGCCCCTACAGCCCAAAATTGATACCATCCTGGCTTGGGAACCCCCCAAGACCCAGACAGAGGTGAGAACCTTTTTAGGACTCACTGGGTATTACAGGAGGTTTGTCAAGGGGTATGGCAGCATAGTTGCACCCTTGACAGAGCTGACTTCCAGGAAGCAGCCCAAGAAAGTGAACTGGACTGACACCTGTCAGAAAGCTTTTGATGCCCTGAGGACTGCCATGTGCACGGCGCCCGTGCTCCTGGCACCCAACTTCTCAAAAGAGTTCATTGTTCAAACAGACGCTTCAGAGCATGGTGTAGGGGCTGTTCTTGCACAGATGAATGAGGAGGGCCTAGACCAACCTGTAGCCTTCATCAGTAGGAGGTTACTTCCACGGGAACAGAGGTGGAGTGCGATTGAGCGTGAGGCATTTGCTGTGGTCTGGGCACTGAAGAAGTTGAAACCATACTTGTTTGGGACTCACTTCCGGGTTCAGACAGACCACAGGCCCCTCAGATGGTTGATGCAGATGAGGGGTGAGAATCCAAAGCTGTTGAGGTGGTCCGTTTCCCTACACGGGATGGACTTCATGGTGGAACACCGCCCTGGTACAGAATAGGCCAATGCTAATGGTCTGTCCAGATTTTTCCACCTTAGTGAAGAGTACTCCCAAGAGGTAGGGTAGTTCTCCCCACATTTCAGTTGGAGGGGACAGGTGTTAGGCCTGGCACCATTGGCGTGGGTCTCCCTTCCATTTTTTGTTGTTGCCTCCTGTGTTTTGCTATGTTTTTGCTGGTCTAGATGCTTTGGGCACTTTGCCACTGCTATTCAGTGCCAAAGTGCAAGTGCTCCCTATTGTAAATTGTTGTATGGATTAGTGATTCCATGATTGGATTATTTGATTTACTTGTCAGACCCTAGTACAGTGCAATGTGTGTGCCCAGTGCCTGTAAATCAAATGCTGCTGGTGGGCTTGCAGCACTGGTTGTGCCACCCACAGAAGCAGCTTGTAAACTATGGCTCAGGCCTGCCATTGCAGAGCCTGTGTGCAGTCTGGGACTGCCATGTCGACTTGGCAAGTGCACCCACTTGCCAGTCCCCAAACCTTCCCTTTTCTACATGTTAGTCACCCCTAAGGTAGGCCCTAGGGCAGGGTGCATTGTATGTGAAAGGTAGGACATGCCCTGATGTGTGTGGCATGTCCTGATAGTGAATTACAGCCAATTTCGTTTTTCACTATTGCAAGGCTACCTGCTCCCATAGGCCAGAATGGGCAGTTTGATTATAACACCTTATAATCCTAACTGACCAGGGAACAAGGTAGAAATTCGAGTTTGGTATGCCTGAACTCAGAATGTTAAAATACATCTTTTAGTGTGAGTGATTTTTACATTCTGTGTTTGAAAATACTACTTTTAGAAAGTAGGTATTTTCTTGCCTAACCTTCCAGTGTGCCTCTGCTAAGGTTGTGTATTCACTGTCTGGTTTGTGAGAGACAGGGGACTGGAGAGGGTCTTGGCTCCAGCAGTCTGATGGGTCAGGGCTGGGCTGAATAGGACCCACATAGAATAGAGAGTAGGGGAGGAGACTTCCTTTCACTAACCTGAGCCCTCATAGAATAGAGAGTAGGGGGCGGGGATTTCCTTTCAGCTACCTGGGCCAGGTCTGCTCTCAAACAATGCTGTCTCCACCTCCTGCCAGGAAGCTGCACAGAACTGGTTTTGGTCAGGCACAGACACTCTCTGCCTCCAGAGAACAAAGACCTTTTGAGTATAAATATTGGGGCCCAGACCCCAAGACTTTAGATCACTTCTGGGAACCAAGACAAACCTTTGCTGAGGAGAAGAACCAGGAAACTGAAGGAGGAGACTGCCCCTGTGCTGTGTGCTGTTGGGGTTGGCCTGCAGTGGTTACTTTATTGCCAAAGAAAGGAGAAAGGAACTTTGTGTGTACTGTCATCATCTTGAAGAAGATCTCCAAGGGCTTGAAGATTGAGCTTGCCTCCTGCCTGAAGTCTCAGGGATACAAGACTTCACCAACCAGCTCCCCTGAATTCCCTTGCTGGGAATTCTACCTGCAAAGAGGTGCCTGCTGTTGTGTTGGGCGATTTTGAAGACTGCGTGTCGCTGGGAGCTGGAAGCACGACGCAACAAGGAGAAGCGTGTCGCCACTGCAGCAGTTGCCGTCGCATTGCCGAAGAAGCGTGCCGCCGCCGCAGCTGTTCGCCGTCGCATCACCGACAAAGCGTGTCGCATCACTGGAGAAGCGTGTCGCCGCCGCAGAGGTCGCCGTTGCATCACCAGAGAAGCGTGTCGCAGGGCCAGTCGCGGCTCAGAAGTTCACTGAGTTGCCGCACGGCCGTCAGGCATGCACGCATCGCATCTACGTTGTCGCACGGTAACCAAGACGCCATTTTGTCGCATCGCACCGGATCGTCATCGCATCGTGGCGCCATCTTGTCGCATCTCACCGGATCACAGTAAGAAACCGACGCATCAACTCCCCACACAGTAAGGAAGCGAGACTCAACTCCCCTGCGCAGCAGTTAGGAACCGAGTGTAAGGAACGGCGCATCACCTTCCCTGCGACCCTTTTGTTTGTATTGCGTGACGCATCCAAGGTACTTTGAGAGTAAAGTGTCACATTTATCATCTACATTGAACTAAGCTATTTCTACCATTTTAAAGACTCATTTTTGATTACATTATTGTGGATTTTTGTCGTTTGACCCTGTGTTAAGTCTAATAAAGATTACTTATTTTTCTAAACTGGTGTAGTGTCCATTTGTAGTGTTTTCACTGTATTACTGTATGTGTTCACAAATGCTTTACACACTGCCTCTGAGATAAGCCTGCCTGCTCGTGCCAAGCTAACAAGGGGGTGAGCAGGGGTTATTTAGGAGTGTAGCCCCTTGCCCTGACTAGACGCAAGGGTCCCTATTTGGACAAAGGTGCAAACCATTGCCAACTAGAGACCCCCAAATCTAATAAGCCTGTAATGGCGTGCAAAATTGTGGAGACATGTGCAATTCTTCATAACATTGCCTGCAGGTGGGGCCTACCCAAAGACGTGCCTGATGAAGACGACTCAGGGACCACATAGCCAATTGTTTGCACGGTAAGATGCATCCATTTACATAGCACCCTCCACAAATGACAAGACTAGTAATAGATTTCACAAACTGTGAAACCCTTTAATATTGGGGTATTCAGAAATTAACTGCAAGACAACATGTCCTTCATGGCCAACATAACCAAAATGTGTTTGACAAAGGTCTTTTACTCCACTGCCAACAATGGTTCCATGGGGGCAATAGCATGGTGCACATGCAATGTGCAGTTACTTCCTGCCTCTTTGGGTTACTTGGTGGGTGTTACCCTGGGGGGGGGTGGGCTAACTGCTGCTTCTCTTATGTAGCATGTGTGTATCTGCAGTGGAGACACTGCTGCAGCTGGACACATCGCTGTCAGGAGCATCTCTCATTACCCCAGTGATGAGACTGGAGGTCTGTATGGCCTCAACAGCAGCGGTCATATGCTGAAGACCTCTAGCCACATTTCTGCTGTAGTGGCCCTTTTCCACCTGCAGGGCCAGTGTGTGTCTTGAGTGGAGGGTGGTTGCCTGGGCCAGGCTGCCAATTGCTTGGGTCAGTGTCCCCATCCTGCTTGCTCTGTTTCTTTTATTGTGCATCTGCTGTTTCCTCTTCTCCACCAGCTTAGTGCTGTCCAGGGCCGGACTGGGTACTGAAACCAGCCCTGGCAAAGAGCTCAGCTGGCCCCTGGGGGTGGGGGATTCTAGTGGAAATTTTGTGGCCCTGGTAACAAAAACTGCCCCTAGGGGTCTAAAACCAGCCCCACCCTGACCCACCGGGGACATGCCTGGTGCCTGCTAATGCCAGTCCGGCTCTGGAGTTGTCCAATCATCCCAGTGAATGCATCAAACTTGATATCGAGCCGGGCCTGGTTGTCTGCCAATGGGAGGGATAGGTTTATAAATCCCTGGGCCAGCTTACTGTTAATCACCCTCAACTGTCTCTCTTACAGCCTTACAGCCGCTAAATTGGCAGCATTGCCTGCTCAATGGCGCTGGCCTCTGCCTGGTCTCCCATGCGTTCCTGGAAGTGGGCATAAGACCTTGCCCGTTGACGCCTCTGCAAGTGCTGCTGCCGGACCCCGGTGACAGGGATTATTGCTGATGCAGTTCCCTGCTGGGATGTGTTAGCCTGGATGTCAGATGGACCTGGCTGCCACTCTGCCTGGACATCCAGCTCTTCCTCCATCAGATCAAGGTCCTGCTCTTCCCCTGCTTCCTCTTGTGTGTCCTGGACACCCACTGGTGTATCTATGTGGTACATGTAAACAAAATAAATGCACGTGTGAGACACTATCATAGTGGTTGAACCATGATATTCAGCTCATGTCAGAGAATTACTCCGCTGTTTATGTACCTGACTACATATCCCATGATGTAACAGCTGTGACTTTTGATGCATGAAATGGAGTGTGTAGGGGTATCTGTGCTGCATGCCTGTGGACTGCAGGGTTCTGGCAAGTATGTTGGAATAATAGGTATATTACACTTACCAGTGGGGGATGCAGAGGTGTGGAAGCTCCCTGAGGCACATGCTGCCTCTGCATCCTGTCCAGGATTCTGTTGTGGCTCCACAGATGAGGGGGGGAGCATTAGATTGTCCTGTTCCAGACCCTTGTGACTCTCCCAGCCATGCCGCAATCCTTTCCTTTGCACAAGTGCGCAGGTCACTCCATCTTTTCTTCAGCTCATCGATGGACCTATCTACATCTCCCAGGGGATTTATCTTTGCGCTTTTCAGACTCAGGAAATGTGTGGGAGGCCCGCCTGAACAGCTGTTCATGGTCATTGCAGCAACCATCAATGAGAATTTCAAATTCTCTTTCTGAAAATTTGAATTTCCTCTTGCGCTTCTTTGCTCCCTTCTCACTCTGGTGGTTGACAATTGCAGGACTTGCTTGGTGTCTGGATGCAGTCTTGGAAGTGTGCTCCTGGCTCTACAGTGAGCTCCCACTGCTATGCGAGAGACATGATGGATACCACTTCCTGGTTTGTGGTCCTTCTGCTGTTTCAAGAAAGCTCTTTGGGGTGGAAAAAGCTTTGTGACCAGCACTGCAAAGATCTCGATTCCCTTCCTCTTAGCCTCAAAGAAGCACAAAACCTCCTTCAATTTAGAAAGACCTTGAAGACCTAGCTTTCCATTGATTAGCCGTCCCCCTCTTCCTTAGATCCTCTTAATTCTGGCTCTTTGCAAGACAGCGCCAAGACACCTTCGGGTATTCGAGCTCTATACAAAACACATTAACTTAACATTGCTGTCCTCCTGACTATGGCCCCATCCCCCAAGAAATGGCAAGCAGGGACCTCTAACACATCATGGTGAAAATGGAGAATCAGAGTATAACTTTCTGAAGACCCCCAGGAGCCCTCTCCCAGAAAGTCGTAAGAGGAAGTATATTTGCCTGGACATCAATAAATGCCTGTGTAGGGAAAAATTTGCATCATCATTCTTCAGCATGAGGTAGATCAAGAAATTAAATCCTATACGTCAATGTTCATGACCTGCATTTGCAGAGGTGCACATACCCACATCAGCCGTGGTTCATGCAGGTAACAGCGGTGGGGCGGTGGGGCCGGGTAAGAGGGGATTTCAAGGGACGATGCCGAGGGAAGATTAAATAAATAATTAATTTCCCTCTGCATCGTCCCTCGAAATCTTCCCTTACCCGGCCCCACCGCTGTTACCTGCACGGACCGCGGCTGACCCACAATGTATGCATGGGAACAAAATCTGTGGATACCACAGATTCTTGTGCATTCCTCTGCGAATGATAGATGTAACTGCCTCTGGTTCAGCTAAAGCCCAATTCCTGCTCCCAGGCACAAGTTTTGTGTATAGACGCAGCTTGGCACACACAGATGAAATTTCACACCCTCGAATTGCACAATAGATGAAATTGAACACTCTTGAATTAATTTTGTGGATATATTCATCCGCAATCTGCTTTTTTCACTCTTCACATTAGCAGCATGCAAAACATGTCTGTAAAATTGGCCCCTTTTCATTTTTGCACCTTGTCTTCCAAATATAGGTTTAAGACATACTGAACTTGCAAAATTCCATTTACAAAATCATATCATTGCTGTAGCTGTAGCTGTAGCTGTAATTTCCAGGAGGTGGAAGACATCTTGTTAAGCATTCAGCTTTGAAACACTTATCGGCGTTCATGAGACCTTCATATCGCAGCTTGTTAGAAAATGGAGAAGGGGTGACTATATTTAAACCACATCTCTGTGAGCTCTGTGCTTAAAGGATTAAGGGAGAGTAAAGGCTGGCGCTGTGAAGGAATGTTACCCAGATGCTTTATTTCTTTTTTCACCCATTATTGAAATCTCTACATGGTTTATAAGAGTTAACAAGCCAGCTCAAAAGGGCCTTGCTGATGTTTTCCTTTTCCTTCCGCCACCTTCGGTGAAAGGGTACTGCAGTGTTTAATGTGAACGAAACCAGCTGTCCACGTTAAATCGTGCTAAGCGAAAGCTGTCACACAGACATCAAGTGAAGTTTGAGCTTTAATGGATACCGTACTTTCTTGCCAAAAAGGGGTTTTAGAAAATAAACAAAATAATGAAACCTAAACCTAGTTTTCGTGTTGTAACTTCTTACTGTAAAAGGGATCTTTCGTTTGTTTTATATTCTTCTCTGAAGAGCACAATTAGTTCATTCCTTTGAATCTTTTCAAATTTGAGTTTCTCGTGTGGATTCCCTTGCATGGTTAATATTACATTTTAAAGTTTGATAAGAATCCACAGAATTTTTTTTAGATATTTGAGAGTAGATTTAAATCACGTCACTTTAGAGAGTCATAAGATAATGAATTGACTAATTTAAGAATAATTTGGAATAAACCCACCAAGCACCAGTTGATTATAAATGCAATGTGAAATTAAATTTGGAAACCATCAACAACTGAAAAATATACTATTCATATAAAGCAGTCCACCTTAAAGGGTATAGAAAAATGTAAATACGTATGCCGTTTTGAATATTAAAGAAATTCAGAAAGGAGGGCTGCAAGCAGACACAGTTAAAATTGAATCAGGTGCATATGACTTTACTCACTGGAGTAGCGAACTCAAAAAAATTACTCCTCCACACAGGAGAAATTTGCTCATTAGGAAATACCTCAAAGAGGACTGGTTATTGGTTACAACTTCAAAATGGAGGTATTCCTCTTAGATTTCCGCTCCTTGTGCTTCTCACAATATTAATTAATTCAGAGCTCATCTATCCTCCTAGGTCAACAATCAATCCAGGGTATAAATGATGATAATGTGAGAGTGTGACAGCTGGGAGTGTGGACCAGCTGTGATAAGGCAGATCATTTGGTGTCAAGTCGTGGACATGCAGTAGGCATTTCATAGAGCTGTTCTCTGTAACTTGTATCTCTGTCAGATTTTCCAATCTGTGTTTTAAGGTCCTTGTATTATTATAGCAAACGTAGCTCTGGCTCTAAATCCCTCCAAAGCAAAGTGTATAATGTTGTTACCAAATTTAGGGCCCAATTCACATGCCATGTGTGCGCCTCAGTGCAATTTAGAGGGATATTACCACAATGAGCAGTGCCAATTCTGAATTCCAATTCACAAAACGTGGATTTACACTCCTAAATTAATTTACACATACGTAGTATGATAGCAGTTTGGGGTACTATTTATAATGTGTGATTAATACATCTCTAATGGTGGGTACTGAGCATTCATGGGAGAAATAACTTGCAAAAGAGGTGAACACCCACAAAGTGTTGCGATGGTCAATATTCACAAACGTTTACAAGGCACAGTACGGGCCTTGATACAATCGGAGTTAGAACTGAGGTAAATCTACATATAGAAATAGAAACATCCCCAAAACGTGGTTACGATTTTTGGTAAAAATATTTGGCTCACAGAGGGTAAAAAAATAGCATGTGTTTGCCCATGGTCAGGGAGTTCTGTGCATGGAAATATAAAAGTTTATTTGCTCAGGTGACTATGAAATTCATAAAAAAGTTATAAGACTACTCCAGGAAACAATGATAAGAGTCACTCGATCTAATCAGAGCGTTTTGAGAACTTTGATGAATTCAGGAAACATTTTTAACTTTATCCTGTCCTATCTTCTATAAGAGATGCTGGTTAATTTGGTTAATTTCAGTGCAGCATAATGAGGCCCGGATAGGCATGACACATGTCTTCAGCAGTAAGAAAACATAGAACTATGTAAAAAGACAGCCTGGAGAAAATCTAAGACAAAATAAACAATGTCCTGTAGGAGAGAGTTTTGTGCTGTGTGAAAAGGGAAGTGTTCAGAAAGCACAGTCAAGGAGGAAGTATGATGGTTCACATCTGGGTAAGCATTGGCCACATGTGTGATTTATGGAAGAATACAAGAATAGGTATCAACAGCTCCATTTCAAAACTGTATTTTGAAGCCATCTCATGAGTAGAATTTTCATAAACAAGTGTTGGGTTCTGTGAAAAGAAGAGTTATAAGTTAATAATGAAACCTAAATGTCATTAGCTTTTGAATCTAGTGGGCAAGCTATAGACTATTGAGGAAATCCAGATGAGAGTTAGCTTTATACTGTTATTAAGGCAAAGTAAAGCGGTTTAGTAATTGGCAAATACTGTGCTATGCAAATGCCTAGTAAAATCACATAACAGTACTCTTCCAAATATTGTATAAAAAAATCATGGCTGTAAGATATTTTTATATGAGTCAACGACATGTGATTCTACTGCCATAGGAAATTAAGGTGAGTTTTGGAAGGATAAATAAGAAAAGTATATTATAGGACAAACACAAGTATATGGAATCATGGCTTCAACTACAGCAAATGCAACATACTGTGCAGCTTCAAAAAGCTGCAGTTGTTCATTTAGTTACCTGACTGGTAGGAATTATGAGGGTGGGGAGCCGCTAGGGTGGGCTCCAGGGGCAGGGCAGAAAGGGCAGCGAATGTCTAAGATGATTGGTGCTGCGGAGCTAGTGAGTGAACTACATAGTAAACAAGCACCCTGCAGTAATGGAAGGAAGACGGTGGAAGTGCAGGCAGATGCATGGCTAGGAGTGCGAATTTTTATGGGGTGCCAGAAGAATAAAGGTAGACAGGGAAGCCATGTTACAAGGGTGGCCTTCTGTGCAAAAAACAGAATAATCCACATAATAAAACATAAAGTGTGTATGTAAGAACACTCTAACACGTGCAAGTTGAATCTTTCAATAAAGTAGCTTTTATATTCTTAAACCAACATATGTTTTGCACAAAAATGTTTTGTTTGAAAAATAACAGCACTTAGATACTTATTGAGATTTACACATTACTAAAGTATTTGGTTAAAAAATGAAGACAGCTCAATGTATCACTTTTAGAGGTGGAATCTTCTTGTCAGAATGGCTTCAGAAATAGTTCCTACCACCTGCTGAAAACAATGCACCTCATGCATTTCATTAGAAGAACTTGAGGCGGAATATTACACCAAACAGCCAATAGTCTGAGGTGGTCCAAGATGTGAATGAGAAGGTCTCCAAGCAATGGCTGAATGGGGGCTGACCCAACACTCAGTCTCTATATATTGCAAACAATAAATCCAGCAGCAGACAGCTAAAGATGGCAAACCTGGCTGAAGTGTGACAGACCACATGTAAAAGTGAAGTCAACGCATTTGCTGCAACTTGCTGAAATATTTATCCACTAATCCTGAATAAAATGTAATATGTAAACATTTCTGTGACTGGGCAGAGCTGAGAGGAATCTCGGTAATGGTAGGCCATGTTATTAGAGGTAGCTGTCCTTCATAGAGTCATAAATTGTATCTAAACTATGAAGAAATGTCAAAATTAAGAAAGAGTAAGTCTAAATCATTTTACACATAGGTATTCGTTTTTATATGCATCCAACACAAAAATGAAGAAGATGGGCAAGAATATTTAAAACGGCAACTTACATTTCTTGGTAGTATAAAATATTTTATCCACAAACATTGGTGCATAAGGCCCATTAGTGTTCAAGAGACCTCCAGGGAACACATCTCCTGTCACACAGAGATGAACATTACTAAGTATGTAATGCACAATATAATAGGCCCTGGAAACATTTAAATTATGCTGGCATTAATTTGCAGAATTTCTGGCGTTTCAAAGTTATGATTGTTAAGCGAAATGCCTCAGATTGCACTATTACACCACATTACATAATTAAGATTTCATTTGGATATAAATGCTAATGTGGGAGCACATATGTGATTTCCCACTGTTGGAAGTGCACTAAGCTTGTTGGAAATTTCACAGATCCCAACTCTGTGAATCAAAATGTGGAATTCAGATCTTAAATGTTTGTGTCCATGTGCTCTATCAACGTGCATCCAAACCCTTTGTGAATTAGGATCAATGTTTCTCCTCTACCCAAAAAAGTATATCCACATGGTTTTGCTCAAACACAGCTTTTTAACCTGCAGAGAAAATTTACAAAATCATGCTGTAGCTCTTCTGCTCTTGTTGATCTATTAATCCATTTTTGTTATCATTAGCGCCGGGACACTCTGTGGAGTAGCCGCGCGCTTTATAAGTACATAGTTACATTACATTACATTACATTTAAGTTATTGCAATTTTGCATCAAAATTTAAATATTACATCGATTGCACTTCTACCTTAGCAGTTTTTCAAAATCATAAGCTCTGAAATGTATGCTAAATGTCATGCTTTCAGTCACTGGGGCACAAATTAATTATAGTTCCACTAAATGTGGATGTTCAGTGTAGTGTCCTACCCAGTAGGGACAATCAATCAATCAATCAGGCGTTTGTTAAGCGCTACTACTCACCCATGAGGGTCTCAAGGCGCTAGGGGTGGGGGGGATGCAGGTTCGAGTCCAACAAGGAGGGGGTCTGTCGAAGAGCCAGGTTTTGAGGTTTCTTGTGAAGATGGGAAGCGATGTTGTCTGTCTGAGGTGGAGTGGAAGGTCGTTCCAGGCCTTGGCCGCGAGGAAGGAGAAGGAGCGGCCTCTCGATCTGTATTTTCTGGTGTGGGGGACCACGGCGTAGGAGAGCTGGGCTGATCGTAGGGTCCTTTGGGGTGCGTGGAATTTGAGTCTGCTGTTCAGGTATGCTGGTACGGTGTCGTGGAGGGCCTTGTGTGCGTGGGTGAGTATCTTGAAGGTGACTCTAGCCTCGATGGGGAGACAGTAGAGTGTGCGCAGGTGCTGGGAGATGTGGCAGTGCCTCGGCAGGTTGAGGACCAGTCTTGCGGCGGCGTTCTGGATGTTCTGTAGCTTGCGGGTGAGGTTTGTGTTTATTCCGGCATAGAGTGCGTTGCCGTAGTCGAGTCGGCTGGTGACCAGGGCGTGAGTGACGGTCTTTCTGTGTTCGAGGGGGATCCATTTTAAGGGCTTGCGTAGGAGGCAGAGGGTGTGGAAGCAGGAGGATGAGACGGAGTTGATCTGGCAATCCATTTTGAGCTCGGAGTCCAGGATGATTCCTAGGTTGCGTGCGTGGTCCATGGGGGTGGGCGGGTTTCCGAGGGCGGGGGGCCACCAGGTGTCGTTCCAGGCGTCGGGGTTTGGTCCCATGATGAGTACTTCTGTCTTGTTGGTGTTTAGTTGTAGGCAGCTGTTTCTCATCCATTTGGCGACGGCTTCCATGCCTTCTCGAAAGTTGTGTCTGGCGGTGTTGGGTTCGTTGGATAGGGAGAGGATGAGTTGGGTGTTGTCTGCGTATGACACAATGTTGAGTCCGTAGGTTCTGACGATGGGGGCGAGCGGAGCCATGTAGACGTTGAAGAGCGTGGGGCTGAGGGAGGACCCCTGAGGGACTCCGCAGGTGGTTGGTGTAGGGTCTGAGAGGAAAGGGGGAAGTCTGACCCACTGCGTTCTGCCGGAGAGGAAGGAGCGGATCCAGTCGAGGGCCTTGTCCTGGATCCCTGCGTCATGGAGTCTGCGTATTAGGGTGCGGTGGGAGACTGTGTCGAACGCCGCTGAGAGGTCGAGGAGGATGAGGGCTACTCACCAATGACTATGCCACACACAGAGAGTAGTTACACATGTTTATATTCTTCAGTGTGTAAGCAAGAACTCAACATTCTAAACCTGCATTCACTTCATTACCCTTTAATGCTTATGCCACAAGTCTATGGAGTCCATCAGGAACCAAAAGAGTTCCATCATTCTTTATTTACACAACACTTTATCTCCCCCTTTGTTAAATAAAATGTTACAACTGTTTACAATAAATAAATGAATAAATGCATAAATAATTACAAATACATATGCACTTATAACTCTTCGATGAGCCTTCGTGGTGCTTGGATTCAATGTCCTGATTGGGTTATCGGAAACCGGGAGCTGTAAGTTGAAGTGTCAGTGATCTGCATAGGTGAGGTGGAAACAACAGCAGTCACAGGATAATTAACTGTCTATCTGTACCCTGTCTCTATGGTGACATCGATGTTTGGTGAGTGATGAGCCACATGTCTGAAGTGAGAAGAATCTCTAGTGAGGAACTTCCCAGGAGGTTGGGTAGTCAACATGTGTCATTTGGTGATTGTGACAGTAAAGGCCTCAGCCTCAAAAGGAGCATCAGATTTTCGTTTTCTGGATTGTTGTACCAGTACTCGATCTCCTCTCTTGAAAGTTATATCTTTCACTATTTCGTTTGTGACCAGAATCATCTGTGCAAATGTTTTTCTCAGTCTTTGATCTGAGGTTGGTCTATTGATGTAGCTTGGTCGTCATGGCTCTTCCAAACATTAAGGTTGCAGGGTTTTCCCCTGTAGTCGAGTGAGGGGGTCTATCGGTAAGCTCAAAGAGTTGTATTCAGAACAACCTTGAGGTTGAGCTTCTCTAATGCAGCACGCTCCACAGCTTTCTTTAGAGTACTCATGAATCGTTCTACAAGGCATTTGGCCTGAGGCCAAAGAGGAGTGCTTTTCTGAGGCTTTACGTTGAGATGGCTGAGAAATTCTCTGAACTCTCGGCTATTGAACTGCAGGCCGCTGTCAAATTTCAAGATCACAGGGACACCCCATGTTCCAAAGATGCCATCTAATATTTGATTAACCTTTTCATGAGTGATGGATGAAAAATCTTCTACCAATGGAAAACAGGAGTATCCATCAACTATGACCATTAGATGATGTCTATCTCAAGAGGACCAAAGAAATCAACAGCAATTCTCTCCCAAGCATGGTTAGGTAATTCTGACATGTTTAAAGGGTGCTGAGTAATGTGTGATGAGAGACACATTCATAAGTGACAGGCCTTTAACTTTTTTTTAACCCTTTCATCAATATGAGGAAACCAGTCTTGAAGGGCTCTCATTGTGGCAACTATTCCTCAGTTTCCCTCATGGGCTACTTAAATTACTTGTCATAGATTCTCCACAATGACAATTTGTGTACTACGCAAGACGCGGCCTTCCTAAATTACAGACAGTTCATCTCTGACATTTCTGAATTTTAAGTACTCACTATCACTGGTGAGCAGTCGAGAGTGCTGGTTCCAAGATTGGTGAGTAAT
The DNA here is from genome assembly GCA_963921515.1 of Calotriton arnoldi. Classification (NCBI taxonomy): domain Eukaryota; kingdom Metazoa; phylum Chordata; class Amphibia; order Caudata; family Salamandridae; genus Calotriton; species Calotriton arnoldi. Next base: position 435,478 of record CAWUFW010004867.1, on the reverse strand, counting down.
AATGTTTTTCAATTTCAGCATGTCACTATCAGATTTGCGAGGAGACGTGTCAAACTGTGTCAGTTCTGCCCACAGGATCACAGCTGGGCTGGCACAGCGCCTTCAGGACCATTTCCAGGGCTCCAAGACTATGGTGGCACCACTTGATGGGCAAGACTCACAGCAGACTGAGACAGGGGCTGGGGTTCAAGGTGGTTGGAGCCTTTTCTGTCCCTGTGGCTCTGATCAGGTGACCAGCCAACTAGCCCCTGGAGTCACTCTGGTGGTCCTGGGATAAAGATTCAGGTTCAGTCCTTTCAATCAGGCAGCAGGGCAACAGAGTAGCAGTCCTTCTGGCACAGCAGTCCTTCTGAAACTTCCACAGGTTTAGAGGTGTACTTAAGAGTTGGACCTGAGGGTCCTTTATTTATACCTGGTGCCCACTTTGAAGTAGGAAAAGGTTCTGGATGTTTCCACCATCAAAGGTGTTTGGAATTTCCAGCATCCCTTACCTGGCCTCAGTTTGTCTAGAGGCACAACAGACCAGAGTCAGCTCAGGGTCAAATCTTCGGAGAATGTGCTCAGGCAGAGCCTTTGTGATGTCCAAGTGTGGCAGGTGACAGCTCCTCCTGTTGTGGGGTTCAACAGTGGCAGTGCACAAAAGCTTCCATTTTAAAAGTACACGTTTAAACTTGACATTTTTTTAAACGGTGACCTTTTACATGCTTTGCACGTACATGATAACATACTCAGAAAGTGTTCTGTTTGCAAGCACATTTATTCCTAAGCATTTTATCATAACACTTGTACATTCTGTACAAGGCTGCAAACACACTGAGCACGCTGCCCTTTGCATTGTGTTGTTCGTGAGAGACAGCTCTGAATTGGAAAGACAAAAAATCACATCAGCGTTGCACCTCTAACACAGTGTGAATCAAACCAGGCTTTTATTATATAAATTGCCTCTGAGTCACGTTCCTTAGAGGAGCATTTCAATGGATTATCCTGGAACGCTCACCTGTGATTGAGATCCCGCCCTGCAGACTCCAATCCTATCCTGTAAAGGACAGTGGCCTGTTCTACACCAGACTGGCTTCCTTGTTGGACACAAAAAAGTAATCAAGACGGGCATGCGTGCCCTGTGGAGCTGAAAAGAATGTATACCTGTCTACTATCTGATTCTTTTTATGCCAAACATCGACCAAGCCATGATCCTTGCATACCCCTTTAAGGGTTTGATACACCTTCGGCTTCCTCCCAGTGTATCGTAACTGTCCACCTATATCAAAGTTCCCTGGGAGATTGAGATTAAAATCCCCACACAAAACCACAGGTAGGGGACGGCCCGTTAACTCCTTAGAAACCTGCATTAGGGTGGAGGGATCATTGAGCACGCTGCCATACACTGAACATAGCGTAAACTTGCCTCCACAGGGTGAATGACAAACTACGACTACCCATCTCCCCCTAGGATCATTCCCTATTTGTGAAAATTTCAGCTGGCTTACTCGGGCTAAAACCGCCACACCAGTAGTACGCACGCTTTGCGAGGTACAAGCTACCAGTCTATAGCCCAGGGAGTTAAGGATATCTCTCTGTGAGGCTTCAATATGTGTCTCCTCGAGGCAGACGATGTCTGCCCTCAGAAGTTTTAAACCCAAAGAAGTCCTGGCTCTTTTCTTGGGGTCATTTAAGCTGCATATATTGATAGATGCGATACGGATCATTGGCTGATCAATCTTAAGCCACTGTTTCTCCCCTACACCCTAAACACGAACCCTTCAAAACTACAAAATCCTCAGGCCCACCTCCATGAGTCACCACCCCGCCTTTATAGCTCTTTCCACACCTGCTTCGTTCATACCGGTATGTTTGGCCTTCATTCCTCAGCCTACCCCCACTGACCGTCCCCCCTTCCCCCAACCCCCACCCCACCCTCACCACTGAACAACCAGGCCTAGCCTGTATGACGCTGTCTAGCCTCACAAACCCCACTCCCTTAGCCCCCTCCATCTACCCCGTGACACAACATCTCATATATATTTTTCAATACACATTTCCTCATCCCCCCTTTTTTCCCCCCCCTTTCATCTTTGTTTTTTCCCTCTTTCTGTCCCCCCCACTTTAACCTGGGATTCAGAAATGTATTTCAGCCTATTTCCCCCTGAAACAGACCCCGCCCTGCTGGTCCGTAAGAAATTCCTGAGCCTGAATCTCCGAGAAAAAGATACGGGTGCACCTCTTCCATACCACCTTCAATTTTGCCAGATATTGTAGGTACACTTCGGCACCTATTTTCTGAAGGGGGGCAAACATCTGCCTTAATCGCCACCTACGCTCTACTGTAGCATGAGCGACGTCTGGCCGTGCAAAGAAGGTAACACCATTAAAATCTCTCTTAGCGTTAGGGCGGGCCAAATCAAAAATTCTTTGTCTCAAAAGAAAATTTCCAAATCAAACCAACATAGCCCTAGGATATGCATTATTGTCCGCCCTTTTTTGGGGCGTTAGGGGGAATCGGTGTGCCCTCTGAATTTCTCTTGACCAATCCCATCCCGTAAGTTAGGGGAATGCACCCTTTAAGAGTTTAACAACTGAGGGGCCGATTCCGATCTCGGCCGGTAGGGCTCCGAATCGGATTCGGCTTTACCGGATCCGATTCGGAGCCCTATTTCCCGACCGAATCGTACGTGTGTCCGGGCGAGCGAGTACGATGCGTGCGCTCGCGAAATCTCCGACCGACTCGTTCGCAGGACCCGACCGCTCCGACCGAGTCGCACCCGGACGACTCACACCGCGCTATGGAGACGTTCCCCGGCCGGGTAAGTACGATGCGCACCTCGACCGCTCCGACCGACTCGCGCAGTCCGGCTCCAAGGAGCTGTCGGAGCCGCACTTTGGGGGTCCGTGTCGGACCCCCTGGAAGCGTAGGCACGCGAGTCGCACACAGGGGGACCCATGGGTCCCCTCTACACGTGCATGTACGGCGTGACCCGCATCGACGCGAACACGCTGTAGGGGGCGCCCTTGTTTGCGTCGTGCCCATTGAGTCAATGGGAGCCCGTGTACGCGTCGTACGACTGGCTCCCATTGACTTCAATGGGAGTCTGACCGAATCGAGTCCGATAGCATACGTGCGCATCGTACTTGTTCGGTCGGACTGCTAGAGTCTGATTCGGTCGGAAATCTCTCCGGGTCCGGCTCGGTCGGAGAGATTTCCGGCCCGAATCGGAATCGGCCCCATAGTCTCTGGGGTCCCCTCCCTCTCTCCCTTCCAGAATCCCCAGTAACCTTAAATTGCTTCTTCTCTGCCTGTTTTCATAGTCCTTCATCTTCTGCATCATCTCCGTGAGCTTAGGGTCCTGGAAAGAGCTCGTTTCCTTTAACTCCGGGACCTGACCCACCCGGGGGTTAATTAAAAACAAGCACGGGAGCCCATACTTGTTTTCTTTATTTTTACTGCAAATATCATGATTTTGTGGTAATTCTTTGCAAAACAAAATGCTTTTTGGCCTGTTGGGGTCCCACTGGACCCCAACTTTATGGGGTCCCACTGGACCCCAACTTTATGGGGTCCCACTGGACCCCAACTTTATGGGGTCAGGGTACTCTTACCCTGCTCTCATTTTTTTTATTTTTTTGGGGGACTCGGTTCAAGCCGAGTCCCAAGATGGCTGCTAACACTCCCTGGTTGAAGTGTTTTCAGCCAATCAGAGCTCTGCATTTCCCTGCACAAGCTCGTCATTTTCTGCTTGTTATCACTAACTGGATTCTCTTAAATTTCTCAACAACTGGTGAACAAATTTACAGCAAATAACAAAAAGCAAAATCTGCAGACCGAAAGCTAGATTTCGGCCAAATTTGGTGCTGTCCAGCAGTTCAAGCTGTAATCATGTTCAAAGGTCCAATGGGAATTCACATTGGAAAAAGCAACTTTTATTTACACCCCTTTTTTCTAGGTCCCTGCTTGATGGATCACCCCAAAACTTTCCATGCACAACAGGACTCATTTTGACACTTTGTTGGGAACATTTCGTGAAGATGTGTCAAACAGCACCAAACACTTTGTCTATGGAAATATGGTCCTAAATATAACTACCTACTGGTGACTGCATATATATACATATAACGGCACTGAAGAAAGCACTACCGCTGAAACGCGTCTGCCTAGCGTTTCCAGACTTTCTGCATGACCCGTGCTGTTATGCGTGGAATAAATCCTGTTGAGAACCTCAGCATATGTCGGGCTCATTTGTGGTGACGAGTGAGCATTGGTGTCTATATATATATATATATATATGTACATACCTATGTATATACATATATACATATTCACTGAAAAAACCATAGGTTTCAGGGACGTTATAGTTAGAAATTAGCATTTAAAAAACCTTAGAAATTCACTGAAAAAAACACAGGTTTCAGGGACGTTATAGTGAGTTGGACATTTCACTCGTAAAAAATCAGAGAAATTCAGCCGTTATAGTTAGTTGAGCTAACTATAACTCGCGCCCGCAATGCACTGCTGATGTCACATATTACATCAACATCCATGAAACCTTTGGTTTTTTCAGTGAATTTCAAAGGTTTTTAAATGCTAATTTCTAATTATAGTGTCCAAAAAATACTTGTTCAAAAAAATACAAGTTTTATAAAAATAATGTGATATTTCTCCTTTTTAAAATATGCTTTTATCTTTTTTTTATTTTTAAATTGGATTCGCTTACTGATCGTGTACCAGTCACGGTGGTTGCTCGAATCCAAGAATTTTGCCGAAATATTGGTTAAGTTGTGTACGATGCGCGTTCGGTATGCGATGGGTGCGCGGTTCTTGGCCCCGCGTAATGTCACGTACGTATTTCCGGGGGTCGCGCCGGGTGCGCGCATTGATTGAAATCTTTAAGTTTTGAAAGTATATGTATATAACTTTATTATATATAATATACCAAGAGGTTACTTAATATTAATGTAAATATCATCTATTTGTAATTCTAATAAAGATATATTATTTTTTAATATATTTTTCGGAATTCGCGCCGGGTGCGCTCCCGTTGCGCGCCTGGTGCGCGAATCCCATGTGACTTTAAAATAAACAATTTCATTGGTTTAAAACCTTTCTATTCTAGAACTTGAAGGACCCCACCCATTTTTTTCATTCTTCCAGGAGCATCTTTTGAAGAAACGCCTCTTGTGTTTTCTGTCCCTCTTTATTACATTTATTTGGTGTTTTTTTCCAAGAAAGGAAATGGCATCTCATGATGCACCACAGGAGATTTCTGCTGATGCAGAGGAGCTGGAAGAACCGATAAAGAAAAGGAAGGAGAGCATTGTGTGGGCTTCTTCTCTATCCCAGAAGTAGAGAAGAAGGTAAATGCGCGCAAAGTCACCTGCACTGTGTGCCAGAAAATACTATCTCGTGGGTCTGAAAAGAAGTATTCGTGTGGGACATCGTCTATGCTAAAACACCTTCAGACCATGCACCCAAACCGTCTTGCACACGAGCAACATCGGCGCCAGATGGAAGAGTCCCAACAAGATGATGAGGTCGCAGGACCTAGTACTTCTGGAGGATCCACTACATCCATAGAAATTATTCCCGAGTTTGCAGGACTGAAACAGCACTGCATAAAGTGCAAAAACTGCTTTGTGCAGGTGAATAATCTGTTGCAGCTGTTGTTGTGGCTGCAAAAAGTCATCATTGTTAATGTTGTATTTTTTATTTTTGCAATGAGTTTGTATTCGCAAAATGTTTTGAAAAGTTTTTTTAGTTCATTTCCTCATTTTTTAAAAGTTTTGTGTAAAAAAACACCAAAAATGTAATAAAAGAGTTAAAAAAACACAAAAAATTTAAAAACAAAAAAAGATGAAAAAAAAATGGTTCTTTTTAGAACCGCCTAATTGTTTTAAAATAGACAAACTTGTATGTGTTGTATGAATGAGTGCAAGGGTAATGTCTGAGTCATTGTATCAGTGAATAAGTACTGTCTGAGTGAATGAATGAGTGCACCAGTATTGCTTGAGTCATTGGATGAGTGCATGGATAGTGTTTGAGGCAATGAATGTGTTCAGCAGTAGTGCCTGAGTGATTGAAGTAGTGCAAGGGTACTGTCTGGGTGTTTTTGTAACTGCATGGGTATTGCTTGGGTAATTTTGTAAGTGGATGGGTAATGCCTGGATGATTAGATGAGTGCATGGGTAGTGCCTGGGTTATTGCATGTGTGCATGAGTAGTGCCTGAGTGATTGGAGGAGTGCATGGGTAGGGCCTGGGTGATTGGAGGAGTGTATGGGTAGTGCCTGAGTAATTGAAGAAGTGCATGGGTAGTGCTTATGTGATTCCATGAGTGCTAGGGTAGTGCCTACGTGATTGGAAGAGGGCAAGAGTAGTGCGTGGTGATTTTATAAGTGCATGGGTAGTGGAAGGATGATTGTTGGAGTGCATGGCTACTGGCTGGGTAATTGGAGGAGTGCATGGGTAATGTCTAGGTGATTGGAGGAGTGCATCAGTAGTGCATGGGTGATTGGGTGAGTGCATGGGTAGTGCCTGGGTAATTGCATGAGTGCATGAGTAGTGCCTGGGTGATTGAAGGAGTGCATTGGTAATGCCTGGGTGTTTTTGTAACTGCATGGGTATTGATTGGGTGATTTTGTAAGTGCATGGGTTATGTCTGGATGATTAGATGAGTGCATGGGTAGTGCCTGGGTTATGGCATGAGTGCATGAGTAGTGCCTGAGTGATTGGAGGAGTGTATGGGTAGTGCCTGAGTGATTGAAGAAGTACATGGGTAGTGCTTCTGTGATTCCATGAGTGCTAGGGTAGTGCCTACGTGATTGGAAGAGGGCAAGAGTAGTGTGTGGTGATTTTATAAGTGCATTGGTAGTGGCAGAGTAATTGGTGGAGTGCATGGGTACTGGCTGGATAATTGGAGGAGTGCATGAGTAGTGTCTAGGTGATTGGAGCAGTGCATGGGTAGTGCATGGGTGATTGGATGAGTGCATGGGTAATGCCTGGGTGATTGCATGAATGCAGGAGTAATGTGTGGGTGATTAAAGGAGTGCATGGGCAGTACCTGAGTGATTAGATGAGTGTATAGGTAGTGCCTTGGTGATTTTATAAGTGCATAGGTTGTGCCTGGGTGATTGGAGAAGTGCATGGATATTACCTGGATGACTGGAGGAGTGCAAGGGTAGTGCCTGTGTTATTGCATTTATGCATAAGTAGTGCCTGCATGACTCCACGTGTAGTCCATAACTAGTGCCTGGGTAATTGCATGACTGCAGGGGTAGTGCCTGAGTGATTGAAGAAGTCCATGGGTAATGTGTGGGTGCATAGAAGAGTGCACGGGTAGTGCCTAGCTGCATGTAGGACTGCCTGGGTAGTTCGTGAGTAATTGGAGGAGTGTATAACTAGTAGCAGGGTGATTGCATGAGTGCAGGTGCACTGCGTAGATGATTTGAACACTGCATGGGTAGTGCTTGGTTGATTCCATGAGTGCTGTAGAAGTGCCTGAGCACATGTATGACTGCATGGTCAGTGCCTGAGTGATTGAAGTAGCGCATGGGTAATACCTGGGTGATTGCATGAATGCAGGAGCAATGTCTGGGTGAATAAAGGACTGCATGGGCAGTACCTGAGTGATTAAATGAGTGTATAGGTAGTGCCTTGGAGATTTTATAAGTGCATAGGTAGTGCTTGGGTGATTGGAGGAGTGCATGGATAGTGCCTGGATGACTGGAGGAGTGCAAGGGTAGTGCCTGGGTTATTGCATGAGTGAGGAGTAGTGCGTGCATGATTGGAAGACTGCATGAGTAGTGCGTGGTGATTTTATAAGTGCATGGGAAGTGGCAGTATGATTGGTGGAGTGCATGGCTACTGGCTGGGTAATTGGAGGAGTGCATGGGTAGTGTCTAGGTGATTGGAGGAGTACATGGGTAGTGCATGGGTGATTGGATGAGTGCATGGGTAGTGCCTGGGTTATTGCATGAGTGCATGAGGAGTGCCTGGGTGATTGAAGGAGTGCATTGGTAATGCCTGGGTGTTTTTGTAACTGCATGGGTATTGCTTGGGTGATTTTGTAAGTGCATGGGTAATGCCTGGATGATTAGATGAGTGCATGGGTAGTGCCTGGGTTATTGCATGAGTGCATGAGTAGTGCCTGGGTGATTGGAGGAGTGCATGGGTAGTGCCTAGGTGATTGGAGGAGTGTATGGGTAGTGCCTCAGTGATTGAAGAAGTGCATGGGTAGTGCTTCTGTGATTCCATGAGTGCTAGGGTAGTGCCTACATGATTGGAAGAGGGCAAGAGTAGTGCGTGGTGATTTTATAAGTGCATGGGTAGTGGCAGGGTGATTGGTGGAGTGCATAGGTACTGGCTGGGTAATTGGAAGAGTGCATGAGTAGTGTCTAGGTGATTGGAGGAGTGCCTGGGTAGTGCATGGGTGATTGGATGAGTGCATGGGTAATGCCAGGGTGATTGCATGAATGCAGGAGTAATGTGTGGGTGATTAAAGGAGTGCATGGGCAGTACCTGAGTGATTAGATGAGTGTATAGGTAGTGCCTTGGTGATTTTATAAGTGCATAGGTAGTGCCTGGGTGATTGGAGAAGTGCATGGATATTACCTGGATGACTGGAGGAGTGCAAGGGTAGTGCCTGGGTTATTGCATGAATGCATAAGTAGTGCCTGCATGACTGCATGACTCCACGAGTAGTCCATAACTAGTGCCTGGGTAATTGCATGACTGCAAGGGTAGTGCCTGAGTGATTGAAGGAGTGCATGGCTAATGTCTGGGTTATTGCATGAGTGCAGGGGTAATGTTTGGGTGATTGAAGGAGTCCATGGGTAATGCCTGGGTGCATAGAAGAGTGCATGGGTAGTGCCTAGCTGCATGTAGTACTGCTTGGGTAGTTCGTGAGTGATTGGAGGACTGCATAAGTAGTAGCAGGGTGATTGCACGAGTGCAGGAGTACTGCGTAGATGATTTGAACACTGCATGGGCAGTGCTTGGTTGATTCCATGAGTGCTGTAGAAGTGCCTGATCACATGTATGACTGTATGGTAAGTGCCTGAGTTATTGAAGTAGTGCATGGGTAATACCTGGGTGATTGCATGAATGCAGGAGTAATGTCTGGGTGAATAAAGGACTGCATGGGCAGTACCTGAGTGATTAAATGAGTGTATAGGTAGTGCCTTGGAGATTTTATAAGTGCATAGGTATTGCTTGGGTGATTGGAGGAGTGCATGGATAGTGCGTGGATGACTGGAGGAGTGCAAGGGTAGTGCCTGGGTTATTGCATGAGTAAGGAGTAGTGCGTGCATGATTGGAAGACTGCATGAGTAGTGCGTGGTGATTTTATAAGTGCATGAGTAGTGGCAGGATGATTGGTGGAGTGCATGGCTACTGGCTGGGTAATTGGAGGAGTGCATGGGTAGTGTCTAGGTGATTGGAGGACTGCATGGGTAGTGCATGGGTGATTGGATGAGTGCATGGGTAGTGCCCAGGTTATTGCATGAGTGCATGAGTAGTGCCTGGGTGATTGAAGGAGTGCATTGGTAATGCCTGGGTGTTTTTGTAACTGCATGGGTATTGCTTGGGTGATTTTGTAAGTGCATGGGTAATGCTGGATGATTAGATGAGTGCATGGGTAGTGCCTGGGTTATTGCATGAGTGCATGAGTAGCGCCTGAGTGATTGGAGGAGTGCATGGGTAGTGCCTGGGTGATTGGAGTAGTGTATGGGTTGTGCCTCAGCGATTGAAGAAGTGCATGGGTAGTGCTTCTGTGATTCCATGAGTGCTAGGGTAGTGCCTACATGATTGGAAGAGGGCAAGAGTAGTGCGTGGTGATTTTATAAGTGCATGGGTAGTGGCAGGGTGATTGGTGAAGTGCATGGGCAGTGCATGGGTGATTGGAGGAGTGCATGAGTAGTGTCTAGGTGATTGGAGGAGTGCATGGGTAGTGCATGGGCGATTGAATGAGTGCATGGGTAATGCCTGGGTGATTGCATGAATGCAGGAGTAATGTGTGGGTGATTAAAGGAGTGCATGGGCAGTACCTGAGTGATTAGATGAGTGTATAGGTAGTGCCTTGGTGATTTTATAAGTGCATAGGTAGTTCCTGGGTGATTGGAGAAGTGCATTGATATTACGTGGATGACTGGAGGAGTGCAAGGGTAGTGCCTGGGTTATTGCATGAATGCATAAGTAGTGCCTGCATGACTGCATGACTCCACAAGTAGTCCATAACTAGTGCCTGGGTAATTGCATGACTGCAGGGGTAGTGCCTGAGTGATTGAAGGAGTGCATGGCTAATGTCTGGGTTATTGCATGAGTGCAGGAGTAATGTCTGGGTGATTGAAGGAGTCCATGGGTAATGCATGGATGCATAGAAGAGTGCACAGGTAGTGCCTAGCTGCATGTAGGACTGCCTGGGTAGTAGGACTGCCTGGGTAGTTCATGAGTGATTATAGGAGTGCATAAGTAGTATCAGGGTGATTGTATGAGTGCAGGAGTACTGCATAGATGATTTGAACACTGCATGGGTAGTGCTTGGTTGATTCCATGAGTGCTGTAGAAGTGTAGAAGAGCACATGTATGACTGTATGGTCAGTGCCTGAGTGATTGAAGTAGTGCATGGGTAATTCCTGGGTGATTGCATGAATGCAGGAGTAATGTCTGGGTGAATAAAGGACTGCATGGGCAGTACCTGAGTGATTAAATGAGTGTATAGGTAGTGCCTTGGAGATTTTATAAGTGCATAGGTAGTGCTTGGGTGATAGGAGCAGTGCATGGATAGTGCCTGGATGACTGGAGGAGTGCAAGGGTAGTACCTGGGTTATTGCATGAGTGAGGAGTAGTGCATGCAAGATTGGAAGACTGCATGGGTAGTGCTTGGGTGATAGGATGAGTACATAAGTAGTCTCTGGGTGATATTATAACTATATAGATTCAGGCTAGGTGAAGGGAGAAATGCTTGGATAGTGCGTGGGTGATGATAATAGTATGAGAATAGTGTCTAATTATATAGATCAGTGCATGGGTAGTATTTGAAAAAATGGATCAATGCAATAAAAATGTCTGTAAACATTACTTCATATTATTATGCTTATTACATTATTTCATCTTACTTTCTTTATTCAAATACATACCAAACTCAGTGAAACTATTTTACAGTTCTTTTGTTGTAAATTGAATTTAAAATCTTTTCAAGGTTTACTATTACTTTCTGTAATAAAAAGAAGGAAAACTGTTATTACATATAATATTATGTTTTTAAAACACAACATAATTTTAGAATTACATAACATATTCAGTTTCCCTTTTTTGCTGTTCTCAGATTCTACTGAATTTTACTATACACAGTGGGGCATATTCTCAAGGACTTATCGCCGAGTTAGCGGCACTTTATCGCAGCCAAAGTGGCGATAGATTTATCGCCCTATTCACAAGCTGGTGATAACAGCCGATATCGCCAGTTTTCCTGCAATAGCTGCCGCAAAAAACATTGCCATGGATGACACCGGCAACTAACGCTAATGAGATCCAGAGTAGGCGTTCCTGTGCAAACCGCCGCAAAAACACCACTTCGCAATATTCTCTACGACCAGCCAGATCGGCGATAAGATCCCAAAACAGGCGATAAGGCGCTTTAGCAGCAGGGATTTAACACCTGCTCCTACCTGGTGTTAAGTCGGACGACAACCTGCACCACAAAAGGGAGCCCAGACCAGAGACACACCTGAAGAACAACAGATGCCATGGAGCTACTAATCATGCAGCTCGGAGCCCCAAGAGGGCCACAACACCCACCGCCACCACACCCAGGCCCGCCACCACCCCCGGACCCTCCCCCGCCCCCCTGGACTACCACAGAGGCAGCGCAGACAAAGACAGCGGACCTTCAGAAAACGCACCAGCCTCACAGACTTAACACCAGAGGATGTCATTGCCCACTACAGGCTCAAAAGGACAACCATCCTCCGCATCCTGACCATCATTGCCCACAACGGTACCAACACAGTGGACAAACAACATCCCTCTGAAAACAAAGCTGCTGGCTGTGCTGCACCTGTTGGCCTCTGGTACCTTCCAACCAACAACAGCCAGAGTCGGAGGAGTCTCACAGCCAGCCCTATCCAAGTTCCTCACACCTGTCTTGGATGCCATCATCAGCTTGGTACCCCAGCACCTTCACTTCCCACACACTGCGCAGGAACAGCTGGAGACCAAGCAAGGCTTCTACACCATAGCTGGCTTCCCGCACATGTTGGGGGCAATCGACTGCACACATGTACTCCTCGTGCCCCCTGCCGCCACTGCACACAATTACCACAACAGGAAGCACATGCATTCCATCAATGTGCAGGCAATAGTGGACCACCTGGGACTCTTCACCAATGTCGTCGCCAACTACCCAGGCAGTGTGCATGATTCCTTCATCTTCCGACAGTCCATCATCAACCAGCGCTTTCAGAATGGCACCTATGGGAATGCATTGCTTGTTGGTAAGTACCAAATGAACACACCACACACCTCAACTACACAGTCAAGCATAAACATAAGAAATTCTTGTGCATCTTGTTGTACATTAAGTGTAAATTGTGAAGAACCAGAGCATAAATCCAAAAGATGTTGTATGCCAGAAACAGTATGGATTTTAGTTCTATCAGTTTCCAACTTTTCAAAAATATAATGTAACAAAGAGCAGAATATTTGTTCTCGAATTTCCATAATTTGATGATGAAGATCTTCTAGATAAAACACAACGTTCACAATTACATTAGCATAGCAGTTGATACCCGAACTATTTTCTAACTGGTATCCTACAATATCATCAACAGTGTCCATTTTTATTTTCTTTGCAGCCTCATCATTCTCTTGAATTGTTTTCTTTTTTCCAACCTCACGGCTCTGGGAATGCACACGTTACAAACTCACATACAACATGCCAAACAACATGCCCACCTACCAGACACGACAGCACAACTTACTGTGGTAACCTGGGCTAGCCATGTACACAAGCCATCAACGGCATGGCACCTCAGCCACACAATAGCAGAATGTGGGGAGAGGTGGGAACCAGGCATGTGCGAAGGAGGCAAGTGACCCATGAATGAGAATGTACCCAATGCCAAGTGTGGCGTGGATGTGCTGGCCAGACTGCAGTATGCAGACCACAGACATGTCCATGTCGACATATACTGCTGGTGTTTGCAGTGTAGTGGACAGTGGACGCAACCATGTTAATCATCATGCATTGTCACTTGCATTGTCAGTGTGGCTCACGGACCCGCAGCTTTGCTGGGTTCAGCACATGTGTATGGGTTTGTTGTGAGATTAGTGATGTGTGGGGAGGGCCCCCTTCAGGCACATTGTCAACGGGGGCCTACTTGCAGTTTCTATGTGTGCTGCAGTATGCCAAGGAGATCAGGGACATGATCCAGAGTCATTGTGGGTGTGCAGTGTGCTCTACTTAATTGTGCATGTGTGCCATTGTGCCCATCTCCCCCCGTCCCTTTCAGTCCCTGGTCGGTACTCACCCTGTTGATGTTGTGTCAGGTCATGTTGAGCAGTGTCCGGATCCACTACTCCTGGCACCATATCCCGACTGATGACTGTGGCCACCATTTTCTCCATGTCATCCAGCTCCTGGTGTGCCGCTGGACCCCCACCTCCAATCTTCGTTGCTGCTTTCATGTTGGCATCGAGTTTCTTCTTGGTTTTGCCCTTCACATCGTTCCAGCGCCTCTTGACCTCTTCCATTGTCCTCCTCAACTCTGCAACTGCATTCACATGGTCCAAGATAGTCTGCCATGTTTGCGTCTTTGTTGCCAATGACACGTTGGAGGTGACGAACAGTTGTTGGTAGTGTTCTATCACCTCCGTAACGATGATCCTGTTTTCCTGCGGACTGAACCGCGTCTTCCTCTTCCTCTTCTCCTTGGCCTTCCCCGACCCGAGGTTCCTTGCTGGTCGTCTGTGGGGCTTGTGGGGTTTGCGTTGTCCTCTGCACTCGGTCCGGATGCATCCATGGTGCTAAACAGTTTAAATTTTTTATTTTTCTGCTTTTATGGTGCATTTTCCCGCATTAAGCGTGGGAATTGCAGGCCTGTCGCTGGTTATCGCTGATTTTTGTATCGCGATTTGGGGCATCGCAACTTTTTTTGCGTTCGTGTTTCGCATTTTTTCTGCATCAAGTTGATTTGAACGCGGTCATTTGGCGCGTTATCGTGAGACTATCGCATGGTGCCGCCGGGTTGAGAGTACAACGTTAACACAGTGTTATTTTCCCGCGATGGACTGCGATGTGCAAAGTTGCGTTAAGCTAATTTTGCGATAATTATCACTCGTTCTTGAGAATATCCCCCAGTGGTTTCACCGTGGATCATCATCTAACAGCAGGGAAAAAAATACAATCAATGTGATTGTAAAAAACAAACAAATCTAAGTCAAAAATATTTACAACAAATTCCACTATCTGTTTACCTATCTACAGTTTCTAAATTACATTCTTCAACTACATTACATTTTTTATTTTTCTGAAGTACATTTTCTAAAATATACACTCTCATGTACATCGCATATAATATAAAGATCAAATATATAAACTAGTTCCTTGAAACACAATTTTGCAAATTCAATAAAAGAAAAGTAGAAATAATAATCCAAACATTAATTGGTCACATCTTCCCAATAGGCTGAATAATGTTTCCAAATCCATTGGCATTGATAATATCCAAAATAAACTCGTTATTTTGTGTTAACATCTTCCCAATAGGCCGAATGATGTTTTCAAAATTTTGGCATCAAAAATATCAGGCATGAATCTGGTAATTCGTAAGGCAACCTATATTTGAATTCCAAATGGCCATCATTGCAATGTGTCCATCCTTTATTGCACTTTAAATACACAGTATAGTGTCCAGATGTTGTAGTAGGTCCATCATGGAATATAATAGCCACTGCTTTAAAAGTTCTTCCTGAAATTGACACTTGACTTGCCACAACATTTTTAATTTTTGTTTCCAATTTTCTTCCATTTGCTCCACAACGTTGTAGCATTAAAATGACATATTTTCCAAATTTTTCTATATATAATGTTGACAACATTTCTGATTTACAATGAGAACATTTCATATCTTGATTGGCTGTTTTTACTAATTTGTTAAAAACACTGATTTGCAATCTGGTATTGTCAAATATATGAATCACTCAGTGTCTATTTGAGTGGTAGAACAAAATGAACACTCTTCACATTCATGATCCCATCTGTAACTTAGTCCAAACAAATTTTCAATTTCTATTCCTTCATCTTCCAATACTGCAAGCATAAACATAAGAAATTCTTGTGCATCTTGTTGTACATTAAGTGTAAATTGTGAAGAACCAGAGCATATATCCAAAAGATGTCGTATGCCAGAAACAGTATGGATTTTAGTTCTATCAGTTTCCAACTTTTCAAAAATATAATGTAACAAAGAGCAGAATATTTTTTCTCAAATTTCCATAATTTGATGATGAAGATCTTCTAGATAAAACACAACGTTCACAATTACATTAGCATAGCAGTTGATACCCGAACTATTTTCTAACTGGTATCCTACAATATCATCAACAGTGTCCATTTTTATTTTCTTTGCAGCCTCATCATTCTCTTGAATTGTTTTCTTTTTTCCAACCTCACTAGAATGGTTGTCATATTTTCGTTTTGGACATACTACACGTTTTTCATATATGGGATAATCACCTAAGTTAGGAGCATACAGTCTTCTTAACCTATTATACTCTCTTACACAATTTGCATCAGCACTAACCTTTTTCTCATCAAAATCAATCAAATACAAACCAGATAATGTTCTTACTCGAGACAATGCAACATATGCCATACCCTCTTTAAACACTGTACTTCCAATATTTACCAAAGCACTGTCTACACTTAAACCTTGTGATTTAAGAATGGTCACTGAATATGCTAAAGAAAGAGGAAACTGTTTTCTATGAACATACAAGTCTTTTACAAGCAAAAAAAGAACAGCACAATGTCCAATCTGTTTTACCTCTTCAATATGATCAAATTTAATCTTCAAAAATTCAATTCCATCTCTGTTCTGAAAATTTACATATTCAACAACTTTTCCCATTGCTCCATTAACTAAACCCTTTTCTACATCTAAATTACGCCGTAATATTACCCGACAGTTTACACATACATATAAAGTCTTTTCTAAACCTGCAGTCTTAGACACCGACTTTTCCTAAGAATCCAATTTTGACTGTAATTTCTCTGAGAGAAGAATAGTAACCCCTTCATGTTTCATTTTATCAATGGCTTCCATTTTCACTATTGGTTCTTTCTCCAGTTTCAAAAGTTCTTGATTGAATGTAGAACACTCTTGCAGTGTTGGCATTAGACAAACTATAGACTTATTTTCTCCAATTATCTTTAACATTATTTCAGGTGCAATATTTTCATTGGAAACAAGTTTGTTAGTAGTCGACTTTGTAAAGCTTCTTTACCATGTTTTGTCAAAACACCAATTCTAATATCTTGAACAATGTTTCCATAATCTTCATTACTTGCTTGTCGCATATTCTTAATAAGTTCTTTATATTCAAAAAGAGACGAAATGTTCACATATCCAATACTTCCCAAAGATTTCTTAGTGTCTTCATGGACAAGTGTTTTAAAAACTGGTTGTCCTTTCACAGGAATAAGTTGTAGTAGATCGCCGAATACAATTACATGTTTTCCTCCAAATAAAACATCATAATCTGTTTTTAAAATCTGTTGCATTCTTAAATGTACAAAGGCAAGCATTAAGTTTGAGACCATGCTCACCTCATCAATGATCAGAAGTTTCATAACAAGCTTCTCCAGATAGCTTGTGATATTCCAACTTATTTTCATGTTCAACTGGTAGCATGAGTAATCGATGTAATGTAATCCCTTTAATGTTATGTGCTGCTAACCCAGTGATTGAGTGGTTTTGTGTAGATAACTGGTCAAAACTTTAATTAAAAAACTTTTTCCTGTTCCAGCTTGCCCACTGATATACATACATAGGTTTAAATGATGTGCATTGGCATTCTTTTTTTTCATGCAGTAAACCATGCTCTATCTGTCATGTAACTTGCTGATATATTTCTTTTTCTTCAATATTTAGTTGTTCTTCCAAGTTTTCCAACTCAATAATATCATGTTGTGTGTGTTGCATTGCCGTTTCTACTTCATTCATAGTGATTACTGCTTCATTTTCAAGATTGGTTGTCCTAGTGGATCTTGACTTAGTGGAGTAGAACTTTGACTATCTTGAGAACTATCTCTAGCGATTTCAGCTGCAATAGTAGTTTCTTGTTCAATCTCTTCATTCAACATTTGTAAATATTTTGGAAAAACTGTGCATTCAATGCTATCTTTACGTGCATTAAAAGAAACTTCATAGCAGTCAAAATCTCCAAGTAATTCCATTTCACTACGCCAAGGCTTGAAAAGTTGCAGAAGTACTAAATAGAAAAATTCCCTTTTATCTGGAGTATCACAACTGAGTTTCCTGTGATTAATAAGATTTCCTTTGGCATGTTTTACCAAACATCCATCACATCCAATTACTGCATATTTTTCTTCATTTATATTTTCTGTAACATTTCTCTTAAAGCTGTAATGTTGCAATACTTCATAGAGACATATGTTTTCCAGATGTGGACTCCTTTTGGGATAATACGTATCCAACATATTTGTTTTAACAATATCTGTACTTTCCGGCTCATTCAAAGCTAAGTATTCAATTTCTTGTACAGATTTCAATACTCGATTTCGTGTTGCAGCAAGACCTAGACTTACCCAAATGATTCCTCTTGACTTTGAATATAAACTTGCAGAAGTCAACCGATCCGAACATTCGTACGATCCAATCTCTTGATGGGAAAGCATCTTCAAACTAAAGCTGTACAATTTGTTACTAAGAGTCTTCTCTTGTGAAATTTCTTCCCACATTTCTTTCAACTCAGTCTTTTCAGATTTGGTTATATATGATGTAACATAGCGAGCAACAGCAATCGAATTATCTGCAACATATTGGATATCCATATTTGCATTCCACATCGTCAAAATCACTGGACTGTAGTCATTAATATACTTTGAATCTTCACTTCTTTTTATGTTGTATGTATTCTTCAGAGATTTTCGAGTTATAGTATGCCTTACTGCTGACATGAAACTGTTGACTCTTCCTTTCGAAATTACTGGACGTGGGAATCCAAAACGACATTTTGTATAAAATTTTCCTTTTGACTTGCATTTCCGTCGACAATATTTCCCACATCGATGATTTTGAAACCGTAAAACTTGTTGTCTTAAGGTATTTTCTCCTCCTGTTTTTGGAATAACACAGGTAACATAGTCTTCAATGAAAGACAAAACAGTTTCATCAGAATCGGTTCCAAATTTAGGTGCATCCTTGATCCATAATAGCATGTGTATATGAGGAGCACCTCTGGCTTGGTACTCCTTTCTCCAAAAGAAATCAATAACTTCTCCAAGAGGTGGATTATTTGTATTGCAGATAAAAGACATCATAGCTTGAAACCTATGATTAACATATTTGCACACATTTACAGGTTCCAAGGAACACAATTTTCCAGCTGTCTTCAATTCAATGTTTTTAATATTTGAATTTGCTTCTCATAGAAATTCAAGTAAATCGTCCCATGCGTATTCAGCACAGCTAAGCGTAACAAACCACGTAGGGGTTCCTAAGTTCCTTAACATACATTTAAGTTCTCCATGACGACGATACCAATACTCATTGGTACCACGTTGACATGCCATCAAATTAATTAACTGAGATTCTAAATGATCGTCTCTTTGTTGAACTTTGTCCAAAGATTCCTTTGCAGAAAGATGTGTAAGATGAACTCCTGTTTTTAATATGTGGTTCACTGCATATGAAAGTCCAGACAAGTCACTTTCAAACAGAAGATGAAATAAATATGGAACACATTGTCGAAATCTTGGATCTTCTGAATACAATCTTGTTGAATGGTATTCTGAAGCTGGAATCTGTACTGGTCGTTTATCATATCGTCCACCTTTTCCAGTGGGGAAGAGCTATGGAAAACAACGAGCTTCTAAACTTCTTTCCCAAACACTCATGGGAGTTCCCTTCGCTTTCTTCATTTGGAATAATTCAATAGTATTTCCAATCACTTCTTTTGAATGTAAAGGATGTATACTATAATGTTCATAAATTTCTTCACTGCTGGAGTTGTCCACTTTTTCGATTTGGCCAGTTGAAATTTCTCTATCATCTCCTAAAGATATTTCTTGTTCTTCCAGATATACATTTTTATAATAAATATTGTTTTTTATGAGATATAATGTAGCCTTTTGAACTTTGGTGACATCTACTAACTCTTGCCATATTTTCCGACTCTTTGTTGGTACACCATTAACTAGAATAACTACAGGTTCAGTTTCCTCTCTGTCTACACCAACAGTTTCAATATTTTTCTTAAAATCTAAAGGTAAATACACAACTCTTCCTTTTAAACCTCTTTGTAAATTTGTGGGAGGCAGCTTACCTGTTTTAGGCTCCTTACGAACTGTAGCCTGAAACGAGTGCACAGATTGAATAAGAATAGACTCAGATGTATTTAAATCTACCAGTTCCGGATGAATACCTACCAACTCTAGGTTATTATGTACAGCTCTAGCTGGCATTTTGTTCTCTTCTAGTTTGCTGTAACAATATTTACAAATACGTTGATAACTACCCAACTCAAAACAGCCTTCCACCAACAAATAAGCACCAAATTGCTCCCACTTATCATTGTTTTCCTTTTCACTTTTTAAATACACATCAGCATTCCTAGTTTGACTTCTATAGTGAGTACATCGACAACAAATACAAACATAGGGGGTCATTACGATGGCGGGCGGATTGCCCCGCCGGGCCTGCGGTAGTCACCGCCAGCACAGCGGGGGCGATCCGCCCGCCATCCGTAAAGCAAAGACCCCGCCATATTATGATGGCTGGGGGGTCCGCGGCAGACGGAAAGACCATCCGCCGCTTTTCTGCCGGTCGAGTCATCGACCGGCGGAAAACAGGGATAATATGGTGGCGGTGTCTCCAAGACACCGCCATCCATATTATGATGCCAGCGGAGATCAGCCTTTCCATGGCGGCGTTGCCGCCATGGAAAGGCATACGGTCTTTGCATTTGGGGGCCCGTTGCGGGCCCCCAGGATGTTGGGGGGGTGTGGGGTGCACAAGGTGGCAGGCACCGCGTGGTGCCTGTCACGTTGTGCATGCAAATGCACGACGTACATTCACAGCATTGTGGCGGGCGGTGCGGTGAGCACCGCCCGCCACAATAATGTGAATAGGGCTTGCCACCGCCACGGTGGCGGTGGCATCGTAATATCGGGTGCGGGACTGCCGCACCCCTTGCGGACGGTCACGCATTCCGCTGCGGTGGCGGGCGGACTTTCTCCGCCCGCCATCGTAATGACCTCCATAGTTTGGTTTTTCACAAGAAAGTACCTTAAACTTTGTAATTTCTTCTACAAACTTCTCAGTAGTACTTTCTTCCACCTCTTCTTCAACACCTACACTTATCAAACTCTCACTTTCTCTACACTCTCCTTCAGTACCAAAGAAACGAAACTGTATATCATCACAAACTTTTTTTACATCCAACACTGAACCATGCACAAGAGCTGTGTTTATTTCACTTAAAGATAATGCAGGACTTTTTACATAGTACAATCTTCTTACTAACTTACGCATTTCTGAGTGATGTACTGCTAACATTCTCAAATGATGAAAAGTACTTTGACACACTTTTCTAGAAAGAGAAGCCAGAGAATGACCCTGCAAGCCAGTATTTTTTCTCACCTTACAAGGATCTAGTCCTTGCAACATCTTATTTTTCTGTTTAACACTTTTTTCTTACTATACTCTCGTAAGAAATTTCGTAAAATATCAATAGATTCCTGTCGTATACTACAAATACTACTACAATCCCACCTATACACTGGAGCTTGTGAACGTCTCCCTTGAACTTCTTCAGCTATTACTTCTTCCACATTTCTAACAACCATCTTTTCTTTTTCAATTGGACAAACGTTTTTAACCTCATAAGAATGACCACTGGTATCAACTGCGTGAACTAATGTATTTTGTAGAAAATAGCTTTCTTCATTAAAAAAAGGTTCTGAACTAGAAGTGTGCTTCCATTCACCCCAAAATGTTTTGCAAAAGTTAGTTCTATTAACCAGTCTTTTTCTTTTACTTTTCTCCTTCATAAAATAATTGTTTTATTCAATGTTTTCATTCTCTTCAATACAAATATAAACAATCTTCTTTTCAATTCAAAAGCGTTTTCGACTACACTTTCAATCTGTTGTTTTTTCTTGTAAAATGCAGATCTTTTTTTATATTTTTTGAAATCTTTCAATACATTTTGTAGTACTCTACTTTTATACATTCTGGGGCAGATTTACAAGCCCCTTGCGCCACTTTTGCGTCACTTTTCCCATGTTAAAAATGACGCAAAAGTGGCGCAAGGGCTTTGTAAATAAGCCCCTCTCTTTCTAATGTCTTTATATTCTTTCATCCTTCTTTCAACATAGATTGTTTTCCCATAACCTGATTTTCTATTAATATGCCCTTTTTTCGTTTCTTTCTGAATGGTTGTACTACTTTTCTTTTTCTTTTCTCCATTTTGAAAATTCGTTATCTTCTTTAAAACTCTTTTAACAAATTCTTTAGTTCTCTTACCAGAAGCCTTTTCTTCAATGTCACATGTTGTACTTTATCTAATTTCTCCTTTTCTCTTTCCTTTAAATAGTACTGTTTTTTTTCTTTTCTTTTCTTTTGATCTTTTTTTGCCATACTCAATCTTTATTACTAATAATGGTGAGTATCTGAAAACAAAGAAAAGTTTAAATACTTTCGTTAAATCATTTAATATTAATAAAATAATTATATACAAATATTTTTAATTGCATTGCAAAGGTATATCAGACACTGCAGAATACCTACAATTAGAAGACACCACAACCTATACAACAGAACTACAGAGCACAACTAAAGGATTTCTCTTCTGCTACCCAAATCAAATTTGAAGTGCACTCTGTAGTGCCCGGGTGATTGCATGACAGCAAAGGTACTGCCTGGTTGATTGGAGGAGTACTAGGGTACTGTCTGGGTGATTGCATAAGTGCATAGGTAGTGTTTCAGTGATTTTATAACTGCATAAGTACTGGCAAAGTGATTGGAGGAGTGCATAGATCCCGACACAGTCATTGCAGGAGTGCAAGGGTAGTGCTTGGGTGATTGAACTTGTGTATAGCAAATGCATTGGTGATTGCATGAGTGCAGAGATAATATCTAGATGATTAGAGAATTACGTACGTAATGTCTGGGTGATTGCATAAGTTGAGGCGTAATATCTGAGGGATTACAAGAGCACGAAGGAACTGCCTGAGTGATTTTATAAGTGCATGGGTACTACCACAGGGTCCAACTCACAGAACTAATCTGAGACAAAATCCTAAACTTACTACTTTTGGTATTCAGAGAAGGCACTTACGATTTTTGGTATTCACAGAATGCACTTATGACTCCTAACTTTACGTCCGCACTCGGGCCGGAATTTCCGCACCCGGACCGTACTCTCCGCACTCGGACCGTACTCTCCGCACCCGGACCGTACTCTCCGCACCCCGACCGTACTCTCCAGCTAGGGCCGTACTCTCCGGCTCGAGCCGTAATCTCCGGCTGGGGCTGGATAAAGTGTAATCATTGGGCCGGATTGCAATTTTTACAAGAAGGAACATTAGGAATGTGTGATAAATGGTAGAGGAGGTCATGAAAAACAGTTTGGGCAGGGAAAAGGGTACGGCCAGACACTACATCATAACCCAGAAAAGTTTTCTCCTTTGCATCATAGTACATGCAGTGCACAATGTGTGCTCCCCTTAGTGTTGACTGCAAAGCATGAGTGTATGGGTACTGCCTGAGTGAATGGATGAGTGCATGAGTAGTGCCTGAGTGGAAGGTTTGGTGGAAGGTTAATGTCTGGGTCATTTGATGAGTGCAAGTATGAGTGCAAGAGTGATGCCTGGGTCATTGGATGAGTGCATGGGTAGTGCCTGAGTGAATGGATGAGTACATGGGTACTGCCCAAGTGAATGCTAGAGTGCAAGAGTAGTGCCTGTCTGATTCCATGAGTGCACGGGTAGTACCTGAGTGATTGGATGAGTGTATGGGTAATGCCTGACTGGAAGAATGGGTGCAAGGTTAATGCATGGGTCATTGGATGAGTGCATGGTTAGCGCCTCAGTGAATGGTTGAGTGGAAGAATAATGCCTGAGTGATTGCATAAGTACATGGGCAGTACCTGGGTGATTGCATAAGTGCAGGGGTACTGTCTGAGTGATTGGATGAGTGCATAGGTAGTCCCTGAGTGACTTTATTAGTGCATGGCTAATGTCTGGTTGCTTAGATGAGTACATGGGTATTGTCTGAGTAAAAGGAAGACTATAACAGAAATGCCTGGGTCATTGGATGAGTGCATGGGTAGTGTATCACTGAATGAATGAGTGCAGAAGTAGTATTAGAGGTGAATGAATGAGTTCAACAGTAGTGCCTGAGTGATTGCATGAGTACATGGGTTGAGCATTGGTGATTGCATAAGTGCAGGGGTAGTGTCTCGGTGATTGCATGAGTGCATGGGTTTTGCCTCTGTGAAATGAGAAATGCAAGGATAATGCCTGCGTTATCCTATTAGTGCCAAAGTTGTGCTACACAGATTAGATGACAGCATGGATAGTGTTTGTGTGAAAGGATCACTACCTGGCTGATGACATCAGCAACATAATGAAAGTTTTTAAATAGTGTAAAGGATCAACATTATTTTTAATAGAAATAAATAACATAACAGTGTTGACTGCACAGTCAACAGTGAGGGGAGCACAAATTGTGCACTGCATGTACCATGATGCAAAGGATAAAACATTTCTGGGTTATGATGTAGTGTCTGGCCGTACCCTTTTCCCTGCCCAAACTGTTTTTCATGACCTTCTCTACCATTTATCATACATTCCTAATGTTCCTTTTTGTAAAAATTGCAATCCGGCCCATTGATTACACTTTATCCGGCCCTAGCCGGAGATTATGGCTCGAGCCGGAGAGTATGGCCCTAGCCGGAGAGTACGCTCCGGGTGCAGAGAGTATGGTCCGGGTGCGGAAATTCCAGCCCGAGTGCGGACGTAAAGTTAGGAGTCGTAAGTTCATTCTGTGAATACCAAAAATCATAAGTGCCTTCTGTGAATACCAAAAGTAGTAAGTTTTGGATTTTTTCTCAGATTAGTTCTGTGAATCGGCCCCTAAGTGATTGGAGGAGTGTATAGATCCTGACATATGGTGAGACTTACACCTGAGACATATTATAGGCTTTTTTTTATATTTGCCTAGGCCCAACACTCTCAGCATTACTAGAATGGTAAAGTAGCAGGACAAAAGTGATGTTTAAGGCATGTAAGGAAATGGACTGCAACAGAGGTGCAGATAAAAGCAAGAACAGTGCAGTAAGAAACAACAGAGGTACAGAAGAAGGGAAGAGATGTGCACAAAGAGGCAAGAGAGTTGTAGAAAGAGGCAAGAGGGGTGCAGAAAGAGGGAAGAGGGGTGTGAAAGACACAAAAGGAGTGCAGAAAGAAGCAACGGAGGTGTACAAAGAAGCAAGAGGAGTGTAGAAAGAAGCAACAGAGGTGCAGAAAGAGGCAAGAGGGGTGCAAAAAGTTAGAAGAGGGGTGCAGAAAGAGGCATGAGTGGTGCAGAAAGAAGCAAGAGATGTGCAGAAAAAAACAAAAGAAGTTCAGAAAGAAGGAACAGAGGTGTAGAAAGAGGCAACAGGGATGCAGAAAGAGTAAACAGGGGTGCAGAAAGACCTAAAAGGGGTGCAGAAAGAAGCAACAGGTACAGAAAGACACAAAAGAAGTGCAGAAAGAAGGAACAAAGGTGCAGAGTCCATGGGTACTGCCTAAGTAATTGAAAGCGTGCATGGGTAATGCCTGGGTAATTGCATAAGTGCAGGGCTAATGCCTGGGAGATTGGCACAGTGCATGAGTAAAGTGTGGGTGATTGCAGGAGTGTAGGGGTCATGTGTGGGAGGTTGTATGAGTGTAGTGGTAGTGCCTGGGTGATTGGAGGAGTGCACAGATACTCCCTGGGTGATTTTATAAGTGCATAGATACTGGTTGGGTGATTGAAAGAGTACAGGCCTAGTGCCTGGGTGATTTGAAGAATGAAAGGGTAGTGCCTGGGTCATTACATAAATGCATGTGTACTAGCTGGATGATTTAAGAAATGCTTTGGTAATGCCTGTCTGATTGTATACTGCAGCGATAATGCCTAGGTGATTCCATGACTACAGGGATAATGCCTGGGTAATTGCATGAGTGGAGGGGTAGTGTCTGAGTGATTATATAAGTGCATGAGTAGTGGCTAAATGATTGAAAGAGTGCATGGGTAATTCCTTGGTGATTGCATGAGTGCATATGTAGTGCCTGGTTGATTGCATGAGTGCAGCAGTAATGCCTGAGTGCAGCAGTAATCCCTTAGTGATTACAGCAGTGCATATGTAGTGCCTGGATCATTGGAAGACTGCATGGGTAGTACTTGGGTGTTTTTATAACTGCATGAGTTTTGGGCCTAGCAAAATATAAAGCAGCAGACTATTACATGACTCAGCTAGAAGTCTCTCCATATTGTTAGAATCATGCATACATATGTCACTACGTTTTCAAATCATCATCATATCTAAAATAAATATGTATACAATATTTCTGGAATATAGTGAAACCTAGAAACTGAGACATGTAATAGATCTGCCTGAGTGATTGCATAACTCCATGGGTACTGCTTGGGTGTTTGTATGAGTGCAAGGCTAGTCACTGGGTAATTGCAGGAGAAGATGGATAGTGACTGGCTAATTGCATGAGTGCACACATAAACATTGAGTGCATGGATAAGTGTAAAAAAAGCACCTGAAGGCATAGATGAGTCATGGAGTAGTACCTACGTGAATACATGAGTGGAACAGTACGGCCTGGGTGATTCTATGACTGCAAGGGTAGTGTGTGGGTTACTACTTGACTGCATAGGTACAGCCTGCATGATTGCATGACTGCAGGGGTAATATCTGGGGGATTACTGGAATACATAGTAAGTGAGTGGGTGATTTTATAAGTCTATGAGTACTGTCTGGGTGATTACAGAAGTACTAAGGTACTACCTGAGTGATTACAGGAGTGCAAAGGTAGTGCCTGGGTGATTTTATAAGTGCATGAGTACTGGCTGAGTGATAACATAAGTACAAGAGTAGTGCCTGCGTGATTGAAAGAGTGCAAAGATAGTGCCTGGCTGAATGAAACACTGTATACCTAATGCATTGGTGATTGCATGAATACAGGGGTAACGTCTGGGGGATTAAAGGAGTACATAGGTAACACCTGGGTGATTGCATTACTACAGGGGTAATATCTGGGGATTTACATGACTACATAGGAAGTGACTGGGTGATTTTATAAGTGCATGGTACTTCTTGGGTGATTGCAGGACTACTGAGGTAGTGCCTGAGTGAATAAAGGAGTGCAAAGGTAGTGCCTCGGTGATTTCTTAACAGCATGACTACTGGCTCAGTGATTACATAAGTAGACTCTTATAAAGTACCATAATAAATAATTCCTCTCCTAACATATCTTAAACATCACTTTTCCAATACTACTGCTTCATTATTCTAGCAGTAAACAGGTATGGAACATAGCTAACAACAAAGCAACACTTCACTTATCTTTCATAAAAGGCTCCCCGTATTTCTAAATCCATGTATGCATATGTCTTTACCTTTTCCTACCAGCATCATATATAAAAGTAAAAAACAGATAAATGTATATGTGTGTTTTATACATCTATCATTCTCAGACACATAACACATACCATAATATATGAGCAAGTAGACACATATCTCAGTCACAGCACAACAGAGCCGGCCCTGGGGGGTGGCGGTCCCCAGGGCCATCAAGGGCTCCAGGAAGGGGGCCACGTGGCCCCCCTCCCAATGAGTACAAAGCCCCGGGGAGTTGGTGGGGGGCCCGCGAGGCCCCCCTCATTATAGAAGAAAGCCTCGGGGAGGTGGTGGTCCCCAGGGCTTGGGGGGCCCGCGAAGCCCCCCCATTAATTAAAAAGCCCCGGGGAGGTGGTGGTCTCCGGGGCTCGGGGGGCCCACAAGGCCCCCCATTAATTAAAAAGCCCCGGGGAGGTGGTGGTCCCAGGGGCTAAGACCTGGAGAGGTGGTGGTCCCCGGGGTTTGGGGGGCCCACGAGGCCCCCCCAGCTCAAATATATTAAAGCCCCGGGGAGGTGGTGCTCCCTGGGGCTTGGGGGCCCACAAGGCCCCTCCACCTCAAATATATTAAAGCCCCGGGGAGGTGGCGGTCCCTGGGCAGCGTGGGGGGGGTTGGAGCCCCCCACGCATTTTTTATTCAAGCCCCGGGGAGGTGGCGGTCCCCCGCAACATAATTAGGTATTGCCCCCGGGACCTGGCCCACCCGGGGGCTTATAGAAAATGAAGCGCAGGACCCGGCGTTTCGTTTTATTTTTTTTCTGGCCGGATTCGCGCACCCTGCACGAATTTGGCCGATTTTTTTTTTTTTTTAAATGCTTTTTTTGGCCCTCGGGGTCCTTGTGGGACCCCCTGAGCAGGCCTAGGGGGTCAGGGTGTTTCTACCCTGCCCACTTTTCTTGTTTTTCATCTTTTTTTCACCCTTTTTCTTGTGACTCGGTTACCGAGTCACAAGATGGCTTCCAACACTTCCTGGTTTGGAGTGTTGACAGCCAATCAGAGTGAAGCTCGTGCCCGGAAGGGTTCGCGAATCCTCCTCGGTACTAAGATATCGATATTTTTATTTTTTGAATTTCTCAGCAACTACTGAACGGATTTGAGCATAGTCCTGGGCACACGCAGTGAGGGTATTGGTAATGTGATACGCAGTATAGAAGCGTTATTCAAAAGCAACGGTCAACATCAGTATTTATCCAAATAGATGTTATTTATTTCAACAACAACTGTGTTGAATATAGTACATCAGCCTAGTAAACCAGCCGACACGTGTTTCGTCACCGGGTACAGTCCCGTGACTCATCAGGGCTGGGAAGGATACAAAGAATAAAATTAAGTAATAAATACGGAAAACTGATAAACAAAATGGGGCCTAGTCTGTGCCAGACGAGTAATTCGAATGGAGCGGGATCACCCGAAGTGACTATTGGGAACATAAACAGCTAAATGTGACCCATGTGGTCATAAGTGACACTCGTGTAGGTGCCGCTGCCCATGGGACACGGGCGAAAGCGCGGGAAAGCATCTCAGCATATTGTGACCGGTGTGATAGTGCCGCTCTCATGTGAGACATCAAACATGAGGAAAAGCGCGGAAAAACTGTAACATTGTATAAGTGTTCAGTGCTAGAAAAAGCATTGAGTAGTAGTTGGAGCTAAAGGTGAAGAAAGGAAATGTAAGGAATAAGAAGGCCTGATAAGAAGGGGAAAGAAGAAACGGGTAAAAGGATCTGCACTAAGGAACTGCTAGACAAGTACTGAAGAGAGGAGGGGGAGGAAAAGAGGGGACTCAAGGATCAGTGGGAAGAGGATCAGAAGTCGTGACGAGGAAATGAGGGAAAGAGAAATAAGGTGAGCGGGTGGGTGAAGAATCCGAAGAAGGGGGAAGTTACTGGATGGGTTCTAACGATAGGCGGAGAGAAACCTCAAGACGAGATTGGAAGGTGTGGGTAGTGGTAAAGGTGACAGGGGAAAAGAAACAAGGTGAAAGCTTACCAAAGAACAGGAAAGGTTACGACGACCCGTGGGGGTAGAGTCGATACCGAGAGTAATAATAACGTAGCCCGGTAGTGGGGAAGGCGAGGTGTTGGTAACAAGGGTGCAGCGTGGAAGGAAACTGCTGGGGAAAAGGAAGGAATGAGCATGACACACCTGGAACAATGGTAAATGCTGGTGGGCTAGAGCAAGGGTAGAGTATGAGAGTCTTACCGAGTTGGGGTCTCCCTGGGCTGTCGCACGTACGACGCAGGGGCGGGTACGCCTCGGCAGTATTGAGAGGCAAAATCTAGAGTAACATGGAAGGCTGTCCAGTGGCCGGCTCGTTGGGAGGTGCACTGAGCCAGGTAGGCGGGGTGCGAGGGTCAGGCTGGGGAAAAGAACGGGGAGGGGAGGTATGAGGAACACGATACATAGGCGAGGAGAAAGGTGAATGAAGGAGAGGAAAAGAAAAACTTACCTCGGGTGCGGGAATTGGAGAGGACTCAAGAGGTGTGCAGGGCAGGGTATTGGAACGCCTATTGGGAAAACAGAGGAAGGGGACACTGCTGTGGTAAGCAATTCGGGAGTACTGGGGTTGAGGAGCCGGGAGGAACCGCCACGACTCTTACCTGGGGTCCGGATCGGAGAACAGCGAGGGCGCACTGGAGCCGAGAAAACTGAGTGAGACAGGAAGGTGGGAGGGGAGCTATAACGGGAAAGGAGGTGAAAGACTAGAGCGGGAACAATGGGAGATCCGACCTGGCGGTGGCCATGTTGGAAAACCCGGGGAAAGGGCGGAAGTAATGCGCATGAGCGGGGGACGAGACACTATCTGTAAGGCACCCGCTGCCTCGAGAAACTAGCATGGTGAATAGGGCGAAAGACGAAGAGTATAGTCAGAGGTACGTGACAGAGTACAGACATATCTCAAAGGCAGTCAATTATGAACAGATATGACACTGAAAGGATAATGTATGTTACAAAATTACAGTAGGGACATGTGAAAGGATATAAAGAGGGAGATCCTGACACCGAGTATTATGCATGTTATGTCAAAGAAAAGACATATCTCGAAGGCAGTCAATTACGAACAGTTATGACAATGAAAGGATAATGTGTATATCATAAATACATTAGGTACATG
Organism: Calotriton arnoldi; assembly: GCA_963921515.1. Taxonomy (NCBI): domain Eukaryota; kingdom Metazoa; phylum Chordata; class Amphibia; order Caudata; family Salamandridae; genus Calotriton; species Calotriton arnoldi. The sequence goes on along the minus strand of CAWUFW010004867.1, from coordinate 405,477 downwards.
TGAAATGATATAAAGAGGAGAGAACCTTAGACCGAGTATCAAGATCGTTAGGTTAAATAGGACAGACATGAGAAATGCGGAAACGCAGATCAACTGTATCATAAACCTGAATCGTAGGAAGCTTAGTCAGTGGGGAGATATAGAAACAACACGGAAGTATAGTTAAGGGGGAAATACAGGGGGTTGGACATGCAGACAAAGATAAACACACATTATGAGATACTGTGAAGAAGATGCCACATAAATAGTGTGGAGAGTGGACATACCAACATCTACTGATTATATGGGAAGAAAACAGATGTCATGACAAAATAATGGCACAAATTAAAGATCCAAGAGAGCAAATTTTGTCATAATAATCATTCACCCAGGAAGTAATGTAACTCGTGATCAGTGTTCAGTCCATGTTGTACTGTTCGCAGACGCATGATCCAAGTGGCTTCCAGGCGTCTGAGTCTGAGTTCTCTGTTGCCACCTCTTACATTGGTGGCTGCCATGTCAAATCCAAAAAAGGAAATCCGTTTTTTAGGGCCCTGGTTGGGACAAGTAGCAGCATGGATCGCCATGGGATATCTAGTGTCTAGATTGTTGAGAGCTCTGACGTGTTCTCCAATACGGTCTTTGAGTGGTCTGATGGTGCTTCCGATGTACCAAAGTTTGCAGGTGCATTCAAGTATATAGACCACAAATTTTGTGTTGCAGTTGATGTTATGTTGAATTTGATACTGATTTTTATTCACGGCCGTGAAATTTCTGATTCCATGCTGGGCTAGTTTGCAGACACCGCAGTGACCACACTTGAAGAAGCCGAGATTATGAGTCGTTAGCCAAGTGGGCCTGGTGTTAGGGCCAGGGATGCTAGGGCTGAGTCTGGTTTTCAGGGTCCTGCCTCTCCTGTATGTGATTTGTGGTTTAGGTGGTACAATCCCTATAAGTGTGTTATCTGCAAGTAGTACATTCCAATGTTTGTTTAGGCTCTTCTTCATAGCTAACCCCATGTCGCTGTAGTCAGTGATAAGTCGAACAGGTTGGTCTTGATCAGTGATTGTCCGTCTAGTGTGTAAAGTGTCTTCTCTTTTAATGTTCCTGATTCTTTTCTCTGCAGAGCTGATGGTACGGGCACTATAACCTCTGTTACTGAATCTTTGTTTCATATTAGTGAGGCACTTTTGAAATTCTGGTTCCTCACTGCAGTTTCTCCTGGCTCTCATGAATTCTCCGTACGGAATTGCCTTTATTTGGTGTGGGGATGTGAGCTGTCTGCATGCAAGATGGCATTGCATGATGTTTCTTTTCTATATAGGCGACTTTCTATGGTGTTGGACTTGATGTAGATTTCCACATCAAGAAATGTGATGTTTGTGGCACTGGAATTACCTGTGAATTTCATGTTCATGTCGTTACGGTTAAGGTGTGCACAGAATTTGTCGAGTTCAAGTTGTGACCCTGACCAAAGGAGTAAGCAGTCATCTATGTAGCGGCCCCAGTATATTATGGAGTCAATCCATTGTGCCCTTTCTGTGCCCCAAATCCATTTAGATTCCAGGACACCCATGTACAGATTCGCAAACGAGGGTGAAAATTTTGAGCCCATAGCCACTCCTTTGTTCTGTTTATACCATGTACCGTCATAGATGAAGAAGTTGTTGTTTAATATGATGTCCATCATAGCAACTAGCATCTGGGTATGTTGCCACAAGTTGGCTGGTCTATTGTTAAGTATGCTGGTGACAGCCTTGAGCCCTAGAGTAGGTTCAACATAACATCAACTGCAACACAAAATTTGTGGTCTATATACTTGAATGCACCTGCAAACTTTGGTACATCGGAAGCACCATCAGACCACTCAAAGACCGTATTGGAGAACACGTCAGAGCTCTCAACAATCTAGACACTAGATATCCCATGGCGATCCATGCTGCTACTTGTCCCAACCAGGGCCCTAAAAACGGATTTCCTTTTTGGATTTGACATGGCAGCCACCAATGTAAGAGGTGGCAACAGAGAACTCAGACTCAGACGCCTGGAAGCCACTTGGATCATGCGTCTGCGAACAGTACAACATGGACTGAACACTGATCACGAGTTACATTACTTCCTGGGTGAATGATTATTATGACAAAATTTGCTCTCTTGGATCTTTAATTTGTGCCATTATTTTGTCATGACATCTGTTTTCTTCCCATATAATCAGTAGATGTTGGTATGTCCACTCTCCACACTATTTATGTGGCATCTTCTTCACAGTATCTCATAATGTGTGTTTATCTTTGTCTGCATGTCCAACCCCTGTATTTCCCCCTTAACTATACTTCCGTGTTGTTTCTATATCTCCCCACTGACTAAGCTTCCTACGATTCAGGTTTATGATACAGTTGATCTGCGTTTCCGCATTTCTCATGTCTGTCCTATTTAACCTAACGATCTTGATACTCGGTCTAAGGTTCTCTCCTCTTTATATCATTTCACATGTACCTAATGTATTTATGATATACACATTATCCTTTCATTGTCATAACTGTTCGTAATTGACTGCCTTCGAGATATGTCTTTTCTTTGACATAACATGCATAATACTCGGTGTCAGGATCTCCCCTCTTTATATCCTTTCACATGTCCCTACTGTAATTTTGTAACATACATTATCCTTTCAGTGTCATATCTGTTCATAATTGACTGCCTTTGAGATATGTCTGTACTCTGTCACGTACCTCTGACTATACTCTTCGTCTTTCGCCCTATTCACCATGCTAGTTTCTCGAGGCAGCGGGTGCCTTACAGATAGTGTCTCGTCCCCGCTCATGCGCATTACTTCCGCCCTTTCCCCGGGTTTTCCAACATGGCCACCGCCAGGTCGGATCTCCCATTGTTCCCGCTCTAGTCTTTCACCTCCTTTCCCGTTATAGCTCCCCTCCCACCTTCCTGTCTCACTCAGTTTTCTCGGCTCCAGTGCGCCCTCGCTGTTCTCCGATCCGGACCCCAGGTAAGAGTCGTGGCGGTTCCTCCCGGCTCCTCAACCCCAGTATTCCCCGAATTGCTTACCACAGCAGTGTCCCCTTCCTCTGTTTTCCCAATAGGCGTTCCAATACCCTGCCCTGCACACCTCTTGAGTCCTCTCCAATTCCCGCACCCGGGGTAAGTTTTTCTTTTCCTCTCCTTCATTCACCTTTCTCCTCGCCTATGTATCGTGTTCCTCATACCTCCCCTCCCCGTTCTTTTCCCCAGCCTGACCCTCGCACCCCGCCTACCTGGCTCAGTGCACCTCCCAACGAGCCGGCCACTGGACAGCCTTCCATGTTACTCTAGATTTTGCCTCTCAATACTGCCGAGGCGTACCCGCCCCTGCGTCGTACGTGCGACAGCCCAGGGAGACCCCAACTCGGTAAGACTCTCATACTCTACCCTTGCTCTAGCCCACCAGCATTTACCATTGTTCCAGGTGTGTCATGCTCATTCCTTCCTTTTCCCCAGCAGTTTCCTTCCACGCTGCACCCTTGTTACCAACACCTCGCCTTCCCCACTACCGGGCTACGTTATTATTACTCTCGGTATCGACTCTACCCCCACGGGTCGTCGTAACCTTTCCTGTTCTTTGGTAAGCTTTCACCTTGTTTCTTTTCCCCTGTCACCTTTACCACTACCCACACCTTCCAATCTCGTCTTGAGGTTTCTCTCCGCCTATCGTTAGAACCCATCCAGTAACTTCCCCTTCTTCGGATTCTTCACCCACCCGCTCACCTTATTTCTCTTTCCCTCATTTCCTCGTCACGACTTCTGATCCTCTTCCCACTGATCCTTGAGTCCCCTCTTTTCCTCCCCTCCTCTCTTCAGTACTTGTCTAGCAGTTCCTTAGTGCAGATCCTTTTACCCGTTTCTTCTTTCCCCTTCTTATCAGGCCTTCTTATTCCTTACATTTCCTTTCTTCACCTTTAGCTCCAACTACTACTCAATGCTTTTTCTAGCACTGAACACTTATACAATGTTACAGTTTTTCCGCGCTTTTCCTCATGTTTGATGTCTCACATGAGAGCGGCACTATCACACCGGTCACAATATGCTGAGATGCTTTCCCGCGCTTTCGCCCGTGTCCCATGGGCAGCGGCACCTACACGAGTGTCACTTATGACCACATGGGTCACATTTAGCTGTTTATGTTCCCAATAGTCACTTCGGGTGATCCCGCTCCATTCGAATTACTCGTCTGGCACAGACTAGGCCCCATTTTGTTTATCAGTTTTCCGTATTTATTACTTAATTTTATTCTTTGTATCCTTCCCAGCCCTGATGAGTCACGGGACTGTACCCGGTGACGAAACACGTGTCGGCTGGTTTACTAGGCTGATGTACTATATTCAACACAGTTGTTGTTGAAATAAATAACATCTATTTGGATAAATACTGATGTTGACCGTTGCTTTTGAATAACGCTTCTATACTGCGTATCACATTACCAATACCCTCACTGCGTGTGCCCAGGACTATGCTCATGTTATAATTTGTGGATCTCATGACCCACAGATTCCCCAGGGGTTATCGGGTTATTCCCCTGATCTGGCAGCACCGCACTACCAAAGGTTCATTAATAGCACACGCAATTGCCTGAGCGCCATTTTCCTGACTAAACACAAAAACCCCCATTCTAAACCTCCATACTGAACGGATTTACACCATTTAAAAAAAAAGCACACTTTCTAGACCAAGACCTAACTTTTTGCCAAATTTGGTGTAATTCCGTACAGCAGTTCGGGCTGTAGCTTTGTCTAAAGTTTCCTATGTAAATTAACATGGCGAAAACACGTTTTGGAACCCCCCTTTTTTCTCGGCCCCCGCTTGATGAATCACCCTGAAACTTCCAAGACAGGAGCTGACCGGAGCGCCCCATTAGTTTTGAAAATTTTGCGAAGATTCGTCAACTGGCGCCAAAGATATTGGCAAATCAAAAAATGCTTTTCCTATGAAAACTAGGTCCTAACTATAAGGTAATATATATATATATATATATATATATATATATATATATATATATATATATATATATATATATATATATATATATATATATATATCCAACACCACCCAACTTGCCTTACAACTAGGAACACTGACACCAGGCTGAAGGCTTAAGGAAAATGCTTTTATTCCGTGTTGAAAGCTGGCAGGTAGAAAATAAACCCAACGCGTTTCTCCTCCCAAAGAGGCTTGATCACAGGTACAGTCTCTGCTTTCACCTCGCCTCACGCTTTACCGGTCAGTTTGCTTTTCTCCCAGAGTGCACTTTTAAACAGGTGTGTCCATCTTATTGTCCACGAAGAGAAACAGCCTGTTGCAACTTTATTAGTTCCTTTTATAGCAAACATGCTGCCTTTTGTCTTTAAGTGGGGCCCGTTTAAAATGCAAAGTTCGTTTTTTCAACCTGTCTTGTTAACCTTCTAACTTTCTCATGCTGCACAATCCTTCCTTCAGTCAGCAAGTGGAAAATCCTTCTTGCGCCCCATGCTCGCATTTCTTCCGATTTTCAACTGGAAAAATTCCGTCCTTTATCTTTGGAAATGCTTGCAGGCCGGGCTCATGGAAAAATCAATACCACCCAAAGTTGCGCCGGTAACTGAGCCACATGCACTTCAGGGGGGGTCAGTGTTACGGGACCGGGGCCCCCGTTAATATTCCAACACCACCCAACTTGCCTTACAAGTAGGAACACTGACACCAGGCTGAAGGCTTAAGGAAAATGCTTTTATTCCGTGTTGAAAGCTGGCAGGTAGAAAATAAACCCAACGCGTTTCTCCTCCCAAAGAGGCTTGATCACGGGTACAGTCTCTGCTTTCACCTCGCCTCACGCTTTACCGGTCGGTTTGGTTTTCTCCCAGAGTGCACTTTTAAACAGGTGTGTCCATTTTATTGTCCACGAAGAGAAACAGCCTGTTGCAACTTTATTAGTTCCTTTTATAGCAAACATGCTGCCTTTTGTCTTTAAGTGGGGCCCGTTTACCGACCGGTAAAGCGTGAGGCGAGGTGAAAGCAGAGACTGTACCCGTGATCAAGCCTCTTTGGGAGGAGAAACGCGTTGGGTTTATTTTCTACCTGCCAGCTTTCAACACGGAATAAAAGCATTTTCCTTAAGCCTTCAGCCTGGTGTCAGTGTTCCTACTTGTAAGGCAAGTTGGGTGGTGTTGGAATATTAGCAGGGGGCCCGGTCCCGTAACACTGACCCCCTGAAGTGCATGTGGCTCAGTTACCGGCGCAACTTTTGGTGGTATATATATATATATATATATATATATATATATATATATATATATATATATATATATATATATATATATATATATATATAATATCAGTGATGTCATTTGCAGTGCATTGCGTGCGCATAAGTTATAGTTAGCTCAGGTAACTATAACTGCGAAACTTTCATGGTTTTGTACGAGCAAAATCCGAGCCTAACTATAATCTCCCTGTAACCATTTTTTTTTTTTCCAGTGAATTTCTAAGGTTTTTCAAATTCTATTTCCTAACTATGACGTCCCTGTATCCTTTGGTTTTTTAAGTGAATTTCTAAGGTTTTATAAATTCTATTTCCTAACTGTAACCTGTAACCTTTGAGAGTGAGTGTGTGAGTGAGTCCATGAGTGAGTGCGTGAGGGTCTGATTGGGTACATGAGTGTCTGAGTGAGTATCTGAGTGGGTCTGTGAGTGGGTGTGAGAGTGTCTAAGTGGGTTTGCAAGTGCCTCCATGAGTGTGTCATTCAGTCTGTGAGTGAGTGCATGAGTGTCTGCATAGGTCTGTCAATGGGTGCATGAGTCTCTGAGTGGGTCTGTGAGTGGGTTTGTGAGTCTCTGAGGGGGTCTGTGAGTCAGTGCATGTGTCTCTGAGTAGGTCTGTCAGTGGGTGAGAGAGGGTATGAGTGATTCTGTAAGTGGGTGCATGAGTGTCTGAGTGAGTCTGTGAGAGGGTGTATATGTCTAAGTTCATCTGTGAGTAGGTGCATGAGTGTTTGAATGGGTCTGTGAGTGGCTGTGAGAGTGCCTGAGATGTTCTGTGACTGGGTACATGAGTGCCTGAGTGGGTTTTGCTCATTCATTGCTAGTTTTCTGCATTTCTTCTGCTCACTTCTGAACTTAATTTTGCCTCTTTCTGCTTGTTTCTGACATCTATTTTGCTTCTTTCTGCTTGTTTCTGACCTTTATTTTGCCTCTTTCTGCTCATTTCTGATCTCTATTTTGCCTCTTTCTGTTCGTTGTTAGCCTTTATGTTGCCTCTTTCTGCTTGTTTCTGATCTCATGTTTGCCTCTTTCTGCTTGTTTCTGATCTCTGTTTTGCCTCTTTCTGCTCATTGCTGCCCTTTATTTTACCGCTTGCTGCTAGTTTCTGACCTCTATTTTGCCTCTTTCTGCTCATTTCTGACTTTTATCTTGCCTCTTTCTGCTCGTTGCTGACCTCCATCTTGCCTCTTTCTCCTCATTTTTTATCTTTATTTTGCCTCTGCCTGCTCATTTCTGACCTCTAGTTTGCCTCTTTCTGCTCGTTATGGCCCTTTATTTTGCCTCTTTCTGCTAATTTCTGACCTCTATTTTGTCTCTTTCTGCTCGTTGCTGACCTCTATTCTGCCTCTTTCAGCTTGGTTCTGACCTCTATTTTGTCTTTTTCTGCTTGTGGCTGATCTCTATTTTGCTTCTTGCTGCTCGTTTCTGACCTCTATTTTGACTCTTTCTGCTAGATTCTGACCTTTATTCTGCCTCTTTCTGCTTGTTTCTCACCTTTATTTTGCCTCTTTCTGTTCATTTGTGACCTCTATTCTGCCTTTCTCTGCTTGTTTCTCCCCTTTATCTTGCCTCTTTCTGCTCGCTGCTGACCTTTATTCTGCCTCTTTTTGCTCATTTCTCACCTTTATATTGCCTCTTTCAGTTCATTTCTCATCTTTATACTGCCTCTCTCTGCTCATATCTGACCTTTACTCTGCCACTTTCTGCTTGTTTCTGACCTTTATTCAGCCTCTTCCTGCTCGTTTCTCACCTTTTTTACCTCTTTCTGCTTGTTCCTGACCTTTATTTTGCCTCTTTTTGCTTGTTTCACACCTTTATTTTGCCTCTTTCTGCTAGTTTCTGCGGTTTATTCTGTGTCTATCGGCTCGTTTCTCACCTTTATTCTGCCTCTTGCTGCCCGTTTCTGACCTCTGTTTTGCCTCTTCTGCTCATTTCTGACCTTTATTTTTCCTCTTTCAGCTTGTTGCTGACCTTTATTCTGCCTCTTTCTGCTTGTTTCTGATCTCTACTTTGCCACTTTCTGCTCATTTCGCACCTTTATTTTGCCTCTTTCTGCTCATGGCTGATCTTCATCTTGCTTCTTGCTGCTCGTTTCTGACCTCTATTTTTCCTATTTGTTTCTCATTTCTCACCTTTATTCTGCCTCTCTTTGCTCACTTTTCACCTTTATTCTGCTTCTTACTGCTCGTTTCTGACCTCTATTTTGCCTCTTTCTGCTCATTTCTCACTTTTATTTTGCCTCGTTCTGCTAGTTTCTCACCTTTTTTTTTACCTCTTTCTACTCCTTCCTGCCCTTTATTTTGCCTCTTTCTGCTTCTTTCACACCTTTATTCTGTGTCTTTCTGTTTGTTTCTGCCCTTTATTCTGCTAATTTCTCACCTTTATTCTGCCTCTTGTTGCTCGTTTCTGACCTCGGTTTTGTCTCTTTTTGCTCATTTCTGGCCTTTATTTTGCCTCTTTCAACTCGTTGCTGACCTTTATTCTGGCTCTTTCTGCAAATTTCTGACCTTTATTCTGCCTCTTTCTGCTCGTTTCTCACCTTTAGCTTGCCTCTTTCTGCTTGTTGCTGACCTTTATTCTGCCTCTTTCTGCTCATTTCTCACCTTTATCTTGCCTCTTTCTGCTCATTGCTGACCCTTATTCTGTCTCCTTCTGCTCATTTCTCACCTTTATTTTGCCTCTTTCTGCTCTTTTTCCCAGGACAGCGAGGGAAGCCTCAAGGTCCCTGTGGTCCATGCTACAGAGGCAGCTCCCTGTCTGTGAGAGTAATCATTTCATCTGTTTTCCTGCTCGCTTGAAAGCTGGCAGGGAAACAGATGAAAACTCTGCTTCCAGAAAGTGAGAGCATTTTGTCAGCTCCCGCTTGCTGGAAGTGGAGTGTTTGCTCTGACTTTGTGGGAGCTGTCAAAGCTCCTGTCAAGTCACAGCAAACAGCTATGTCCAGGGTTGGGCACCTCAGGACATAGCAGAAGCTGGCCCAGGGGTTGGAGGTGCCCAGGGCTAATATGGGCCCCATTCACTTTCACGGCCACCCCAGGGAGGTGATGGTACCTGGGGCCAAGAACAGCCCAGGAAGGAGCCCCCCCTCCTTCTTTAAAAAAAAAGAAAGCCCTGGGGAGGTGGTGGTTTCCAGGATGCGGGGGTATCCAAGTGACCCTCAGCTCTGTATTAAAGTTAGTCCTGGGGAGGTGGCAGTCCCTGGGGCATTTCGAAGCCCTTGGATGGGGGGTCCCGCCTGCCCCCTCCATGTTTTGAATAATCCATGCTTACCCCTGGGACCTGGCCCAACCAGGGGCTTCAATTAATACAAGCGCATTGGCCAGCGCTTGTTTTTTTATCAATTCAAAGCGATATTTATGAATATTTCACGAAAATCACAGTGAATTAAAAAAAATGTTTTTATGCCATGACAGGGTTCCAGAGCAACACAAAGACCAAGGCTTGGGGGTCAGGGTATTCCTACCCTGCCCACTTTTCTTGTTTTTCCCTTTTTTTGTGGAACTCGGCTGAAGCCGAGTCCCAAGATAGCTGTCAACACTTCCTGGTTGAAGTGCTGGCAGCCAATCAGAGCTCTGCATTTCCCTTCACAACCTCATTATCATTTGCAAAGTTGTCGCGATAGCAGACATCCTTATTTGGATTTTCTTGAATTTCTCAACAACTACTGAACAGATTTATACCATATAACAAAATACACAATCTGCGTAGCAAAAGCTAATTTTCTGCCAAATTTGGTGTAATTCCGTCCAGAGGTCCGGGATGCAGTTGTGTCTAAAGCTCCTATGGGAATTAACATGGGAAACACACTTTTTTTGCCCCCTCCTTTTCTCAGCACCCGCTTGACAGATTGCCACGAAACCTTCCATGCACAACAAGAATCACCAGCACACGTTTTTGGGAACATTTTGTGAAGGTTCATTAAATTGCACACCAAAGATATAGGCAATTCAAAAAATGCTTTTCCTATGGAAACGGTGGGTGGACAAAATATCGAAAACACAAATATCGTCGGACACAATATCGTGTCAAAAATATCGAGGAAAAGAATATCGTGAAGGTCATTTCTTATGGGTAAGTAAAGTTTTACTACATATAACTCCACATATATGTACTTTGACGATATATATATCTTCAAGGTACGTAGATCTGGAGTTAAGAATAGTAAATTTATACCTATCTATTTGCACTTACCTACTCGATATTCTTGTCCTCGATATTTTGGACACGATATTCTGTCCACACGATATTTTGTGTTCGATATTCTGTCAGTGAACCTATGGAAACATGGTCCTAACTATAACTTACTACAGGCAACCGCCAGAAGGTATTACATACATATATATATATATATATTATCTACTGGCGGTCGCCAGTAGATAGTTATAGTTAGGACCTATTTTCCATAGGAAATTCACAACATTCTATTTGAAATAACTTTGGCGCCGATTGACGAATCTTCGCGAAATTCTCAAAACTCGTGGGGCGCACCGGTCCGCTCCTATCCTGAAAGTTTCGGGGTGATTCAGCAAGCGGGGGCCGAGAAAAAGGGGGTCCCAAAACGTGTTTTCTCCATGTTAATTCCCATAGGAAATTTTAGACACGGCTACAGCTCGAACTGCTGAACGGAATTACACCAAATTTGGCAAAAGGTAGCGCTTAGTTCAGAAAGCGACCTTTTTTAAATGGTGTAAATCTGTTCAGTAGTTGCGGAGAAATTCAAAAAATAAGAGTCAAAAAATCAATTTCCCATAGGAAACTTTAGACACGGCTACAGCCCGAACTGCTGAACGGAATTACACCAAATTTGGCAAAGAGGTAGTTCTTGGTTCTGAAAGAACCCTTTTTGTTAAATGGTGTAAATCCGTTCAGTAGTTGCTGAGAAAATCAAAAGTAAAACCACATATATATCTATGGCCGCGGAGGGTCCGCGCACCCTGAGCGCACCTTCCCGATCACGAGCTATATGCTAATTGGCTGTCAACACTCCAAACCAGGAAGTGTTGGCAGCCATCTTGTTCCTCAGTAGAACCGAGGCACAAGACAATAGGAAAAAAAACACGAAAAACGCAAAAAGGGGCCACAGAGCTGCGTTGCTGAGAGGTGTAAAAAGGGGCGTGGCCTCTGACCACCTCTATGCAACGCAGACCTGTGGCGCTTACTGGAAGTACCTGGTGGGCTAGTTGGGCCCCAGGGACCCTCAGGATTCAAGGTGACATCTCAAATGACATCACTGATGACATCACTGATGACATCATCCATGTGATAATTTGATGCATCTTCTCACACCCTAATATAACCTTTGATACACCCACTCTAAATTACAGACTGCCATTCTCAAAGCCATAGACACTCCAACACCAATAACTACATACCCACTCACTGATTCTTAGGTCTACACACACATCCACTCACTCACCCGTGCAGTCACTCATACTTACGGTCACTCAGTACAGGACTATCATATGCACTCATACACCTACATAGACACTCACACAGAGCCACTCATCCATAGAGGTACTCACACACCTAGTCAGTCATGCAAATAATTAATCACACTGCCATTTACTCACCTATACAGTTATACACACACCAGCTCACTTACTCATACAAATACTAGAACATTCTTACGCTCTTATACAATCACTGATACAAGTACACACTCATCCATACAGCCACTCTCACAATCACACACTCTCACTTATAGCCATTTATATACTCCAACACACATATATACTGCCTTTCACATATGTAGTTACTCACACATGTACCACTGAGATATTCATTCACTCACTAACACACCCATACACACACTCAGCCACCCATACAGTACATCACAGATGCACTCTTGAAACCATGCACCCAGTGAATCACCCACTCACACATCTATGCACAGAGTCACACACACCCCACCCACACAAACACTCAGGCACCCATACAGATACTCAGGCAACCAATCAATAACCCATATAGACACTCATGTAGCTATTCACAAACCCATGCAGCCGCTTACACACCAACAGACAGACGGATACAAACATTCACACAGTTTAGTCACTAACACATGCATTCAGTAAGATATGTTTAATCACTCACTTATAGAGTCAGTCACGCACCTACTAAATCATCCATTCAAACACATACACCCACTCATTCTTCAATACGCCTTTCCCTATATATATTAAACATATTTAAACTTTACAGAAACACACAGTCACTGGATGATGTCATCAGTGATGTCATCAGTGATGTCACTGACCATGTCATGAGTGATGTAATATGTGACGTCATCAGCAGTGCATTGCGGGGGCGCGAGTTATAGTTAGCTGAACTAACTATAACGGGGGAATTTCACGGGTTTTGTACGAGTGCAATGTCCAACTAACTATAACTGTCCCTAAAACCTATGGTTTTTCAGTGAATTTCTAAGGTTTTTTAAATGCTAATTTCTAACTATAACGTGCCTGAAACCTATGGTTTTTTCAGTGAATATATATATATATATATTCAAAAAAACCTCCTTCACTCCAAAAGAGTCCTGTCACTCAAGGGAGGGTGTGGCCAAAAACTTTAGTTTATTTAAATTTTGCTGATTGTAACCAGAGACGCGTTTCAACATTAAAAGTGCCTTTTTCAATCTGGATTTCTTTGAAAACGTGCATGTAAGTATTTACAATGTTCAGTTCATTTTGGTAAAAATGAAAACAGCACTCCGTTTAGTTTCTAACAAGCTGGCGTCCTGGTGAACATGCAATTTCCAGCCTGCTACGAACGCGCTGTTAGATGCTTCATTAATATGGCACACACGTTCTCAGTTCTTGAGATCTTTCAGCAAAGCTTACGTCCTCCGTTCTTGCCAACATTCGGTTCGCCACTCGCCCTCGCCTTCACTGTTGGATAACAGTGCCCTGCTCCGAAGTCCTCCGCACTGTCATGCACACCCAGGGATCAGGCTATATATATATATAACCAACAAGGTCCCCGAAAGCTTTTCGAAGACGCACTCACAGGAGACACCAGGTGGCCAGCATTTCATTCCGGTAATGGTTTTATTCATTTCGCCAACGCGTTTCGAGGCTGTCACGCCTCTTCTTCACAGGCAGTTCGGATGTGCTCAGGGGGCTCCCATCACAAATTATATACATGCATTGTCCGCAGTGGGTTTACGTATAGTATGTCAGTTTTTAAGGCATGATGGGACCTGTAGTCCGAGTGTGGAGCATGTAATTGTTCTTTAGTAGGTTCCGGCACATCCGTTTTAAAAGCATTTTCTACCCTTAGTGGGCCCACCAGTATGTCCGCTGACCCATTAAGCCTATCTTCTGTGCTGCAATTTGGGCATGGATATGGTTCCTACCATGCAGCCTCGCTTGCCATAGATTTGCGATGGTGCAGTCTTCCATGGCAGGGACGGCCGTGCAATCATGTAACCAACAAGGTGCACGACAGCTTTGCGAAGACGCACTCACAGGAGACACCAGTGTACAAGGCGGCCAGCATTTCATTCCAGTAATGGTTTTATTCATTTCGCCAACGCGTTTCGAGGCTGTCACGCCTCTTCTTCACAGGCAGTTCCGGATGTGCTGAAAATAATTTAAGTATCGCACAGAACCCACTGTGGGTGATTAATGTATCCAATTTGGACTACAGGTCCCAGCATGCATTCTAAAGTTACCCGAATCTGCGTTGCCCACTGAGGGTTAGTATATAAAGCAGCATGCAAATTGAATTGGAATGTCTGTGTTGTACTTTTCAGCTGCCCGAGAAGAAGAGGCTGACAGCCGCGAAACGCGTTGGCAATAAAGAAAATTACCTGGAATGTGGATGCCGGTTCTTCATGTTAAATGAGCCGGAAGGCTTACATTGGCTGGGAGTGCATCTGCAAAAGCTTTCGGGCATTTGGTTTTGAACATTGAGAATGCACGGCTGCCCTGCCGTGGAAGTTTGCACCATCTTGGAAAGCGAGAGGCTGCATGGTTGGGACTGTTGCTGAGACCACGATCAGCGCAGCTAATGTGAATATAATTGAACCTGCTGCTACAGTATGGGGCCCACTGGAGGATATATGAGAATTGATGTAAAACTGAAAATAATTTAAGTATCGGACAGAACCCACTGTGGGTGATTAATGTATCCAATTTGGACTACAGGTCCCAGCATGCATTCTAAAGTTACCGCAATCTGCGTGGCCCACTGAGGGTTAGCATATAAAGCAGCATGCAAATTGAATTGGAATGTCTGTGCCGTACTTTTCAGCTGCCCGAGAAGAAGAGGCTGACAGCCTCGAAACGCGTTGGCAATAAAGAAAATTACCTGGAATGTGGATGCCGGTTCTTCATGTTAAATGAGCCGGAAGGCTTACATTGGCTGGGAGTGCATCTTCAAAAGCTTTCGGGCATTTGGTTTTGAACATTGAGAGTGCACGGCTGCCCTAACGTGGAAGTTTGCACCATCTTGGAAAGCGAGAGGCTGCGCGGTTGGGACTGTTGCTGAGACAGCGATCAGTGCAGCTAATGTGAATATAATTGAACCTGCTGCTACAGTACGGGGCCCACTGGAGTGTATATGAGAATTGATGTAAAACTGAAAATAATTTATGTATCGGACAGAACCCACTGTGGGTGATTAATGTATCCAATTAGGACTACAGGTCCCAGCATGCAATCTAAAGTTACCGCAATCTGCGTGGCCCACTGAGGGTTAGTATATAAAGCAGCATGCAAATTGAATTGGAATGTCTGTGCCGTACTTTTCAGCTGCCCGAGAAGAAGAGGCTGACAGCCTCGAAACGCGTTGGCAATAAAGAAAATTACCTGGAATGTGGATGCCGGTTCTTCATGTTAAATGAGCCGGAAGGCTTACATTGGCTGGGAGTGCATCTTCAAAAGCTTTCGGGCATTTGGTTTTGAACATTGAGAGTGGACGGCTGCCCTAACGTGGAAGTTTGCACGATTTTGGAAAGCGAAAGGCTGCGCGGTTGGGACTGTTGCAGAGACAGCGATCAGCGCAGCTAATGTGAATATAATTGAACCTGCTGCTACAGTACGGGGCCCACTGGAGTGTATATGAGAATTGATGTAAAACTGAAAATAATTTATGTATCGGACAGAACCCACTGTGGGTGATTAATGTATCCAATTAGGACTACAGGTCCCAGCATGCAATCTAAAGTTACCGCAATCTGCGTGGCCCACTGAGGGTTAGTATATAAAGCAGCATGCAAATTGAATTCGAATGTCTGTGCCGTACTTTTCAGCTGCCCGAGAAGAAGAGGCTGACAGCCTCGAAACGCGTTGGCAATAAAGAAAATTACCTGGAATGTGGATGCCGGTTCTTCATGTTAAATGAGCCGGAAGGCTTACATTGGCTGGGAGTGCATCTTCAAAAGCTTTCGGGCATTTGGTTTTGAACATTGAGAGTGCACGGCTGCCCTAACGTGGAAGTTTGCACCATCTTGGAAAGCAAGAGGCTGCGCGGTTGGGACTGTTGCCGAGACAGCGATCAGCGCAGCTAATGTGAATATAATTGAACCTGCTGCTACAATACGGGGCCCACTGGAGGGTATATGAGAATTGATGTAAAACTGAAAATAATTTAAGTATCGGACAGAACCCACTGTGGGTGATTAATGTATCCAATTTGGACTACAGGTCCCAGCATGCATTCTAAAGTTACCGCAATCTGCGTGGCCCACTGAGGGTTAGTATATAAAGCAGCATGCAAATTGAATTGGAATGTCTGTGCCGTACTTTTCAGCTGCCCAAGAAGAAGAGGCTGACAGCCTCGAAACGCGTTGGCAATAAAGAAAATTTCCTGGAATGTGGATGCCGGTTCTGAATGTTATTTTTTTTTTTTTTAGTTTTCTATAGCACGGACAGGACCCAGCGTAGGTTATCAGAGCGCTTTACAATGAGTGCACAGAACGAATACAACAAGTAGAATGAGCCGGAAGGCTTACATTGGCTGGGAGTGCATCTTCAAAAGCTTTTGGGCATTTGGTTTTGAACATTGAGAGTGCACGGCTGCCCTGCCGTGGAAGTTTGCACCATCTTGGAAAGCGAGAGGCTGCGCGGTTGGGACTGTTGCCGACCCCGCGATCAGCGCAGATAATGTGAATATAACTGAACCTGCTGCTACAGTACGGGGCCCACTGGAGGGTATATGAGAATGGATATAAAACTGAAAATAATTTAAGTATCGGACAGAACCCACTGTGGGTGATTAATGTATCCAATTGGACTACAGGTCCCAGCATGCATTCTAAAGTTACTGCAATCTGCGTGGCCTACTGAGGGTTAGTATATAAAGCAGCATGCACATTTCTAATGTCTGTGCCGTACTTTTCAGCTGCCCGAGAAGAAGAGGCTGACAGCCTTGAAACGCATTGGCAATAAAGAAAATTACCTGGAATGTGGATGCCGGTTCTTCATGTTAAATGAGCCGGAAGGCTTACATTGGCTGGGAGTGCATCTTCAAATGCTTTCGGGCATTTGGTTTTGAACATATATATATATATGTATATATATATATATATATATATATATATATATATATATATATATATATATATATATATATATATATTCACTGAAAAAACCATAGGTTTTAGGGACAGTTATAGTTACTTGGACATTGCACTCGTACAAAACCCGTGAAATTCCCCGTTATAGTTAGTTCAGCTAACTATAACTCGCGCCCCCGCAATGCACTGCTGATGACGTCACATATTACATCACTCATGACATGGTCAGTGACATCACTGATGACCTCACTGATGACATCTCAAATGACATCACTGATGACATCATCCAGTGACTGTGTGTTTCTGTAAAGTTTAAATATTTTTAATATATATATAGGAAAAGACGTATTGAAGAATGAGTGGGTGTGTAAGTGTCTGTATGGATGATTTAGTAGGTGCGTGACTGACTCTATAAGTGAGTGATTTAACGTATCTTACTGAATGCATGGGTTAGTGACTAAACTGGGTGAATGTCTGTATCCGTCTGTCTGTTGCTGTGTAAGTGGCTGCATGTGTTTGTGAATAGCTACATGAGTGTCTATATGAGTTATTGAATGGTTGTCTGAGTATCTGTATGGGTGCCTGAGTGTTTGTGTGGGAGGGGTGTGTGCGACTCTGTGCATAGATGTGTGAGTGGGTGATTCACTGGGTGGATGGTTTCAAGAGTGTATCTGTGATAGACTGTATGGGGGGGTAAGTGTGTGTAAGAGTGTGTTAGTGAGTGAATGTATGTCCCAGTGGTACATGTGTGAGTAACTACATATGTGAAAGGCAGTATATATGTGTGTTGGAGTATATAAATAGCTATAAGCGAGAGTGAGTGATTGTGATAGTGGCTGTATGGATGAGTGTGTGCTTGTATCAGTGATTGTATAAGAGCGTAAGAATGTGCTAGTATTTGTATGAGTAAGTGAGCTGGTGTGTGTATAACTGTATAGGTGAGTAAATGGCAGTGTGTTTAATTATTTGCATGACTGACTAGGTGTGTGAGTACCTCTATGGATGAGTGGTGGTGTTTGAGTGTCTATATAGCAGTATGAGTGCATATGATAGTCCTGTACTGAGTGACCGTAAGTATGAGTGACTGTACGGGTGAGTGAGTGGATGTGTGCATAGACCTATGAATCAGTGAGTGGGTATGTAGTTATTGGTGTTGGAGTGTCTATGGTTTTGCGAATGGCAGTCTGTAATTTAGAGTGGGTGTATCAAAGGTTATATTAGGGTGTGAGGAGGTGCATCAGATTGTCACGTGGATGATGTCATCAGTGATGTCATTTGAGATGTCATCAGTGATGTCATCAGTGATGTCACTGACCATGTCATGAGTGATGTAATATGTGGCGTCATCAGCAGTGCATTGCGGGGCACGAGTTATAGTTAGCTGAACTAAATATAACGGGGGAATTTCACGGGTTTTGTACGAGTGCAATGTCCAAGTAACTATAACTGTCCCTAAAACCTATGGTTTTTCAGTGAATTTCAAAGGTTTTTAAATGCTAATTTCTAACTATAACATATCTGAAACCTATGGTTTTTCAGTGAATTTCAAAGGTTTTTAAATGCTAATTCCTAACTATAACATGTCTGAAACCTACGGTTTTTCAGTGAATTTCAAAGGTTTTGTAAATGACAATTTTTAAATGTATTAATTGTTATATTAATTTTTTCATACTGATTTACTACATTTTTAGAAACAATTTTTTTTTACATATTTTATTTTTTAAATTACATTGTAATTACATTATACATTACATTACAAAAAATACTTTCTGAGAATGAATTACTTTAGTTTAAATACTTTGCACATAGGCAATAGACTTTTAAGTACAGTAGTTACAGTTGTTGCAATGGGCAACACATTTTCAAACACAATGCAACATTCAGCTCAATGTGAATTTCTAGTTAAATGCAATTAGTTACTTTATGGATTACTTTTTCTAACCACAGAACTGGATCCTAGATTCAGTCCTGGGACATCTCCTGTAAACAGTTGAGTAAAAGCGTTTTGGTTACAGTCGTGATTTTTAAGGAATATTATTGTATTTTAAAAGTTGACACTTAGAAACTTTTTCTCATAGAATCACCAATGTTATCCTATGGAAGGAAATTCACTTAGCAGGTAAAAACTGTTATCGTTACTTTTTCTTACTCAGTGTTGGATCCTGGATCCAGCACTGGTGCATCTCCTGTAAACAGTTGAAAGAATGCGTTTAAGTCATACAGGCGATTTTTAAGGAATATTTGTAGTTTGTGGAAATCGACACTGAAACTTTTCTGCTGAAAACCAGACAATGGATTCCTATGGAAGAAAATATAAGTTACTGGTAAGTACGGTTAAAATTACTTTTCAGGGTCAGTGCTGGGCTAAAAGATGCAGCACTGGGTTCTCTCCTGATAACAGGTGAGTAAATTGGAATTCGTACTTTGGTTGATTTTAGAGGAATATTATAAAGTTCCAAAACTCCACACTTAGAAGAATTTCCAAGTGAAACCAGTCAATGTTAGCCTATGAAGGAAATTCAAGTTACCGGTAAGTACGGTTAAAATTACTTTTCAGGACCAGTACTGGGCTGAAAGATGCAGCACTGAGGTCTCTCCTGATAACAGGTGAGTAAATCAGAATTCGGATTTCGGCTGATTTTAGAGGAATATTTGTATGTTTCAAAAATCAACACTTAGAAACTTTTTCAGCAAAAAGCAGGCAATGATATCCTATGGAAGGAAATTCAAGTTACTGGTAAGTACGGTTAAAATTACTTTTGAGGATCAGTACTGGGCTGAAAGATGCAGCACTGAGGTCTCTCCTGATAACAGGTGAGTAAATCGGAATTGGTATTTCGGCTGATTTTAGAGGAATATTTTAAAGTTCCAAAACTCCACACTTAGAAGAATTTCCAAGTGAAACCAGTCAATGTTAGCCTATGGAAGGAAATTCAAGTTACTGGTAAGTACGGTTAAAATTACTTTTCAGGACCAGTACTGGGCTGAAAGATACAGCACTGAGGTCTCTCCTTATAACAGGTGAGTAAATCGGAATTCCTATTTCGGCTGATTTTAGAGGAATATTTGTATGTTTCAAAAATCAACACTTAGAAACTTTTTCAGCAAAAAGCAGGCAATGATATCCTATGGAAGGAAATTCAAGTTACTGGTAAGTACGGTTAAAATTACTTTTCAGGATCAGTACTGGGCTGAAAGATGCAGCACTGAGGTCTCTCCTGATAACAGGTGAGTAAATCGGAATTCGTAGTTCGGCAGATTTTAGAGGAATATTTGCACAATGGTGAAGGGAGGGGGCGGGGCCTGAGGTGACATCTGTGCAAACGCGCCCCGTGGCGCGTTTTAAGTTGGGGGATTAAGTCCCCTTGAATCATGAGGGTCCCTAGGGGCCAACTAGCCCACCAGGAACCTCCAGTATGCGCCAGGGGCTGCGTTGCATAGACGTGTAGAGAGGCCACACCCCTTTTACACCTCTCTGCAACGCAGCTCTGTGGCAGCTTTCTGGATGTACCTGTTGGGCTAGTTGGCCCCAGGGACCCTCAGGATTGAAGGGATTTAATTCCCCATCTTAAAACGCGCCACGGGGCCTGTTTGCACACATGTCACCTGAAGCCCCGCCCTCCCTTCACCACTGTGCAAACGCGCCCCGTGTCGCGTTTTAAGTTGGGGGATTAAGTCCCCTTGAATCCTGAGGGTCCCTGGAGTCCAACTAGCCCACCATATACTTCTAAAAGCGCCACAGAGCTGCGTTGCAGAGAGGTGTAAAAGGGGCGTGGCCTCTGTACACCTCTCTGCAACGCAGCCCCTAGCGCATACTGGAGGTTCCTGGTGGGCTAGTTGGCCCCAGAGACCCCAGTATTCAAGGGGATTACTTCCCCTTCTTAAAACGCGCCAGGAGGCGCGTTTGCAAAGTACTGCAGGGAGAGGGCGGGGCCTCCGGCACGATGCCGGTCGTTTTTTTTTTTTTTTTAAAGGGAGGGGGCTGCGTGGCCCCCTTCCCTTGCCCACTTTTGGCCCCGGGGACCCCATCCCCAGGGGCCTGAGCATTTTTTTTTTTTTTAAATGAAAAAAAAAAAATGGGAAAGAGGCCGCGTGGCCCCCTTCCCTGGGCCTGTATTGGCCCCGGGGACCCCATCCCCGGGGCATGCCCTCAATTTTTTTATTTGGAGGGGGCTGCGTGGCCCCCCTCCTCAGGCCTCTTAAGGCCCCGGGGACCCCATCCCCGGGGCGGGCCTTGCACTTTTTTTTTATTTTTTTACTAATTTGGGGAGGGGGCTGCGTGGCCCCCTCCCTTGCCACTATGGCCCCGGGGACCCCATCCCCCGGGGCCTGGCCTCTGGTTGGGGACTGTGGGGGTCCCCAATCCCCCACAGTCCCAGCCGGCTCCCCGCCTCCTGCGCGAGCCGGCATTGCTTTCCACATGGGGAGCAGCTAACATGCTGCTCCCCATGTGGAAAAGCAATTTGCTTTGGATATTGGAAGCGAGAGCAGGTTTCCCTGCTCTCGCTTCCATTATCCAAAGCAGTTTGCTATGACAGGACGGGAGCCGCGAGGCAGTGTCCCGGGGATAGGCACCTCCCCAGGGCCATCAAGGGCTCCAGGAGGGGGGCCGAGCGGCCCCCTCCCTTGAATTGCACAGCCCCGGGGAGGTGGTGGTCCCCGGGGCTCGGGGTCCGTAACGGACCCCCACATTTATTTTCTATGTGCCCCGGGAGGTGGTGGTCCCGGGCGTGTGGGGGCTGGAGCCCCCACACATTATTTTAAATTTAAAAAGAAGCCCCGGGGGTGGCGGTCCCCGGGGGCTGCGGGAGGGCAGGAGAGCCCTCCCGCACCATTTTTAATTAAGCCCCAGGGGGTGGCGGTCCCCGGGGCTTGGGGGGCCTTAGAGGCCCCCCATATAAACAATTTACACACCCCCTCATGCCCCCGGAACTTGGGCCCCCTGGGGGCAAATTTGCATCGAAGCGCGGGAGACCGTGCTTCGATTTTTTTTTTTTCGGCAGGATCCGCGCACTTGTTTCTGTCCCTCGGTTCTACCGAGGGACAAAATGGCTGCCAACACTTCCTGATTTGGAGTGTTGACAGCCAATTAGCAGACAGCTCGTGATCGGGAGGGTGCGCGGATCCTCCGTGCCCATAGATATATATGTACTTTTACTTTTGATTTTCTCAGCAATTACTGAACGGATTTACACCATTTAACAAAAAGGGTTCTTTCTGAACCAAGAACTACCTCTTTGCCAAATTTGGTGTAATTCCGTTCCGCAGTTCGGGCTGTAGCCGTGTCTAAAGTTTCCTATGGAAAAATGAATGGGAAAACGCGTTTTGGGACCCCCTTTTTTCTCGGCCCCCGCTTGACGAATCACCCGAGACTTTCAGGATAGGAGCGCACCGGAGCGCCCCACAAAGTTTGAAAATTTCGCGAAGATACGTCAACCGGCAAGAGAGTTATTTCAAATAGAATGTCGCGGATTTCCTATGGAAAATAGGTCCTAACTATAACTATCTACTGGCGACCGCCAGTAGATAATATATATATATATATATATATATATATATATATATATATATATATATCCTGCAGGCAAACGCTCCTTCCGGGCACCAGGAGACCCGTGGGAGGTGGCGCGCTCCCGGCGGAGACACCGGTAATTAAATCCACAAGAGCAAGTACGTATTTAGCGCGCTCTCAAGGAAACAATCCACAAGGATAAGCGGTATCAAAAGGGGGATTTATTTCATCATAAATCCACATACAACGTGACGCGTTTCAACCGTCAAAGCGGTCTTGCTCACACAAAGTGCAAAGTGCAAAAGAATCGTCATAAGTAAACATACAAAATAGAGGTAGGAGTGTTGTTTCAGTTACAAAGCCCAGAAATTAAAAGAGGACTTGGCTTAAAATGAAAATGAAAAACGAATGCCATTTTGTAACGGTGAATACCATGACTATGCCGAAAAATGTCACAAAAACAAATGCATTGCTACATATCATAGCTGCACAGATGGTACATTAAAATTAGGCAATGCATTTGACCATTTAAACAGTATAATACTGCAAAAACAGGACATAGTTGATAAACATATAAGAAATAATGTTTAAAACACAATTTATCATTTGTCTCCCTATTTAAAAATTATTAATTGGACTATTCAATCCCCAAGTGGGATGGTGACACAAATCAGATTGCAAGGCAAATCGATCATAATAACATCGTAAATTGCATAAAATACTCCTGAGCCAATATTTCATGATATTATGTTTTCCTCTAAGCAAATGAATACAGGTCCCATAGTGGGTTGATTCTTATAGATGAACTTATGACTGATCATAAACTAGTCTGAATAACAAAACAAAAATGTAAAAAATTATATAAAGAGAAAAGTGAAGATGAAATCCTTATCTGAGAGACAGTGGGCATCCAAAGAAAGAATCCACCAGAAGAAAAGGTTAGGGAACCCGGGAGGTCCCAAGTTGTATCCAAGGGCCCCTTGCTTTCATCCTGTAAAAAAGGACAAGACACAGCATGATTGTCAGAAAGAGCTCAATACCTCATGATAAAAATAGAATAAATAGTTGTACATAAGAAATCAGATGTGAACCACAGAATAAGACACAGATAAAGACACAGTCACATGTTAAATCTTTACAAGCTATGGAGGTGAATTGCCAGCTCCTCATCGTTATTGTGCCCACCGGGCTGTCTCGTTCCTAAGTCAATTATGTATCTAGACTCGCGTTGTCTCAGAATCAATTCCCTATTGCCCCCTCTGACGCCCACATTCACTTGTTCTACCACAAAGTACTTCAATTTGGAACTGTCAGAGCAGTGGTGTTGAGCAAAATGTCTGGCTATGGGGTAGTGATGATCTTTTTTTTTTTTTTTGTCCTCATTCCGCAATAGATTGTGTATGGAGTTATCGGGGACCCCTGCAACAGCGAATCCGACCCTTCACTGCCCCGTTTGTTCGCTTCACGTTTGGGGAGTTGATTTCTTGGAATTTCCAGCAGGGGTCCCTTTATTTCCATTACCAATAAAGTATTTTTCGAGGAGGGGAGCTTGCCATCCTGGCTACTTAGACGAGCATTATGCTTGTTATTTATTGCTATCGCATAATCATTGGACTTTATATATTTATGCATGTAGATCAATACAATTACATTAACTGCTATGGCTGGATAAACTGTTCCCAAATTACCCAGAAATTATATTTTTTACTCGGTCTCCCACTTCTATCCAACCTGTTTATCTTTTGGATAGATGCTAGCCATTCCCAGTGTGTAGGTGGTGCGGGGCTTATCCATTTGATACAAATTTCCCTTCTAGCTAATAAAATCAATAGAAAGAGAAGGTTTTCTTGTTTCTTATTTAACTTATGAAGGCCTGCTTCTATTTTAATCACCCCAAATATAACAAAGTCAATACTTACATCAATTGGTCGTTCTAGCAATTTCTCTAGTACCTTACCCACTTCGTACCAGAACTCTTCGAGCTGGGGGCACTGCCGGAACATATGCAAGTCATCCGCCTTTTCTTTTCCACATTTAGGACATTTTTTTGTTCTCTGCCCGCTGAATTTAGATAACCTCTTCGGGGACCAGTAGGCTCTATGTGCGGTAAATAAATGGTTTCTTCTTAAAGCAGCAGATTTTACAACAGACCAACATTTTTCCATAGATACTTGCCATGTTTTCTGGACGTCCAACGTCGGCAGGTCTTTCCCCCAGATCTCTTCTGGAATTACATAGTCCTCCTCACCAGCTAATATCAGGGCCCAATACCATCGTGAAACTTCTTTTTTTTAAATTCCGCTCTCTTGCAGTTCCTTTTCCAAATTACTATTTCCCTGTTTACATTCAGTTTGGGTCTTCATCCAGCTTGAAAGTTGGTAGTATTTAAATTTTGATACTAATCCGTTCGTCATAGTTGTTAGTTGATCCCAGCTGATAATGTTATTTTCTATGATCAGTTGACCCCATTTCAGAAATCCAGCTTCCCTCAAAGGAACTGTTAGCCTGTCCATTAGGCACTCAGGGGTCCCTGGTGAGTCCCATATGGGGGCGTTTTCACTATAATAAGGTATCTTTAAAGTGTTTCTTATGTTGTACCATAATTTTGCTGCAGACCTAAGCACCTTCAGTTTGACCTTTTTAAAATACTTAGGATGACCAAATTTATATAAATAGTTCCCTTCAGAACCTGTCATGGCTTGTAAATAGGTGGGGTACAATTCATAGTTGTTTAAGAGAACCCTCATATATTTAAACTGAAAAGCTCTATAATATTCGAAAATGTCTGGACTTGCTATCCCCCCTGTTCTTTTTTCCTCCTTAGCTTTTTCCATGCTATTCTTATTCCTTTGGATGACCAGATGAAGCAATTTAGTTCCCCTTGTAATTTCTTGATTTGTTCCCTCTTAAACTCAAGTGGAATTGCACTGAAAATATAAGTGAATTTGGGTAGAATTGACATTTTTATGATATTCGATCTTCCCATAAATGTCAAGGGAAGGCCTCCCCATACTTTAAGTAGTCTTCTGACTTCTGTTAAAATCCTATTAAAATGTATCTGGGCTATTTTATCTATGTCTTTAACCAATTCTATTCCTAAATATCTTATCTTCTCTTTGACGAGTTGATTTTCACTATGAGTGTTCCACTCCATAATTTCCGTTTTTGATTGGTTAATCATATAACCGGAAACTCTCCCATATTGCCTCAGAGTATTTTCTATAGGTTCAAAAGCTCCTGCCAAGTCATTCGTAAAAATCATTAGGTCGTCCGCGTAAAGAGCGACTTTTTTCTCCCACCCTAAATAAGAAAAAGGGGGAATTTCTGTATTGTTTCTGAGATTTTGTGCTAGAGGTTCGATGTAAAAGTTAAAAAGCAGGGGAGACAATGGACATCCCTGTCTCGTACCTCTCTTGATTTCAATTTTTTCTGTTAAATTACCATTGATTAGGATTTTGGCCTTTGGATCTTTATATAATCTCTTAACCATTTCTTGAAAGTTATCCCCAAGTTTGTATTTTCCAGAACACTATTCAAAAACAACCAATTCACCCTATCGAATGCTTTGGCTGCATCGAAAGTGATGATAGATAGGGGTATCTTCTCTTGTGTAGCTATATCTATTGCTCCTACCACCTCATGAGTCAGTTCCTGGATCTGTCTCCCTTTCACAAAACCCTTTTGATTTATATTTATATGGGCTCCCGCAATTTTGCCTAACCTCTTTGCCATTATCTGCGTGAATATTTTATAATCGCAGTTCAAGAGGGATATAGGCCTGTATGATTCACATATTGCGGGATTCTTACCGGGCTTTAGAAGAATGCTAATTACTGCATCATTCCATGATTCAGGGAGGTCTCCCCCGTCCAAAAAAATATCATTGATCAACTCTGTCAGGGGGGGAACCAAAACTTCTCTTAATTTAGTATACAGTTCGTTTGGAAGGGCATCCGGGCCCGCAGCCTTTCCTTTCTTTAAACCTCTGACAACTTCCTCTACTTCTTCTTTGGTGATCCTTTCATTCAGTTCTTCCCTTTCCCGTTGTGTTAAGGAAGGGAAATCTAGTTTTTCTAAGTAGTTATGAAGTTGCTCTTTTGTTGTAGTAATCTCTTCTGCATATAGTTCTTCAAAGAACTTCACAAATTCTTGCATGATCCTGGAATCTTCAGAGCTTATTTCTGCAGGGTTACCGACCCGGATACCTACTATCTTATTTCTTGTTTGGTCTGTTTTTATCTTCCAGGCCAGCATCTTACCGCATCCCTCGCCATATTCATAGTGAGCCAGTTTACTTGCCTCCCACTTTTCTCTCACTATGCTCTCCAAAGTTTCTATAAGGGCTTCTTTCTTTCCTTTCCTTTCTGTCTCCAATCTTTTTCTCTCTAATGCTGAGATTACTTTTTCTAATTGGATGTCGAGGAATTTTATAGCTTCCTCCATTTGACTTATTTTAAGCTTCTTTTTTTTGGAATTGTATGCAGCAATACTTAATATCTTTCCTCTGATTACTGCCTTATAGGCATCCCAACTAACTTGCATGGAGGTTCCTATTTTATTTAGTAGAAAGAATTGCTCTGTCTCTATTTGGAGAGCTTCTATATTTAAAGGATCTGTGAGAATTGTGCGATCTACTGTCCACCTTGGAGATACAATAGCGTGCCTCATCTGGAGTTTTAACAAGACTGCAGAGTGGTCGGATAAATGAGCTGAAAGGTGTTCTACACCTTGTGTACCTTCAATTAGGTTTCTGTCCAGTAAGAAATAATCTATCCTAGAGGAGTGCCCTAATTTTTTATTTTGGAGAGTAAAGCGCTGCCCTTTATCACCTTTCACCTTCCAAATATCCACTAAACCCAAATCTCTAAGGCATATGCCTAGCCACTCTCTCATTTTTGAAAGATTCGCTTCTTTTCTAGCTGGAAAACGGTCCACCTTCGGGTCTAGAATTATATTAAAGTCTCCCCCATAATTATTGGGGATGAGGCCATTAATAATTGAGTGTATAAATCTTGTAAAGGTTCTGGGTCATCTGTATTTGGCCCGTAGTAACCCACAATCGTGTATTGTTTATCAGATATTCTTACTTTAGTTACCACCCATCTCCCTTTCCTATCAGCCTTAGACGATTCAATCCTTGCCTTGAGTGATTTTTTTAACAATATAGCTACCCCCTTGATACAGCATTCTTGATTAGTGCAAGCATATGAGTCCACCCACCTCTGACTCTTTATTATTTCCTCCCATTCTTTTTAAGGAGATGTGTTTCTTGCAGTATAATAATTTCGCTACCAATTGTTCTCAGATATTCCAATATTTTCCTTCTACGATTCCTAGTTCTAAGGCCATTTACATTCCATGATAATATATTGACTACTGCTAAATCTTTTTTCATGATTTATTACTTGTATCGAATCGGAGCCTTCCCATCACCTTGCTGGTCCCTACCTCCATCTTTTTGTCTACTGAGGACTTTTTATTTTTATTTTCCCCTACTATGCTCCCCACCCATGTGTGTAAATTTTTACTTTTTTCATTATTGATTTCTCCCACCCTAGAGAAGCCTCCCTTTCCTCTTCACTGGGCAGTATTAAAGCCCTTTTGAGCACCCCTGCTCTCCTAGCGGCTGAGTTATGTTTCCTGTTGCTCTCGTATTTGTTCTATGAACCGCTCAACTTCTTTTGGCTCTCTTATATTGTGCATTTTGTTCTTCCACATAATTCTCAGTGCTGCGGGGAAGCGCATTTGGACCGTAGCGCCTAGGGATCTTAGATGTTGCATCTGCTGGCCAAGCTCCCACTGTCTGTCTTGTGTTGCTTTTGAGATATCCGATCGAATTCTGAACGACCACTCATCTTTGTTGAAGGAACCTTTCTTAAGAGCATCACTCAAAAGTTTTTCTTTGAGGGTATAGGTTTTAAAGTTTATCAAAATTTTCCTCGGGGTCTTTCTTTCCTTGTTTTTACTGAAAGGGTCTCGGTGCACCCTTTGTATATCTTCAGCTAAAGCTGCTGTTTTTGCCAGGGAAATTTTCCTCCAATAGCGAGATTACAAAGGTTTTTATGTCCTCTCTTTCCAATCCCTCCGGCACATTCAAAATTCTTAGATTATTTCGCCTTGCTTGGTTTTCCAGAGATTCAAGCTTATCCCTAAGGCTCCCCTCACTGGACTTGAGAGTTTTGATCTCCCTTTGGTGCAATTCCACCTCCTTACTTAATGATTTTGCCACTGCCCCCACTGCAGTTACTCTCTCCCCTAGTGCATTCAATTTGGTGTCTAACATCTCACAAGCCTCTTGTATTTTAGTTTGGTTATCCTCAGAAATCGCAAATTTAGCCCTCATTTCTTCTAGCATTCTTTCCAGCATTTTTTCTGTCGAGTTTTGCGGTGGTTCTAGGAGATTGAGGGGTTGCTTACTGCAGCCTGAGTTGTCACCTTTTACTTTTGTTGGTAACGTCTGACTTTCCTCTATTATATTACTCTCTATTACCTGTGCTTGTAATGGTTGCAAAGTGTCTTCCTCCATTTCCACTGCTCTACCCTCACTCTTATTTTTAGGGAAATTATTTACTGGCTGTTCTTCAGGTGAATCGTGTCCCTTACGATCTACTTGAGATTGCTTTTGAACTTGCACTTTAAAAAGGATCTTAGTGCGGGAGTGACTTTAACTTTGGAAGCTTTGCCCGTGCTTGGTCCACTCCCTTTATTTTTTCTCCCTCTAGTATTCTGGGATGCTATTGCATCCATATCCTGCTTTCTTCCCTTTTTTCTCGTTGCTAGTGGAACAATACTGGGGTTAGAGAGAGCAGTCGGGATATTTCCAAGAAATTACCTGTTCCTTAGGCAATAACTTGTGCCTCTGTTTTTCTCGCTAGTTGCCGTTGTGGCTGTATTAGAGGAACGGATATATTCAGGGCCTTCCCTCCCCTCCTCTTCGAGTGTTTGGGGATCTTTATCCCCAGCTTGTAGATTTTTACACAGGTTCTCAACCCCTGGAGACTTGCTTACCTTGCTCATACATTTTTCTTTTACTTCCCCTTCTTTTTCTCCTACAGCTCCATGTGCAGAGTTTATGGCATTCACAGCGTTTTCCTTCACTTTCTGTTTTTCCCCCCGTGCACCATTCACTTTCAGTGAGTTGCTGGGGACCGCGATCACTCTACCTCGATTGCCCCAGAAGGAGATTCTGGAGGCTGCCCTGCGATAGCTCCGCTGCGCTTCCCACGCTCCCGCCCACACGCCAGAGAGGGTGCGCCGCGTATCGCAGCCGACTGATCTTTCCGCTCCGTTCCCTTGCGGCTCAGTAAGTCCAATTTCCTTTCTTGTCATGTCGGGGATAAGAATTATTTTTAAAGAGCACATCCCTGTTTTCATGGCATTCGTGGCATTTTGTCCTCTCTTGCTGGATTCACAATGAGCGCTTCATATGTTGACACCGCTTGGAGAGCAGGGAGCTCCCGACCGGTCACTTTAGCCGGCCGCCATCTTCTCTCGTAGTGATGATCTTTGTTATTAATAGCCCTCATATGTTCCAGGACTCTCTTTTTGGCTTGGTGTGTGGTACTGCCCACATTCCACAAGTTACATGGACATTCCAAAATGTAGATGACATATGGGGAACTGCAAGTGAGGAATTGTTTTATTTGTATAGTTCTGTTAGTCATGGCATTGCAATATTCTCTTCTCATCAGACTTCCACGGCATGCCTTACAATGGCCGCAGGATAAAAACCTTGCAAGTTCATGTTGTTTCTACTTGTGATGGTGGTAATGTCACTGTGTACTAGTAAGTCTTTAAAATTGCGTCCCCTTCTGTATGTAATCCTGGGTCTTTCTGGAATTGTATTGCCAATAATCGGGTCTTTAGTGAGAATTTCCCAATTCTTAGCAAGCACTTTTTGTATATTTTTGGAATCACCACTGTAAGTCAAGATGATTCTCGTGGTGTCCATATCCCTTTCCTCATTTTCTGTTGCTTCAATGTTGGTTAGAGTGGTTGTTCTTTCAACTGTTCTGACTTTCTCAACTGCTTTTTTAAGAACCATGGGGAAGAGGACATCAGCAGAGATATCAACTTCTCTGAAGATTTTGGACATGGTTAAGATACATTGACGATTTGTTTATCATCTGGGATGGTACAGAATCCGAAGCCAATGATTTCATTTACAGACTCAACCTTAATAACATCAATCTCAAACTGACTAGTAACATCAGTGCAACTTCTGTGGAATTCCTGGATGTTAAAGTGGAAATTTACGACAATGAAGTCCACACTGCACTATTCAGGAAGTCCACAGCTGGCAATACGTTGCTCCACGCTCTGAGCAGCCATCCGGATATTCTCAAGTGGAGTATTCCATATGGAGAGCTGCTCAGAGCGAGACGCAATTGTAGCTCAGACGAGGCTTTCAGCAAGGAACAGGATATCATGCTTGCTAGATTCAGGGAAAGAGGGTACCCTGTCTGGGTTCTTAAAAAGGCAGTTGAGAAAGTCAGAACAGTTGAAAGAACAACCACTCTAACCAACATTGAAGCTACAGACAATGAGGAAAGGGAGATGGACACCACGAGAATCATCTTGACTTACAGTGGTGATTCCAAAAATATACAAAAAGTGCTTGCTAAGAATTGGGAAATTCTCACTAAAGACCCGATTATTGGCAATACAATTCCAGAAAGACCCAGGATTACATACAGAACGGGACGCAATTTTAGAGACTTACTAGTACACAGTGACATTACCACCATCACAAGTAGAAACAACATGAACTTGCAAGGTTTTTATCCCTGCGGCCATTGTAAGGCATGCCGTGGAAGTCTGTAGAGAAGAGAATATTGCAATGCCATGACTAACAGAACTATACAAATAAAACAATTCCTCACTTGCAGTTCCCCATATGTCATCTACATTTTGGAATGTCCATGTAACTTGTGGTATGTGGGCAGTACCACACACAAAGCCAAAAAGAGAGTCCTGGAACATATGAGGGCTATTAATAACAAAGATCATCACTACCCCATAGCCAGACATTTTGCTCAACACCACTACTCTGACAGTTCCAAATTGAAGTACTTTGTGGTAGAACAAGTGAATGTGGGCGTCAGAGGTGGCAATAGGGAATTGATTCTGAGACAACGCGAGTCTAGATACATAATTGACTTAGGAACGAGACAGCCCGGTGGGCACAATAACGATGAGGAGCTGGCAATTCACCTCCATAGCTTGTAAAGATTTAACATGTGACTGTGTCTTTATCTGTGTCTTATTCTGTGGTTCACATCTGATTTCTTATGTACAACTATTTATTCTATTTTTATCATGAGGTATTGAGCTCTTTCTGACAATCATGCTGTGTCTTGTCCTTTTTTACTGGAGGAAAGGAAGGGGCCCTTGGATACAACTTGGGACCTCCCGGGTTCCCTAACCTTTTCTTCTGGTGGATTCTTTCTTTGGATGCCCACTGTCTCTCAGATAAGGATTTCATCTTCACTTTTCTCTTTATATAATTTTTTACATTTTTGTTTTGTTATTCAGACTAGTTTATGATCAGTCATAAGTTCATCTATGAGAATAAACCCACTATGGGACCTGTATGCATTTGCTTAGAGGAAAACATAATATCATGAAATATTGGCTCAGGAGTATTTTATGCAATTTACGATGTTATTATGATCGATTTGCCTTGCAATCTGATTTGTGTCACCATCCCACTTGGGGATTGAATAGTCCAATTAATAATTTTTAAATAGGGAGACAAATGATAAATTGTGTTTTAAACATTATTTCTTATATGTTTATCAACTATGTCCTCTTTTTGCAGTATTATACTGTTTAAATGGTCAAATGCATTGCCTAATTTTAATGTACCATCTGTGCAGCTATGATATGTAGCAATGCATTTGTTTTTTTGACATTTTTCGGCATAATCATGGTATTCACCGTTACAAAATGGCATTCGTTTTTCATTTTCATTTTGAGCCAAGTCCTCTTTTCATTTCTGGGCTTTGTAACTGAAACAACAGTCCTACCTCTATCTTGTATGTTTACTTATGATGATTCTTTTGCACTTTGCACTTTGTGTGAGCAAGACCGCTTTGATGGTTGAAACGCGTCACGTTGTGTGTGGATTTATGATGAAATAAATCCCCCCTTTTGATACCGCTATCCTTGTAGATTGTTTCCTTGAGAGCGCGCTAAATACGTACTTGCTCTTGTGGATATATATATATATATATATATATATATAGTCACTGAAAAAAACAAACTTTATAGGGATGTTATAGTTAGGCTCAGTTTTCTCTCGTACAAAAGCAGTAAAATTCAGCAGTTATAGTAAACTGAGCTAACTATAACTTACACCCCCGCAATGCACTGCTTATGACCTCACATATTACATCACTCATGACATGGTCAGTAACATCACTGATGACATCTTAAATGACATCACTCATGGCATAATCAAGTGAGTATAAGTGTTTTTAAGAGATTATGGGTGTTAACATATATAATAACCTACTACAAAAGATAAATTAGTATCCTAGGTGCACTACTACTGAGTGTACTACTTCTAACACATATTATGTGAGTGGCTGTGTGGTGTGAATGTATCTGTGTGTGTATGGGTGTGTGAGTAGCTGTATGGGTGTTTAGGGGGTGTGTCAGCAGCTGTGTGGGTAAGTGAGATGGTATGTGAGTTCTGTATTGGTTGTATTGGTGAGTATGGGTGAGTGAGTGGCGGAGTGAGAGGTTCTATGGGTGGGTAACTGGGTATGTAGTGACTGTATTGATGACTAAGTGGGTGTCTGAATGGCTGTATGAGTGAGTGACCTGGTGTGTAAGTGGCTATATGGGTAAGTAACTGTTTGAGTGGGTGTTTGGTTAAGTGAGTTGCTATGTGAGTGGCTGTATTGGAGAGTATTACTCTGTGTGAGTGGCTGTTTGGGTGAGTGGATATGGGAATGCTTGTATGGATTTGTGATTGGGTTCGTAAGTGGTTCTGTGGGGGTGTAAGTGAGTATGTATGAGTGCTTGTATGGGTGAATTAGTGGCTGTGTTTAGAGGCTGTATGGGTGAGTAAGTAGGTGTGTGAGTGACTGTGTAGGTAAATAAGTGGGTGTATAATTAGCTGTATGGCTGAGTGTGTGGCTATGTGAGTGGCTGTATGGGTGAGTGACTGGTGTTATCAGTAGCTGTATGGGTGAGTGAATGGTTGTATGAGTGGCTATATGAGTGAGTGAGTGGGTGTGTGAGTGGCTCTATGGAGGAGTAAGTGGGTGAGCGAGTGCAGGAATGGGTCTGTGAATGGGTACGTGCATGATTGTGTGGGTGTCCGAGTGTGCATACGAGAGGTTGTACGGGGTTGTGAGTGGGTGTGTGAGTTGTTCTGTGGATGATGTCATCGGTAATGTCATCAGTGATATCATCAGTGATATCACTGACCATGTCATGAGTGATGTAATATGTGAGGTCATAAGCAGTGCATTGCGGGGGCCTAAGTTATAATTAGCTCAGGCAACTATAACTGCCGAATTTCACTGGTTTTGTACAAGTGAAATCTGAGCCTAACTTCAATGTCCCTGTAACCTTTGTTTTTTCAGTGAATTTCTAAAGATTTTCCAATTTAATTTCCTAATTATAACCTCCCTGTAACCTTTGGTTTTTAAAGTGAATTTCTGGTTTTTAAACTACTAGTTGCATTTGCAGAGTGGTGGAGAAATGGGACGGGGCCTCCGACCAGCTCATAGGAATCCTGCTTTGTACGATTTACTACAGTTTTTAATATTCTATTTCCTATCTATAACGACCCTGTAACCTTTTGTTTTATTAAGTGAATTTCTAAGGTATTTTAACTACTAGTCGCGTTTGCAGAGTCATGGAGAAAGGGGGCAGGCCTTCAACCAGCTCACAGGACACAGGAATCCTGCAGTGTAGGACTTATTGGAGGTAAGGGGAGGGCTTCTTGGTGCCCAAGGACCGTCAGGATTCAAGGGGACTTTACCAAGTCCCAACTATTGCATTAACCTGAGACAGAAAAGAGAGCTCCCCATCAAACTTAATGCCTAGATTTTTCACAGAGCTAGTGTGACTTAGTGGGGGAGGAGCACCCACTGACCAAAAGGACTGCAAGGGATCATCAGTTCTTACGCCAAATAAAGTTGCTCTGTATTTCCAGCATTACATTTAAGCTGGTGGTGAGCTAGCCATTGAAAAACTGCTATTAAACAGGTTCTGAATTTTTGGCCAGGGAACACTTCATCCCTAATCCAGGAAACAAATAACTGGGTGTCATCAGCATAAGAAATTATTTTTGCTCCCAAGGCCTCTGCCAAGAATGCAAGAGGGGTGAGATATATATTGAATAACATAGGCCTCAAACCCGAACCCTGCGGCATTACTACTTGCAGATCATAGGACCAAGATGAAAAAGGTGGACACCAGAACTCTTGACCTCTTCCCTCCAGGAATGAACCCATCCAATTCAATCCATGCCCCCTGATTCCAAAGTCTTGGAGACGGGCCAGGAATGTGGAATGGGGTACCATGTCAAAGGCTGCTGACAGATCAAGCATAATCAGCACAACCTTGCCCCAGACATCTAAGGTACTCTAGCGCCGTCTCTGTACTCGAACTGGGGTGCAATAGATAATCACTTTCCAAGTAATGGAACAGCTGATGGTTAATGTGTTTCTCCAGAACGTTTGAGAGGGAAGGAAGCAGAGAAATAGGCCTGTAGTTGGATGGATCAACAGAGTCCATCTGGGTTTTCTTCAGCAGAGGCAAGATTTTAGCCTGCTTCCTGGCATGGGGTACTATTTATTTATTTATTTAAGGTTTTGTATAGCGCGAACATGACCCAGGTGGGTATCAGAGCGCTTTACACATGGTTTAGGTAGACAACGGAAAATAGCAAGGGGAGAAAAATCAGGGTAACAGTGGGACAATATACAACAGGGGCAAGATGAAATTAAGGTGGACATAGGAGGCAGGTTGGGTGAGAACAACAAGTAGGGCAATATACATCAAGATCCAACAAGACAGTATGACAGGCGACAATGGATCGCAACAAATGAAATGTATACAGTAAGTTAGAGGCAAGAGGAGCACAGCATCTAGTTTAACGCATTGTTCATTAGTAGAGCTTTAACTTCCCTTTTGAAGGCAAGTGTAGAGGGAATCAGTCTTGTTTCCACTGGAAGGGAGTTCCAGATTCTCAGGGCGATGCCAGAGAATGTACGATTGTAGGTTTTAAGCTTATTAAATTTCGTCCATCATCCCCCTTTTGTATCGCTTTGGTCGCCCTAAGTTGGCGGGGGTATGCCCAGACGTGGGTCCCTTGCTCACTTTGCCACTGGATTCAAGCAAGCCTGGCTGATGACGGCTGAAATGCCAGAAACCGGTCCTAGGATGCTTGTTTCCGGTCCAGGGAAGACATGGCTTGGCAGTTCGGGCTGGACTGTTCCCATGAGGCACAGGGTCAGACTGATTTGCATATGGCCATGTCTGAACTGGGGTGGTGGAGTGAGCTAAAGAACGATGATGGATTAAACCCAGATCAGTTGACTGGGGGTGAGTGTTTGATTGGCTCAAACGTTCCGTCCATCATCCCCTTTTGTATCGTATTAAATTTCTTAGGCTTGAGCAGCAGTGTGCCGGTGCTCCTTGTGGACCTGGAGCCACCAGAAAGTTCCAGCTTGTTTGTCAGGTAGAGTGGGGTGTTGAAGTGTAGTGCTCTATGGGTCATACAAGCGATCTTTAGTTGGATCCTTGCTTCAAAGGGAAGCCAATTGAGCGATTTCAGGTCCGGCGAAATGTGGTTGGACTTCTTAGAACCCGTGATGAGTCTAGTAGCAGCATTCAGAGATGCTCTGATAGGGGCTAAACTGAGTGTCGGCAGTCCGCAAAGAGTCGCACTGCCGTATTCTAGTCTAGAGATGACAAGTGCTTGCACCGCCACTTTAAAGTCATCATGGGGAAGGTAGGGTTTGAGTTTTCTTAGGATGCAAAGTTGGAAGTTCGCTCCTTTGGTCGATAATCTGATGTGGTCTTGCATGTTAAGGTTTTTGTCTAGCACAACTCCCAGTGATTTAGTAGAGTCAATGATGTGAGGTGTGCAGTTGAGGGCGGTGAGGTTACCGAGAAATTTCACCATAGTGGGGGTTTGCCTAGCGGGTGCAATGAGGAGGAATTCCGTCTTGAGGGCATTTAATTTGAGATGGTTGGAGGTTAGCCAGTTGAGGGTTTTGAGCAGGGTACCGTTGAGAGATCTGATGTCTTCGGGGGAGGAGATTTTCATGTAGAGTTGGGTGTCGTCCGCATACATGTGATATTGGATGTTGGAGGCTCTAAGAATTACAGTCAATGGTTCCAGGAAAAGGTTAAGGAGTGTGGGGGAGAGTGAGGATCCTTGGGGGACTCCCAGTGTGCAGGAACTAGGGTCGGAGAGAGACTGGTTGGATTTAACTCTTTGTGTTCTGTTGTTGAGGAAAGAGGAAAACCATTTAAGGACCGTGCCTGAGAGCCCCATCCTGCGTTCCAAGAGGTAGAGTAGATTGTCATGTTTGACAGTGTCAAAAGCAGATGAGAGATCAAGCAGAATGAAAAGGCAGGCTTCATTTTGGTCAAGTAAAGTGAGAGCGTCGTCCACTATGTGAGTGATGGCCGTTTCGGTGCTGTGGCCAGTGCGGAAGCCCGATTGGAATAGGTCGAGAAGCTGGAATTGCTCAATGTGTTTGCGTAGTTGTTCATGAACACATTTCTCCAGAAGTTTTGCCAGGGTGGGTATGTTTGTGATTGGGCGGTAGTTGTTCAGGTCAACAGGGTCAGCCAAGGGTTTTTTGAGAATAGGGAGCACTAGGCCCGCCTTCAAGCAGTCCAGGATCTCACCTTGAGTGAGGCGTTGATGATCTTGGACCAGAGCGGTGCTAGTGAACCTCTCATTTCTTTAAAGAAGTTGGGGGGAGGGGGTCATTGAAGCGATTTGAGGGTTTAAGGGTCGAGAGAATATTGGGGATGGTAATGTCATTGAGGGGAGTGAATTGACTCCATGAAGCATTGTTTTAGAGGGAGAGACCATGAGGCGATGGCAGGGGTGTGGAGACAGAGGAGTCAGGAGAGGGCGAGAAAATGAGTGCAGCAGACCTTAGATCTGATTCGATTTTGTTCGTCTTTTCGAGGAAGAATTTAGCAACCGCATCACAGTTTGGTTGCGGGCGAGCGAGGTGCTGAGCTTGGGTAGAGGTGTTGTTGGATAGTGATTTAATGAGCTCAAAAAGTCGTTTTGGGCGATTTTTGGCTTTGTCAAGTTGGTATTTGAAGAAGTTGGCTTTCGCCGTTCTAATGAGTTTGGTGTATCTACTTCTTTTGAATCTTAGAGTTTTTAGAAGATCAGTGGAGGGAGTGGATCTCCACTTGTGTTCAGCTAGTCTTAGACTGCGTCTGTCCACATTTAGTCTGTCATTGAACCAAGGTTTGGAGTCTTTTATGGGGATTCTTTTTAGTTGAAGGGGGGCCGTATCATTCAAGGCAGATAGCATGGCGTTGTTATAGTGATCGGTAAGGTCGTGAACGTCGTTCATGTTTGCAGGCGGCGGAAGGGAGAAATTGCATCGCTCTATGAGCTCATTAACGCTTGTGTTATGGAGCGATCTTTTCCAGTGTTTTAGTTTCAGTGGTTGTGCACTTTTGTGGTTCCAACTTTCAAGTATCAGGAAGTTTATATAATGATGGTCAGACCAGTCACAGGGGAGAATGGATTCGAGATGAATGGAGTTGGGGTTGGAGATGATGAGATCCAGTGTCGAGCCTAAGTTGTGTGTGGGGCTGTCGCAGAATTGGGTCAGAGATAGGTCGGATAGGAAGTTTTTGAGGGTTGTAACCGCCTGATTGTGCGGGTCATTCCAGTGGAGATTGAAGTCACCAAGGAAGATCTGGGGGCAGTGTCGGCCCATGTTGGAGGAGATGGTTTCCATAATTTGTTCAATTAGATGGAGGTTATCACCTGGGGGGTGGTAGAAGATGTGAAGGCTGCATAAGGGTCTATGTGTGCTAGTGATATCTATGCATAGGTATTCACAGGATGAGAGATTAGCTGAAGGGGACTGTTTTGCTATGAGAGAGTTGCGGAAGATACAGGCTATGCCACCTCCCGTTTTCTTAACTCGGTCGAGTCTGATAATGTTGTGACTGGAAGGGACTAATAGGTCAAGGATAGGGCCAGAGGAGTTGTTGAGCCATGTTTCTGTGAGGATAAGGAGGTCCAGATCTTGGGCAAGGATGAGATCAGCAAGGTCAGTGGCATGTTTCACCGCTGATCTGCAGTTAAATAACATGCTTTTCAGGTGTGATTTGTGCAAGGTGTCTGTAAGCGCGGGTTGTGTAGTGGGGATCCGCATGAGGTTATTGATGTTTATGGAATTGGCGTTGAGTCTGGGTGTTCTATGGGGGTTGGGCGTGATGCTTTGGATGCGTTCCGCATTACCATGATGAGGGAATGTTGAGTTAGGGACATTTAGTGGTTCTGTTTGTGAGGATTATGGCTGGGGACTATGGCTGATAACAGCAAGGCATTCACAGGATTGTTGACCAGTGGATTAATGACATCTGCACCAAAGCTAAAAGGCCCAGGGGCTTCAATCAGAGGGAGAGACAGACTTAAGGCTACGGATTGCTAATAGCGATCCTTCCAAAGAGATCAGATTAAACCTATCCAGCGAAAGGGTTGAATCATATATTTGGCTAGTCTGCTGACTGTCCCCCATAATCTCCTCCACCTGCATAGAAGGGAGGAGATTGGCTTGAATATTTACAATCTTGTTCTGGAAACATTGAGCCAGTTGTTTACACTTTTTAACAGTGGGCACCGGACGCCCTACACAGGCCTCCAGGGACATGAAGGTTTTCACTATTTTAAACATTTCTCTTGACTTATTAACATCTTTTATAATTCTTAATAGGATTTTTTTGCCACTTTGATCTCTTTATGATATTTTTTAAAAGCCGCTTTATACCTAGCTTTAGCAGTCGGGTTATATGATAACCTCCACTGTCTTTCAAAATGTTTACACTCACTCTTAACCTCTTTGAGGGAGCCTGTATACCAGGAACAGGAAGGCCGCTGCAACAGTTCAGGCGCTAGCTCTCAGGTACTGGAGCCAAACCAATTGGTCAAGAGGCCAGCATCAGTGACCACATCACCCGAGAGAGCAGGAGTTCTCTCATCCAATGTCCTACAAAAGGCCTCTGACTTAATGTTATGAAAAGCACTCGACCCACCTTGTGCTTGCATCCTCCCTACACAAGTCCACCTAAATGTAATCTGATAGTGGTCTGACCAGACTAATGGGGTGGGAGTATCCACTACCAAAATTACATTAGAAAATATCTGATCCATAACATGACCCGATTGATGAGTAGGCTTGAACACAGATTGGGACAAGGCAAATGAAGAAATGCTCTCCTGAAGGGAGACTACCTCCTACAGTAGGCAAACAGTGTGTTGCTGTAGTTTTGGAGACAGCAAAAACTGCTAATATTTTTTATTCATGCCATTTGTCACACTGTTTTTAAATTCCTGCAAATGTATTTTCTAGTTGCCATTTTGTTTTAATATAAAACACAGAAAAAGGTTAAAAAACTTAACAAAAAGGAAGCGTGGCTGAATAAGTGAGTGATTGGGTATGTAAGTGGCAGTATGGGTGAGTGATTGGGTATGTGAGTGGCAGCATGAGTGAGTGACTGGCTCTGTGAGTGGCTGTATGGATGAGTGTATGGGTGAGTGAATGGCTGTGTTAGTGCATTATGATTGAGTGTTTTTGTGAGTGGCTATATAGGTGAGTGACTGGATGTGTTAGTGCCTGTATGAGTGAGTTACTAGGTGGGTGAGTGTCTGTATAAGTGAGTGACTGGGTGTGTGAGTAGCTGTAGGGGTGAGTGACTGGGTATGAGTGGCTCTATGCGGGAGTGACTGTGTGAGTGAGTGGCTGTATGAGTGAGTGACTGTGTGAGTGGCTCTATGAGTCAATGAGTGGTGGTGTGAACTGTTGTATGAGTGAGATAGTGGGTATGTGAACAGCTGTATGAGTGACTGACTGGGTGTGTGAGTGGCTATATGGGTGAGTGACTGGCTGTGCAAGTGGCTGCATGAGAAAGTGACTGAGTGTGTGATTATCTATATGGATGAATGAGTAGGTTGGTGAGTGTTTGTGTAATTGAGTGAATAGTTCTGTGAGTGGCTGTATAGGTGAGTGACTGGGTGAATAATGTCTGTATATGTGAGTGACTGGGTGTGTGTGAATGGATGTACGTGTGAGTGTCTATATGGGTGAATGAGTGGGTATGTAAGTACCTATATGATTCAGTGACAGATTGTGTGACTGGCTGTA
This sequence comes from Calotriton arnoldi, assembly GCA_963921515.1. Taxonomy (NCBI): domain Eukaryota; kingdom Metazoa; phylum Chordata; class Amphibia; order Caudata; family Salamandridae; genus Calotriton; species Calotriton arnoldi. The sequence goes on along the minus strand of CAWUFW010004867.1, from coordinate 364,802 downwards.
TATGTGAGTGACTGGGTGTGTGAGTGGCTGTAGGGATGAGCGACTGGGTGGGTTAGTGTCTGTATAAGTTAGTCACTGGGTGTGTGAATGGCTGTATATCTGACTGAATGGGTATGTAAGTGATTGTATGAGTTAGTGACTGGCAGTATCAGTGGTAGTGTGGGTGAGTAAGTAAATGTGTGAGTAGCTGTATGGGTGAGTGAATGTGTGTGTAAGTAGCTGTATGGGTGAGTGAGTGGCTATGTCAGTGTATGTATCAGTTTGTGTCTGGGTGTCTCACTGTCTGCATTAGTGTGTGCCTGTGTTATATTCCCAAGTTAGGCCCATGTAGAGAAGCAGCTTATTTCTTACACTGTCTTCACAAATAACATTGTCTGTGACCTTTTGCACATATTCACATGCACGACAATGTTGGATTAGTTTCCCTGAAACTAACCTTGTTTAAACATCTAGCTTCGCACAACATTATCACAATGCCCTGAACATCATGTACAAGGTCTTGTTTTGCGTTATGTACAAATGTCATCACTATCTTCATCCACAGGGTGTCAGGGCTACCTACATATCCATAACATCACTAATCTATACACACATCGCAAGGCTGCTTTCTATTATAAAAGATGAGCATCCCTATAGATTGGCAGAGGAGGCACTTCCACTGACACTGAGGTCCTCGCATGCTGAGAAATCACCACGCAGTGGTCTGACATCTCATGAGGGGTGTCCAGTTTGTGACCAAGACGGGGGTCCTTCATTCTATCCTGTAAGGTAATGGGGTTGGATCATCCCATGAGGGGGTCCTTGGCCTTACACCTACATACACTCTATGCACACTTAGAGTAGGGTTTGCATAGTAGGAGTACGCTCAATTTCTGCCTTGTGTTATATGCCTGCATATATACATTGTTTTAGCACCATGGTAGAACTATATCTACTATTTACCCTTTTGGTGCTTGTAATCACGTTTATCTGCTTCTGTCTACTAATAATTGCAGCATATGTATTTTATGCAAAAATAAAATTGGTTTAATAAATATTATTGAAAATGTCCCACTGAGTATTCTCTGTATATTTCTCTGAGAATAAGTGAGTACGAGTGACTGAGCTAAAGGTTCTGTGCTGTTTCCACGATCCCTGAGGGGACAGGGATGTCATGTTCAGTGGTTGTCAGAAACCATTCGCTCCCTGGTAGGTTAGGGGGTCTATCAGTGGCACTGTGAGCTCGCTGGTCTATAGGCCAACATATCCTGGGGGGGGGTCAAGAAGCAGTCTTGACACCAAGCCCCTGGTTGATGTTGTCCAAACAATGTGCAGATCCTATTGATTAGTAGGAACTACACAACACCTGGGTGTAATAGTCTATAGAAAGGTGTGTGCCTGGGTGTATCAGTGTATACACAAGAGTGTGTCTGGGTGTGTCAGTGAATGCCTGAGTATGTTACTGTATGTATCAGTGTGTGGTTGGATATATTAGTATATGAATGAGTGTGTGCCTGGGTGTGTCAGTGTATTAATGAGTGTGTCTGGGTGTGCTAGTTTCTGCATCAGTGTGTGCCTGGGTGTGATAGTGTATACAACAGTGTGTGACTGGGCGTGTCACAGTCTGTATCTATGTGTGAATGGGTGTGTGAGTATCTTTATAGGTGAGTAAGCGTGTGCGTGAGTCTCTGTAACAGTGACTGAGTGGCTGTGTGAGTGCCTGTACAGGAAAGTGACTTAGTCAGTGCCTATATGTAATATTGAATATGCATGACAGTAGCTGACTGGCTGTGTTAGTAGAGGTCAAGGTAAGTATGAAGGTGTATGCATGACTGTTTACAGGATTTAGTGGATGTCTAGCTGTATGGGTGAGTGATTGAGTGTATCAGTAGTTACATGGGAGAGTGATTGAGTATGTTAGTGATTGAATGCATGGCTGACTGTTTGTATAAATTACTGTTTAGGTGAGTGAGTGCATGTTTTAGTACCTTCATTAGGAAGTAACTAAGGGGCTGATTACGATGGCGGGCAGAGGCTCATCCGCCGTGCTGGCGGTGGCGGAAAATGCCCTTTTCCACACTCCATCGGCGGTCTTTCCGTCCGCCGTATTATGATGGGCGTAGATAGCCCATTTCCCGTCCGTTGCGGTGTTCCAGGTTCCGCCAAAAATCTCCGTCCGCACCGGTAGCAGACGGAGCCAAAAGAGAGGTACCGCCATGCGGAATGCGGTCACGACCGCCGGTCAAATCACGATGCCTCAAACAGCCCACCACACCGCTGAGGAGAATCCGGCCAGTCGAGGATGGCAGTGGCATTACTGCGGATAGCTCCATGTGTTCCAGTCCGCTGGGGAAACGGCGGTCTTTGGCCTTTCCGCAGCAAATCCGACCGCCGGGGACGGATTTTCAGCTTTTCTGCCGCTGAATCCTGGGATCCGACTGCCGCGGTAGGGAGTTTCTGGCGGTGCATCCTAATCTGGCCGGCGGTTATGCCCCGGTACCTGCGGGCGGAAATTTCCCGCTAGCACGGCGGTCGGAATGCTATTCTGCCCGCCATCGTAATCAGCCCCTAAGTGTGTAAATATCTGTACAGGTAACTAAGATCATGTAGTAGTGGATGTATTCGTTAGTCGGTGTGTTATTGTCAGTGAGTTAGTGGGTGTGTGAGTGGTTGAATGAGTGAGTGACTGGGTGTGTGAGATGTATAATCAGTGTGTCTCTGGATGTGTCAGTGGCTGTATGAGACTCTACCTTAGTGTATAGTTTTACAGTGTAAGTTTGCTGAACTACACAGAAAGAAATAATTAGGAATTGGGCAAAACTGAGTGGTGGCAAAGCATGCCAAGTGCTCTTTATGCATAAAAACACTCTCATGGGGTATGTCTAAGAAATATTTGTATGGCACAACGAGTATCTTGAGACATCTAAAGATGAAGCACCCCAACCACTATTAAAAAACAAAAAAGAGCATAAATCTAAGTTCGTATTTCATTTACAAAATTGCAGAAACATAACAGTACACATTGCCTATGCTGTAACAATATATTACAATACAGTAAATCATTTCATTTTCCCTTATTTTTATCCTCAGGTTTCATGCTTGTTCACCATAAATGATGTACTGCATGAAGCTTCATCCTTGAACAATGGGGAAAAAACAATCATATAGATTGTAGAAAAAAACTGCACAGTATATCACTATAAATAAGTGACACTATGCTTTTCACTCACAACAATTTGTTAATCAGTTGATTTACCTACAGTTACTACACTAATCTAAACAAACTTATCTTAAAAATATTTGTTTTATTATTATACCTGGTACAATACTACTTATAAATATAAACCGCACTTGAATTTTGGAGATCCTTTTGAAAACATCACCCTTGGTAGGCCAAATGATGTCTAAAATGCTGATGATCCATGATCCATGAAGACAAAATCCCATGCATTATATTTTTACTCAAATGGTACGTAGAAGTTTGGTTGAAGAAACAAAATTTGACAATTTTGTAAATCGAAAGGCAGTTTTGGTTTCAATTTAAGGTAGCTGTGATTGCATTGTGTCCATCCAGTTTCACACTTTAATTAGAGAGTTTAGTATTTAGATGTTATATTAACTCCTTTGTGGAAGATATACGGAGTCTTGAATTTTAGAGAACTGTTTAAAGACATCACCCTTGATAGGCCAAATGATGTTTAAAACACTGATGATCCACATAGAAGAAACACCGTACACCACTTTTTAGCTTGTAAGGATGTTTTGATTTAAATTTAATGTTACTGTCACTGCATTTCATCCATCCAGTTTCACTCTTTAAATAGACAGTGTAGTGTGCAGATGTTATATTAACTCCTTCATGACAGACAGTAGCCAAAATAGTATAAGTTCTTCCAGAAATTGATATGTGTCCAGTTTTGAAGTTTGTAATTTCAATTTCCAATTTAGATTAGGCCTGGGCGGGGAACTCCAGTTTGCGGAGTTTTTTGCACTCCGTGCTCCGCGGAGCTCACGTGAGTGCAGAAAAATCTGCTCCGTGTAGCGCAGCGGAGTTTTTTCCCCGCTCGCAAACGGTAAGTTCACGAGCATGAGCTGCCGCTCGGGTTGAATTTCTACCCGAGCGGCAGGAAGATCAGCTTGAACGGCAGTTCGCACTGCACTCTGCCACTTGCGGAACTGTGCAGAGTTTTTTTGTCACTTCGTGGAGTTCCGCATAGCGAAACTCCGCAAACTACACCCACGGCCTGATTTAGATCCACCTGCTCTGCATCGTTGCAGCATTAATATAAGTTATTTTCCAGTTGTTCCTAGAATCAACGTAGATATAACTTCTGATCTGCAATTTAGGCAGGTCATTTTTTGGTTAGCCTTTTTCATCAATCTGTCACTAGGCACAGTTTTGGAATCCGGTAATGTTAAATACAGAAAACGCTCAGAATTTATTTGGTAGATGGAAAATAACAATTTTCACAGTCACGGATATATGTGTAACTCAGTCCAAATAAATCATCAATATTTACTTCTTCTTGTTCTAAAACTCCAAGGATCACCATAATAAATTCCTCTGCATTTTGTTGAGTGTTGAGAGTAATACGACAGATCCAGTATATATGTCTACTAGTTCCCGGATGCCTGAAACAGAATGTACTGCAGTCCTATCACTATGAAAACGTTGGAGCAAATGACAGAGTGCTGAACACAATGTGTTCCTTGGTTTTTCTTGAATTGCATTTATTAGATGTGGTAAATGGAAGAGTACATTGAGAACAACATTAACATAGCAATTGACACCATTACTATTTTTCAAATTATAACCTAAAACATCTCCATCATTTTCCTCTTTTTACTTATGAAGATCTTCTTCCTTGTCCTTCTTTTCTTTCTTTTGAGGAACATCCATTGATTCTTTTGTAAGCTTCTGCTTAGGATCAGTTTCTCATAAACAGGATACTCTCCTAATTGAGGAGTGTATAGACTTCTTAAACAATTGTACTCTCTGACACAACTTGCATCTGCATTAATTTTCTTATCATCAAAATCAATCAAAAAGAAACCAGAAAATGTTCTAACTCGCAACAATGCTACATATGACATTTTGTCTTTAAATACAGTACTTCCAATATTAATAAAAGCTGCATCTACACTTAAACCTTGTGATTTATGGATAGTTACAGCATACACTAGAGAGAAAGGGAACTGCTCCGCTGTGCTTATAAGTCTCTCACAAGGAAAAAACGTACAACACATCAGCCAATCTGCTTCACACCATCAATCTGGTCAAATTTGATAGCCAAGTACTCAACCTCATCTCTATTTGCAAAATTACTCGCCAGTTTTTGCACACAGGTAAACACATTTCTAATCCTGCAGTCCTAGACACATACCTCTCCAAAGAATCCAATTTTGCTTGTAGTTTTTCTGTGAGCAGTATTGTCACTCCCTGATGTTCTATTTTATTGATAGCGGTTATTTCCAAAATATCTTCTTTCTCCAGTTTTAGTAATTGTTCATTGAAGTTGGAGCACTCTTGAAGTGTGTCATTAAACCAACTATGGATTTCTGTTCTTCAATGAAATTGTACATTAGTTCTGCTGCTGTAATGTTAGATGGAAATAGTTTCTTGATAAGTCGACTTTCTTAAGCATGCTTTCCCTCCTTTGTTAGAACTCCTATTCTAATGTCCTTAAGAACATTTCTATATTACACATCAGGGGCCTGATTCACAGAACTAACTTACGTAAAAAACGTAAAGTTAGTACTTTTTGGTATTCACAGAATACACTTACTCATTTTGGTATTCACAGAATGAACTTACTCATTTCGGTATTCACAGAAGTTAGTAGTCCTAACTTTAGGACTCCTAAATGCCTTCTGTGAATACCGAAAGTCTTAAAGTTAGGATTTTTCTCAGTTTAGGAGTAGTAAAGTTAGGAGTCCTTGACGCATATTTTTCACTAGTTCCTTTTATTTGAAGTTTAAGCAAATATTTACATTGCCAATACTCCCCAAAAGATTTCTTGTTTCATTATGGACAAATGTTTTGAAAACAGTTTGTCCTTTTATGGGGGTAACTTGCAGTAGTTCACCAAACACAATTAAATGCTTTCCTCCAAAGAGTACATTATACTTTGTTCTTATAATCTGCTGCATTCTTAAGTGTATGAAGGCAAGCATTAACTTTGATAACATGCTCAACCCATCAATGATTAAAAGCTTCAGTTTCTTCAAAACTCTTGATACCCCATGACAAGCTTCACCAGATAATTTCTGGTATTCCAGCTTATTGTCATGTTCAACGGGTAGCGCAATAGTCGATGTAAAGTAATTCCATTAATGTTTTGTGCAGCTAATCCTGTTTGTGCTGTTACTATACATGACACATTTTTATTTCTGTAGTCATCTGTAGATAAGTAATGAGAAATTTAATTAGAAATCTTTTTCCAGAGCCATCTCGACCACTGATGTATAGTAGTATTGCCTTAAATGAAGAGCATTCACAAGGTTTCTTCTCGTGCAGAAAAACATGCTCTATTTTATCTTTAACTTTGAAGTAAATTTCTTTCTTTTAGTCATTCAGTTGTTATACTAACTGTTTGAAATGAACAGTTTCCTCTCTTGCTTGCTGCATCACACTCTCTACCTCATTCATAGCTATAGTTGTTTCACTTTGAATAATTGGTTTCCAAGAGGATCTTGACTCAGTGGTCCAGAACTTTGGCTGCTTTGTGATCTCTCCTTGGCTTTCTCAGCAACACTGGTTTCTTCTTGTTCAGTGTCATCTTTCAACATTTGCAAGTAGTTTGGAAAGATTGAATACTTGATGCTGTATTCACAGCATTGAAAGAGTCTTTATAACAGTTATACAGGCACATGCATCAAAGTAGGCTTTTGTGAGTCCTTAATTGCGATAATTAAGGACTCGCAATTAGGACTCGCAAAAGCCTATGCATGTAGGAATCGCTATTAAATTAGCGATTCCTACATATTCCTTATTTGCAACTCGCAAATTGCAAGTCGCAAATAAGGAATGGCTTCCCATTCATTCCTATGGGCCTACAAGCCCATAGGAATGAATGGAAATTGCATGCGCAATTTGCGAGTACCAATTGGTACTCGCAAATTCATGCATGCTATTCAAGGTGCAAGGGTGTCAAAAGGACACCCTGTTGCACCCCTGAAATTGATCTGTGCACAAATGTTGGGCACATACATGTCCCAAGGACATGTGTGTGTGTAACCTACAACTTTGAAAAATGCACTTTAGTGCATTTTTCAAAGTATTTGCAAATTACCATGAAGTTCAACTTCATGGTAATTTGCGCCCCCTAGTAGCGAAATCGCTACTTCAAAGTGGTTCTTGCATTGCATTTAAGGAATCGCAAAATGCGATTCCTTAACTTAAATGCAATCGCAATTTGAGAACTCGCAATTAATTGCGAATTCTCAAATTGCGAGTGCTTTGACCCTTGATGCATCGCAAATGCCCTTTTTGCGGGCGCAAACGGCCGCTTTTTGCGAATCGCACCGTTTGCGCTCGCAAAAATGGTTGATGCATGTGCCTGATAGTGTCTAAGTAATTCTGATTCAGCACGCCATGTCATGAACAACTGCAAAATTGCCATGTAGAAAAACTCTCCTCTCCCCGCAGTTTGCAACTAAGTTTTCTGTGGTTAATTAGATTTTCTTTTGTGTCTTACAACCGTCACATCCAAGTACTGCATTTCTCCCTTCGTCTATGTTTTATGTTACATTACTTCTATATCTATAGTATTGAAGTACCTCATAGAGGCACAAGTTTTCTAGATATGGACTCCTTCTTAGGCAATATGTATCCAACATATTAGATTTCAGAATGTCTCTACTTTCTTGCTCAAATTCTGCTAGATACTGAATTTCCAGGAAAGACTTTAACACTCTATTTTGAAGGCTTGCAAGGCCTAGACTTAATCATTCAATTCCCTCTTGACTTTGAGAACACACCAGCTGAGCTCAACCGGTCCAAGCATTCATAGGATCCTATTTCTCTGTGGAAAAGCATTTTCACGCTGAAACTGTACAATTTGTTGGTAAGACTTTTTTCTGCAGAAATCTCCTCCCACAACTCTTTAATTTCTGCCTTCTCTGATTTTGATATATATGCATAGATTAGCAGGCTAGTTGCTGGAGGGGAAGGGCTTTAAAACAAATTGCTGCTGGGACGCGTTCAGCGGGTGCGACGCTAGCACGCCAAAGGCGCGCATAAGGCAAGCCCATCTGCGCCCATCTGCGCCCATCATTGGCCGACCAGGGCTAGGTGCCTGGAACCCTGATCCTTTTCAACCAGAGATCAGATCCTGTACTGCAGATGTCCTGAAATCACTGCGGCTGACTTGCAAAGCGAGCTGTCAGGCATTTAACCCCTGGGTTAGTTCATTAGCCTGCGCTTGCTGCAACTTTGTTTACTCTGCAAATCATGTTAGTAGTCAAATTCTACAACACTCATTGAACAATCTCTCACCTATTGGTGGGAATGGTAGCCTCTACATTGAATTGTCCATAGATAGAAGCTATCCCAACCAGGCTTTTCTTTTTTTAGTTTGAATTGCTGCTCACTGCCCAAACATCAACAACACCAGTTTTTTTTTTTAAGCGCCCACAACCCTAATGCCCTATTTCTTAATGAGACTTGGCTACATGCCGGGTCCTTGCCGAATATAATTATGGCACTACCTGCCAATTTTTCTATAGTAAGAATAGATAGGCAAGAAAGGATAGGTGGAGGCATTGCCATTATTTTTAAAAAGGAGTACCAATGTAATAACTAAGGGCCTGATTCACAGAACTAACTTACGTCAAAAACGTAAACGTAAACTTAAACGTAAACGTAAAGTTAGTACTTTTTGGTATTCACAGAATACACTTACTCATTTTGGTATTCACAGAATGAACTTACTCATTTCGGTATTCACAGAAGTTAGGAGTCCTAACTTTAGGACTCCTAAAGTTACTAACTTCTGTGAATACCGAAATGAGTAAGTTCATTCTGTGAATACCAAAAGTACTAACTTTACGTTTACGTTTACGTTTACGTTTATGTTTTTGACGTAAGTTAGTTCTGTGAATCAGGCCCTAAGAATTTTTGATCCCTGTTTGTGAAGCTTTAATCTTTACACTCGCTCTCACTCCTAAATTTGCGTTCTCCGAAGCTCTGATTTGTCACTCCGGGGTATGCTGGGAAATGGAGTACCTCTTTACCTGATTTATTGGCTCCCCACATTTTGCAAGCTGCAAATTTTATTCTACTTGGGCACCTAAATCTTCATTTAGATGACTCAAAGATCACTCAAAGTGCTTCCTTGATTGAGGATCTAAACATACTTAATTTGGTACTTACTGACTTCTTGCCCACTCATGTGGCTGGGCATCTTTTAGACCCTATTTTTTCAAATATAAAGGACTTGATGGCAGAGCCTCCCCTTCCACTCTGTTGGTCTGACCACTTTGCGGTACCTTTCAAGGTCAAGGCCCCTTCTCTCCAACCCATAGCACGGTAAAAATTGCAATCAGAATCCAGGAATTGGTCTAAACTCAACATTGCAGCAATGAATGAGCATCTGCTCTGTACAAAACCTATTCTACAACAACAGATCGATTTAGACCAAGATGCAATTCATCACTGGCTCACAGAGGCCATTGATTCTATTTTATCTACTACAATCAAACGTGCAGGTAGAATTCATCCGGCAGCCCCTTTGTTTAATGATGTACTTAAAGCAGGAAGGAAACATTGAAAAGCGTTAGAAAGACGATGGAGGAATTTGTTTGCAGAAGATGCCAAGATTATTTATAAGGAGTCACTAAAAGGCTATCATGCTTGTTGTAAGTCCGCTCGGGCTACTTATTACACTGAAAAAAATCACAAACGCACAGATTTGCCATAAGACACTCTTCAAGGTGGTGAAAAACCGAACAGACGCTAGTTTAATTTCCCCCAATCCCCTTCCTTCACTGTACGAATGTGATGAGTTAGCTGCCTTCTTTACTCAAAAGGTCGAAAACATTCACTTGCTGTTGGCTAAAGATTCGACAAAGGCAGTTCCTGACTCAGACAAGAATACTTTAAACCGAGTGATAGCGGAAGCTAATCACCAGGTACCCCAGGCAGTGAGTGGTACTAAATTAAGCAAATAGTCTCCCCTGGATTAGACTTCTCTGCTAAACACTTTGAACCTCTACCTCCTGACAAAGTCAAATCACTGGGCACGACCCTTCTAACTACGATACTAGAGCTTCACAACTTTTCATTGAGAGAAGGGTCTATGCCTCAGAGATGGAAGCACGCTATAGAACTTCTGCTCCTGAAAAAAGTACATTTGGACTCAACCTTTTTTTCTAATTTTCATCTCATCTCTCTGCTACAAGTCTTTTTCCAAATTTTGAATAAACATGTGAATGCCCAGCTCACGGCATTTGTCGAGGCCCAAAATTGTTTCCATCCCTCGCAATCCAGCTTCAGGGCTGAACATATTACGAAGTCCACCCTGTTGGGCATCACTGAACATCTAAGAGAACATCTAGATGATGGTGGCACCACCACACTCATATTGGATTTGAATGTGGCTTTTGATATGGTATCCCATTCAATCTTGTTAGCTAGATTGGAGGCATTGGGTCTGGATGATTCAGCACTGGGATGGCTTGCTTCTTTCCTAAAAGACCATCTGTTTCAAGTCTTTTCAGCCAACGTGTGCTTTAAGCCACAAGCCCTGACCTCGGGAGTTCCACAGGGCTCTGCTTTGAGCCCCTTTCTACTTAACATCTATGCCCGCCCATTGGCAGACCTAATTGAGAGTTGCAAACTTTTCCTTTTTTCATATGCCGACAATACTCCGATTATTTTCTCTTTATCGTCCGCACAAAATCATGACTCTTCAATTCTGAACATGAGCTTGAGCAAAATTTTGACATGGATGAACAAGAACTCCCTCAAGCTTAATGGGGCAACGACAGAGGTCATGAATGTGCATAAGAACGCCTCTCTGTGGGGTTCTAGACACTGGCCGGAGTCCCTTGGGACCCTGCCCACCCTGTCTCCTCTGGTGAAAAACCTGGGTGTTCTCATGGATAATAAACTCTCCATGAAACCACAAGTGGCTAGAGTCACTGCTACTTGCTTTGCAGTTCTCTGATGGCTGAAAAAGATTTTTTGGCTGATCCCTTTAGCAGCGCAAAGAATGGTCATTCAGACCTTAATCATACCCAGACTGGATTATGGTAACGTGCTGTACCTAGGCGCTGACAAGACCCTGGTTCAGCAAGTTCAGGTTGTGCAAAATGCTGCTGCTAGACTGGTTTTTTGCTTCCCGAAATCTGCCTCAGTTTCCCATCTGCTTCAGAAAATGCATTGGTTGAGGATCATCAAGCGCATTGAGTTTAAAGCACTGTGCTTTATGTTTAAAGCCAAACAGGGCTTAGGACCTCGTTACATTCAGAAACTGGTGATTCCCTACCAGCCGACTCACACCCTAAGATCTTTAAATCAAAAATTGTTCTCTGTGCCGAGGTTTTGTTTAACCCGCATGAAAGGCGGTTCTTTTGCATATCTTAGCCCTAAACTGTGGAAGTCTCTTCCCTTAGCTTTAAGAAATTGTAATTCACTCCTGAGCTTTCACAAGGGTCTGAAAACCTTGTTTCTTTACCTTATCGCATCATACCTGTATGCTATCCTGCTCCGGGAAGCGCTCTGGGGTAGCTGCGCGCATTAAAAATTGCATAATAATAATGAAACCACGTAGTGAGCAACAGCTATGGAGTTGTCTGCAACAAACTGAATATCCATGTTTGCATTCCACATTTTTAGAATAACAGAATTATAGTCATTAATAAACTTCAAGGCCTCTGTTCTTCTCAAGTTGTATGTGTGTTTTGGTGATTTTAATGTTGGTGTATGTCTGAGTGTAGATAAAAAGCTGTTTACCCTTTCTTCTGAAAGGACGGGTTGAGGAATCCAAAACAACATCTTGTGTAAAATGTTCCTATGCATCTATATTTTCCATGACAGTACTTGCCACATCTATGGCAAGTTCTGTCATGGAAAGCTTGTCTCAGCACTCTCTCACCACTGTCTTGTGGGATGGCGCATGCTACATGCTGTTCTATGAAACACAGGACAGAGTCATCACTGTCTGTTTCAAATATTGGTGCATCTTTTATCCATAACAGCGCGTGAATATGTGGAGCACCTCTTGCTTGGTACTCTTTACACCAAAACAAATCAGTTGTTTCACCAAGAGGCGGATTCGTTTTGTTGCAGATGAAAGACATCATGGCTTCAAACCTGTGGTTAAAATATCTGCAAACATTTACAGGATCTAAGGAGCAAAGTTCTCCAGCTGTCTTCACTTTAATGTCCTTTATGTTTGAGTTTGCTTCTCGCAAAAATTCAAGCAGGTAATCCCACGCATACTCAACACAACTGAGTGTTAGAAATCAATTAGGTGCACCGAGGTTTCTCAACATGCATTTCAGCTCACTATGACGATGATTCCAATACTCGCCATATTGCCACGTCATCAAATGAATCAAGTTGTATTCCAGGTTTTTGTCTTTTCCTTGAACTTTGTCAACAAATTCCCTAACTCAGAGATTTTGCAGATTCACTCCTGTCTTTAGAATGTACTTTACTGCATAAGATAGTCCTGACAAGTCACTCTCAAATAATAGATGGAACATATAGGGAACACACTGGTGAAATCTAGGATCCTCTGAATATAGCTTAGTTGATCTGTACTTGACTGCTGGTATTTGTACAGACCTGTCTTCATACCTACCACTTATTCCAGTAGGAAACAGATGTGGAAAACAGCAAGCTTCTAAACTTTTCTCCCACACACTCAAGGGAGCTCCTTTTGCATCACCAATAATCTCTTTAGAGTGCAGAGGATGGCTACTGTAGTGTTCATACATTTCTTCTGATCTGGATCGATCCACCTTTTCAATCTGACCTCTTGATGGTAATGGGTCATCCTCCATATGTGTTATATCGTGGAGGACATCTACAGTTTTATAATAAATATTTTATAGCAGATGTAATGTTGATCCACTACCTCTTGCCATATTCTTTTCTTGGTAGGGACACCATTGACTTGAATAATAAGTGGTTCTTCAAAATTTCTCTGAACCCCTATTGTTTCAATATCCTGCTTGTAATCAAATTGCAAGTACACAACTTTGCCTTTAAGACCTTTCTGTAGCTCTGTTGGAGGTAATTTCCTTATTTTAGTTCCATACGGAGTATAGCTTGAAAAGGATGTATGCATTGTATAAGAATTGATTTGCTTGTGGAAATGAAACTAGTTCTAACTTGTTATGCACTGCTCTTGCTGGCATTTTAGTATTTTCTAACTTATCATTAACAGTACTTACATATAATTTGTTGTGTGAAACAAAGTGTTGCGTTACAAATAAATAAACTGCAAATTTTTGCCACTTATCTCTGTCCTCTTCCTCAGTTTTTGAAGACCGAACAACATTAGGAGTTTGATTTTTGTAGTGAGTGTGTCAACAACATATACAAACACAGTTCGGCTTCTCCGAAGAAACTATGTTAAAATTTGTAATCTCTTCTCAAAAGTTATCAACAGTAATACATGTCTCCTGTTCCTCTACACCTGCAGATTCCAAGTCCTCATTTTCCCTGCACTCCTGTTAAGGACCAAAGAAACAAAACTGAACATCATCACAAACTTTTTCTACCTCTGCTACTGTACCATGCAAAAAAGCTCTATTCATTTCTCCTAAACATAGCGCAGGAGTTTTGGCATAGTGCCTTCTAACTAACGTTCGCATTTTCAGGTGGTGTACAGCTAATATACTGAAATGATGAAAGGTGCTTTGGCATGCTTTCTTTTATAGGCATGCTAGTGAGTGTCCCTGTAAATTAGTATACTTCCTTACTTTGCATGGATCTAATCCTTGCAACATACCTACTTTCTGTTTTAGACTTCTGCAGGGAAACATACGTACGAAATTTCTCAATATATCAATAGATTCCTGCCAAATACTACAACTACTGCTACAGTTCCATTCATATACAGGGGCATGGCTATGCCTTCCCTCTATCTCTTAAGCTATCACTTGCTCTACATTTCTACTACCTTCACCTCTTGGAATAGGACTACCATCCTTCATCTCATAATATTTTCCAGATTCTTCACATGCATGTACTAATGTGTTCTCTTGGAAGTAGCTTTCTTCATTAAAGAAAGGCTCAGTACTTGAAGTATGTCACCATTCTAGGCTGAAACATATGCAAAAGTTACTTCTATTGCCAAGTCTTTTCTTTTAGCTTCTTTTTCTCATGGACAACACTATATTATCCAGTGCCCTCATTCTGATTAAAATCAAAATAAATAGCTTCCTCTTGAGAGCAAAGGCCTTATCAACTGCAGTCTCAACATGTTCCTTTTGTCTGACTGCTTCTCAACTCCTTTTATACTTCATCATAGTTCTTATCAGATTTGGAATTAATCTACTACAAAACATTCTAAGTCTGATATCCATAAACTGCCTATGTCTTCTAGTTAAACTCTCTGCTTTATTCTACAATCTTTTTACTCTTCATTGCATGTACTTTTTCACCTTTCTCAGTTGTTTTTTTTACTTGATTTTGCTCCCTTTCAGTTTTCCACATGCTATTTTAAGAAATGTCGTCGTTCTCTTACCAGCAACTCTTTTATCTTTCACCACTTTCTCCGCATTTTGTCTCTTTCATTTCTCAGTTGTGAGGAAATAGTATCCTTGCTTACGTTTCTTTCTTCTCTCAGGTTTTGATGTCATTGTTACTGTCTGTACTTAAGTAGAAATTGATGCCTGAAAAGAAAAAATAAATAAGTACATTTAGCTTTTCATTACATACATCAGATTACATATTTTAAGTATTTAATTACCAACTTAAACAGTTGTGTTATTTTATTATAGCTAACCTTACTCTACTTACTCTATTAATTTTCATGTTTATGTCTATTTGTCTCTGTGTGTTTCAGCGTATGCATTAGTCTCTCCCTGGGTATATTACCAAATCATTACTGTGTTCCTGTGTATCTACCCATGTTTAAAGGACTACTTGTCTGGATGGGTGACTAGGTTATGTCAGTTCTTGGCTACATATCTGAGAGAATGTAGGAGTCCACCTGTAGGAGTGTCATCAGATGTTTAAGTAAGTATGGCAGCCTATGGCTGGCTGTTTTAGTATCTCTATGACTCTCTAAATGTGTATGCAAGTGGCTGAAAAATTAGCTATGGTAGTGAGAAAAGATGGCCTCATGAAATGGGTGAATGAGCTTTAGCTGTGATGATTATATGCTTTTAATAAGACTAATACAAAAAGAACAATTGATGGACAGAATGCTTAACAGTGTCAAACACTCACCTCAGACAGAGATCTGGGCCTTAATCCATCGTTTTTTTGCTCGCCACGCTGTTCCAGTTTGGACAAAGCCACATGCAAAGCAGTCTTTACCTTGCTCCCCATGAGAGCAGGCCAGCCCGAACTGCCAGGCCAGGTCCTCCCTGGACCGGAAACAAGCATTGTATGACCAGTTTTGGGGTATCACCTCTCATCAGCCAGGTAGCTTGAATCCAGTGGTATGGCGAGCACGGGACCCATGTCTGGGCATACCCGTCCCACTTGAGGTGACAAATGCAAAAAGAACAATTGATGTATGGAATGCAGAACAATGTCAGACACTCATAAATAAGACAAAGTCAATTTATTTGCAACTCCAGTTTTTATTTAGTAGGAAATGCTGTAGGATGTAATCCTTTAACCACATCATTTCGCTATTATGATTTTCAGATATTAACGAGTGAATAACTGATTTCAGCATCCTTAAAGACAATTTTTTAATTTAGCTTGCAATATTTGGGGTTCGCCTGATCAGATAATTTCAAACCTTATTTTTTTAATGTGAGTGTATATGAAATTCTTTTTTAATTTATTACACAGCAACCCCAATACTTGAGATGATCTCTAGTCCCATAATACACTTTATTTGATCATCACAAGAAGGATAAAAGTGAGAGATTTTGGTCCTGAATGGTTGATGTAAATTCTTTCATATGTTGATATTTTCTTATACTTTGATACACAATGTGAGTAGTTGGCCTGGTATATGCTGTCCACTAATTAAAGTGGGCACCTTGCACCAGTCCAAACAACCCTTATGGTGATTAGGTTAAAGATAACCTTTATAGAAAGCTATCCTAGTGGTAGCTATGGAGAGCAGCCTTCAGGCTAAGTCTTGAAGGAATGTTAAGCAGCTTGTTTTACCAGAATGCAACCTTATTGTATTGGTTAAATGAAAGGGAAACCACACAATAGTTATAAAAATATGTATTTATTATATATAACACTCTCTAGTATCCTCTACACGAGGGTACAACACAAATCAAGTAATACAGTTGCAAAGAAACAATCGTTAATAGCACAATACACAATGGGCTACAGGGGTAGACCAAACCATATGCTAAAATAGTGGTATAAGAACCACGACTCGGACTAGACCTAGTCTAGGAGGTGTAGAATTTCTGGGACCCCAAGGAACCACCCAAGGCGAGTAAGTAGGGACCCCACGGAGGATGGGTACAGAGTGAGAACACGACCGCGTGCTCCGTATAATTCTATGGGGAAGTTGCGGTTGGAAAATTAAAGATTAAGGACCCTTCCCTGTGGATGTCGAGGAATTCCCTTGGAACTTAAGAGGTTGGAGAGCCACCCCACCCGTGGATACCTTTGTATCAGAGTTACCTATCCCAGAGGAGCCGGGTGCATAGGTACGAAGTGGCGTCGGAAACCCTCGTTGTTTTCTATGGAAGACCTCAAAGAAATGTCACTGCTGGAAGTAAGAAGAATGTCCGGTAGAATCCAAATGTGGATTCTAGATGAGAGGAACCTGAAAGCAGAGGGGACAGAGTCTGGGTCACTTTGGAGTGACCAGGGGCTCGGTAGATAAATGCCCACCGATGTCGGGTGCTTCAGGTGTGTTGACAGGGATCTTGACTATTCAGTTGCGAGGACCAGGAGATGTCTAGGACAACCAGGAGCTGGAGGCGAGCTGTCCCACGAAGGGTGTCGAGTGCTGAGGTGTCGGTGTCCGGCTGGAGCACCAACAAGCCTTGGCAGCGGCAACCCACGAAGATGGTCAAGTTCGGTGTCGATCTGGCCCAGCAACGACCAGGAGACTCACCACAGCAAGGGGAGTCAGGGCAGGCCTGGAGCAACCAGGGGAGCCAAATTAAAGCAGTGTTGACCCTTAAGTGTACCCACAGGCCGGAGGCACAGGAGTCGCAAGGGGACCTCAGGCAAGTTCACAGAACAACAGCTAGCAGGGCACAGAGTGCAAACAGGCCAGAGTCCTTTGTGGAAAAGGTGCGCTGGAGTTAGGGCTACAATTAGCCTAATGCACCGAATTGTTGCACAACAACAAGCATGTGCTGCTGAAAATGAACACGGTGCACAGAGATACAGGTTATGCGGTCCCCACGAGGGATACTGGCCTCAATCTCAGTGAGGGGACAGCTCGACCTTGGAGACTTTCGGAACACACCTCCTGTGTTACTGGATCCTTCGGAGTCCACAGGAGCTCAGGATCAGCAGACCAGTCAGATGCATTATGGTGCCTGCAAATGCAGGGGAGTGACTCCTTCACCCCAAGGGAGATTCTTTTGATGTCTTGGAGGTCCACAGGGTCCTGCACAGAGCCTGTATGGAGCACGGACACAGACGAGGCTTTGGACGGAGAGGGAGACGAAGTTGAGCCCAGTGGAGGTCCAGCGAAGTCCAGCGTGTCCAGACGGCCGAAGCTTAGTGGTTTCTTCTTGTAGAATCTTGTCCACATAAAATCTAATGTCCTGTAGCCAGGTAACCCATTTTATACCCACGGGAGAGGGTTGGACAGATTCAGGGGACCTCCTAGGGGAGGGTCTGGACAGGGGGGCGGCTACTCCCATGTCCTTTGTCCAGTTTCGCGCCAGAGCAGGAGCAAATGGCTCCCAGAACTGGTTTGAGCTGGACTATGCACGGGGACACCAAGTGTGCCCCTCATGCAGACTTTCTGGCACTGAGACAGTGCACCCACCCAGCCCCAATACACTAAATCCTGTCTGGGAGGTGGTCACACCTCCCTGTGACAGGATGCCTATTGTGCTGCCTTCCTCTGCTCGAGCTTGGCTCAGCAGCAGGGGGGCAGACTTGTGTCTGTGGCTGGTAGCATCCATTTTGTGCTGTCTGGGTTGAGAAAGCTGGTACCGGTATACTAGGTACCCCCAGAAGCTTGGTTCTGAGGGGAGGAATCATACCTCCCACACCAGTTACTGGTGTGGAGGTATGATTCCAAGGTGTTTGATACCAAACACAACATATTTTGTTGCAGCCGTTTTCGAGATAGCATTTACCGCGAGCTTATAATTAACCCTGGGCAAAGCACTACGCTACGCTCGCATAGTTTGCGAAGTTTGCGCTACTTCGCACAACGCGAATTGCACGTAGCACAGTGCAAACACACGTAGCGTAGCGTAGTGCAGCGGTCATTTTTTGCTTGCTCGCGGTCCTCAACGTCAAGTTGGCGACCGCGAGCAAGCAAAATGACATCCCGGCGAGACTTTTTCCTCGTTCGCGATCAGCAACATCAAGTTGCCGATCGCGAGCGTGGAAAATAAACCTCCCGGCGAGATTCTCAACGTGGGGAGGTCAGGTTTCTCATTGCGAGTGGTCGCGTATGCTTGCGACCGCTCGCGATGAGAAACTACCAGTCCGCGTTGAGAAAGCTGCCGCTCGAGTAAAAATCTACTCGAGCGGCAGTAAAAGACAGCTCGCACTGTGCAAGATGCCGTTTTCAATGATTGCACAGTGCGGACAAGCATCCGGCATTGTGCAATCATTGCGAACAGTGCACTACGCAGTTCGCGTAGTGCTACGCGTAGCTCGCGTAGTGCGAACTGTACTTTGCGTAGCTTCTCGTAGCGCTACTTCGCGAACTACGCCCAGGCTTAGTTATAATGCACCTCTACCTATATGTCTGGCTACATCACAGACAACCTGGGAGAATGGTCTCCGAAGGCTGCAGAGGGGTCCTGCTCATGCAGGAGCACCCTCTCACGTAAAACCCAGCACCCTCGCTTCAGGATTGGTAAGGCCTGCTATAGGGGTGACTTATAAGTTTTAAGTGTATTGATATATATAGATATAGTGAACCTATATCTCTTGTAAGTGGTGGAAGCACCAGCTTACACAGGTTGCAGTAGCACACCTGTAGTTCCATTTTTCATGGCCTCTCATGGGTGGCATAATACATGCTTCAGCCCATGGGAGGCCTCTGGGGTACCTATGCCCTGGGTACATGTGAATCATATACTAGGGACTTATAAGGGTGCCCCAGTATCCAATCTGGAGTGTACCAAAGTACATGCATAGCAATTTAAAGGAGAATTGCAGGATCCCAGCCAGACTAGTCAAAACTGTGGGTGCAAAAAGCAAAAGTGGGGGTAACCATAAGAAGCAGATCCTACTTTCCTACACAACCCCCCCAAACGAAAGGAGATGAGACTAACCTTGCCCAGTTGAGTCTTCATGTTCTAAGTGGAAATATCTGGAGAGCCCATCTGCATTGGCATGGTTACTCCCAGGTCTATGTTCCACTGTATAGTCCATCCCCTGTAGGGAAATGGATCACCTCAAAAGTTTGGGGTTTTCACCCTTCATTTGTTTTAGCCACAAGAGGGGCTTGTGGTCAGTCTGAACAATGAAGTGAGTTCCAAATAAGTATGGCCTCAACTTCTTCAGAGCCCAAACCACAGCAAAGGCTTCCCTCTCAATAGCTGACCAACGTTTCTCTCTGGGGGTCAACCTTCTGCTAATAAAAGCTACTGGTTGATCCTGACCCTCTGCATTCAATTGTGATAACACAGCCCCTACCCCCAACTCAGATGCATCAGTTTGAACAATGAATTGTTTGGAATAATCAGGACTTTGCAGAATGGGAGCAGTGCACATGGCCTGCTTGAGGTCATCAAATGCCTTCTGACAGCTAACTGTCCACTGAACTTTCTTGGGCATTCTTTTTGATGTCAGATCAATTCAAGGGAGTCACTATAGACCCATAGTCCTTGACAAATCTTCTGTAATACCCAGTCAGGCCCAAGAAAGCTCTGACCTGAGTCTGGGTTGTTGGAGCAACCCAGTCCATGATGGTCTGGATTTTGCTCTGCAAGGGTTGAACCTGGCCTCCACCCACAAGGTGGCCCAGGTACACAACCTGACTCTGCCCTATCTGGCACTTAGTAGCCTTGATAGTGAGGCCTGCCTTTTGCAAGGCATCCAAAACATTCTTTAGGTGGACCAGGTGATCCTCCCAGGTGGAACTAAAGACAGCTATATCATCAAGATATGCTGCACTATAGCCTTCCAGGCATGTAAGGACTTTGTTCACCAACCTTTGGAATGTGGCAGGTGCCTTCTTCAAGCCAAAAGGCATTACCACAAATTGATAATGCCCACTAGGGGTTGAAAATGCTGTTTTTGGCTTGGCATCCTCAGCTAGTCTGATTTGCCAGTAGCCAGCAGTGAGGTCAAATGTACTTAAAAACTTGGCTGAGGCCAAAGTATCAATAAGTTCATCTGCCCTTGGAATTGGATGAGCATCAGTCCTAGTGACTGCATTGAGTCCCCTGAAGTCAATACAAAACCTCATCTCTCTTTTACCACCCTGGGTGTGAGGTTTAGGTACCAAGACTACCGGACTAGCCCAAGGGCTATCTGAGGGCTCAATGACTCCAAGTTCCAACATCTTTTGGACCTCAGTCCTGATGCAATCCCTGACATGGTAGGTTGTCTGTAAATTGTGTTCTTTACAGGTAGGTTCTCACCTGTGTCCACTTCATGGGTACACCAGGTGGTCTGACTTAGAGTCAGGGAAAACATGTGCCTATATTGATTGAGGACCTTCCTGCAATCAGACTGTTGCTGCTCAGTGAGGCTGCTTGCCAAAGCTACACCATCTACTGAGCCATCATCAGGGTTCTGTGAGAGGAGATCAGGGAGTGGGTCACTCTCTTCCTCTTGTCCCTCATCAGTAGCCATGAGCAAGCCCATGTCTGCCCTGTCAACATAAGGCTTGAGCCTGTTCACATGGAGCACCCTGTGGGGGCTCCTGGGAGTTCCAAGGTCTACCAAGTAGGTGACCTCTTCCTTCTGCTCAAGAATGGTATGGGGTCCACTCCATCTGTCTTGGAGAGCTGCTGGGGCCACAGGCTCCAACACCCATACCTTCTGCCCTGGCTGATAAACAGTCAAGACAGCCTTTTGGTCATGCCAGGCCTTTTGCAATTCCTGGCTAGCCTCAAGGTTTTTACTGGCCTTCTTCATATACTCAGCCATCCTGGAGCGGAGACCAAGTACATAGTCGACTATGTCTTGTTTAGGAGGTTTGAGAGGTAACTCCCATCCCTCTTTCACCAAACACAGGGGACCCCTAACTGGGTGCCCAAACAAAAGTTCAAAAGGGCTGTAGCCAACCCCCTTCTGTGGGACCTCTCTGTAGGCAAAGAGAAGGCAGGGCAATAGAACATCCCATTTTCGCCTAAGCTTCTCTGGGAGTCCCATTTTCATGCCCTTCAGGGTGTTGTTGAACCTTTCAACTAACCCATTGCATTGTGGGTGATAGGGTGTGGTAAATTTGTAATTTACACCACACTCCTTCCACATTGCAGTAATGTAACTAGACATAAAGTTTGTACCTCTGTCTGTTAAGACCTCCTTAGGAAAACCCACCCTGGAGAAAATCCCCAGAAGGGCCCTAGACACCACAGGTGCTGTGGTGGTCCTAAGGGGAATAGCGTCTGGATACCTAGTGGCATGGTCCACCACCATTAAGATGTAATAATGTCCAGATGCTGTTGGAGGGTTCATGGGACCAATTATGTCAATCCCAACCCTCTCAAAGGGAACCCCCACCACAGGTAGTGGTATCAGGGGGGCCTTTGTAGTACCACCTGCCTTACCACTGGCTTGGCAAGTGATATAGGAGCGACAAAACTCCTTTGTGTCCTCTGACATGTGAGGCCAGTGAAAGTGAGGGACAAGCCTGGCCCAAGTCTTACCTTGGCCTAAGTGACCTTCTAGGGGAATGTCATGTGCTAGGGTGAGCAGGAAGCCCCTAAACTTCAGAGGTATAACCAACCTCCTGGTGGCACCAGGCTTGGGGTCTCTACCCTCTGAATATAGGAGTCCCTCATCCCAATAGATCCTGTGGGACCCACTGACATTCCCTGCAGCCTCAGCAGCAGCTTGCTGTCTGAGGGGTTCAAGAGAGGGGCAGGTTTGCTGCTCCTGACTCAGATCTGTCCTGGAAGGGCCCCCTGTCCCCAAGAACTCAACCTGATCAGGTTTAAGCTCATCTGGGACAGTACCTTCACAAGGCCTGGGATCATCTTCCTCAAAAGACTGATCCTCACTCTGAGCCTGGGGGGAAGACACAGCCTTACCCCTCCTGTTCCTCTTCTTGGAAGGCACCTGGTCCATCTTTTCAGGATCCAGGGCCTGTTCAGTGGTCTTCAGTTTGGCCTGTGACCTAGTCATAGCATAAACTTCTACAGTGATGCCCAACATTGCTGCATGTGTCCTGAGTTCCACTTCAGCCCAGGCTGAAGTCTCTAAATCATTGCCCAACAAGCATTCCACAGGGAGGTCTGAGCTAACCATAACCTTCTTAGGGCCAGTTACCCCTCCCCAGCTGAAATTAACAACTGCCAAGGAACGGTCTGTCCTGACATTGTTAGCATTGGTCACTTGGTACATTTCACCAAGTATGATCTGGTCAGGGCCTACAAGATCTTTTGTCACCATAGTGACACTTGCTCCTGTGTCCCTGTATGCCATGGCCTCCTTACCATTTATCAAAGGCTGTTGCCTGTATTTGCCCAGGTTACTGGGACTGACAAATAAGGAGGCAATATCCATGCCTCCATCACAGACTAGAACAGCCTGAGCTGGAGTTCTGACTAGGCCAGAACCCACCTCAGAGCACAAGGTTAACCCTACTATTCCCTTGTTCCCTGTACCACCACTTGAAACTGTACTAGGGGGAGCA
The DNA here is from genome assembly GCA_963921515.1 of Calotriton arnoldi. NCBI lineage: Eukaryota > Metazoa > Chordata > Amphibia > Caudata > Salamandridae > Calotriton > Calotriton arnoldi. The sequence continues at coordinate 341,700 of CAWUFW010004867.1, read as the reverse complement.
GTTGCCTTAGGGGCAGTGGTGGTTGAAGTTGAATCCTTGGCCTTTGGACAATTGGCATCTCTTGTCCAATGGGTTTTTTCTTTGCATATGTAACACCAAGGTTTCTTTTTGCCTTTTCCCTTGTTGGATTGTGACTCCCCCCCAGATGCAGGTTTTTGGGGCCCTGATGAAGGCTATTGATCATTATTTTTGTCCCCACCCTTATCTGAGGTTTTAGAATCTGTTTTCTTCTGGTCACCACCATTGGTCTGAGTTTTCTGCTTCACCCTGGTTCTGACCCACTTATCTGCCTTCTTTCCCTATTCTTGGGGAGAAGTCAGATCAGAGTCAACCAGGTATTGATGCAACAACTGTTTTTGGCAATTATTAAGGATCTGCTCCCTCATAATCAAGTTATACAATCCCTTAAAATAATTTACCTTGCTGCCAAGCAACCAGCCTTCCAGAGCCTTACTGGCACAATCAACAAAGTCTACCCAGTCCTGAGTCTGTGTCTTCTGGGTGTCTCTGAACTTAATCCTGTACTGTTCAGTGGTTAAGCCAAACCCTTCAATGAGAGCACTCTTCAGGACTGAGTAATTGTCAGCATCCTCTTCTCTTACAGTGAGGAGCTTATCTCTACCTTTGTCAGCAAAGGAGAGCCACAAGATAGCTGCCCACTGCTCTTGAGGGACCCTCTGTACTTTACAGGCCCTCTCAAAAGCAGTTATCCATTTCTGGATGTCATCCCCTACATGGAAGGGAGGGACAATCTTGCTGAGATTCCTATGATCAAAGGTGTGTTCCCTACCTCTAGGGAGACTATTGCTGCCACCATGGGACTCTAGTCCCAACTTTTTCCTAGCTCTCTGGACTTCTAGGGACTCTTTATCCAGGGGCAATTGCTCTTACCTGAGCCTAAGCCTAGCTTTCTCAAGCTCAAGAAATTGGTACTCCCTGTCATAAGAGTTGTCCCTCTTGCTAGATACAGAGGTCCCTATAGAAAGTCTAGAGTGTGTTGACTCAGCAGAGGGAGATCTAGATCTCCTTAGTAGACTCTGCACTCTCCCTGGGGGAATGAAGTGAGGGTCTTCATGGCCTTCTCCATCTTCCTCCTGGAGATCTGAGTTATTCTGGGGTGGATCATTTTGATCCTCCTGTGCAGGGTTTGAGTCTAGGTCATAGAAGGTTTCCCCTCCTGACCTGTCTTCATCCCCTGTCCCACCCACTCTGTCCTGCTCATCTGACCCAGGAGTCTTCCTAAGGTCGTCTAACAGTAACACCTCAATGAGACGTTGAGTGTTGGCATTTATCCCTGTCTTCAGCTTCCTAGATACACACATGGCTTTCAATTCTGTGAATGTGTAGTCATCATATCTACTTGGCAGAGGGCCACCAGTGGCACCTCCTTTAGAAGACATACTAAGTGTGGTGTGGTGTATGCACCTACCTAACCTAGTGGGAACTAAACTCTCTTAGGTTGGAGAAAGGGTGTGCTAGACCCTTGACTACCCAACCCCAAGTTCAGTAGAACTTACTTATCTAAGCTAGTATTACATGTGCCTAGAGACTAGTGGTTTTTCAGTTAATCAATACAAAGATTTATCTGGTAAAACAATGCAGGCTTGAATCCCAACCGTTGCACACCAATGTGAGAAGTTGGCCTGGTATATGCTGTCCACTAATTAAAGTGGGCACCTTGCATCAGTCCAAACAACCCTTATAGTGAGTACGTTAAAGATAACCTTTATAGAAAGCTATCCTAGTGGTAGCTATGGAGAGAAGCCTTCAGGCTAAGTCTTGAAGGAATGTTAAGCAGCTTGTTTTACCAGAATGCAACCTTATTGTATTGGTTAAATGAAAGGGAAACCACACAGTAGTTATAAAAATATGTATTTATTATATATAACACTCCTTAGTATCCTCTACACGAGGGTACAACACAAATCAAGTAATACAGTTGCAAAGAAACAATCGTAAATAGCACAATATACAGTGGGCTCCAGGGGGAGACCAAACCATATACTAAAATAGTGGTATAAGAACCACGACTCGGACTAGACCTAGTCTAAGAGGTGTAGAATTGCTGGGACCCCAAGGAACCACCCAAGGTGAGTAAGTAGGGACCCCACGAAGGACAGGTGCAGAGTGAGAACACAACCACGTGCTCCGTATAATTCTACGGGGAAGTTGCGGTTGGAAAATTAAAGATTAAGGACCCTTCCCAGTGGATGTCGAGGAATTCCCTTGGAACTTAAGAGGTTGGAGAGCCACCCCACCCATGGATACATTTGTATCAGAGTTACCTATCCCAGAGGAGCCGGGTGCATAGGTACGAAGTGGCGTCGGAAACCCTTGTCGTTTTCTATGGAAGACCTCAAAGAAATGCCACTGCTGGAAGTAAGAAGAATGTCCGGTAGAATCCAAACGTGGATTCTAGATGAGAGGAACCTGAAAGCAGAGGGGACAGAGTCTGGGTCACTTTGGAGTGACCAGGGGCTCGGTAGATGAATGCCCACCGATGTCGGGTGCTTCAGGTGCGTTGACGGGGATCTTGACTCTTCAGCTGCGAGGACCAGGAGATGTCTAGGACAACCAGGAGCTGGAGGCGAGCTGTCCCACGAAGGGTGTCGAGTACTGAGGGGTCGGTGTCTGGCTGGAGCACCAACAAGCCTTTGCAGCGGCAACCCACAAAGATGGCCAAGTTCGGTGTTGATCTGGCCCAGCAAGGACCAGGAGACTCACCACAGCAAGGGGAGTCAGGGCAGGCCTGGAGCAACCAGGGGAGCCCAATTAAAGCAGTGTTGACCCTTAATTGGACCCACAGGCCAGAGGCACAGGAGTCGCAAGGGGACCTCAGGCAAGTTCACAGAACAACAGCTAGCAGGGCACAGAGTGTGAAGAGGCCGGAGTCCTTTGTGGAAAAGGTGCGCTGGGTAAGGGCTACAATTAGCCCAATGCACGGAATTGTTGCACAACAAAAAGCATGTGCTGCTGCAAATGAAAGCGGTGCATAGAGGTATGGGTTATGCAGTTCCCATGAGGGATACTGGCCTCAAACTCAGTGAGGGAGCAGCTCAACCTCAGAGACTTTCTGAACCCACCCCCTGTGTTGCTGGAGCCTTCGGAGTCTGCAGGAGCTCAGGATCAGCAGACTGGTCAGATGCATTACGGTGCCTGCAAATGCACGGGAGTGACTCCTTCACCCGAAGGGAGATTCTTCTAATGTCTTGGAGGTCCACAGGGTCCTTCACAGAGCCTGTAAGGAGCATGGACACAGACGAGGCTTTGGACGGAAAGGGAGACAAAGTCGAGCCCAATGGAGGTACAGCGAAGTCCAGCGTGTCCAGACGGTCGAAGCTTAGTGGTTTCTTCTTGTAGAATCTTGTCCACGTAAAATCTAATGTCCTGTAGCCAGGTAACCCATTTTATACCCACGGGAGAGGGTTGGACAGATTCAGGGGACCCTCCTAGGGGAGGGTCTGGACAGGGGGAGGCTACTCCCATGTCCTTTGTCCAGTGTCGCGCCAGAGCAGGAGCAAATGGCTCCCAGAACTGGTTTGAGCTGGACTATGCACGGGGACACCAAGTGTGCCCCTCATGCAGACTTTCTGGCACTGAGACAGTGCACCCACCCAGTCCCAATACACTAAATCCTGTCTGGGAGGTGGTCACACCTCCCTGTGACAGGATGCCTATTGTGCTGCCTTCCCCTGCTTGAGCTTGGCTCAGCAGCAGGAGGGCAGAATCATGTCTGTGGCTGTCAGCATCCATTTTGTGCTGTCTGGGTCGAGAAAGCTGGTACCGGTATACTAGGTACCCCCAGAAGTGTGGTCCTGCGGGGAGGAATCATACTTCCCACACCACTTACTGGTGTGGAGGTATGATTCCAAGGTGTTTGATACAAAACGCAACATATTTAGTTGCAGCCGTTTTCGAGATAACATTTACCGCGAGGTTATAATGCACCTCTACCTATATGTCTGGCTGCATCACAGACAACCCGGGAGAATGGTCTCCGAAGGCTGCAGAGGGGCCCTGCTCATGCAGGAGCACCCTCTCACGTAAAACCCAGCACCCTGCCTTCAGGATTGGTAAGGCCTGCTACAGGGGTGACTTATAAGTTTTAAGTGTAGTGATATATATAGATATAGTGAACCTATATCTCTCGTAAGTGGTGCAAGCACCAGCTTACACAGGTTGCAGTAGCACACCTGTAGTTCCATTTTGCATGGCCTCTCATGGGTGGCATAATACATGCTTCAGCCCATGGGAGGCCTCTGGGGTACCTATGCCCTGGGTACATGTGTACCATATACTAGGGACTTATAAGGGTGCCCCTGTATCCAATCTGGAGTGTACCAAAGTACATGCATAGCAATTTAAAGGAGAAAGCAGATAGGCTGGGGTCCTGAATAGCAGGATCCCAGCCAGACTAGTCAAAACAGTGGGTGCAAAAAGCAAAAGTGGGGGTAACCATAAGAAGCAGATCCTACTTTCCTACAGATACACAAAGTCACTTCTACATATTGAATATATTTCTCTAAATAATGTATAATGCCGATGACAGGAAGTCAGTAAGAGTCCAGATACAAATAAAAGCATGACAAAACATGCATTGACAAAGCCAAAAGGCTATTGGCCAATGACTTATTGGCTTTCCCAGTGCTTGTTTAGTGTAGGAGGCTGGTAAGACAAAAATCGCTCTCTACGCCAATGACTCAAAGCTTCAAGTCGACTGATTGCACACCCCTAATGATGCTCGGCATACTTTCACTATAATGTGCTTTGTCAGATTGTAAGCTACAATACAGCAGCATATACTTCACGTCTTGAGAATTTAAGTGAAGAGGTTTATTTATTTGGGAAACAGGCTCTTCATGTTTTCCATGTAATCCTGGATCGACTCCCCCCTTCACCTCCAGATCTCCATATCTCTTCTGGAAATACGGAAAGGACTCAAAACCTGGCGATTCAACTGAACCCACCTGGAGCTGCATGACCCGCAGGTGATAAGCTGCTCTTTATAAATCTTGTTAGATTGATTGATTGATTGATTGATTGATGTTGTGACTAGGTAATTCCCCTCTATGTTAGTTAGAAAATGATGAAGTGAAAACAAGCAGCCGGGCAGCCTTTACTGGTGATTAAAAATATGCTGAGATGGGGGCGTGGCTTGGACGCCGATGGAGATGGCGGCTCTGCTGTGAGCTCCGTAACAGCACGGAGGTCTTTTGTTTCGCGTTGCGGCGGGAACCCGTTGTGAACCTTCAAATGCAAGGCAAGGACATGTGAAGCTTCCTTCTTCTGTTTTTCGGCATTGGCTGCTACATAGCGGTGAGAAAAGGGCCGTTTTTGGGCATTTCTTTATGTTGCATTTTTCTCAAGGCCATTTTGTTTTTCAATGCGAAAATGTCTCTGTTTCTTCAGTCATGACGGTTAATGAATTTACAACCAAGTAAACCACAAAGTTTTCAATTGTTGGGTTTCCTGCTTGCGTTTCTTATTCAAGGATGCTGCATTTACACTGCAATTATACTACTTGTATTTCTTCAATGGTCCTCAAATGATTTCTTTGTTGTTGGACTGGCTCTGGTGAATTTCTCCTTCAACATTGCTTCATTTGCCCTTCTTGGCGAACGTACTTTTTTGGCATAAAATACCAGTATTTTTACTGTTCTGACTTATCAAGTTGTTTCAATTTTCTGACCAAGTGTTCCTTTTAAGATATCTGGTGCATGGGGAGAACAAAACCTACTCGTCGCACTGCTAATACTTCTCCATCCTTTGAGGTTGATTTCAACCCTTTTTCCGTTCTTCAAGAGAGCATGGCAGAGTCCGAGCAAGGTGCTGCTTCAAATCTCCCACCTTTCTGTATACCGCTTCCAAGTTCCAAAATGGTGTCCAAATTACCAAATTTGTCAGGCCTCTCCTCTGGAAAAAGAGTTAAAAAAGATCCTCCTTCGCCAACTATATCTCCTTCTTCAATCTCTATGGAGACTATTCTTGAGGAAATTCGGGCTCTTAAACCATACATGGAAGAGACCAATACTCGCCTTCAACAGTTGGACGATAAATGGTCACATATGGAAAGTAGGGTTGTTCACTTGGAAAACAAAATGGACTCCTTTCACTCTGTTGCAGATCAGGTTCCTCCTATGCAATCCCAAATTTCATATCTTCAAAAGCAGATTGAGAATCTTGAAAATCGCAACCGACGCAATAACCTACGCATTTACGGCTTGGTGGAAGGTCTTGAAGGTTCTAATCCTCTTTCGTTCTTTCAGTCATTTCTCCCAAAAATTCTTGATCTTCCGGATTCTCCACCAATAAACATTCAGAGAGCTCATCGTTTAGGTCATGTGTCACAATCTGCATCTTCTTCTCATAAACCACGAGGAGTTATTTTGTACTTCTTAGAAAATACAGACTTGCTGAAGGTCCTACAAGCAGTCAAGGTCAAGGGTAGAGTCTCCTGGCACGGATCCACCCTTTTCTTTTCTCAAGACTATGCCAAGGCAACAGCGGATCGACAGAAGAAATTTTTGGACATGAGGCCTGCACTGAGAAATCTTAATGCCAGATTCGGTCTTATCCACCCTTGTTTGTTTAAAGTCACCTATAAGAACAAAACCACGACATATGAGGACCCTTGTCTTCTTTAACGATTTTTGGACAATTGCAGAATGGAGGACGTGGAAGCTTCTCGATCTATTGTTTAAGTTTATTTCAATGATTGTTGTCATTCTGTCATACAGTCTTGTTTATATGTATTATATGTTGTTTATAGTGCGTCATTAGTATTTGTATAACCGTCTCTTCTTTTTCCTTTTTTCAGGTAACGCCTTTGTCATGAATCTACATGTTGATGTCTCTTGCATTATTGATGCTTATTCTCCTTCCTCCTGTGCCCGTTTCAGAGAGTTCCAGTTGTTGTACCGTCTCCCTTATGGGGCTCCATCAACCTCGAACTTTGTGTGTCTTTTCTGGTATGTTAGTTTTTATCCTTTTTGTATAGGTTTTGTTTTTCTTTTTCTTTTCTATTTCTTCATGTTCTTATCCTTCTCCTCTACTTACATGTTTTGAAAAGCACTCATCAATCTCTTTGCTTATTCTTAAGTCTCCTTTTTATCTCTCCTCTTTTTATCTCTCCTCTACTTATTTACTCTTACTTTTCTATCTTCCTGTCTTCTTATCCCCTCTTTTCTTTTTCTCTTTCTATAATCTCAAGTTATACCTTCTATGCAATTTATTTAGATAAGTTGTTTCATTCTCAGGTTTATTATGCAATATTTTTGGATGCTTGGTTATATGGTTCTCACAGAAAGTTAATTTTTGCTACCTGTTATATTTTCTATAATTTTGTTGTCGTTTTATAAATGGCTTTAAGATTTATTTCATGGAATGTAAAGGGTTTAGGTTCTCCTATAAAACGCCAAAGGGTTTTGTCTCACCTTGCCAATTTAAAAGGTGTTATTGTTTTATTACAAGAAATCCATGTTACAGACAAAGAAGTGGCCAAACTGAAAAGGCAATGGGTTGGTCAGGTTTTCGCTTCTCCGGGCTCAGGGAAACGTAATGGTGTAGCTATTCTACGTCATAAACGTCTTGCTATTCAAGTGGTTTCACAAGATGTTGATTGTGAAGGAAGATGGATTTCAGTTTCCTTACTTATTGATAGAATTCCTCTCACTATTGTTAATCTGTATGCACCCACCTCTCCAGATAATTCCTTTTGGCCAGGGGTGTTGTCCAAGTTGATGACGTTTACTGATGAGTATTTGATTGTTGGAGGTGATTGTAATATGGTTATTGATCCCATCATAGATAGACGCTCCAAATCTATATTTATACCGTCACAAATTCATTCTCAGTTCAAGTCGATATTACACCAACGATCTCTTACTGATGCCTGGAGATTGTGCAATCCAACACTACAGGAATACACTTTCTTTTCTCCTGTACATTTTTCCCAATCACGCATAGATTATATTTTTATTTCTAACGCTCTAGCTCAACACGTTATTAATTCTGATATAGGATGCCATTTTGATTTCTGATCATGCACCAGTTACCTTAGATTTGGATCTCCTTCCTCCCTCCCAGGGCATTAAGAGGTGGAGGTTTAACAATTCTCTTCTCTTGGATTTGCAATTCACACATGCCTTTAAACAATTTGCTAATACTTTTTCAAAGAAAATGAATCCCTGATATATCTCCTCAAGTTGTCTGGGACACTTTTAAAGTAGCTTCTAGAGATTTTATTATTAATTTTGTTTCCCAGAAACGGAGATCAACTTCTACTAAATGTAAAGTACTTAAGATGCATATTAAGCAATTGGAGCATTCTTTTTATAATTCTCAATCAGAACAAATCTTAAACGATTTAGTATCCGCTAAATTTGAGTTTAATACACTTTCCACAGAATGTGCTAATTCTTATTTACTTAAATCTAGTGCGAAATACTATGGGGGGCAAAATAAAGCAGGGAAACCTCTTGCCAATTATCTTAAAATCAAAAAAGAACGTACAAAAATTGAAACTATTCTAACCTCTGATAATCAACATGTACACAAAAATAAGGAGATACTTCTGGAATTTATGACATTTTATCAAGCCCTATATACTCCGGAACCTCAATCTAATCCCCAAGATCCTCTTCTTTACCTATCAACCATTTCCCCGCCTTCAAGTCAGGATATTGATTTTTCCGTACTGGAAAAGGATATTCTAATCCAGGATATTTCTGAAGCTTTTCGCTTCATTAAGCATGGCAAAGCCCCCGGACCTGATGGTTTTACCATTGAAATTTTTTCTAATTTTTCCTCATTTCTGTTACCCAAACTACACCAACTCTTTCTTTATTTTATTTCTTCTCAGGCATCAGGTGGCTCCTTTCAAGAGGCATTGATATGTCTCCTTCCTAAAGACAATAAGGATCTTAAACTGTGTAAAAACTACCGTCCTATTTCCCTTATTAACCTCGATTATAACATTTTTGCAAAAATATTGGCTCTTCGTTTAGATAAACTATAACCTCAGTTAATTGGGAGAGAACAATGCGGTTTTATGAAAGGTAGGCATCTGTCAGATAATACACGTCTATTTTTTAATGTACTTAGTAAATCGAAATCCTATAAATCATCTCTGGCAGCTATCTCTTTGGACGTGGAAAAAGCGTTTGATAGAGTTGGTTGGTCTTTTATATTCTCTACGCTTTCTTGGTTCGGTTTTGGTCCTAAATTTATTAACTATGTTTCTTTGTTGTATTCGTCTCCTAAATCTTCTATCTTGGTTAATGGCCTCATGTCTCCTTTTTTCCCTCTTCACAGAGGTGTCTGTCAAGGTTGTCCGCTTTCCCTTTATTATTTATACTTGCTTTGGAACCATTTTTAATAAGAATTCGCTCTAACTCTTTGATTACAGGGTTTTCTTATGGTGATACTCAACTCAAACTCTCAGTTTATGCTGATGATATTTTGCTTCTTATCTCAAACCCGCAAACTTCTTTACCAGACTTTTTATTAGAAGTGGGTCATTTTGCATCTGTTTCGGGCTATAAATTAAATACAGATCAGTGTGAAAACCTTCCTCTCAATAAATTTTGTTTTCATGCTGATTTTAATTCATCTTCTTTCCATTGGAATCCGGATAAGATTAAATATCTAGGTCTATGGTTCTCGGATACAGTTAAAAATACTGTAGCCCTTAATTTGAAATTTCTTCATTCAACTCTCCTTGTACACACATCGCATTGGAATCGTTTGTTTTTATCCTGGTCGTGTCGCCTTGATACTATAAAAATGATGCTAGTACCCATTATACTGTTTTGTATCTCAAATATGCCAATTAATATCCCCCAGTCTCAATTCAAAAAGATATATTCTGTTTTATCTGGCTTTTTATGGAATAGTAAAAACCTAGGATGTCACTTATTAAACTTAAAAACCGAAGCATCTGGGTGGAGTTAATTTTCCAGATTTTCATAAGTATCATTTAGCCTTCTGTCTTAAACAAGCGTCACTTTTATAACAAGAAAATGACTCTATATCATGTCCTTTGTGGACGGATCTTGAAAAATCCTCTTGGCATCCTTTTTCCCTAAAGGGGTGCTTGTCTTTTACTTCTAGACCTTCATCTTTATCTTTTCCAATTTTTCAGAGCACATGTAAAATGTTGTCTCCCATCTTTATTTCTTATAAATCTCCTAAAGATCAGTTTTTGCATTCATCGATTTGGTACAATAATTCTATTAAAATAAATAATACAATTATTTTCTGGAAAGACTGGCATGCTAAGGATTTTAAATGGATTCACCAATTTTTTCAACACGACTCCTGCCTACCATTTAGAGTAGGGCAGCCGTTGTTCTCCTTTCCAGACTCTTATGCACTTAAATATCATTTGCTTATTTCGGCAACTCAATTGTCCTATGATAAACTTTCTCCTGATCAATTGATCTCTCCCTCTCCTCCTCCTATACAGAACGTATTGGAAGTATTGCCTTATGCATCTCAAGTATATAAACAGCTTACGCTTGTTCCGGAGGAAAGGGCTAAGTCTGAAGTAGAGACTCTTTGGGAAATCGATCTGCTGACCACTTTTTCTTGTTTAATTTGGAACAAAATCTGGGTTAAAATACAAAAATCGTCTAGAGCAGCTAATACAACTCAAACTTTATTTTTTATTTACAACCGCCTTTTGATCACCCCTGTTTCGCTACATAAAATTGATCCTGCTGTATCTTTCAATTGTTGGTCTTGTTCTCAACCTTCAGCGGACCTTAAACACATGCTCTTTGAATGCCCTCTTATTATGAATTTTGGTTGAAAGTTTGGCACAAGATAAATTCTATTTTTAACACGCAAGCCCCATTTAATTTTATTAGCATTTTTCTAGGTAGTATATCCGGTTATTGGGTTCCCAATCTGAAAATTTTCATATAATAGATTTACTTCTGGCTGTTGCTTTTCAACAAATTACGAAATCCTGGAAGGACACTTCTCAGGTGTCTTTACAAGCTTGGTGGTATGGAGTGTGTTACAATCATAGACTTGACAGAGCATACGTTTATCCACTGGCTCTTGCTAGTAAAAGAGATCATTTGTGGCTACCCATAACTACTTTTTTAAACAAATCCGCCCGCATTTCACAGTTACACTCTCCTAGAATTGAAGAAGTACCTAAACCCTCATGACCTGTTTTACAGTAATAACAATAGTTTACTTGTTTCATATTTTGCTTTTTGATCTTACTTACAAATGTTTACAGGTTTCTACAGCTTTGATATATTTTCTTCGAATGTTGTCATATATCGCATAGTTGAGATAATAGACCTAATGAATTTCTCGTTTCATTGTATCTTAATTGTATTGTAATTGCATATTTATTTCAATAAAATTCTACTTTAAACTTAAAAATATGCTGAGATAATATCATTCAGGCCTCAACGTTTACAACCAATCACAGCTCTATGTGCCATGCAATTGTCTATTTGAGGCAAGTACAATATTCAGTACACATCAAAAAGAAGAAAGCGTATGCAAAGTAATTTGACAAGCAAGAAAAACTATCCATTTACTCAATGTGTGCTGGGTGGTCAATTTATTGTGTTCATTTTGTGTTCAAACTCATTTACTTCTACTATTGAAGACACTTAAGTTGGTTTCTCAAAAAATGAAAGAACGCCTGATTCAGGATATGTGGTTATTGTGATAGTATTATATAGTTCGCCAGGAGCTGTAGGGCTAAGAACTGCTTATCAGTCGCCTAGTGGGTCTTTGGAAAGGTTGACTAGGAAGCGTCACTGGAACAAATAAGACCCAATTAGGTAAACTGGTGTGGATTGCCCAAAATGCAACTTTATCTATGGGAACTAAAATCGTTTAACTGTGCTATTTAATTATTAAACTGTTCTCTTACATTCAATAAATACTTATTTTCTATAAAGCCAGATTTGTGTACCACACAAGGTGAAATTTTAAACGGAAGCAATATCATTTTGTAAAAGATTATAACTGTCCATTTTCCAAAACTGAAATATATAGAAAGTCATTTCCTAGTTGCTCTTGTCGGCCAATTAGCCTGTTTTTAGAAGAAAGGGCTTGAGGGGTGAATTTTCAAGGTAATGCTGACTTTCCATTTCAATTCCTGCTGCTACAGTATAATCCAGACAGCCCCTTGTTCCAGTTCAGGACTTCCGAATAGTGTCTGCACAGAATTAATTCGACGTATTAATATGATTGAATGGATCCTGTTTTATCATTCTGAATCATGCCAAACTCTCTTGCTGCCTCCTATACAATATTCTGAACCTTGCCCTAACATATGGCAGGTTATTAATTCAACCAGATATACAAAGTTGACAACTCTCCAAGTGCATGTTTCAAAAAATATGTTTCCAGTTTAAACGTGGTTGAAAAATGAAAATCACTTGGTTGCGATCGTAGGTAAAGCAAAGATATAGCCCTTAACATCTCAGAAAAGGCTCAGGCTGTGTGTCACAATGGCGAGCTTAAAATACCGAGCCAGAATATCAACTATATGTGGAGGAGGTATAATAAACTTATACTTAACTTCAATATATTTTGGTAGCCGATATTCTAGCTATGCTGTCTTTTCTATCACATTTAAAATACCTAGGGGCCTATTAGCAATAACCGGCGATAATTATCGCTAAGCGCAGTTAGCGCTAGGATAATTATCGCCGGCTATCGCAGGTTTCTATCACGGAGATAGCGTGCTATCAGCAACGCTTATCTCCAAAGTGATAGAAACCCTGGAGAACTAGTGTGAACATCGCTTGAAAACAAGCGATATTCGCACTGTGACCAGTGTTAGCTTGGTAATAGGGCGAGGGGATTTAGCCATGTAATCCACCTCCCATTGGATTACATGGCTAAGTCAGGTTTGGACCAGGCGTTAACAAACCAGCGCTAAACGTGTTTAGCGCTGGTTCGTTAATCACCTCCCCTGCCTCGCTAATAGGCGATAGCGACCTTAGTGACTGTTTCCAGTCGCTTTTAGGTTGGGAACGCCTACTTTGCATGCCATTAGCGAAAAATATCGCTGGCATGCAAAGTGGCACCCAACCCGGTCGCTATCGCCTAAAAGCTGTCGCTAACAGCAGTTAGCGACAGCTTGCTGATAGGGCGATTGAATTATCGCCGCTTTAGCGGGAAAAAGTCCAGCTAAAGCGGCGATAATCACGTTGCTAATATGCCCCCTTATTTGTTAGTATGCTCTCAGTTCAAAAGCATCTGTCTCATGCTTCGAAGATACCATTCAATTAATGCTGAAAATCTGTCTTGGCTGTTCACTTCGGGATTTAAGATTCTGCCTTGTTTAAGCACTAATCTAAAATGTAAATGTAAATTTTTAGAGAATGGTTTTACTTCCTGCTCTTTTGAGGTCAGTATGCTCAAATAATAAGGTAAAAAACACATTTAACTGTTGTATTTTTATTATTTCATTGTTAAATACAATAAGTGGCAAATTCCTAATTATTGGTGCAGAATGTGTTACTGCGCCTGACAGTTACTTTTCAGAGCCGCCAGGTGACGTGATTTTACTATTTCATAATGTGTGTCAACCTACATGACTCACTGGTGGAAAAAGAAACAGCTGGTTGTTTATTTATGCCATTTCTACTCAGCTATATTTCATTTGTGTTTAATTTGTTTGTTAATGACAGCACTGTTTACTATTCTTAGGTCTGGTCTTCCTCACTACAACTTACTCAATAGAGACCATCCTAGCAAAATGAGCCAAACGCAAATAACTCATCAGCCCGGTCCGGTGGCTTCATGACACCACCGAGAGCATTTTGCTTTCACCAGCAAATCTAAAAGACACTAACAACTAAAAGCCACGTATAATGAAAACCCAAGTAATGGAGTACGAAGGATCAAGGGAAACACTTGAATAGCAATATCCTGTTCCTGACTAAAATGACAGAGAACCTTGGAATACCACTCTGGACCCTGATGAAGGGCCATGCTACTGGAAACCGGCTCGAGGTAAAGCTCCCGATACAACAAAGCTGCAAGTTATCCACTGGTATGACAGGAAGCAATGGAACCTGGGCACCACAGTTTAACCAGCAAGGACTTTAAGGTAGCTTTTGTCCGGTATTGAGGAACAAAATCCTGAAGACTACGAGATCACATATACAAACTCGAGAGTAACTCACATGACACATTCTCAAAACTGTAAAACAGTTAAGAAGCATGCCATGACCATAACTGCAAGCCCCATCTGATCAGCCCAAATCCATGGGATGCCCAAGGTTGCGTCCAATGGAGTCAAGAGCAATAATAACCCCAGGGGAATTCCAGATTTTGAATGAGCTCATTAGCTATTACATAAGTGCTACAAAAATACCAAGCTGAAAAAAAATGTCATTGATGGACACAGACGTGCATGCAAGTTAGCGGAATAGTGAAATACATGAAAATAGCCCCTGGGCTAAGGAAAAGGCAGATAACAGATACACACATTCTGAGAGATGGCCATTCAGAAAAGTATTTTGGTAGAATACTATAACTATTCTACCATAGGAGAAGATTTCTCCTTGGTAATTTCCTGAAATATCCAATAGCGAAGAAAGAAGATAAGGGGTGAGAGGAAAAGTATACTTAGCTTTTCTGCAAAGTCATTCTCCTTCCATGGAATAATGCTGCCAGAAGGCAAATAATATTCTGTTCAGCCCACACCCTGAGAGAATTCAATAAAGCTGACAGTTTGTGGCACCTGATCCCCTCCTAACAAGTGATCAAGGACTTTGCAACCTGATTGTATACCTTGATTAACACAGCTTGAACTGCCACCCAGGGGGAAAAAAAAAGACAGAAGCACCAAATGAATGGCTGATGGGTTTCTTCAGTTGGAGGAATGTCTGGCTCCCCATTAGCTCCACAGCTCGAGGACTGCATCTTGTTTGAATAATTTCTTAAATGCCCCTGAAAGGAATCCAGGGTGTTAAAAAAAATATGGCTTATTTACATATTTTAGCTGACACTTTAATCATCACTTTGAAGTCTTCTGAGTGAAGGCCCACTGAGCCAGCTGATTTCACACTAGTGGCTCTAACGACAAGGAAATGCAGAGAACCACCTATGTGCAAGCTATGTCTTCCTTCAGTGGTCAGTCCAAATACAGCAGGAAGCCTCTTCTCCTTCAACAAGGATGATGTATAGTCACAGCTGGTGATCTTTGGAATTGTGTGGGGGTGAAAATTTCTGCTCATAACTATACTAAGTGAGCAAGTGAAACAAGCAGGACTGACCTTCTCCTGTGGTTTTTGGGGTGGGAGAGAAAATTCAAGTTGCCTAAAGCTTAGAGAGTCTGTAGAGACACTCATGAAGTGCTTTAATTTTATGCTAGAAAACCTGTCCCTCACAACAAATTAAGTCAAAAGTAACAAGCCCTTCAAGTGGGTCAAAGTTTCTAAGAAAATCTAAATTAACCAGATCATTTAAAGTAATCTGCAGGAAAAAGCTTCTTTTTGCATGGTCACCCTCATTTGTTTGTGGACTGGTGATGCTGGTGTTTTTACTCTGTGCACTGGGACTCTGCCAACCAGGCCCAAGTGCATGTGCTTGGACCCTTAAAGCATGGTAAAATTGATTATACTCCAAATTGGCATATTTAACTTACCTATAAGTTCCTAGCATATGGTAATAAGTGTACCCAAGGCTGTAAATTGAATGTCACCAGTGGACGGCAGTACCCATTACAGTGACGGTGCAAATATGGCTTCTGCACTACCACTGTTATGTGACTGTGGCAGTTTAAAAACTCAAACAGTCAAAATAAGCCCTTTTGACAGGACTAAACATTCATTTTAAATCTGAATAAATCACCCCTAAGTAGGCCTTATAGCCCATGAGGTAGAGTGCCTGGTATTTAAAAGTAGGATATGTGGAAAGTTAATATTAAACATGTCCTTATAGTGACTAGCACCTAAATACTATTGTCACTGTAGCAAGGCTGGCTATTGCAAAGAGAAACACTGATATGCAGTAATTAATTTATTAATGCTATCCTCAGCTAGAAAACAACTAGAAATGTCATTCTTGGACTGTAATGTTATCAAAAGCTGAATTCCCAGGTGAGGTCAAATTAATAATAAACATCAAGGGAAAGGTACTTTAAAGAGAATGACCATTTCTCTGCCTTAAGCCCCTGTAGGGTAATTTGCATTAGCCTACAGCTGCAGCCTGTTAGTGCTCAACCCCTAAATGAGGTGTGAAATCTGCTCCAAGAGCAGAAACAAAAACCCAGGTGTAGAAGGCCTTACTGTTACTCTGGCAGTGTCATAACTTCAATTTCACCAAGTCAAAATTAATTACGCTGCTTTTAACTTTGTGAATTGATGGTAGCCTTTCTTCCGAGGCAGTAACCAACTCTGAAATAATTACTTCCTCTGTTTCAGGTTGCAGTCATTTCTGTACTAGGGCCCTGGTTTTTCAAATCCAGTGTGCACGTCTCATGGGACTGCTGTCCAGTAAAGTTGCTTGCCAGATCAAAAGCAGCAGAACGGCAGTCTCTGGATACAGCACCATCAGTCTTTGAGTCAGGGCCACCTCAGTACTCCAAAGTGGAGAGCAAAGTAAAGAGGATCAGTACAATAAAAACAAGCATTGGTAAATGCATTTGGTTTCGCCTATGTGATTAATAATAAGCCGTTTTTTGTTGGAAGTTGTAGCTTGCTGAGTAGTTGTACAATATAAGTTACAGAAAGTCTGTTAAGGTGGTATGACTTGTTTATGTACAAAAAAGTAATATATTGTGCTGTTACTAGTGGTATAATGCAGGTAAGTAATATCAACATTTAGAAAAATTAAATGAAAGGGAAATAATGGAATAAACTGATGTAATAGCAATATTATGTGTTTAAAGGAGTTCTGATAACTTTTCAAATATTGACCCTGTTGCCGGCAAGATAACTTCACTTGTTACTGCCTCTTTAGTAGTAAAATATAGCAATATTTGGTGTTTAAGGTCATTGTGACAACAGTTGGCTCCGGTGCCACTGCACCTGATGCACCATTTAAATCAAGCCCCTTTTAACTTCAAGGTAACTGCTATAGTGACTGCCTGTATAATAGTAAAATATAGCAATATTGGGTGTCTAGAGGAGTTCTGATGGGCCCAGTGCCACTGCACCTGCTGCACCATTCAAATCATGAATCTGTTGTCTGCAAGGTAACTGCACTTGTGACTGCCTGTTTAGTAGTAAAATATAGCAATGTTAGGTGTTTAGGTGGGTGTCTAGAGCTTTTGGTCCTGGTGTCACTGCACCTGCTGCACCATTGAAATCATGTCCCTGTTGTCTGCAAGGTAACTACACTTGTGCCTGCCTGTTTAGTTTTAAATTTTAGCAATAATCTGGGATTAGTGGGGTCCCTAGAGCGTTTGGCCTGGTGCCACTGCACCTGCTGCACCATTCAAATCAAGACCCTTTTAACTGCAAGGTAACTGCACTTGTGGCTACCTGTTTAGTAGTAAAATATAGCATAGCTTTTGTATATTAACTATATTTTTAACATGCAATGTTTATTACAACATTTAGAATTTGATCATAATGACCAAATAGATTAAGTTGAACAAAATCAATCCAATAATGCCTACAAAGTGCAAAGAAAGGTACTGGGGCATGAATAGGAAATGCCACAAATGTTCTAAGGCTAAAGCATCTACTTTACACAACTAAGCAAGCATTCCAGCATACTGTTAGAAGCAGTCTGCCTTTACCGTGGGAAGAGATGTTCTCTTGACAGTAAATGGGGCTTAAGCAGTGTGAACAGATCTTATCTTGACAGTAAATGGGGCCAAAACATTTTGAACAGCTTTAGTAGAAGAATCATAAGTGCATGCAGGCAGGGGAAGTTAACAAAAAAGTTCCACACAAAAGTGAATGAACACAGTAATTTGACAATGGGAACTAATAAGAGCCTCCTTTTAAGATATATTAAATACAAGAGATTCCCAAGGCGAAATCTAATAAACATTGGTAAATCTAATAGTTAGGCTGCTATCCTTTTGGCCTTGTCAATGTTTGCTTTATTTTGCCAAAGATTTCGCAAAGCTTTATATATTTTTTTATTTCTTTATTGGCATTTAATGAAAAATCTCCACACATTGTACAGGATACAGTAATAATCATATTTATGCAGTGCATCGACAGACACATCCCAGTATGTTGGCATTGATTATAGTTTGGTAGCAGATCATACGATGTTATTTAGGGTGTAGCTGGGCATCAGACAAAAGGTAAAAGAACAAGCATTTGCAATGCAATAGGTCTCGAATTTGCGAGAGTTTAAGCTCTTGCCATTGAAAATGACAAAGTCTTTGATTTATCTGTTTTCAAAACCAACTCATAAATTAAAGTCTTGGGGCCAGATGTACTAACGTTTTTTGCTGGCGCAAATGGGTTTTAGACCCGTCTGCGACCGCAAAAAACGCGTGGCCCATGTACTAATCCTATTTTGCGAGTCCCAAATCAATTTGCGACTTGCAAAATAGGATTAGCCACTCGCTATTAGGAAGGGGCGTTCCAAGGGCGTCCGTTCCTAATAGCGACTCCTGAAGCTATGTATGACTGTTTTGCGAGTGGCTCTCAAAATAGTTTTTAAGGGCAGGCAGTGGTCCCAGGGACCACTGCCTGCCCTTAAAAAATTAAACTGAAAAGTTTCATTTTACATTTTTTTAATGCATCCCGTTTTCCTTTAAGGAAAATGGGCTGCATTTTTAAAAAAAACTGCTTTATTTAAAAGCAGACCCAGACATGGTGGTCTGCTGACCCCAGCAGGCCACCATCCCTGGGAGTGCCAGCCATTCCCAATGGGGTTACAAATTGCGACAGCCTCATTAATATGCATGAGGCATGCAATTTGCGACCCCATTGGGAATCACAAACAGTGTCTCAGACACTTTTGTGCATCCCAATTTGCGAGTCGCAAATTGCGAGTTGCAAATGCGACGCAATTTGCGTCTAGCAAATTGGTGGGTCGTACATCTGGCACATTGTCATTTACAATGCCAATAGCTCAAACTCTCACAAATGCGAGACCTATTGCCTTGCAAATGCTTGTTATATAAATGGCTGTACATTGTGTATCTTGAGTGAAGCACACTGTTATTACACAATTTAGTAAGGTTTTACTACCAAACATCCTTCTTTTATGTGGGTCCTACATATAAGATAGTCATACCCTCTGCTGTCTCTCATATCGTTCGTTCTATACTGCACCTTTACAGGACACACCATAGACTAGGACAGCTGTCACAGTTCTATAGGCATATGACCCTTTCCAAAAGCTGTTGTTAGACTTGGTTTGTACTCTACTATGCTGTTGCTAACCTCCTTAAGTCTCAGTCTATATATAGTAGCCAGTTTCCACTCCTTTCTCTGCTAATGAAGTACTTAACTAGCGTTTCTCCCAAATCATGTGTTCTTAAGTATAGAGTCCTTAATCTCAGTCATGGTAATGAAGGTTGTGAAACGCACCTGATGATGTGAATAACTTCACAAACTTCAAGTCAACAAGGTGTCTGAATGACACATTTATTAGAGGGACTGCAATTTCCTCCTTCAAAGTTTTGTATTTGCAGGTTTTCAGAACTTCATACCCCTGAGGAGGTGCCAAACTGCTGTTGTGGATGAGGAACACAGTCCTCCGTCAGTGTGTGGAAGACCATGTCTGTAATGTGGCCTGTATGGGAAGTGTTTTGATGTCCTGCATGATGACCAGAGTTGTTCTCGTATTAAGTTTAGTTGCTGCACCCGTTTGTGACTCAAATTAGAAAGAGGAAGAACAGACATTTAAGATTTAGAGTTAGGTGGATGTAGAGGTGGATAGAAAGTATGTGAGTGCACTGTGACCTATTAGGGAAGTGTGTTTGCATAGTGTATGTTTGCAAGAGACTCATTCAATCCTGTTGCTGCAAGTGTGAAGTTGCACATACACACGAGTGTAGGAGCAAGAAGTGAGATACATGGTTGAGCATCTATGTGCCCACTTCCTGTTGTCCAGTGTGAGTGAGCTATAAACACTAATTCTGTGAAGCTAAGTGCTCCTATTGAAGTCTTGAACCCCTCAGGTGCCACCCAGCATACCTCTCACAGATGTCTCCTAGCACACCTCTCACAACTAAGTGTCTCCTCAGGAAATGAAATATCACACCTTTTCAATGACTCGTCAGCTTTTTTACAAATTTTTATCTCATTTAACGTTCAGATACAAAGCTTTTGATTGAGCTAAAGAGGTGACAGCATGCGCCTTGGAGTGGATAGGAGGACCGGCAGTGATGAAGTGCGCAAGCAGAAGCTGGGGCCTCGGGCTTGATGTGTGCTGGAAAGGAAGTGTTACCACCATGAGGAAGTCAAGGTCAGCTATCTACAGTAGACATTAAGACCACTGGTGATCACGTAATGGACTCTGCCTCCAGCAGTTAGCCTCTGACATGCTGCGGATTTGTTCATCATGAAGGCTTCTTTTTTTGTTCGCCCTGGGCCCACCTGGCATGCTCTCTCTGAGCTCTTACAGAGCAGTGCGGGGACATGCTGGTGCATTCTAGGAGGATTACACTGATTAAGGAAAACATGGCTGAGGCACCAGAACTGTTGCTCAGTATGTGCGTTGCCTGGAAATGCGGATGCGGGTCAGGCACGCAATGGTCATTGGATTGATAGGACTTCAGCCCTCCCCTCCCCCAGCCAGGTGCCGTGGATTGTACTGGGACTGCCAACCGGTAACCCAGAGTATTGCACTGCCCGAACTAAAGCCCTGTCATTTACAGGGCAGAAACAAAGCCTGTGTAATTAGGGTTTCTCCTTTCTTTTAGCAGCTTCCCCTGTTGAGCCCTTTCATGGCTTAATCACTGCATCTCTGCATGAAAACAGAGAGGAGATGGGCTCGAAGATAAGCAATGGGTGTGACGTTAAGGCAGACCTCACCGTCCAGGAATGAACAGTAGGAAAAAACAAGCCTAACATAAATTAAACAACAGCGTCCCGAAAATAGTGTGCGTGCTCTGGAAAAACTAGTCACATGAGGTGATAGCAATAATAAAGCTGCATGATAGTACTGGTAATCAAATGTGGTAACTACCCAGCTCAGCTCCACTGCATTTGGGTTAAAATGAAACACAAAGTACTACATTAAACTTAAAGAAAAATGTACTTTCCCATCGCCGCTGCCCATGGTTTTTTGCAGTTGTTTGCCAGTTATACCTTTGCAGTAGACACAGAAGTGAATGCCTGCTTTGGCCCCGGGGGAACTACTAAGTACACAATGATCGTGTAGCACTGAAGCCTGTGCCTGATTGTACCCCGGGGGG
Source organism: Calotriton arnoldi (assembly GCA_963921515.1). Lineage (NCBI taxonomy): Eukaryota > Metazoa > Chordata > Amphibia > Caudata > Salamandridae > Calotriton > Calotriton arnoldi. Next base: position 320,372 of record CAWUFW010004867.1, on the reverse strand, counting down.
ACTGCTGATTGTGCGCTCGATCGGAGCGGGAATGCCTTTTGAAGCACGTACAAAATTTCAATCAAAACGAAGTCCAGCCCCATAATTATTGAAATGCCACCTTTAAAAAAACGAAACATTACATGTTTAAGCCATAAAAAAAGAAAACCCCATGAAACCCAGTGTACAAAAACCGTGTGTCCTCAAGTGTCCGTTGTAAAAACAAGGGGAAAGATTAGCATTGCAGTCTGGGAGGCGCATACGGCAGCGAGCAGGAGCAGTGCTCGTGAAAAGTACCCATAAAGAAAGAAATAAAAGAAGCAGTCACAGGTGGAAAAGCATGCGCGGAAAGAAAGCTACAATTTTTAAAAAAAGAGTTCTCTTCAAACAACAGAAAAGCACTGCAAGCATAACCAGACTGTACTTGGCCCGTGCTCTTCTGCAGAAAAAGGGAAGTGACGGCTGGCTGTGTGTACCAATTAGGAGCCAGCAAAGAAGAGGGACACTGGACTGCACCAATGGTAAGCAGCAGGCAGCAGCAAGCGGGAGCTAAGTCACAAAACTGAATAAAACAGGTCTTGCAGACAGCGCATGCACGCTAATGCTCGACCTAAAAAGGATGGGATCTTAATCACCCTATCTCGTAGAGGAGTAGCCAATGTTTTTGTCACAAAATAGAACAAAACAGTAACTTCTGAAACATTCTGGCTGGCGCTGCCCAAGGCAGCTAGAATGTGGTAACTGGAGAGGAAGGAGCATGTTACAGCATGGGGGATGTAGACTAATGGGCACTCCAGGGGGAACAAGGGAGAGGGGGAACCTCTATGCATTCCCACCGAGGGGGAGGCCAGGCCTTTCTCAATGTCCAATAAATGTGTATGTGTAGGTGAATGGGTCACCTAGTGGGTCAGTCTAGCCGGCCATCCGGCACCCCGCGGCTAGTTCCCCAGTGCGGGGGGCGGATTCAGGCTGTCAAATACCATCAGAACATAAGTATCCCACATCGTGGCTGCTCCACCTCCTCCTCGCATCCTGCAAACACTTGTCATGGCATCCGCTTCTGCCAGAGCCCATTTATGAGTCACCTCGAGCTGGCACTTGATCATGGGTGAGTGAGAGGCCTTCCAGTTCATGGCAATTAGGTGCTTAAAGAGGACTAATGGCAGATCAACTAGCTTCAGGTTGTGTTTTGTGAGCTTTATGATCCTTAGAAGGCAAAGAACTGGGTCCCGTGGTAGCTGGACATCGATCACCAATGAGACATTTGCCACCACCTGGGCCCATGTGTGCATCAGTAGAGGGCATTCCCAGACCATGTGTATAAACGTGGTATCCATGTGGCCAATTCTCGGGCATGCCGGGGACACCACAGGAAACATTTTGTGGAGGTGGTGCGGTGTGAGGTAGGTTTGATGAAAATAATTGAATTACGTGAATTTTAGACGGCATTGCAAGAAACTCGCTTCACCCGCTCCAAAACCATGGACCATTTATTGATAGTTAATTCTGTGCCAAAGGAGTGCTCCCATTTGGGTTTGCCCCGGGTTAAAAATTCTCTGCATCCCTGCTGCAGTGCCGCGTACAGTGCCAAGACTGCCCGACGGCCGAGTCCGTGTGTTAAGAAGCCCTGCAATCCCAAGTGCAGCAGTGGCTCGGCCTGCCCCGTGCCTATGTGTCCCCAATTGCCGCCATAATTGCATTTTGTGCAAGAAAGAGACCAGCACCAAGCCCGTAGAGTTTCTGTAGGCCCCAGAAGGATAGCAGTACCAAAGGGGATGATGGACGGAGCGTTTGAGCTAATCAAACACTCACCCCCAGTCAACTGATCTGGGTTTAATCCATCATCATTCTTTAGTTCACTCCACCACCCCAGTTCAGACATGGCCATATGCAAATCAGTCTGACCCTGTGCCTCATGGGAACAGTCCAGCCCGAACTGCCAAGCCATGTCTTCCCTGGACCGGAAACAAGCATCCTGGGACCGGTTTCTGGCCATTCAGCCGTCATCAGCCAGGCTAGCTTGAATCCAGTGGCAAAGTGAGCAAGGGACCCAGGTCTGGGCATACCCTGCCAACTTAGGGCGAACAAAGCGATACCAAAGGGGATGATGGACGGAGCGTTTGAGCTAATCAAACACTCACCCCCAGTCAACTGATCTGGGTTTAATCCATCATCATTCTTTAGCTCACTCCACCACCCCAGTTCAGACATGGCCATATGCAAATCAGTCTGACCCTGTGCCTCATGGGAACAGTCCAGCCCGAACTGCCAAGCCATGTCTTCCCTGGACCGGAAACAAGCATCCTGGGACCGGTTTCTGGCCATTCAGCCGTCATCAGCCAGGCTAGCTTGAATCCAGTGGCAAAGTGAGCAAGGGACCCACGTCTGGGCATATCCTGCCAACTTAGGGCGAACAAAGCGATACCAAAGGGGATGATGGACGGAGCGTTTGAGCTAATCAAACACTCACCCCCAGTCAACTGATCTGGGTTTAATCCATCATCATTCTTTAGCTCACTCCACCACCCCAGTTCAGACATGGCCATATGCAAATCAGTCTGACCCTGTGCCTCATAGGAACAGTCCAGCCCGAACTGCCAAGCCATGTCTTCCCTGGACCGGAAACAAGCATCCTGGGACCGGTTTCTGGCCATTCAGCCGTCATCAGCCAGGCTAGCTTGAATCTAGTGGCAAAGTGAGCAAGGGACCCACGTCTGGGCATACCCTGCCAACTTAGGGCGAACAAAGCGATACCAAAGGAGATGATGGACGGAGCGTTTGAGCTAATCAAACACTCACACCCAGTCAACTGATCTGGGTTTAATCCATCATCATTCTTTAGCTCACTCCACCACCCCAGTTCAGACATGGCCATATGCAAATCAGTCTGACCCTGTGCCTCATGGGAACAGTCCAGCCTGAACTGCCAAGCCATGTCTTCCCTGGACCGGAAACAAGCATCCTGGGACCGGTTTCTGGCCATTCAGCCGTCATCAGCCAGGCTAGCTTGAATCCAGTGGCAAAGTGAGCAAGGGACCCACGTCTGGGCATACCCTGCCAACTTAGGGCGAACAAAGCGATACCAAAGGGGATGATGGACGGAGCGTTTGAGCTAATCAAACACTCACCCCCAGTCAACTGATCTGGGTTTAATCCATCATCATTCTTTAGCTCACTCCACCACCCCAGTTCAGACATGGCCATATGCAAATCAGTCTGACCCTGTGCCTCATGGGAACAGTCCAGCCCGAACTGCCAAGCCATGTCTTCCCTGGACCGGAAACAAGCATCCTTGGACCGGTTTCTGGCCATTCAGCCGTCATCAGCCAGGCTAGCTTGAATCCAGTGGCAAAGTCAGCAAGGGACCCACGTCTGGGCATACCCTGCCAATTTAGGGCGAACAAAGCGATACCAAAGGGGATGATGGACGGAGCGTTTGAGCTAATCAAACACTCACCCCCAGTCAACTGATCTGGGTTTAATCCATCATCATTCTTTAGCTCACTCCACCACCCCAGTTCAGACATGGCCATATGCAAATCAGTCTTACCCTGTGCCTCATGGGAACAGTCCAGCCCGAACTGCCAAGCCATGTCTTCCCTGGACCGGAAACAAGCATCCTGCGACCGGTTTCTGGCCATTCAGCCGTCATCAGCCAGGCTAGCTTGAATCCAGTGGCAAAGTGAGCAAGGGACCCACGTCTGGGCATATCCTGCCAACTTAGGGCGAACAAAGCGATACCAAAGGGGATGATGGACGGAGCGTTTGAGCTAATCAAACACTCACCCCCAGTCAACTGATCTGGGTTTAATCCATCATCATTCTTTAGCTCACTCCACCACTCCCAGTTCAGACATGGCCATATGCAAATCAGTCTGACCCTGTGCCTCATGGGAACAGTCCAGCCCAAACTGCCAAGCCATGTCTTCCCTGGACCGGAAACAAGCATCCTGGGACCGGTTTCTGGCCATTCAGCCATCATCAGCCAGGCTAGCTTGAATCCAGTGGCAAAGTGAGCAAGGGACCCACGTCTGGGCATACCCTGCCAACTTAGGGCGAACAAAGCGATACTCAAAGGGGATGATGGACGGAGCGTTTGAGCTAATCAAACACTCACCCCCAGTCAACTGATCTGGGTTTAATCCATCATCATTCTTTAGCTCACTCCACCACCCCAGTTCAGACATGGCAATATGCAAATCAGTCTGACCCTGTGCCTCATGGGAACAGTCCAGCCCGAACTGCCAAGCCATGTCTTCCCTGGACCGGAAACAAGCATCCTGGGACCGGTTTCTGGCCATTCAGCAGTCATCAGCCAGGCTAGCTTGAATCCAGTGGCAAAGTGAGCAAGGGACCCACGTCTGGGCATACCCTGCCAACTTAGGGCGAACAAAGCGATACCAAAGGGGATGATGGACGGAGCGTTTGAGCTAATCAAACACTCACCCCCAGTCAACTGATCTGGGTTTAATCCATCATCATTCTTTAGCTCTCTCCACCCCCAGTTCAGACATGGCCATATGCAAATCAGTCTGACCCTGTGCCTCATGGGAACAGTCCAGCCCAAACTGCCAAGCCATGTCTTCCCTGGACCGGAAACAAGCATCCTGGGACCGGTTTCTGGCCATTCAGCCGTCATCAGCCAGGCTAGCTTGAATCCAGTGGCAAAGTGAGCAAGGGACCCACGTCTGGGTATACCCTGCCAACTTAGGGCGAACAAAGCGATACTCAAAGGGGATGATGGACGGAGCGCTTGAGCTAATCAAACACTCACCCCCAGTCAACTGATCTGGGTTTAATCCATCATCATTCTTTAGCGCACTCCACCACCCCAGTTCAGACATGGCCATATGCAAATCAGTCTGACCCTGTGCCTCATGGGAACAGTCCAGCCCGAACTGCCAAGCCATGTCTTCCCTGGACCGGAAACAAGCATCCTGGGACCGGTTTCTGGCCATTCAGCCGTCATCAGCCAGGCTAGCTTGAATCCAGTGGCAAAGTGAGCAAGGGACCCACGTCTGGGCATACCCTGCCAACTTAGGGCGAACAAAGCGATACCAAAGGGGATGATGGACGGAGCGCTTGAGCTAATCAAACACTCACCCCCAGTCAACTGATCTGGGTTTAATCCATCATCATTCTTTAGCTCACTTCCACCACCCCAGTTCAGACATGGCCATATGCAAATCAGTCTGACCCTGTGCCTCATGGGAACAGTCCAGCCCGAACTGCCAAGCCATGTCTTCCCTGGACCGGAAACAAGCATCCTGGGACCAGTTTCTGGCCATTCAGCCGTCATCAGCCAGGCTAGCTTGAATCCAGTGGCAAAGTGAGCAAGGGACCCACGTCTGGGCATACCCTGCCAACTTAGGGCGAACAAAGCGATACCAAAGGGGATGATGGACGGAGTGTTTGAGCTAATCAAACACTCACCCCCAGTCAACTGATCTGGGTTTAATCCATCATCATTCTTTAGCTCACTCCTCCACCCCAGTTCAGACATGGCCATATGCAAATCAGTCTGACCCTGTGCCTCATGGGAACAGTCCAGCCCGAACTGCCAAGCCATGTCTTCCCTGGACCGGAAACAAGCATCCTGGGACCAGTTTCTGGCCATTCAGCCGTCATCAGCCAGGCTAGCTTGAATCCAGTGGCAAAGTGAGCAAGGGACCCACGCCTGGGCATACCCTGCCAACTTAGGGCGAACAAAGCAATACCAAAGGGGATGATGGACGGAGCGCTTGAGCTAATCAAACACTCACCCCCAGTCAACTGATCTGGGTTTAATCCATCATCATTCTTTAGCTCACTCCACCACCCCAGTTCAGACATGGCCATATGCAAATCAGTCTGACCCTGTGCCTCATGGGAACAGTCCAGCCCAAACTGCCAAGCCATGTCTTCCCTGGACCGGAAACAAGCATCCTGGGACCGGTTTCTGGCCATTCAGCCATCATCAGCCAGGCTAGCTTGAATCCAGTGGCAAAGTGAGCAAGGGACCCACGTCTGGGCATACCCTGCCAACTTAGGGCGAACAAAGCGATACTCAAAGGGGATGATGGACGGAGCGCTTGAGCTAATCAAACACTCACCCCCAGTCAACTGATCTGGGTTTAATCCATCATCATTCTTTAGCTCACTCCACCACCCCAGTTCAGACATGGCAATATGCAAATCAGTCTGACCCTGTGCCTCATGGGAACAGTCCAGCCCGAACTGCCAAGCCATGTCTTCCCTGGACCGGAAACAAGCATCCTGGGACCGGTTTCTGGCCATTCAGCAGTCATCAGCCAGGCTAGCTTGAATCCAGTGGCAAAGTGAGCAAGGGACCCACGTCTGGGCATACACCTGCCAACTTAGGGCGAACAAAGCGATACCAAAGGGGATGATGGACGGAGCGTTTGAGCTAATCAAACACTCACCCCCAGTCAACTGATCTGGGTTTAATCCATCATCATTCTTTAGCTCTCTCCACCCCCCCAGTTCAGACATGGCCATATGCAAATCAGTCTGACCCTGTGCCTCATGGGAACAGTCCAGCCCAAACTGCCAAGCCATGTCTTCCCTGGACCGGAAACAAGCATCCTGGGACCGGTTTCTGGCCATTCAGCCGTCATCAGCCAGGCTAGCTTGAATCCAGTGGCAAAGTGAGCAAGGGACCCACGTCTGGGTATACCCTGCCAACTTAGGGCGAACAAAGCGATACTAAAGGGGATGATGGACGGAGCGTTTGAGCTAATCAAACACTCACCCCCAGTCAACTGATCTGGGTTTAATCCATCATCATTCTTTAGCTCACTCCACCACCCCAGTTCAGACATGGCCATATGCAAATCAGTCTGACCCTGTGCCTCATGGGAACAGTCCAGCCCGAACTGCCAAGCCATGTCTTCCCTGGACCGGGAAACAAGCATCCTGGGACCGGTTTCTGGCCATTCAGCCGTCATCAGCCAGGCTAGCTTGAATCCAGTGGCAAAGTGAGCAAGGGACCCACGTCTGGGTATACCCTGCCAACTTAGGGCGAACAAAGCTGATACCAAAGGGATGATGGACGGAGCGTTTGAGCTAATCAAACACTCACCCCAGTCAACTGATCTGGGTTTAATCCATCATCATTCTTTAGCTCACTCCACCACCCCAGTTCAGACATGGCCATATGCAAATCAGTCTGACCCTGTGCCTCATGGGAACAGTCCAGCCCGAACTGCCAAGCCATGTCTTCCTGGACCGGAAACAAGCATCCTGGGACCGGTTTCTGGCCATTCAGCCGTCATCAGCCAGGCTAGCTTGAATCCAGTGGCAAAGTGAGCAGGGACCCACGTCTGGGCATCCCTGCCAACTTAGGGCGAACAAGCGATACCAAAGGGGATGATGGACGGAGCGCTTGAGCTAATCAAACACTCACTCCCAGTCAACTGATCTGGGTTTAATCCATCATCATTCTTTAGCTCACTCCACCACCCCAGTTCAGACATGGCCATATGCAAATCAGTCTGACCCTGTGCCTCATGGGAACAGTCCAGCCCGAACTGCCAAGCCATGTCTTCCTGGACCGGAAACAAGCATCCTGGGACCAGTTTCTGGCCATTCAGCCGTCATCAGCCAGGCTAGCTTGAATCCAGTGGCAAAGTGAGCAAGGGACTCACGTCTGGGCATACCCTGCCAACTTAGGGCGAACAAAGCGATACTAAAGGGGATGATGGACGGAGTGTTTGAGCTAATCAAACACTCACCCCAGTCAACTGATCTGGGTTTAATCCATCATCATTCTTTAGCTCACTCCTCCAACCCAGTTCAGACATGGCCATATGCAAATCAGTCTGACCCTGTGCCTCATGGGAACAGTCCAGCCCGAACTGCCAAGCCATGTCTTCCTGGACCGAAACAAGCATCCTGGGACCAGTTTCTGGCCATTCAGCCGTCATCAGCCAGGCTAGCTTGAATCCAGTGGCAAAGTGAGCAAGGGACCACGCCTGGGCATACTCTGCCAACTTAGGGCTGAACAAAGCACATCAAAGGGGATGATGGACGGAGCGTTTGAGCTAATCAAACACTCACCCCCAGTCAACTGATCTGGGTTTAATCCATCATCATTCTTTAGCTCACTCCACCACCCCAGTTCAGACATGGCCATATGCAAATCAGTCTGACCCTGTGCCTCATGGGAACAGTCCAGCCCGAACTGCCAAGCCAGCGTCTTCCCTGGACCGGAAACAAGCATCCTGGGACCGGTTTCTGGCCATTCAGCCGTCATCAGGCAGGTTAGCTTGAATCTAGTGGCAAGTGAGCAGTGGACCCACGTCTGGGCATACCCTGCCAGCTAAGGGCGAACAAGCGATACCAAAGGGGATGATGGCGGAGCGTTTGAGCTAATCAAACACTCACCCCCAGTCAACTGATCTGGGTTTAATCCATCATCATTCTTTAGCTCACTCCACCATGAGGCACAGGGTCAGACTGATTTGCATATGGCCATGTCTGAACTGGGGTGGTGGAGTGAGCTAAAGAATGATGATGGATTAAACCCAAATCAGTTGACTGGGGGTGAGTGTTTGATTTGCTCTAACGCTCCGTCCATCATCCCCTTTGGTATCGCTTTGTTCGCCCTAAGTTGGCAGGGTATGCCCAGACGTGGGTCCCTTGCTCACTTTGCCACTGGATTCAAGATAGCCTGGCTGATGAGGGTTTTGAACCCGAAACCGGTCCCAGGATGCTTGTTTCTGGTCCAGGGAAGACATGGCTTGGCAGTTCGGGCTGGACTGTTCCCATGAGGCACAGGGTCAGACTGATTTGCATATGGCCATGTCTGAACTGGGGTGGTGGAGTGAGCTAAAGAATGATGATGGATTAAACCCAGTTCAGTTGACTGGGGGTGAGTGTTTGATTTGCTCTAACGCTCCGTCCATCATCCCCTTTGGTATCGCTTGTTCGCCCTAAGTTGGCAGGGTATGCCCAGACGTGGGTCCCTTGCTCACTTTGCCACTGGATTCAAGATAGCCTGGCTGATGAGGGTTTTGAACCTGAAACCGGTCCCAGGATGCTTGTTTCTGGTCCAGGGAAGACATGGCTTGGCAGTTCGGGCTGGACTGTTCCCATGAGGCACAGGGTCAGACTGATTTGCATATGGCCACGTCTGAACTGGGGTGGTGGAGTGAGCTAAAGAATGATGATGGATTAAACCCAGATCAGTTGACTGGGGGTGAGTGTTTGATTTGCTCTAACGCTCCGTCCATCATCCCCTTTGGTATCGCTTTGTTCGCCCTAAGTTGGCAGGGTATGCCCAGACGTGGGTCCCTTGCTCACTTTGCCACTGGATTCAAGATAGCCTGGCTGATGAGGGTTTTGAACCCGAAACCGGTCCCAGGATGCTTGTTTCTGGTCCAGGGAAGACATGGCTTGGCAGTTCGGGCTGGACTGTTCCCATGAGGCACAGGGTCAGACTGATTTGCATATGGCCATGTCTGAACTGGGGTGGTGGAGTGAGCTAAAGAATGATGATGGATTAAACCCAGATCAGTTGACTGGGGTGAGTGTTTGATTTGCTCTAACGGTCCGTCCATCATCCCCTTTGGTATCGCTTTGTTCGCCCTAAGTTGGCAGGGTATGCCCAGACGTGGGTCCCTTGCTCACTTTGCCACTGGATTCAAGATAGCCTGGCTGATGAGGGTTTTGAACCCGAAACCGGGCCCAGGATGCTTGTTTCTGGTCCAGGGAAGACATGGCTTGGCAGTTCGGGCTGGACTGTTCCCATGAGGCACAGGGTCAGACTGATTTGCATATGGCCATGTCTGAACTGGGGTGGTGGAGTGAGCTAAAGAATGATGATGGATTAAACCCAGATCAGTTGACTGGGGGTGAGTGTTTGATTTGCTCTAACGCTCCGTCCATCATCCCCTTTGGTACGCTTTGTTCGCCCTAAGTTGGCAGGGTATGCCCAGACGTGGGTCCCTTGCTCACTTTGCCACTGGATTCAAGATAGCCTGGCTGATGAGGGTTTTGAACCCGAAACCGGTCCCAGGATGCTTGTTTCTGGTCCAGGAAGACATGGCTTGGCAGTTCGGGCTGGACTGTTCCCATGAGGCACAGGGTCAGACTGATTTGCATATGGCCATGTCTGAACTGGGGTGGTGGAGTGAGCTAAAGAATGATGATGGATTAAACCCAGATCAGTTGACTGGGGGTGAGTGTTTGATTTGCTCTAACACTCCGTCCATCATCCCCTTTGGTATCGCCAGAAGGATAGCAGAGCACCGTCATTTGCAATGCTTTATTATTGGTGGAGCTGTTGAGCCCTCGTTAATAGAATTTTTTTTTTTTTTAAAGCAAAACAGTGCTTTTATTCTCAAAAAGCACGCATTTGCAAAGTAATTCCTGGCACTGAAGGGAACTACTATGTATGCAGACGTGCACCTTGGTAAAGAGTAGAATGCAGTCATTCACAGTGATGTTATCCAATGACTTAAGGGTGCCCTTTGCCCCATGCTGTATGTAGTAGTGAGTGAAAGAGACATGTGACTGACCCAACAACAGATCAATGGACGAAGAGGGATTGCTGAAAACTCCTATAAGTATATTTAATATAATGTAAGTATAATAAAAGGATCTTGGCTAATGCCCAACCGAAAAAGGAGACTCCTTTATGGCAACGAAAATGATAGGGTTGGAGGTCAAATAATATACACGTAGTAGGAATGATATGTACGAAAATGAAAAATATTTATGTTTAGACAGTGCTCCTTATTAGCACAGGATTTTTCAATATACACTTACATGCATTTAAAGCAATTTTAAGAAAAGACCATAACCATAAAATGATACTGTTCTACTGCGATACACAAATATTATATCCGAAGAATTATGCCAGTTCACAAATCCACCTTCAAAGTATTTAGGGGCATATTAACAAGGCCCGGCGATAAATATCGCAAAGCGCGCTTAGCGCATGCATATTTATCGCCGGCTATCTCTGTAATTTATCGCCCGGTTAGCGCGTTATCAACAATGCGCATCGCTGAGGCGATAAAATTCCAGAGATAGCGTGGAATCGCCGTTTTCCATGGTGGAAAACGGCAATATCCTAGATGATAGGGCCTGTGGTCTTAGCCACAGAATCCACCCCCCATGTTAAGTATGCCTTAGTCAGGAATTTAACAGACGTTAAATTCCTGCGTTAAGGCATACTTAACGCGATTTAAAAAATCGCTAACCCTCCTTGATAATATCGCGAAGCTGCCTTCGCGATATTATCCCTGTTTGGTTTCACACCACGCCTACTTTGCATCTCATTAGCGATGCAAAGTTAGGCGTGCTGGAACAGGCGCTAAGTCAGCAAAACACGCAATAGCGTGTCTTTGCTGATAAGGCGATGAAATTATCGCCGCTTTTCGCCCGAAAACGGACGCAAAAGCGGCGATCATTTCATATCGCCTCCTTGTTAATATGCCCCACTATTTCTACAAAGAATAGGAAGTCATCTTTGGGTTATTAGTGGATGACTTGTTCGCTGTTTGCTTAATTATGGCTTGTGCCTGATTGATTGCGATAATCAAATTTGATTTAAGAGAAGCAAATGAAAAGGCAGAATTTAACAATAGATTCAATAGAGTATTAGGTGCAATGAAGCAAACGCCACCCACAAAATCAAATAAAACTAGAATTCACCATAAAAGTGCATCACACAATGCACAATTTTGAAATAATGCAAAGGTTTTCTACCTTGTAATCAATACTCTGACATTACAAAAAGTGCTATATGCTTTAATATGCAAGTACAGCTGTGCGATGATCAGTAGCTTCTGTGTAACGTATGACAAATAACCATATTTAATTGTAAAGAATTGAGGTGCTAAAAATGTTGCGAGGGTCATTGTTAGCTGTAGATTGCAAAACCTATAGTTGCTTCCCTTTTGCAAAGTTGCAGGAATAATAAACGTCCAGTAAGGAGACGTGTGAAGGGAATACTCAGAACCACATTTGTTATTTGTAGGAAGGAGCAGAGTAGATGAGAAGCAAGATGGAAAGTTAATGAGATGAAAATAAACAATTCAGATGGGATTGAGGATGTGCGGTTAAGGAAGTAGAAATAAGAGCCGGTTTGAATAATTAACAGCTGCAGCAGAAGTAGTGATAACAGAGATTCAGGGGCATATTAGCAAGACCGGCGATAAAATTATCGCCGTTTTAGCGGCAGGAAGCTGCCGCTAAAACGGCGATAATGGGCTTGCTTATATGCGTTATGGAATTCAATAGAAGCCCAGGTTAGATGTCCTACACATCTAACCTGGGCTTCTATTGGAATTCTATAACACATATTAGCTAAGCCCATTATCGCCGTTTTAGTGGCAGTTTCCTGCCGCTAAAACGGCGATAATTTTATCGCCGGTCTTGCTAATATGCCCCTCAGTTTGCAGAAATGAATAGTACTAAAACATCTCTAAATATCAAATCAAGAAAAGACAGAAAAAGATTTGTGGTATCTGAGATTGAAAGTAACAGCTAATAGTGAAGACTACAAAATAAATAAAAAGCGTAAATTGCAGATGTGATGGAAGATGTGTGAATGGCAGTGAAATTACGAGATTTGGGGGCATATCAGCAAGGGACGGCGATAATTATCGCAAAGCGCGCTTAGCGCTAGGATAATTATCGCCGTCTATCTCTGGAATTTATCGCCCTGGTAGCGCGTTATTAACAACGCGTTACTCCAGGGCGATAAGAATTCCAGCGATAGCGGGGAAATCGCCGTTTTGCAGGGAACATCGCTGGTTTTCCAGCGATGTTCCCTGCAAAATGGCGATAACCTTGCTGATACGACCCTGTGGTCGTACCAGCAGAATCCATCTCCCATGAAAAGTATAGTTAGAGTCAGGAATTTAACAGACGTTAAATTCCTGAGTTAAAGCTGAGGTAGCGCGATTTTTTTATCGCTGCATCCTCCTTGTTAATATCGCGAAGCTGCCTTCGCGATATTAACATGTGTTGTTTTCACAGCCACGCCTTCTTTGCATCTCATTAGCGATGCGAGGCGAGGCTGTGAAAAACGGGCTCTACATCAAGGAAACACGCGCTAGCGTGTCCTTGATGATATTGCGATATAATTATCGCCGCTTTTCGCCCAAAAACGGACGCTAAAGCGGCGATAATTATATCGCCAGCCCTTGATAATATGCCCCTTGGGGACTACAAGACTATAAATAAATTAAAATGAAGACTCTTGGATTTGTGTTTAAAGATAGCGAGATGAATCTTATTCGAATAAAAATATAAGGTTTCCTTGGTTTAGATGTTCATTGCCTGGACACATTATGAGATTTTATGGATTGTTTTACGTAATTCATTATACATTATTTCCATGGACATTGGCACTGTTTGCTGCTTGAAAGCATTTGACAGTGGTTGTCCCAACTTAAAGCTATTTTTGTGTGCTATCTGGTCTTCCTTCCCTCAACTTTAACAAGGATCTGCCTGCGGCCCAAGTTTGCTGAAACATTCTGTTCATGAGAGCGTTATCCTTTTCTCTTTTCTCTTTGAGGGGCATATTAGCAAGGGCCTTATCGCCGCTTTAGCGGCACTTTTTGTCGCTAAAGCGGCGATATTTTTATCGCCTGATTACCAAGGTGTCGCTAATCGCTGTTAGCGACGATTCCCATGCGTTAACAACCGTCTAAAATATCGCCGGGCATCACTGCAAAAAATATCGCTAATGATATGCCAAGTAGGCGTTCCCTACCAAAATAACTGGAAAAACGTCGCTAATCCTGCATCGCGATATTAGCAATAAAGGCTGCGACCCGCGAAGCCATAAAAAAAAGCACGCTAAAGCCCCTTAGCTGGGGATAAATAAGAACTGCTCAAACCAGTTCTAAAAACTGAAAACTGGAGATAAAAGGAGGCATAAAAGGGAGACTAGCCCATACACACAGCTGAGGGCCCACAGACGCCATGGAGGCACTCATCATACAGCTCGGAGTCCCACGAAGGCAACAGCCACCTCCCCCAGGACCACCACCGAGGCAGCGCCGAAGACGACAGCGGCCACAGCGCAGACGTCTCATCCTTGGTGACCTGACCCCAGAAGATGTCATTGCCCACTACAGGCTCAAAAGGACCTCCATTGAGCACATCCTGAACCAGATAGCTCACAGGCTGATGGCACAAACACAGCGGAGAACCAATATCCCACCACAGACCAAGCTGCTGGCTGTGCTGCATATGTTGGCCTCAGGGACATTTCAACCAACAACGGCTAGAGTCGGAGGAGTTTCCCAGGCATCTTTCTCAATATTCCTCCCAACTGTCTTGGATGCCATAATCAGCCTGATACCCCAGGAACTCCACTTCCCCAACACCATGCAGGAACAGCTTGAGACCAAGCAAGGATTCTATGCCATAGCCGGATTCCCACAAGTGTTGGGTGCAATAGACTGTACACATGTCACATTAGCGCCCCCTGCGGACACTGCACACGTATACCGCAACAGAAAGCACAGCCACTCCATGAATGTGCAGGCAATAGTGGATCATCGTGGACTGTTCACCAATGTCGTTGCCAAGTTCCCAGGCAGTGTGCATGATTCATACATCTTCCAACAGTCCATCATAAACCAGCGCTTCCAGGATGGGACATACGGAAATGCAGTCCTAGTTGGTAAGTACCAATACAACATATCCGTAGCCTAAACATTACACACATGCAATTAAGAAATGTGCTAAAGTCCACATCCCAAATTCACATACAACATGTCAAACAACATCTGCACATACCAGACACACCAACACCAGAAAAAGGGGTAACCATAGCATGACATGTCAATGAACCCAATTAAAGGGTCAATATCCCTGAACCCCCCAAGCAAATGAGGGGACATGTGGGAAACATGCATGTGCGACAGAGACAGATGACTCATAATGAAAGTAGGAACACAAGTCCCACTGTGCATGTGTCGTGCTGGACAGGTGGGATGAAGTACACATCAGATGTGAATATGTTGCCACAAAGTGAGTATATGTATCCCGGCTGGACGGCAAGGACTGTGTGGGACACAGTTGCACACGACAATGTTGGGAAGCATGTGAAGGCACCATGTGCAATGTATGTTGAGTGGTCAGGGCATATGATATGGACGCCAAGCCCGGAATGAGCACGTAGTCCAGGGAGTAGATGTTGTTGTGTCCGATCCTGTTGATGTGGTTGGTGAAGCGTCCCTGAACCCAATGGTGCTGGCATGTGAGGGGGCTGCTAACTGTTCATATTCTTTGTTAGCATGTGACTGGAAACAGCATGTGATGTGTGTCGCCGCAGGCCAGCCAGCAGCAGCTGCACAGAATGTCTACTGTGTTTTGTGTGCCCCATTGCACCATACCATGCCAATGTCAATTACTGTGCGGATGGACAATTACTGTCAGATGGGAGTCGAGCCACTCATGTTACCTAGCAGTGCACTCAATAGTTTTAGCGTGGTGGAGGCAGTCACAACCAAGAGCCGAAATATTAACCAAACATTTATGTAAGCATCCTGAAGCAAAACATGGCCAACATGAGACAAAACATAACACCAATGACATGACATAAAACCATCTACATCAACAACACATCCAGCACAGCTAATGAAGTATTCTTTTTGCCCTCACATGTCACAGGGGACAGAGGTTATGCACTAAGCCCATGGATGATGACACCCCTCCGAAACCCCAACACCCAAGCACAGAGGCAGTATAATGCGGCACAGATACGCACCAGGTCCATTGTGGAGCGCACGTTTGGTGTGCTAAAGTCACGTTTCCGTTGCCTGGACATCTCAGGTGGCAGACTGCTGTACAGCCCAGCAATGGTCAACAAAATAATCATGGCATGTTGTGTGTTGCACAACATATGTGTGCGTACCAGAACACCATGGATTCAAGTGCCCGCACCACCAGAAGAAGAGGATGATGATGATGATGAAGAGGCAGGTCCAGCACACCCGTCAATGAATGCAGCTGGGACTGCCCGAAGGACCAGAATCATCAATAATTTCTTCAACTGAGTACAGAACATTGTGAGCGTCTCCCTCAAATGTATGTCATAGCTGAATAACAACAAACCTGGAGTGTGTCAATAAAATGTCAAACACATATACCCTGTCTGCCTCTCACTGTCTGGCATGGCCTCTTCCATAATATAAGGTGTACGTTGCCCAACATGTGCTAAGAAAAGTACACTACTCCATTGTACATGGGAATGTGTCCACAGTCCAGAGATGCTTTGCGGTGTGTAAAATATATAAGATGGTAGTCTACATGGTGCTACATCAGCTAGCCAATGCAAATATGTTGTTACTTGTGACTACAAATCATGAAAACTAGGCTGTTGTGTGTGAAGATAATGTGAATGACAGTCTGCAGTCATTGCCAAAAGAAAAGTCCGGTTTTGTGTGTGCAGTACTGTGACCATTCCAGACAAGTGGCGTCTGAAATGGTAGTAGACATGCAGAGAGTGTGTGGAATCTGGCAAAGGATGACGGTGTAGGTGTGGAATGGGGCCAGAGCACCAAAGAGGGCATGTAAGCTATACAAAATGCAAATAGGGTGCAAAATGTAGATGATCAAGAAGAAGTGTGTGCGATGGCTCAAAATATCCAGACATGGTGTTGAAATGGGGCAACACATGAAAATAGCTTGTAAAAGTTGGCTAGGCATGAAATTAGGCCGTAAAAGGTGGCTAAATATGACAGTAGGGTTTGCAATGGGGCAAAAGATGATAAAAATGCAGAAAAAGGGGCTAACGATGGAAATAGGGGGTACAACGGGGCTACAGACGAAAATCAAACAATCTATCAAGAAATAACTCGTAGAGTGCACTGCATACCTGCGAGGGTCTCAAGGCTCTGGGGGGAAAAAGGGGGCGCCACTGGTCTAATTGCCAGGTCCTGAGTAGCCTCACGAAGGTCAGCAGGTCTTGGGTCTGCCGTAGGCTTAGTGGGAGGATGTTCCAGGTCTTGTTGGTGAGGTGGGAGAAGGAGCTGCTGCCGGTGGTCGTACTGCGGACGCAAGAGACGGTGGCAAGGTCGGTGGAGCAGATTTGGCGTTTGGGGATGTAGAAGGAGAGTCGTCTGTGGAGTTAGGCTGGGCTGGTGTCGTGGAGTGCCTTGTGTGTGTGAATGAGGAGCTTGAAGGAAATCCCCTTGGTGACGGGGAGCTAGTGCAGGTAAATCAGATGAGCATGGCTGGGGCTCCCACGTAGAGGGCGTCTCCATGGTCGAGTCATCTACTGAGGAGGGGCACGGTGACTGTACTACTTGTAACTGTCGGTATCCACCTGTAGATCATGCGGAGCATGCGGAGGGTGTCGAAGCAGGAGGAGGAGACTGTGTTGACTTGCTTGGTCATGGAGAGTGTTGAGTGGAGGATGACTCCCAGGTTGCGTGCGTGGTCGGTGGATGGTGTGGCTGCCCCCAGTGCTGTAGGCCACCATGAGTTGTCCCAGCCTGAAGGTCGTGAGCCGAAGATGAGGACCTCCGTGTTGTCCGTGTCCAGCTTCTGTCGGTTGAAGCTCTTCCAGTTGCCGACGGCCTGCATTCCTTCGTGGAGGTTGGATGTGGTGGTGAGGGGGTCCTTGGTGAGGGAGAGGATCAGTTGGGGGTTGTTGGCGTTGGGGATCATGTTGAGGTTGTGCAATTGTGCGACGTGTGCGACCAGGGCCATGTAGATGTTGAACTGTGTAGGGCAGAGGGATGATCCCTGGGGTACGCCGCAGATGATCTAGGAGGCCATGGACCGGAAATGGGGGAGGTGGATGGTCTTGGTCCTGCCGGGGAGGAAGGAGGTGGTCCATTCCAGGGCCATGTCTCGGATCCCAGCATCGTGTATGCGTGTGCGTAGTGTGCGTTGGCAGACAGGCCCAAAGGCAGCGGAGAGGTCCAGTAGGATGAGGGCCGCCGTCTCACCCTTGTCCAGCAGGGTCCTGATGTGGTAGGTGGCGGCAATGAGGGCAGTCTCGGTGCTGTTGAACCCCGACTGGGATGGGTCCAGGATGCTGTACACTTTGAGGTATCGGGTCAGCTGTCTGTTCATGATCTTCACGATGACCTGGGCCGGGAACAGAAGCAGGGAGATGGGCCGGAACTGTCTAAGGTCTCTTGGGTCCACCTTGGGTTTTCGGTGTAGGGCGTTGAACTTTGCGTTTTACCAGCTCTCTGGGAAGGTCGGGGTCTTGAAGGAGAAATAGATGGCGTTGCGCAGGTGGGGTGCAATGGAGCTGCTGACTGTGTTGAAGATGTTGTGCATGAATGTGTGTGAGTGGGAGCTGGAGTGGAATGTGCACCTGCACTTGATGGTGTAACCGATGTTCACGTTGGCCCAAGCTAGCAGGGTGTCGTGGTTGATGTAGTGCGGAGAGCCTGGTGTGCTGATGTCAGGCGGCACTGTCTGGGTGTTGAACCTGTCGTGGATGTCTGCGATCTTGCAGTGGAAGAAGGTGCCGAGGGAATTGCACAGGGGTTGCGACGGCGGGATGTCGATGGTGTTGGAGCAGGGGTTGGAGAGTTCCTTCACGGTGTTGAGGAGCTCCTTGTTGTAGTGTGTGTTGTTGTTGAGGGGTTCTTTGAGGGAGGTACACCTGGCAGACATGATGAGTTGATGGTGTTTGTGGATGGCGTCTTTGTGGGCTGCGTGGCTGTCCGGTGTCTGTTCACTGTGCCATTCCTCATCAAATTTCCGGCTGGTTTGCTTGGAGGCTCTGAGTCCTGGGGTGAACCAGCTGCCTCACTTGCTGGTGTTTCTGTAGGAGTGTTTCTTCAGTGGGGCGAGGCTTTTTGCACAGTCGTCGATCCAGCGTCTGAGGTAGCGCGCAGCGTCGTCAGTGTCGGAGGGGTCGGTGGGTGGGCTGAGAAAGAGGTGTGCATGGAGTTGGTCCTCTGTGGTTTAGCTCCAGCAGTGGCGGGGGATCTGTTGTGTGCGGTGGTGTGTGCTAGGTTACTGGAAGGTGAAGTGGATGCAGCGGTAGCTGTCCCAGAGGAGTACGGTGGTGTGGCTGAAGGAGACGTGTGGGCCTGAGGATAATCCGGGGCTGAGCGTGTGACTGGCGGATTGGGTAGGGGTTGTGACGAGCTGCCTCAGTCCGAGGTTAGTGAGGTTGACAATCAGGGTGGTGGAGTAGCAGTTGTCGTTGTACTCAAGGTGAAAGATCAGGTCTCCGAGGAGGACGTAGTCGGTGGTGGACAGGGCGTGCGTGCTGATGAAGTTTGCGACGGAGTGGCTGAACTTGTTTTGGGGTCTGGGGGGTGTACACGAGGGTGCCTCTGAGGGTGGTGTTGGGGTCTGTGTGGATCTGGGAAGGCATGTGTGTGGCGGTGCTGAGGGTGTCATCTGTGCTGCTCGAGGCCCTGATGCTGTTCTTGTGGATGATGGCGATTCCTCCTCCGACTCTGTAGTTGTGGTCTCTGCGGGTGATCCGGTAGCCATCAGGGATGGCTATGGCGATGTCGGGTGCAGAGGAGTCGTTCATCCAGGTTTCCGTCAGGAAGGCGACGTCTGGGGATGATGTATCGAGCAGGTCCCAGATCTTGACGGAGTGTTCGGGTGCGGAGTGGGAGTTCAGTAGGATGCTATGGAGGTGCTTGAGGTCTCACCTGGTGGGTGGTTTGGTAGTGCTGAGGCAGGTGTAGCTGCAGTCCCGGCAGGTGATGGGACCATGTGTGAGTTTCGGGGCCGCACAGAAGCAGGTGTGGCTCCGTCCGGAGTTGAGAGCGTGGAGTGTGCTGGCATTGTAGCGGCGGCGGTCGTCGTGGTGGGTACGGGGACCATGCGTTCTGGCACTGGCCGCGGTCCTGGCGTGTACGTGTGCCTACGGGCCTGCCTCATGCGCAACTTTGGCTGGCGAGCGGTGTGCCCACTGAGCACGGTTGCGCAGCGTCTGCCAGACATGGGGTGGTGGGAGGGAGGGACAGCTGGGAGGCGGGAGGCGGGGGCAGCAAATGTGCGGTCAGGGGTGCAGCGCCGCAGGGACGCAGCGGCGGGAACTGGAGCGGCTAAGTGAAAGGAAGGCAAGGGCACCGAATCACGGGAGCAACAATGGTGACAGAAGGTAAAAGGGTACAGAGAGGGAGTACAGGCACAGGGGGTAGCCAGATAACAGCAGTTGCAGACACAAAACTAAACAGTAAGGGCAATACTATGCGTGACACTGACACGAATACAAACCTAAGGCCTACCACTGGCCAACAGGGATGAGGCGCTGGTGGTAGCCTGCGGGTGTAGGAGGCCGTCAACTCACCTCAGCAGCGGCAGCTGCGGCAGGGTCCGGACACACAGGCGGTGCTGTGCGGAGGGTGAGCAACCAACCTAACAAGGTCAGGGGTCAGGAATAGGGTGTAAAAAGTGCCAAATTATGTAATGAGGGGTAAAAATGGGGCTAATTTTGGAATACTAGCCTGCAAACTTGGAAAAAATTGATATTTGTGCGTAACATAAATGCTCATGGTGTCATTGGAGTGACAAGCAACAACCACATATACCCACTGTACTTGGACATCAATTTTGCAATCATGTACATTAATATTGCAATGACACAGCATCAATGTACTGAATTTATGTTAGCGTGAAAAGTTTACCGCTAAACAGACTCAGCGACATAAATTATTCTCGCATGCTCACGCACAACGTCCCAAAACAACGCGCGACACTTCCACACATTCAAGGTAAACGTTTGCGACTCCTCGCGTCACGATTTCAGACGCTAAGGCTTTAGCGACACCATTGCGAGCCTTAGCGTGCAGAAAATCGTCGCAATAGAAAAAACGGGCCGCAAACAGACAGGAAGTGATGTCTGCATGCTTCCTGTCTACTGGAGTAGTGTTCTGCTCTTTCACTTTCACTTTTGAGCACAATGCTTTGACTGTGGAGAGTGAAGGAGGTGTATTGTTGGTGTGTGCTGCAGAGTAGAGTTTTTGAGTGTTGCTGTGTCCCCTGTCTAGTGTCTGTTGTGTGTTTGTGTAGTTTGCAAGTGTGTGTAATTGTGTCCTGTGCCATTTTTTGTCGGGTGTCTGTCCTGGGGTAGTTAATATTAATAGTTGTTGGGGTTAATTTAGAGGGTACTTATCTTTTGGTAGTGGGTGGTCAGAGGTTGTGGAGGAGATGCCGGCTGTGGGCAGGGAGGGCAGGTTGTCGGAGGCGACGCTGGGGGGTTTCTGTGGCTGGTTAAGTTTTACCTGCCACTGATGTTGGAGAGGGGAGGGCGTATCCTGCTGGGATACAATCTCACGGCCAGGAGAATGAAATGGGAGCGGCTGCAGGCACAGATGCTGAGGTGTTTCGGAGTAGACCGCAGTGTGCGTCAATGGAAACACCGGTGGCAGGACATGCTGGCACGTGAGGCCGACCTCCTGGACTACGTGGGAGTGATGCCAGGCCTACGGTGTGGTAAGTACACATACAACATTTATTTGCATTGAGTGTGAGGACTGAAGGGCACTAAGGGGCATATTATCAAGAGGTGTATCGCCGCTTTTTCGGCACATATCGCCGAAAAAGCGGCGATTTTATTATCGCACAATTTACAAGGTCTCGCTACCATGCAGTAGCGCGAGTTTCCTTGCGATAACAGCCGTTTTTTTCCCCACTTTGCATGTCAGCGATAGACATCGCTGATGACATGCAAAGTGGGCGTACCTTAGAAATACTACATGACAAACCCTCGCTACCACAGCTTCGCATTATTTACAATGCTGCACCGGTTCCGCAAAGCGACGTCAAAAGTAGCGCTAAGGCCCCTTTTTCGCAGGTATTTAACTCCTGCTAATAATCTGACTTAACCATACTATGAATGGGAGGTGGATTGGAAGGTTAAGTCCACATCTCCCGATTACCAAGCATTTCATTAGCGCAGTTCCCATATCGCTGGATTACGTACGCTAATGATGCTTATCGCCGTCTATCGCAGGATTTTACATCGCATGTGAGAAAAGTGTTGCTAATACAACGCTAACAGGGCGATGTAATCCGGCGATAGATGGCGAAAATTAAAAACGCGCTAAGTGCGTTCTGCGATAATTATCAGGGGTTGTTGTTAATATGCCCCTAAGTGTGTTCCCCCGCCTACAATGTGTGTTATGGATGTTGTCTGAGGTGTGAGATGCATCACGATGTCTAGCAACCTATTGCTTGTCTGTGTCACCAACTGCGCTGTTGCCACACCTAGTCCTGGGCCTGGCATTGCATGCACACTGAATTGAAGTGCCTGCAGGCAGTATGATGGCGCATATTGAGTAGGAAATGCGTTTTAGATTGCCCATTTGTTGTTGCGTGTTGTAGGACATCACTGTACCTTGCCGGTGCACATCGTGGTGTCAGCAGGGTCTTTGCTACGCATACCTGACTGGTAATGTGGAATGCAACCATATGCATCGATGTGCATCAATACCGCGTTGGCACCAGCATTGATACAACTGGGCTGAGGGCTGGGTCGTTCATGGGGAGAGGGGTTGTGACCTAACAATGGGCCTTCCACTGAGCACATGGCCAAGTCAGACAATTTGCAGATGTCAGTTTCCAGAAATATTAGCCTTTTGGATGCTGGTCTCCTTCCCTACGCAAGTACTGTGCCAGCATGGTGATGCTGCAAAGTGCAATTGGACAATATCTCCATGTTGTCTGATGAAAGGAACACCGACTGTGCATCACATTAGCGGTGCAAAGTGGGGCTGCACAAAAATCACAAGCACAGAAGCGCCATAGCATGTTAACGCTGCATTGTCAATCAGGTGAAGAAAGGCCGGCCATGCTAGTGCAATGATAGTCAGCCAACATCCCGCCATTCTGGCTTGGTATTATGCCCCAATGTTTCGTAAAGGACATGTGTAATAGTGCATGTACCACACATAAATTAGGCCATATGCAAGGTGTGATGTTCAGAAATCAAGGAAGTTATGCAGGCAACATTTATTGTGTCGTGTCAGCTACACTGCCCCTTGGACTTGATCACTGTGTGGAGACTCGTGTTAATGCGCTGAATGGTCCAAGTAAAGTGCCCATCTCCACATAGTCTAATCCAAATGACACATGTGCAATGGTGTAGTGCAATCGGCATCAACTCATATGTAGACAGTGCATGTTAACCATCATGATGCTTGTAGTGATGGTGCCTTGTGGCTCACTGCCCCAACCGTCATGCCCATGGAAGCAAGCATAGCAGGCCAGTTAGTCCAAAGATCAGCTGTCACATGTATGGTGTCAATGGCATTCGAAGTTGGCACATTCATGTACTGTGTTACCAACAGGGAATGCCACACCACAGTAATGTTGCGTATCTTGTTGTGTAGATGATATGAATGTGGAATCTGAGTCATATGCATTGCAGGCTGATACACATTTTTTTCCTCACTCCTCCCACAGATGGACGCCCACCAATTACGCAGGGGGACATCGACAGCTTTGAGGACCCACACGCCACTGGTGAGTTTGAACTTTGTTCACTGGCATGTTGCAGTGGCATGGATGACTGGCACACATGATGTACGGTGTAGACTGAAGTATGGGTGTGTCTCACGGCTGGCATGCCTACAGTGTGACAATGTTGTGTTGAATGCAGCAGTGTGCACCATTCGGCAAGTGACTCTGGACAAATGCATCAGGCTCACTGTTGTGACCTCTCCGTCACCATGCAATGATACCCTGTAGGAGTGATGTGCACATCCTCCATCTAAGACCTTGTTCCTACGTGACTGTCATCATTGTTGCGTTGTCAATGGTGGTATGGCTTCAAGTCTGAAGCTGTACCATACATGTCGATGAGGTACACAGTCACGCTTTTTGGGGTGTGTATGGGGTGTGCATTCTGGCCTGTGATTGGTGTGACACAGCAACACCCATTCCCACGTAGCCTGTACTTGAGGTGCTACTGTAGGAATCTAATCTTACTGGGCATGTATCTCCAACATTTGCATCCCTGGGGTTGTTGTGATTGATGAGCTGACATGTTTAATGCCCCACATGCGTGACATGTAACTGTGACCTGCCCTGTGCTGCCTACATGGCATGCACGACGACACATGGTGTGTCTGTGCACAGCAAAGTTGCTGTCACTGCACATATCTTCACATACGTGGGGACATATTAGCAAGAACGGAGATGAACTTCTCGCCCCTTTAGCGGCAGGAAACAGCAGCTGAAGCTGCGAAAATGGGCTTGATGATATGCGTTATAGGATTCCTATTGAAGCCCAGGTGTGATATCCTGCACAGCTAACCTGGCCTCCTCTGGGTATTCACAGACGCATATCATCAAGCCGATCCTTGCACCTTTAGTGGCAGTGTCCTGCCACCAAAGCAACGATAATTTTATCTCCACACTTGCTAATATGGCCGGTGATTCTTCCCCAATGTATCCCTCTGTTGTGCATCAGTTCGCATAACACACGTGAGTCTGAATTTGTCAGGTCAGGTCAATTTGTAGGCCAGGAGCAAGGGCCAGGTCAGGATGGAATGTGTCGTAGTAATGGCAACTCATGCGGCAGCATACTGCAATTACAGTGTGATGAAGGCCTAGATGATATGGCCTTGGGTGTCACCAAAGCTGCCGAGGGCCACACCAGTACATGTGCAACCATAGGAAATGTCTAGGGCATGGTATCAAGTCCATCATCCCCACTTCAGCAGCATGTACCACATGCAGAATGTTCAATTGATTCCAATATTAACTTGCTATCATGCCCCTAAGTCCTCCATACACATGATCTGATCTCCCTGCTCGCAGACGGGCTTGCACTGTGCAGCTAGATTGCCTGTGTTGGCATAGTTGTGAATAAGCACACACATGTCTGACACCACACATGCTGCCACAGGGCAGTACACCTGCCATGCAGGCATGTGTCACTGGAATGTGATGTCCATTCATTTGCCTGACTGCTAATCATGTGACTCCAATGTGTGCTGTCTTGGTATCTGTACCGTGCCTCACACGTCTGTGTTCTCCTTCTACCTGCCTCACTGTAGTTGCCCAACCAACCTTTGGTACACTACGTTTTTCCATGCGTAAGACATCACTACCCGTAGAAACACACACCTGTGAACACTGCCATCACTGACCACGTCCCGCCTCCAAGCCACTTGTCCATGCCCCATCCCCCACTGTAAGGTGTCGCAGTGCAGTTTGACATCAGTAATGCCCAGCGCACGACGGGGGCAGGCCCTTTCTGCACACATCTGTGATCAGCACGTGGGCAGCAGTAGGAACCCAGGACATGTGTGATAGGGCAGATATGACTCCCCCGCACTACAGGCACTCCAGGCAGGGTGACACACACCTGCTGCCGCTGATCATGGGCAGACACGACACATGGAGAGTTCACGTGCAGACTCGGCCACAGATCTGTCACCTAGAACAATGCCTACGCATATGCAGCCTAATACCAGACCAACTGTTACCACAACCTGTGCTCCCTGCTACGGCACACCGCAGAGGTCTGGCCCTGGTTCGTAAACTTCCTGGTTAACGTCACTTTGGTTTCCGGAAGGTGGTGCAACACCACCTCTGGAAACAAAAACTCCACTGCCCATACCCAAGGCTACTAGATCCAGGAACAGGACAACACACACCAGCCAGGACGAGGACTCACCATTGTGAACCAGACCACCCTCTGTCCATCAACATCCAGCACGTATGTCCACCACTGGAACACAGGGCACATCCACTGCCATTTCCAGGCCAGGCCCAGGACCTCGCTGGGCCTCGCCATCTCCAACAGACCGTCAACCCCTGCCTACCGGGCCCACACCAACACCACCACTCCCCTAGATGGCCACTGCAACGTTGGACAGGGACTGCTGCTCAACACGCCCACTCACATGGCTGGAGACACCATCCAGGCAATACCTGCAGGCGGGACAGACATCCATTGTCAGCCACTATCCCCAGGCCACATAGTCAGGACCCAACTGCGTACGTTGCACTCTGTACCCCTCCACTGCACACAAGCTCACACCACTCCCACCACAAAGGCACATGGGCAAACTGACTGAGTGACTCCTCAACGCCACCCGCACAGAGGAAACCATCAATGACACAACTAACACCACCTCCACTGCCAAGGATTTGGACAGCAGGATCAGCAGCTGCCCTGAGAAGCTTGCTACCCCCAAAACCTTGTCCGTAAAAGGCCTCTGGTGGCCAGCAGGTTCAACACAGGAGTACAAGAGGCCAGACGTTCATGTAGTTGACTAGGGACAACTTGCCAGACCAGTTGACTGTGGAGAGTAGGATCAACAAAAAATGTGCCCTGTAGGGATGTCTCCGGCGCATGTAGCACATCAAAAGGCCCACCTTCACTGACATTTTCCCAGAACACATGTGCAACATCCCGGAAACTGATCACGGCTCATGCAGAATTTTGCTTAACAGTTATGTACCGTGCTCAGACCCACGCCCTACAACATCTGTGGGAGAGTGGGATCTGCCTCTTATGGTTAACCCCACTTTTTCATCAGATGAACACTGTTTTTGACCGAGTCTGCCTGGGCTGCTGCTAAACAGGAACCCAGCCTATCTGCTCCCTCTTCTAAATTGGTGCCATGTACTTTGGGTACACTCCAGATTGGGTCCTGGGACGCCCTAATGATTCCCTAGTATATGTTACACTAGGTACCTGGGGCATAGGTTCCCCCGTGCCCTAGCAGGGTCTGAAGCATGTATTGTGCCACCCCTGGGAGGCTATCCGAAATGACACCACAGGTCTGCTACTGCAGCCTGGGTAAGGTGGTGCATGCACCCCTTGCACAGATGTAGGTTCACTATATCTAACCTATCACTGCACACGAACACCTATGAGTCACCCCTATGGCAGGCCTTATCAATCCTGAAGGCAGGGTGCTTGGTCATATGTGTGAGGGTACCCCTGCATGACCAAGGCACCCCTGCAGCATTCAAAATCTATCCTCCGGGGTTGTCAGTGGTACAGACTGACCATATACTCTTAAATGCATTATGACCCAACGGTAAGTGCTAGCTTTGGACTGGCTGCACGGAAACATGTAGTGTTTGGTGTCAAACACCTTTGAATCATATCCCCACACCAGTTGCTGGTATGGGAGTATGATCCCACCCTTTTAGAGTGGGAGACATGACTGCACTGTAGTACATGGTTGAAACTTAACGGAGCCCTAGCCTCCCAAAATGAATGCTGCCACCACTGACACAAGTCTGGCCTCTGGCTGCTGACCTAAACTCCAGCAGGGTAGTGCGGGTCAATAGGTTGCCAGTTGCTGGGAGGTGTGACCACCTCCCAGACAGGTCTTGGTGTATTGGGGGCTGGGTGGGTGCACACCAAGAATGCTTGGAAGCCTGCACTGGAGGCACATTTGGTGTCCCTGTGCAAACCCCAGGACTAACTGGTTACCGAGGCTGCCTGCCCCAGCTCTGGCACCAAACTGGACAACAGAAATGGGTGTAGCCACCCCTCTTTCCTGGCCCTCCCATAGGTGGGTCCCCAGAGTATGTACAACCCCTTTCTACAGTATGAGTAAGGGAACCCTGTTAACAGAACTTGAGGGTACCCTGGACAACACTCTGAAGCTGAATCATGGAACTTCGACTCTTCACTCAGGAGTACAGGACTGAAGCTATCTCCCTTGGGGTCAAGGAGTGACTCCCCTGCTAGGCAGGCACCTACAAAGCTAAACGCTGGTTGGCATCTCTGAAGCTCCCGCCAGATTCCGAAGTAACTGCAGCCCAGGGAAAGGATGTACAGACATCTCTGTGCTCGAGCTGAGTCACCAGCAAAGCTGTGACCCACAGCCTTAGTGAGTAGCATTGAACCAGAAGTCCTGGTCACCGTGCACATTTGCAGGTGCCTTGACTTTCTGACGTCTCTCAAAGTCCTGCTTTGTGTTACTTGTAGCCCACACCCAGAGCACCATCTGCACCAAAGCTTGTGGGCCCACAGTCCACGGGTGTTCAGTGAGCCTGCGTCTTGCTTTTCCGCTGAAGGCACCTTCACGGTCCCTGGTCCGTTGACAGGTGGGCCCCTGTGTATGCAACTCTGATTTTCCTTGCCTTACCTGGTTGCTCACGACGTGCCCTGACTCCCCACCAAGTGTTGAGTCCCACAGACCTTGCTGCTCTGCACCGAAGCCTCTTTCTCTTTTCTGCGTGGGTGTCACTTGCCAAGGCTTGTTGGGTCCAATCCGGATACTGACGCCGCAGCACTCAACAGCCTTTGTGGGACAGCTCGAATCCAGCTCCTGGTCATCGTCCACGGCTCCTGGTCCTCTTGGCTGAGGAGCCAAGCTTCACCTCTTTCACCTGTTGCACCCTACATTGCTGGGCAATCTCCTATTGTGCCCCCTACTCACTGGCCAGTGACCCAGAGTCTGTCCCCTCTGCTGTCAGGTTCTTCTCGACTCCAATCCAGGCTTGATATCTTTGGGAACTTCGCATCTTCCAGGTGGCAGCAGCACTTCTTCGCAAGCCGCCACTGAAAACTACAACGCAAGCAAACCCCATTTGGCACCTTTGCACCCGGCTTCCCTGGGTGAGGTAACACAAGTACTCCGGTGC
Source organism: Calotriton arnoldi (assembly GCA_963921515.1). Lineage (NCBI taxonomy): Eukaryota > Metazoa > Chordata > Amphibia > Caudata > Salamandridae > Calotriton > Calotriton arnoldi. Next base: position 291,869 of record CAWUFW010004867.1, on the reverse strand, counting down.
TCCCGTGGGTGTTGGCCCTGGACACCTCTAAGTCCAAAATGGTTTGCTCCTTGTACACTCCTTAGTGTCCTTCAACTTAGGATTACCAACCAGTACTTCACTGCACATGTCCCCCATCGGACCCCTGTGTCACTACCTTGGGTGGTTCCTTGTGGTCCCAGCAATTCTACAGGCTATAGGCCTTGTGTCTAGTCAAGTCGTGGTTCTTTTACCACTTACTCAGTATATGGTTTGGTACGCCCCGGTGGCAAACTGTACATTGTGCTCTTTACTGTCATTTGCATGTGTGTCAATTATGTGCTTTGACCTCTAGCCTCATAGGGAGACTGGTAGGGAATATTTCTGAACGTAATTATCTATTTTGTACATATACCTTGGGTGGATCTCCCTTCATTTGGTCATTCAGGAGATCATAGACTGGTAAAGCAAGCTGCTTGACACTCCATCGAGACTTAGCCTGAAGGCCGCTCTCCATAGCTACCACTAGGATAGCTTTCATATAGGTTGTCTTTCACCAATCATCAATGAGGGTTAGTTTGGACTGGTGCAAGGTGCCCACTATCACTAGTGGACAGCATATGCCAGGCCAACTTCCCACAACATCGACATGGCCAACCTCTACACCATTGTCACACAGCATGGACTCTGCATTGTGGCCTAGGCAGATGACCCCCAGCACATCCTCTACATAATTGAGGTGGCCAAACACAACACACCCTGTTACCAAGGAGAACTGGGGACTGTTGCAGTCTGGATGTGAGACAGCAGTTTGTACTCAAATTGGAGGGAAGCATGTCCCTCATCCTTGACACCTGCACCTCCGCCAGAACTACACACGGTGGCCCCCTGCCCTTGTAGCCCCCCACCCCAAATGACCACACACCACACATGAGCATAATCCTCCACTCCTCCTTCTTCATACGAGCTATGCTGTAGCCTCCACAAGCCTCAACAACCTTAGCTTCTTCCAATCTCAATAGTAATGGAACCCACACAACTGTGGAAGGACCACCATGCACACACTCCTGACCTGCAGTCCAGCAGATGTAATGGCACGACACGCTTGGGAGTACATGACCCATCTGCAAAAGCTAGGAAGCACCCTGCACGCCACAGCCAGACTTAGCCTTGGGTCACTGCATCACGAGCACAGTAAGGAACAACTACAAGTCCTCCATTGGCTCACTGGGTGGATGCGGGTCACCTTCACACACCTCACCCACACCTACAATACCCTAGCCAACCTTGAACACACACTCCTCTGACAAGTGAGTACCCTTCCACATGCACACGTGCCACCTTGGCTACCACAAACTTGTCCTGGCAGAGGTGCTTCGCTGCTGCAGACACAGAACCGGAGGGTGGCCATTCTCCAACACCACAGGCAGGGCATGGAACATTCTCCCAGTGGAGCACATTCACTCCAAAGACCCGGACATGTTCAAGTGGGACCTCAAGTCCCACATATCCTACCTAGTTTGTGCTGTTCCCACCACCCCAGTGCCTTGTGAGCCTCGCAGGTTGGTAGTGTGCTGCATGCACCCCTGATTGTTTGAGGATGATGACGATGATGGTGCTACACACACGGGTACGATGCCTGCGTACTAACTTTGCTTGTACTTGTCTCCTATTGCCTCTGTATGTTAAGTCCATATGATTGCACAGTGTCAACCAGGATTTTGTCTGTCACTGCATGAACCGTGTCATGCACTGTCATGTCAGTGACCCCAGCATGTAGCCACTGATCCATGTTTCTACAGATCATTGTCCAGGTCACTTGCTGCCTCAATTTGGTGGCGCTGTGGTGTGAGCTACGTGTGACATAGTTTGTGTATGGCAAATGTGCACAGTTAATGTTGGAGATGTGTACTCTACTCACATTTGGCTTTGTGTGTGTTTTACAGACAACATGACACCCGGCCAGAAACACGCCTACGAGGTGCGTCTGGAGCGGTACCTGCATGTGAGGAAGGTGGCCAGAGGCTACCGGAATATGGGCCGGCGGTACCGCGAGGACCGGCAAAAGGGGACCTGGAAGGCATTGCCCGAATCTGCTGCCGAGGCCCCACAGCCCACAGCCGGACCATCAGGCGTCAGTGGCGTTTCTCAGACCTCACAGGTGGCACCCCCTCCTAATGCTCCACCCACAGCACCTGCCATCGCAACATCATCAACTGGGGACCATGTTGTCCATTTCACCCTGCGCAACCAGCAGACACTAGAGGACATTGCGCTAAAGCTGGACGTGATAGCAGGAAAGGTGGACGATCTGATCACACGGGTGGCAGCCATTCAGCAGCACCTTGGACTGCCATGATGGGTGTGCCTGCAGGACTCCATCCCCTCTTCCTACTCCACCCCGTTCACTTCCTAGTCCCCCTTCTGTTGCTGTGTTTGTCAAATTTACGATTAGTGTAGGTTTAGAGTAGGATTTAGCTAGTGTTAGTGTTGTAGTTAGGATAGTTATTTTAAATGTTCTTCTGTATTTGGGGATAAGTTTCCTTTTCCTTTGGGTGTGGGGTTGATGTTTTTAGTGTTCTTATTTCCAAGAATACAAAAGATTATATATGGTTGTGTAGGATACATGTTTAGTTAGTCTATGTATAGGTTAGATGTCTTTGTCCCGTCTCGTGATGTGCCTTAAGGGTGGGAGGGGGGTTGATGTCTACGATGTGTTGTTGCGTGTTTAGGATTAGTTAGGGTAGGTAGTTTAGGGAAGTTAAGTTAAATTATTTATTTTAGATGTGAGTAGGGTGTTCTTTGGAATTAGTCTGTTTTATAGGAATAAGAATTTTTCATACTGTTTTAATAAATACTTTGCGTTATTTTAAGAGCTGCTTGGACTTGTGTCAGGGATGGGGCTGTACAGTGTGGCTCAGGCCATTGTATGCTACCTTTTGCCATCACTGGACTATGTACCCAAATTGCAGAGTATGCACATGACATGTCATCTGTCAGTGAGGATTAGTGATACATGCCTTAGATGTGAGCTCACTGAGCTTGCTTGGATGCCAGGGAGTACATGTGAAATTGATTCCTCATGTAGGGCCAGTAATCTGTGACATGCAACATTGACTGTGTGACGCACTTCTTGCAACTGCACATGTGGGTATTTTTTTAATTCTCCTGATGTTATTCCATGGCAGGTGAATTCAGTTAGCTACTATCATCCATGACAGAGATTGAAGGCTGTGCATAGTTCAGGGGATTCCATCACATACCCGCATGTCGGAGACTCCTGGCACAGAGTCCATCTACATTGCACTGACATGGCCACACTTACCGCATGGTGCCAGTGTGGCCGGTTCCTGAACTAGGTAATTGACATTGATTGTCTTCTCACTCCCAGGACCATCAATGATTTGTTTGTCATCTGTGTGCATTGTGTACAGGACATGGCACTGCAGTATCCTGCTTTACAGATTTATTCAGCTACTAAATGAGGTGTTCACAATTGTCGTCAATGACACAGTGGATGTGGGAGTGGTGCTTTCTGCTTCACAGTGTTTACATCTCCAACATCACTACGGTGAATCACTGGACTAGTGATGTTTTGACGTTCTCCTACATGTCGTTTGGCTTGTGGCACACTGTTCTGATGCACACTAGGGGGAAATTTAGCATTGCTCCCTGTGGTGACAGTGTAATGGCAACTTGTACCTGCCGTGACTCTGGCCTATGAGAAATGCAGATGCCACACTTGAAATGTTGTCGTGCATTGGACCATGTGCTGGTTGCAGTGGCAAATACAGCACTAGACACATTGCCCAATACAGTGGGAGTGGTCACTGCATGAGAGAGGTGAAGTATGTGTTGCAATTGTATGGGTAAGGGGGGCTGGCTGACGGCTTGCAGCTTATTTTATGTCCCCATGTGCCACTCTACTGCATTGCAGCAGACAATGTTTTGACATATGTGTGTGGTGGAAATGTGCCCTTCCGTGTCTCCATCAATGTGGATGTGCTGTCCTGACTATTGGAATGTGACGTGCAATTTGCACAATACCAACAGGGTGAGTCCAGCAGGTAATGTGTGATTATGTGTGACAAGACATGTCACTTTACTGGTGTTAAGGGTGACACAACCCGTGGACAGCAACTGATTTGGACATGTACGGCTACAGGATTTGGGCTGATGTGACATGCTCCTAGATGGGTAAATTGCTACGTCGTTGTGTACGTCCACTTGGGGCACCACCAGTTCACACATGCAGCCCCATATCTCATCATTTCTGTACCTGTTCAAACATGTACACTGCTAGTAATTACCTTGGTGTCCCTTCTAGGTGACTCATTGTCCAAGACTTTCCCATTACTTTGATGTTAGCATTTAAAAACATAACACACAAACGTGTAACTTGTAAGGTTTATTTGCAATGGTGTTGGGGAACAGGACCAGTGCATGGCCAGACATTCACACATTTCATGTGTGCCCATTGGAGGGCCAGACAGAGACAAATGGTGGTAAGAGGTCCAAGAGAGGAGGTATTGTTCAGTCCACAGGCTGTTTGAAGTGGCATCGGCAAGGAACGAAGAGATATGGCAGTCCATGGGGGCGTCCAAGGTGGTACTGGGGGACAGTGGAAGTAGGTGGGAAGAGTTGAAGCGTGGCATGAGACTGTGCACAGCACCAAGGAAGAAACTGCCCTCTTGACACAGATGGATGCTACCGCTTTCTCCTCTGCAAACATGCACTGTCATCCTCATCTTCATCATCTGATGTGTCATGTGCCTCACATGTTTGTGATGGTACTGTGGGTGCAGCACTGTGAGGCACTGACACATCAGGTGGTGGAGATGAGGATGTGGAGGCAGCAGCAGCAGCCATCTGCGCCAAACCTTGCGGCAGTGAGGAGGCGATGAGCTGGTGCAGGGCATGGTAGATCCCAGCAACCTCGCGCCTGTGGGTAGCCCTGGCAGCTATGTCTTGGGCCTGCATCCGCTCCATGCTCTCCATGAACCTGCAGATGTTGGCCAGATCCTGGCTGGCACTGCTGGAGCCACTCTGAGTTGACAGTGCTTGTTGTCTCAGGAGCATGACTCCAGCGATGTCAGCCATGGACCGTTGGAGAGCATTGAAGGGGCTGTGGGTGTCTGCGAGCTTCTGCATGCAGTCCCGAATGGGACTGAGACACCCACGTATGGCCTCAAGTGTGTCTGCCAGGTGCTCAAACCCCACCCGCACCTGTTCCGCCACCTCCCGCTGGATCTCTACTACCTGGCGTTGGAAGGCCAGGGTAGTGGCATCAGGCTCCTGGGAGGTAGCTGTGGCAGGAGGTGCATGCTGCATGTTGGTTTGTGCAGGGGGTGGGGTTGGCGCAATGCTGCTGGGTTGCCCTGCTCCTGGAGGTGAGGGGATGATGGCGTCAAGCAGGCGTTGCAGGGCTTCCTCATCTATGGTGTTATACCCGTCCTCGTCATCAGTGGGGTTTGGGCCAGGCTGCTGTCCAGGGGGTGCTGTCTCTCCCTCTGCAATGTGATAGAGGAGAAAGTGTTTAACAGTGTTTGTCATGTACAATGTAGCATTGAATGAATTTACTAGCAAACAGCAGAACAGTGTACAGTCATACTGTGTTTGAGGGGAGTCCTTTTAATTGCAAGATGGTTTTGATTTAGATGGGGTTGCTTCTGTGAAGATGTAGTGGTACATGATGGTCTCACAGGGCCATATTGGCAAGACGCACAATGATCATGTCACAGCTTTGGCCACAGCATATGGCAACGACCACGGCGATATGGTGCATCATGATATGTGCAATAGACTTCCTATGTGAGGCCAGGTTAGATGTCCTGTACATCTCAACAGTGGGCATATTGGCATGTGAGAGGTAATTGGTTTTGCCAATTTTGCTGCATGGTACTGGAGCGGGAGCAGCAATGATGGGCATGACGATGTGTCCTTCAGAATTCCAATGGGGGGCCTGGGTGCATGTTGGCTGGAACGGTGTTAGATTTGTCACCACTTTAGTGGCATGGTACTGATGCAGCAGTGACTATGGTGTTCTTGCAAATGTGCGCTTGAGGATTCCAATGTCAGGCAAGGTTCACACCAGAACCCAGCCTTCTATTGGAATTCTGAAGGGCATATTAACAAGACCATCATTGCTTCTTTTGCGTCAGATTGCTGCTGCCAAAGCAGTGATAGATTTAACGCCGTTCATGTTGTTATGCACCTTGGGCTTCCATTGGAACTCTCATGCACATATTGACAAGCCCATTATTGCTGATTTAGAGGCTGTTTCCTGCTGCTGACGCAGCGACACTTCTAACGCTGTTCTTGCTAATGTGTCCCTGGTCTGCTATTTCTATCCTATTGCGCATGTAATGCTGCCCCTCATGACTTGTTTATTGGCGATTCCGGCCACATACGCAGCAGTTGTTTTGTGTTGCTTCTTGCTACTATGTGCTACAGTTTACTATTGTGACAGGAGTAGTGGGACAGTGTTTTCATTGAGGCCTCCCAATATGTGTGTTCTGTTCATTTCTGTGAGTTCTGCACTTTTCCACACGGAGTAGTCATTGTTGGTGGGCCCTGATCTGTCTGTATATGCACTGCATTGCATGCTGGTGGCACACACTGCTTGGTTTGTCAGCCCGTATCGCATTTGCCTTGTTGGGCCTTTGAGTTCTGTGGATTGAGAATGATGTTGCATATTGGCAAGTACGGCGTTACAATATTCCCTTTTTCGCGGATGGAAACTTGCACTGATGCAGCGATGATGGACTTGCCAATGTGCCCTTGAAAATTCCAATGTGAGCCCAGCTTTACACCAGACCCTGGGCTTCTATTGGAATTCTCACGGGTATGTGTGTGAGCCCATTTTAGCAGCTTTAGTGCAAGTTTGCTTACGCTGACCCTGCGATAAGTTAAATGCCATTCATGCTGATGTGCCCCTGCATTTTACTTAAGTGACACAGTTTGCTTGCCGTGTGATGATGTTGTATGGCACATGAGGGTGTGACTGTCAAGTGACTTTGTGGGTGATGTTGGATGCTGTATCCTGTGTGGCAGATGTGTGCAGTGTGGGCCATTGTGTCTTGAACTGCGATGTACTTATGACCCCTTGGGGTCATAGGCAACTATGAGGGGCTAGATAATGTGCCACGGTGTAACTCTCACATGTGCCTGGGGTCACACAGGGGACTGGACTTAGGATGGACTTTTCTGTGGGATTTCATGGCACCTCTTGCCACCATTGCACAAACAGTTTCCAGCTGGCCAGGCGGGGATGATTAGGTCAGCGTTCTTGATAATCTTTCACCACATCTTATGGACAGGCAAGGAGGCACATTGCATGGGAATGCAGGTGTTGTGTTATTTGAATATTGTGGACATCACCACACACATATTGTATTTGGCTGCACACAGACACATGCAACTCTGACACCACAATGTGGATGCAGTGTTGATGTTAATGCTCATGTGCACACTTGGGCATGCCACATCCTCCATCAGCACACCAGCAGCATTGGCCATATTTGCTTGTGTGCTCTGCAGGTATGTGCTTGTGTGCATGTGTCAAGCTGGCAAAGCAGGCACCAGCTTGGACACTACTCAGACACATGTGGGCAATGCTGGCAGTGTACTGACGTTGGTGGAAGCATGCCTGTTCATGCACATGAGCACAGACATTCACAGCACATCCACAACATGGCATCCGAGTGACATGTGTACTTGTGCAGGCTATTCATATGTGTGTGGTGTTGTGGCAAGGGGGCCATTTGGGTACTCAGCCACATGTCAAGTAGTTGTGCGACTGGGTGGTTTACAACTGCACATATGGGGTGCTCTGACATTGTACTTGGACTAGGTTTGTGTGAGATTTTCTGTGCACATTTTGATCTGGCTGCCTCACACTATGGGGCATATTGGCAAATAGCTTGTTGAAATCATCACCATGTTAGCAGCAGGGAAGTGCCGCTAAGAGGGGCGATAATGGGCTTACTAATATGTCTTATGGCATTCCAATGGAAGGCCAGGTTAGATGTGCAGGACATCTGACCGGGACTTCAATTGGTATTCCATGGCGCATATTCGTAAGCACATTATCGCCGCTTTAGCGACACTTTCCTGCCACTTACACAGTGATAACTTCTACATGCTTCTTGCTGATATGCCCCTATGGTCATTTTCATGTGTTATGTGGCCAACAATGCTGTAGCTTTTGTGGCAGGGGACAGCTGCTTCAGCGGCACAGGGGCCATGATGATCTGCCCTGTTGTAACGTCATGGCATGCAAGGTGCTGTTGTGCACCTGGTCTGGTTCATGGTTCTTTTGGCTCATATTGTCATGACACTTAATACTGCTTTGTCATCAGGTTCCTGCCACTACAGGGCCAATGATATTGGCGTCCTTACTGTTCCTATGGCCCTGGGGGGCAGATTATCAGGGATGGCGTTATGCTTACCGGCACTTTGGCAGCAGGGAACTGTTGTTTAGTGGCAATGATGGGCTTGCAAATATGCCCTTGGGTATTCCGATGGATGACCAGGTTCACACCGGAACATGGTCTTGTATTGGGATTCTCAAGGCATATTATCTTGCACATTGTCGTCACTTTTGCAACAGTTGCCAGCCGCTTAAGCGACGGTATTTGAAAAGCTGTTCTTGATTCTATGCCCCTGTGTGTTGTCTGATGTTCTATTTTTGAATGGCGGGGCATACTGGCAAGACCAGCGTTAACATTGTCGGCTCTTTTGCGGCAGTGTGATGTCGCTAAAGTGGTGATAATGGGATTGCTACTATGCTCTTGAGATTTCCAATGGAGGACCATGTTCACACCAGGACATTGTCTTCAATTGGAATTCTCAGGGGCATATTTGCATGCCCATTGTCAACACTTTAGCGGCATTTTCCTTCCGCTGAGGTGCCAATAATGTTAATGCCAGTGTTGCTAATGTTGCCCGTTGTTGTGTCCCTATGCCACCATGCACAGGGGTATCCAAAACATGTTCCACACTACATGTGGATGCGCACTGATTTTGTGTTCATGGTACATGGGTGCCACTGTACCCATCCACCCCCTTCCCCCTGTCCCCATTTGATGCTCACCCTGGTGTTGTTGTGTCTGTTCCACTTCTGTGCTATCCTGGCCCACAACTCCGACAACACTCTCCTCACTGATGACATGGGACACCTGCTCCTCCAGCTCATCCAGGTCCTGCTGTGGAGCTGGGCCACCACCTCCAGTCTGCCTTGCTGCGTTGAGGTTGGATGCCAGCTTCTTCTTGGTCTTCTGCTTAGTGTCATGCCAACGCTTCTTGCACTCGTCCACTGTCCTCCTCCTCTCTCCGCCAGCATTCACCTTGGACACGATGCCCTGCCATATCTCTTTTTTCCTTGCCATGGTCACAGTGGAACTCACAAAGAGTTCCTGTTGATGTTTGGTCACCTCTTCAACAAGGACCTGGTTCTCCATTGGACTGAACTTGGGGTTCCTCTTCCTCTTGGCCTTGACATGGGTCTCTGCCTGGCCCTCCTGGGTGTTGGTGTTGTTGTTCCTGGCCTCTGCACTGGTCCCCGCTTGCTCCATGTCTCCACAAGGCTGATCCATGATTTTTTTTTTTTTTTCCTGCTTTGCGGGCGTTTTTTATTTCTTTTCTCGCGCTAAGCGCGCTAAAATCAAGGCTGGTGCCTATTAGCGGGCGGAAATTATCGCTGATTGGCTCATCGCTGGATTTTTCACGTTGGCGTGCGTTTTTTTATCGCCGTCACAGAGATTTTAACGCCCGCCCTTTCTGCTGGGGATTGTTGCTAACGACGCTTAGCGACGTGTTGCTAATACGTCGCTAAGCTGGCGATAAAATCTGGCGATCTGTAGCGTTAAAATAAATCGCGCTAAATAATGTTAGCGATAAATATCGCCTGTTTTTGCTAATATGGCCCTGTGTCTTTCTTTTTGCCCCCATATTCTTACTCTCATTCTTCACGTGTGTCCTTTTCCATGACTGATCTTCTGGCTGTGGATTGTTACCAACAACATCTTTGAAAAGTCTGGCAACATATCAAAATGACATTAATTCATAATTTAGGCACTGGCCTCCTTGTTCAACAAATTATGGTTACTTAGCTCGATAAATAAAAGAATGTAAACATCCACTATATTAACTTCCTACACTTTATTAGAGGTGTTTTGGCAAATCTAAACGAGAAACGTTGTGCCAGGAAGTGTGCTGCGTCAATGTTTGTTATGTGTCACATGATGTTTACCACATGCATAAAATTATAGAACCGAAAAAAAAATCTTATTACAGGTATGTGAGGAAACCAATGCTGAAGTAAAGGCTAAAGAAGAGAAACAGGCTTAGTCCATAGATTCCACAACATCACATCTTAACCATTCAGTAACAGAGGCAAACCAAAATATCCATCCGGTATCATTGTATCCCCTTTTGTTCGTCCCTTGGTTCATCTCTCTGGATTCAATGTTGTAGGCAGGCCTTTTATCAAACTTCTCTTTTCCCAGAATGTCTAAGGACACTCTCACCTCTTCAGTCAAATTCCTTTTAGAGAACCTTGGCATACAGCACAGTATTACCCACAGTGGGTTTCAAACAATAATTGGCTAGTTAGAAGTGCAGTTTTTGAAGGAGCTAAATGCCTGCTTTTAAGTTTGAAAAAAATAAAAACATTAAGTAGAATCATAATTAGACAAACAATTGCCACTCTTCCCTATGTCTAGTTTTCAGCCATCAATATCTTTATCTAGTTAACATATTAGTTTTTTAGTATGTTAACTGTGTCGGTTGAGAGAAGTTTAAGATTCAAAATAATCTTCATTGGCATTTGAAAGAATATAACACATGACAACAAAAGAACCCTGGCCCTCCTTTCACTCCCAAAACTGGAAGCTCTCTGAACCAGGCAAGAATTATGCAACTTTATGCTTCTTCCCGAAATCCCCTTCAGGGAGCATCATCGTTGGCTGTGAGACCCATGGAAATCCCAAGTAGTCTCATCCCTACGCAATAGTTGCAGAGCCCTCAAAAATCACCGACATGCAAGAAAACTCACCTTCTGAGAACAGAATGACAGCAGGAACAACCAGATCTTGGAGAATTTCTTCTTGTTTCCCATATTCTCATGGGAGATCTTCTCCATTCCCAACATGTGTAATACTTTAAGGGGGATATGTACAAGGAAGTGGCGGAGCGCGGCGTTAGCCTCCTTGGCTTAACGCCTCTCTCCGCCACTTCTGAAACGCAAGGCTGCACCATATTTACAAGAATGTGGTGCAACCTTGTGTTTCCCGCTGCGATGGTGCTAAGTTTAGCAACTTAGCGCCAACGCAGGCACCCTTGCACCATAGTGCAGGGGTGTCTGCGTGCAGGGGAGGATTGTTTATGAGTAGGAAGGTGTCCCTTCCTGCACAAAAACAATCCTGAAATGCCATTCTCTCACTGTCATGTGTGCTGCTTCATGCAGCACACATGAAAGTGACAAAATGGCATTTTTTTAAAGGTTTGTTTATGTACAGGAAGGACACCTTCCTGTACATAAAAACCATGGCATTTTGCTTTTTCCATATGTGCTGCACAAGGCAGCACACATGGAAAAGCAAAAACGAGGAGAAATAATTCATTACTCCTCGTTTCACCAACTTAAGACCAGGTTTTCCCTGGTCTTAATTTTGGCGCTGCCTCCTATGTACACCACCCTTGTACATAGGGGGCAGTGTCAAAATGAATGGGTGTTGCGGTGGAACGCCAACCGCAACACCCACTGCCCACCCCTTTCACGCTAAGCATAGCGGGAAAAGGGGCTTTATGTACAAGGCAGCGTTAAGCCAGGTTAAGTGACTTAACGCCGCCTTGTACATAAGGCGCAGCCCCTATCGCCACCACAATGTCGGTAAAAGTGACGTTGTGGTGGCGATAGGGGCTTGTACATATGCCCCTAATTATCCAGTCTAATACCACTAGGAGCTCAAACATCTACGCTGTGCTAACAGCATATGTTTGGCCACCACTTGAAGTAGCAATTCAATGCTCACTAACTGATCCCCGGTGCCCACCCCAAAACTACACTGTATGGTTGAGCAGGATACCTTTGATAGTGCGCCATGTTCTTGTGAAATTTGTAGGGGTGCACCATAATCACTGATAGACCGCACCCACATATATTCAGTTATATATTAATGAATGGTTAGTAGTATTTAGTTATAAATCGTAGTTATTAGAGTAAATAAGAAATGTAATGGTGCCATTTAATCATGCAATGTAATGCTTAATTGAATCGTGTGGAAAATAATGCATAGATGAATCAGCTCATATGTAACCGAGCTGCAGTAGTTTAAATGTGTATCATATTAAGTTGCACATGTAGTTCACTTTTCGCATATGAGAGGTACTGAACCAATGCTTATAGAGGTGATTGAGAATTGTGTGTTTAAATTGTGTAAAGGCCTGACTGCATATACGCCAAGGAGAGGCCTGTTTATTCTTATGTTAGCTTGGGTTGTAGGCAGAAAAGTTTCTCTTGGAAAGGCTCTCTGGGCACCGACGGTAGATTTAATTAGCACAGTAGAGGGTTTTTGTTGAACGTATCTTCTGTTGCAGGTGCAAGGACACATGCCTCGTTAGTTAAAGACTAGCTCTTTGTTTCACGAAGTTAGAGAGATGGGAGGCATGGAAATGGGAGTGCAATGGAATTTAGGGATCATACTTTCAGCGGAGAAGGTGCCCGGGACTCAAGGTCAATGCAACCGTCCAAGATGAAGTCACCGTTCCGATGGAAAAGTACAAGAAAGAAGACCTGGCCAAAGAGGCGTGACAAAAGGCGTGTTCAATTGTATTGGGATTTTGTATTAGGGATAGTGCCCCGAGGGAAGAGACCAGAGAAGAGGTAGGAGAGATCAGAGAGAAGGATTGAGAGGGCCCTGATGAAGGAGCATCTAAAATCTGAGCTTAGGTACTAAGTGATTGCACTTCTTAGGAAGTCTTCACAGCTGACACCTTTTTACTTACTCTTGCCGGGGAAAATCGTTCAGTAGGGATGTCACTTAGTGTTAGTATAGGGACAGCAATGGATTTTAAGCTTATTTAGATAAATGAAGAGCAACATAGAAATTGGAGCAATCATTGCTTGTTTGATTCTTCTAGAACTATCGATTCTCCTTATTTTGAGTCGGATGAGACTCCTGCGTAGGATATTATTTGTATTAGTGCCCATTTATTTCTTCAACCTCGTGTTGAGCTGCTTGCATGTCCAGTTATTTTTGGCGATAATAAATTCAAAAACTTGAATTCGGAGTCAGTGGTCCTTCCAGGTAAACTGGGTAAATTGTGGTATAACCGGATAAAATTCTCTCCTTCACACTATTCAACAGGTAAAAAGATCCTGGCGACCAGAAGATTCTTACAGGTGATTAGATAAGAATCGGCGTTATCAGTTGGTAGCAGAGGATGGTTACCTTTGATGGTAAGGGGAGATCTAGATTAGGATAGGAGACTAAGTGGCCCCATAGAGCCCGAGTGATGCTGATCCAGTGGATCGTAGGAGAAGGATGTTGGCGGTCGTTGAAAACTGACGGAGAGTGACGGTGCGGCGGAAGTAGCAGTTCGTGGTAGAGTGAGTATGAACAGGGTGATGTTTGATAGATTGCGGTGTTAATTGTTGTGTGATGTCTTGCGGAGTTGGAATGAGAGTCGTGTGATTGAGGGTCGGACCGTGAGCGCGCGCGGGACCGAGAGATTTGATTATTGTGGTGTAGAAGACACCCAGAATTGAGATCGTTGACCAGAAGTTGTGGGGGTCATGAGACGTCGTTGATCAACCCACTGAAGATAGGGAACACGTGTGAGTGTGTGAACAACCGACGCTGGTCGTAGGTTGTTGTGTGTGGAACATCGAGCGTTTGAATCCTATCGATTTGTCAGAGGTGATTGTCCGGTCGTTTCGCGGACAGACAGTTGCCAGATTGAGGTCAACAATCTCGAGAGGCTGTTCGGTCAGCGGTGGACTGGCAGTCAGAGAGGTAATCGTTCGGTAGGACGAACATTGCTTCAGAGTGATTGACACGTGCGAACGAGAGCGAGAGATTCAGAAAGGAGGGGAACTGCTGTGAGCGGAGGAAGTGTGACGTCAGACAGTGCCGCGCTGCGATAGGTCGGTTGGTGTGAGCCGCGCTGGCATTGGTGGAGTGAAATAGGAAGCGAAAAACAAAATATTAAGTGCGAACAGATATCTGCTTTACCATGAAATGTTTTAAAGTTTTACGGGAACTTTGTAGAGGTGACAGACATGTGGTTACTCGGGAAGGAGAGGAAGCTCCTCCCGAGGATACGCCAGCACATTATATGGCTACTAATGTAGGATTGCATACCATAATTTGGCTCGAGAACTGGCATAAAATGACATTTGGAGAGGGAGAATTGACTTTTCCACGTTATGGTACTTTTAGGTTGGAGGTGTTGTACCAATTGAAATCTATAATGTCCTCTTTACGACCACTACCTAGACCGACACAGTTTGAGGCGCTACATGCGTGGATTAGGGCAGCGTATGATAGGAAAAGAGACAAGAGCCAGGAAAGGGTGAAGAAATCGATCAGGGCATTTCAAGATGCGAGGTGGGATGCACTGGAGAAAAGGTGGAGAGTGGAAACGATTGAGGGGGATAAGTTATACCCACTGCTAATACAAAATGGGAAAATAACAAGAGTCGAAGAAGACGACAGTGATACAGATGACAGTCTGTTAGATAGGCTGCTAGCAGAGAGACCACCCCCATTTAATCCAGATTCGGAAGAGGGAAAACCAACGTTAGCAATAGAATCGGGTGAAATGCAGGGTCAGACTAACATGAGGGTAGTGGGAAGAATTTCCACAGGAACAGAAGGGGCGACAACATCTTCGACAACACAGCCTCCCATTGGGAACACCAGGTTACCAGACTCCTTGACTGTGCCGGTTACCATTGGTCCTATAGTATCGGTATACGACCCAGATCGAGTGAGAGAAGGGAGTTCCGTACAGACGGGAGGAGAAGAAGTAACCAGTGGAAGTGGGAATGGGTTCGGAGTACGAGTGGTACATTTCCCAAGACCATTAGAGACAAGTACGCCATTATCAGCCACTGCAGACTCCTCTTTTAGACAGGAGGAGGAGAGACCAGTCAGACCAAGGTCCTTACACGAATCCAAGTCAGCTTTGAGGATGTGGACACCAACAGTGAGAAATCAAAGTGATAGGATGCCAGGAGATATGGAACAAAATGTTTCAGAAGATAGATCAAGCTCTAGAAGCATGACAGAAGCGGATAGGTCCCAAGGACAGAATAGTGACTATGATGAGCGAGATGGCGCAGCTTGTCGAGAAACACTCAGGAGCGCAGTACAGGCAAGGTTGCTGGACGTAGTGAGGCTGAAAGCAGAGGTAGACGAAATGATTAATGGAAGCCTGCCTTTGGAAAGAATAGAAATTTATGGGTCAGATGAGCTGCTCTTCATAGCAAAAGATGTGACTCGGAAAGCTCGGATAGCTCATGAGAAACTGACAGCATTAGCCAAGAGATATGAGGTAGATCTGAATAAAACCAAGACACTACAAGGACCGCATAGGTTGCAATACAGTGACCAGGAGCTGGAGGAGAAAAGAATCACAGGATTAAGGACGAATACCAGAGATCTGATTGTAGGGATGCGGATATGGACTTTGTTGGACAAATGGGAAGAAAGGTGGTCAAAGAAGAAAATAGCAAAGAAAGCTGAGGGAGAGACGCCGCCTCCGAGAGGGGGGGCGGCGGGTGTTGGAAACTTCCCCTTACGGGAAATACAGAATGGAGGGTACGTGCATGTGCCGTGGAGTAGAGGTGATTTGGCTGCGTTTACAAATGATTTTCCTCGGCTGAGGGAGAAACCGGTAGAGTGGTACAAGCAGGTTGAGCGGTTTGTTAAAATTTCAAAGGTGCTGTGGATTGATTTGAGCACCTTGTTTGACATAGTGGTGCCGGGAGATTTGTGGACAGCTTGTAAAGTCGCCGTCGAGTGGCCGACTTCTGAACCTGAAAGGGATGCCGTCACGAATGGTCCGTCACCCCTTGTTATGAGAAAGTTCGAACAAGTGATTACATGGTTGAAACTGAAGATTTCGCCTCAAGATATAGATTGGGTTAAAATAGACCGAACGGTGCAGGAACCCAAGGAAACGGTGCATGAATATTACGAAAGACTTCTGCAAGCTTTCAAACAGTATAGTGGATTAGATACATTAGACCCCAAGGATATGGGACAGTTTGTCTCAAAGTTCATGCTGGGTCTGAGATCAGAAGTCAGCCTCATGATACAGCACCATTTGATCTGTTGGCAGAACAAGCCGGTAGATGAAATCTTGCGGTATGCGAGGTACTGTAGTGATGAGGTGGACTCGAAACATCGGAAATTAAAAGACAAGTTGATGCTCGTCCAGATGCAGACAGCACAGGGTCAGCCTAATGGAGGGCCTTTAGGAAGAAGGCAAGGACATTTCCAGGTGAACCAGAATGGGCAAGGACAGGGAAAAGGAAAACCAATAGATCCCAAGACGGGGGTGGATGTGGCGACACTGAAGAAGACCACTGCGTGTCATCTTTGTCGCCAGGTCGGGCATTGGAAACGCGAGTGTCCCTTGAACCCAGCTAACCAAGTGCAGGAGGAGGTAGAGGGGGTTCAGGCACCTGTGCCGGAGGTAGTCAATACTGTGACGAGGCCCAGGTCGATGAAAGGGGGGACATACAATCCTCAAGTACAGGTTCCACAGGCTCCGAGGATCTCACAAGGAATACGAACGTACCAGCAAATGCCCCTGTTTGAAGGATACGACGAGTGTAGCTCAGACCCTTTATCCTGACGGTGCCTGAGGGGGGAGGAAGACTGCACACTTGGAGCGGTCTTGGAGGTAGACCAGAGGGGACCTTTTGTGGAGGCAGACATTGACGGCAATCCTGCCACACTTTTGGTCGACACTGGTGCTACCCGGTCTACTGTAAGATCAGCAGTGGTCCCTAACCTACCCCTCTCGGGACAAACAATCCAGTTTGTTGGAGTAGCGAATAAAAGAATAAACAGCCCGTTGACAGAGCCGATCTCAGTAAAGATAGGTTCCGTCCAGACCAGACATCAGTTTGTGGTGTGTGATACGAGTCCAGTTTGTCTTTTGGGGAGAGATTTGTTGTGCAAGTTGAATTGCACGATTTACTGCACGCCTCAGGGAGTGGAGGTTCAGACGAAGGATGATGATGCTGACTTTAAAGTTGCAAATCAGCATCTATGCATAGATCTGTACCCAATGGTGACCGTGGAGGAACTTCCACCGGATTTGAGAGACACCGTGTCATCTGAGGTGTGGGATTTCACAGGCGAAGGAATAGGACTGATCAGAGGGGTTGAACCGGTGCGTATTGAGGTGAAGCAGAATGTTGATTTCCCTAGGACACCTCAATACAACCTGTCGCATGAAACGATCACAGGGATTAAACCTGTAATCGAGACTTTCATCGAGAAAGGCATTCTGAAAGAGATCAGAGGTAGCCCCTGTAATTCACCTATTATGGGACTACAGAAACCGAGCGGGAAGTACAGGATCGTGCAAGACCTGCGAAAGTTCAACACGATAGTTGTCCCTTGTTGTCCAGTGGTACCGAATCCATCAGTAATACTGTTTCAGATCCCATGCGAAGCCGAGTGGTTTACTGTCATTGATTTGTGTCAAGCATTCTTTTCGATACCGCTCCATGAGGAAAGTCAGTTTCTTTTTGCATTCAGGCTGGAAAATCGTGTGTTAACATGGTGTCGTATCCCTCAAGGGTATACAGAAAGTCCATCGATCTTTAACCAGATCCTGAAAAAGAATCTTGAGAGTCTTGTATTGCCGCAGAACTCAGTTCTCGTGCAATTCATAGACGATTTGCTCGTTGCCTCAGAAAAGGAAGATGCTTGCAGAATAGACACGGTAGCCCTGTTGAACCATTTGGCAGAGAACGGGCACAAGGTGTCTCCAAATAAGCTGCAGTACTGTTTGAACGAAGTACAGTACTTGGGACATAGATTAGAAAAAGGCAAGAGGAAGGTGTCGCCGGACCGAATCGAGGCAATAATGAGCATGGCAGTGCCCACCACACAGAGGGAAGTCAGGATGTTTTTGGGAATGGTCGGCTATTGTCGGCAGTGGATACCTAGTTTTTCCTTGAGAGCAAAGCCTTTACAGAGGCTTACGCACAAGGATGTGAGTGATCCGGTACCATGGGACGAGGAGTGCTTGATGTCATTCCTAACACTGAGAGAGGAATTGTGCAGTGCCCCAGCTCTGGGGATGCCTGATTACAACAAGGCCTTTTCATTGTTCTGTTGTGAGAGGGAAGGATGTGCATTAGCAGTCTTAGCTCAGAACCATGGAGGTGTCCGTAGACCAGTTGCCTACTTCTCAGCTACTCTAGATCCAGTAGCTTCTGCGTTACCCGGATGTCTAAGATCTGTTGCTGCAACAGGTGTCAGCATTGAAAGATGTGAAAGCATTGTAATGGGCCATCCTTTGACTGTATATGTGCCACACTCGGTTGAATTATTGATGACCTGGACTAAGACTCAGCACCTAACGAACAACAGGTTAACAAGGTACGAGCAAGTCATACTTGCCGCAGAGAATGTGACTCTGAGAAGGTGCTCTGTCTTAAACCCTGCGACATTAATGCCCATACCGAATGCAGATGATGAAGATTGTGAGGACCATGATTGTCTTGATGTGACCAACCTTTGCACCAAACCGAGACCTGACATTGTCGATGAACCACTGACTGACCCAGATGAAATTTTCTTTGTCGATGGTTCATGCCTAAGAGACAGTGTCGGCCAATTAAGAGCAGCGTTTGCTGTATGTACCATTTCCGGAGTGGTTGAGGCTGCTTGCCTAGAAGGAGTACGCTCCACGCAGGTAGCTGAGATCATTGCCTTGACTCGTGCCTGTTTGGCCGCTGATCAAATTCGAATCACGATTTACACTGACAGCCAATATGGGTTTGGTGTGGTGCACGATTTTGGACAGTTATGGTCCCAGAGGGGATTTTTGACATCATCTGGCTCACCCATTAGGAATGGAGAATATGTAAGACAATTGTTAGGTGCATTGCAAGGTCCGAAGGAAATCGCAGTCGTTAAGTGCACTGCGCATGGGAAGGGGGAGGATTTCGTGTCATTGGGAAATAACTATGCTGATGAAGTTGCTCGTTTCTGTGCAGAACAGGGATGTATATTTACAGAAGGTTACACAGGAGAGAGCCAAGAAAGAACCGAACTCAATATGATGTTGGCCATGGCAGACACTTGGGAGGAGCTCAAGCGACTGCAGGATGAAGTCTCAGATCAGGAACGAGAGGGATGGATCAAAGCAGGGTGTGACAGAGGAGATGTGGATGTTTGGGTCTCCAGTGATGGGAGAGCTGTATTGCCAGAAGATTTGTTGAGCCCGATGGCGAGATTGATACATGGACCGGCACACCTTGGTAGGGATGCAATGATACGTGTGTTTAGACAGACGTGGTATAACCCACGATTTCGTGCAATGGCTGAAACCGTATGTCAGAGCTGTGTTACGTGTCAGCAGATGAATGCTGGAAAGAAAACTGTAGTCACTTTGAGTCATATCGGGAGATCTGGCGGGCCCTTCAACAGGATCCAACTAGACTTCGTGGAAATGCCTAAATGCAATGGGTTGAGGTACATTTTAGTGCTGGTATGTGTATTCTCACGGTGGGTGGAGGCTTACCCAACACGCAGGTGTGACACTCTCACAGTGGCTAAATTATTGTTGAGGGAGCTCATCCCTAGATTCGGGATCCCAACCTCTTTGGAATCTGATAGAGGAAGGCACTTCACAGTGAAATCATGAAGTTACTTTGTGCTGCATTGAATGTTGATCAGAAACTCCATTGTAGTTACCGACCTGAGGCTTCTGGGATGGTGGAACAAGTTAATGGAACTTTGAAAGCTCGGATGGCAAAAATGTGTTCATCAACTTCTCTGAAGTGGCCTGACGCTTTGCCGCTCGTGCTAATGAGCATGCGAAGTGTCCCAGATAGGAGGACTGGATTGTCCCCACATGAGATCCTAATGGGAAGGGCAATGCGGGTTCCGGCAGTACCAGCTACAGCATTGATAAACATCACAGATGATTTGATTCTCGATTACTGTAAAGGACTATCTGACGTGGTCCGTTCTGTGTCTCAGCAGGTGCAAGCTGCAGCTGTCCCAGCCTCGAGTGATCTGTGTCACAACCTGTGTCCTGGAGACTGGGTGCTTGTTCGAAAGCACGTGAGGAAGAGCTGTTTGGATGTTCGCTGGCGAGGCCCATACCAGGTGATACTGATCACGAACACAGCAGTGAAGTGTGGAGGATTGCCGAACTGGGTGCATGCCTCCCATACCCGCAGAGTTTCAGCACCCTTGGAAGAAACAGCTCCTCTCGTAAATGAAAATCCAGCTGATGTGGCAGGGCCACATGAGAGGACAAGTCAAGCTGTAAGGGTCGCTGACACAGCTGGTGGTGCACTAGAGCAAGCTGAAGGGGTTTCGACAGCTCAAACCTCGACTCTGACACCGAAGACAGAGATGGTGCAGTGGGCGGAGAAGAGTCAGATTCAGCAGAAAGAGGAAGTAGTGCACTGGGTATAGCAGGGGAAGGCAGAAGAACGACTAGAACTGAAGAAGGCTGGCCTGAAAGACAGAGGCGGTTGAATCTGAGGTTGGCACCCGAAAGAGATCTTGCTCCAGTGTCTGAGGTGTCCGAAACGGAAGCAAGTGACGGAGATCAGACTCAAGAGAGCCGGCGAAGGTCGAAAAGAACAAGAGTACCCTGCCGGAGATACTCTACCCCTGAGTGGACCTACACAGTGTTCGATGCAGGGGGTAGTGAGTACGGGGAGGCTGAGGTCGGTGTTGGTGTTCAGCCGGAGCCCGAATGTGGTAGTGAAGGTGGTGCTGTTGTTGCCAGGGCTCGAAGTCGAAGGAATATTGACCCTCACCGTTCCGAATCCCCCGCTTCTGAGTAAAGTTCGACAACTGGTTTTGCATCGAGTTGAATTTCCGTCTTTTGGGTTTGAGCCGTCTTCACATGAAATGATAATCTTGCGTCTTGAACTCTTGTATCACGTTCTGGAAGTACTCACTAATGATCTAATCATGGATGAAATATAACCTGTGTAAATAAAAGTCTAAAGAAGAAGATAACCTAGGCCCGAGTGGAAGAAGAGTAAACTTAGGGACTTTCACAGAAGAGGAACGAAAACTAGGAAGTCTTTTTCTGGACTGTGTAAATAAGACTGTGGCTGACAAGGGAATTTCCAGAGGTTTCAAAGTTGCTCAAGCTGGTTAAGCAAGTCACGAGTGGAGGACACAGAGACTTTTGAGTGTTCACTGTTAAAACCAAGAACTTTTGAGAACTTTCGAAACCATGGAGGCTGGAGATCCCAACCGTAGATCCAAATTGATTGTAGGCATACTTATAGGTAGTGTAATAGTTTCTATAATCGTAGTAATTATAGTCTCATATACCGTTCCACATGAGCTAGCAGTGCAGGGGTGCCAGGGACACCTACACCTACTACACCTAGCCGAAAAGAGGTAAACATAGGAGCTGACAGAGCTTTGCTATTAGAAGAAAGTCGTAGGTTGCATGTAGATTTGTCTAGAAGTGATTTTAAGCTTAATGTATACGCAAAGCTGCTATATGAATACGTGGATGCGATGGATGCGAAGGATTGTTATGTGTGTATGCAGTTGCCTGCGTCAGTGGATGAGGGTATTAGGTATCACCACCTTCCGCTGACTTATGGAATTTCATGTAGTCTTTTACTTAGTATGTTTTACGAAAGAGATCAGTTTGAGTATTTCTTTTCCAATTACGATGCTGTGCTTCCTGAAGTCCCAGCTTACAAGCATTTGAATAAGTACGACTATTATAAGACAGAGGATCGACTCAGGAAGTTCTTCATACCGTCTTTGGAATTGGATACAGCATTCGCTCACCGACATAATCTGACATGCTCATTGTCAGATGTAGAGAAGAAGTTTGTGGATCAGGTGGAAGACAGGTATAGAAAACTGACCCAGACACGAGACAAAGGGCATAGCAGATTGGATTGGACAGACGAAGAAAAATTGCATAAGACAAAGGGAAGCTATGGTCCTATAGCTTTGGACCAAGAGCAGAGGGGCAAGCTGTGTGTGAGACGTTATCAGACTTACTATGAAAAAGTCGCAGTGGGACAGAGCACGTGTGATCACGTTTTCACCATGGCAGAGGTAGCAAAGAATTTTCTCCAAGGCCCTGTACAAGTGATACCTACGGTGTATTTTGTGTGTGGAAAGAATGCTTATGTGAGGTTGCCCGCGAATTGGTATGGTACATGTTACTTGGGAATAATATTTCCAAAAATATATCATACGGAGGATTTGGAACTTCTGGAAGGTGGGAAGCATTCAAGAGTGAGAAGAGGTGCAAGTGCAGGGGTCGTAGTTGGAGATATCTTTGGAGCCATGATACCAAGTTTGGGAGTGATCTTGAATGATGTGAAAATTCGGAGATTGGCGACTGTGGTGGACGAACTATCGATGAATACAGCAAAGTCGTTGGTATTGGTGGAGGGAGAGATGTTGTCGATAAGGACAATGGTTTTACAGAACCGCCTTGCTTTGGATGTTTTATTGGCAAAAGAGGGCGGGGTCTGTAAATTATTGAAGGTTCAAGAGTGCTGTACTTATATACCAGACCACAGCAAGGATCTGGAAAAATATATAAGTAACATCACTACCATCCACACAAAGATAGCGGATTTGACTGAAGAGGGAGCTTGGGAAAAGGTTGGCAAGGGATTTGGTCAAATAGGGAGCTGGTTTGCGAATCTGGGGAAGGGATTTCTCGGTTATATTCTGAGACCTCTCCTTATCGTGGTGATTTGTGTGGTTTGCTTGTGGGGTTCGATCAAGGCTTACAAGTGGTATCGAGCAGGCCGAGTTGAGAGAGCTTTGAGAGAAAATGAGATGAGACTGGCAAGACTGCAGGACAGTCAATATCAGAGGCTCAAGAGAATGGAGAATCACAGACCAGGAAAAATGGCAACGAGTTCTGTTTAGGTCGGTTCTTTCTCCAAGGGAGTTGAATAAAATGTGATGACAGGAGTCATCAAAGGGGGGAACTGATAGAGCGCCATGTTCTTGTGAAATTTGTAGGGGTGCACCATAATCACTGATAGCCCGCACCCACATATATTCAGTTATATATTAATGAATGGTTAGTAGTATGTAGTTATAAATCGTAGTTATTAGAGTAAATAAGAAATGTAATGGTGCCATTTAATCATGCAATGTAATGCTTAATTGAATTGTGTGGAAAATAATGCATAGATGAATCAGCTCATATGTAACCGAGCTGCAGTAGTTTAAATGTGTATCATATTAAGTTGCACATGTAGTTCACTTTTCGCATATGAGAGGTACTGAACCAATGCTTATAGAGGTGATTGAGAATTGTGTGTTTAAATTGTGTAAAGGCCTGACTGCATATACGCCAAGGAGAGGCCTGTTTATTCTTATGTTAGCTTGGGTTGTAGGCAGAAAAGTTTCTCTTGGAAAGGCTCTCTATGCACCGATTAATTAATTAGCACAGTAGAGGGTTTTTGTTGAACGTATCTTCTGTTGCAGGTGCAAGGACACATGCCTCGTTAGTTAAAGACTAGCTCTTTGTTTCACGAAGTTAGAGAGATGGGAGGCATGGAAATGGGAGTGCAATGGAATTTAGGGATGATACTTTCAGCGGAGAAGGTGCCCGGGACTCAAGGTCAATGCAACCGTCCAAGATGAAGTCACCGTTCCGATGGAAAAGTACAAGAAAGAAGACCTGGCCAAAGAGGCGTGACAAAAGGCGTGTTCAATTGTATTGGGATTTTGTATTAGGGATAGTGCCCCGAGGGAAGAGACCAGAGAAGAGGTAGGAGAGATCAGAGAGAAGGATTGAGAGGGCCCTGATGAAGGAGCATCTAAAATCTGAGCTTAGGTACTAAGTGATTGCACTTCTTAGGAAGTCTTCACAGCTGACACCTTTTTACTTACTCTTGCCGGGGAAAATCGTTCAGTAGGGATGTCACTTAGTGTTAGTATAGGGACAGCAATGGATTTTAAGCTTATTTAGATAAATGAAGAGCAACATAGAAATTGGAGCAATCATTGCTTGTTTGATTCTTCTAGAACTATCGATTCTCCTTATTTTGAGTCGGATGAGACTCCTGCGTAGGATATTATTTGCATTAGTGCCCATTTATTTCTTCAACCTCGTGTTGAGGTGCTTGCATGTCCAGTTATTTTTGGCGATAATAAATTCATAAACTTGAATTCGGAGTCAGTGGTCCTTCCAGGTAAACTGGGTAAATTGTGGTATAACCGGATAAAATTCTCTCCTTCACACTATTCAACAGGTAAAAAGATCCTGGCGACCAGAAGATTCTTACAGGTGATTAGATAAGAATCGGCGTTATCACCTTAGACCCGTTATTCGAAACACATGATCCAAAAACAAATTGCCAAACCCTCAGATCTTGGGACAATTCCACAATGTGTGCAAAATAGTCCTACAAACCGCACATTGCCTCAATCATGTCAGGCTGCCATCTATCGAGTGTGTGCAGTTTGACAGGAGTGTAGTGCCACTTACAAATTATGTTGCACTTGCTTTCTTCCCGCCGATGCATCAGGCTCTCCGACACATGTACTGTAGAATGTTAGCCTTTTCCTTGTCGGAGTACTTGGTTACTAATTTTTTCTCCCATGGGGGCCGAAAACATCTCTTCGGTGAGCAACCTCAGGAACCCCTAAAATACGGTGAACACCTGCAATCAAGTGCTTATCTGCTGTATGCAAGAGATTCTTGTAAGGTGTCCGTGCCTGTGATACCACAAGCCTAAAAGTACTATGCATAACTCAATATCTCAATCACACATAGTGGATGACTCACTCTTCCTCAGGTGGGAGTCTTTATGTGAGCAAAGGTCTTAATTGTGTTCCCTTTTAATAGATCCCCAGTATCAGACAACTGATGGACTCCCAGTATCAGAAAGCCCCACTATAAAGCCCATGAGTAAAGTCAGAAATTCCAAAGAGGAGGATAAAAGGATATTGATAACTTAACAGTTCCAGCCTATGCTTCACTGCATACCATGGTCGCTTCTTTCGCCCTGCACAAGAGCTCCAAAATGAAAAGATCTGTTAATGCATGATCTTGCTGAGAGAAGCTAAATTCAGTTTTGCAATTTAAAAAAAAAATCGTACTCAATAAAAGGATTTACATATACTTCATATTTCCCCTGTATGTTGTAATATTATGGATGTGTAAATGTTGTCCCATGAGCAAGGGAGTGTATGTTTCAGGGCAGGGATAATTTACAAATATCCAAAACCTAGCGAGTCTGGATTTATTCACAAATTTCTCCATGCCCTATTTGTGGAGTATGGGGAATAAGGCTCACTGTAAAATCTGAATCATATGTGCATTTCTCCTTTTAAAAATCTATAGTTTTTATTGTGAGCTTACATTGTTTTAGTCAAAATGGAAAAAATATAATAACAATAAAATATTTGTAATGCCTCTTTTGAATTCCCCAGGTTCTTCTTTTCCAATTAAGTTATCTGTTCTTTCTCTTCTCTTTTAGGCTTATTGCCAGGTGTTTTTTCCCTTGCAAAGGTCCGCCTCAAGCTCGAGGACCCTAAGAAGAAAACAAGGTGAGTATGTGTAAAATGAAAAAAGAGATAAAAAAAGAAAAGGGAAAAAATGAAAACTTCTAGAGATGAGGGAATTTTCTTCTTCTCTGCATTAGCCTGTTTTTCAAGTTTTTGTCTTCTGGGTCTTGGGAAATCAAAATATCTATTATTGTCTGTTACCCTTCTCTTTCTTTTTTCATAAGGGTTTTTATTGAAATTCAACAGCAGCATCTTATCGACAGTTTATAATTAGCATATGTATAATGCCAAAGGGTATCGCCATTAATTTGTTCCAAGCAATAAACATTCAGTGGAAGAAGGATCAATGAACTATAGCAATACCTAATAAACATAAAAAACACACAACTCTCCCTCCCACCCCGTTCTTGTGTAAGGTCCTGTGAATTGTCCCACAAAATGCACAAGTAGGTTCTGCAAAGGTTCTTGGTGTGTGTGTGTGTGTAGGTGTGGATCAGAGGGTTCCCCCACCCCCCTCCTACCCGACAGACTCCCTCACACTTTCAGAGGGGGGCACGTCCTGCAGCTCAAGTCAAGACAGCATTGCGTACCAGGCATGCAGGTTATCATCCAATTTTTCATCTGTCCTAACATGTCTCATTCGCACCTCCTCTGCAGTCGCCCATTCGGAGATATCACGGCAGAAGTCCACATAAGCAGGTGGCAGCGGACTCATCCATTTAACACGAACACATTGCTTGGCTAAGAGCAAGCCCAGGAGGATGAACTTTCTGCTAAGTTTTTTGTTGGGGTAGATAGCAGTAGGCCCAACAGCACCTGCCTTATCTCCTTCTGCAAAGTCCATCCTGAGGCCCCGTTAAGAGCCCACAGTACCTCTCGCCAGTAAGTAAACAGAGACGGGCATGCCCAGACCAGGTGTAGAAAATCTGCAGCTATGTCCCTGCAGCGTAGGCAATTATCTGAAAGGTTGTTGTATATAGAGCGTAGGATTTTTGGAGTAAGACATGTTTGATGTAAGTAGTTGTATTGCAGTAGCTTAAACCGAATGTTGGAGCTGACCGTGCAAATCCCCTCGTGGATCGTAATCCAATCCCAAGCTGTGAAGAGCTCCCTCAGCATCTCCTCCCATTTGGTCTGAATGCATAGTGAGGGTACTGGGAGATCATCAGAGTGCCCTATCAATATGGGAAATCAATCTATGGCCCTGGGCCATACATAGCAGTGTTACTAAAGTGTTAGAACTTGGTGGCACGTCAGGGAAGGTGGGCTACAACTCACACATGGTAGCTGACATCTTGGCATTTTGCAGGTGTTGCCCTGTACCTAATGAAAAGGAATCCGTAGCTTCCTCTCATGAATAAACTGGCCTCCCGGATAAAGGTCTCGATTGTGGTACATCCCCCCTCCCTCCATCTCATACTGACATAGAATCTGCGATTATTAGGAAGGGCTGTATAATCCATAAAGGCATGTCTGGGGCATAGGGTGCACACCGAACGCCTGTTCCCATATGGTCGCTACTAATCGGATAGTATGGTGCGTATCTGGCGAGATTCATGATCCGCTCATTAGCACGACAGGTAGCGAGAGCTCGCCATGAGTACCCTTTAGTAGCTGCTTTTCCCAATAATCCTCGGTGTCCAGCAATTGGACCACATGTTGCTGGTGTGCTGCCATTTAGTATAGTTCAATGTTGGGAACCTCTAGGCCTCCCTGTCCCCAGGTCCGCCTCAAGGTGGATAATCTGACACGCTTCTGTTTACTACCCCAGAGCAGGTCTGTCATAAGGCTGTCAATTATGTGAAATTAATGTATAGGAATCACATAGAGGGTGCCCTGGAGCATGTAGAGGCAGCTTGGCAGCAGTATCATTTTCGTGATAGCTATTCTACTCACGAGGGACAGGAGCAACTCTCTTCAGAAGCGGATCGAGGCTCGAAGCCCTTCCACTACTTTTCCAATATTAAGAGCAAGGAATGTCGGCGCTGTATGTGCCAGCTTGATGCCCAAATATCTAACACTTTCAGTCACCTAGGGAAGACCCACGAATGGGAGTGTCTCAAGCGGGATCCCAATTAAATTTCCAAGCAGCAAAAAATTTACATTTATCAGGGTTGACGAGGAGGCCTGAAAGCTCCCCATATTCCTGCATAACCTGTAAGAGGATTGGCACAGAGTACACCATTGGTCTCAGATACATCAGGGCATCATCAGCGTAGAGGGAGACCATGTGAGTGGTCTCACCCTGCGTTATACCCCAGGGGCCCAGTGTCCTGCGTAGTCTCTCTGCTAGTGGCTCCATTGCGATTGCAAACAGTAGAAGTGAGAGAGGGCACCCCTGTCTGGTTCGCCTATACAGTTGAAAGGTCTCCAAGACCACAAAGCCCAAGCGTGCCCTAGTATATGGGTCAGAGTACAGTAGTTGGACCCATTGGATAAATCTGGGGGCTATACCTATTTTCCAGAGCATATGCCAGAGGTGAACCCAATTTAAGGAGTCAAACGCCTGCTCAGCATCTAAAAGTGCCAGTGCATAGGTGTCTTCCCGTAGTTGGTGAGCGTGATTTATGATGTGAAAGTCGTCGAATATTGTGGAGGGTATTTCTTTTCGGGACCAATCCCAATTATTGGTGTGTATAAGTGATGGTAGGCGGGGAAGTAAATGCGCTGCTAGCACATTACTTAGGGGTATCACGTCGACGATTAGGAGTGAAATCAGTCTGTATGCTGAGGTAGTCGCTGGGTCCCAGCCTGGCTTGGGTACCATCACTTTAAGTACCTTGCGCATCGTAGCTGCAAGAGTTGCCCTCCGAAGAGCCTCTTCAAATACCCCCAAAAGTTTATCGGCCACGATTCGGCATACCTGTGATAGAATTCCACTGGCAGGCCGTCGCTGCTCGGGGTTTTTGCTGTTTTAAGGTTACGCATCGCAGCAAGAATTTCATCACAAGGAACGGTTTTATCCAAGTCTTCCCAGGCCGCTAATCAAGACATGAGAGTGGGACGTCGGAGAGGTAATCCTCCAAGCTTGTGGGGGGGATCTGCAAGCGCTCGCGTTACTAAGATGGGTGCAAAAGACTTAATTGCTTGCCCACTGTACATAGGCCAGGTTCCCAGAGTTATTGCAGAGCATCAGTACAAGCGTCCTAAGGGACTCCTACCAGACTAAGTGGGCTAGCATTGCCCCTGTTTTGTGCCCCTCGATGTCCAGACATTGTTGATATGCTGTCTAAGTGTATTTCTCAACATGTGCCCCATGGCGGAATGGGACACCCAGAGCCACCCAAATAAGCATCCCACGGGCATACCCTGAATATGACACAGTGTAGATTTGGCCCCTCTAGCGCTTTCACAGACAAGGAATGCAGTCCCCCCACACATGCATTTTCTGTAGAAATGCAATTGACACCTTCTAGCATTTAAGGTAAGCATACATTTGTCTACATCTCTCAAACTGGGCAATGCCTCTCACATCCCAGTTAGGAGTTTATTCACCGCGGTTGCATCTCCTTTCGCCCATTCTTCTAGAAGAACGATCCACACTCAAACACCACGCAACCACCAAACTGGACCTGGATACACAATGGCAGAGCAGGTTTCTCAAAATCTTCAAGTTAATAAAAAACAGAACCCCCTTCGAACTCCCACCTCCCTATTGGCAGCAGGACCAACCCCCTACATCTAAGCAGTAACCATTCGGGATCAAGCTCACACCTCCCCAATTCAACATCAAAACTAGAACAATACGATTCAAAATTCCCACTTCCCACCAGGAACCTCACCCCCAAAATTGGTGGTGCTCCACTAGACGCTAGGTCTCGGGGAATGGTGTGAGGCCAAGGCACTCAAGCTCCTTCACTTTATCCACTGACGTCCATCTGGTGTGCACTCCCTCCGGTTTGGTATAGAACTCAAAGTAGGGGGAAGAAATGAAATGAGAAAAGAAAAGTGAAGAAAAGAAAAGAAAAGAAAAAGGGAGAGAACGACAATACGGCCAACATTACCAATCCCCTTACCATCTGTAAAACTCACAGTTCAACATATGGCTCATCAACCCTCAAGTCCTAGGCCAGATGCCACTAGCCGAGCCCTCAAGGTTGTAGGCAGCAGAGGCAGCGTACCAGAGGGCGGAGGACCGCACAGCAAGAGTGTTTCCCCTTGGTGTGGACAATTGACGCTGACGCCTGGGCCGCAACGAGGAGGAGGAGGAGCCGCAGCCGCCGCCGCAAATCTGTCCGAAACTCGGCAGAAACGGCCCGATATTTGCACGAAAGCGGCCCGTTATTTGCCCGAAAACAGCCCTCGGAGACTCGCTCGTTGTCCCGCTGAGGACTGAGGACTGAGGGCTGAGGGCCACCACCGCTGCCGCTGTTGTTGTTCCCGGTGGAGGCAGTTCGATCCCTGAGGGTGCCGGTGGCCGGAGTTCGGACTGTGAAGTGCGGTAGGTGTGAGAGGTGGCGCGGCGTGGCGAGGAAAACACTCAAGTCTCCCAAAAGTGAAGTAACGAGGAGTGCAGTCTGACGGCAGAGCCGCGTAGATCTGCAGAGGGACGGCGAAGGTGGACTGCAGGTTGGCCTGAAGCAGAGCGGTTAGGTGGAGTGGTAGAGGGGGGTTGAGGGGTTCGGGGCATAGGAGTTATCTAAAGCCTCCTGCCCCACCCCCCTCCCTTGTGGTTTAGCCTTGGTTTTTGCCCTGTTTTTGCCTTATTGTTTTTTCGTTTTTCATTAAACACTCTAAGCATTGTAAGCATTTCAAGGCCACTAAGATCCCAAATACCCTGGCCATCAAGCTGCTAAGATGCCAAGTACCAAGTGCCAAGTACTTAAGCAATTAAGGAT
Organism: Calotriton arnoldi; assembly: GCA_963921515.1. Taxonomy (NCBI): domain Eukaryota; kingdom Metazoa; phylum Chordata; class Amphibia; order Caudata; family Salamandridae; genus Calotriton; species Calotriton arnoldi. The sequence continues at coordinate 261,334 of CAWUFW010004867.1, read as the reverse complement.
TTAGGATCGTGTCTATTTCCACTACAATTCTGCCACAACCTCGCTAAGATTTCATTAGACTTTGGTATTTCCAAAACTACAAATTGCAATCTGTCCTTGGTGAAAAGATCTACTGGAGATACACAGGAGTTAGAGGGTGCTTGTAGTGTATAACGGTAGTGACTTCTGACCATTGAAGACCCTTGAAGACGAGCGCGCTGACTACTGGAGATAAGCGCGGTTCCCCTTCCTGCGCCTCTCTGAGCCCCAGAGCCTTGTGTTGGCAGCCAGTAATTCAATCTTCTGCCCGAGCTTGTGAGTTTGTGAGACTGCGTGCTGTGCGTTGGAGAGCGGAAACTCGACGCTCGGTGCTCGGTGTAGCATAAGCGGCGCATCGGCGCACTAGCGTATTGGAGCTATACCTCTCTGGCTGTGCTGGCCGGCCTGGCAAAGGGACTTGTAATATAAGAACTAAGATATGACCGCAAAAAATTACGCTCTGGCAGATTGGTGTACACAAGAGCTTGCAAAAAAACTAGAGCTAATCCTCTAAGGAACAACTCACTGCAAATAAACTTCTTGAAGAGCTTCAATACCATCCCTTCCTTCTTCCCTAAAAAGGAAACAAGTTTCATATCAGTAGGGATGCCGGAGTCTTCCCAAAAAGAACATGAAGATCATGTAGAGTCTAAAGGAATTCCCGGAAATCCATTGCCAGTAGTACCCTCCATACTACCGTCTAAAATTGGGGGATCATGGCCTACAGATCGTCAATACTCTGAAGCTAAGGTGACTGATTCTTTGCTGGCAAACTTAACCATTCACTCCCTTGTAAATGGAGTCTTTGATCCCAAAGGAGTTTCTCAACTAGTCCCAAAAGCGGGAGAACACTTAATGGAAGATTTCACGCTACCTGACATTAATTTAGATCAGTCTCATAAGATGTCTCGCGTTCATAATTTAGAATTGTCCAGGATTCTTATTCCTGCCACTTCATTTTCCTACAAGGATCATCTTGTTAAACTGCAACTGTTTAGTAGTACACCCAGCGGTACAAGCTTATTAGATTCACGGGGTTCAATAACTCCTGAACTATCCCCGAACTTTCTTCCTTTAACTAATAATCCAGAGTCAAAAATGCTGATGTCGGAATCGTTACTTTGCCTGGAAAGAGTGCTGGCTTCCATCCTAGCCCTAATGGAGAAATCAGTAAGTAATTCTGACTCTATTTTGGACTCTGTTTTGGCCCTGACAAAGTTTATAGCCTCTGAACAAAAACTATTGCCAGACAAAGCTTTCGTACTTCCTCTCAGTACGTCTGAAACAGGGAAGGGATCTTCCACTCCCCTTCTTTTGAAGGAAGGTGCCGACAAGCTATATTCTACTCAAACAGACTCTTTTCCACTTGTTAAAGGGCGAGACTTTGGCATCCAGGCTGGTAAGTCTTTCCTTAGTAGAAATAATAAAACTAAAATGAAAGAAAACGAAGATATATTTGATAAGTTACATTCCTCTACTCTACAGCAGCTTTTCGATTCTGAGCCTTTAGTTACAGTGGTTGTACCTCCGTCCTGCCCGCAAACTAAGACGGAAAATACAAATTCAAGTACAATTCGAAAGGTTTTTCCCATCTTCCTAAAAACTGGTGTAAATTCCTCAAAACAGCCTATAGAGGAAGGTCTTAAAGATGGATGCTCTCCTATTAAGGAAAATTATACCAAGAACAAAAGTAACAACGCCGGTAAGAAAAAGAAGGAAAAAGGGAAAAACGACGACGGATAAATAAAAAAGGACAAAACGGTTACGTTTCGATCCTAACCTTATCCATAATATATCACCAAAGTTGGATTCAAATGTTTTGAAGAAAGAAGATGGACAAACAGAGTACATTCTATTGGGTCCTTGTTCCTCTTCTCTGAACTCAAGTGTACCAATTAAATCTACCAAAGATGCAGTGACATTAGATATGTGTTCCTCCTATTGTTCAGAGTATTTTGAACCCTAATGCTTCTCTATTTGCTTCTTCTCTAGGTAATAATGTCATTTATAATTCCAATGATAATATTTCTGAGGTTTCTAACCTAGGTAATAACTCCCATCCTGCCCCTTATAGCCTGGATTTTTCGTTTATTTTTGACCAAGAATTATATATGAATAGGACCTTTTGTTGGGTTGCTTTGCTGAAATTCTGGGCCTACAGATGATCGAAAGTAATGACATCGCTCTGGTTGAGGTACAAAAATTTAACAATCTTAGGGGTGCAAGAGTAACATTTACAAAGCTATCTCACACCTGATAATGGCACACAGCGATAAACTACGCCGTTGTGGCATTGATGTTTGGAGTGGAGTTACCATTAAAAAAAGTGTCCCTAAATAAGCGGCCTAACATCGATCTAGAAACCTCCGTAAGAGGTATTCCTTTCTCGGAGAAAGAGAGTATTTTGCAGGTTTTCCTCGGAAAAGAAGGTAGGAGGGTTTCGCTCTATTCAGAGAAAAACACTCAACACGTGCTTCCTGTAGAGGAGGAAGATAAGAAATGGAGTTGGGTTGCAGGCGTTCTTAATTCAAATAGACCCTTAGGCCTAAAATGTGGGAACTCTTCCTAGCAAGGATATTAATGTGATATCTTGGAATGCAGCCGGCTTAAGCACTAATAAAAACAAACTCTTATTTTTGAAAGAGCAGAATGCCGATATAATTTGTCTACAAGAGACTTGGATCACAAAGAACTGGTCCACCGAAGATTATATTGTGCTGAGCCGGCCTGCACTCCCTGTGAATAGAGGTCACGCTAAAGGAGGTATTGCTATTTTGTTAAGCACAAGCCTTAGATGGTCATATAAAGACATTTTTCATGCCTCTAACCTAATTCAGGCAATTAAGTTAGATCACAAGGATGGGCAGGTTATCTTGGACTCCTTGTTGATCATAAATGCATATTTACCTCCCGACGCATCTCATTCTTATCTATTAAAAGATCTATTCCATTTTATTTCTTCTACCCTGGAAAGTGAAGACTGCAGGTCCCTATTATTAGTTGGAGATTTGAACTCTAAAGTCTCATCTCATAGTATAAGGGTATTTTCTAACACCGAAAAAACGAAGCCCTAAATATTCCCATTGCCCAATTTCCGAATAACAGCAGGACAGACAAAAGAGGAGTCTCATTACTCGAAGGTTTGAGAAGTTTGGATCTCATAATTGCTAATGGGAGGCTAGGAAAAGATATTCCAGCAAATCACACTCATAAGTCGCCAACTGGGAGATCTATTATAGATTATTTAATTGTTTCTGCAGATTTTTTCTGTAAACTTACAAATATGGAAGTCCTGGGAAATGTTTTCAGTGACCATATGCTGATCTGTTTTAAATTTGATTTTACTTGCGCTAAGGTAGGCCCCTGGAACTTCAAAGGAGACACAGTAGGGTTCAATGTAACAAATGGTAGAATTCATTGGAATACTCAAGCGACCGATAAATTAAAAGCGTACTTATCGACTCTAATAAGAGATCAGCAGCATTTTATAACGGAGTGTGATTCTACCCAACCAGATTTACTCGAAGCCTTTTCCCATAATATAGGTCTCCTGGCTAAATCCTGTAAATTAACACAAGCTCCTGTTAAACGGAGATCATATTTTATAAAGTAGAAAATCATGTAACTTTAAGTGGCAAATTGGTCCTGAAATGCTGGAGGTGGTAGACTCATACCTTTATTTAGGGAAACAAAGAACAAACCTCATATTGAACATTGCATTTGTAAAGCTATATCTCATGCCAATGGTTTGCGTATTTTTTACAGCGCTATGGGCAGAAGACATTTTTTACATCTACTGATGGTTTTTAAGGCAAAAATTCCTCCAACCCTGCTCTATGCGATTGAATCAATCCCTGTTAAGGATTGGAGTTTTTAGATAGGATTGAAGGTCAGATACTACGCAAAATATGTAATTTTAACACGTTAGTTCCAACGGCAGCAATTAGACTGGAATTTGGCTTGATAAGCTCCTATATCCAAGGTTTATCCAGGGTTTTACGCTGGGGATATCAACAAAAAAATAGCGAGCCAGATTCATTAAGAGGTCTCATGTGTTATGAAATCTTCAATGTTAAGGCAGGTAATTACTCTTTTTATCGTGATTTCTCATTAGCACTAAAAATCTTTGGCATACATGAAGAATCAGTGGTCACACTTCCACCATTAGGATTCAAATCTCTCTTAAAGACCTTAAGTGGCAAAATCAGCTTTGATAGAGATACTAAATTTTGCAATTCTAAAGAGAGATTAAAACTAATAGCCAAGACAAACTCACCGAGAATTGCACAAAAATACTTATTTTGGAATTTGGAACACGGAACTCGACGTTTGCTCACTTTATGTCGTATGAATCTTTTACCTCGAAACGATTTAACAGCAAACTGGTCCCAGAATTTGAAAAATGGAAAAACTTGTAATTTGTGTAAGCTGAGCATTCAGACCTTGGACCATGTCTTGTTTGTCTGTCCAGCACTTGCTTCGAGCTGTCATCGTTGGCTTCGACCGATGTTTTTACAAAATTGTGTAAAAAATGTAGCATCAGCCCGAAACTATCTCTTTTGTCCAAAAAATGAAGCAGTGTGTGTAAAACTTTTTAATTATTTTAAGGAATTTATGTTTATATTTTAAATCTTTTACATATTCTTTTAATTGGATGGTTAACCCACCTGTTTGTCATCTTCTTACGAAGTATTAGTATTTTGTTTTTAGTCAAATTGTATTTTGCACATTGATTGGCTGCTATTTACTGCTATGTTGCACAATAGGGATATGTTGCGTTCGTTTCCCACTATGTACTTGTTGTTAACTACAAAACCTAATTGAAGTGGGATTTTGGATCTATTTTGCACATGAACTGGCTGCTACTAAATTGCTTTTTTGCACAGGTTAGGATTTGTTTCGTTATTCCTTTTTCATGTTGCTAATTCCAAATTGAACTTTTTAGCCGAAATTGAACTCTGGCCTTCTTTTTGCATATGAACTGGCTGCTACTTACTTCCCTTTGCACATTTTAGGATATGCTCTGTTATTCCTTTTTCTTGCTCCTAATTTTAAATTGATCTTTTAGCTGAAGCTGAATTTTGAACTTTGTTTTGTATATGAACTGGCAGCTACTAAACGTCCTTTGTACATTCTAGGATATGCTCTGCTACTTTAATCCTTATCCTGTTAATTCTAAATGCTATTTTCTGTCGAAATGGCTCTGTGCTTCTGCCCAAATCATTGAAAAATCTTCTCCAAGCACTGAGGTTTTGTATATTATTTTTTAACTTAAATATACCTGCTATTGACCAATACGGTTCTACAGTAGAGGTCTAGGGCTCTGTTTCTGTCGTGTGCTAAATGGTTTTATTGTTGAACTTCTTAAGTATTTTGCGTACTGAGACAACTGACAATATTGACTGATGTTATTTAAAGGAATTTTAGCCTTGCTAACGCAGGTCTCTGATAATTTTATTATGGCCCGTGGATTGAGTTCTGTTATGTTTTTATTACTTGTAATAATATGCATGTACTTTTATGTGGACCTCTTAGGAGTTCCAAATCTTTAATAAAATATTGAATTGAATTGAATTGAGGACCGAGCAGCTCACAGTCACATTGTTGCTCATAGTACTCCGGTGAAATGTGGGGGTTACTCTCAGTCCGAGCCTTCACTGGCAGTGTCTTGATCAGTTCGCTGTGTCTAAAATGTATCCCTGGAAGCCAGTCCGATGTCAGCAACCCAAAGTGTGCCATCACGTCAAACCATTATTTTTTCCAGCCGTTTGCAGTCTTCCAAGCTTTTCCAGTGCCTATTCTGTCATCTGACGTGCTGATTGGCTTTGTGTGTTAGGCAGAGACTAGCCCTGCGCCCCAGTTTTCTGACTAGAGACATGTGTTATAGAGTCCAACCAATCGCTGGCTTCACCAGGAGTAAAGAAAAAGAGGACCTTCCCCCATGTTCAACCCAGACTTTGCTGGGAACATCAGGTTGTCTTTCAGGTTAAGGTCCGCATGAGTTTTTTGACAGAGAGAAAGGTCCTCTGTTGTTCCTGCATCCTTTTTGTATAGTCAGGGAAAATGGAAATAGGGTGGCCCTCGAACATCATCGGGCCCCTTGTCCAGGTGCATTGCAGGATTGCATCACAGTCACAAAAATTAAACAGTCGAGCTATTATTGACTGTGGAGGAGCCCCAGGTTTTGGCGGTGGGTCTAGGGCCCTGTGTGCCCTCTCGATCTTGAAGAATTTTGAGAGCTTCTTAGGAAGGAGGACCTTAGTAATCCATTCTTCCAAAAACAGATCAGTGGATTGTCCCTCTGCCCTCTCTGGGAACCCTACAAATCTTAGATTATTCTGGGGGAGCGCCCCTCAAAGTCTTCTATCCAGTCATGCAGACGAGCCATCAGTATCTGTAAATTCATGACTGTGTTGCGGATCGAATGAACTTATTGTTGCGGGGACTCCATATGTTGTTCTGCTGTTGTCACATGGTCTGCCACTTTGTGTGAGTCAGTTCGCAGTAGGTTGACATCAATTGCAATAGAGTCAATTTTGTAGACCATTTCCTCTCGGGAGATCTGTATCGCCGATAAGATGTCCGCCAATGACAGGGTCGAGCCCGCCATATCAGCGGGCTGCTCAGATGGACCCCTCACTCTCTCATCGTGGTTCGGTCCCTCTGAGGGTATGGGGTATGTGTAATTAACAATTTTATTTGTTTGGGCAGATTCAGGTGCTTTGTCTTTCACCATTGTTGCAGCAGTCCATCCACTGGTCCAATGACCGGTCCGCACACACACCCAGCAGAAGCATTACACAGCTGAGATCCGGCTGCACACAGGGACCGGGAGCAGATCAGGGCATCCACCTATGTCCCCCATGGGGCCAGCAGGCTGAAATTTTGGCAAACAACCAGGTCCCCTCCACTAGAGGCATCAGGTATAGAGTTGCAATCCACCCCTTGCAGGAGTTATGATCAAATATTCCCTCAGGTTCTGGGCTGGGCGAGTCACCGTTACTCCAGTACAATGGAGGGCAAATGCAGAGGGATGGGAAGGAGGGGTCAAGGTACAACAGATGGAACTCCCACAGGGGCCACACTGTGTCTCCAAGCTGGGGCCAGGACCTTCATCAACCCCTTACATCACCAGGTGACCAAATGAGGCATCCTCTCATCGTCCCGTGGGCCCTGGCAGGTATATTAGGGATAATAATGGCCCCCTCAGATTTTCACAGCATGGGGCCCTGTCTGCCCCCCTCCCCGGAGGGGCAGTGCAGGTGGGCTACTCCAGGCACCACGGATGAAGTGTGTCCCCTGATCCTGCCCCAGGCTACCCGCAGTTCATGGTCGGCATGGGCGCATGTAGTTTTCCTTCCAGGTAGCTCTCTCCAGGCAGTGCAGGGCCTAACGGTCCCCGCCCAAGGGTGTCCAGTGACTGGGTCTGGCTCCTGGGACCAGGGCCAAGTGGACAGTGCACTGCATAGGGCAGGCACCCAGCCAACAACAGGCAATCCCTGTCGCAAAGCCACTGCGCCCGAGGAGCTGTCCACTTACTCCCCGGGTGGGATGCAGGTCTCCATCCGGTGCTCCAACGACGGCGGCAGGCCAGACACTCAGCCACCACCTCAGAAGGTCACTTACTTTGTGCCGACCCCCCGGCAAGCTCCTGTACAGGGCCGTCCTCGCCGGGACCCACGGTTATTGGCAGGCACCCGACCCAAGTGGGCTTGTACAGCACGGGCCTCTGGTCATGCTTCTAGCCCTCAGGCACCAGCACTGTGGGGCACTGATCTCTTGTTAGGGATACCAGGCAATTGTCGTCATTGAAGCGGGGGGCCCCTGAATCTTGTGGCCGCCCCTCAGCAGCAGCATCCCGAGCCCCTGGCAGTCATTCAGGCTGGAGCGGGAGCAAGGCCAATAATGGTGCACTCCCCAGCAGTAAAAGCTTCATCGCTTCTACTGGTCTTCACTGCTTCTTCTGGCCCCCTGCAAGCCCGATTTTCCAGTCCACACGAGGTGGGGGCTGGGTGGCTTGGCCAGAGGGGGTTACAGCAGCAGGATGAGTCGGCATTCGGACAGGATCTCTCTGGCTCCTACTGGAGCCCCAGCAGACACCATCTTGCTTGGCCACGCCTCCCTTCTCTTTCTTGTTAGAGATTTCTGACTAACTTTCTCCTGCCTGGCTCCTCTCCATTGTCTTCCATAATTTGGGCATTTCTACGGCTCACTCTCACCCTCCCCTGCTAGCCCCTTTGTGTTTTTGGAAGGAATTCGGTTTCTGAATTAGAGGGGGTGAAAACTCATGCAAGCAACCACCACAATCCTTTTCAGGGTGAATCATTAATGCCGCTAAATCAACCTGTGCTTAACCCTCTGGTAGCTTGGCAGTAAATTAGTCAGGATTAACTTAGAGGCACTGTTTCAAGTATTTATGTAGCATACAAACAGTAATAAAGCAAAAGCACAACACAATAAAAAAGTCCCAAACGAATTTAAAGTTTTTTATAAATAAAATGACACAGAAATCAATTAAATCCAATAAGTAGAACCATTGTTATGATTTTTAAAAGTTTTTTTGTGAAATCTAGTGCCTAAAAGATCAAAGCACCAACTGCGGGTATCTGGTTGTGTGGGACCGGGGATAAGTCAAAAGTTAAGACTTACCTTGATGGAGCGCGGTTCAGATACACTAGGTGGATATGGCCCACTCTCGGCTTACCTTCAGACTTAAAAAAATATTTGAAGAAAAGTTCTTGAGAAGGTAGAGTTCAACAGGGCAAAGGAGCAGGGTGTGTATGAAGAGGAATCGTCATCGAAGAGCATTGGGTGAGTTCTTGGTGAAGCCGTCAAATATGGCATAAAAATCTTTCGAGTGGAAGAAGCTGGTTTTCCAGGCCAAGAAAATCGATGTCGTTGATAGGAAGCCTGCCACCGTCGAGCCCAGTGAGGATTTTTACCTTTTGATTCACACAACTTTCTGAAAGTCAAAAAACTCCAGCAAGCCATAGTCAAAGAGTGCTCCATGAGGCCAGATACTGTCACTCAGAGGTCCCGCTAAACAGGGTTGGTAGCTGCAGAAAAGACTGTAGCAGGAGCTTCTGCAAAGTCCGGCCGACCAGATATGCTCCATGGGTGGATTGGCTGGCAGGTTGGTCCTGGTCTTCAGTTGGTTTTTATGGTGCTTTCTGGTGAACATTTTTCTAGGTCCCAATTTTTAGGGTAATGAAGGAGCAGCACCTCCAACACCACTTCCAAGGGCTCAGGACCTGGTGGGCACCACACAGGGATTAGGACTCCCTCAGAAGTCAGGTGCAGGATTCAGGGTTTCTGGATCTTGTTATGTCCCTGTAGCTCACACAGGAGGCCAGAAAACTAGCCCTTGGAATCACTCTGGTAGTTCAAGGAGATAGTCCCCTCTCCTTCAAGCTGCAAGGCAAGCCTCAAGCAGCAGGGCAGTCCCCTGGAGTACAAAGCAATCCTTTTGAATTCTCCCACAGGTCCAGGAGTCTACTGAAGAGTTGTTTTGAGGGTCCAATATTTGTACCTGGTACCAATCTTTGAAGTGGGAGGACATCCTAACCCCCCATATCTAGTTCCAGGAAGTTCTTCCCTTCCCTTGCCAAGGATTCAAGTAGTTTGGGGTGACAAAAGACTAGTGTCAGGTTCCTCTGTATGTGTGCTGGAGGCAGTCCTTTGAAACATAAGTGGGGCAGGGAACAGCTCTACAACAAGCACCCTGGCAGGATGGTCCATCCTGTAAATACTCAATCACCCTTTGTCTCACTGTCTGGGAGGAATACTCAAAATCCAAAATCTAACTTATTCACAGTCATGATACACAGGCAGCAGGCACCAAATGGTTAGGACAAGAAAATGCCAACATTCTAAAAGTGGCATGTTCAGAATTGTGATTTAAAATCCGACTTTACCATGAAAGAAGATTGTAAATTACAATTCATTCAAGTCCAAACTTGACATCTCTATCTGTTCCCAATCAAAAGTTAGCATTTATTAAATGTAACAAGTAAACCCAATACTATCAAATGGGAGAGATTGGCCATACAGTAGTAAAAAACAAATTTAGGAGTTTTTCATTACCAGGAGCTGTATTATACATTGTGCCCCATGGGCGCAACAGGTGTGTGCGCCGACTTTGTGCAACACCGGGGCACAAGGGTATTAGAGAAGGGGCCGCAGATGCATTTGCATCTCTTTCTGTAATAATGATAGCACTGGAGCGCATGCAGCACTGGTGCTATCATGACAGAGCGTTCCCTCATTTGCATGCAAATGAAGGAATCACATTGCCTCTGTGCTCACGTCGCATTACCGACATGAGCACAGAGGCAAACATGCATTAAGAAGCCGCACTAAAAGTGCGCCACAAAAGGGTGGTGCACTTTCAGTGTACCTCCTACAGGCAGCCCTTTGAGTGGGAGAAAGAGGATGCCATGGGCCCCCCAGACATCCTTGGAGTCGACGCAGTCACTCACTGCACCCGCTTGCAAGGGGTATCTCTCTCCCATCTTGAAAGTGCAGGTGACATGCCACCTGCAATGTGAAACACGGAGCAATTTTGAAGCCGCTGCTCCATATCTCACTTGAATGAGCTGCCCAGAGCAGTGCATTCTCCATAGTACAGCGCACTTTCCCCATTTGCGCCCAGCGCATCTTTTGAAATTTGTGCTGTGGTGCAAACAGGGCAATGGTGCCATATATATATATATATATATATATATATCCCCAAAAATCGCCGTCAACACGGAATCACGTACTCTCAAGACACGACTGCTTTGTCAGTTTCAGGAAAATGTATTCTGCTTCTCCGAAACACGTTTCGGCTGTAAACAACCTTGCTCACACGTAAGAAGCTGAGCACACATAGATTCTATATACAATTACCAAAACATGGAAAAAGGACACACAGCCACTTGACAAGTAGATACAACAGTGGTGGCCATCTTAACGTGTCACAGGGTCTACATATGTTCTAATACATAGCGTCAATGCTTGTGATAAATGATACTTAAACTCCAAAAATTTGTTGGCCACAGTATCATTAATGTCTCTGTAAATACAGTAGAAAAGAGTCTGCTGTGTTACCTCAGTGGCTGTACTCGTGATCATGTGCTGATCCCCACCAGAAGGGGATTATGTGTGCCATCAGCAAGTGCCTGGGTGGGGCGAGCACCATGTGGTTGTGTGTCCAAGTACACGAATCCCCTTCTGGTGGGGATTAAATTTTTTGAGTTTAAGATGGCCGCCATACAAACGTGACAGCCCCACTGTCGTGTGGGGATTGTATTCTGTATCGGTACCTATAATCCACATTGGGTGTGTATTAAGATTCTACAAGGTATCAAACGTGATTGTTACGTTGACATTTCATGCGTTCTGATGTATATGTATCATTTATCACAAGCATTGACGCTATGTATTAGAACATATGTAGACCCTTTGACACCTTAAGATGGCCGCCACTTTTGTATCTACTTGTCAAGAGGCAGTGTGTCCTTTTTCCATGTTTTGGTAATTATATATAGAATCTATGTGTGCTCAGCTTCTTACGTGTGAGCAAGGTTGTTTACAGCCAAAATGCGTTACAAAGAAGCGGAATAAATTTTCCTGAAACTGACAAAGCAGTCGTGTCTTGAGAGTATGTGATTCCGTGTTGACGGCGATTTTTGTGGATTTTACAGCCGCGTGCTCTGCCGGCGTACGTACCACCTCTCTGGGGTCTTTGGTCTGGAAGAGAGCGTTTGGATGATATATATATATATATGTGTATATATATATATACATATATATATATATATATATTCACTGAAAAAACCATAGGTTTCAGACACGTTATAGTTAGAAACTAGCATTTAAAAAACCTTTGAAATTCACTGAAAAAACCAAAGGTTTTAGGGACAGTTATAGTTAGTTGGACATTTCACTCGTACAAAACCATAGAAATTCCCCCGTTATAGTTAGTTCAGCTAACTATAACTCGCGCCCCGCAATGCACTGCTGATGACGTCACATATTACATCACTCATGACATGGTCAGTGACATCACTGATGACATCACTGATGACATCTCAAATGACATCACTGATGACATCACTGATGACATCATCCAGTGACTGTGTGTTTCTGTAAAGTTTAAATATGTTTAATATATATAGGGAAAGGCGTATTGAAGAATGAGTGGGTGTATAAGTGTCTGAATGGATGATTTAGTACGTGAGTGACTGACTCTACAAGTGAGTGATTAAATGTATCTTACTGAATGCATGGGTTAATGACTAAACTGTGTGAATGTCTGTATCCGTCTGTCTGTTGGTTTGTAAGTGGCTGCATGGCTTTCTGAATAGCTACATGAGTGTCTACATGGGTTATTGATTGATTGTCTGAGTATCTGTATGGGTGCCTGAGTGTTTGTGTGGGTGGGGTGTGTGTGACTCTGTGCATAGATGTGTGAGTTGGTGATTCACTGGGTGCATGGTTTCAAGAGTGCATCTGTGATGGACTGTATGGGTGGGTGAGTGTGTGTATGGGTGTGTTAGTGATTGAATGTATATCTCAGTGGTACATGTGTGAGTAACTACATATGTGAAAGGCAGTATATATGTGTGTTGGAGTATATAAATGGCTATAAGTGAGAGTGTGTGATTGTGAGAGTGGCTGTATGGATGAGTGTGTACTTGTATCAGTGATTGTATAAGAGCGTAAGAATGTGCTAGTATTTGTATGAGTAAGTGAGCTGGTGTGTGTATAACTGTATAGGTGAGTAAATGGGTGTGTGATTAAGTTTTTTGCAAGACTGACTAGGTGTGTGAGTACCTCTATGGATGAGTGGCGGTGTGTGAGTGTTTATATAGGTGTATGAGTGCATATGATAGTCCTGTACTGAGTGACTAAGTATGAGTGACTGTACGGGTGAGTGAGTGGATGTGTGTGTAGACCTAAGAATCAGTGAGTGGGTATGTAGTTTTGGTGTTGGAGTGTCTATGGTTTTGAGAATGGCAGTCTGTAATTTAGAGTGGGTGTATCAAAAGTTATATTAGGGTGTGAGAAGATGCATGAAATTATCACATGGATGATGTCATCAGTGATGTCATTTGAGATGTCATCAGTGATGTCATCAGTGATGTCACTGACCATGTCATGAGTGATGTAATATGTGACGTCATCAGCAGTGCATTGCGGGGCGCGAGTTATAGTTAGCTGAACTAACTATAACGGGGGAATTTCTATGGTTTTGTACGAGTGAAATGTCCAACTAACTATAACTGTCCCTAAAACCTATGGTTTTTTCAGTGAATTTCAAAGGTTTTTTAAATGCTAATTTCTAACTATAACGTGTCTGAAACCTATGGTTTTTTCAGTGAATTTCAAAGGTTTTTTAAATGCTAATTTCTAACTATAACGTGCCTGAAACCTATGATTTTTAAGTGAATTTCAAAGGTTTTTTTAAATGCTAGTTTCTAACTATGCCTACAGAGGTAGGACATGTGAAGAAAGAAGAAAAAACGCACAGAAAGAAGCAAAAGATGTGCAGAAAGAACCAACAGAGGAGCAGAAAGAGGCCTTGTTGCAAAATCATCCTGTGCCCACAACTTTTTCAGACGGGTACTGGTGGTAACTGACTCTGACTAACCAGAGGCAGTGCTATGCTAAAAGACACTTAGAATACAGTGAAAACACCTACATACACTAGGGAACACTATGCGTTGGGGTACCCCTGTGATTAGCATGACCTCCTCTGCAAGTCCCTAGTACATAATAGGGCAGGGGGATTAAAACTACCTCTTAAAAACGCGCTACAGGGCGCGTTTGCACAGTGGTGAAGGGAGAGGGCCTGAGGTGACATGTGTGCAAACGCACCCCGTGGCGCGTTTTAAGTTGCGGGATTAAGTCCCCTTGAATTCTGAGGGTCCCTGGGGCCCAACTAGCCCCCCAGGTACCTACAGTTAGGACCACAGAGCTGAGTTGCAGAGAGGCGTTCCGAGGCCACGCACCTTTTTCACCTCTCTGCAACGCAACTCTGTTGTGCTTACTGAAGGTACCTGGTGGGCTAGTTGGCCCCCAGGGTCCCTCAGGATTCAAAGGGAATTAATTCCCCAACTTAAAACGCACCACAGGGCGTGTTTGCGCACATGTCACCTGAGGCCCCGCCCCCTCCCTTCACCACTGTGCAAACGCGCCCCGTGGTGTGTTTTAAGTTGGGGGATTAGGTCACCTTGAATCCTGAGGGTCCCTGGGGCCCAACTAGCCCACTAGGTACTTCCAGTAAGCACCACAGGCCTGCGTTGCAACGCCTGTAACAAATTGTGCAGTTGTGTTTAGGTAGTGAAGAGGGTCGTGCTGGGGGTAGTGTTTTAGGGTTTAGGGTAGTGCAGTGGTGTTTGTGTAGTGTAGGGGGTCATGCTGGGGGTAGATTTAGGGTTTAGGGTAGTGCAGTGGTGTTTGGGTAGTGTAGGGAGTCATGCTGGGGGAGTGTTTTAGGGTTTAGGGTAGTGCAGTGGTGTTTGGGTAGTGTAGGGGGTCGTGCTGGGGGTAGTGTTTTAGGGTTTAGGGTAGTGCAGTGGTGTTTGGGTAGTGTAGGGGGTCATGCTGGGGGTAGTGATTTAGGGTAGTGCAGTGGTGTTTGGGTAGTGTAGGGGGTACTGCTGGGGTAGTGTTTTAGGGTTTAGGTTAGTGCAGTGGTGTTTGGGTAGTGTAGGGGTACTGCTGGGGGTAGTGTTTTAGGGTTTAGGGTAGTGCAGTGGTGTTTGTGTAGTGTAGGGGGTAGTGTTTTAGGGTTTAGGGTAGTGCAGTGGTGTTTGTGTAGTGTAGGAGGTCGTGTTTTAGGGTTTAGGGTAGTGCAGTGGTCTTTGGGTAGTGTAAGGAGTCGTGTGGGGGTAGTGTTTTAGGGTATAGGGTAGTGTAGGGGGTCATGCGGGGGGTAGTGTTTTAGGGATTAGGGTAGTGCATTGGTGTTTGGGTAGTGTAGGGGATCATGCGGGGGTAGTGTTTTAGGGTTTAGGGCAGTGCAGTGGTGTTTGGGTAGTGTAGGGGGTCGTGCTGGGGGGTGTTTTAGGGTTTAGGGCAGTGCAGTGGTGTTCGGGTAGTGTAGGGGGTCGTGCTGGGGGAGTGTTTTAGGGTTTAGGGCAGTGCAGTGGTGTTCGGGTAGTGTAGGGGGTCGTGCTGGGGGAGTGTTTGAGGGTTTAGGGCAGTGCAGTCGTGTTCGGGTAGTGTAGGGGGTTGTGCTGGGGGTAGTATTTTAGGGTTTAGGGTAGTGCAGTGGTGTTCGGGTAGTGTAGGGGGTCGTGCTGGGGGTAGTGTTCTAGGGTTTAGGGCAGTGCAGTGGTGTTTGGGCAGTGTAGGGGGTAATGCTGGGGGTGGTGTTTTAGGGTTTAGGGCAGTGCAGTGGTGTTCGGGCAGTGTAGGGGGTCATGCTGGGGGTGGTGTTTCAGGGTTTAGGGCAGTGCAGTGGTGTTCGGGCAGTGTAGGGGTGGTGTTTCAGGGTTTAGGGCAGTGCAGTGGTGTTCGGGCAGTGTAGGGGGTCGTGCAGGGGGTGGTGTTTCAGTGTTTAGGGCAGTGGTGTTCGGGCAGTGTAGGGGTCGTGCTGGGGGTGGTGTTTCAGGGTTTGGGGCAGTGCAGTGGTGTTCGAGCAGTAAAGGGGGTCGTGCTGGGGGTGGTGTTTCAGGGTTTAGGGCAGTGCAGTGGTGTTCGGGCAGTGTAGGGGGCGGTGCAGGGGGTGGTGTTTCAGGGTTTAGGGCAGTGCAGTGGTGTTCGGGCAGTGTAGGGGGTGCTGCAGGGATTGGTGTTTCAGGGTTTAGGGCAGTGCAGTGGTGTTCGGGCAGTGTAGGGGGTCATGCTGGGGCTGGTGTTTCAGGGTTTAGGGCAGTACAGTGGTGTTCGGGCAGTGTAGGGGGTCATGCTGGGGCTGGTGTTTCAGGGTTTAGGGCAGTGCAGTGGTGTTCGGGCAGTGTAGGGGGTTGTGCTGGGGCTGGTGTTTCAGGGTTTAGGGCAGTGCAGTGGTGTTCGGGCAGTGTAGGTGGTCGTGCTGGGGCTGGTGTTTCAGGGTTTAGGGCAGTGCAGTGGTGTTCGGGCAGTGTAGGGGGTCATGCTGGGGCTGGTGTTTCAGGGTTTAGGGCAGTGCAGTGGTGTTCGGGCAGTGTAGGGGGTCTTGCTGGGTCTGGTGTTTCAGAGTCTAGGGCAGTGCAGTGGTGTTCGGGCAGTGTAGGGGTCTTGCTGGGGCTGGTGTTTCAGGGTTTAGGGCAGTGCAGTGGTGTTCAGGCAGTGTAGGGGGTTGTGCTGGGGGTGGTGTTTCAGGGTTTAGGGCAGTGCAGTGGTGTTTGGGCAGTGTAGGGGGTCATGCTGGGGCTAGTGTTTCAGGATTTAGGGCAGAGCAATGGTGTTCAGGCAGTGTAGGAGGTGGTGTTTCAGGGTTTAGGGCAGTGCAGTGGTGTTCGTGCAGTGTAGGGGGTGGTGTTTCAGGGTTTAGGGCAGTGGTGTTCAGGCAGTGTAGGGGGTCTTGCTGGGGTTGATGTTTCAGGGTTTAGGGCAGTGCAGTGGTGTTCGGGCAGTGTAGGGGGTCGTGCTGGGGGTGGTGTTTCAGGGTTTAGGGCAGTGCAGTGGTGTTCCGGCAGTGTAGGAGGTTGTGCAGGGGTGGTGTTTCAGGGTTTAGGGCAGTGCAGTGGTGTTCGGGCAGTGTAGGGGGTCGTGCTGGGGGTGGTGTTTCAGGGTTTAGGGCAGTGCAGTGGTGTTCGGGCAGTATAGGGTGTCGTGCTGAGGGTGGTGTTTCAGGGTTTAGGGCAGTGCAGTGGTGTTCGGGCAGTGTAGGGGGTCGTGCAGGGGTGGTGTTTCAGGGTTTAGGGCAGTGCAGTGGTGTTTGGGCAGTGTAGGGGGTCGTGCAGGGGGTGGTGTTTCAGGGTTTAGGGCAGTGCAGTGGTGTTCGGCCAGTGTAAGTGGTCTTGCTGGGGGTGGTGTTTCAGGCTTTAGTGGAGTGGTGTTCGGGCAGTGTAGGGGGTCTTGCTGGGGGTGGTGTTTCAGGGTTTAGGGCAGTGCAGTGGTGTTCGGGCAGTGTAGGGGGTCTTGCTGGGGCTGGTGTTTCAGGGTTTAGGGCAGTGCAGTGGTGTTCGGGCAGTGTAGGGGGTCGTGCTGGGGCTGGTGTTTGAGGGTTTAGGGTAGTGCAGTGGTGTTCGGGCAGTGTAGGGGGTCGTGCTGGGGCTGGTGTTTCAGGGTTTAGGGCAGTGCAGTGGTTTTCGGGCAGTGTAGGCGGTTGTGCTGGGGCTGGTGTTTCAGGGTTTAGGGCAGTGCAGTGGTGTTCGGGCAGTGTAGGGGGTCGTGCTGGGGGTGGTGTTTCAGGGTTTAGGGCAGTGCAGTGGTGTTCGGGCAGTGAAGGGGGTCTTGCTGGGGGTGGTGTTTCAGGGTTTAGGGCAGTGGTGTTCGGGCAGTGTAGGGGGTCTTGCTGGGGGTAGTGTTTCGGGGTTTAGGGCAGTGCAGTGGTGTTCGTGCAGTGTAGGGGGTCGTGCTGGGGGTGGTGTTTCAGGGTTTAGGGCAGTGCAGTAGTGTTCGGGCAGTGTAGGGGATCGTGCAGGGGTGGTGTTTCAGGGTGGTGTTCGGGCAGTGTAGGGGGTCGTGCAGGGGGTGGTGTTTCAGGGTTTAGGGCAGTGCAGTGGTGTTCGGGCAGTGTAGGGGTCGTGCTGGGGCTGGTGTTTCAGGGTTTAGGGCAGTGCAGTGGTGTTCGGGCAGTGTAGGAGGTCTTGCTGGGGGTGGTGTTTCAGGGTTTAGGGCAGTGGTGTTCAGGCAGTGTAGGGGGTCTTGCTGGGGGTGGTGTTTCAGGGTTTAGGGCAGTGCAGTGGTGTTCGGGCAGTGTAGGGGGTCTTGCTGGGGGTAGTGTTTCAGGGTTTAGGGCAGTGCAGTGGTGTTCGGGCAGTGTAGGGGGTCGTGCTGGGGGTGGTGTTTCAGGGTTTAGGGCAGTGGTGTTCGGGCAGTGTAGGGGGTCTTGCTGGGGGTGATGTTTCAGGGTTTAGGGCAGTGCAGTGGTGTTCGGGCAGTGTAGGAGGTCTTGCTGGGGGTAGTGTTTCAGGGTTTAGGGCAGTGCAGTGGTGTTCGGGCAGTGTAGGGGTCATGCTGGGGGTGGTGTTTCAGGGTTTAGGGCAGTGCAGTGGTGTTTGGGCAGTGTAGGGGGTCGTGAAGGGGGTGGTGTTTCAGGGTTTAGGGCAGTGCAGTGGTGTTTGGGCAGTGTAGGGGGTCGTGCTAGGGTATGTGTTTCAGGGTTTAGGGCAGTGCAGTGGTGTTCGGGCAGTGTAGGGGGTCGTGCTGGGGGTAGTGTTTTACGGTTTAGGGTAGTGCAGTGGTGCTTGTGTTGTGTAGGGGGTCGTGCTGGGGGTAGTGTTTTAGGGTTTAGGGTAGTGCAGTGGTGTTTGTGTAGTGTAGGGGTCATGTTTTAGGGTAGTGCAGTGGTGTTTGGGTAGTGTAGGGGGTCGTGCTGGGGGTAGTGTTTTAGGATTTAGGTTAGTGCAGTGGTGTTTGGGTAGTGTAGGGGGTCGTGCTGGGGGTAGTGTTTTAGGGTTTAAGGTAGTGCAGTGGTGTTTGTGTAGTGTAGGGGGTCGTGCTGGGGGTAGTGTTTTAGGGTTTAGGGTAGTGCAGTGGTGCTTGTGTAGTGTAGGGGGTCGTGCTGGGGTAGTGTTTTAGGGTTTAGGGTAGTGCAGTGGTGTTTGTGTAGTGTAGGGGGTCATGTTTTAGGGTAGTGTAGTGGTGTTTGGGTAGTGTAGGGGGTCGTGCTGGGGGTTGTGTTTTAGGATTTAGGTTAGTGCAGTGGTGTTGGGGTAGTGTTTTAGGGTTTAGGGTAGTGCAGTGGTGTTTGTGTAGTGTAGGGGGTCATGCTGGGGGTAGTGTTTTAGGGTTTAGGATAGTGCAGTGGTGCTTGTGTAGTGTAGGGGGTCGTGCTGGGGTAGTGTTTTAGGGTTTAGGGTAGTGCAGTGGTGTTTTTGTAGTGTAGGGGGGTCATGTTTAAGATGCAACGCTCCAATACCTGACCAGTCTGCACTACATAAAACTGCAAAAAACTAAAAATAAAAAGTGTTTTGCACACTTTTGTCATTGGGCTATATGTGGGCTACATCTGTGTAATATTTGTGCTACATTTGGGCTCTTTTTTCACTGGTGGCCATCTTGGAAGACTTCTTTGTTATGAAGTTTCCTAATTTCCTCATTTACTGCAGTCTCCTCAGTAGGAAATGCTTTCAGTTTTTACTTTGATTCCATCAAGAAGGCATTCAGATGTGTCACACATTTGCCATAAATTCAGAATGTTATTACTCTAGTTGTTCATTAGATCACTGTAGTAAAGCTACTGCTCACCAAGGAGTTAACTGGAAGTCTACTGCTGGTATTGAAAGTGATTGTTTCAGTCTGCATGTCAGAATTTTCTAATGAAATAGAAGAGGATTTGAGATCTCACTTAAAACATGCACTACATTTTCTTTTTGCAGCACTAACCATAATTTCTATGGCAAAATGAACCCCCTCATTTTGTTCCTTTTAAATTAAATGTTTTAAGTGTTACCAGTTTATTCCAATCAAGATGGCTTCAGGTGTGCCATACTTTTGTCATAAGTAAGGCTGTTAGCACTCTAGTTGTTCTTTAGAACACTCTGGGAAGCTGCAGTAGAACACAAAGGCATCAACTGACAGGCTGCTCCTGTTGAAATATAACAGGAAGATATTTGAGATCTCACTTAAAACATGTCCTAATTTTTCTTTCTACAGCACTAACCATAATTTCTATGGCAAAATGAACCCCCTCATTTTGTTCCTTTTTAAATTAAATGTTTTAAGTGTTACCAGTTTATTCCAATCAAGATGGCTTCAGGTGTGCCATACTTTTGTCATAAGTAAGACTGTTAGCGCTCTAGTTGTTCTTTAGAACACTCTGGGAAGCTGCAGTAGAACACAAAGGCATCAACTGACAGGCTGCTCCTGTTGAAATATAACAGGAAGATATTTGAGATCACACTTGAAACATGTCCTAATTTTTCTTTCTACAGCACTAACCATAATTTCTATGACAAAATGAACCCCATCATTTTGTTCCTTTTTAAATTAAATGTTTTAAGTGTTACCAGTTTATTCCAATCAAGATGGCTTCAGGTGTGCCATACTTTTGTCATAAGTAAGACTGTTAGCGCTCTAGTTGTTCTTTAGAACACTCTGGGAAGCTGCAGTAGAACACAAAGGCATCAACTGACAGGCTGCTCCTGTTGAAATATAACAGGAAGATATTTGAGATCACACTTGAAACATGTCCTAATTTTTCTTTCCAGAGCACTAACCATAATTTCTATGACAAGATGAACCCCATCATTTTGTTCCTTTTTAAATTAAATGTTTTAAGTGTTACCAGTTTATTCCAATCAAGATGGCTTCAGGTGTGCCATACTTTTGTCATAAGTAAGGCTGTTAGCACTCTAGTTGTTCTTTAGAACACTCTGGGAAGCTGCAGTAGAACACAAAGGAATCAACTGACAGTCTCTGCCCTTGTTGGATGTACATGTTTTACTGAGAATGTCAGACTTCATTCTCACATGACTGAGAAAGATAATGTGAATTTACAGAAAATATGCTCTCATTTTAGCTTCTGGGGCACCTTCCAAAACTGTATGGGACAAGCATGTGAAAATAGTTTTCTCTCAAACATGATTCATGATATCCCAGCAGAAGGTTTTTCACAGGGTAAAATCACCTTAGAACACACCACAATTCCTGAAATTAGTATGGTACCATCAACAAATGAATTCTAATGTAACTAAAGTCTGTCATCACCCTTTATAGTTCTCCTTTTGGTAACCCTCAAAATCTTCGATTCACTACAATGCATTTCAATGGGGTACTATCATTTATATTGGTCCCAAGATGGCTGCCAGCAATTCCAGGATGAAGTGCTGACAGCCAATCAGATCTCACGATGACATGTGTGGTTAGGCTCCGCCCAGATATATATGTGTTTTTACTTTTGATTTTCTCAGCAACTACTGAACGGATTTACACCATTTAACAAAAGGGTTCTTTTTGAACCAAGAACTACCTCTTTGCCAAATTTGGTGTAATTCCGTTCAGCAGTTCGGGCTGTAGCCTTGCATAAAGTTTCCTATGGGAAATTGATTTTTTGACTCTTATTTTTTTAATTTCTCCGCAACTACTGAACGGATTTACACCATTTAACAAAAGGGTTCTTTATGAACCAAGAACTACCTCTTTGCCAAATTTGGTGTAATTCCGTTCAGCAGTTCGGGCTGTAGCCGTGTCTAAAGTTTCCTATGGGAAAATGAATGGGGAAAACACGTTTTGGGACCCCCCTTTTTCTCGGCCCCCGCTTGACGAATCACCCTGAGACTTTCAGGGTAGGAGCGGACCGGAGCGGGCCATAAAGTTTGAAAATTTCGCGAAGATTCGTCAACCGACGCAAGAGTTATTTCAAATAGAATGTCGCGGATTTCCTATGGAAAATAGGTCCTAACTATAACTATCTACTGGCGACCGCCAGTAGACAATATATATCTATATATATATATATATGTATATATATATATATATATATATATATACATATATTTCGCTTTCCGCCAGCCCTTCGGATGGATCCAAAACCACGGACACGGACCACAAATACAGTGTTCTTCAAATCTTTATTTGGATGCCGCCATTACGCGTTTCAACTCTCAAGGAGCCTTGATCACATGACAACGTTGCAGTATACTTTTTTTCTTTTTAAAGTGACAATGTGCATTTCGTGAGTTTACAAAAACGTCAGTCATGGCAATGGAAGAGATATTAGATTTAGTAGTTCATGCTCTCACATGGTTAATTAGCTTGTTAAAAATGACTTGGTAAAATGTTTCATAAACACGGTGACAAAAGAATTAGCAGCAAGCGTTTTGCAGTTTAAAAATAGCAAATCACATGTAATATAAAAGTAAAAAATAGGCACATAAATGCATAATGTTTTTGTTCTTCATGATAACATGTTTTCTCAGACAATAGGTGACGTCTTGCATATATTATGTTTAATTGCAGACAAATAATTGTATCGCTTCGTCTTATAGTTGCTTTGTCCTCCTATTAAATAAACACCTTAGTCATTGTACCAGTTTTTACATAAATGCAATTAGTTAAAAAGACCATGGCATGCTTATTTTATTTAAATCGAAGTTCTTATATATTACCAATTGTCATGACCCTTAAAAAGTGTTATTAGTGCTAAATGTGCGTGAATAAAAAAGAGAGTATGCTGATATGTTCGAATGCGGATGTGAGAGACTTAGTTAGATCTGTTTGTCATTATCCGCTTATCAGCTAAATGGTGTTCGTTTCAACACTTTAAAATTTAGACAATCTTGATATCAATGTTAGAATTTGTATCAGCTTATTTAAGCCTCTTATGGTGGTTTGAATACCCTAGGAACTCTTGTGTCTCGGTTTGCAACGTAGTGGGTCTCGTTTAGTAGATGTCGTGTTATGTCAAAGTCAATTGATCTTTCGTGGGTAAATTATATATTCCAAAACACGTATAGTTGCCCTGCTAGGCTGTAGTTGATCTACAAAGTGGGTGTCTATTTTGTATATACAGACGTGTAAGATTTCATAAATATATAAATAGTGGGTGTCTATTTTGTATATGCAGACGTATTATAAAAGATTTTATAAATATATAAATATATAGATACATAAATATATAAATAACTTAAAACATCTGATACAAAAGTTAGAAAGTTATATTTCATAGTTTGGAATCAGTAGCAGCGGTCATATTCATTTTCTCTCATTTGTTGTTACTGTGTCATAATCTAGATGCAGGTGTGTAAGTCATCTGTGATGTTAAGTCCTCCTGGCTGTTTCGAATCCATTTCTAGAATGTATCTAGTTTCTAACCTGCGTAATTTTTCCTCCCTATTACCTCCTCTTCTACTCGCTGGCACTGAGTCTATGAGGAAAAATTTAAGATCATCGCTTTTTGAGTTATGCCAGTCACTGAAGTGTCTTGCAACAGGGTATGTATTGTCCTGATTGTTGATTGCTCGCAAATGCTGTAAAATGCGCTTGTGGGCTTGGAGTTTTGTGCTCCCAATGTATTGTAAGCTGCACGGACATATCAGGACACAAACTACAAATTCTGTTTTACAGGTTAAAAGTTTCTGAATCTTGTGCTTCTTAGGACTAAAAGGAGTTGTGTATGTTATTGTGTTGACCCCATGCCGGCATGCTTTGCATACTTTGCACTTAAAAAACCCTTTATGTGTTGCTAGCCAGCTGCAGCTTTCTATTATCTCTGGACTTGTCTTGACCAATTTGTCTCTCATAGAGGGTGACCTACTATGTGTGATTGAAATGTTGCTCGGTAGAGAGGTTACTATTATGGGGTCATCTAAAACCAAAGGCCAGTTACGCTTTAGGATACTGCGTATTTCCTTATGCTGTTTGCTAAATTCCATAATAACTCGAAATTCTTGCGGTTTCGATTGTATGGAAATAGCAGACTCAGTGAGTATTTCTGTATTATGTTTGCCCTGAATCAAATCTAATCGTGTGACTGTCATGGATTTAGCAATTGCACTATCTATGGTTTTAGAAGAATAGCCTCTTTGCAGGAACCTCCTTTTGCTTTCCTCTTGAGCATGTTTGAGAGAATCTGGATCACTATTCACTCTTTTCATTCTTAGCATTTCCCCATAGGGGATGCTATTTATTAAGTGCCTTGGATGGGCGCTGCTGGCATGTAGAGTTGCATTACCAGCTGTCTCCTTTCGATAGAGCTTTGTTTCTATCTTATTGTCCTTTATGTACACCTGCATATCTAGAAAATTGACAGATTCTGTACTGACCGTGGCAGTAAAATGTAGATTTAATGTGTTGTCATTGATATTGTGAATAAATTCATATGCTTCCTGTTGTGTGCCTTGCCATATTAAAAAAAGATCATCGATATAACGAAGCCACATCTTAATGTTGTTCTCTATCTGTTCCTTGTATTGCACTTTGAGTACCAGCTCCTCCCACCAGCCCATGTGTAAACACGCATAGCTGGGAGAGAAGCTGGCACCCATGGCTACACCTCTAGTTTGTTTAAAGAGCATGGTGTTAACCCCTTCCCTGCGGGGGTAATTCCCCCACGGTGCGGGGGGCGTGGGGGTGAGTGCGGCGCCGCGGTGCTCATGACGAGCCCAGCTCGTCATGAGTCACGGTGGAGCTGTGCTCATGACGAGCTGGTCTCATCACAATCCCGCCCACTCATTAATTCTCCCGCACAGGCGGGGAATTAATCCCGCGTGGGAGGAGCGCAGCTGTTATGACGAGCCCAGCTCGTCATGAGCACAGCTCCACTGTGACTCATGCCGAGCTGGGCTCGTCATGAGCACCGAAGGGCTTAAACATAAATATATTATTTTCTAAACAGATAGACACCATTTCAATCAACATTTGGCTGTGTTGCGTCTGTGTTCTTTTAGACAAATAATGTGTAAGTGCATTTAAACCATCACAGTGTTTTATGCTTGTATATAGCGAGGTCACATCAAGTGCTATTAAAAGATAGTTGCTTTCCCAAGTACAGTCATTCAGTTTTTTTAAAAAGTCATTGGTATCCTGCACGTATGATGGTAACGCCTGGACAAAACCTTGTAAAAAATGATCAACATATTGAGATGTATAATCCACTACGGGCATATTCTTCATTGGTTATTAATTTTTTGGTCTTCCAAGTATTGAGTTTGGCATTGTAGTTTTTGTAGATTTGTTTCAGTTCTGCCCCATTGCATTTTGTGTAACATGATTGATCACTCAGTTGTGATAATGCCTCTTTAATGTAGTCTTTTTTATCCCATATCTCTAAATTGCCGCCTTTGTCAGCATTTCTGATGACGTTGGAGCTCTCTTTTTCCAATCGATTTATCAGCTTGTTGTAAGTCATATCACGTTGGTTGTATTTATTTTTGGTATTTTCAACTTTGTGATGCAAACGTTTGAGCTGGGCAACAACCTGTTCATTGAAAATATCTATAGAATCGCGTCCCATTATAGGGTTGAATGTAGATTTACCTCTGAATGAAGTCTGTTTGGTAGGTTCTATGTTTGCGCCTGAGCTTTCCCCCATTGTTGTTTCCGAGCTGGTGTTTTGGCTATCACTTAAATGGCCTTCAATCCATAAGTCCTGTAGGTCCGATAGCAATGACATATCGCTGTCTGTTGAATTTTTGGATTTTGACATTTCTCTTTATTTTTCAGCATGTAGTACTTTCGAAGCTTTAGTTTTCTTATGCAACGATATACGTCCATTCTAGTTCTAGCATAATTGAAATTGCTTTCTGGACAGTGAGACAGACCAAGACTCAGTATTTGTTCTTCAGCTTTGGTAAGATTGATATTTGCCAAGTTTATAACCGTTATATTATCTTGGGTCAAAGATTGGGCTTCTAACGTTGTTTCCATCTCCCTGTCGCTTGACTTCTGGGACTTGTAGTGTTGTCGTTTGGCCTTCCTCCTCTGCCTACGTTTGTAGTTTCTATTGCTGTTGTTTTGGCCTGCGGATTTCTTGGGCGTAGGGTTGCCCTGCGATCCATGACTAAAAAATGCAATTCTTCGCCTGGGGTCTTCTTGTTCCAAAGCGAATTGGTATTGTTGTCCCTTAACTCAGAGTCCGAACCACTGTCAGGAGCTGAACTCAGATCAGAGTTGGATGTTTGTGCTATTGGATCATGAGCTCGTGAGGTGCTCGGAGTATGTTCATCGCTCCTTTTATCCTTGATACTTCTCAACACATCATATTTTTTAGAGAAAGTAAAGATCTGCCCCAGTTCATAGTCGTTTTTATCACGAAGGAATTTATACGCTTTCCTATCTTTTATTTTGTCTTCTTCCTTTTTCAAACGTATTAGCATTTCTTTGCGCATTTTTGTAGTTTTATCGCTTGGTCCCAGACTCTCAATCTCTTCATTTAATTTGTCAATTTGTTCCAACAGAGAGGTTCTATCTATATCTGCATATTTAATCAGGTTTAGAATCAATTTTCTGGACGATTCTAAGTTGCAGTCCGCCCATTCCTGCATCATAAGGGGATTTGGATTCTCATAGCTCGGGGCAATGAAAATTCTCAAACCTCTAGGAACTCGTCCCACGTCAATGTATCTTTGCAAAGATTTAGACTCCCACCACTTGCTCTGTTCTTGGCGCATAAGGGTGGTGCACTTTCAGTGTACCTCCTACAGGCAGCCCTTTGAGTGGGAGAAAGAGGATGCCATGGGCCCCCCAGACATCCCCTGGAGTCGACGCAGTCACTACTGCACCCGCTTGCAAGGGGTATCTCTCTCCCCTCTTGAAAGTGCAGGTGACATGCCACCTGCAATGTGAAACACGGAGCAATTTTGAAGCCGCTGCTCCAGATCTCACTTGAATGAGCTGCCCAGAGCAGCGCATTCTCCATAGTACAGCGCACTTTCCCCATTTGCGCCCAGCGCATCTTTTGAAATTTGTGCTGTGGTGCAAACAGGGCAATGGTGCCATATATATATATATATGTATATATATATATATCCCCAAAAATCGCTGTCAACACGGAATCACGTACTCTCAAGACACGACTGCTTTGTCAGTTTCAGGAAAATGTATTCCGCTTCTCCGAAACACGTTTCGGCTGTAAACAGCCTTGCTCACACGTAAGAAGCTGAGCACACATAGATTCTATATACAATTACCAAAACATGGAAAAAGGACACACAGCCACTTGACAAGTAGATACAACAGTGGTGGCCATCTTAACGTGTCAAAGGGTCTACATATGTTCTAATACATAGCGTCAATGCTTGTGATAAATGATACTTAAACTCCAAAAATGTGTTGGCCACAGTATCATTAATGTCTCTGTAAATACAGTAGAAAAGAGTCTGCTGTGTTACCTCAGTGGCTGTACTCGTGATCATGTGCTGATCCCCACCAGAAGGGGATTATGTATGCCATCAGCAAGTGCCCGGGTGGGGCGAGCACCATGTGGTTGTGTGTCCAAGTACATGAATCCCCTTCTGGTGGGGATCAAATTTTTTGAGTTTAAGATGGCCGCCATACAAACGTGACAGCCCCACTGTTGTGTGGGGATTGTATTCTGTATCGGTACCTATAATCCACATTGGGTGTGTATTAAGATTCTACAAGGTATCAAACGTGATTGTTACGTTGACATTTCATGCATTCTGATGTATATGTATCATTTATCACAAGCATTGACGCTATGTATTAGAACATATGTAGACCCTTTGACACATTAAGATGGCCGCCACTTTTGTATCTACTTGTCAAGAGGCAGTGTGTCCTTTTTCCATGTTTTGGTAATTGTATATAGAATCTATGTGTGCTCAGCTTCTTACGCGTGAGCAAGGTTGTTTACAGCCGAAATGCGTTACGAAGAAGCGGAATAAATTTTCCTGAAACTGACAAAGCAGTCGTGTCTTGAGAGTATGTGATTCCGTGTTGATGGCGATTTTTGTGGATTTTACAGCCGGGTGCTCTGCCGGCGTACGTACCACCTCTCTGGGGTCTTTGGTCTGGAAGAGAGCGTTTGGATGAAATATATATATATATATATATATGTGTATATATATATATATATTCACTGAAAAAACCATAGGTTTCAGGCACGTTATAGTTAGAAATTAGCATTTACAAAACCTTTGAAATTCACTGAAAAAACCATAGGTTTTAGGGAAAGTTATAGTTAGTTGGACATTGCACTCGTACAAAACCCGTGAAATTCCACCGTTATAGTTAGTTCAGCTAACTATAACTCGCGCCCCCTTAATGCACTGCTGATGACGTCACATATTACATCACTCATGACATGGTCAGTGACATCACTCATGACATCACTGATGACATCATCCAGTCACTGTGTGTTTCTGTAAAGTTTAAATATGTTTTATATATATGCTAAGGTGTATTGCAGAATGAGTGGGTGTATAAGTGTCTGGATGGATGATTTAGTAGGTGCGTGACTGACTGTATAAGTGAGTGATTAAATGTGTCTTACTGAATGCATGGGTTGGTGAGTAGCTACATGAGTGTGTATATCGGTTATTCATTAGGTTGCTTGAGAATTTGTATGGGAGACTGAGTGTGTGTGTGGGTGGGTGTGAGGTGTGTGACTCTGTGCATAGATGTGTGAGTGGTTGATTCACTGGGTGCATGGGTTCAAGAGTGCATGTGAAAACAGCTGTATGGGCGGGTGAGTGTGTGTATGGGTGTGTTGGTGAGTGAATGGATGTCTCAGAGGTACATGTCCAAGTAACTTCATAGGGAAAAGGCAGTGTATGTGAGAGTTGGAGTATAAATGACTATACGTGAGAGTCAGTGATTGTGAGAGTGGCTGTATGGATGAGTGTGTACTTGTATCAGTGATTATATAAGAGAGTAAGTATGCATTAGTATCTGTATAGGTGAGTAAATGGGAGTGTGATTGATTATTTGCATGACTGACTAGGTGTGTGAGTAACTCCATGGATGAGTGGCGGTGTGTGAGTGTCTGTATAGGTATATGAGTGCATATGATAGTGTTGTATTGATGAGTGACTGCATGTATGAGTGATTGTATAGGTGAATGAGTGGATGTGTGTCTAGACCTAGGAATCAGTGAGTGCGCATGTAGTAACTGGTATTGGTGTGCCGATGGTTTTGAAAATGGTAGTCTGTATTTTACAGTGGGTGTATCAAAAGTTATAATAGAGTGTGAGGAGGTGCATCAGATTTTCACGTGGATGATGTCATCAGTGATGTCATCAGTGATGTCATTTGAGATGTCATCAGCCACTTGTAGCCCCAGGGACCCCATCCCCCGGGGCTGGCCCTCTCCGTTGGGGACCATGGGGGGGTCCCCAACCCCCCCACGGTCCCGCCGGCTCCCCGCATCCTGCGGGAGCTGGCATTGCTTTTCTACATGGGGAGCTGCTGACATGCAGCTCCCCGTGTGGAAAAGCAATCGTCTTTGGTTTTTGGAAGAGAGAGCAGGTTTCCTGCTCTCTCCTCCAAAAACCAAAGCAGTTTGCAATGACAGGGCGGGAGCCGCGAGGCTCCCGCCCTGCCATAGCAAACTACAGTGTCCCGGGAGTGGGCACCCCGGGACACTGCAGGAGCCGGCCCTGGGGGGTGGTGGTCCCCAGGGCCATCACTGGCTCCAGGAGGGGGGCCCCCCCACACAGGTAATTTAATTTTTTTAAAAAGAAGCCCCGGGGGTTGGCAGTCCCCGGGGCTGCGGGAGGGCCGAGTGCCCTCCCGCACCATTTTTATTTCAAAGCCCTGGGGGTGGCAGTCCCCGGGGCTTAGGGGGGGCCTTAGAGGCCCCCCCACACATTTTTATTAACCCCCGCATGCCCCCGGGACTTGGCCCACCCGGGGGCCAAATAACAACGAAGCGCGGGAGCCCGCGCATAGTTTTTTTTTTTACGGCGGGATCCGCGCACCCTGCACGCATCACGCCGATTTTTAAAAAAAATGTTTGGCCCTGGGGGTCCTTGTGGGACCCCCTAAGCAGGCCTAGGGGGTCAGGGTGTTTCTACCCTGCCCCCTTTTTGCGTTTTGCGCACTTGTTTCTTGTGCCTCGGTTCTACCGAGGAGCAAGATGGCTGCCAACACTTCCTGGTTTGGAGTGTTGACAGCCAATTAGCATACAGCTCGTGATCGGGAGGGTGCGCTCAGGGTGCGCGAACCCTCCGCGGCCATAGATATATATGTGATTTTACTTTTAATTTTCTCAGGAACTACTGAACGGATTTACACCATTTAACCAAAACGCACGACTTTGAACCAAGGGCTACCTTTTTGCCAAATTTGGTGTAATTCCGTTCAGCAGTTCGGGCTGTAGCTGAGACTAAAGGTTCCTATGGAAAATTGCATGGGGAAAACATGTTTTGGGACCCCCTTTTTTCTCAGCCCCCACTTGACGAATCACCCCGAGACTTTCAGGATAGGAGCGGACCGGAGCGCCCCACGAGTTTTGAAAATTTCGTGAAGATTCATCAACCGGCGCCAAAGTTATTGGGAATAGAATGTTGCGGATTTCCTATGGAAAATAGGTCCTAACTATAACTATCTACTGGCGACTGCCAGTAGATAATACATATATATATATATATATATATACGTATATATATATATATATATATCCACCCACACAGTTTCGCATTGAATCCAAGCCTCTTGGCGACAGCGGGCTGTGGCGGGGTCGCGAACCCCCAATATTCACCTTCCGTGATCGTTGAAATAGAAACAAACACGCCAAAGCCCTTCGTTTTAATCCAACGTGATTTATTTATCTGGCAGCAACACCCTCTTTTTTTTTTTTTTATCCCACGTGATTTATTTATCTGGCAGCAACACCCTACGCGTTTCGGAGCGTTCGCTCCTTGCTCACGAGTAACTCGGTGTGCACTTCGTCAAGTGTTTTAACTCAATCATGTGATCACAACAAATCATGAACATAAGAAACAGACTCCACAAATTACATGGTTTAGCGTTATAGATTTCAAATAGTCAAATGAAACTGATTGATTTATCTTATTTTCTCGCAAGTGTGTTAAAGATTATTTTCTTAATAGACCCAAAATTATACAGAGCATGTGCATATATATCATTCGTATTTGCATTGTTTAAATTTTCAAATACAAAATATCAAACTTTATTGTTCGAACAAACTCATTTTTTTATATCTTTTGGTCTTTCATGTTCCATCAGTATAGCGCCAGTGGGCAATTTATCAATTCATCCTATCCAGAATGAAATACATGAGAAAAACCAATCCTAAATAAAATCATCTCACTGGTATTTATAAAAGTCTCGCCCCGGTGAGTTTCCAAAGACGGACAAAAATGCTTTAAAGTATACATTACAAATTATGGACATATTTGTATTAAAAGAAATTAATTATTTAAAGAAAAAAGGAAGAGTATATATACACACACACACATTCTTTCTTTTTTTATCAACACTATATATGCTCCAAACGAGTACTTCGATTTATACTATGTTATTTCAACTCAATTATTAAGCCCCAGTGGGCTAATCCAGTACAAATAAAATTCAATCTCAGAACACAAGCATTTGGTCTGAATCACACGTCAATAAAGTACATCATAAGGCACAGAAAGAAAGTGCACGCACTTGATTTCATCAATTCTTTGCATATCACGAATAGATATTTTGGCTCAATTTTGCCTTCCACTTGCGTTGCGCCTCTTAATTGGGAATCTGAAAAAATTAAAAATAACAAATATAAAACACAAAATTGAAATATATCTATGTTTTCATTGTGCATAACAAACACCCTAACATATATACAGAAAAAGAGATAGTGAAGGAATAAATAAAACCAATCATTAATACTACTCTTATATTTACAATAGAAAAATAACTCTTCATTTAGAAAAATGTTTAATACCTAACCCTTTTAACCTAAATGTACTGCGAGAGCTTCATCATTGTTGTGTCCCATGGGATACAGAGTACAGTACTGAATGATCATTTTTGATTCACACCTCCCTAATTCCTGAACCCTGTCACCCCCTCTTTCTCGTACTGGAATTCTCTCTAGTACACAAAATGATAGTAGGTCACTGTTTTGGTTGTGTTCACTTTTAAAATGTCTTGTGATTGGATACTGCTTATCGTTGTGTTTAATTGCCCTCAGGTGCTCGAGTACCCGCTTTTTGGCTTTGTGAATTGTACTGCCAATATAGTACTTATCACACGGGCACCTGAGGGCATACACAATGTGGTCAGAGTCACAGGATAAATGTTTCTTTATTTTGAATGGCTTGAGATCTCTAGATAATTTCACCTCCTTGCAGTTGGTACTGTGTTTGCAAGCCTTACACCTTCCGCATGTGTAAAATCCTTGAATTCTACTTTGTTTTGACTCATAGGTTGTAAGGGAGCGGCAAATACTGTCTTTCAAAGATCTTGCTTTGCGATAAGTGATCTGTGGATAGTCCTTAATGAGGCTAATTAGATCTTCATCGGTTCTTAATACATTCCAAAATTTGCCGAGTGCTTTACGTATTTCCTTAGATTGTTTATGAAAGGTGGTTATAAATCTTACATTTGTATCAGCTGATTTCTTGTCATCTTTAGGTTGGAGCAGGCTGTTTCTGTCCCTGACCTCAACTTCTTTGCATGCAGTTTTAATGTTCTCGGCTGAATAGCCTCTGGCCTGAAAACGTTTAATCATAGCCATCTTCTCTAACTCAAAAGTTTCCTTAGTGCTGCAATTTCGTTTGGTTCTTAAGAGTTCTCCCAAGGGAATACTCTTAATCAAACTTCTGGGATGACAGCTGTTGGCGTGTAACAGGCTGTTTCCAGCCGTTACCTTTCTGTGTAATGAAGTATCAAGTCGTTCCCCATTAACTTGTATTTTTAAGTCGAGGAACTCAATCTGATCATGATGTATATGGCTACTGAATTTGAGATTCAGAGTATTCTCATTAAGTTGCTCAACAAAGGAAATTGCCTCATCTGAACTGCCATTCCATATACAGAAGATATCATCAATGTACCTTGCCCATATTTTTACATGTTTCTTAAACATATCAAGGGTGCTGGCCACTTGCTCCTCCCACCAGCCTAGGTACAAACACGCAAAGCTGGGGGCGAAGCAAGTGCCCATCGCAGTCCCGAGTATTTGTCTGTAGATCTGACCATTAAATGTAAAAAAATTGTGCGTAAGACATGTATGCATCATGTCAGATAACATTTCAGTGTGAAATAGGTAAGATATAGACCTTGTTTTAAGAAAATGTCTACAAGCTGTTATGCCTAATTCATGTGGTATGCTAGTGTATAAGCTGTTGACATCTAAACAAACTAGCAAATATTCACTTTTCCATTCAATCCCATTCAGTAACCTTAAGAAATCACTTGTGTCCTTTATAAAGGACGGCAAACCATGTACAAGTGGCTGTAAAAAATAATCAACATACCGTGACGTATTCTCGAGGCAACTGCCTCGGGAAGACACTATTGGCCAGCCTGGAGGATTTTTGTCATCTTTATGCAGTTTGGGTAACAAGTAAAGCGCCGGTAATTTTGGGAACTTACACTTTAAAAAATTAAACTCTTCTAGTTCCAAAAGGCCCCTTTCTTTCCACTCCCAAAGTTGATCCTGATACTTATTGTTGGCTGCCTCATATTTAGCCTTCGTACTTTTTCATATTTATATACATAATACAGCCTCTGGACAAATAAAAGTGAAAAATACATACCCTACTTTTGAAATACAATGCAACCTGCTATTTGGGCTGTTTAAGGCCTACCTAAGGAGTGACTTATTTGTATTTAAAAGGAAAGATTGGGCCTGGCTAAAGGTCTACTTTGCCAGTGCGAATATGGAGTTTTAAAACTGCACTACAGGATGCAATGACTGGCCTGATACATTTTTTCAAATGCTTCTCAAGTAGGTGGCACAATGAGTGCTGCACACCCACGACTAGCATTTAATTTATAGGCCCTGGGTATATGCAGTACCATATACTACGGGCTTGTAAGTAAATTAAATGCAACAATCATTTGTAGGCCAAGTTTACCATGTTTTAGGGAGAAAGAACAAGCACATTAGCACTGGTTGGCAGTGGAAATGTGCACAGAGTCCTACTGCCAACAAAACGAAGTTCAGAAAACAGAAGGAGTGAAGGCAAAAGGTTTGGGGAGAGACCACACCAAGGATGACAGGTTTAACAGTTGTCCTTCCCTAGAGTCACCCCGGTATACTCCTGGGCAGCCATGTTGGTCCTGTGGTAGATCCAGGACATTGAGAGGCCGGCCCACAGCTTCTGCCTCCTCCTCTTCATCTTGGTTGAAGTCAGTGGTGCGATCAGGTTCATTTGGCTCCTCTGTCTCTGGCTCTTTAGGTTTCCTCCCTGAGTCTGCAGCAAGGTCCTCCGCTCTGACACCTCCTCAGCGTCCTCTTGCTCATGTTGCGTTTGCACCAAAAGAGGGTTACCTTCTGGGTTTTATAATAGGATTTCCTTACTCTTCCTTGCCGCTAGTCTTTCTTCACTTTCAATGCTGTGTAATTTAGGTTTCCAATCGATTGTAAGAATGGAGGTCGTTACAGGACCGGTCTCAAGAACTCAGATAAGTCTGTGTCCCACCTTCCAATTCTAAAGACTTCTACAGAGTACAAAGTGGCAGACAACCCCTCCAAATATGGTGGGGGTGTAAAGGGAAGTGTTTGCTCCATGGAAAAAAGAATAATTTTGGAGTGCAAAACGAAATAAACACAATTGACCAAAATGCAAAATCATTTGTGTATTCAAATAGAGCATTATGTAAAAGTAAAAGTAAAAGTACTCATATATAACTACTTTCACACACACACATAATTGAGAATTAACAAAATCTTTCCAGAAGCACTCCTAAAAACCTTTTTGAATTCTGAGAATTTTTAAGTATGCACCCAAGCAAGGTTGTAACATGATGCATCTTGGCGCTGTATCACAGATATTTTTTTTTTCAGGAGTCCTGATATTATTTTACAAGATTAAAAGGTTGGGAGAACCAGTCAAGATTTAAACCTGTGACTATGAAGTCAGACATGGATCCTGGATCTGATGCATTTGTCCACTAAGCTACCAGGCTTCACAAGGGTGAATATATGCAATTATATTCAGGAATGAGGACAATAGAAATGCATCTTTCCCTTTGTCATTGGACGTTTCTTCATCATGTGTATCTGAAATAGTGGCTATAGCTCAGAATCTACAGCTTTTAGGTCGAGCCTAGCCAGCGCATGTGCTGCTGCGAGGTTTGCAGTAGTGGAGTATGGACTTGAAGCCCCGCCCACATTTTTGATTGGCTTGTGTCATTGTCCTTCGTAAACGCTGGCTTCCAATTCGTTATGAGGCTTATTAGTCCCTCCTTGGTACCGCCTTGTCTGCATTTGTTACCTCCCATAAGGACTGGAACTTTTACTTATCTAGTTACACGGTCTGCGTTATAAGTCGGTGAGCACTATTTTGTTAATAATGGGGACAATGACAGCTGCTTATTGTATTTGCAGTGTGCCAACAAGTGGCTGCCCCCTCCCTCCACAGCATTCACAGGACAATGTCGACCGCTTTTTGTTTTTAAAAATGTTAAGCTGAACGCGGCGTCCAATTCAGGGATGCCGCACTCTGTTTCATTTTTTTTTTTACTTTAATGGTGAGCGCAGCATTCCTGAAGTGGGCGCCGCGCTCAATTTTTTTTTATTAACATTAATGGTGAGGCATCTTTTTAAATTACCCCAAGCAGGACTGGCCTGGAGGCAGCAAAGGACACGTGTGTGCATCTTTCACAAGAAGGCCGGCCACAGACAGGACTGACCTTTGCAGTTTTCCCAAGGACCCCGTCACAAAGAAGTGCTGAGAAGCCTCGTCTTCGAGGAGCTTTGCCATGAGACTCGTGTGTACAGATTTGACCCGTAGAACAGACTGGACAGGGCTGTGCAGCTTTGTAGGGGTACAGGGCAGGGCGGCGCAGATAATACCCCCCGAGCTGCAGCGTATGACAAGGTTATGCAGCTTTCCCAATCTAATCTTGATGCATAGCTCTAACTCTTTAGGTCGGATTTATTGAAATGTGTAGTAGTCCATCGGTCCACAGAATGTAAAGGGGGGGTAACCCGCGCTCAGTTTCATTTTTTTTATTAACTTTCATGCTGAGCACGGCGCCCGCTTCAGGGATGCCGCGCTCTGTTTCATTTTTTTTAATTAACTTTAATGGTGAGCGAGGCGCCCTCTGTAATGCGCTCTCTGTAATGCAATAAGTCTTGCATTTTCCAAACTTTGACCTATTGGTATTGTAAATGACAATGCCTTTTATTATTATAAAAGGCATTGTCAT
This sequence comes from Calotriton arnoldi, assembly GCA_963921515.1. Classification (NCBI taxonomy): domain Eukaryota; kingdom Metazoa; phylum Chordata; class Amphibia; order Caudata; family Salamandridae; genus Calotriton; species Calotriton arnoldi. The sequence continues at coordinate 225,442 of CAWUFW010004867.1, read as the reverse complement.
TTACAATACCCAGAGCTCAAAATCTCGCTATTGCGTGACCTTTTGCATTGCAAATGCTTGTTCTTAATTGAACTGATTTATTACGTAACACAGAACAAAATCATGTGCACGTAACTGATGTTCCTGTTTGTTGTTTTATGTAGTACTTCATACTGTACCACTAGGCAAACTTTAAGAGATCCCTCAGGGTAGTTAGTCTAGAATTTTAAATCATTATAAAAGTAATTAATTGATATGGAGTAACATTGCCTCACCATCACTAGAGTTAAATCATAGGAATAGCTGCAATATGAAAATTGTAGTGCAAGTACCCTCTGGATATCCCATATGTTTGCCTTTTCTGTACTTAGATTCCTAAGGGGATACCGATTTACCCTGTTTGCTTTTTTTTTTTTTTTCTTGGGCCCTCATATGCGACAATCCATAAAGGCGATAGTTATGGTGTAATCAGGTTTTGAACTCGGACCTGAATCCCACATCCTGCTGGATATTCTGCCCTTGCTACACCTACATTCAGCCTTTATTTAGAGGTAGTGGGGTTACCCCCACTTTAGCCTCTCCATGTATTTAGATGTCTTAATCCTTGGGCCAATAACCACTTATTCTCTAATTGGGTTGGAATTATGAAGAACCAAGGGTTCCCAAGTGCTAATTTTCTTCGCTGAACCATTGACACAATCCATTCTACCAAAACGTCTAGCCGCCTTTACCCAAGCTGCACAGAAAGGAAAATTACTAGAGACCCAGTTAATGCATATTTCCCTACGGGCAATTATGATTACAATTAATAAGAGTTGCTCTAGTAGTTTCCTATTCTTCCCAACAAAGCTACCATTATCCAAAATCCCAAAAATAATCAAGGAAAGGCTTACCTCTATCTTTCTTTTCAAAATGGCCGTCAGAATCTTACCCACTTCTAGCCAGTAATCATGAACACCTGGGCACTGCCAAAAATGTGCACATCCCTGTTTGCTTTTGTATCATTCTGTAACACTGCGTTTCTAAGTGCTATAAATTAACAAGTTCAGTATTGCCTAATATAAAAGTATTCAATTAAAAAAGTCAGAAAGATGGGAGGCATTAATATGGTTGAACCTGTTAATTTTGTGTTCCTGCTGAAGTCAGCAGCAAGTGACAAATCAATGAGCCTTCATGCCGTCTGAGCTCTGCACCATTTTGTGTTTCCTTTGTGGGCAGGCGGGTGGGCGGGTGGGCGGGGCTGCTCTGCTAACGGAGCAGGGCAGAGGAGGAGTGGTTCGCACTCCTAAGTGGGGGTGGGCAATGACTGTTTGGTCGGCCCTCTCGGGCTGCCCAAACCAGTCATGTACACTTTCCCACTTCTCCATGGAGGCTGCATTACAGCCTGCATGGAGAACATGCCCACCCCTCCAGGCCCTGGCTGAGCGTTGTGTCACGGTGCTCAGACCAACCACAACGCTGCATTGCAGCGTTGTGATTGGGTTAGGGGACAGAGCCTGGCTGCCTGCTTCCTTTCCCTGACGTCGGGGCAGGAGAGGAGGAGCAGAGACGCGGGAACCAGAGGCAGCAAGGTAAGTGATTTTTTTTTATTGTTCTCCCTCCCGCAATTGCGACCCCCATGCAACGCCCCCAGTGACCCACCCGTGCCCACCCCCCAACCCGCGAGCCATGCCCGACGCAACTGCTCTGCACATTCTTATAAGCAATGTTATGGGTTCCTGCCACTACACATTGTAATGCATGTATAATCCAAGTGAATATGTCCAGTCACGGTGCGCAAGCAGTGCTTTGATGTAGCACACATATAAAGTTATGTATTATTTTCACTCCTTTCCATTGCAAGGTGAAGGGGGACATGGTCAGGTAAGCAAAATGTGTTAGTGAATCCCCAAAATCTATGAACCACAACCAATAAGGACATTATTGCAATCCTTTTTTCAACCCCCTAGGATGACAATGGTGACAGGGACAACTATGAAAATTAGTACTTTACACATTGTGTCCCTGTAAGACGTCCTTTACTTTACATTACACTAATAACAGCACAGCAGTCCACTGGTCGTCTCAAAATTCAGAAGGAAGGTGCAAAACTTGAAACAGCATTATTATTAAACTACAGACCTGAACATGCAAAACAAAGAAAAGCAGATGCCAGGACTAATGAACAAAGGTAAAGGACTCCATTTAACCTTAAATCAGAAAGGTACCCTCCCGTCACCATTTCTGGAAAGGAACACAAGCCCCAACTCTCCAAACAAACCCTCATCATCAGCTACCCAAGTGCCTGCTCAGGCCCAAGCAGTGTGTTATCAGAAGATTTAAAAATGAACACTCCCTACGAGCTTGGATTTCCACCCAGCCCCACAATACCTTTCCCACCTTATTCTTCATCTTTGACCAGCCTAGCCAAACTTCTTAATGCAAAAAGTCTCCTTTTTCTGCAGTTTGTTAGGATTGTTATATATGGCTGGACTACCTGAGATGGCTCAAAGTTGCCTCCTTGGTCAATTGATCGAATGTTCTTGAGCACTTTTGGTTTCCTTTCCAATTCTAATGGAATGAACTTAGTGTGGACTTACTTGTTCATCTGCTTTGTTGTCATTTTTTTCAGACCGGATTTTCTGCTGTTATGTCCAAAACTAACTTCCTTGTTTCTTTGTTCCAACCACTCGCAAAGTTTAATTTGGGGCTAACTTTGAAGTAACTGATTCTTAGAACACATATTTCTGATCAATTGTTTTTTTATCCCTATGACACATATCTTATCCAACATACACAGAGTGCATTATTTCCCATCCACTGGGGCAGATGTCAGATAAATTTGCTTGATCAGGGATGTATAGGTGGAAAACATGCATAAATCTTGTTCTAAGCTGATTCTCTTCCCTAATATGTTATCCGGACTGTTCCACAAATTTTCATTAAAATTGTAGACAGTTTGGTTTGTGTCATCACATGGGTATTGCATCATCTCTCAAACAAGTCTTGTGCATCTTGTTTGGTGTCCAGTGTCCTCTTGAGTTGGGTCTTGAATTTTGTCAACTTTTGTCCGTATTTCGAATTTCTTCATTATTATTCTCTCCATATGTCTCTGCCTCTGTATCTAACGTATTTTCATGCCAAAAAAAAAGACAATTTCACTGTATTTGGATTCTAATAGAGTATAAACACATATTACAAGTATTGAAGAAATAATCTCTCTGCCCACTTCCCAGATCCCACAGCTGAGATACTTCACTCTCTTGCCCTTACCATTTGTCCGCACCGAAGCTGAATGCTAACGGCTTTATGCTGAAGGCAGGATGCTTATTTGTAATTCTACCTGACCTGCTTTGTAAATAGCAGTCACTACTGCTACTGTATGATTATTTTTGCTTTAACAAACCTCTCTTTATGGGAAGTTCAGCTGATGCTATTGTATCGCATTTGAGCTTCATGCTCACTCTCATTCTTGACTTTTGAACTTGAACTCTTAATGGGTTCCTGCTAACACAGATTTTCACCCCATTCTTTAGAATAGGGATTCATTCCTTTATGGAACACGCAGTACTGCTTATTTGATGACTTGCTCTAACCAATATTTTTTTTTATCAATTCTGTAATTTGATTGATACCTTTTGAACTAATCAAATAAAAAGAGAAATAAAAGTCTTACTGAACCTTTGAATGAAAATAAAACCCTTAAAACTAATCAAAACTCTCATTATTGGCTGAACTTAGAAATAGTATTGTGATTATTGATTTTTGTGACATATAGCTCCTGATCTTCTCATATATGACGGCAAAGGTCTGTCGCAGAGAAGTGGGAGGAAACTCACACAAGTAAGAGAGAGAGTGGGAATCACCCTGTTTGGTGTGAAATCCAGATGTTTAACCATTTTATTTAAATTGATTCCCGCTCCAACAGCGGATAACAATACCCAAAGAAAAGTTGCATAGGCTATGTTAGTGTGCAGTATGATAATTATACTCAAAGTATCTCTTGCTAAATTAAATATTTTTTACTAACATCGTGTTATGCAAAACAAACACAATTGAAACCAAATTGTGATGACATCCACATATTCTGAAATATGTACATAAATGGATCATGTTCCTCAGTGAGGTGAAGGATATGAGAGAAAGATGAGGCTCGCTACAAGTAAACCTTGACATTGAGTGGAAGGAGCTGGTATGGACTTTTCTATCCTGCCAGTTTGATGTGAAGAAGTATATTATCAACATGATCTCTTAAACTGTGGTTGCCTATCAGATTCTGTGCCTCCATTCATTGTGGGATATCATTGTTAAGGAAGTCCTAGAACTTGATGAAATTACTTTGTAGTGGTTTAAACTGAACTTGTTTTAAAGGGCTGGAGAATCAGATACAAGAGAAAGCCTACCTAGAATTCTGCCTTTCCTCTTTGAGTTTATGAGTTTATCTGCACAGGGTTCTTGTGGAATTCTTCTGCTATTAAACACCATCTATAAGCATGAAATACAGACTGTTGGGAAAGAGGGAGTAAAGATTGGGCTAATTATTAAGAAATAGGTTTATTATTATCTTTCAATGGTGCCCTAGCTCTGCCCGTTAATAACCCATGCTCTACTTACAGGACCTTCAGAATAAACCATGAAAAGAAGAGAGATATATTTTCACTGCCTGATGCTCAGAGGAAATCCAGCTTGCTTGCTAGGGGAAAACTAGAACATTTGGTCCAACAGATTGAATGAATCCAGTGCAAAATTGGTCCATTGGTTGACTGGGTGTGAGCTCTGGTCAAGCAACAGCCACAATCCTTGCAGGGTAAACCACAAAAAGTCACTAAATTAACCAGTTCTTAACCCTGGGTAGCTTGGCACAAAAAGCAGTGAGGCTTAATTTAGATGCAATGTGTAAAGTATTTATGCAGCACACATAAAGAAATAAAGTGAAAACACAACACAAGAAAAATTCCAAACCAATTTAGAGAAATAGAATAAATTATTTTACACCTAAATGACAAAAATCCAATCAGTAGAATCGGACTTATGAATTTTTAAAGTTTAAGGTTCAAAATAGCACCCTAAAGATCAAAGCGCCAACCACAGATATCTAGTTGTGAAAGACTGGGTCAAAGTCGAAAGTTAAGGCTGACCACGATAGAGCGCAGTTCAGATACAAGAAGTGGATTAGCCAAATCAGCACTTACCTTCAGACTTAAAAAAAAATCTGAATAAAAATGTCTGAGAAGTAAAAGTTCTGTGCGACAAGGCTGCAGGAAGTGTCCAAGAAGGGAGCATCATAATCAGATGACCTGGGGTTGAAGCTTCGGTGAAGATTTCTATGTTAGGACATAGTTGCCGAAATGGAAGTTGAAAAACTCCAGCAGGAAGAAGCAGATGGCTGTAGCTAAAGACAGTTACACAAGGTCAGATACCCCTTTGGTGCAGGACCTCTGAAACGGATTTGCTGCTGCGGAGAGGAATGTAGCGTGAGAGGCCACAAAGTCAACCCAACAGGTGATTCACTTTGGGTGGATAGATGAGGAAGATGGTCACAATCTCCTCCTAGTTCTCAGAGCACATTTTGGCCAAATTTTGTCCTCAGTTCAGGGAAATGGCCATCTGGGCACCCTCAGTACCACAACTAAGGGTTCAGGACTGGTGGAACACCTCTTGGGGGTTTGGGACTCACTCAGGCTGGGCCCAGGTGTGGGTTCAAGATGGTGAGAGCCTGTTATGTCCCTTTGGCTCTAAACAGGAGGCCAGCAAACTAGCCCTTGGAGTCACTTCTGGTAGTCCTGGGTGCAGATGAAGAGGCTGCTCTCAGCAGCAGGGCTGGCCTCTCAAGGTTCACGGCAGGCTTCAGGCAGCAAAGCAGTCCTTCCAGATACAGCAGCAGCCTGACAGAGTATAGAGGTGGTCACAGCAGCAGGCAGTCCTCGGAGAGTCCTCTGCCGATTCAATAGTGCTCTGAAGAGTGAGTATGTAGGCCCTATTTTTATACCTTGGTGCCTTTCCGCCGGGAGGTGAAAGAAGCTTCTGGAAAGATTCTTTGAAGTGCATGGAATTTCCTGACTCTTCTGCCCTGGCTCCAAGCTGGCTGCAGTGACAATACAGATTTGTTGGGCCCTTTGTGTGGAGGCACTGCACAAGCTATTCAGGTGTACGTGAGGCTGTGCTCAGCTCCGCCCCCCCATCCTGCAAGCAGATGGCCCACTCAGGCACCCCTAATCCTTCTATTGTGTGACTGTCTGGGAGGAATTCACTAAGTCTAACGGTCAGCTACATGCAGTCATGTGACCCAAGACAGGCTACAGGCACAAAAGGGCTAAGGGGAGGAAAGTGCCAACTTCCTGAAACGTTCCGAAATGCCAACTTTCACAATTGCAATTTAAAATCGGACTTCATCATTAGTTAAGATTTTAAATTGTTATTCCCGAGACACCAGACATGAACTGGTTATCTCTTCCCATTTGGAAATTATATTTATAAAATGTAGTAAGGCAACTACAATGTTATCCTATGGCAGAGATGGGCTTAGCAGTAGTGAAAAACTTATTTAAGAGTTTTTCACTACCAGGACATGTAAAACTTAAAAGTACGTTTCCTAATTTTTAAATACACTGCACCCTGCCCTTGGGGCTGTCCAGGACCTACCTTATTGGTTGTTTATATGTATTAAAAGGAAGGCTTTGGCCAGGCAAAAGGTTTATTTTGCCAGGTCAACATGGCAGTTTAAACTGCACACACAGGCTTTGCAATAGCAGGCCTGAGACATATTTTAAGGGCTACTTAAGTGTGTGGCACAATCAGTGCTGCATACCCACTAGAAGAATTTAATTTAACAGGCCGAGGGAACATGGAGTGCACCTTACTGGTGACTTATAAGTAAATTAAACATGCCATTTGGGTTTAAGCTAATTTTACCACGTTTTGAGCTGAGTGCACAAGCACTTTAAAACTGGTTAGAAGTGGTAAAATGCACAGAGTCCTAAGGCCAACAGAAACAAAATCAGCAAAGATAGGAGGAGGAATGTAAAATGTTTGGGGGTGACCATGCAGAGAGGGCCAGGCCCAACAAATCCTTTCTCCAACGATTTTGTCCAGCCCTGTGGGAGAAAGATTCCTGATTGATCAAAAGTGAGAACGAAAATTGAATCAGTTGCCTGCCAATTCTAGCAGTGTATATGGACAAGAGAGAGAAGAACCTACCTAGCAGCTGAATGAATTCAGGGTCATCAGCATTCTAATCGAAAGACTTTGTAGAGCTAAGCTTATTTTTTGTTTTATTTTTTATTACTTTGCATAGGACTAAGGGGGCTGAGAAAACACGGAAGGGAGTGAACCGAGGAAGATCCTACAACTGAGGTAACTGGGATGAAGCCTAAAATACCAGAGACAAGTAGCATTTCAGTAAATCTTGCAACAACTGTCAACTGACATTAAATTACCACAGCCAGAAAACTTTCACTTGCATGATTGAGGTAGCAGTTTGGCCTCTGGAAAGATGCCTTTCTGCTCAGGGCAAGCTAATGAAGGATTCTCAGCTTTGCCTTAGTGTTAGACCAGTCAGCCTCAGGGTGGTATTCCACCAAACGTTTGGCCTTTACCCCTTCTATTATTGCAGATCTCGTTTTGGATGGCCTTAGTACTCTGCGTAGTTTGCCACTGCTAACCTTGCTAAAGTGCTTGTGCTCTCTCCTTAAAGCATGGTGGAATCGGCTTACACTCAATTGGAACATTTAATTTACCTATGAGTGCCTAGAAGAGTGGTACCACATGTACCCATGGCATGTAATTCAAATCCTTCTAGTGGGCCTGCAGCACTGATTGTGCCACCCACTTAAGTATCCCCTCTAAATATGTCTCGGGTCTGCCATTGCAGCCTGTGTGTGCAGTTTCAAACTGCCGTTTTGACCTCTTTAATGGTAAAGTCGGATTTTAATCACAATTCTGACAATGCCACTTCAGGAAAGTTGGCATTTTCTTGGCCTCACCAATTGAGGTCTACTGCCTGTATCCTGGGTCACATGAGTAGGTGTATTTAGCAGTTGGTCCTTGTATATTGCTCCCAGACAGTGAGTGCACACCTCAAAGGCACATAGACACTAGTCTATTGTGACCCCAGACAATCTGGGACCAGGGCAGGGAGGCAGGAAATTCCAAGCGCCTCTGGAAGCTTCTACCACTTCAAAATGGGCACCAGATATAAATACTGGACCTCAGACACCAACTCTTCAGTACACTCTTCCACCTGTGGACTCTGCCAGGAAGTCCTGCTGTGTTGCTATAAGGACTGCCACTCTGCTGGACTGCTGCTTTGAAGGACTGCTGCCCTGCTGACTTCTTGCCTGCATGAGAAGGCCTGGACCTGCATCTCTAAACCCAGGACCCTAGAGTGACTCCAAGGGCTAGTTGGCTGGTCTCCTGATCAGAAGCCTCAGGGACATAACATGCTTCCCACAACCTTGTACCCAGCACCTGGACTCTGCCATCTGCAAGTCCTACCCTGCTAAGTGGTGCCACCCCAGTTCTTGTCCCTTGGAAGTGGGCCTGAAGGTGCTCTACCAGCCTATCTGTGGACCCAGCAGAACCAACACATCTCCTCTGTTGGGCGGCGCAACCCAGAGCAGAATGAGCACATCGCCTCTGCTGTGTGGACTTTCTTGGAGCAAGGACTTTGCCCTTGCTGCCTGCAGCCTCATCTGAACCACTGCTGCGAGACGCATCCCCAACACATGACCTTGCATTGAGAGCCTCTCGCTGATGGCAGCCTCAAGGACAACGCAGGACTCCCCATCAGCATCACAAGCCTTGCAGCTTCTTCGGAACCAGCCAGTGTGCAACGCATCCTCAATGCCGGGCTCCACATTGCAAGCCCCCTCATTGACGGCCTCCTCAATGATGATGCAGGACCTCACAAATCAGCTTCACAGCTCCTTGGAACCGATGCTGCATTACTCATCTCCAACCCAGACATGGCATCGCTCGCGTGATGCATTCGCTACGAGGGACTCCGCAACTCTTTGCAACCAAAATGTATTTAAGGTACTCTTGTTCAGCGACCCTAATTGGGTATATGTGGCTGGCATGCACTGCATTGCGGTCGGCTTGAACTTGTGACTTTGTTCCAGTCCAGCGCAACCAGATATCCACAATTAGCACTTTGTGCTTTTTGGCACTATTTTCACTTACATTTCAAAATTGCATATCTCCGGTTGTACTGACTGGTGTTTTGCCATTTTGGTCTTAAATTGTTTATTATATGTTATTCTATTTTTCTAAATTGGTGTGGGCTTTTTCTTCTGTTGTGTTTCACTTTATTACTGTTTGAACTGATGTATAAATACTTTACACATTGCCTCCAAGTTAACCCTGACTGCTTTTGTGTGAAGCTACCAGAATGTCAAACAAAGGTTAATTTGAGGTTGCTTGTGACTTCCACTTGGCAAGGACTGTGGTTGCTGCTTTTGTAGAGTGTTACCCCCCTCAACCAGTAACCCAATTTCTTACACTTATCGAAAACAAGCCTTACTTATTCTTCTACTCTGGTATTGTGTATGCCAAGTCAGATCTCACATCAAGTCGCATATCCATTTCTAGCACAGTCTAGAACAACAGACATAGAAAAATCATTTTTGTCTGACCAAATAATTCCATAATCTAAAGCAAAACACTTTCATTCCTGATTATAGTACCCTACATGTAAGGTAAGTTTGATTGAACTAGGATTTCCAATCCAAAATGTACAGTATTGGAGGGGTTCTTTAAACCGTTTCAACTGCGTAGTCCCGGATAGGTCTACTTGTTGCATGCTTGCCTGTGAACAATACCCCGGTGGGCTGACACCAGATGCGTATGACATTGTCTTAAATCAAAAAGCAATGGATTGAGACCTCTGAGACAAAGAAACTAATAGCGGAAGTAGGCTTTACCGATGCCCGCCATATGTACAGTTTATTAGAAAAAGAAACAACAACAAAAACTAAAAGGATTTTCTGATACTGGATTTAATATAATCAGGGCTTCTACTTGCACACATTCCATGCATATGCAGAACCATATCCGACGGTCAGGCTTTCTCCTACATCTTTCCCAAAGAATGGAACAACCTGCCACTTTACATCAGGGCTGCGTACTCAACTCTAGTCTTCTCCAAGAAGCTGAAGATGGAGCTCTTCGAATAGGTCCCACTATAGATCCCACGGTAAGGCTAGACTGCTCCTACTTTCAGCGCCAAGATACTCACCCGTGTGATAGCGTGCTCTACAAATACACAAAACAAAACATAATGCAAGGGAAAAAGAGAAAGGCATAATATGATGACCACTGTGACTAAATTCTAGTTCACGAGTTAAAACTTTAATTATGCTTCTTTTAATAATGTCTTTTTATGTAGTTCTGCATACTGCGCTTCTACCCTTTCTAAGTGCTGTAAATATTTTTACTTTCATTTGGAACTTGCAACGACTGACAAGTTAAGGCATCCCACTTCATGTGTTATCCAATTTCAAATACCTCAGTTAAAAGCCATGCAAATCTTGTTTGATATCTGGATTATCACACGAGGTTTTGCGTAATTAATGCCAGTCTATCATTTCAGTATCAGTCAGCAATTTCCCTAACTGGGTTCTGCTGCATGAACCTACTGAGAGATTTGAGCACCCGCCTCCATTCAACCTTACTTAAAAAGAGCAGGCATTTCAAGTTGAAAGCAATGCTCTGTTGTACCTTTCTGCTTCTGAGCTTTGTGCAGCCAAGCAGATCTCAAGACAGTATGTTTCCATAAAAGATATGGCGTGATCTGATAACGTGATGACATAGCCGCACTGCTATCCGATTTTCATCACGTTTTGTACGTTTGGAAACATGAGAATCTTTTCTTTCATATTAAATCAAGCACAATGGAAAATGCCTTAGCTGCCGAAATATCAGCGTTCTATATCAGTAACAGATCTCAATCAGCCTTCAGCTATGGAAAGCCCACACACCTTGCCCAGAGCTCCATTTAGAAATGTAAGATATTTTAAAAGAAATAGACTTGCAGTAAATGTATACATATGATGGGTGATCTGCCCCAAGACTGCTGAAGCGAGAAATGTGAAGGCAGTTCTGTGAAACTTTCTGTTTGAGTGTGTTGTAGCTGATTGACGCAAAAGCATTTCAGGTAGTAGCGAAGCCATTATTCTAAATCAGATGTTATTCACTAAAAGAAACACAAGCATTGTGCAAATTACTGCCTTTGCAATAAAATATCTTGTTTACAATACACACTGCATTTCGTAATATTAGGAAAAACGTGGCCATATATTTAGGTGCAGAATGGCAGAGATTAATATATTTTATTGAAGGGGTAATACCCATCTACCATTGAGTAGATGTGCGTTAGTTCTTAATTGTTAGCCTGGGTTCCAATAATCGATTGGTCATTTGACCAAAATATCAGTTTCTTTTCGATAAGTGCCTTTTTCCCCTCAGTTCCTGCAACATCCTGCTTTAACCTGAAAATATGCTCAGTTCGAACAGTATTAATCCACTGCACTGTTTGCCGCCTATTACTGAGTCAGGTATAATTTCACCTCCTCCCCAGTACACTCTGGGGGATATTCTCAAGAACGTGCGATAAACATCGCCAAAATAGGCTAACGCAATTTTTCATATCGCCGTCTATCGCGGGAAAATAACTGTGTCAACGTTGTATTCTCAACACGGCGGTAACATGCAATAGTTTCCCAATAACGCCTCAAATGTCCGCGATACAACTACCGCGACGGCGATAAAAAAGGAAACCCGAACGTGAAAAAAGTTGCGATGGGCCCAACCGCGATAGAAAAATCGGCGACAAGCACCGCCAGGCTTGCAATTCCCACGTCAGGCGGGAAAAATCACCATAAAAGCTGCAAAATAAAAACAAAAACATAACAACTGCGCAGCACAATGGAGGTAGCCGGAGCAAGTACAGAGGACAACCCGAACCCCACAAGCCCCACGGATTACCAGCCTGGGACCTCGGGGTCAGGGAAGGGCAAGGAGAAGAAGAAGAGGAAGACGCGGTTCAGTCCACAGGAAAACAGGATCCTGATTACGGAGGTGATAGAACATCATCAACAACTGTTCGTCACCTCCACTGTGTTATTGGCAACAAAAAATGGAATATGGCAGTCCATCGTGGACAAGGTGAATGCAGTCGGAGTGCTGAGGAGGACAATGGATGAGGTCAAGAGGCGCTGGAATGATGTGAAGCGCAAAACCAAGCTGAAACTCGCAAACAACCGCAAAGCAGCAATGCAGACTGGGGGTGGGAGTCCATCACCACAGGAGAAGCTGGATGGGATGGAGGAAATGGTGTCCACAGTCATCAGTGTGGAGATGGTGGCAGGAGTCAGGGGACCGGACACTGCTCAACATGACCTGACACAACAGCAACAGGGTGAGTAACCACCAGGGACTGGGGGGACGGGGGAGATGGGCACAATGACACACATGCACAATGAAGTATAGCACACTGCACAACCACAATGACTCTGGATCATGTCCCTGATCTCCTTGCCATACTGCAGCACACATAGAAACAGCAATTAGTCCCCTGTCCACAATGTGCCCAGAGGGGGCCCTCCCCACACATCACCAATCTCACAACAAACCCATGCACATGTGCTGAACCCAGCAAAGCTGCGGATCCGTGAGCCCCACTGACAATGCAAGTGACACTGCCTGATGATGAGCATGTCTGCAAGCCACTCATCATGACATGCTGCACACCATGACACCGAGGTGGCTGAGTGTGGTCCACATCCGGAAAGGAGCAGGTCACACACTGATACATCCACATGCACAAACAACCCCTGACGGCAACAAGACATCTGCGGACAAACCATGCCCAAGAGTCCCAACTCCCACCAAGAGCCCAATTTACCCAAGTATGCAACATCTCAGCACTGCATAAGCACAGAAGTCAAAGGCACACCGCCTGAAAGGGAGAAGGCCAAGCAAAGTCTGAGCTGCAGGGGCAAATCTCCCACAATGCAGCACACATACAAGAATCAGAGCACATCAACATTGACAACAATGTGGTACAAACTGCAACACATTCACAACAGAACAGAGGACACAACTGCTGCCGCTTGTGTGTAGAAACTGGCCAATCACATTTGGCATAGCAGGAAACTGTGACATGATAATGGACAAGTACAACCCCACATCCCTGATGGTGCACAAATGTCCACTGTCCCGCTTCAAATAGGCAGCTCCTCCTAAACAGTCACAATGTACATTGTCATGCAGTCTGTTTGGAAACTTGGCCAATGCGTGAACATACATGGAACACACTGTTTAACTGCATCTCCCCTTTACATTGCATAGGGAGAATCATCACCTCCTGCAGAGCAGACCGAACACCTCCTCACTGATGACGAGGAGGACCTCCCCACCTTCGACACCGATGCCCTCCAAGAGCTCATGGACAGCTTCCGCACCCCAGGAGCAGGGCAGCCCAGCTGCATCAAGGAGACCCCACCCCCGCACAGACCACACAGCAGGAAGCACCCACCACCCCGGCTGTCTCTCAGGATCCCCACGACCAACACATGGCATTTCAACGCTGTGTGTTGGAGGGCCAGAAGGAGATGGCTGAGCAGGTGCGGGTGGAGTTCGAACTCATGGCAGCCAAACTACATGCCATCCATGGGAGTCTACGTCCCATCAGGGACCACTTACAGTCCCTAACGGACACCCACAGTCCACTCCATGGTCTCCAGCGAGCCATGGCTGACATCGCCGGAGACAAGAACACCTGTCTAGTCAGAGTGGCTCCAGCAATCTCAGACGGGAGTTGGGACACATGCGGAGGCTCATGGAGGACATGGTGCGGATGGAGGCGGAAAGGATGGCTGCCACGGCTGCACATCAGCGAGATGTAGCTGGGATCTTCCATGCCCTGCAGATCCTCATCATGGCATTGCTGCCACAAGGCCTGGCGCAGATGAATGCTGCTGCTCCTACACCATCCACATCTCCGCCCCCTGATGTGTCAGTGCCCCACAGTGCGGCAGACATTCCACCTCCGGCACCTGATGTGTCACTGCCACACAGTGCGACTGACAATCCACCTCCGGCCCCTGATGTGTCAGTGCCACACAGTGCTGCAGCCGAAACACCACCACCCACAGGTGAGGCACATCACACATCAGAGGACGATGATGTGGATGAGACTGCCATTGTGGTAATGAAGCAGTAGCATTCATCTCCGCCATATGGCCTGTTTCAGCTTGGTTCGGCCCTTTGCATCATCACCTTCCACTGTCCCCCGATACACTCTGCGGCACACACCTTGGACCTCGACATGGACTGCCATATTCTGTTTGGTTACCAATGACACAGCAATCAGACTGCGGACTGAACTCTTCCTCTTCCAATGAATTTGTCCTTCCCTAATGGACTCTGGCTGGCCCTACACTGGGCAACAATGTCAAGTGGGGTGTGCATGGCCCTGTACTCCTCCAGCTGCAACACTCCACTGAATGTGAATAAATCATTCAAATTCACACAGATGTGTCATGTCTATGATCCTTCAAGTATGACAGTATGGATGAATGTAGGGTCACTGATTCCCCCTCAAGTCCATTTTGCACATGTTGTGGGGGGATCACTGACAGAATATCGAGGAGCAAAATATCGACCTGGCAAAATATCGAGGAAAAAATATAGAATGCCAGAATATCGAATTCCTATCTACAAACAGGTAAGTACAAAAATATCGAATCCAAAATATTGTTGTAAAAAATATAGGGGCACATTACGATACCCGGCGTAAAAAAATCCGCCAGGCATGGAAGCGGCAAAAATCCGCCCGCACACACCGCCTGAACACCGACCACGCCATTATGAGTACACAAACTGAAAACCGCCATCGGCGGAAAAATCATACAAAATACCGCCCGCCATCGTCCGAGTCGGAGTCAAACCGCCCGCCACGGACGGAAACACGCACGACAACACAAAACCGCCCGCCCTCACGGCTGACACACCGCACGTGAAATTACGATCGCACCGCCATGAGCGCGGAAAAACAACAAAAATACCGCCCGCCAGCGCAAACAACGCCGATGAGAATCGACACGGCAGAAGCCATGGCGCCCACGTACCTGCACAGAAACCATCCGCACACAAAACCAATAGCACACAACATGGCCAACAAGTCCACACAGCAAGGCACGCACAAATACACAAGCACAGTACACATCCCGAAAACACCCCCCGGACAAACAAAAAATACAAAGGCCAGAACCCCAGACACAACACACCTGAAAACAACAGACCATGAGGACACACCCACATAGGTGAGTACAAAAGCAGCACTCCCACAGACCACAACCCCTTGCTACATTGCAAACCAGAGAGGAGAGGAGAGGACACAGTGACACAGCAAGGACAGCAGCACACCACAGAAACGCACACATCACAACCACCACCACCACCACCACCACCAAACACCGGCACCACAAACCCCTGCACATTACACAACACACACCGCACCACCACCACAAACACCATGGCACCACAAAGGATGCCCAAGTTCACGCCCATGGAGCTGACGGTCATGGTCGACGAGATCATCAAGGTGTACCCACAAATCTATGGGAACATGGTCCAGCACACACCACTAGCCACCAGAAACAGAATGTGGACCCGGATCGTAGACCAGGTCAATGCAGTCGGGACCCTGCCCAGGAACAGAACCGAGATAAACAAACGTTGGAATGACGTAAAGAGCCTGGTCAAGAAGAAGGAGGGCAAAAACAGAGAGCTGGCTGCCGTCACTGGCGGAGGGAATCCCGCGCTCTTTAAGACCTTCAAAGCGTGGGAGGAGAAGGTGCGAGTCGTAATCCATCCGGAGATCCTCGCCGGATTAGCAGGGGGAGTGGAGGCTGGTAAGTACAAACTAATGTATACCAGCACACCGCTATGTACACACATGCGCAACCACCATGCCACAGCTCCCAGGGACAAACACCCCCATGTCCAGCACACAATACACAACACATCACACGCACATGCAACAGACACTACCACACACAGGCCAAACCGAACAACTGTAAGATGCGTGGGGACATGTGTACACTAAGCCAGCCACGTAACCACCAACAGGTCCACAAATATGCCAGAAGCGCCACAACGAGCACCCACCACACCCACGTGTCAGCCACCGCAGTGCACAACGACAGCCGAAAGGCAGACATCACGGTCCACAGCAATCGGTGTCAGTGGGTGTACAGCCACCCCCACGACCCACTACACCCCCCCACCCCCACAGACCTGCAACATGGAGCACCCCCCGCTAAGAGCCATGTGGCATCCAGTACAGTGCACGCACGAACAACTTGCAGGTGGGAAACTGGACAGGGCTGGATTACTGGAGGCATGAGGACCATAACACCACCAACACATGGGACATGTCACGTAGCACACGAACACGCAGCACCGCCCACCGTCACGAACAAGTGAACAATGTGCACACGGACATGAACAGCAGACTCACACCCCACATGACCCATCACAGACATAGCAACACCCAAGGAGCCACGTCTGCATGCACAAGCCACACTGAATATAGTCCCACACGGCAGCCACTGTGCAACTCATCACACACAACCGAAACACCATTGAAGTCCTGTCCATGTAGCCCCTACTGCCTGTCAACCACACACCCCACAACTACGCCTATGTAAGACAAACAACACTAGACGCAACAGAGCGGAACAACAGAAATGCACACGAACACCACTGAACCCATCAAACACACAGACACACCATGCACATACAACATACCATCCATCCCATCCGTCAGCCCCAGTCTCATGAAAGGCATGTCATCCGCACAGCTGCCACACATACAGCAGTCACGCTAAGACACATGCCCATGACCAACCATGTGCCAGAAGTCAATTAAGCGCACGACACACTGTGAGCAACAACACACAACATGGGCCACACCCCCCCGAGCACTGCAGTGATGCACATGGCACAGGGCAGCACGCACACCAAGGAGATGGGACAACTGCAATACGTTGGCTGGCACACAACTATCACTCACTCATAACGATGCGTCCAATGCCATGTCCAGTAACCACAACAGACAGCAAATATGCAGGGCATGTCAGGCATGCACACACCTCAGACCATGCACTGTCATGCTGCCACAACACATGTCACGTTCGGCACCCATGGCTCACAGCATGTACCCCAAAAGCATATACCCTCCCAAATGCGAATCTGGGGCATAGCCCCCATGTTGCCATATGCGTTCCTAAGCGTTCCATTTGAACCCCAAAAGCATATTCCATCCCAAATGCGAATCTGGGGCATGGCCCCCATGTTGCCATATGCGTTCCTAAGCGTTCCATTTGAACTCCAAAAGCAAAGTACAAACCAGACCCAGGATGGGCCAGGAGCCCGCATACACCAGAGTCACAATGAGTAGGGGCAAAGCAACACACCCATCGGCATGGCCAATCCGTCCCATGCCACATGTGCACAGCACACAGTCCCATTGCCTAGCACACACACCTACAGATGCCACAGCCACACACTCGCCTCCGGGAAACCCATGTACGAGATTGCACGAACTGCCAATGTCAGACGACTAATACATACTTCGCCAGGTGCAACACAATAACAAATCTCATTCTCTCCACAGGTGACGAACTGCTGGACGCTGGGGATGGAGACAGCAGCCAGCACAGCCAGCCTACAAGCCCCCAACGAGGACACACAGATCTGGAGGATCTGTCCACCTCTTCGGACACGGACCACCAAGCTGGCCCATCTGGCGTGGCAGGGCCCAGCCGCTCCCCAGGACCCCTCCTACCCACCAACCCATCATCCAGGGATGCTGAACAGTCCCAGTCCCCTGCTGCCACTGTCGTTGCGGCCACACCCACGGTCATTGCGGCCACTACCACTGCCGCAACCGCCACCATCGCCGCACCGACCACCACCGCCTCCACCACCACCACGTCTTCGCTGGCACCAGCCCCAGCGCAGGTGGTGGCCCGGCCGACTGGATCCACCCTGGGAGCCACAGCGAGGACCGTGGTGAGCAATGTGGCTAGTGGGCAGGCCGGTGGCAGCAGGACTGGTAGGAGGAGCAGGGTCAGGGAAACGCCAGCCTCCCCTGGGAGCCATGCCCTGCCTCAAATGGCCAGAGTCCTTGGGGCCTATGAAGAGGCCCAAGGACAATGGGCCAGGTCTGCTACTGACTCGCGGGAGGTGCTGGGGGTGCTGAGGTCCATGGACGCCCATATGGGCCAATTCGTGTCCCG
This sequence comes from Calotriton arnoldi, assembly GCA_963921515.1. Lineage (NCBI taxonomy): Eukaryota > Metazoa > Chordata > Amphibia > Caudata > Salamandridae > Calotriton > Calotriton arnoldi. Next base: position 207,179 of record CAWUFW010004867.1, on the reverse strand, counting down.
TATGGACCAACTCGTGGACCTCATGGGCCAGCTGGTGGTGGCGGTGGGGTCACAGGCAAGGCCAGCAACACCACCTCCGCCACCACCTGCTAGGGTGCAGGCTCGGGCAGCAGTGTCCACTTCCCCTGCGTCCACAGCCAGTGAGCACACCTCACCCACCACCAGCAGGTCGCCACCACACACCCCCTCCCAAACGTGGAAGGGGCCGTCCGAAGAGGAAACAGATCTCCCGGGAGGACTTCGCACGCTCCAGTCGCAAGTGAGGCAGCCAGCCAGCCTTCCGCCAGCCTTCCGCCAGCCTTCCTTGACCAGCCACTGCATTGACTTGCTCTACGATCCCACTCCACACAGCCAGCTGGATGGCATGTGTGTGTTGGACTATGGACATAGAACCAGTGGGTACACCCTGATCATCACGCAGCCATGACCGACAGCTCATTGTCACTGCACGCACCACTTTTGTCATCACCTTACACACAATCACATGTCACAGTTTGTAATAAATGCACCTTTTTCACTAACTGCTGTTTGTGCCCTGTGTCTTTATTGTACGGAATACAACGGCCACCTTGGGCGGAAAGGCACCTGATGCGTGGCATGGAAATGGAATCCGGAGGGCCTGTTGGGACCTAGGGGTGGGAGACAGAACAGGAGCACATTCAATGAGTGTGTCACACACCCATCACACAGTACATGTCAACAACTACAAGCAATGTACACACATCGCACAGAGCAATAGGGCACAATGCCACAGCCACCAACAGTGGCATACTACCCTGGCCATGGAGCGTTGACACACTGCACGCAGTGAACATACGGCCACCCTGACACAGCACACACACACCTGCATAGATACAGACACATCATCCGTCGTACATGGACACTCACCGTCAAGTGAAGTAGCGGGCGATGAGCTGCTGGCGCACATTCCCAGCTTCCTCCTCTCCGCTGTCCACCTCACTCGAGCTGTCCTGGTCTGCGGGCTGGGGCCCTGGTTGATCTCCGTCATCCACAATGAGGGGGATCTGCTTCCGAATGGCCAGATTGTGCAGCATGCAGCACGCCACCACTATCTGGCACACCTTCTGTGGGGAGTACGCCAGTGCACCCTCGGTGCGGTCCAGGCACCTGAACCTGGACTTGAGGAGGCCAAAGGTACGCTCGACCACACGTCTGGTCCTCCCATGTGCCTCATTGTATCGATCGTCTGCTGGGGTGCGAGGATTCCTCAATGGACTGAGCAGCCATGCCCCATTCGGATACGCAGAGTCACCTGGGTGTGAGGGACACAGAGAACCGTTGCTATTCCAACTGGACAGGGGACAGCATCGCACAACCAGCACGCTACACCACTCCACATACTCACCGACAATACAGCCACGATCCTGTTGCAGATTGGCCATCAGTCGTGGCAAGATGCTGTTGCGCATTATGTGTGCGTCATGGGCCGAGCCTGGAAACTTTGCACACACGTGGGTGATCACCATGTCCGCAAGGCACACCACTTGCACATTCAGGGAGTGCGTGTGCTTCCTGTTGCGGTACAGGTGCTCAGTGGCCTGTGGTGGAACAAGGCCAACATGAGTGCAGTCAATGGCTCCCACGACGTGTGGGATTCTGCCAAGGGCATAGAATGCACCCTTCACTGCCGCCAATTCACGAGCCCTGGGGAATCTGATGTACCTGTTCCGGTACAGCATCATGGCTGCCAGTACATCCCTCAGCACCTTGCTGAACATGGGCTGGGACATCCCTCCTCCACTGCCCACTGTGTGCTGGAATGACCCAGTGGCGAAGAAATGCATGGCGGCCATCACCTTAGCCGTGGGGGTGACAGCAGTCGGATACACCCTGCGGGGACGGAGATGGGGCTCTAACATGGCACACAGTCGATGCAGAGTTGGCCTGTCCAGCCGAAACTTCCTGATTACCTCTGTATCGTCCATGTCCGCCAGCAATTGGTATGGGCGGTCAATGTTCGGTCTCCGCCTGGGTTAAATGGCAGAGGACACATGTCAAAGCAACACGGCACATAGCAATTTCGCATACACATCACTGACATGACTGAGCAAGCACATGAGCCACAGCCCAGCTGTCAAGCTGGGACGGCACGGCCACAATACACTTACACAGGTCTCCCAACAATGGCAATGGCAAGTGAGACATACCACTGCCATGTGCATGCACATGGGGATCTAGGCCCCAATGACTTGCGGGGCGTGCTGATGGGGACTGACTGCATATTCGTCAAGCGGCAACGCCACGGCAACATGAGTGTCTGCTGAGCATGGTACTGCTTCCGAGGCTGGATGAGTATGGCACACGACGACGACGATGTGGGCACGGGCTGAGCGGCCAATACAAGTGGGACCTGTGGCACGAGGGGATATGAGACAGTAGTAGGTGTCAGCACTGCACCCTATGTACAGCACTGTACGGATCACAGCTCCCGAAACATTGACTGGTGTCCACATTGACAGCCCCATGCCAAGACGGCTGTGTGCTTGCAGTCACACGTCACAGGTGAGAGGTTACATTGCACGTGCCAGGTGGCAGTCGTACATAGTGGGAGCTGGCATGTGTGTGCATGTGTCTCCTGTTCAGGATCCACCAGATGGGCGCTGACTCTGTACTGACCATTGGACACAGCATGTTCCGTGGAAGGCTTGTGTGTGTGGGATGGTGGCACTGGATGTGCCTCCGTTGGGGGGGGCCATGCACAGGGCGGGTACGTCGATGATTGCGCATTGTTGGTCACGGTGGGTGCACCAGCTAAGATGTGTTGCCCTGTGTTCAATTCCTATGTCCGCATGATGATGGACTGTGGATGTGGGCAGACTACACATTGGTCGATGTGCTGTCTATATGCATGTGCCTTCACACCAGGCACAGCTGCCCCTGCACATGTGACCCCTGCTGGACTCGCTGCTGGGTCTGTGGAGCTGATGCACCTTCTGCGCGTGGGGCGGACAGCTCTCCTCACTTCCCTCATTGCGCATGTCATGTCTTTGCCGCAGGTGACATGGATCATGGAGGGCCCACATGTACGCGTGGGTAGGCTACACATGATTGTTCACTGGTCGCCACCCCCAGTCAGTGTTTCGAATGGGAAGGTTGTCGTGCTGGTGGTATGTTCGATGTGGCGGATGGGCGGGCCTAGGTGCGGGCTTACATTCCGGACATGGGGGTAGTTGGATTGGCGACTAGTTGCAGTACACACGGGACACGTCTCTTCCTTTCCACATCTGGGTCATCCCTTGTACTAACTGACAGTGATACAGTCATCTTCGCCCCAGCCCTCATGTCCTCCCCTCGCCCCCCAATATGCATGCTCACCTGCGAGGCTAGCGCTTGCACAGGCAGCCCCAAGCTTGCACCAGAGAGGGCAAGGAGTGTATGTGTGGGTCCAGTTGCACGAGTGGGCTGTCTCAGGGTATGATGTGTGGCGGGACGCCGTCCACCTGCGTGGTGCCCCAAATGGAGACCCGGCCTGCATGGACTATGCATCACAGTCTTCGCCTTCCGGATCCGCCACCTGCGACACCCAGTGGGTGTGGCTGCCCTTGCGGCCATGCCGCGTCCGTCTGTGGCTGATGGCCCACACATTCACTCTTTGGCCTCTCTGGGGAGGGCTCAGGGGTGGTGGCGCACGCGCTTGCACTTAGTCGCAATGGCATGTGTCGTGGTTGGTATGATGGGCAATGGATGGGATGGTGCGAGCCACCTCCCGTGACGTCAGTGCTGCTCGTGCTGTGGTGCGTCCCCCCTACACTTCCATTTGACTTTTTGCCATGCTGGACGTTGAGGTTCTATTGCCTGCGTGATATGAGCAGGAGGAGCGCGAGGAGACCTCTCACACACCATGCTCCACTGCCATCCCGTGCCCTGTATCGCCTGTGCGGATTGACTATGTTGGGGTTACACCTGGTCGACTGGGGCTGTGTGTGCCTTGTCAAGGGGCATGGCGGGCGCACAACAGGATCCAGCTCGTCCACAGAGGGTGGGCTGAGGTGCGCCTGGTACCGCTTTGTACGTGTGCCCGGCTGCTGTGCACACACGTGTTCACTCCCCCCGACAGGTGTCCTCTCACAATGCCCAGGGAAGCGGTGGTGTACTGTTCATGAGCCCTCCCAACACGGCGTGCTCCAACTTGGCATGTGCGCATCTACCCGTCGCACCCACCCACCTGAGCACTGCGTCCATACGACTTCACACGACACATGTGTGTCTTCCACAGTAGTGCTACTCATTTGCGTTGACATCCAATACCAGTGGACTACATGGTCATGTCACGACTGCCGTGTACTTCACATACTCTCATCCTCTCTCATTCGTACTTGTGAAATGAGTCAGCGGAGACAGTTCTGGTTTCAAACATTATATTGAGTCTTCTGTCCTCTGTGATGCAGTATAGTGGACACTACTGGCAGCGGAATACATATTGAGGATATACTGAGCATGATTACAAATGGGATAGGGTGTGGGGTTACATCTGCTTGGCCAAGGCTGTGCTAATGTACATTTACGTATAGCTGCGGAGCTGCGGACTTTGACACAGACGGTATACATGTAGCCTACCAGACCGCTCGGCATCATGGGCACAGTCCATCTCAGTTCCATGTGACAGGTTTGCTGCGGTTGTTCCTCATGCACGCGTGCATGTGAGATGACATCAGGGCATGTGCTTGCGTGCATGCAGCGGCGTGCCACTTGTTGTTGCACTGTGGTGGTTACTGGACATGTCACAGTCACTGGGGTCGTGTTGTTGTTGTATGCACTTGTCGTCCATGCAAAGGTCCTGGTATGGGATTCCCGGGGCGGGGGTGGGAGGGGTGCAGCACCCACAGACTCCAGGCGACCTATTCATGTCCACTGAGCGGTGTGTGTGTCCATGTGCGCTGGATCCATGTCGTGTCCTGGTTGTTCGTGCAGTTCCGTCCATGTGGGTGCGATGCACAGAGCCCATGCCACTGCCTCCCACGATGCATGCGGTGTTCCTGGATGTGATGGGGAACAGTGTGCATGTCCCGGTCATATCCGATGTCATGGCGATGTCGTTGATGGTGTGGTTACAGTTGCCGGTCGTTTGGTATGGCTGTTGTGGTGGTGACTGTCCAGTCCGTGCGGAAGCTGAGCATGGGTGCGGGGTTGGACTTCATAGGTCACTCGGGGAACCTGCGTTGTGGTCCGACGTATTTACAGGTTGTCAGGTATGCGATGCCGTCCAGCAGGGCTTCCATGTCATTGGTGGTGTACATGTTTGCCAGCCAATGAAGCGGATGGTGGCTGTCAAGGTGTTGTTCGTAGGTTGTCCCTTGGAGGACCATGATGGGGCATGCTGGGTGACATTCGATGTAGCTGTTCTCGATGATCCGTCGTGTGGAGGCACAGTGGTTCCATTTCAGTGCGCGTGCGATGTTGGCCACATACGCCATGCCCCCATAGGCAGAGCAGGCCCTGTCGTGTGCGTCCAGAGGGAGGAGTAGTGGTAGCAGGTCCGCCTTCAGACATGCCGGGTTGGAGAGGCATATCTCGACGGGATGCTGGTAGGGACACCTCCGACAGTAGAAGACGGGCATGACGCAGCTGAACAATGTGATGCGGTAAGTCAGTCGGTAACTTACGTTCAGCAGGGACAGGAGATCGCATCCCAATGTATGTATCGTGCTGGTTTGGTACAGCTTGAGCTCTTCGGCGTAGTTGGGTAGGTGTGTTGCGGTTGCCATTTCGCAGCGGTGCGTTGTGGTGGCGTGCTCCGGCTGTGTGTGCAGTCTGCAATGTGCACACTCCGGGGTTGCTGTGAGCTCTGTGTAGTCGTGGGGAGACAGGACTTGTGTTCTGTTGGCTTGTTTGGAGGACACGGGCCCTCTTCCCACATGCTTCTCAGACAGTTCAAGGTCAGTGCTGTGTGACTCCTTCCAATTAACTTGCATGTGGCCGACATGGGGGAGTGTTTTCTTCTTTCTTCCCCGTCCGTTGTGTGCTTCTGTGATATGCGCTATCTGCCCTGTGGTCGGTCTCCTCGGCAAGCCTGTGTTGGTCTATTCTTGGACAATGGCTGTATTCACCGGCTTCTGTCGTAGGGCTGTGGTTTCGGTGTTGGAATGGAAGGTCATTCAGTGCTGTCTGCTCTCCCTTGTGTGGGCGGCAGCCTGCCTTTCCGCTCTGCGTTGGGCCTTGTGTGTGGATGTAATTCTTGGGCCACCTGTTGTCGGTCACCGGGCTCTTTGGTGTTCCGTTTCATGTGTCTTGTTCATATGTGCAGGGTGGTATGGGTTTTTCAGTGTGGTACTGGCGTTCCTCTTCCCGAAGGGGCCCTGCTTCTCCTAGTTGGTGTTGCCGCCGCTGTGTGCTTCGCCATGTTTGTTACACTGGGGTGTGTCCTGCTGTTGCGTGACTTCACTGACATGTGTGCGTCGGTTGTGTGGCGTTGGGTGTTGTCCGTGAATTGGGCGTTGGGGACATGTCTGTGGCAGGCCTGTCACGTGTCATGTGCGTTCGGGGTGGGGCTGATGTGTGTGCTGCTTGGTTGTGTCCCTGTGTCTGTGTGCGACGCATGCATGGCGCTGCGGTTGGCCTCTGCGTTGTGCGCATGTGTGGTGGCGTCATCGGCGCTTTGGGGCCGTGACGGGGTGGTTGGTTCCTAGTCCCAGGTGGTGTGTACACATGTGTTCCGCGATGTTAGGATTTGGCCTGTGTGTCATATGTGGATGCAATGGTGGATGTGTAGTGTGCACGCGCTGGTGGGGGGTTGTCCGCTTTTTCCGCCCTTGCACTGTGTGCGCTGTTTGCGTGCACTTGTTGTGTGTGTGCCTACCTGCGTCTCCGCGGTACGTTGCGTCCTTGGTGGTGCATCAGCAGAAGCATGGGAAGGGCCTGCAGTGCTGGATTCATGCCCGGGGTGCCGCTTCTTCGTTGTCCGTGCTCTGCGTCCGTGTTTCCGCCTCTCTTTCACGTGCGGTGTCTCTTTGCCGTGGGAGCCATTTGTTTGCGGCATCGTAATTTATGCGCCGGGCGGGACGTGTTTCGTCGGACGGTGTGTGTCAGTTGTGCTGCGCCGCTACGTGTGCGGGCGCACTTTGATGGCGGACGGTGTTGCTGGCTTGCCGGCGGTGTTTGGCCTGCTTTTCGCATCGTAATTTGGCGGGCGTGTGGGCTGCGGCATGCGGGCGGTAACTGGTGGTTTTTGCATCCGCCAGCACGGCGGTAGTGCTTCCGCCCGCCATCGTAATGGGCCCCATAGTTAGTCAAAATATTGAATTTTTTAAATGTCTTAAAAGTAATGTAAAATTAATAAAATAATACATATAATTAACTAAAACATACTTAAAAATACTTAAATAACCTTAATATTAATAAATATTTAATGTAAGTTAAAAAAAATAAACATGCATTTTTATTTTTTAATACATATATATATTAACGTAATATTAATAACAAATATTCAATATTTTAAGCGTAGGATAGCGGGAGGGTACAATTTACTATTCCCACTCCAGTGAGTGCAACAGTAGGGAAAGCGTTGGATAGCGGGAGGGTAAAAATTACTATTCCCACTCCAGTGAGTGCAACAGTAAGGAAAGCGTTGGATAGCGTAGGGTAAAAATTACTATTCCCACTCCAGAGAGTGCAACAGTAGGGAAAGCGTTGGATAGCGTAGGGATAAAAATGACTATTCCCACTCCAGAGAGTGCAACAGTAGGGAAAGTGTTGGATAGCGTAGGGGTAAAACTTACTATTCCCACTCCAGTGAGTGCAACAGTAGGGAAAGCGTTGGATAGCGGGAGGGTAAAAATTACTATTCCCACTCCAGAGAGTGCAACAGTAGGGAAAGCGTTGGATAGCGTAGGGGTAAAAATTACTATTCCCACTCCAGTGAGTGCAACAGTAGGGAAAGCGTTGGATAGCAGGAGGGTAAAAATTACTATTCCCACTCCAGAGAGTGCAAGAGTAGGGAAAGCGTTGGCTAGCGTAGGGGTAAAAATTACTATTCCCACTCCAGAGAGTGCAACAGTAGGGAAAGCGTTGGCTAGCGTAGGGGTAAAAATTACTATTCCCACTCCAGAGAGTGTAACAGTAGGGAAAGCGTTGGATAGCGGGAGGGTAAACATTACTATTCCCACTCCAGAGAGTGCAACAGTAGGGAAAGCGTTGGATAGCGTAGGGGTAAAAATTACTATTCCCACTCCAGAGAGTGCAACAGTAGGGAAAGCGTTGGATAGCATAGGGTAAAAATTACTATTCCCACTCCAGTGAGTGCAACAGTAGGGAAAGTAATGATTTAATATTTAAATAAAAAAAAAAATTATCAATACCAATAAAAAATTAATTAAAATTAATGACCAATTACAACATATTTAATAATTAATTAATTATAAATACCAATAAATATTATTTATTAAAAATTAATTACCTATTAATAATTAATTAACAACCAATTAATTTTCAATACCAAAAATTAATAAGTAATACAAAATGTTGACCAATTAATAATTAATGAACAGTAAATTAATTATCAATACACAAAAATATTTTCAATAATTATTTAATTACACTTTAATTACTTCCCACCCTATTCCCCTATAAACCCACAACCCGCTCCGAATAATAAATTAATACAATTAATATAATTATCAATTAATCAATTAATAAAAATTAATTACCAATTAATACAAATTAATTACCAAATAAAAATTAATTAACAATAAATTAATAATCAATACCAATAAATAAAAATAAATAATTACTGAATTACAATTAAATTACTTCCCACCCTATTCCCCTATAAACCCACAACCCGCTCTGAATAATAAATTAATACAATTAATATAATTATCAATTAAAAAATTAATAAAAATTAATTACCAATTAATAATTAATTAACAATAAATTATTTATCAATACCAATAAATAAAATTAAATAATTACTTAATTACAATTAAATTACTTCCCACCCAATTCCCCTATAAACCCACAACCCGCTACAGAACTAAAACGCAAAATTAAATTAAAAATAATTAATAATTCCTAAAAATTAATATTTAATTTACTATAATTAAATTACTTCCCACCCTATTCCCCTATAAACCCACAACCCGCTACGGAAATAAATTGCGCAAAAATTAAATAACATAAAATTCATTACTTTAAAAAAATTAAAACATACATTACAAAAATAATACATACTTTTAACACATATACTAACACTTAAAACACTATAAAAAAATCAATATTTTTAACAACTATATTAGGACTGTCGATATTATGACAATCGATATTTCTTACCTGAATTTCGATATTCTGCACCACTATATTTTGGCAATTCGATATTCTGTCCATTCTATATAAAAAACTCAATATTTTGGCAATTCGATATTAAAAATTCGATATTATGTCTGTTCACCGTTGTGGGGCTTGGCTCACAGGGTGCAACATTGCCGATGGCGGTCCGGGTGGCGCAGACACTAACACGGAGACACACACATTGGTTACTTCCTTGTCCAGGCCAGAACTGAACCACGCCCAGAGCCCCGGGCTCATTGTTCACACCCCTACGCTGGACTGGCATACGTCAGCCCAGCCCACTACGCTTATGCTCACATGGGGTGATGACACAGCTACATGTCCCAGGTCTTCCCTGTAGTGATCTGCTGGTCACTGGTCTAGTTGTCAGCATGCCACAGCCACTCCCTGAGGGCTGGTTTACACCCACACCACACCCATCCAGCACAGGCATCACGGGACATGTGACCCTGCCAATAAAAGGGGCCCACCACAGCACATCCCCCACTGCCGGAGGTGACATGATGGCGTCCGCATCCACGGAACTCAATCATAAAGGGTCCGTGACTTGCGATGCACAGAGTTAGTGGCACCCAATGGCCTGCGTCCGGCACGGGCCTACCGCCACGTGGCGATGACTTGCGGTGCACAGAGTTAGGCCCACCTGAAGAGCTAAGCGGGTGTGCAGCCTGCGATGATGCGTTGGCCTCGATACGGCATCCAGCAAATCAAGACTCGATTTGAATTGTGAGCCCTGCTGGACCGCATTGTATGCGCAGGCAGCAGTCAGCAGTCAGCACACACATGACTCCGCGGTGCGGTGCCGCAGGGTGCGCTGGGGGCCTGTGGCGCGGAATCCAGCGATCGGCTGAGGAGGTTGCACCGGCACGTGGAGGGCCCTCTTGGAGACACGCCAGTGGCGGCAGGTGGGCATTGAGACCTGGGTTCGCAGGGGCGGGCAGTCATTGCTTGGCGGCGGACCGGTCTGGGGACCAGGGCTGGGGTGCAGCAGGCGCACAGGATCACGCAGGCACCACTGGTCACGGCAGCGGCCTCGTGGCTGGGTGGGGGCGCCGCCCTGGCAGACACGACCCTGCATGCGCTGACGAGATGTGCGCGGGTTGGCTTGGGACGTAGTCACCTCATCTCCAGTGTGAATACAGCCGTTGAATGTGGTCGGGCACGTGTGTGTAGGCCTATGGTCATGATATTCCGGACACAGAGACACACGCAGTAGTTACTCTGGTGGCCATCCCGGAACTGGACCACGCCCAGGGCCCCGGGCTATTCATTCACGACATACGCCGGCCAAGGCCGCTCCGCTCAGGCTTACAGGGGGACCACATGGCTACATGTCCAAGGTCTTCCACACTGCCTGGTGTAACCTGTTTGCGTCCATTGTCCACTACACTGCAAACACCAGCAGTAGATGTCCACATGGACATGTCTGTGCTCTGCATACTGCAGTCTGTCCAGCACATCTCCGCCACACTTGGCATTGTGTCCTTTCTTATTGCTGGGTCACTTGCCTCCTTCGCACATTCTTGGTTCCCACCTCTCCCCACATTCTGCAATTGTGTGGCAGAGGGGCTCTGCCTTTGTGGATGGTTTGTCTACATGTCTGGCCCCTGTTACCACGGTTACTTGTGTTGTCGTGTCCGGTAGTTGGGCATGTTGGTTGGCATGTTGTATGTGATTTTGTTACGTGTGCTCTCCCACAGTTGTGAGTTGTGTGATTGTGAAGTTGAGGTGTGTGGTGTGTTCAGTTAGTACTTACCAATGAGCAGTGCATTGCCATAGGTGCCATCCTGGAAGCGCTGGTTGATGATGGACTGTCGTAAGATGTATGTATCATGCACACTGCCTGTGAAGTTGGCGACGACATTGGTGAACTGCCCCCAGTGGTCCACTATTGCCTGCACATTGATGGAATGCGTGTGCTTTCTGTAGCGGTAATTGTGTGCAGGGTCGGCAGGGGGCACAAGTGGTACATGTGTACAGTCAATTGCCCCCGACACGTGCAGAAAGGCAGCTATGGCGTAATTCCCTTGCATGGTCTCCAGCTGTTCATGCACAGCGTGGGGGAAGTGAAGGTGCAGGGGTATCAAGATGATACAAACCGTGATGTTTACAGGTATGATGAATCCTGCATAATGAGACCGTAACAGATGTTTGTGTGGTCGTAACCTTCCTTTTCTTTCCTGCGGAGATTACGAGCACACGGACTTCTGTTACAGTATATTTGGACTGGATTCATCATACCTGTATGCATTCCGGTTTGTCCAAGTGCAATACACTGTACCAGATTACGTTTGTGACTTTGAGGACGCTTGACCATTGTCACCATTTCTCCAACAGGTTTCTGACTACTGATTTCGGGATATGGAATGGTATTGGGGACTTCCCGCAGCATCTGCAGTTTATTGGATCTACACGTTGCCCTAGTGAAGTTCCCCGTTGGAAATGGAACGCGTTGGCTGAGCTTTTCGTCTTGATGTTTATGTATTTGTAATAAAGTTCTGCTTTTCCACTACCGTTGACTACTGGACTTCATGACCTGTGGGGGAGGGTCCTGGGGGTGGTTGCGGTGGGTGTTTTTTGCCCTCTTGGGTCTCCAGGCTGCATGATCATTGTCTCCATGGCATCTGTTGGTCTTCAGATGTGGCTCTAGGCTGGGCTCCCTTTCATACTGCAGGTTGTCGTCCTGCTTAACACCAGTAAAAGGCAGGTGTTGAATCCCTGCTGCTAACGCGCCTTATCGCCTGTTTTCGGATCGCATCGCTGATCTGGCTGGTCGTTGAGAATATCGCGAAGTGGTGTTTTCGTGTGTTTTTGCACGGGAACGCCTACTCTGCATATCATTAGCGTTAGTTGTCACTCTCATCCATGGCGATGTGTTTTGCGGCAGCTATCGCAGGAAAACTGGCGATGCCGGCAGTTTGCACCAGCTTGTGAATAGGGCGATAAGTCTATCGCCACTTTTGCGGTGCTAAAGTGCCGATAAATCGGCGATGGCTCCTTGAGAATATGCCCCTCTGGTTACTGTCATTTGGTCGCAGTTTGATAACACACCACACTGTTTTATGTATCGCTCCTCTAGTTTCATATCCTTAGTCAAGTGAAATTAATTTCTGAATAGCACTTTGAACACAGACAAATCCAAAGAAAAGCACTAGTGACAACTGTCATTTGAACATAATGATTGTAGTGATTAACAAGTAAACCTTTCGTATGATCCATCTTTGTGTGTGTGTTGACAAATGAAGGTTTTCTAAGCTAGAATACTGAAAGGTTGAAAGGGTGCTAAAATTATAAAATGCAAAGCGCTCAAATAATTAAGTTTACCTTTTCTATCGTGACCTCAATTTAGGAGTTCCACCAGAGTTTTAGAAGGAAATTCTACAAGCACGTGCGCCTTCTTTTCTTTTTTGTTTCCTGGTGTAAGGATGGTCTCTGATTCGCTGCAGCTCTTAATCTATGTAGGTTTTTACTTGTTCTCCAAGAATGATTTGGGTTTGTCAAATTTTACCCATCAGTTTTCAGAAGCAGAAATTGAGTTTGGGCCTCGTGGTGCGACCTTCTGGGAGTTGTCTTTTGAGAGGATATTCTTACTGTTGATCCTCTATGAAACACTTTTGCTTCTTTGAGACTTGCCATTGGTCCTTATGATATTACAGAAAACATTTTTGACAATTTAGAGAACTATTCTTTACAGTCTTGACATTCGAATACTTCCTTCTCAAGGCTTTCGTCAGGAAATTAAGTGAGTTAGTTTACTTGTGCATTTTCTCACTTACATAAATATATTTTCAGACCAATTGTTATGACTGCGCACAGAGTTTAGCTTTGAGACATCTTCTACTCATTTTATTAGGAACATGTGAAAAATGTACTTAAAATTTTACTGATGAGAAAGATTGACATCACTTTGATATTGCCAGTGGGGTGAAGATATATATTCCCAGTTCTTCTGGTTCAGGCCTTCATATTTTAGGATGTGCACTGATTTCTTCCACTCTTGATGTGTTACTTTGTATTTTGTGATTCGCAGTGCTCAACCTGTACGCTGAAAACATATTGGCATCAATCAGGAATGTAATGAATGGACCTGATAACATTAAAGCAGGAGAAAACGTAAACTGAGTAATCAGCAGAATAAAATGGCCTGGTGTTATTCTGACTGCTAGTTGAGTGAGTGTGAATTGTAGTGAGTTAGAGCAAGAGAATACTCCAAATACAAAAAAAAGAAGAAAAAAAGAGCACCTACCAAAAAGGGAGTTAAATTGTAGACTCCATGAAAAAGTGATAGAGTTCATAGAAGACTGTGCATTCAGGAAAGAGCATTGAACTGACCCTTTGACTACTAGTACCCTATGTAAGGCTCATTGCGTTTGACACTTAGTGGCCAATTTTGATGAGTCATAAGTCGGAGACTTTCCGAGCCTCATTGCGGTTTCAGTTTCGACCACCGCATTATGATGCAGGCGGTTGAAAGTGAAACCGGCTGGTCATTCCGGCTGTATTCTGATGGAGCCTGTCGGAGACCGGCACATAGTCCCAATGCACAGCTTTTCCGCCGTAGGATCACAATGTTGGTTTCCGACAGGCTTTCCATGTCGGCCTTTCCGACATGGAAAGCCTGTTGGAAAGCGACAATGGGGGCCCCTAGCAGGGCCCCCTTCACCCTGCAGCCTCCGGTTGTGGCTATTGATTCCTGCACTGTGTGGCAGGCACCTTGAGGTGCCTGCCACAAGGTGCAGGGATGAACAGAATCTCCCATTTGTCTATGGGAGCTTGTGCTATGGCCGGTTTATGGCCACAACACAAGCTCCCATAGACAAATGGGAGTATGCGACCGCACCATGTGTGACCACATTGTAATCGCATGTTGGGACCGCCAACCGGAGGTCGGTCGGTCCTGAGACCACAACAGTGTCCATCCGACATCGTAATTAGGCCCCTAGTATCATTTTTCAACCATACCACTCTCCAACTACGAAACTTTGCATCCTCTGTATCTTAGTATTCTGCATAAGGAAGACCCAAATATATAATGTTAATCTAATCAATCAGTGAGAGCATGAAGATTGAAACCTTCTTAGAGTTACATTTTTGCTACCGAAGTAAAGAAAATATTTCCTGAAAGATTCAGTGCAAAAGAACAGGTTTAAAACCGGGCTAATTGACGTTTAAATTGTGGAGCTTTTCATCAATGGAGACCCCCATTAAATTGACCTTTGCTGGTAGGACAGAGTGGCTTACTTAACCAGGGATGTCATGGGGTATTGTGCCTTCAATTCATCTCCTTAACAGTCAGTAGGAGTTCTATTATGTTGCCATTACATTTCATAAAGTTAAATCTCATCCATTGTGGAATGACTATCAAACAGTCACTCAAGTTTGATGTTGAGCTATTCACTAGATAGTCCAGACACATTACCTGTTGCAAAACTGGACACTAGACACTGGAGAGGTGGCCAATGATCTTTTAAGTGTGCCAGATGATATATCTGTATTTTGAAAAGTGCGGTATGCAGAAAACAACCTCAAGCAACCCCACAGTCAATGATATTGATTTTTAAATAAAACGTTGACAACATAAATCAATCTCTGAGAAAGGATTTAAGTCCTCAGTTTATCTACACCAGTTGGTAGAGTGGTTACCATGAAACTAGATGAACAAAACGAGTCCAGTGTGTCTGACTCTTCTAGATATGCTAAGCTTGGCATTGCCATCATCCTTTGTTCAATCATTCCTTGTATTGTTATGCACCAGTAGTTTTTGGTAACAATATTATCTATAATGTACCTTTTTAACAGAGGATTGATTATTCCCGCTTTCCTTTCAACTCAGACTGATACAAAAGACTTAGAAAGACTAATCATGTGTGTAGGTCTATGCTTGAGGCGGCTGGTGGAATTTGAAACTGATGAGGCGTAAGCAGAACGAAGCAACGCATGCGAGCGAGCGCAGCGAGCGAGGCCGACGGCAATAAGAGGGGTTCGGGGGGGTTCTCCCCCCGTGAAGATTTTTTTTAAAAATTGGCATTTTTTTGGTGCGATTTTTAGCACTATTTCTGTGATAAATGGACTACAAATTCAGTTCTTCTAGGCATTCATAACAGAAAACTCATACATTATTTCAGAGAATTTCTGGGTTGCCAAGCAAGTCTGACTTCTGAAGAGGGCTAGGGCTTTACCCTTTCCAATAGATAACAATAGTTAGCGATGTGAACAAGTTCAATGGACAAACCTGGGGTCTAGGGAGAGTCCCTGTCCTGAGAAAGAAATTTAAAAAAGATTGGCAAATGGTGCATTTTAAAGCAAATGAATGCAATGATAAAGCAAGGCTTATTAAGCAGTGGGAACGTATAGTCTTGAAATATTAAACACATTAAAAACTGCCCCGTATCTTCTTGCATTAATTTGTTCAACAGTTACTGTAATATGTAAATTGTTCTGCATGACAACTTTAGCCCTTTAAAATGTATGCTTGCCCAGTGTCTTGCACTGCATGCAACATTAACTTTGGAAAAATATGCTCTAACCAGACTTTGGGAAGCACACACAGCTGCTGGCTGTAACCAGTCATATAGAAATATGTGCAGACAGGTCTTTAAGTGAGATGAAAAAAGTGGGTGCTCCCTAAAAAGGAACATGGTGTGCCATCAGACCGGTATTTTGGTTTCTCTCTGAGATGTAATTTTATCCAGATAAATGGCACAGCAACTGACATATGCCTAAAGCCTGTCAGTATGATTGGCTTTGTCACTGGCTGTTAGCTGTTTAAGATAAATGAGTAACAACAATGATTTATTATAAATTATTAACATTGAAAATGTTTAAATTCTGAAATAGTGAGTCTGTGAATTAAATAGCATTGAGGCCTGTGGAAGGAGTTTTGGCCTTCAAGTATGTGTGCTTTATGTTAGATATGTATCATCTTTTTCTCTGCATATCTGGGCCATCTGCACATCTTCAACCCCTCTCTTTCCTCTTCAGCATCCTCTTTTCACTCTTCCCCGAATGCCCTTCCTCACATCTCTGTCACTTCACCGCCCCCAACATGCACTGCACTCCCTCAAATATAAGCACTTTAATTTGTCTTACTTTTGCCTTGCAAATATTTTGACATCAGTCTACCCCCTTCACACACATTTCCACAGAATTTCAGTTGCAAATGGAATACACAAATATTTTTCTGTGTGCTCTGCAGAGAGGCCAAACCACTGACAGGCACTTTGTTTGGCTTTAGCCTTAGCGCCTGCGTGCTCAATCAAAGCCCCTCATAAACACCTGGCTTGGCTCAAGCCTCAAAGTATGCACAGAAAAAAATACAGATAAACAACAACATTATAAAATAGCTAACTCGTGGGGAATGCAAGATCAAGTAAACATGTAAAATAAGAGAAGAACTAAATCGCTGAAATGCATTCCCTCGATGTTTTTTACATTCATTGTTTGCAAGTCAATCCATGTTTTTGGCATCAGTGTTAACTTAGGGGCATGTACACAGGGCCAGTTTTAATGCCTGACATCAGAGGACTGGCCACTGTAAGCACATGTTACACACTTTGGGCCTGACTCGGACTTGGATATTTGGATCCATTTCACAAGGGAGCAAATGCCGCAGCTCCACTTCTAAAGGAGCGAGCAATGTGCAGCGAGGGCCTGGGGTGTCAGTACGGGGAGGTAAGCATGATGAGGGGTCTCGGCACAATATACAGAACATAGCATTAGCTTGCAAACACTTACCATTACCGAGAACAAGGCACCGGATCGGACGTGCTTACAGTTAGATACACATTTACACACCAGAAAACAGTCTAGATGTAGTGTACTGTCACAAAAAGATGGCAATCAGGCAATTTCCACAACGGCAGACAGCTGGGACCAATTGTGTGCTTATTAGTGGATAGATAGCCTCGTTGCATAAGGGTGATTTACCAGCATACGGTTATGAGGAAGCAGTGTATTCTCGCGCTCGGTCTTATCAAAGCAACAGGCTCTACTATTGCAAGTCCCACTGAATCTGATTCGCGCCCAAAAATTCAATTTTTACTTCGGGTTTCCAGCTGAGGACTCACTGTTCCTGAGGTGAGGCGCGCCTGTTGCTTATCTATGCCAAACAAAGCCACACAGGACAGGCTCTTTGCCTCACTTTAACCCGTTGGAGATGCCAGGGACCTGATCTGCCTATGTATCCCCGGGCCTGTATACGTTTTTCCAGGTTAAGCACCCCAGCTATGCATTCTCCTCTGCACTCCCAGGTCTCCGAAATAAAACTACACCAGTCGTCGCTTAGCCTCCAATTTCACTGTTCTGCATGTGTCTCGATACTCTTATCTACCGAAGATTGCATCATTTTAATCTGGTTCATAGGCTCGCGCTAGGCTCTATTTAATAACAGAACGTTTACATATTTCAAGTGTTCTTTGCACCTTTACATCTCTGCTCGAATGACTCATCAATCTTTTGAAACAATAGTGTGCACGATCACCCTCACCTCGGTCCAATGTATACATCTTATGCATACATGCTACAACTACAGTACCATTTATGCATCACTTGCCATTCACTTTTCTGTGCCCCCTGCGTACTCTTCCCAGAGTCAGTGACACAGATCGTCCTCCAGCAGTCACACTGGCACCGTTCACCATCTTCGTGCAAACACCGGGGCACAGAGAGGAGAGCACAGTATTTCTCACCTTCCTCATGCAAAGTGGTACAGCTGACCACCCTCTCGCGGACACAGTGACATCCTAACATTCCTGCCAAGACCCCGCAGAGAGAGGCCTGATCCTGTGCCCACGCGGCGGTGCCAGCCAGCTCAGTGTTACCACAACTTCTACTTTTAAGCACAGTTGGGTTGCTCTGCTCTTCCGTGCTCACCAGGAGATTCACACCCAATCCTGACATATAAACACAGCAGCCCACATGCCCCCTGATTCAGAGGCTTTCAAGTGATGTCTTGAGGGAGTGTGTGCTACAAATACGAAGATTTATGGACGTGTACCTACAATCCCAAATTAAATGCCTCATGGGTAGACGCATCTGACTTTTAACGCAGCATAGAGATGGCTGTACTGCCTGACCCACCACAGGAGACTACCCAAGAAGACTAACTCCCTACGCACCCCGGCACAGCCTCGCAAACACGCCCCCAAAAATGGCGGTCTCCAGCCTCCCCAGTACTTGAATATCCTCACAGGAAAGCTCACCCCTTTTTTTCCACACGGTCTCCACCTCCTCCAAGCACTGGGGTCGTCAAAGTTGAAACACTGGTCTCACTCCTATGTTATGTGTATTTTTATAGCGCGCTGTCACCCGTGAGGGTATCAGAAGAATAGCCCAAAGGTATGCACACCCAATGGTCTCTCACTGCTCTCAGCTGGATACTCCAGCCCTCCTAGCACAAGAATAGCCACAGTGACCACACACTGGATTGGTTCACCTTCACTCACTCTCCCATCACAAGCACAGTCACAAGGCCCATACACACCTTGTATCACCCCTGCCACTGTGAAAGAGTCGAGTCACACAGACACTCTCACTGGACACGCACCTGTATTTTCTCACCCGCTCAATCCTTTAATCGGGTTAGCGCTCCCTCAGCTCTGCACAGGGATTACCCCAGCTCAGACACTTGGATCCAGAGCTGCCCGTCACTGGGTTGATCTCCAGTACTGGACCTATCCCACCACAAGCACAGTCACAAGGCTCGCACACCTGGCTTCACTTCTGTCTCTCTGGCAGTCTCCCACCAGAGAGACAGTCCCAGGGCTCACAGACTGACTTCCACCCTTATCATTGGATTAGGCTGCACACACACACACGGTTTGACTCGACATTGTTATAACCTCTCTTCACAAGCATAATAGCCCCACGTCCCGCCACCGTGTCAGTCTCCTATTACTGGGATACTCCACAGTTTACACCTCGGTGGTCTCACCGCTCACTCCCTTCATCGGGAAAGTCTCCCACCACAGGCCTAGTCCCGTGCCTCACACATCGGTTGCCACACGTTGCTATTGTGTTACAACTCTCACACTTGGTCTGAGCCGCGTCAGAGCGATCGTAGTCTCCCAACACAACCAAAGCCCAAGGCTCACACACCTGGCCTCCAGTCGCGGCTCGAGTCGCAATACTCGCGCGGGGGTGGGGGCCGGGGGAGGTAAAAATTAAAAGAAAACTTACCTGACCGCCGGGTCCCGCCGCGTTGGCGCTCTTCTTCAACTGAACGAACAGGAACAGCCGCGTCATTGCGGCAACCCCGCTCTCAGTCAATACTGACGCTGCTCCAGCAGCGCCAGGATTGGCTTGAGCAGGGGCTGTCCCCGCCCATAGGAGACCGGGGGCTGCGGCCAGTGGCCAGTAGCAACCCTCGCTCTCCTAATGTGCAGGGGGGCACTGCAGGCTAGTACAGTGCGCATGTTCGGGCTGGTCGGAAAAATGACCAGCCCAAACGCGAACATGCGCACTATTGCTGCTGCGCTACTAAGTCTGTCAGTGCCAATCAACAAAAAACCCTGCAGTGCTGCCCCACCCTCTTTGCGATCGCGTCCTGACTGACTCGAACAGCCGGCCCGATTTCGAGTCAGGACTGGTGAGGTGAAGTGTAAGTTGTGTAACGAGTCTGTGGCCATGCTGTTCATGCTGTGGCCATGTGGCATTAGTGGGGCAACGCCCCAACGCCCCAATGGACGCACCGCCACAGTGTAGGAGAAAAAGGTTTAAAGTGCACATGCGCCTTCTGGAGAACGATGTTTATTACGAAGAATGTTCTGCGATATGCTTTATTTATACCTCCTTTTGCTTTTGAGCAAGGCAGGGTTCCTAATAGATCCAAACACTGCCACTGCTCAAAGGCAAGGAAGGGCTACTAGCACACAAATATCACCACCTACCTTTGCACAAGAAAGGTGGAGCCAAATCCTCCCCTCAGTTTTGGATTGGAGACGGGGAGTTAAGATCGCTGGGGAAGATGGAAGCAAGCCCCAATGTCATAGGCAGTAATTTTTTTTTACATCGGCCACGGCAGGAGTTTAGAGCATACTTAAAACTCCATGGCCCATTAGTAAGTACTAGGAGGTTTTTAAAATTGAAACTCACATTTAAGCAAAGGCAGGTGGGTATCTTTAAGTGAGTGGAAAATCTACGTGTCCCTGACTGCTTGGATAGGCCAGTGAGAGTTGAATATGTTTTATCCCCGCCTAGCAGGTCAGGTATAAGCCCAACTCCAGCACTGGCCAGTACAGAGTGGTGAGGGTAAAGACCTGTTTTAACATCTCTGTGGTGAGTAATGCATCCCTTAGAGATTTGCATAAGAGGGTGGCACTAGACCTAACACATATGCATCAATCAGTGTTGATATTTTTGTGTGTGTGTTGTTTTGCCGATGTTCATGAACATGCAAAGGGAGAGGAAAATGAGCCACTTAGGGGCTGATTCCGATCTCGGCCGGTAGGGCTCCGAATCGGATTCGGCTTTACCGGATCCGATTCGGAGCCCTATTTCCCGACCGATTCGTACGTGCGTCCGGGCGAGCGAGTACAATGCGTGCGCTCGCGAAATCTCCGACCGACTCGTTCGCAGGACCCGACCGCTCCGACCGACTCGCACGGGGACGACTCGCACCGCGCTATGGAGACGTTCCCCGGCCGGGTAAGTACGATGCGCATCGCGACCGCTCCGACCGACTCGCGCAGTCCGGCTCCAAGGAGCTGTCGGAGCTGCACTTTGGGGGTCCGTGTCGGACCCCCCTGGAAGCGTAGGCACGCGAGTCGCACACAGGGGGGAGCCATGGGTCCCCCCTACACGTGCATGTACGGTGCGACCCGCATCGACGCAAACACGCTGTAGGGGGCGCTCTTGTTCGCGTCGTGCCCATTGAGTCAATGGGAGCCTGTGTACGCGTCGTACGACTGGCTCCAATTGACTTCAATGGGAGTCCGACCGAATCGAGTCCGATAGCATACGTGCGCATCGTACTCGTTCGGTCGGACTGCTAGGGTCCGATTCGGTCGGAAATCTCTCCGAGTCCGGCTCGGTCGGAGAGATTACCGGCCCGAATCGGAATCGGCCCCTTAGTGTCCACACTGCATGCGTAGTGCTAATTTTCCATTGGTCACAATCAATGTTTCCTCTAATTTATTTCCTCTGTGTGCAGCAGTGTAAGGTCTCTGTGTGCTGCAGCCAAGGCTATGTGTGCCAAGAACCCGACCGCTCGAGTGGGTGCAGCGACAGGGGTTCTGACACAGGGGTTCCTGCTTGATTGTGCAGATAACTGACCTAGGTACAGGAACACAGGAGGTCTGTATGATGGGGCTGGCAGGGCCGGACTGGAAACCCAAAGCAGCCCTGGCAATTTTGTCGGACCGGCCCCCATCCCCAGGGGGGTCCCCAGCTCAGTTGCTTTTGTTACTGGGGGCCAATATTGCAGAATTGCTTCAAAACTGCCCCCCCCCCAGTAACAAAACCCCACTGCTCCAAAATTGACTCGCACCCTCCCAGCCTCCCGGGCAAACGCCCAATGCCTGCTACGGCCAGTCTGGCCCTGGGGAAGGCATTCGTGTTGGTGACTGGCGTACACTAGTAGTGTCATGTTGGAAATGAACAGGTGCAGTGCAGAGCATCTGCAACCACGACAAAGTTACACTAATATATATTAGGAAACCAGGGCAGCCTGCTTCATTCCATAGCACCAGTGAACCTCTGCTTTCCTAACTAACTACACAGCAGCGGCTCAGGGACATCTTAAGGATTTTGAGCGCCCTGGGCCAAACGCATTTTGGGTGACCCTGTGCGGATCAGCTTTAAATTTATGATCCAGTTTTAGCTCTCTCGTGTCCTCTTTGGCCAGATCAGAAACAGACACCCTGGTTCACATTCTAAGTGTGTTTATAGTTAAGATTCAGGGATAGTGATGTATTTTTCCAATATAGTAACTCAGTAGAAGCTCACTAATACTACTGCAAATAATCACTGTGAAATCCTCCCATTTCTCATAGTTGAGATCCTGTTTGAATCTAAAAGAAACCTTTTTTATGGAGGTCGCATTAAACAAAAACACATTTGTCATAAAATGTCTGAAATAGACTCTCACACATTACCCAGATTAAAAATACATGAAAGGAAAATGCTATTTGCAACAATCGGTTTAAGAATTATTCAAGGTCATCAGGGCAAGACTCTCTGCAGAACAGAGCTGGCTCTACTAGGGGGGGGATCACTCCACTCTTCAGAACTGATAATCATTAGTTCACTTATCAGCTCTGAAGAGGGTTTCCTGGATAGGCAGGGGAAGGAATGTACATAGAAGTTCACAATGTCTGCTTTCAGAATCACTAATATATGTCAGTGATTCTGAAAGCACACGTGGTGCTTTCAGGCTTGCTCAGGGCCTTAAGTGGGATGAAAAAACTGTGGGGTCTCTCAAAAGGGCGTGGCTTAAAAACACATAAGCTAAAAACCTGTGCTTAGCATAGTATGCCGCCCGACTGTTATTGTGCTGCCTCTGTCATTGTATTCAGATATATAATACAACAAGTAACATTATACATACCACAAGCCAGGACTATTGGCTTTGTCAATGGTTGTTAGTTGCATAAGATAAATAAGCAACAACTACGGCTTCGTTGAATATAATATTGAAAATGCTTCAGTTCTGAAATGATCAGACTATGAAAGAACACCAAAGGCTTTGAGCAGTTGTACTGCTGCAGGGCAGTTGCACTGCTGCAGAGTTGAGAGTTATTTTTTTTACCCCGAGGGTGGGGGAAAAAATGAAGGGACCCGTCTCAGCACCTTCTTTAGGACCCGGCCCACTTAAAGACCTGGGCTTGCAGCATGCCTTCTGTTCATAGAGTGTGGCTACAGGCAGATTGGGTGCATTTCTGAAAGTATACATGTTAATTGCAGTGCCATGTATAAGCATGATAGGCACTGCAATTAACATGAATACTTTAAAAAATGCACACAGTCTGCCAGCAGCCACGCTCTAAAGGCATACAGCAAGTCCAGAAGCATGACATGTGCTTTCAGAATCACTAACATATATGAGTGAGTGATTGTGAAAGCACACAACGTGCTTTTAGGCTTGCTGCATGCCTTTTGTTAATAGAGCACAGCAGCTTGTGTGCTTTTCTGAAAGTTTTCATGTTAATTGCAGCGCCCGAAATGCTAATACACGGGGCTGCATTTAGCATGAAAAGTTTCAATAAGGCACGCAATCTGCCGTGCTCTATTAACAAAAGGCATGCAGCAAGCCTAAAAGCACGACGATTGCTTTCACAATCACTGTTATATATTAGTGATTGTGAAAGCACATGCCGTGCTTTTAAGCTTGCTGCGTGTCCTTTCTTAATAGAGCAGGGCTGGGGCAGTTTGTCTACTTTAAAAAAAAAAGAGTATTCATGTTGATCGCAGAGCCCATCATGCTTTTACAGGGCGCTGCGATCAACATGAATACTGTGTGTGCATGCTTCAAATAAGTATACTGCGCGCTCGGAGTGACATAGGTGCCCGCGTGCACACCTTACTGGGAACAGTTGTCACAATAGATTCTCAACTTCTAGGTGGAGATTTGAAACATTTTGTAAAATATAAAGCACTTAGGCATGTGCAGAAGATAATCACATACTTGCCTATATTAAGGGAACCAAATGGTGGAAACCTGATGTGCCTTTCATATTTTATGAAGATTCCTTCAAAGTTTTGTATAGAGAAACTTTGATATGGTGTGAGCAATTGGGTTGTTGGTTGACAGCGGTTTGAGCCCTGGTCAAGCAGCAACCACAATCCTGGTCAGGGTGACGCACAAGCCAACCCTAAATTAACCTGTGCACAGCCCTCTGGTAGCTTGGCACAGAGCAGATTAACTTGTAGGCACTGTGTAAATTATTTGTGCAACACTTCAAACAGTAACAAGGTGCAAACACCACACATAAGGGTCCCGCACCAAGTTAGAAAAATAGAACTTCCTTTAATAAATAAAACATAACCAAAATGACAAAAAATCCAAACAGTATAACCAGAAATATTCAATTTTTAAGAATTTAGCAAAAATAGCACCTAAAACAATAGAGTGCCAGGTGCAGCGGCAAGATGGCATCCACCGTAATTTGTGTTGCGTCTGCCTTGGCAGGAGAGGCCCTTTGTGTGGAAAATGAGTGGCACTGACCAGGCAGCCTCTTGGACCATGGGATTTACAGGAAAGCTGCCATAATGCCCTTCTCCCACCCACGGCCTGTACACAGGCCATTCGGTGGGGCGAGCCTGAGAGTGCTGCGGAATCTAGTACTGTCACCCGTGTGGCATCGCTGCCTTCTCTTTGGCCTCCGGTGGCGATACAGGGGTCGGTTTCCCATAGATGACCCAGGACTTTGCTGGTGAGAGCTGTAAGTAGTCCCATCGGGGCCCAGGCAATTTGGGGCAGCAACCTACACAATGTGACTTGTGTGGCCTCCATGCTGTTAGCTCTGCTGCCCTCAGAATCCCCCTCCACATTCCTACTAAACAACTGCAGAACAGGGGGCATCCTGGTCAGCGCGGTGCCATGGCCGCTTTCTCATGCCTTGAGTGACAGCACAGCAGATTGCATCTGCTGGATGATCCGAGACCCGACTGGCGGGTGAACACAGAGAGCTGGCCCTGCGGAGCCCGGGCATTTGAAACAGTAACCTACACCTCGCGATGGTCATGCTCTTCCTCAGGTGACTTTGATCCCCCAGGAGGGACTCTCTCTCCCCAAAGCGTCGGCTGGACACTTTCTACATTGGGGACGAAGGTGTTTTATGTTCAGTGCACCAGTGCTCCAGGAGGGTAAGATCATCCGGGGATCATTGCTGGTGGCACCTCTCATCTGGTTCATCAGATGGGGTGAAACAAGGAGTGCATATGCTATTTCCAGTAGTTACATTACCTTCACCCCCTCGGGGATCAGCATTGTTGACAGACGTCTATCTTCTTCACCCCAACCCTGATTACTATCTCTGCGAGGGCCTGTATGGAGCGTGGATTGCTCATGCCCCCCATACTATGCCTTGGCTAGGCTTGTGGGGGGAGGCGGGTCCTGACTAGGTGAATAGGCTTGAGCCCACTGGTGAACCCAGCCGAGACTCATGACTGGGGTCATCTACGAACAGAGGCGTCCCCCCATGCACATTACCTATTGCCACCACAAGTCGAGGCAATGTAAGACATTTTTTCACCATAATAGTGCCATCCTCCTTTGCCACACACCTCCATAGACAGAGAGGAGTCCCATCAGAAGACACCGGCAGAGCAAACTCTGGTTTAGTTGGACTGCACATGCCACCCCGGCGTGTGATCTTGGAGTGAAAGCCGGGGGACAGGCAGGTCCACAGGTACCAGACACTAACTAAAATGCTATAACCTCTCCCACCCGGAGTTTGTTTGTTCAGCATCGCTGTTGACCTCTGTACAAGAAACAACACTTCTCATTCCACAATGGGTGGCGAGGGGCAGGGGGCTCCCAATCGGTGGGGCGCCCAAATGCCAGGACCACTGATCTGGATGACCAGACAACCAGAAGAGCCACTCACAGCCCTAGCGGACAATAAGCTAGACAAAATCCTAGCTGTTATAACCAAAACCACGAAAGGACCATGTAACAGAGTTGATCCAGTGGCAGTTGAAGTCGGTCTACTGCGTAATGATCAAAATACAAAGTAAAATCATCACAGTGCGACTGCTGAAACGCCTTCCCCACCTGGTACAGCTGGACCAAAATGGCTTCATCCTGGGCAGATCCACCACTCTTAAAGTCCACAGACTCCACAGAGTGATGGAGCTGGCTTCTACCCATTGGCCTTACGCGGCATGCATGGTATTGGACTTGGAAAAGGCATTCAACACTGTTGACTGGGGGATTTATGTTCTCTACACTAACATCCATGGGCATAAATGGCTGGCTAGAGAGACTTATTAGACTGTTCTACATGGAGTCCACTGCTCGAGTGAGGATTGGGCAGTGTATTTCTGCCCTATTCCCGGTAAGCAGGGGAACGTTCTACGGGTGTCCTTTTTCCCCTGCTCCTTTTCGCCTTAGTGATGTAGCCACTGGCCCAGAGGCTCAGACAACAAGGCCAGGCATGGGGCATACTGCTAGAGGGGGTGACACATACTGTCTCCCTATACAGTGACAACATACTAATATACGTCTGTGATATTCGAGAGGGCATTTCTGAGGTCATGAACGTCTTGATGGAGTTCCCGGCCACCTCAGGCATGGGAGTGAACTGGTCAAAGTCCTGTCTGTTCCCGATTCACCGGAATGCCCACTGCAGCACTTATTGGTGGACTTGCACCTCTTCCGCTGGGAGCCACACACCTTCCGGTATTTGGGTATCAATATGTACCATACCACACAAGATCTTATAGATAGCAACCTTAATAAAGCCATTGCCTCCCTCCACCCCCAAACCAAATGGTGTTCTGAAGCACACTCCCACTCACTGTACAGGGTAGAGTATCATGGTCTAAAATGGCAAAGCCCCCACGTCTGCTATATATTTTGCACAACCTCCAAGTGGGTATACTCTGGAGCAGGTTTCACACCTTACACCCCATGGTGGGGGTCTTCCTCTGGAATAAAGGCAGGAGCTGAGTCGCTCTATACAAGCTGCAGCCACCAGTCAAGAACAGGGGGCCATGGGCCCCGTAACTTTGAACATTATCATTTAGCAGTACAGCTGCAATGGCCGGCCCACTGACTGGTGGGATGGCTTCAGATGAACTAGCACTGCCATCGACAGACCGCGCACTGCAGGTGGTGCTGGAGGCCTTTCTGCCCTGTGAAGGGATTCCCCGGTAGGGCAACAATCTGCTATGTGTAGCTTATAACAGATTTCGCAGAAGCCTGCGCCTAATGAGGACTATGTCACAATACTCCCCAGAGATACACATCGGTTCCATCAGACCCTTCAAAGACCTGGACGGGAGGTAAAAGCTGATGACATGGGAAGTGGGTGGAGTAGATAGCATGGGTGCTCTGTTTTAAAACAGTGTGCTCATCCCGTTTGAGCAACTATGGACAGACTGTGGATTGTCGGCAGGCCATTTCTCGGCCTATGGCCCATTGCTGGGCGAGATGGCTGACAGTGACAGATTTCCAACATGGAGCCGGAACACCACCCACTACACCACCCACTGGATACACACTATAGGCAGGGGCTACCAGCTTATCACCTGGCTCACACGAGCCCTGGCACACATTACACAAGACCCCTTGCTACCGACCCGTAGGTGCTTGTGAGTTAGATATAGGCTGGGACCTGACACAGAAGCAATGGGAAAGGGTACTGCTATATCAGCTCAAGCTTTTCTGTAATGCCACGTTTCAGTGCATCCAACATAACATTTTACATAGGACCTATCTCACCTCAGCGAGGTTACACAAAATATTTGGGTCTGCCCCGAAACCACACCGGTGTCAGATACCAGATGTCTATATGGCACATATGTTTTGGAATTGTCCAGTGGCAGCAGATTTGTGGTGAGAGATCTTGGATGCACTGACTGGCATCACAGGGCGCAAAGACCTCAACACCATGGCAGATGGAGTCTTGAACTGTTTCAGCGCAGAAAGGCAGGAGGCGCCACAAACCATTTCATAGAGCTAGCATTTCTATTAGTCCACAAGTCCATTGCCATGTACTGGAAACCCAACACACTGCCTGGGTTGAGACACTAATGTGCAGCAACTCTTAAATGGAGTAGGGCTGAATCTGTAGTGCTTAGGCGAGAGGAGACCTGAGGACTGCGTAGAGTATCCATAGCTGCAGACTGGGACAATTTACTGCACGAGCTTCAAGTGTGTAATGAGAATCTCCCTGGATGAGAAGTGATCGTACCAAGGTTCTGAGAGCCTGGTGCATTCCCCTCCCTTCTGCCCCGAGCTTGAATGCAAAAAAGGTGGGGTCTATGTTATGAGGGGTGGTGCCATATCATTTGTACAGGTAATTGTGTCTCAGAACAAAGGCGTGAATGTGCAGAGGGCAGACTCTAGAGAGGGCGGCGGTTGTCTTGTCTTTAATTTCCTATATTCAAAACTGAAACTGTCATGACTTAACATTGACTATGTTTTCATTGTTGATGTATTGAATCAATCACTCCTGTTGGGCCTGATGGATTGCAATGTATGTGTAGGGGCCATGGTGAGGTCATCAAACATGAATGTGTAACATTGATCCGTACATTTGTCAAATGCACATGTGATACTAATATAAAACTCAAAAATTGGTTTAAAAAAAACATAATACGTCATTTGTGACTATTTGGTCTTGGAGGACCAGGACACCATCACAAGTTCAGGGTGGCCGCAATGGAGCGTGGGTCAGCTACAGGGACCCAGTTGGGTCCACTGCCAGAGCACCTTAAACCCTGGTCTGAGGAGCGTTCTATGGATCTTTGTTGGAGGTGCATTGCACTGCGTAAAGCGGTGCATCAGTTCCAAGATGCAGCGAGGCTGTGATGGGAGGGCCTGTGTCATCATTGATGATCCCATAGATGGGGCTTGGAATGTAAAGCTTGGCTTTGAGGATGGGTGCCAAGTCAGGGCGATGCATCAGTTCCAAAGTCCAGCGAGGTGGAGTCCTTCTTAGTTGGGGCTGCTGTTGATGAGGTATGTGAGGGCATGTGCCAGGAATGTATCACACACTGGCGGTTCTGATGAGGCTGCGAAGGTGATGCGGGCCTTTGCAATGGGTCAAATCCATGCAGCAGCAGAGATGCATCAGTTCAGCTTGGATTTGAGGCACACAGCAGAGGAGATGCTTCAGTTCTGCTGGATCCACAGACTGACAGAGCACGTTAAGGCCACTTCCAAGGATCCAGGACTGGAGGTCAGCCAACTAGCCCTTGGAGTCACTTTGTGTTCTGGGTTCAAGAAATACCGGCCCAGTCCATCTCACCCAGGCAAGAGGGCAGCAGGTCAGCATAGCAGGACAGCAGTCCTTCAGAGCAGCAGTCCAGCATAGTGGCAGTCCTTGTAGCAGCACAGCAGTCTTTCTTCCTGGCAGATTATCCATAGGTCCAGAAGTGAACTGAAGAGTTGGTTTCTGATGTTCAGTACTTATACCCAGTTATGCCTTTGAAGTGGGGAGAAGTTTCTATAGGCATGGCCTTGAAGTGCACAGGTGTCCTGACTTCCTGGCCCTGCCTCTACACTAACTTCAGGGAGTATGCAGCCCTTTGTGTGGAGACAGGACACAGCCTAATCAAGTGTAAGTGGGGTTGGGCCCAGATCCTCCCTCCCATCCTGCCAGTGATAGCCCATCCAGGCAGACCTAAGCTCCCCATTGTGCGTGGCTGTCTAGGAGGAAAACACACACACACAGGCTGCAATGGTAGGCCTGAGACATGTTTAAAGGGTCACTTAGCATTTAATTTACAGGCCTTGAGCACATGCAGTGCCACTTTACTAGGGACTTACATGTAAATTAAATATGCCAATTGGGTATAAGCCAATCTAACATGTCTTAAGGGTAGAGCGCAAGCAATTTAGCACTGGTTAATACAACTGGCAAATTAGGCTCAGGCAGTCAAGGTTATTTGAGAGCAAAATTGTGGTTTCCTATGGCAAGAGATATCAACCTAAACTAAAGAGGTACAACTGCAATGCTTCAATATTATATTAATTGGACTATTTTGAACTCAAGATTATGGATTTAGCATGCCTAAAAATGAGGGCTAGTCATCCTCTGTAGTCTGCAAATTCCTAGTTCAGTCCATAGACTATTTAGCATGTTAAAGAGCATTCTGAATTTTTTATTGGCTGAAAGTTCTGTTAACATTCTACCACATCAAAAAGTGGCTTTTCCTTGGCAACAGGAGGTGCAGCCACTATTTGGTTAAGAGCAGGAGACTAGTACAGGTGCAACTGTTATTCACAACCACGTTTGATAAACTACCATGTTAGAGAAATGTCAAGAAGAGAAGCCAGGAAGTAGTTTTCATTGAGAAGGAGGAGAAAGTGGAGCAGCACAGCAAGGATTCAGTTGTGTGGGTGTTCTTTACTCATATCAAGGTAGAATAAACAATGCAAGGAAGGTCACCTGTAAGCTTTTTGATCAAAAGCTACATAGGAACCAGAGAATACTCTACTCATTCAGTCTTCGATAATGCAATGACACTTTAAGTAGAAGCATGAAAGAAGAATCAAAACAATAAAAAGCATAAAAACCCTACAAATATAAAATAATAAAAACATCATTTAAAAAGTGTTTTTAGAACCAGACAAATTTTTTTAAAAAAAGAGTTTGACATAAAAACTCCTGGCCCCTAAAAGACTGCCTGCGGTGGATTGCATGTAGGGGGTGATAGTTGGACAGGCCTTGAGGCACATCCCATATGCACATGGCCGAAGGTCGTGCACAGGAGGGCTTAGCCACCCACAGGGGCTGGGCATGTGGCCAACTCCAGTGGTGGGTTGCATGCAGGACCTGGATGGCAGCCAGGCCCTGTGCCCAATTCACGCTGTGTGGATTGAGCAGCTGTGTGCTCAGGGGAAGTAATAATTTCCAAAGAACTTGGCTGTTGTACATCAACAGCATCTAAAAGTAACTGAAAATACTACAGTTAGTGAAGTTATAGTTAGGCTTCTATTATAATAACACAATCACATATGCTCAAAAAATGTCTGGGAAATTCACTTAAAACAAACAAACCGAGTTAACAATGAATTAAATCCAAATCAAAACAATCAAACTCATGAGTTATGTTTAGCTCTGCAATCCATAACTCACAACACAGTTTTTCACACCATAACTGGCACACCAAATGCAGTTTGAATTCTCATAATAATTATACCCACAGGTAACAACACAATTACATAACAAAACACTAACATTTAATAGTATAATCACAGTACTCGCATTATTTGTGTTAATGGTAATGTTATATGCCACCTGAACTGCAAGATCTTTTAGGACATTAATAACTTGATTTTCTTTATTAAGAGTGAGGTATTAAGCCTTGCATTTGGTTTACGAGTTCTGCGTTACAGTGATGTTTTATAAGTTATACATTGCGGCGCTAACTTTGACTGACACATTTTAGTGTTGTTTTTCGTTTTTTATTAACTGTAATTTAACTATGTTTTTTAAGAGAATGATTGTTTTATCTTTCCATTCAAATTGGTAATAAATTGGAAAACTATAGTACTTCATCCTAAATTATATTTGGCTAATATTTCTTTGTAGTTCTCTTTCCAAAGCCATATTTACCACAATATATGATGACATTTCAGTACAGAGAGTGAACGAATTTTTTTCAGGGTTCATGATGATTTTGTAAACTGTCCATGCATCTTCAAGGACATTTACAGCCTGGAACCAAAATAACTTTCAGATTATGTATCCCGTCTTCACTCTTCCCACACATCATTGATTGATAGGATAACAGCACTCTGCCTATTCCAGAGAAGGTCTTAATCTCTAAACAACCCTTTTACTTCAAGTGTTCTCAACCAATATGACAAGTGTGTGACATTATCTATAGCATAACGATAAACTAACAGTTCCCATTCTTTGACATAATTCAAATGTTTGTTATAAACTCAAATTTAGTTTTTTTTGTTTTTATCTTACAGACTGCAAAAGAATATCTCTTGTAACTATGCCAAAACACAGTGAAGACTTGAATTAGAATTAAACCACTTTGGGCTGGGAGTGCTGATTTGACACAGTCTCTGCCACAGTTTTGGCCTGACTGGTGTCTTAAGTAATTGGAGGACTTGATCAGAGCTATTCTACTACCTTAGAGAGTGGTTAAAGGTTGCTTGTCGCAGAAACATTCAAGGCAAGTGCTGCTTTTGGCTGAAAATGTAGCAGTATTTGTTGACACCCCTCAAGTAACCAACGCTACATAAGGCAATGGCATACACAAAGCAGTCAAAACAAAACATCACGCTTCAATAACATAGTACAGAAAAAACAGACCACATCATCACCACAATAAGAAACACAAGAAATATGCACAAACAAACTTGTTACACATGACCCACTCTAGAATTCTATTTTCATAACATGGAGGTAAAAGGTGTTTGAAGCATGAGATCTTTATCAAAGCAAACCTTCTCCCACAGGTGAAAGTGGGTGTTCCAGGGTGGAATACTCTGTAAAGTCTAGGAATATTTATTTGTTGGTATTTACAAAAGCTTTGATGGTCTGTTCCATCAATGAAAAAGGTTGGAGCTTCAGTTCTGTCAAGGGAAAGGATCAATCCAGGGTTCATTCATGACAAAAAATATTTCTCATTGGGGCTGGAGGTGCAGTTGCACTAATGTGATACATTTTTACATCTATATAAGTATATTTACATTTGTTGATTCCTAGTCTAAAATGGTAATTCACAAACCATTTCCACTTGTGAAACTGTGACTAGTGCAGTTTCCCAAGCGTACTCCGTGGAATTCAACAGAAGTTGACAAATTGCTCAAAACATTGAAGGGAACATGCAAGAGTAAATTCTTGTGTAACCCAACTCACAACTGTTAGACCTGACAGCCTTAGGGTGGGTTCCCTAATAGTTTGCCTGCCTCCCTCCATTTTTCTGACCTCGTTGTGCTGGCTTTAGGACTCTGCACACTTTGCCATTGCTAGCCAGTGCTAAAGTGCTTGTGCCCTCTCCCATAAACATGGTCAAATTGGTTCATCACCAATGGGCATATTTAATTTACTTATAAGTCCCTAGTAAAGTTCACTACATGTTCCCAGGGCCTGCAAATTAAATGCTACTAGTGGGCCTGCAGCACTAATCGTGTCACCCACATAAGTAGCCCCTTTACTGTGTCTCAGGCCCGCCTTTGTGTGCAGTTTTACACTGCCATGTTGAACTAGCAAGTAAATCCTCAGGCCTAAACCTTCCCTATTTATGCATAGTTAGGCCCTGTTTAACCCACAGGGCAGGGTGCAGTGTATTTAAAAGGCACGACATGTAATTTTCAAACTTTGCGTGCCTTGGTAGTAAATAACTCTCAATTTTGTTTTTCACTACTTAAAGGCCTGTCTCTCCCATAGAATAACATAGGGATTACCGTATTACATATTTAAAGTTGGTGAAGTTGGATTGTAAATTCCAGTTTAGCAAATGCCACTTTTAGAAAGTGGGCATTTACTTACTTTAGCCATTTGGGGCCATATGTATCAAGCTAAATTGCGATCGCAAACGCTGATATTCGCAGAATTACAGCATTTGCGATCACAATTTAGCTGTGTGCAATGTATGAAAGTAAAACCCACTCGCAAAATAAGGAATCGCAAAATTTGCGATTCCCTATTTTGCGAATGCATTAAAGGAATCGCAAATTGCAATTCCTTAAATGCAATGTAGGAAGCACCCAAGTTGTGCGATTTTGGCTTAAGGAATCGCAAATTACCACCAACTTCAAGTTGGTGGTAATTTGCGATTTCTTTGAAAAATGCACTTTTTTGCATTTTTCAAAGTGCCATGTGGAGTATTTCAGGGGTGCAACAAGGTGTCCTTTTGACACCCTTGCATCCTTGAAATTGCATTCGCAATTTGCGAGTACCTAATGGGTACTCGCAAATTGTGACAATCTCCCATTCATTCCTATGGGCCCCTTGGCCCATAGGAATGAATGGGGAGGTATTCCTTAATTGCGAATCGCAATTTGCGATTCGCAATTAAGGAATATGTTAGATTCGCAAAAAGTTTTGCAAATCCTACATACATCGCGTTTTGCGATTCTCAAATGGCGATTCACAAAAAATCGCTATTTGAGAATCGCAAAACAACATTTTGATACATATGGCCCCAAGTGCCTTCTGACTGTCTCTAGAATACACGTCTGGGGTGGGTCACAACTGGCTACCTGCATGCCCTCTAGACAGCCATACTCAAAGTATGGGTAGGTGCGCCTGAGTGGTCATCTGCATGTAGATGGGCCAGCCTGAGCAGGATGGGAGGGAGGAGTGGACACTTACACCTGAAATGACTGTGTCTTGTCCCTACACAAAGGATTGATTACCCCCCATAGTGTGCCTGGAGCTAGGGCAGGAAGGGAGACTCTCCATGCACTTCAAAGCCTTCTTTGAAGTCTCAACCAATTCAAAGGCACCATTGGGTTTAAGTACTGGACCTCTGGCTCTACTAAATCAGTACACTTCTGGACCTGTGACTACTCTGCCAGGAAGAAGAGCCGCTGTGCTGCTGTAAGGACTGCTACTCTCCTGGACTGCTGTTTTGCTTGAACTCTACCTTGCTGAGCTGCCTGGCTGCCTGCTGTTCTCCTGCCTGGGTGAGAAGGACTGGACCTGCCTCACTTGAACCCAGAGTGACTTGCCTCCTGCTCTCAAGTCTCAGGGATAACAAAGTCTTGAACCACCTGCATCTGCACCTGGATGTTGCCAGCTGTGAGTCTGCCCTGCCAAGTGGTGCCACTCCAGTCCTGGACCCTCGGAAGTGAGGCCTAAGGTGCTCCTTCTTCCAGAAGCCACATATCCTCATCAGAACCGGTGCATCTTCACATTTGCATGAGTTGGAAGCAGCGCATCCTCATCGTTGCAGGGAGCAGACCCAGCACATCGCCTTTGGAACCAGTGCTTCCTCCTCATTGTGTGCAGCAGGTCCAGTGCATCATCTTTGGAACCAGCGCATCGCCTGCAGCATCAACGCATCACCTACTGCGAGAGCAGCAGTTGCACATCACATCCGGAACCAGCACTTGCATTTGGAACCGTCGCATCGCCTCAGTTTTGTAGAGAAAATGGACTCATCTCATTCCCTGCATGGCTCAACACCAGCGCATCACCTCAGCTGCACCGCGCACCCTCATCAACGACGACGCATCCCGGATCAAGGCACTTTGGTTCAGCGGGCCTAAGTGGGCCCCTGTATCTGTAGCTCCATCGAGGTCGGCCTGATCTTTTGACTTTGCTCCAGTCAAGGGCGACCAGGTAACCCACTTAAGCGCTTATTGTTTATAAGTGCTATTTTGTCATTTATTCTTTAATAATTCATATCTCGACTTCTGCACATTGGATTTTTGTCATTGCATTTAATGACAAGAACACCTAGTGACAGTCGGTCACTTGCAGGTTGAGTTACGTGGAACACTTATAGGGTTAAAGTCATGTGGGCCCCAGGACCAGGCCACAATAGTCAGATCAGTTTTATCTAGCCCATGGAGTTTGGGTGCAGAGTTGTTCTGGCTGTCCTTGGTGCAGGACAAGAGCCGTGCTGGTGCTGATTTTACTGCTTACACAGTGCTGCAAGAAACAGAATGAAAAAACACAACAGATACACAGTTGCGGATATCACATGATGGTTGCACGTTGTTCCCTGTAGATGGAACGTCAAGTGTGAGGGTCAGTTACCGGATTGGTGACCAACAAGCCTTGGCAGAGGTAAGCACACCAAAAAGCCTCTGGAACTTCACTGAGTCCGGGTGAATGACATAGCGGCCTAAAACTTTGGGGGAGGCGAGACTACAACTCCCACAATGCACTGGAGCACCTGGATTTGGACGATTCCAGGGAGGGCCCAATGATCAGCGATTCTTTGGATTTGATGAGTGTTTTTATCTGCAGTTTGCAGGGGACTACTGCCATTACGCCAGCGGAGACTGAGAGTGCTTCTGGCTTCCACAGGGGTCCCTCTCTTCAGGACTGCCGAGTTTTAGCTAAGAACGAGGGTCATTCATGCCGTTCCAAGCCTGTTACTATAGGGACAGAGTATCCCTCTTTTACTTTAGTCTGTGGGCAAAGTCCTGTTGTCGGTGACACAGGTCTCTTCTTGGTTCTTCCTTGAAGTAAGTTGTTCAGATCTGAGGTTCTGGGGTTAGGGGGGTCCCTTAAATCCTAGATTTAGGGGTGTTAGGGGTGTGGGAGCTAGTAGCCAATGAGCAGCTAGTCCCTTCAGCTAATCCGCACCTGAGGAGACCACATCCGGGGGTGTAGGTCACCTTTTTTACCCTGAAGCCACAATTTCTGCCCTCCTAAAGATGGTAGAATTCCATTTTATGTGTACAGATCAGGCTGCCCTCCCTAGAGGTGTGGCCAGCCTTCCTGGGGGTATACACCTCCTGCATATCAAATTTCCCACCTTGCCCCGGTGCAAGTGCACCTGGGCCAAGTGGCAGGCTGTATCCCTCTGAAGAGGGGCAGCCCAGATGCATATCAGAGGGCGTGCAGCCTTTGAAGCTCACCACCTTGATGTGCCTATTGACTAGCCTGCATGGGAGGATTAAGGCGTGACCTGCTTCCTGCACAAGCCTTCATTCCTGAATCCTGTGAGTAATCACACTGCCTAGGTGGAAGCAGGCGTGGGAAAGCGCAGGCTCGTCAGCTAGAACACAGTGAACCTGTGGCAACCAGGTGGGCAACATTTAAGGTCGCCACCTAGGTGCATTACACAGCACCCGGGAACATGAATCAAGTCAGGTTTGAGAAGGCACACTGTTTGATACCAAGCACGACATATTTTAGTGGCAGCATAATGGAGCGGTCAATCTCAAGAGTGCGTGGATGGCAGCACATGCTATCCTACGGACCGAGAACACTTATAGTTGTTTCCAATGGGGAACGCTACTATAGGGACATATAGACTTGCACTTACATGTCCTCACCTTTATTATAATGAACCCTGCCTCCTGGACTGAGGAGGCCTACTTTAGGGTTGTCTGACATATATTATAGACAGTGCCTTTGATTGTGCCACACATGGTGAGGGCACAGTCGAGTTCCAGCAGTTTGCACTGCTCCTGCAATCTGCAATGGCAGGCCTGCTATCAGTAGATTTCTTGAGTCACCCAAGGTGGCACAAAATTGTGCTGACGTCCTGGGGTCCCCTTTACCATCTATGCCCTGGTTCCTTATACTATGACCGTATAAAGGGGTAAAGTCTTTATCAATTTGGGATTACCAAGTCAAACATAACAGTTTTGGGAGAGAACACAGGCATTGGGGTCTGGACAGCAGACTCCAGTGCACCATCAGAGTCATACTCATCGGCATTTGGAGCAAAAAGGAGGGGTGAGGGTGACCATACACAAAGGGGCACTTTCCTACAGTATTAATTTGAGCAGGTGGAGAGGGCTTATATTATGATTAATATTAAATTTAACTTAAAGCTGTTTAAGCCTTCCAGTTTTTGATTGGTGATAGGCCTCTTTGAAATTGTTAAATGAAATTTGGTTTCCCTGGCCCATGGAAAGCTTGAGCAGTATCCATCAAGTACTATAAGAAATGGCAGTAAGCTCTGTATTTTCAAATAGCTGAGGAATGAGATGAACTATAGTGGGGGACCTTGAGAGCATTTGCATGCGATTATTGATGGGGAAGCGAAAGTTTGAGAACCACCAAATGGCTAAGTTTGACTCATGTGTTACCTCTTAGATATGGCTAATGTCACCCATTTTATTGAAGGTCAAGAAGGCACGCAGGTTAATAATTAGCAGGTAATCTGGCACCCAACCAATGCCGTCTCTATATTGTGTTTGGGTTAAAAGCCAGATTGGGTGGTGTCAAAATATTGCTGGTTTCTATGAAGTGCTGGAGTTTGGCTCTTACTAATTCTCTTGGATTTTTCAGTTTCAAGTGAATGCCACAATGGGGCATTAAGTGTTTGGGAAAGTGGGTTTTAGTAGGTTGTGATGAAGGAATATTTCAGCACAGCTGGTACCCCCTCCACATACAAGGAGCAGTTTATGAATGCAGTACTAGTCCTGCTGAGGTCTCTTCTTGTGCGTTAGTTGAGGTTGCCGGGCAGCTATTGCCAGGGTTTTCCGCAGATATAAGGTTCTTTGATACAGAGAAGGAATGTCTAAAGTTTATCTGAGACGTTCTAAAGAAATAATGTTAATCCACAGTGTAAATTGTGTACAAATTAGTCTGAAATATGTCTTAATGAATTTGGTGGCTATTGGAGCATGTCTTCATCAATTTAAGTTTTATGTAGAAGATATCCTTTCACCTATTAGAAACAATACCAGAAATGACATTGTAAATTTAATCAAAGTTGAAAATAGTTTCCAGCTCAATGGGTTCTGTCAAAAATGTTCCCACATCTACTCTTTAGGTAAAGTGTTACCTACAAAAGGACACAACTTTTCCATATGCTTAAATGCCTGCTCCAAAAAGCAAAGACAGAATTATACATGCATAATACCAAGTGTCAACTGAAATGCACTTGCTGTCCGCAGTCAAACGTGCATTATAAATAACACATCAAGAATTAAGAACAACAATTAGAACAAGAACGAGAGGAAAAAAAAGTGTCCACTATTGAATATAGCTTTTAAAATATTCACCAAACTACGTTTACAAGCAAACATTATTAAGTGTCACCAAATTTCATTTACTAAGTTATTATTGTGATACAAGACTGCGCTTCACAAGATTATCATGTGTAAGGGAAAACAGGCTGGAGGGTCTAAGGATCTCTGTTGTAGCGGACATAGCTGCCAACAGTCCTCGTGTCATACATGCCACCTTCAGAAAATTCTAGCTTAATAGTTTATAATTATAAAAATAAACATACGTTTCTGCTCTCTCTGCCGCAGTGATCTCCCCGGGATGTATGCTCGTTATGTCCCTGTCCATGATACCTTATATAAACAGAGGTGCAAAAGCAGCAAACTTCCTCTGCAGGCTTTAAAGAAAATTAAACTTTTTTGACAGACAATAAACTCAAATCTGCAGCGCATTCACCTATTGTATCTAGATTAGAGTTTGGAAGTGCAACTATTAGATTTAAAACAATCCACTGAAGGCACTTTCCACCACAAGACTATTGTTATCTTCAAAGAAATATAATCACATACCATGCACCCTTGTAGCTTTACATTAGCTTCCTAATGAGTCATGCTCCAAATTTCAACTGGGATGTTTCACACACTCCATGCCTGCTCTCCATGCCGCTGGAGTCAAGCTATCCTGGCTGAAGAGGGGTGAAACCCCGAAACCGGTCCTAGGATGCTTGTTTCCAGTCCAGGGAGGACCTGGCCTGGCAGTTCGGGCTGGACTGTTCCCATAGGGCACAGGGTCAAGACTGATTCGCATATGGCTGGGTTCAAACTGGAATGGCATGGTGAGCAAAAAAACGATGGATTTAGGCCCAGATCTCTGTACTGGGGTAAATGTATGACATTGTTCTGCATTCTGTCCATCAATTGTTGTTTTTGCATTTGTCACCCCGAGTGGGACGGGTATGCCCAGACGTGGGTCCCGTGCTCTCCATGCCGCTGGAGTCAAGCTATCCTGCCTGAAGAGGGGTGAAACCCCGAAACCAGTCCTAGGATGCTTGTTTCCAGTCCAGGGAGGACCTGGCCTGGCAGTTCGGGCTGGACTGTTCCCATAGGGCACAGGGTCAAGACTGATTTGCATATGGCTGGGTTCAAACTGGAATGGCATGGTGAGCAAAAAACGATGGATTTAGGCCCAGATCTCTGTACTGGGGTGAATGTATGACATTGTTCTGCATTCTGTCCATCAATTGTTGTTTTTGCATTTGTCACCCCGAGTGGGACGGGTATGCCCAGACGTGGGTCCTGTGTTCTCCATGCCGCTGGAGTCAAGCTATCCTGGCTGAAGAGGGGTGAAACCCCGAAACCGGTCCTAGGATGCTTGTTTCCAGTCCAGGGAGGACCTGGCCTGGCAGTTCGGGCAGGACTGTTCCCATAGGGCACAGGGTCAAGACTGATTTGCATATGGCTGGGTTCAAACTGGAAAGGCATGGTGAGCAAAAAAACGATGGATTTAGGCCCAGATCTCTGTACTGGGGTGAATGTATGACATTGTTCTGCATTCTGTCCATCAATTGCTGTTTTTGCATTTGTCACCCCGAGTGGGACGGGTATGCCCAGACATGGGTCCCGTGCTCTCCATGCCGCTGGAGTAAAGCTATCCTGGCTGAAGAGGGGTGATACCCCGAAACCGGTCCTAGGATGCTTGTTTCCCTTCCAGGGAGTACCTGGCCTGGCAGTTCGGGCTGGACTGTTCCCATAGGGCACAGGGTCAAGACTGATTTGCATATGGCTGGGTTCAAACTGGAATGGCATGGTGAGCAAAGAAACGATGGATTTAGGCCCAGATCTCTGTACTGGGGTGAATGTATGACATTGTTCTGCATTCTGTCCATCAATTGTTGTTTTTGCATTTGTCACTCCGAGGGGACGGGTATGCCCAGACGTGGGTCCCGTGCTCTCCATGCCGCTGGAGTCAAGCTATCCTGGCTGAAGAGGGGTGAAACCCCGAAACCGGTCCTAGGATGCTTGTTTCCAGTCCAGGGAGGACCTGGCCTGGCAGTTTGGGCTGGACTGTTCCCATAGGGCACAGTGTCAAGACTGTTTGCATATGGCTGGGTTCAAACTGGAATGGCATGGTAAGCAAAAAAACTATGGATTTAGGCCCAGATCTCTGTACTGGGGTGAATGTATGACATTGTTCTGCATTCTGTCCATCAATTGTTGTTTTCACACACAAAACTCTACATCTCAACCCACCAATTGTAAGAATGTGGGTTACTGGTTGGGGAAGGGGGCCTTTCCAAGCATCAACCACAATTCTTCTCAGAGTGAAGTCACAAGCAACTCCTACATTAACCTGTGCTCAACACTCGGGTACCTTGGCACAGAGCAGTCAGAGTCAGGCTTAACTCAGAGGCAATGTCTAAAGTAATTGTGCAACACTTCTAAAGAGTAACACAGTGAAAGCACACAACAATAGGAGCCCACCACAAATTTAGAAGAATAGATTAATTTTTAATACATATGAAAAGACCAAAATGACAAAACTCCAATCAGTAGAACCGGGAGATATTCAATTTTAAAGATTTTAGCAAAAATAGAGCCAAACGATGTGAAGCGCCAACTGTGGCTATCTGGTTGCGCCAGACCGGGTCAAAGTCACAAGTTCAGGCTGACCACGATGGAACATGGGCGGGCTACAGGTTCCCAGTTAGGCCCACAGAACAAAGTACCTTCAATCCTGGTTTGCTGATCGTTGTGAGGATCTGCATCAAGGATCCGTCACGCAGCCGAAGTGATGCGTCAGTTCAGAGATACAGCGAAGCTGTGGAGCGAGGTCCAGTTGCATCAAAGATCCTGTCGATGAGGGCTTGTGATGAGAAATCTGGAGTCTGGGATGCGTCACGCAGTCAGGGTAATGAGTCATTTCCGAGGATCTGTGATGCTGCAATACAGAGTCTGGCCTCGAGGCTTCAATCGATGAGGGATGCGAGGCCCTATGGTAAAGATGTGCCATGGAGAGCGATTCCGAGGCGGCAATGGGCTGGGATGTGAGTCTTTGC
This sequence comes from Calotriton arnoldi, assembly GCA_963921515.1. Lineage (NCBI taxonomy): Eukaryota > Metazoa > Chordata > Amphibia > Caudata > Salamandridae > Calotriton > Calotriton arnoldi. The sequence goes on along the minus strand of CAWUFW010004867.1, from coordinate 165,605 downwards.
AACAGTTCCAATCCACACAGCAGCAGTGATGAATCTGTTCTGCTTGAGGTTGCGCCGAGCAGCAGAGGAGATTCATCAGATTTGCTGGATCCACAGAGGCTGGCAGAGCACCTTAGGCCACCTTCTGGGGAGGCCTCACTTGGCAGTGTAGACTTACAGATGACAGAGTCCAAGGGCATAATTATTGGAGCTTTCTTCCCTGAGGCTCAAGTTAGGAAGCCAACCAACTAGCCCTTGGAGTCACTCTGGGTTCTGGGTTCAAGTGATGTAGGTCCAGTCAATCAATCAATAAGTCAATCGGGATATATAAAGCACGGCTAATCACCAGATAGGGTATCCAGCTCCGGAGGCTTATTACGACAGCCAGGTCTTAAGGGCCATTCATAATTCCAGAAATGAGGTGATGGTCCGGAGTTGCATGGGGAGGCTTTTCCATGTTTTGCTGTGATGTGAGAGAAGGAGCGTCCTCGACTTCTGCTTCAGTAGATGCAGGGACTATGGGAAAGTGAGAGGGAGGCGTAATATAGTCTTCTCGACAGTTGGGGGAAGTTCACGCTGTGGTTAATATAGGCAGGTCCTTGGTTGTGTAGAGCCTTGTGTGCATGGGTCAGCAGCTTGAATTTGAATCTCTTTTGTACGAGGAGCTAGTGGAGTTGCCTGAGGTGGGGTGTGATGTGAGTTCATCTGGGAACACTGAGGATGGGTCTGGATGCAGCATTCTGTATGGTCTTAAGTCTGTGTAGGAGGTGTGCATCGATTCCTACTTAGATGGTGTTGCTGTATTCCAGTGGACTTGTGATGAGGGCCTGTGCCACGCTGCGTCTTGTGTGTAAGAGTAGCCACTTGAAGATCTTATGTAGCAGGCGTAAGACAAGGTGTTAATCTGTGATTTCATGGTGAGTTTGTTGTCAATAATGATTCAGAGGCTTCTGGCATAGTCGGAGGAAAAGGGTGCGGATCCTAGGTCTGAAAGCCATCAGAAGTCATTCCATGTGTTGCTACTGTTGCCGAAGATCAGTACTTCCATCTTGTCTGTGTTCAGCTGTAGGCAGTTGTTCTTCATCCAGTCGGTGATGCTTGTCATGCATCTGGGGAAGTTCGTTCTGGTGGTGGTGGGATAGTTAGTGAGTGAGATGATAATTTAAGTGTTGTCTGCATAGGAAGTCATGTTGAGACCATGGGATCTGACTATGCTGGCCAGTGGGGTCATATATGCTTTGAAGAGCATGGGGCTGAGGGAAGAGCCCCGGGGGACACTGCAGGGGATCTCCTTGGGTTTGGAGGTGAAAGGTGGGAGGTGGATTCTCTGGGTTCTCTTTGAAATTGTTAAATGGACTTTGGTTTCCCTGGCCCATAGGAAACCTTGAGCAGTGTCCATCAAGTACTATAAGAAAAGGCAGTAAGCTCTGCAATTCCTGTTCTTCCAGCGAGGGAGGAGGTGACCCATCAGATCGTGTCCCCTTGGATGCCGATGTGGTGAAGTCTTTCGATAGGTGTATGGTTGTATATGGTGTTGAAGGCTGCCAAAAGGTCAAGGAGGATCAGAGCTGCTGCTTCTACTTGTTTGAGGAGGTTTAGGATCTCCTTGGTGGCTGCAATCAGGGTGGTTTTGGTGCTGTGATTGCTGCTGAAACCATATTGGAAGGTGTTGAGTAGCCGGTCCTGCCCCAGGTGTGTCATGATTTGCTTGCTGATGATCTTTTCAGTTCCTGTGTTGGGAATGGGGGCAGGGAGATTGGCCAGTAGTTTTGGAGTTCACTGGGGTTGGTGGAGGGTTTTTTGAGTAGCGGTCTTACTTTGGCGTGTTTCCAAGCATCAGGAAATGTTGCTGTGGTGATAGAGGTGTTAAGCAGGGTGGTGAGTTCTTAGCCGATCCTTTGGCTTCCAAGGTTGAAGCTCTGGTGTGGGCATGGGTTTGTGGGAGCTTCTGAGTGGATGGAGTTCATGGTGTAGAGGAGGTTCCAGGTGGTCAGTCTGTGCTTCGTGTCAGTTGAAGTGGTGGTGTGTCTGTTGAGGAAGTCCATAGGTGTGGGTTGGGGTTTGAAGTTTCTGTATATTGTTGCAATCTTGTCATGGAAGAAGACGGCAAGGTTGTCGCACAGCTTCTGTGAGGGTGTGATGTTGTTTTCCCTGGCAGTCGAGTTGGAGAATTCCTTAACGATGCTGAAAAGTTCCTTGGTGTTTTGGCGCTGGTTTGAATGTGTGCAGTTAGGACTGTCTTCTTTGTTGCCTTCAGCAGGCAGTGGTAAAGGTTGAGGGAGGTCTTGAAGCTGCCTGTGAGAGGTGGCCTTGCTGACATGCCATCTCCTCTCCAGCTGTTTGCCGTCTCGGTTCAGTGTTCTGAGTTCTTGGGTGTATGAGCTGGTATTTCTGGAGGATTTTCTCTGAATGTTACTCTTGATGAGATGAGGATGATGCTTTTGGAGCAATTGAATATCCAGGCATTGAAGTTCTTCACTCCCTGTTCGAGATTGGTTGCTGGTGTGTCCTGCGGTGTCTATAGGGTCATGGATGATCTGGGTCAATCGAGGCTGCTAATACTGTCAAGGAGGTGTGCTCTATTGTTGTTATTAGGGTTGTCAATGTGGAAATTTAGGTTGCCAAGGAAAATGTAGGACTTTGTAGTCTAAGGCTAGGGGCACAATGAAGTCTGAGATGGTGTTGCAGAAGCTGGAACACGGGCCTGGGGGTTGGTATGCAAGGGTATTGCTGATGGTTGTCTTGTCATCCATGTAGAGCTTGAAGTTGAGATGTTCCATGGGGGTAATGTTTGTGTTGTCAGTGGTGGTGGGGCAATGTATGGTCTCTTTGTGGGTGATGGCTGTTCCTCCTCATGGCTTGTTCGTGCAGTCTTTGTGAGTGATTTTATATTAATTGGGGATCACTGTGGCAAAGTCTAGGGTGGATGTGGGGTTAAGACAGGTGTCAGTGAGAAAGACAATGTCGGGTGCGAGGGTGGCAATAAGGTCCATGCAAGTTGGTGTTTTTGTTCAGGTGGTGGTTGTGGTGTATTCAGGTGCTGGGCTGGTCAGTGGGCTGGTGTGTATGCTGTGGCAGGTGAAGTGGCCATGGGTGCAGGTGAAAGGTCCAATTGTGGAGCATGGGTTGGCGCGGTGGCAGTGTTTGTTGTGGCATCTGGGGTCGAGGGTGTACAGTTATGGTGTATCTTCAGGAGGTGGGAGGGCTTCTATTGGCAGGAAGAACAGTGAGTGGGAAAACCCAGGCAGGGGCGGTGTCACTGGATCAGCCTGCAACAAGCAGGAACTGGAAGCCACGTGGGCAGTGGCAGTGTCACTAGATCAGTCTGGAACAAGCAGGAACTGGAGGCCAAAGGCAAGTGGAAGGATAGGTGTCCAGGTGCCTCCTCACCCAGGCAGGAGGGCCATGGGTCATGGTGCTGGGTGCAGTCCAGGCTCAGACAGTCACAGACTGGCTTGCCTCTGGTGCACCTACAGCAGGCCTGCTGAGCGACCACAATGTGTCCTGCATCATGTAGGTCCTCGGGTGGGAGGGCTTCTACTGGTAGGAAGAACAGTGAGTGGGAAAACCCGGGAGGGAAAACCCAGGCAGTGGCTGTCACTTGATCAGTCTGGAACAAGCAAGAGCTGGAGGCCACAGGCAAGTGGAAGGCTAAGTGGTCTGGTGACTACTGATGTTGTCGCGCTGCAGCTGCATTAAGTAGGTCCTGGGCTGGGCAAGGCTTCTGTTGGCAGGAAGAAAGGTGACTGGGAAAATCTAGGTGGGAAAAACTGAGCAGCAGCAGTGTCACTGTTTCACTCTGGAACAATTGGGAACTAGAAACCACAGGAAAGTGGCAGGCTAAGTGTCCAGTCCTTCACACCCAGGCAGGTGGGTAGCAGGCAGCAGGTCAGCAAAGCAAAGCAGCATCACAGCAAAGCAGCAGTCCAGCAGAGCGCAGCTCAGCAGACAGGCAGTTCTTCAGCAGCACAGCAGTCCCTCTTCGCGGCAGAGTATCCACAGGTCCAAAAGTGTACTGAAGTGGTGGTGTCAGCGGTCCTGCATTTGACCCAGTTGTGCCTTTGAAGTGGGGGAGAAGCTTCTAGATGTTTTCCCTTTGAAGTCCCCAGGCATCCTGCCTGCCCTGTCCTGGCTTCAGGCTAATTACAGATGGTATGCAGCGCTCTGTGTGACGAGGCAGGGCACAGCTTCTTCAGGTGTAAGTGGGGCGGTGTCCAGGTTTCCCCCATCCTGGTGGTGATGGCCCATCCTGGTCCACCCAAGCTGCCTATTGCGTGTGGCTATCTAGGAGGAATACACAAAGCCCAACTATCAGCTACACCCAATCATGACCAGGGACGGGCTACAGGCAGGAAAAAGCCAACTTTCTAAAAGTGACATTTTCAAATTTTTATTTAATATCAGACTTCAGCAGAAGTTCGGATTAAAAATGTTCCACTACCAGGACATATAAAACCTAAAGTACATGTCCTACTTTTGAAATACACAAGGGGGTAGCTGTTCCTAAGAAAATAGTGTGAGTGGAGAATACAGGAATGATGGTAGAATCAAGGGGAGGAGGGGATTTCCTTATTAGGAAGTGTTGCAGTCACACATTAATTACCAGTGGCTGAGATTAATTTAAGCATTCCATCCATCGCTTATGGTATAATTCAGTGGTTTGTTTTAAGCACCAAAGGTTGATGATTTCTCTGTCACTTTTAGCAGTTTGTTCCATTGGAAAGCACTCCTATGCTATCAAGTAACAGGCATTAAGAAAATGTTTACAAAAATAAACAACATATTGCATTGCAGACTTGTAATTTCATTTAAAAATAATAGTATGAACTATGAACGTAAAACTCCTAACTTGTTGACTAAAAATCTGGTCCAATGCGTAAAACATGACTAGGAGGCTCTTAAAGGATACTGTGTTGTGCAAGCTTATTTATTTATTTATTTTATTTATTTATTTATACAGCGCCTGAATCGACCCCCGAAGGGGTATCCCTGCGCTTCGGACAGGCAACAGGAAAAACTGATGGACAAGAACAAAATCAGAAACAGAAAAGGATGGTCTTTAGGTGCTTTCTGAATTGAAGATGGTCCGGGCATTGTCTCAAGTGAACGGGGAGCTCATTCCAGTAGAGAGGGCCAAGGTGGGAGAGTGACTTCCCACCTAGCCTGGCTTTCCTGATTCGGCGGACCACAAAAAGGGATTTAGTACCTGAACGGAGGGACCTGGAGGGCATATACGGCGTGAATTTCTCGGCAAGATAGGCTGGGCCGAGGTTGTATAAGGCTTTATGAACGGTGCAGCAAACTTTAAACTTAACCCGCTCACGTTTGGGGAGCCAATGGAGCTGACGGAGAAGAGGGCGGGAAGCAGTCCTGGGGGGTTCAAGACCAGTCGCGCCGCAGTGTTCTGGACCACCTGCAATCTACAGAGCGAGGACTCATTGGCTGAAACCAGGAGGCCATTGCAGTAGTACAGACGGCTCAATATAAGTGCCTGCGTCAGGGTTTTCCGAGTTGAGTCAGGAAGCAGGGGAAAAACTCGGCGTAATAGGCCCAACGTATGAAAGCAGGAGCCAGCTGTCTGAGCAGCATGCTCCTTCAAGGTTAGAGCCTGGTCCAGGCGAATGCCTAGGTTCTTAACAAGGGACTTGGGGGCGGGAGGAACACCAAGGTCCACCGGCCACCATTCGGGAGTCCACAGTAGAGGGGCCTCTCCAAAGAGCAGGATCTCTGTTTTCCCAACATTGAATTGGAGGAAATTACATCTCATCCAATTGGAGATAGCCCTCATACCAGAGGAGAAAGCCGACTGAACAGATGGAGTGAATTTGCTAAAAGGAAATAGCAGCTGCGTATCGTCGGCGTATGAAATAGGAGTAAAACCACAGGTCCTAAGAAGATTGGCCAAAGGAGCGACATAGATATTAAACAAGGTAGGGCTCAGACTAGAGCCCTGAGGTCCTCCCTTGGTCAGTTTCATGGGCGCCGAACGATACAGGCCGAGATTGATGGTCTGGGAACGGGAAGAAAGAAAGCTCGTCATCCACTGGAGGGCAGAATCTCTAAGTCCAATCTCCTCCAATCTCCTGAGCAATATCTGGTATAAGACCGTATCGAACGCGGCAGAGAGGTCCAACAGCACCAGAATCGTAGATTGGCCCCTGTCTAGGGTCATCCTGATGTTATCTGTGACCGCTAGCAGGGCTGATTCTGTGCTGTTTTTGGGCCTAAAGCCTGACTGGGAAGAATCAAGGCTTCCAGGCACTTACCTAACTAAAAGAATGAATAGAGGGGGAAAGTCTTTCTACCTTTATTATCTGACTCAGCACTCCTGCAAGCGTTGATCAAGAGGTGCTTGGGCCAGACGCCTGCTCTAAATATTTATGGAGCTTGCATTGGAATTCATGCTTCTAAGATGAAAGGTCTTAAGTTCTTAATGCATGAAGCTTCCATGGTATTGCTCTCGCATCTTTTCCCTTACATAAGGAAATGTATGTTTTCTTAATTTACAGAGGTCTATGTGAGAGAAGCTATCCACTCCAGATATTTTGTTAGCATTCTTGGAGTTTTAGTCCTGATTTTATGATAGGATTAATTATTTGTAAACACCTTATACTTTCTTATGTATAACATGAAGACAAGAGCAACAATGACAGATAATGCAACGTTTATGAATGTCCTTATATGCATATTGCAGGGGTAGAAACACAAGCATTTGTTTGAGACTTTTCATTGTTAGAACATTAGTTCCTAGTATTCTTTTGGATACGTGCAGAAATATGCTGTACATGTTTCAGTAGCTACTGATGCATGCTGACAACTGACAATTGGCCTCATTTGTGCTTAATTATTTTAACAAAATCATAATACAATATAAAAATTTAGAGAAAGGATTCAAATATTCCTTAGGATGCTGTCCAGCAATGCTTAGTGTGTATAAAAATTTAAAAAAAGTCACAGACCAAATTTTCTCTAGGAGACACCCATCAGCAGCACCCTCCTCAGCTACAAGAGCACACAGATACTGCTAGCTCATATTTGCACTTGCTAGTCAGTGCAGGGTTAATTTGTATGCTAGTCAATGATTGGAAATAGTGTTGCAAGGTGAAAGCATTTTAGGTGGCCCCGATACTTAAGTGTACAGTTTACATATGATGAACCTGCCGCTAGTCAGTTTTCCAAGGGTAGCTGTTGAAAATCCATGGATTGATATTTTTTTTTTGAAACTGTGCCATAAAATAGATGATTAACGACAACTATGCCTATAGGTGAGACTTACAATTGGCAAACGCATGCAAGCACAGGCACTACACATGCTATTTACGTGATCCTCAGGTAACATACTAACCATGAGTTTTAATTAATTTCGTTCTAAAGCCAGTATAATTGATAGTCAATTAACTAAAATACATAAGTGGATCATTTGTTGGCATAGGAATCTCACCTCTAAGCTATCACAGCTGAACCACGAAAAGATTATAACCCAGTTCATAGAAAGTCAGAAGAGAAATGATGCAACTGTGAATTGGCTAGCAGATTGGGATAGCTTTTCAAGAATTGTTTTTATCAGAAGTCCACTGTGAAAACCATTTATCCAGCATGAATAGTGTAAATAACCTTCTGACCCAGAAGATGAAAGATGCAAAGTGGGCACACCGGATGGTATTATGACAATTATTAAAGCAACCTCGCTCATCAAGACGTGACTTTGGTTGTAGTGGAATGAATATTTACAGATCTGCTAATGATTACTTAATTCCCTTTGACAAGTGGTAAACACATATTACAACTCTTTATGCAAGCAACTGCACACTCCTACAGAAACAGCCATCTATACATCAACTCTACCTAAAGAATAACTCAAGATGATATGGCCTCTCTCTTGGTAAAAAGCCAGTTTTCTCAGTCATCTGGAGAAAAAGGCCTGTTTATAAACATTATGAATCACAATTCAACCCTTTTCATATTATAGGGCTTATTACAATGTTGAGTGGAAACGGGACCGACCGACCTACGGTCGACGGTCCCAACTGCTTCATTTTGATGCGACCGCACATGATGCAGTCGCAAGCTCCCTTTTCTGTGTGGCAGCTTGTGCTGCAGTCGGAAACTGGCCGCAGCACAAGCTCTCATACAGAAAAGGGAGTTTGTGTTCATCCCTGCACCACGTGGCAGGCACATCAAGGTGCCTGCCACATGGTACAGGGATCAACAGGGGGGCACCATCGGTGCCCCTCGGTCCCAAACCGAAGGCCGCTGGCTGAAGTGGGCCCTGCTAGGGGTCCCCCGAGGACGTTCTCCAACAGAGTTTCCATGTCAGAAAGCCTGACATGGAAACCCTGCCGGAAACCTGCATCGTAATCCCGATGGCATAAAACGCCATCGATATGGATGCGTGCCAGTTCCGACTGGCAGATGGGCTCCTTGAGCCTGCCAGAAGCCAGCCACAATGCCCAGCCGGATTCAAAACCAATAGCCGCCATTGTAATGGGTCTCTCGGTTTTGAAACCGACGATCTCGGTCGGAAAGCATCCGATCTAAGGTTGGAGGCTTTCCGACCGAGATCGTAATCGGCCCCTATGTGTTTTCACGAAATCTGCAGACCGATATTATTCCATCATCTTGGAAAGGATCCATTATCCATCGATCCATAAAAAAAGGAGATAAGGGCAATCCAAGTAACTACAGAATTCTTGCCCTTCTAGACAGTGACAGAAAGATCTTTGAAAAGTATCTGGTCCAAAAATTGCGTGATTGGACTACCAAGAAGAACTTAGCAACTTTTTATAGGTCTGGTTTTCGTGCCTATTGCAGTACCATTGATAACATCACAACTTTAACAATGTTGGCTCAGAATGCAATTGAGAGACCGCGCTCATTGTAAATCTGCTATATTGATTACAGCATGGCATTTGACACAGACAACCATTCTCTCTTGTTGTCCAAGCTGCTAAACTGGGGAACCACCACTCTCTTCTTCATCTTTTTTTTTTTATTTGCAGTGTTATATAGCGCAAACTTGACCCGTAGGTATCAGAGCGCTTTACATGAGCACCAGTTGCATTACAGACAGATGCATTCATTTTTAGGCATGGGGAGATTAGGTGATTTGCCCAGAATCACAGGATGTTTGAGCCCACAACCAGACTCGAACTTGGTTCCCAGTTGCAAAGTCAGCCGCCCTAGCTGTTAAGCCACACCCTCTCCCCAGGTGAGGTGTTTCATGAAGATACATGGTTGCAGATTAAATTATAAGAGGGAAATTCTCTCACCAAAAATCCCTACCCAGAACTGTCTATAATAAGGATGCATATTGGCTCCTCTTTTGTTTACCCTTTAAATTTCTTTTCTTTTTTTAAGTTTGAGTTTATTGAACAATAAATAAATAACAGAAGAAAAGAAGCATGTACAAGTAATATATACAACCCAATCACATGTGTAAGCTATAGAGAGAAAGAGAAACAAAAAGAAACAAAAGTACAATCTATCAGAAAATACTGCATGAAATAGAAGGACTAAAGGAGAGGAAGGGGGCACGGAAAGAAGGAAATCATATCTTAACTTTATAACACTTAAAGGAAAAATTTTGTATATAAATGAACACTGTAAGCATAAAAAGCTTTAACGAATGAATATCATATTATGATATGTATTACAACTGAAGGGAGAATAATAATAAATGATTCAAAGAAGTAAAAGACAACATAATTCATTATGGTGGTTTGCGGATGTCATCTGAGGTGATGACTGGAGTAACAGTAGATGAAGCAGTCCAGGATAAGTAATTAGTTAAAGGAAGCCACAATAGATCTCTTTTAATGGATAAAGATTTGGGTGTAATGTAGCTTGTGTCAAGTCTGTGATGAAAACATATGGCGTTCCACCATGCTCTAAATGTGACTTTGTCTGCCTGTTTCCAGTTGGAAGTTATTAAATGTAAGGCTACTGCTAATAATAAATCTATTAATTTAAAATTAGATGGGGACGGAGGCCATTGAGGTGATAGAGATCTAAGAAAATGGTAGGAAGGGAGAAAGGTACCTAAGTTTTAAAGATTTTATTAATTTGGGACCAAACTGAGTGCCAGAAGTGAGAGATAGAGTGGCAATCAAAAAGCATGTGTTTTAAGTCAGCATGGGTGCAAGGGCAGGACCAGCAAGTAGATGAAGAGGTCGAGGAGAAGGAAGATAGTTTAGCGGGGGTAAATAAAAGGCGTTGGTAAATAAAGTAGAGGGTTTGAGAGGTGTTAGCAGCCCTAGAAGTTTTATGAATTTTAAACCATAATTTATCCCAAGTGAGGGTCTACCAGCATTCTGATAAGTCCCTTTCCCACGCCAATTCAGCCCTTGTTTTGCTTCTATCTGATAAAAGAAATAAATGTTTATATAAAGAGGAAGCTGAAGGAGAAGAATTTAAAAAGGGAAAAGAGTGGAACATCTCAAGGGTGGTTTAGGGGTAGATGATAAAGTAAGAAGATATTGGGTAAGAGAAGGAAGTAAAAGATTATATTGTGATTTAAAGGACAATGGCAATAAAAATCTCTTTTGAAGATCGAAGAAGGATAAAGGAGCACCATCTTCTAATAGTTGTGAAATCCAAAGTAAACCTTTGAGTCTCCAAGATTTCCAGTATAAGGTGCGATTCTTTATACGTAATAGGTTGTTATGCCAAATGGGTTGTTGATCTAACGAGGAAGGCGAGGGATAAGAAGATGGTAAAAGAGGGATAAGAATTTTATGAGTATGGGAGATAACCAGTGTTCGAAAAGAGGATATATTATTTGTAAAGGCGAGAGATTCTTTAAAATCAAAAGGAGACACAAAGAACTTTTCTATAGAGATCCATAGGGGGGTATGAATACCATGCTCAGGAGAAAGCCAACGAGAAGACTGTTTTAAAGAGAAAGCATAATGATAAGATTTGAAATCAGGAAATTTAAGACCGCCAGAAGATTTATCTGCCTTCAAGGATGACAAAGCTATCCGAGGTGATTTACCCTTCCAGAGAAATTTTGTTAACAAAGAGTCAATTTTCTTAAAATAAAATGCAGGAATGTGTACTGGGATCATTGAAAGAAAGTATAGAATTATAGGGGAGAACCATCATCTTGATGGAGTCTAATCGTCCCCACCAAGAAAGAAAAAGCGGGTGCCAATGGTCAATAGTGTCTGAAAGAGTTTTAAGGATATAATCAAAATTTTGTTTCAATGTTTCGGGGATATTTGAAGAAAACCATGGGCCTAGATATTTTATTTTAGAAGGCTGACAAGAGAAACCAGTATGGATAAAATCATGTTTGAGGCATGTCATATTGAGAGGTAGAACTTCGCATTTATCTGAATTAAGGCGATAGCCAGATAGTTGAGAAAAAATATCAACTTGATTGAGAAAGGAAGGAATAGATGTGGCAGGGTTGGAGCAATATAAAAGAATATCATCTGCATATACAGACAATTTAACATGGGAAGAATCAAGTTGAAAACCAGTAATCTGGGTATCCTGTCTGATCTTGGTTAGAAAAGGTTCTAATGCTACTATAAATAATAGAGGTGATAGTGGACAGCCTTGCCTTACTCCTCTGAAAAGGGGAAAATAGTCCGAGGTCTTACCATTAATAAAGATGGTTGCTCTGGGGCCTGAATATAGTAAGGAGATAAAATAAATTAATTTTGGAGGAAACCCTATCCATTTTAAAGCCTGGAACATGAAGTCCCATCCAATACTATCGAAAGCTTTTTCTGCGTCTAAAGCTATAGCAGCAATAGCGTAGTGAAGAGAGGAAGCTTTGCTAAGGATATTAAAAAAGACTCTGGAATTATCGGATGGTAGGCGATATTTTACAAAGCCCGATTGTTCAGGGCCGATAAGATTAGGTAAAATAGGATGAATACGAAGGGCGAGAATTTTTGCAAATATCTTGTAATCAAGGTTAACTAAGGAAATTGGGCGGTAATTTTTGCGTAGAGAAGGATCTTTATTATCTTTAGGAATTAAGCAAATCATAGCCTCTTGAAAGGTGCCAGAGGAAGAACCAGCTGTAATAAAGGAGTTAAAGAGAAGCAAAAGGTGAGGAAGGAGTAAGTTAGCAAAATGTGCGTAAAATTCAATAGTATATCCGTCAGGACCAGGAGCTTTATCTCTTTTTAATATTGAAACTACATGCTTAATTTCGGAGAGAGTAATATCAGTTTCTAAAGAACTAAAATCAATATGATGCGATGGGGGGCGTCAATGGATTGAAAATAAGAGGAAAGATCATTTAAATTTGGTTGCTGTTCAGGGGTGTATACATTTTTAAGGAAAGAGACAAATTCGTTTAAGATATCGTTATCTTTAAATAATGAAATACCAGCATCGTTTCGTTGAGATTCTATTCTAGTTCGGTCACGTCTTATTTTCAAGTAATTAGCTAATAATTTCCCCATTTTGTTTTGGCCTCCATAATAACGGGAACTACTTTTTAAAAGATAGGAAGAAGCAGCTTCTGTAGATATTTTGTTGAAAGTAAGTTTCGCATCTATAAGATTCTTTAAAGATGATTCCGTATTTGAATGGTAGTAGGTATATTCAAGATTTTTAATCTTTGTAAGTAATTGGGCAGTTTGAGCTTCAAAATACTTCTTCTTTTGTGAAACAAAATGTATTATGAAACCTCTAGCTGCAGATTTGAAAGAGTCCCAAACCATTACAGGGGAGGAGTCTGGAGTGGAATTAAAAGAGAAGAACTCTGAAACAAAAGAGCTGAATTGGCCTGAAAAATTAGGATCGGATAATAAAGTATTATTAAAGCGCCATCTACCAGCATGATGGGTAAAAGGTAACAAATCAAAGTCGACAGAAACTGGGGCATGATCTGAAAGTAAGATAGAGCCTATTTCGGAATGGAGAACCTGTTGGGCTAGGGGTTTACTGAAAAAGAGGTAGTCAATTCGGGATTGTGATTGATGAGGAGGGGAATAGAAACTGTATTCTCGGAGGTCAGGATTGCAGAGCCTCCAAATGTCAATTAGAGATTTACGACGTACGGCAGATGTGAATTGGGAATGCATCTTAGTGTTAACAAATTTAACTGAAGAATGTCTGTCTAATATTGGGTCAAGAACTTGATTGCAATCTCCACCAAAAATCATATAATCATCATCAAATACAAGAAGTTTATCAGAAATATGAGTCCAAAAAACATTATCAACATTAACTGGTGCATAAACATTAAAAAGAACTAAAGGTATTTGATTAATGAGAAGTTTAACAATAACCCAGCGACCTTCTGAATTGGATTCTTGATGCGTAACAGAGATTTGAAATTTTTTGTGACAAAGAATGAAAATACCATTTTTGTGACCTAGAGCAGGAGATGAAAAAACATGGCCTACCCAACATCTTTTTAGTTTAGAAGCTACAGTTTCAGATAAATGAGTTTCTTGAATCAAAGCAATGTCTGTATTTAATTTAGCTAAATGGGTTAATATCTGTTGTCTTTTTATAGGATTATTTACTCTCTTAACATTCCATGTAACAACTCTAAAAACAACCAGAAAATTTTAACATGCACAATTACTATGCAAACAGTAAAATTAACAAATTCACTACTAAGAGAGAGAAAAAAGATAGAAGAGTAAATATAAAAGAACAGTTCCAGGACTGAAAAAAGTGGGAAATGAGTGATGGAAGAGATATCGTAAAGTAAGAAAAAGAAGAAATATATGAAGAGGGAAGGTGTGAAAAAGGGAGAACAGAACATAAAACAAGAAGACAAAACAAATCAAACTTTTGATAATAAAGAAGGGTAACAAAAAGACATACCACGAACAGACAATGAGAGCGGGGATGGAGGAGCCACATTAGGGAAACAGCACTTCGAACGGAAGACTCCAGGACGGGAACGGCAAAGGGAACATCATCCAGGCAAAATGAAGGGAACATAAAGTGTGGGACCACAAAACTGAACCTGGTAGGGAAGAGAAAGAAATTATTAGCAACCAAAGACATAAATTACCAAACAAAATACATCAGAGAGGTAGAGGAATACAGATAACAACAAACAATATTGAAGCAATCAAGTCATTTAAGGTCTAGGAATGTCCATGGATTCAACTCTGCAGGTGTCTAAAAAATGTTGAAGAAGCGCAGGATCCTCATAAGTTGTTGTTATAAGTCACCTTAAAAAGACAAGGGTGGAACAGGCCATATCGAGCATTTAAGGTGCGAAGAGCAGGTCTCATATCCAGGAATTTGTTCTGGCGATCTGCTGTCACTTTGGCATAGTCCTGGGCGAAGAAAAGATTAGATCCATTCCAAGAAACGTTTCCTTTTTGCTTGGCGGCATGGAGCACTTTAAGTAGTTCAGTGTATTCCAAAAAATACAAAATAACTCCTCTCGGCTTCACTGCAGAAGATGTAGAACGAGAGACTTTCCCCAATCGGTGTGCACGCTGGATATTTAATGGTGGGTTGTCAGAAAAGCCAAGAAGAGATGGTAAAAAGATTGAAAAAATGATATAGGATTAGAACCTTTGAGACCTTCAACAAGACCAAAGATGCGTAGGTTATTACGTCTATTACGGTTTTCCAAATTTTCCACTTGCTGTTTGAGCATAGATGGAACCTGGCCCGTGACTATTTGAACAGAGTCAACTCTTTGTTCTAGGTCATCGACTTTTTGGGAAAAACCTCTCTTCTCTTTTAAAAAGGGACGAAGTCTTAAGGATACCCTAGTCCATACACGCCCTAGAGATAACCCTGGGAGATATCTAACCATCACAGAAGCATGGGGTTTACCTAAGGTCAAGGGCATTTCCCCTGTACCACCTGCAGTATTTGTCACCTCACTAAACATACTAAAGTGCTTGATCTTGAACAAGGGAAAACTTGGACACAGCTAGCCCATACTAACTGTAACTCCACAAATGTGGTCTATTTGATCACTTGTCCTTGTGGGTTACGTTATGTGGGCATGACCACACGAAAAGTGAAATTACGTGTGGGAGAGCACCGAAGCAACATCCGCTGTGGTCGGATTACAACTAAATTAAGTGAGCACTTTTTACAGCATAATCACACTGCTAACGATCTTAGGTGGACAGTAATAGAACAAGTACAATCACAACGTAATACTCAAAAAATTCTTTTGAGAAAGAACAGAGGTGGGTGTACCGTTTGGACACTCATAATCATGGATTAAATGATAATATTCCTTGGTCAACAGTGCTGAAACGTTGATCTCGTCCTGTCCTGTCCTGTTCTGTTTGACTACCCTGTCCCTTTCTCTTACAGTATAGTATCCATCCCCGTACTTTTCCTTTCTGGGCATGAAAGTGGCTTTATTGTCCCAGTGAGATCACCGGCATCATGTGAGCCCCTCTTTTATTAGCCTTATAGGATGTCTAATAGCACCTACTAAAATTAATAATGGCCTGTAAAATAATGGCCTGTATTTGGTAATTCTTTTAACACCTCTTAATACGTGGATCTTGGTTACGGGCTAGTTGCCCCTGTCCTTGATAACTAGCTTTATGTCTGTTTTTCTTTTTCCCTTTTTTACCCTTCCCTTTCCTCCTTTTATTATTATCAGTTCTCCCCTTTTTGTATTCATTCACATTTAAATAATAGCACTCATTAACAATTAAATATTTTTTGTTCTGTAGTGCTAGGGTGTGTCCCAAACTTTGAGTATTATCTCTACTTGCTAGCTATCATTGCCCTATGCATGATAATGTACAGAGACACAGCTCGGGGAACTCCCAGTGCGACCCGTTTATGGGTCCTTTTTTTCCCCTTTCTTCTTCTGTTTGTTATGGTGTTGTTTCCATAACGACCAGTATGTTCTCAGTACCGCTCTTGTGATTGGCTATGCGGCACTATCAAGGAGCGCTACGTTTTTCTATTTTGTAGATGGCGCGTGACATCGCGACGTTTACGCGATGACGCGCCCCTAATACGTAGCGCTACTGATTCCCTTTGGCTATTAGCGCGTGATATCATGACGCGTACGTGATGACGCGTCTCCCAACGCCTCGCCCGTTCTGTGCGAGTACACTGTTCCCTGCTTTAAAAACAAACCGGATCCGCCTGGTCATCACCATCGGGGTCCGTTTTTTGAGGTATCGCATAGGTACACGGCGGGTGCCTAGCAGTGCAGGCGTAAGTCCTTTGACTTTGGAAATAAGATAAGTACCGGGGGCTTTTTGTTTACTCGTGAATTTATCTGATTACTTTCTCCTTTCCCCTTCTTTATCTCTAGGGTGTGCCATTGTTGCTACCACCCCCCTCCCGAGACCCATGGTGTAATTAGTGATTACACCCCATGTGAGATATCCTTACTTTGATCAATTTTAATGCCCAGCAACACTGTGTTTTAAGGTTACCATGCTTAGTGTCTGTTTGC
This sequence comes from Calotriton arnoldi, assembly GCA_963921515.1. Classification (NCBI taxonomy): domain Eukaryota; kingdom Metazoa; phylum Chordata; class Amphibia; order Caudata; family Salamandridae; genus Calotriton; species Calotriton arnoldi. The sequence continues at coordinate 149,245 of CAWUFW010004867.1, read as the reverse complement.
ACAGTTTTCTATGTAGTGATAAAGACCATGTTGGGCGTTATATACCTCTTATTATTTGCTAATCATTTTTAGGATTCTTTATTAAGTAGCACGTATGGTCAGAGTTATTGATTAAGCGCACCATGTAGAGCAACAGTATCTGTATGTCCAACGTTGACAAACTTATACAACTATGCCTAATTCTTATACGTTTGTCTTTCTTTTTTTGTTTGTCTGTGTATGTTTTTTCAACCAGAATAAACTCTGTTCCTCTCAATACGAGGGACTTCAGAAGTACATCTTTTTAATTTTTCACATTTAACCTCAGGTTAGGGTGGGCCGTAGTGTGCTCATACCGCCGAGGTTTTACACGTCTTTTCTGGTCCTGACGAATGCCTGTTAAATTACAACACATAGGCTGAAACATGTTGACCATATCTTAGTGGACCTTGCTAAACAATTTATTCGGCTTTGTTGTCCTACACTTTGTTTTTATCTATGTCTGATTGGCTTTTAATAAAATCTATTGTTTGACACAATCAGACATTTTTAACAATCACCTTCACTATACACTGGACACTTTAAACCAGCTCCGCAGTAGTTCTGGCGTCAAAGCACACCAGGGTGGCATTCGGCCGCTCCTGGTAGGGCCCGATGATGAAGCATGTCACCAACCAGGTTGGTGAGTGAGGGCTTTATTAAGAACCTATTTGGATTCTACTGTTGTGCTCTATTTGTAAATATAAGGCACACTCTTTCGTTGTTTATAATTAGGACCAATTATCCTCAAGGTTTTGGAGACGAGAGTTAGTTTCGACCATGTAGGGTTTAAGGGCCCGAATTTCTTCTAGAATCAGCTCCATAGAAATCGAAGAGGAAGTGTTAGGAGGAGAAGGAGGGTTCGTTTTCACTCGTTTACCTGACGTAGAACTGGATGCAGCGGGTATTTTGGAACCCGGCTTGGAGTTAGAGCGAGGCGTGTTAAGAGCGGAGCCCCTCACGCCAACAGGGTCAGAGACTGCCTCCTCCATATTCTTCTGTAGAACACTAAATGGGTTACGGTCTTCCAAAGACGTGCAATGGGGGGGTTGAGTAGAGCTGGGCATTGCCATGAAAAAATAAGAATATTGAAATCTCCTCAATAATACTGAAGATAATAGTATTGCAGCCAAGCAGCGTTAACACCTACAATGGTGTCTGAGGTCACCTTAGGAGACTTGTGAGGTGAAGGAAAAAAAGTACCACTAGGTTGCCATGCACAAAAAGATATTCAATTAAGGGAGACGAATACTGCCAAATACATAAAAAACGCTGAAAAAATGCCAAGTGAGCATTTGTAGAAAGTGAAACATGAGGAAAAAGCGCTCAGGTCGTCAGATATCGAGCAGAAAAAAATTCAAAATGGCGGCCGTGACTGCGTATTAAGCCGCGGCCGGCAGATAAAGATAAAAAAAATGACCTTCGCTCACCCCGGTTGTCTACGAAGGTCGGACTCTGTGCAGCAAAGGTTCCGGCAGATATGGGCTTACTTTAGGGTCCAAAGTGTAGGAATAGACGCCAGGAGGACGCCCGACACCCTACACCGCCACGGAGCTCCCCCGAGCAGCGGCCATTTCCCTTGGCTCCGTAGCCACCTATCCTTTATATTTCTGATCTTCACATCTATCTGGATCATACAGATAGTATACCATCAAATTAATGGAAACATCCAACAACATACCTGGCCTATGCAAATGATTTAGTAACCTTTTCACTAATTGTCAGAAACCTTCAAATTCAGTTGTCAAGTCTCCACAAATTTAATGGGAAAAACTCTGTCAATCAAACAAAAACAAAAGTAATGTGCTTCAGGAGACACAATAAACAAAAAATATAGAAAATCAGTTCGGCACACTTGAGAAATTAAGAACCTATGAGTATGTTGATGTGAACACAGATGATAAATTAAAATGGAGTTAGCATATTCAATCAAAGAGACAGAAAGTTGGAGTAGTAATCAATGCCATTAAAAGGTTTGCAAGAACCTATGGAGGAAAGGCAATCAATCAGTCAATCAAAGTGTTAAATGCAAAAATAACCCCATCACTGCTGTATGGTTCACAGATTTTTAATTTTAAAACTATTTTGGTCATGAAACCATATACATGCAAGCGATACGATCCTTGTTCAATCTTTGCCAAGCAACCCCACAAAGTATGCTACATCTTGAACTGGATATTCCATCATCACTCCACGCGGCTGCAACAATAAATTATGTATGTGACTGCAGCAGAGCCAATGTAGATTCAATAAAGCGGCTCATTTTTTATGAGCTAAATTCAAGTATAGATACAAATGAGAATCTTAACCTTTCGACATTAAAGGTTTCACTGGAGGCACAAAAACTTCCCCAGCTAACTATTCTTAGTGGTGTGCCCGAGGACATTCAGAAGAAACAAATAAAGAACTTTCTATCAGCCAGTGTTAGACCTGGTATCCTTGGTGTGGTTTCCCCTGACTTTTTGCTATCTGACCTCCTGTTTTGCTGACTTTAGGATTCTGGGCAATTTACCACTGCCAACCAGTGCTAAAGTGAATATGCTCTGTACTCAAAACATGATAACATTGGCTTATCCACAATTGGCATATTTAATTTACTTGCAAGTCCCTAGTAAAGTGTACTATATGTGCCTAGGGCCTGTATATTAAATGCTACTAGTGGGCCTGCAGCACTGATTGTGCCACCTGCCTAAGGTGTCCTTTAAACATGGCTCAGATCTGCTAATGAATAGCCTGTGTGTACAGTTTTAAACTGCCATTTCGACCTGGCAAGTTAACCTACTTGCCAGGCCCAATCCTTCCTTTTTATTACATGAAAGTGATCCAGCGCCAAACCGGGGGTCTCTGAATGACACAGCAGACAACGGGCCCCAAACATACAATACACTATTTCTCACCATTCAACAGACCCTACGAGAATGACGCTGAAGATGCGGTTTGTGTGTCGTTGATTTTGTCTTTACTCATCTAAAGGGAAAAAGAGATTATCTAATCGTTTCTTCTCTATTTTTGCCCTTTACCCTATATCGTCAACCACTTTCCTCTTGGGCGATGAATCATATTGATTGAGTAGTGTAAATGATTGACATGACTAGTTAACCAAAACCTTAACAATTGTCATGAGGAAATAATCACAGACTCAAAATAACGTTAATTTGTTTATCTTCAATAATTCATAAGAAAAATCTCAGGTACAAAGTTACAGGGAGAGAAAATACACGTTATAGGAGAAATATCATAAAATATGCAGATAAGATCACAAACATTTGAATCACAGTGAATATTATGAAGTGGATAGATGAAGAGACATTAGAATTATGAAAGGAAAACATTTGCAGACATTGCAAATTTCCCTATTGATACATACCAATCGATTAAAGATCAGGAAAACCACCACCCCCTGGACACGAGGATAGTGAAAAGGAAACCCGATAAAGGAAACCGGGATAGGATAAGATCAGGAAACAGGTAGGCCTCTAACCGATGGACAGCGACGATCACCCTCTGCCTCTCTGGACCTACGAAAGCCGCCTTAACCACACCCCCTAAGAGCATCCCAATTATACCCTAACTCAAATTGACCATCCCACTAATCTGCAACATTCGGGAAAATCTCAACTTTTCATTGGTCAATTTGTGGGGTGTTACACCACACCTCCATTACTTCATTTGGCTTTACATACTTTCTTTGTTCTTAACTCATTCTCACGATTTACTTCACTGCTTATGAATCGATTCTCTATCCCCCATCACGTCACATTCTCTGATGAATGGCTTGTCCCTGTATTAGCAACTTTATTCGGACAATGTATCAGCTAGACATAAAATGTTCATCAACTTGAGCTTTCCCAGGCATCTCGACGTCCTCAATATTGCACGTCTTTCTTTCACTCTTCAAGGTTTCCTTCATCCGCTGCTGACACCCACCAAAGTTCACGTACAGATTACATTCTCGCGGCCTTTCTTCTGCCTTATGTCAACTTTAAAATCCCAACTAACTGCTCATCATAGGCCCATGTTTAAACTACGATGAAAGAGAAATCTAAAGAATATTAATAACACGAAAATGAAAATTACCCTGTTTCCCTCCCACCATTGCGCTAACCCCATGTTAATTTATATGAGCATTAACGTGCAAAGCATTATTATTTGCAATAGCATTATTCCACTTTGTCGATTTTAATATGCAAAAAGCGATATGCGTCCTAAGCATTTCATGCATTAATCTTAATTGCAATGCACACGTGCGCAAAGCATTTCCCTGTGTTTGTGTGAATTTATGCGTATTAGTACAAAACACACAATTAATAAATGTTATCTTTGGGCTTGATCCGAGCAGGTTTACATGACGCAAACCCTGCTCCATCAATCCCCCCTTTGATGACTTTTTATGCCATCATAAAATATCCATCACCCATTGCCACTTCTTGTTTCATCAGAAACTCGTACTTCTTTCATTTTTAAATTTCTTCTTTTCACCTAAATCTTTCATCATTTCATAATATTTGCCTTTCATATTTTCTAACTCTATTTCTTCTAATTTCCTTTTTCTACCTTTACATTTGTCATCTACCCCTAGCATACTTATCTTCTCTCTTCTTTTCTTGCAACATTTGTAAGTCATTATTATTAGCATGATCACTATCACTATTGATATTATTGGTATTATTACTCCACCTAATAAACTTTTACCAAAATCAGCGAACCATTTACCTACTTTTGAAAAACTCTTATTAATTTTCTCCCAGACACCATCAACCTCTAGTTGTTTTAAATCCCTATGTAAATTCGTAATATTTTTAATATACCCTTCAATTCCTTTGCTTTTGTCGGGAATATAAGTGCAGCATTGTTGCACTTTTAGCATCCCACAGACTCCACCCTCTTTTGCCAATAATATATCAAGGGCAAGTCGATTTTCCATAACCATTGATCTAATTGCAACCATTTCTGTATCAATTAATAAGAAGCCTCCAGCAGTATCAGTTGATAATCGATCAACCACTGTGGATAATTTTCGAATTTTGTGTGAATTAAGAACCACTCCAACTGAAGGTATTAATGCACCAAATATATCACCTACTATTTCTGAAAAACTTACTCTCTTACTACGTATCAATCCATGTTTCATCTCATAAATCTTATTATTTCTATCTACATGGTATATTTTAGGAAACACAATCCCAAAGTAACAACTACCATACCAGTGAGCAGGCAGTCTATAATAAGCATTCCTCCCGCACACATAATATACACCTGGGAAAACAGGGTCAGTTCCTCCCTTTTATCCCCTGCCTCCCGTTATTAAGAAATTATGTTCACATTTACTAGTACCTAAATAATAGTTGTTATAGTTAGTCTTTAGTCTTAGCAAGCAAAGCTTCCCCTTTTGATTCCAATCCAGAGACATTGCAGCATAAGTCTCGCCTTTTTCATAATTTCCTTCTCTAAAAGCCCAAGGTGGTATTTTAGTTTTCTGTTCAGCAGCCTTTTTATGAAATTCTTGTCTTCTATTTTCTACCATATTAATGAAATCTTTTTCTTCTATTTGTAAACTACAGGTGAGATTATTTTTGTGATCATATATTAAATCCAAAGTTTGTGTAGTGTGAAAAAGCTCTCCCATATATTCAGCTTCTAAGCTACTAGATACTTTATTTAAATTCTTTCTAATAGGAAGTTCGGAAAAGACCACATCTAGGTTAGAATAATAAAATTCTAATTTTCCTGTTACATAGAATAGACTTGTTAATACACTACACGAAACACCATATGTTAAAGGAAGGTGGTGATATGTCACACCCTCCGAGACAGACGATGGTAATTGCATGCAAACATAACAGTCACTCACATTCATCGTATTAATATATTCATACAATAATTTAGTAAAGACGTTTAATGAAAAATGAGAAATTGATCTATCTTGATGATAAACACTTCCATCATTATGAACTATATTAGTTGGACTTTTAGTAATAACTTCCACTCTCATACTTATTGTATTATTAGTCTGATTTTTGTCATTAGCCGCCATCAAAACAGGAACAACAATTGTTAGTATTACCCACACTGACATAGTTAATAAGACACCACATAAGCAAGCTCTAATACATTTACGTTTCGGACATTCAGTCACTGTAGATTCTACCATTTTTCCTGGTTAAAAAGAAAAATCTAACTTCACTATTAATTTCTTATAAACCTAATTCTATATAAAAAAAATTTAAAATCAAATTTCTTTTGTACAACCACACACTTTGATATTTTTCTCAGCCTTTTTTTAATCTTTGTCCCCCCTTTTAAGGTCTCTCTCTCGAGTCTTTTCCAGATCTTCTTGATGTATCAACTTAATTTTACTGGATTTTGATGCACCTTAATTTTTCTCTTACAGTCTCTTTTAAGGTGGTTTCAATTTGCTCTCATTAATTCGTTCTGTATCATCTGTGACTTCTCCTTCTGTTTGATCAGGGTTTTCAATTTCCTTTAAGATAACATAAATCCACTCAGGTCTGGTATACTTTCGCCTTGCAACTCTTTGTCTTGTTGTTCTTCGTACTATTTTCATTTGAGAATCTTCTTGATCTGACTGACTTGAAATTTCATTTATTTGTTCTGGCCCTCTTCTTTCTAGGATATATCTCAGTCTTTTTGCTCCACTTTGCCAGTTTTCATTATATCTCAGTTTTTTCGTTTGAACTCCTTCTTCACCCTGATTTTCGGGTTCTACAGTTCTTTTGCATAACCTCTTTCTTGGCTGTTCTTCCTTTTCACTTTCAAAGTCTCTTTGTATTTCCGTTTGACTAGTACCCTCTTTTACTTCTTCTCTCTGTTGACTTTGTTCTTGGCTTTCGATAGCTTTTTCTGTTAGCTGATTGTCTTTTTCAATCAACTCCTTTTCTTGTTGGCCTTGTTCTAGGCTTCCAGCAACCACTTCTTCTGTCTGGATATGTCACGATCCACAATGTTCCTCAGGAGCAGTACCCTCAAGAGGCCCACCTTCTGGCAGCTCCGATACTGATTAGAATATTCACAGAGTATCAGAATGGCCAGATGAGGGGAAGGGAATTTAGGGAGGGTACTGTGGGGAGGGAGACCTAAAAAGGAAAGGGATAACTTTAGATCTAAAACATCTTCCATTAATAATTACACAATTCACATCTGAAAGAATTATTTTCTATAAGTTACCTGTAAAGAAAAGCGTGATTTCAAAGAAGTAGTCTCTATTGTATGTCCAAAACTTACGAGGATAGTTCCATAGAATCCACAATATTAATCAAAGGACTTCCCAAAAATAGTCTCTGAAGTGTTTATGCTCACCAAAAACAAAGGACTGAGAAAGGTAACGAAAATATGCTAATTTGCTGTTAAAATGAAAATCATACTTTTGTAAAGTTTTTATCAACTACTGGTACTTTCTGTAGTTCCTTGGTTTGTTCTTATGTAAACAACTCTTGGTTTGTATTTATGTTCATCGACTGGTTTTTATGACGATGTCTATGACGATGCAAAAGTCATCACATACCCAGTAGCGGTCCGTGGTAGGAGTGCCGGCCGGGCGGTGACGTGGGGTGGGGGTAGTAAACCACGGATTACGGCCGAATACAGGTAAGTAAACATTTAAATAAATAAAACGAATTTCGTTGTGAGCGCTGCATCGCCAAATGCAATGCAGTGCACGCAACGAAATTCGTTTTATTTATTTAAATGTTTACTTACCTGTATTCGGCCATAATCCGTGGTTTACTACCCCCACCCTGCCCCTCCCCGCCCCACATCACCGCCCGGCCGGCACTCCTACCACGGACTGCTACTGCATATACCTCTTTACTTGTGTTAAACTTTCAGTCTTAGCCTTTCAAAATAGCTTCATAAGCCTTTCTCCGCTGAGAAATAATAAATCTGAGTCCTACCTGAATGCAGGTTCATACAAACGGGTACTGCAGGAAACTTCCATTTTCTCCTACAGTTCACCAGCTGATCTTTGCTCCGATCGGCAACTCTCCAGCTGAGCCTCGTTAGAGATGCGCATTACTCACATGCGCTCCACACAAAACGCGAGGCTCCAACAGCAGATGACGCCGAGAATAATCCGCAATGGAGAGAAGGACGTGGCCGTCTCTATAGTATCACGGCGGCCGACGTCTTGTCTCGCGGAATGACCCTAAAAAGACCCAAAGACATGGTTTGGCACACAAGTAACTAGTTCTTTTAACGTCTATGCTTACATAACGCTGTATTCCCCACTGGTCTTTGGTTGTTGCAAATTCCTCCAGTGTTTACTACAGCGCCACATACCACCGCTTGTTTGTTTTCACAGAGTGGTACAATGTTTATACTCATACTTGTCCACAACACATTTGTTTCCTGACACAACGTGATGCCATTACTGGGCAAAAGAGGCTGCTTGCGTGACATAGATTCTTGCTTTGGTATCCTTGCGGGGGAATCCTGACAGGATATCACTCTCAATCCGTTCCTCTGTATGTTGGCTTCCTTCTTGATTTTCAGAAGCTTCTGCCTCACTCTTTCCAACAGCAGTCTTTTCAGTCCCAGTATCTGGTGCCCACTCCACTCGGCTGGTACTTGGTTGTTCATCATCCACAGGCTCAGTGACATCTGCCTCTCTGGATTTTTCAGGCTCACAACCTCTGGCTTCTGGTCTCTTTTTTTCTTTTTCCAGTTGCCGTTCAGCTTCTTCAAGTGGACTTGGGACTCTTCTGGTATGGCTGGCGTGTATCCAATTTGGTAGGCCACCATACTTTACTGCAGTTGTTGTTATCAATATGATCTGGTATGGTCCATGCCACCTGGGTTCTAAACAGAACTTCCTCATGTGTTTCTTGACAAGAACCCACTCTCCTGGACTCAGATCATGCACTGGATTCAGCTGTATTTCATTTGCATCTGCTCCAACCTGATAAGACACAGAACACACCATATCAGCCAGTCTTTTGCAATATTCAAGAATCAGATCATCAGAAATGCTCATCAGTTTGTTTGCTGGTACAATTGCTTGTCTCATGACTCTTCCCATGAGAACCTCATGTGGACTCAATCCAGTTCTCCTGTCAGGAATGCTTCTGAGACTCATTAAGACCAAGGGCAAAGCATCAGGCCATTTCAGTGTTGTGGATGCACAAACTTTTCCTAATCTAGATTTTATAGTGCCATTGATCTGCTCCACAATTCCAGAAGCCTCTGGTCGGTAGGCACAGTGCAGTTTTTGTTCAATTTGCAATGCTGCACAAATTATTCGAATTATTTCATTATTAAAATGTGTTCCTCTATCTGATTCTAAAGTGACTGGAAATCCGCACCTTGGTATTAATTCTCTCAAAAGCAATTTTCCACGGTAAGGCTGTCATTCCTCCTTGTAGGATAAGCCTCTACCCAATGAGAAAAGAGACACACAATGACAAGTACATATTTCAAACCATTACATGGAGGCAACTCAATAAAATCAAGTTGCAAACGTGTAAATGGTCCTGCGGCCTTTCCGATAGTTCCTGTGCCCACAACTGTCCTTCTCCCTGGGATTCTGCTGCTGGCAAGCAACGCACCTTTGGCACAAACTCTCTGCAATGTACCTGAACCTAGGATTAAACCAGGTCTGCTTAAAGAGTCTAATCATTGCATCCCTTCCAACATGAGTGATGCCATGATAGATTCTTGCCATATGAGAAAGCATGCAATCGGGCATAACTGGTCTGTCATCTACATACACCCAAATTTCATCTACTGGTGTCTTTGTACATCCTGCTTTCCTCCATAGCTCCTTTTCCTCTTCACTAGCTTCTTCCTGTAACTGCTTAATTTCATCCCAATTGTTTATTGATGTAAACATTAAATGGCAATCAATGATTTTTCTTTCTGTTTTCCTGTTAAGTGCAGCTGAATTTTCTGCACAGAAACGCGCTAACTGATCTGCGTATCTGTTGCCACTGGTCACATAATCATTTCCTGACTTATGCGCAGAGCATTTTACCACTGCAATTTGTTTTGGCAATTGCAGGGCATCCAATAAATCTCTCACAATTTTCCCATTTTTAATAGGGGAACCTAATGAAGTCATGAATCCCCTTTGCATCCATAATTGGCCAAAATCGTACACCACCCCGAAATCATATTGACTGTCCGTAAATATGGTTACCCTCAAATTTTGGGAAACTTTACATGCTCTAATCAGAGCGTATAATTCTGCAATTTGTGCTGATTTTACCCCAAATAGGCAGGATGCTTCCACAGTTCCAGTTACCGTGCATACTGCATAAGCAACGCTCAATTCTTTTTTATTCCTCAAACATGATCCATCAACAAACAAAACATTGTCAGATTCTTCCAAAGGCACATCTTGGATGTCAGCCCTAGGTTTTGTACAGAGTTCTGTCACAGCCAAACAATCATGATCTGCTTCTTCTGTTACCTCCTCCTCATAAGGATTTGGTAGTAATGTTGCTGGATTTAAGGTGGTACACCTCACAACAGTCACATTTTCAGCACCCAAAATCCCTCTCTCGTACCTAGTCAGCCGACTGGGAGTCATATGCTGAGTTCGTGTTTTGGTTAAAAGAATTTCAACAGAGTGTGGAACATACACCTTGACAGGATAACCCATCACAATTGCTTCACTTTGTTCCAAACTCACACATGTAGCAGCAACAGCTTTCAAACATCCTGGTAATGCTGCTGCCACAGAATCTAATGTAGCAGAAAAGTATGCCACTGGACGTCTAGTCAAACCATGCCTTTGAGTTAACACTGCTAACGCACATCCATCTCGCTCACAACAGAACAATGCGAATTCCTTTGTATAATCAGGCATTCCCAATGCTGGTGCTTGGCACAAACTGTCTCGCAAATTTACAAAGGCTTCCATACTGTCATCATCCAAATCAATCGGATCAGTCACATCTTTATGCGTCAACCTCTGTAAAGGTTTTGCAATCACTGAAAATCCATTGTCTGCAGTAACCAACCATTCCCAAAAACATTCGCACTTCTTTCTGGGTTCTTGGAGGTTTCATCTGTTGAATTGACTCAATTCATTCTGGTGTCACTTTCCTAACTCCTTTCTCAATCCTGTGTCCTAGGTATTGTACTTCTTGTTTACAGAACAGCAATTTCGCAGGTGACACTTTATGTCCCCCTTCTGCCAGATGGTTCAGTAAAGCAATAGTATCTGTCGCACACGCCTTTCGGGTTTTTGATGCCAACAGTAGGTCATCAATGTATTGAACCAAAACTGAATCTTCTGGCATTACCAATGTCTCCAAACATTTTTTCAGAATTTGATTGAAAATTGAGGGGCTTTCTGTGTACCCTTGAGGAACTCGGCACCATGCCAAGACACGGTCTCAAAACCAAAATGAAAATAAAAACTGACTGTCTGGGTGTAGAGGAATTGGGAAAAATGCTTGGCACAAATCAATTACTGTGTACCATTTGGCATTACATGGAATCTGGTAAAGGATCACTGCTGGGTTTGGCACGATTGGACAGCAAGGTATCACTATCTTATTGATTTTTCTCAAATCTTGCACTATTCTGTATTTTCCACTTGGCTTTTTAATCCCCATAATAGGTGAGTTACAAGGACTGCTCAGTATCTCTCTTAGAATGCCTTGTTCGATCATTTGATCGATCACAGGAGCAACTACTGCCATTGTCTCGGGACTCATTTTATATGGAGAAGTGTTGGGGTAATAAGCACCAGGTTTCACCATAACCTGAATAGGATCCACATTTTTCATGAACCCTATTTCTTTTCTTGTAAAATCCCATACATCTGATCTTACTGTCTCTTTCAGCTCATCAGGCAAATTCTGTTCTGTTAAAAGTGAATACAGTTCATCCACTTCCGTCCCTTGCTTTGCTAGCATCAACTTAAATTCGAAATCCTCATCAGGTGTCTGAAATGCAATACCATCAGGCGTACAAAAGATGGTACAATTAATTTTGCATAGTAGATCTCGTCCCAATAGATTCACTGGGCTCAAGTCGCATACCACAAATCGATGCATGTCTTTGAACCTTCCAATGTGAACCTCAATTGGTTCTGTAATTGGAGTTTTAATCTGCTTATTTGACACTCCCACAACTTGGATAGTTTCTCCAGAGAGGGGTAGGTTAGAAATTTCTGCTGCTCTCACAGTAGAATGGGTAGTACTCGTGTCCACTAAAAATTAAATATTATTACCTTCTACCTTCCCGTCAACAAATGGACCTGACTGATCTACCTCCAGAGTTGCGCCAAGCACGCACTCTTCCTCCCCCCTCAGGCACCGTCATTGGCTACTCTCCGAATCACTCCCATTACACTGCAACCAATATTGTGGAACCATCTGCACATTTGGGTTCTTACCATATTGTTCCATAGGAGTAAATCCAGTATTCACACTGTACCTCTGTACCTGAGCACCTACATTACTCTGCATAGGAGCTTGGGGCACCTGTATCTGTGGTGTAACTATCTGCTGCGGCTGTTGCTGTTGTTGGGTCACAACCACTTCATTCTGCACCTGTGAATTTAAATTTTGGGTTGTCCCATTAATTTTTACAGTGCTTCTACACTCGTTCTTCCAATGTCCAAGCTTACCGCACGCATGACAAGGAAATTTTCTTTTCAAATCATCTTTAACAAATTTTCCTTTATCCTTTCCAACACCTGGTACCTGAACAATTTGATTCTGATTATTCGTCTGCTCGACATTATTTACTTCCTGTTGCTCTGCTACCTAAACTTGCGCCCACATCATTTTTTCCTTAAGATTTTTATGTCTCGAATCAATGTCGTCGCTACAGTACTTTGCATATCTCAGACTTTCATCTACCGTTTTACTCTGCCAACAAATCAGAAGCTGTTGAATCATATCACTAATTTCTGGTTTCAGTCCAAACACAAAACGATACACAAAATGTCCCATATCCTTGTCACCTATATTCTCAAATCCGCTATACTGCTTAAACACCAGCAACAATCGCTCATAGTATGCATGCACCGACTCTTTCGGCTCCTGTGTTGTCCTGTCTATTTTTACCCAATCAGTTTCCTTCGGGGAAATCTTTCCTTTCAAGTAAGTAATCACCTGATTGTACTTTTTCATCACATCATCCGAAGGTGCACCAGTTTTAGGGTCTCTTAGATATTCTTCTTTAGGCCAATCGACAGTTATCTTACACTCTGTCCACAAATCAGCCGGAACTACAATCTCGAATAGACCATCTAGGTCCTTCAACAATACCTTTGAAACCTTCAAAAATCTTTATACCTGTTTATACCATTCCACTGGTTTTTCTCTCAATCTGGGGAAATCATTCGTAAAAGACAAGGGGGCATATTCTCAAGGATCTATCGCCGACTTAACGGCACATTATCGCAGCCAAAGTCGCGATAAAATTATCGCCCCATTCACAAGCTGGTGCAAACAGCCGATATCACCAGTTTACCTGCAATAGCAGCCGCAAAAAACATCGCCACAGATGAGCCCGGCAACTATCGCTAATGAGATGCAGAGTAGGCATTCCCGAGCAAAAATCAGCGACAACACCATAATGCAACATTCCCAACGACCAGTCAGATCAGCGATGAGAACACAAAACAGGTGATACGGCGCGTTAGCAGCAGGAAATTAACACCTGCTCTGACCTGGTGCAAAGTCGGACGACAAACTGCACTAGAAAAGGGAGCCCAGCCCACAGCCACACCTGAAGAACAAGAGATGCCATGGAGCTACTCATCATGCAGCTCGGAGCCCCAACAGGGCCACAACACCCACCGCCAGCACACCCAGGTACGCCACCCCCCAGACCCCGCCCGCCCCCCGTGCCACCACGGAGGCAGCGCAGACAAAGACAGCGGACCTTCAGGAAACGCACCAGTCTCACAGACTTGACACCAGAGAATGTCATTGCCCACTACAGACTCAAAAGGTCAACCATCCTCCGCCTCCTGACCATCATTGCCCACAGGCTGACGGTACCAACACAGCAGACAACCAACATCCCACCTCAGAGAAAGCTGCTGGCCGTGCTGCACCTGTTGGCCTCTGGGACATTCCAAACAACAACCGCCAGAGTCGGAGAAGTCTCACAGCCAGCCCTATCCAAGTTCCTCAAACCTGTCCTGGATGCCATCATCAGCTTGGTACCCCAGTACCTATACTTCCCCCACACTGCACAGGAACAGCTGGAGACCAAGCAAGGCTTCTATGCCATAGCAGGCTTCCCGCACGTGTTGGGGGCAATTGACTGCACACATGTCCTACTTGTGCCCCCTGCCGACACTGCACACAATTACCGCAACAGAAAGCACACGCATTCCATCAATGTGCAGGCAATAGTGGACCACCGGGGACTCTTCACCAATGTCGTCGCCAACTACCCAGGCAGTGTGCATGATTCATACATCTTCCGACAGTCCATCATCAACCGGCGCTTCCAGGATGACACCCAGGGAAACGCAGTGCTCGTTGGTAAGTACCAAATGAACACACCACACACCTCAACTCCACAATCATGCAACTCACAACCCTGGGAATGCACACGTTACAAACACACATACAACATGCCCACCCACCATACACGACAGCACAACGTACTGCGGGAACCTGGGCTAGCCATGTACATGAGCCATCAACGGCATGGCACCTCAGCCACACAATAGCAGTATGTGGGGAGAGGTGGGAACCAGTCATGTGCAAAGGAGGCAAGTGACCCATGAATGAGAATGCACACAATGCCAAGTGTGGCATGGAAGTGCTGGACAGACTGCAGTATGCAGACCATAGACATATCCATAGACATATCCATGTCGACATATACTGCTGGTGGTGGTAGTGTTGTGGACAGTGGATGCAACCATGTCACCCCAGCCAGTGGGGAAGGTCTCGGAAATGTAGCTTGTGACGTCCCCCCCTGTAAGCGTGTGCAGAGTGGGCTGGCCCGGCGTACGCCAGGCCAGCATAGGGGTGTGAATAAAAAGCACATAGCTCTGGGCGTGGTTCTCTTCTGGAATGCCCAACATGTCTGCCAGGGTGGCACCTCCCACCCTGCCACGCGGCCGACGCCGTCGCCGTGAGCAGTGTGGCCGCGATCCTGTGCGCCTGCCGCAGCCCGGGCCGCTGGTCCCCGAACCAGTCCCGTCCGCCCCTGCGCATCCAGGCCTCACTGCTCACCTGCCGACACCGGCTTGTCTCCAAGAGGGCCCACCACGTGCAGGTCCTCGCACCAAGCCAGAGGCCCTCGACCTTGGCAGCCTCCTCAGACCATCACGGCCTCCGCGGGCAAGGCCCGCAGCACTCCTTTGTCGTTGACGTACTCCACAGGCATACACAGCGGACAAGTAGGTCACACATTTGGAACTGAGTCTTGATTACACAATGGCAGAGTACACATGTTAATGCAGAGTTTAAATCAGTATACTCCCTTCGATGTGGTGCCACCAACTCTGTGCATAGCATTCCGACCACACGTGTCTGTGGGCTCTTGCTGACCGCTGCCTCCGGCCCAGCAGGCCTCACACCAATCCAATACAGTCTGTAACAGGCAGGACACGGCATCATCGCTGGCTAAACACCCGCTCAGCTCTGGTGCCTCCACCTCCGTCAACCAGGAATCTTCTCCACATGCCATTTCAACGCCATGTGTTAGAGATCCAGGAGGAGCTGGCTGCACAGCAGTTGCCCCGCGCTGACCGCTTCCTCCGGCACCCACTGCGGTCGAGTAGGACACACAATTGGAACTGAGTCTTGATTTGTTCATTGCAGACTTCATATCATTGTACAGGCCTCATCGCAGACTGCATCCCCTTCCGGCTCTGGTGCCACTGACTCTGTGCCACGGGAGTCATGGACACTCTCTGGCTGAACTCTGGTGGCGTCTGAGTCTATGGCCTGGGGGTTGTCTTCATCATCATGTAGCTGATACTGACATCGTGGGAAAAAGGAGACTGTAGCATTCAACTCCTCCATATTGCCTCTTTCTGCTTGCTTCTGCCCTCTGCATCATGCCCTGGATGGACACCTTCCACTGTCCCCCGTAACACTCTGCGACCCTCTCCTTGGACATCAACGTGAGCCAGCTCAGCTCTCGTGGCCCTACCTCAGTGCATCGCAAGTCACCGTCCTGTGGCGGTGTGCCTGTGCCGGCCGCTGTGCATCCGGGGCCACCAACTCTGTGCAGCTCAAGTCATGGAACCTTGCTGTTTGTACTTTGAACTTCTGATTGTCTGATCACTGTTGTAGTTGTTGCCAGCACCAACCAACCCCTGAGGGTTGGCTTACACTACCCAACACCCATCCAGCACAGGCATCACTGGACGTGTGACCCTGGCAATAAAAGGTGCCGGGCGCATGTGCCCGTAGCCAGTTCCACGGATAATCTCAGTGTGTCAGTGTGGTCATTATGTATGCATGAGGGCTCCGGGCCATACCACATTATGTTGTGCTGTGTAAAGCGGGCGCAACCTTGTCAGCTCAGGCAGTGGGGTAGACCTGGGACATGTAGCTGTGTCGGACCCCCCTGTGAGCGTGAGGGAGTAGACCTGCGTACGGCCTTGCCAGGGAAGTAACTAATGCGTGTGTCTCAGGTGTAGTGTCGGCGCCACACGTCACGCAATATTCAATGTTGCCATGTAGCATGCACCCGGAGTACGGGCTCGGCCGAGGGGTATATGAGGGTGCGCAGGCTCGCTCGGGTCAGGAATCAGACATGCCAACTGTTGTGTGTGTTGCTATTTCCGCAGCATAAGCCAAAGGTCTACCCTCGACCGCATGGCGAGTTCAGCCAGGCATGAACTCTACATCTGTGTCTGCCCTGTCCTTACCATTGGCCTACACACACGTGTCCATCCCCCTTCAGCGCACAACATCACTGTGTCGTTGTCAGGCTTGTGGACATGCGCAGACAGGCATGACAATAGTGTGCCATAGGGGTGCAAGTCAACCGCGCTGCGCACTCTAGTGAACATGCTCGGGGGAGGGAGGAGCGGCATTGAGGCTGCGTAATACACATTGATGCCGCTCATTTGCAACAAGCAGTACATGTCATGCAGGAATCACAAAGTCACACATATCACACACCAATGAACCAGTGAGCCTGCCAACACATCATGCCGAACCAGCTATTGACTCATGTCTCTCTGCACTGTCACAGGTGACCAAGGATATGCACTCTCCGCCCCGAACACACAGGCCCAGAGGCAGTACAATGCATCTCACAAACGCACCAGGGGCATCGTGGAACGCACATTTGGCGTGTTGAAGTCACGTTTCAGGTGCCTGGACATCACAGGTGGAAGTCTCCTGTACAGCCCAGACATTGTGTGCAAGATGATCATTGCATGTTGTGTGTTGCACAACATATGTGTACGCAGCAAGGCACCATGGATACAAGTGCCAGATTCACCGGATGATGATGATGGAGATGAGGCAGGTGGACCACACCCTACTGCAGTCGCAGCAGGAATAGCCTGTAGGAACACCATCATTGACAATTCCTTCACATGAGCACGTCACATTGTGGCAGTCCTTGGCAGTAATGGGACAGTACAAAATGACCACAGGCATAGCATGTGCAAATAAATGCATTCGAAGAACACTATCCCTGAGTGCATGTCTCTCATCTGCACAGGCACATCACTCAGACAAGTGTGAGTGCGACATGTATTGCTGACAATTTTGTGATTTGTTCATGTATGGTGGGTGTGTCACCTCTGTGCAGAGAGGCTGTTTAGGGTGTCACGTATTCGAACTGCCAGTTCTGTGTGTCGCAGTTAGTAGGGAATCCCACTCTTCGGCGTTTCACATGTGTCCAGATTCATTCCATTTTGGCTGCCATTTGTGTCCTGCAGGTGACAACAGGGCTCCTTTTGGGGTCAGTTATGTACCACCATGATGCAGCGATGCCCCCTGTGACTCAGGTCCCACAACATGGGCAACATGTACGTAAGCGGGAGTCACTGCCCCTACATTCGTCCACGCTTTCATAATTGATTGATCATGGTCATGACACGTCTGTGTGCAGGAGGGGTTGCTTGTCCCTCTGCAATGTGAGGGGGAGATGCGGTTTCACTGTGTGTTACATGCATGTTTCAGCATTTGCGCAGTTTACATGCAGACTGCATGTCAATGTACTTTGTGACTGTGGGGAGATGCCTATTTGATGCGGGACGATGCTCATTTGTTCTACGTCACGGATGTGGGGTTGTGCTCGTACATTGTCATCTCACTGTTTTTTTACTCTGCTTTTATTGTGCATTTTCCCGCATGACGCGTGGGAATTGCAGGCCTCTCACTGGTTATCGCTGATTTTTCTATCGCGATTGGCCTCATCGCTACTATTTTCGCGTTCGTGTTTCGCGTTTTTTCTGCGTCGCGTTATTTTTAACACGTTCATTTGACGCGTTATCGTTGGACTATCGCATGGGGCCGCCGTGTTGTGAATTCCACGTTAACACGGAGTTGTTTTCCCACGATAGACTGCGATTTGAAGAGTTGCGTTAAACTAATTTTGCGATAGTTATCACACGTTCTTGAGAATATGCCCCAAAATGTCCTGTCTACTCCAGGGAACATGAACATATCCACCACCTGGAACTTCCCTCATTGGGCACACCATTTCAACCTGTCCATTTGTTTTTAATGGATACATCGAAGTACCTTCTGCAGGGTTTAATTCATTTTTTATTTTTGACCATCTACCCTTCCAACGATCAACATCTCCCCACTTCCTCAGAATCAGCATCAATTCCTTTATCTGTAACCTTTTACCAGACACATTCAAACTTTCCAAGTCCCTGTCAGTGAAATCCATCCTGTATGTTTTCTGCAATACCTTTGATCTTTCAATATCTATTCCGTAATCAACAGCAGCTTCTGCTATCTTCTCATGCAAATTCCTTGCTTTCCAGGTAATATTCTTACACAAAAACAATAATTCCTCATCTCTGTAAATACTGAGGGGCAGATTTACAAGGCCCTTGCGCCACTTTTGCGTCATTTTTAACATGGGAAAAGTGACGCAAAAGTGGCGCAAGGGGCTTTTAAATCTGCCCCTTAATCTATCTGGACTGATCTTACCAATTATCATTTCCTCCAAATCCGCCTTCAATCTACACACATCTATACTTTGTGGTAGAGGTTTTCATTTTTCCATTCCCTTTATCCACTCATTCAGCTCTTCTGGTGTGGGAACAATAGGTCCTATAGTGGGAACTATAGGACCTATTGTTACGGGTACTGATAATGCTTCTGCATTCAGATTTAACTGTTTAACTTTCTGAATTAATTCTTCTCTTGCTCGGTTTTGTAACTCTGTCTCTCTATCTGGTACTACTCTCGTAATCACTGGAATTTGGGGAACTTGCGGAATCAGTGGAGATCCCATTATCGGGGCATTTGGAATTACTCCTCTTGGACTTTCCTGATACAGTGGAGGTCTTTTTGTTATAATATCCTCCAATAACTCGTCATCTGAATCATTCATGTTACAACTCCCTCCTTGCATTTCAATATTATTCTTTTTCTCTTTACTTTTGCCTCCTATTGACTCATCATTGACCAGGACAGGATACAGTCCTTGCGTTACTACAGCTATTCTCCATCTTTTCACTCTCTCTTGCCTACTCTCAAAGGGATATCTGGTCATGATATTTCTGTATTTTCTTCCACCCTTGTATTTCTCTCACTCAAAAACCTCATATTCCCATTCCTCAAGTGCCTCGTACTGAGTCGGTCTAGGTCTAGGCTCCAACACATTCATCTGGTCTCTTAAATTTTGTAAAACTCTCACATTAAATGTTCCATGTTCTGAGAAAGCCAAGAACCCCATCGCTCTCAGTATACTTCACCCAATTCTCCAATCAAGTGCACGTATGATATCCACATTCTAACATCATATAGGATGCGGGTGTTCCTGGAGGCGGACAAAGAATTCCCTCCCTTGTCACGATCGGTCTGTCCTTTTTGAAGAAATTCCAGATTTTATTAATAAACTTCATTTTTTCTCAACTGTCCCTTCAGAATGTGACTCAAAAATGTCAACAAACCCTTCGTACTTCTGTAGTCTCTATTAGGCAACTGTCGTCCAATACCAGCGCGACTCACACCAACCAACCAATCAGAACACTGCTACATCAGCAATGTCTCAACCAATAGAGATGCAGCTTACAACAGCTTATCCAATCACAATTCTAGAAGCTCCCGCTGCCTGACCAATGCCAGCGAGGCGTTTTCTGACATCAGTATTACTCCTTCTACTGACCCTCCCTTTACAAAATGACTCGACAAAAATTTCTTAAGCTTATATCTCAAAGAAACCTTGTTAATAACAACATAAAAAACAATGCTACCTTGTCTGTTTTCTAAATAAAGAGATAGTTTTCACTTTTCCAAAAAGAATTTTCTCTACGAGCAAGAATAATGACCCAACGCTATCTCACACTTCAATCAAGCTCCGGGAGGACCTGTTACTTCTCCAGGGATAAGGCCAAAGTTTCTCAAGAGGACTTTTTGATATGAAAAGGAGTCTTGGTACTTCTCTGGGGATAAGGCCAAAGTTTCACAGGTGGACCCTTTGCTATAGCACTCCAAATCTACTCTCATACGAGTTTCCCTAATGCAACACTTACAGCCTTTCACTGTTCAGTGTTATGACTTACAGACAAAGTACTTCCGTAGTGGGATATCCACACTAATTCCCAGCCTACTTCGGGCTATGACTTTACCCTGAGCAACCTTCTCGCCCGCATATTCAAGACGACATAAAAACACGACATTAACTTTTCGGGTTAGAACACATATAATCAAATCAATAATCAACTAATCAATAATAAACCATCATACTGCTACCAAAAACTGATCCAGCGCCAAACTGGGGGTCTCTGAATGGCACAGCAGACAACGGGCCCCAAACATACAATACACAATTTCTCACCATTTAACAGACCCTACGAGAATGACGCTGAAGATGCGGTTTGTATGTCGTTGATTTAGTCTTTACTCATCTAAAGGGAAAAACAGATTATCTAATAGTTTCTTCTCTATTTTAGCCCTTTACCCTCTATCGTCAACCACTTTCCTCTTGGGCGATGAATCATATTGATTGAGTAGTGTAAATTATTGACATGACTAATTAACCAAAACCTTAACAATTGACATGAGGAAATAATCACAGACTCAATATAACGTTAATTTGTTTAGCTTCAATAATTCATAAGAAAAATCTCAGGTACAAAGTTACAGGGAGAGAAAATACACGTTATAGGAGAAATATCATAAAATATGCAGATAAGATCACAAACATTTGAATCACAGTGAATAGTATGGAGTGGATAGATGAAGAGACATTAGAGTTATGAAAGGAAAACATTTGCAGACATTGCAAATTTCCCTATTGATACATACCAATCGATTAAAGATCAGGAAAACCACCACCCCCTGGCCACGAGGAGAGTGAAAAGGAAACCCGATAAAGGAAACCGGGATAGGATTAGATCAGGAAACAGGTAGGCCTCTAACCGACGGACAGCGACGATCACCCTCTGCCTCTCTGGACCTACGAAAGCCGCCTTAACCACACCCCCTAAGAGCAGCCCAATTATACCCTAACTCAACTTTACCATCCCACTAATCTGCAACATTCGGGAAAATCTCAACTTTTCATTGGTCAATTTGTGGGGTGTTACACCACACCTCCATTACTTCATTTGGCTTTACATACTTTCTTTGGGGCATATTATCAAGGGCTGGCGATATAATTATCGCCGCTTTAGCGTCCGTTTTGGGCGAAAGCGGCGATAATTATATCGCAATATCATCAAGGACACGCTAGCGCGTGTTTCCTTGATGTAGAGCCCGTTTTTCACAGCCTCGCCTTGCATCGCTAATGAGATGCAAAGAAGGCGTGGCTGTGAAAACAACACAAGTTAATATCGCGAAGGCAGCTTCGCGATATTAACAAGGAGGTGCAGCGATAAAAGAAATCGCGCTACCTCAGCTTTAACTCAGGAATTTAACGTCTGTTAAATTCCTGACTTAAGCATACTTTACATGAGAGATGGATTCTGCTGATACGGCCACAGGGTCGTATCAGCAAGGTTATCGCCGTTTTCCATGGAACATCGCTGGAAAACCAGCGATGTTCCATGGAAAACGAGCTATCGCAGGAATAATTATCGCCATTGCGCTATGCGTTGTTAATACAGCGCTAGCATGGCGATAATTATCTGCGGTAGCCGGCGATAACTGTTCTCACGCTGTGAACGGCCAGCGATAATTATCGCTGGCCGTTGATAATATGCCCCTTTGTTCTTAACTCATTCTCACGATTTACTTCACTGCTTATGAATCGATTCTCTATCCCCCATCACGTCACATTCTCTGATGAACAGCTTGTCCCTGTATTAGCAACTTTATTTCGGACAACGTATGAGCTAGACATAAAATGTTCATCAGCTTGAGCTTTCCCAGGCATCTCGACGTCCTCAATATTGCATGTCTTTCTTTCACTCTTCAAGGTTTCCTTCATCCGCTGCTGCCACCCACCAAAGTTAACGTACGGATTACATTTTCGCTGCCTTTCTTCAGCCTTATGTCAACTTTAAACTCCCAACTAACTGATCATATTAGGCCCATGTTTAAACTACGATGAAAGAGAAATATAAAGAATATTAATAACACGAACATGAAAATTACACTGTTACCCTCCCACCATTGCGCTAACCCCATGTTAATTTATATGAGCATTAACGTGCAAAGCATTATTATTTGCAATAGCATTATTCCACTTTGTCGATTTTAATATGCAAAAAGCGATATGCGTCCTAAGCATTTCATGCATTAATCTTAATTGCAATGCACGCGTGCGCAAAGCATTTCCCCGTGTTTGTGTGAATTTATGCGTATTAGTACAAAACACACAATTAATAAATGTTATCTTAGGGCTTGATCTGAGCAGGTTTACATGACACAAACCCTGCTCCATCAAAAGTCACCCCTAAGGTAGGCCCTATGCAGCCCTGTGGGCAGGGTGCAGTGTACTTACAAGGTAGGACAAGTACTTTTGAGTTTTACATGTCCTGGTAGTGAAAAGCTGTTACATTTGTTTTTCACTACTGCAAGGGCTGTCTCTCCCATAGGTTAACATTCAGATTGCCTTAAAACATCTTTCAAGTGTAATTTCCAATTGGGAATTGATAGAGATTTGGAATTGGTGTCTCTGGACTCAGAATTTGCAATCACAACTTATGGTTACGTTGGATTTTAAATTGTTAGTCTGAAAATACCCCTTTTTAGAAAGTTGACATTTTCTTACTTTAGCCATTCTATGCCTCTGCTTGTCTCTGAATACACATCTGGGTTGGATGACAGCTGAGTTTGTGCATTCCCTCTAGACAGTCACACCCAAAGGAAGTTGGGGTGCGACATTTGCATTCTGATGACCCATCACCAGGCTAATGGGCCTTCCTGAGGTAGATTGGGAGGAAGGAGCTGACACTTGCACCTGAATAGGGCTGGGCCTGTTCCCACACAGATAGCTGCATACCTGCCTGTAGTGAATCTGGAGTTAGGACAGAAAAGGCAGGGACCTTGTGATCTTCAAAGGCTACTTTGAAGTCTACCCCACTTCAAAGGCACATTTGGGTATATGTACTGGGTGCCTGACACCACCACAGGATACCTTTGCTGGAACCAAGGACATTCTGCCTGGAAGAAGAGCTGCCAGGCTGCAGAAGGGACTGCCACTTTGCTAACTGCTTTACTGTGTTGGCCTGCTGCCTGTGTCTTCTTGCCTGGAAGTTAGAAGGACTGGTCCTGTTCTCTACATCCTTGAACCCAAGTTTCTCCAAGGGCTTGTCCCCTGTTCTTGAAGTCTCAGGGCCATCAAAGACTTCCTTCAACTCTGCTTCAGCTGCTGGACTCTGTCATCTGTGAGTCCTCCATTGTCTGAAGTGCCCTTCCAGGTCTGTGCCGAGAAGTGGGTTCTGCAGCTGTTTTGCTCCAAAATTGATGCATCATCCTCCTCTCTGCCCCGATTGGAAAACAGCATCCTTCGACACTGATGCAGTGCTGATGCAAAGACATCTCTGTGCGACTTAACGATGATGCAGGACCCGAGTACGAGGTTTGACGGTAACACAGCACTGATCTGAGGTCCCAACTGTGAAGCTCGGCGAGGGCACTGGACCCAACTGTGAGGCTCGACTTGGACACATCGACCCAACTGCGTGAATCGGAACTGACACATTGAGTCTTCGATGCTGATGCTTGCTCATCCAAGGTACATTTTCACTGGGCCCTGCATGGGTCCTGTAGCCAGCCTGCCCTCCACCGAGGTCAGCTTAAACTTTGGATTTACCCCAGTCCAGCTCAACTTCAAGTAACCTTTTAGTGCTATTGACTTCTGTATACTGTTTTTAAGTGTAATTTAAAAAAAATCATATCTCGACTTCCACTTATTGGATTTTTTGTCGTGGTGGTCTGGTTTTACTCAGATACATATTCTCTATTTTAGTAAACTGTTTTTGTGGTGTTTTTACTGTGTTATTGTAATTTGAGTGTTGTACAAATACTCAAATACTTTACACATTGCCTCTTAAGTTAGGCCTGACTGCTCTGTGCCAAGCTGCCAGTAGGTGAGCAAATGTTAATTTAGGTTGTGTATCTGACTTACCCTGACGAGGATTGTGGTCTCTACTTGGACAGGGTGCAAACCTCTGCCAACTAGAGACCCAGGGGCAGATTTACAAGCCCCTTGCGTCATTTTTGCGCCGCCGTTGCGTCACTTTTTGTGATGCAGCAGCAGCATAAAAAATGCGGCCCATTTACAATGTGACGCATCTAGGGAGATGCGTCACGTTGTAAAGCCCTGCGTCACATTATACCTGCGTCAGGTATAATGTATGCAGGGTGGGCGTTTCAACACAAAAAAGCCTCGTAGAAGTGACGCAGTGAAATCTACAAGATTTCACTGCGCCACTTCTAGGACGCCACTGCGTCAAATTCTTACGCCTGCTTTAAGCAGGCGCAAGGAGTGGCGCAGCACAATTAAGATAGGCCTCCCCTTGCATTGCTGGAGTTGCGTCGTGCTTGCGACACGACTCCAGCAATGCGTGACTTTTGCGTCAACGAATGCGTCAGAATTTCTGACGCATCTGTCAATCCTTGCGCCATGGTGCACCGTATTGTAAATACGGCGCATCCATAGTGGCGCAAGGGTTTCTTGGGGTGGCGCAGGGAAAGTGACGCATCTTTACAGATGCGTCACTTTCTTGTAAATCTGCCCCCCAATTTCTAACAGTCAGCAACCAAGAGGAGGACCTTCTAGCATAACTGAAATACAACCATAAATTACCTCAAATCTGGAAGGTCAAGTAAAAAGGAATTTTTTGAGATTTAGATTAATGTATTCTCCAATTTTACAATTTGAAGGATCTTGAAATACATCCTGCCCTGGTTTATTTGGATGTAGGCTATGTGGCTATAAGGATGAGTCGATAGGACATATCTTTTGCCTGTGCCCAAAGCTCTTGGTCATTTGGAAGTAGTATCTTCAGAAATAATTTAAAGAATATACAGTGATAACAATACAAGAGGCCATTAACTTTTGTTTTAATGCTCATAGCAACTCTTTTATTGGCAACTTAATGAAATTCCTTGATCTAACCTATTTTTATCTTAAACAAGTTAGACAGAGTCAGTATAATAATATTTCAACTGACGTAAATAACCAACTGCTTTTTTATAATTGCATTGTATTTTTATAAGAGGGAGCAGATAACAAAAGCGGCTGAAACTTTTTGTTTTAAATGTTCATGTAATTCTTTTCTTTGGCAATCCTAACACATTTCTTGATTAATCTTAATTTTAACTAAAAAAAAAGCTACCCAGAGGCGGTTGTATAACCCATTATTCGATGTAAACAATTGTTCACTTTTAGATGTGTATTGCATCTGAATTTTTACAACAAGATATTAGATTTTCTTAGGATTTAGAATTTATTCTAATCAATGATTTATACAACAAAGTTATTACTACTACTACTACTGCATGCTGTTTATCACTTTAAAGTCTGCCATGTTGGACTTGCCTAAACTGCGAGAAAAAGTAGAAAAAATTGTGCATTTTATACAGAATGCAATAAAAGAGACAAACAGTGTGGTGATTGGGTGCACTTTTTGTATATAAAATAGTCCCTCATGCATTCGAATTGAAGAATTTCCTGGCAGGCAGAATGATGACCAAATAGTCAGTAGCATGACGTGATACTCCTCTGGGAATGGCCAAAGCCCAAACTTGTATTGGAAAATAAATTGTCTTTCAAGCAGCTGTGCCATCAAACTAGACCTAAACATGTTATTAACAACGAAGATAGAATGACACACGCAATCGCACCTGACAGATTCCTTACAGTCAAATAATTTCTTAGTCCACATCCTGAACAACTTTTCATTGTGTCAGATGTAAAGACTTTAAAATATATTTAAGCATGTTTTAGATGAATGACTGTGATAAAAAGAAACTGATTCGACTGTGTATTATCAACACATATTGAGAAGAAAGAAAACATCCATTAAAATGGAGTAAGAGATGGATGTGCAGCTGAGGGCAGAAATATGGTGAGATAATTTAATGTGTCGAGTGACCACTGTAAAAATATCTGTGTCACCTTCAGGTCAAAGGGCCAACTAAGACCTTAGTTCTTCCTAAACATGCACATAATATATTTACAAGACATCAGCATTGTTTGAAAGTAAAAAGAACTCATAACTTTGCGCAGTAAGAATAACAGAATCCACAGAATCGAGTGAAACAACTAGGTATGCACTATGCAGCTGAAACAATGAAAGGTTTGTTGCATCGAGTTGGCAGGACACTGCATGTTCAGTCCTGAACTTTAATTTGACAAGCCATTGCATTGTGGGAGCTGTTGTTTTTGATTATTTAAATTGAAAACGACTAACATGATCACCAGTGTACAATGATTTTAAAAGAAAATTCCAGTTTGGTTTTTCAATGCAAACCGTAATTGTTGACATATATCCACCTTCTTGATCACCAGAATCCTATTTTTGCGATTTCTCACTGCATCAACTTTCAGAATAAGATGTATTATCGTTTAATAGTTGACAACAGTATACTTTGAGAATTTTTTTTTGCAATGGCGTGGACTGGATAAATTATACAATGTCAGCATTCTACTACACAAATTGTGAAACACATTGGAAGCTTCAGGGCATGAAGTGGGCCGGGTCTCACCGGTGCTGAGCACCGGCAGTTTTTTAAAGGGGGGCTCTAAACAGGTCTCTATCGGGCTCTGTTTTGTGCCCTGGCCCAGGCGGTCTGGTTTTTTCCGGACTGGAGTGACAGCAGGCACATGATGTGTGAGAGTGCTCACATTGCTCACTTCTCACTGGTGGATAAGTTACGTCATGACGTCATGCCAGGTGAGCCTTGTAGGAGAAGGGAAATCCTTTAAAGAGAGTCTTTGTCTTTCTGGATTTCCCTTCTCTTTTTGAAACTCAGGAGCAGCAACATTGTCCTGGTGTCATCAGGGCTTTAAGTGGAAGCTTTTTCAATATTATATACAAGCCACAGTTGCTTATACATAGTTTATCTTATGCAACTAACAACCATTGACAAAGCCAATAGTCCTGACTTGTTGTAGGTATAATGTTACTTGCTGTACCATATATCTGGAGCAGTAGCGGTCCGTGGTAGGAGTGCCGGCTGGGCGGTGACGTGGGGTGGGGGAGGGGCACGGTGGGGGGTAGTAAACCACGGATTACGGCCAAATACAGGTAAGTAAACATTTAAATAAATAAAACGAATTTCATTGTGAGCGCTGCATCACCAAATGCGATGCAGTGCGCGCAACGAAATGCCCCTCCCCCACCCCACGTCACCGCCCGGCCGGCACTCCTACCACGGACCGCTACTGTGAGGTGCAATTGGACGTCAGCCGCGTTTCATTCATTGTATTGTAATTGATTCGAAAGAGCGTTTTGTTGAAATACAAAGACGAAATGCAACTGTGGGCAATCAACAATAAAATGCACTGTACTTTACGTTGAATGCTCCTGCTAGGTGGAGGCTTTTATCACACACGTGCCTGCTCAGTGGAGGCTTCTGTCTCACCCATGTCTGCTAGGTTGATACTCCAATCACACACGTGCCTGCTCGGTGGAGGTTTCTTTTTTGTGTTTAATAAACTTTATTAGTAACAAAAAATGCCAAGCGTAAAAGACAATCATTACATATGAAATACACATTTATGAGAGTAGTAACAACGCAGTAGAGGAGAAAGCTATTTACAATTTTTAACAGAAATTATGAGAAGGGAAGGAAGGAAGAGAAAATAAGATAAATTATACATCATACAACAGAGGGTCTAATAAACTTACACCATACTATACAGTAAGTTATATTGTTGAAATACCTTAAAGATAAATATAATGGTAAGAGCTAATGAAAAAGAGAACAGAGAATAACAGTTAATGGGGGTTTAAAATTTTCAGAGAAATTGTGAAGTTTCTGTCAATTCGCAACCTTATTCAAATAAGAGGTTAACAGTAGCCAAAATAAATCTCTGTTTACATGCTGTTGTCATGAAGAAGCAAATGCAATGTCTAATCTATGATAATGACAAACATTATTCCACCAACCTTTAATTGAAATTTTAGAGGCACACTTCCAATTTAATGTAATTTGCTGAAAGGCTAAAGTCAACATTAGGTCAAATAAACCATGTTTGCAGCAAGTTAATTCTAAACTATCTGATAAACTACAGAGAAAAAGTAATACATTAGACAAGGGACATTGTAAATTGAAAATGAGCGAAATATGGGACCAAACCATTTTCCAAAAAGAGGCAATAGGTGGGCAAATAAAATGAAGATGTAACAAATCCGCGAAAGGATGGCCACAAGACCAACACGCCGGGTTATTTGTGTGAGAAAAAGTGGCAATTGAAACCGGTGTGTAGTATAGTCTGTGATATAAAAAGAACAGGGTTTGAGTAGTGGATGCAGACCTAGAGATCTTTAATGATCTAGACCAGATCTTTTCCTAGAAACCAATGCTCCAAACACATCCCAAATCAGCTTCCCGAGCAAGTTCCAAATTAGTTCTAACACATTCGGGGTTTGTGGTTGACAGATATTTATAAATCAAAGCAGCCTTTGGGATGAGAGTAAGTAATTTAAGGAGAGAATCATCCGTGGGGATATCAGCTGGTGGAAGTGAATAAAAAACATCCAGAACAGTTTCCATAAGAATTGAATACTTATGCCAAAAGGAACGAGGGCAACGAAAAGTACCCTGAAATTTGGGGAAAGAACAAGGAGTCACACCATCAAACAAATCTTGAACCCAAATTATACCCCTAAGTCTCCATGCGCTCCAATAAAGAGGTCTATTATTGACAGTAATCAGACGATTGTACCATAGGGGAGAATGGAGAAAATCATCTCGAGAAAGAGATTTTGGGTGGGAAAGGGGTCGCAGCAAAGAACAGGTATGTTTAAAGAGCGGGAGAGAGGTAACGGCAGTCTTTGAGGAAAAAGCAAGAACTTCTTTTACAGAAAATGGTTTAAATAAGGAGTGTTCAATATTACACCATAAAGGTACAAAGGGGGAGGAATTGGAAAGAAACCATTCAGAAGCCTGCTGCAAACAAAAAGCTTTATGGTAAAGCTGAAAGTCAGGAAAGTTCACCCCACCATTGGATTTAAACTTCCTAAGATGCGGTAGGGAGAGTCTAGATTGTTTATTATTCCAAAGAAATTTGGAAAGTAGTGAATCTATGGTTTTAAAGTAAATAGATGGGATATGAAGAAGAATCATAGACAGAATATATAACAAGGTGGGAATAATCATCATTTTAATAGAGTCAAGACGTCCCCACCATGAGAGAAATAACGGAATCCAAGAAGAATGAAGTTTTTGAACTCTATTAAATCCTTCCTTCATATTGATTGCAATTGTATCTGAAATAGAAATGGTAAACCAAATACCTAAATATTTAATTCTAGAGCTGTTCCAGAGAAAACCAGTGGAGTCAAAGGATTGTTTTTCACAAAATTTGGTTATGGGAAGGATTTCTGTTTTATTTGGATTGATTTTGTACCCTGATACTAAATAGAAATCCGAAATTTCCTGCAATAAAGGGGGAATTGACACATTTGGGTTGGAAATAAAGAGTAGAATATCATCAGCATAGGCGGATAGCTTTAAATGTGGATCACCATACTGACAGCCAGAGATAAGTTTATTATTACGGATACGGGATAAAAAGGGTTCAAGGGCAAGAATAATTAGGAAAGGTGATAAAGGGCAAACCTGACGGACCCCCCCGCTGTAATGGAAAATATTGGGAAGTGTGTCCATTACCTAAAACTGAAGCAAGAGGGGCTGTAAAGAGTAGAGAAATATGGGAAATAAAAGAGTGTCCAAAGCCATGCCAGGTGAGAGCTTTAAGTAAAAAGGACCAATCAACTCTGTCAAATGCTTTTTCTGCATCGATGGAGACAGCAGCCAAAGAATAAGAAAGATAGGGAGCTTCATTTAAGACATTAAAAAATAATCTTGAGTTATCTGAAGTTAATCTACCTTTAACAAATCCACATTCTTCTTTACCGATGAGATGAGATAAAATAGGGTCCAGTCGTAAAGCTAGCGCTTTAGCAAAGATTTTATAATCCACATTCACCAAAGAAATGGGCCGATAATTTTTACAATAAACAGGATCAGAACCTTCTTTAGGGATTAGACATATTATGGCCTCCTGAAACGTGCCCCCCGCTTTACCCATCTCAAGAAAACAAAGGAAAAGTTGTAAAAGTTTAGGAAGTAACACATTTGAAGAGTATAAGTAAAATTCCACCGTAAAACCATCTGGTCCTGGAGTTTTGCCGTTTTAAGAAAATGTAGCGCTTTAGAGAGTTCCATAAGCGATAAATCAGAGTCAAGAGATGCAAAACTAAGCGCATCCTGAAAAGAAGAGGGGATATCTCTGAGATAGGTATCATTAAAAGAAGGAGAAGCAGGGGATTCCAAGGTATATAATTGTTGATAAAATTTCTTGAATTCGTTCAAAATTTCCCGATCTTTAAAAAGAAGGGTCCCATCTGACGACTTAATAAAGTTAATGAGGACACCCTCCTTCCAAGACTTAAGATAATTAGCCAAAACGGAACCATAATAGCGAACACTACTATGCAGTAATATAGAAGCTGCATTATCAGTGGACGACTTATTAAAGTCAAGTTTGGCGTGAACGAGCTCTTGCAAAGTAGTGTCAGAAGAGGTAGTATACAATTGGTGTTACAACCGTTTGATATTGGCTAAGAGAATTTTATGTTGATTGAGAAAATGTTTCTTTTTTTGGAGACATAGTCAATAATAAAGTTACGAGCAGCAGCTTTAAAGGTATCCCACATTAATTGGGTAGAAGTATCTCTTTTCATGTTTAATTAAAAGAATTCATTAGCAAAGGAAGTAAATGAAGAAGAGAAAAGAGGGTCCTGCAAAGGGAGTTATTAAAACGCCACCTATTTGACTTGGGGTGCGGAGGAAGCAAATCGAGATCTGTGATAACTGGGGCGTGATCTGAAATAACAAAAGGTTCCAGTGAAGATGAAATAAGGTTTTGAGAAAGAGACTTAAAAAGAAAAATATAATCCAGTCGGGTAAAGGATCCATGAGGAGGAGAGAAAAAGGAAAATTCAATTGCATCTGGGTTACATAGGCGTAAGGCGTCAACAAGGTGAGTTTGTGAGATTGTGGTCTGAAATTGTTTGTGGGACTTATGGGAAACAAAGCGAACATTGGATTTCTGATCCAAAAATGGATCAACAATCTGATTGCAATTACCACCTAAAATAAAAAAAAGTCATCTTTATACTGAGTGCATTGTTTTGTAATATTAGGCCACAATGCGTAGTCAGGTTCAGTCGGGCCATAAACATTAAAAACAGTTAGAGAAATATCATCAATAAGTAATTTAACCAACAACCACCTACCTACCCTCTGAATCAATTTCTTGAGACAAAACAAAACATTGCAACTTTTTACGGCATCAAATAACTTCCCCATTTTTCTAGGTGGACGTAGGAGAAACTAAGACTGTACCAACCCAATTACGTTTAAGTTTAAAAGCTTCCGTCTCAGTAAGGTGCGTTTCTTGCAAAAGAACCAAATCTGGGTTGTAGGAAGCTAAATGAGATAAAATTCTCTGTCTCTTAATAGGATTAATAAAACCTCTCACATTCCAAGATACAACTCTAAATGAAAAAATTGGATAAAAAATAGAGAACTGCACAACCATCAGTAATGGAAAGGAAGGAAAGAAATGAAGAAAAAAGAAAAAAGCATAGAAGAGGGTAGAGAAAAGAATATACAAAAAAGAGAGAGAAGAGAGGAAAGTAGAATAGGGAAAGGAAAGAAGGAAAAAGAGACAACAAGAAGGGACAGTACATGACAAACTGACAACTGTAATACGTACCGTTTAAGGGAAAGACAAGAAATAGAACAAAGAGTGGTGACGAACAGGTAAGATGGCACAACCAACAAAGGAGGAGGAATCACACCGGGATGTCAAGCATGACGAATAGGGAGATAGGCAACAAGAGATCCAAATAATCTGCAGGGGAATAAGAGAGCAAAATAACATCAAACAAGTAAAGCATAACCTGCAATGGAAGCAAACATGATTAAGTCAGGTTATAGAGGAAGGACCAGGAATCTCCATCATCATCGTCGAATGATAATGAATACATTTTCTGAGGTCTGCAGGATCATCGAACATAGAAGTGTTATTCTGGAAGGTTACCTTAAATAGACATGGATGAAAGAGGCCATAACGTGTGCCTAAGGCACACAGTGCAGGTCTTAGTTCAAGGAAGTCTTTTCGCCGCTTAGCAGTTGCTATGGAAACATCTTGAGAAATGAATAATTTTGCACCAGACTAAACAAGATGCTTTTTAATCTTGGCTGCGTTTAATATTTGCAGATGGTCAGTGAATTTCAAAAAAAGAAGGATCACTCCACAGGGTTTTGATGGAGCCAATGTCGAAGACAATCGAGGTCCCAATCTGTGGGCTCTCTGAATATTTAAGTTAGTGGATGGAGGAAGATCCAGAAGCTTTGGGAAAAATGGAGGTGAAAAAGGTGACCGGATCATTCCCTTCAAGACCTTCAGAAAGACCATGCAGACAAAGGTTATTACGTCTGTTCCTATTTTTAAGATCCTCAGCTGACTTTTTAAGCAGTAGAATATCTTTCTCCAGAGTCGCAATTTTTACAGACGTATCCTGGATCTCACTAACCTGCTGCTCCACCAAGGACAGACGAGATTCCATAGACTACCATTTATTGTCCAGAGCCTGCAAACGGGTGTTAGTTTCTTCAACAAATGGTCGTAAATCACGTATTTCCTCCAGTACATTGTCCAAGGTTACAGGAGAGAAAGGTTTAGGCAGAGACGGAGTGTCATGTTTAAGGCGCTTACTGGCAAAGGATGTTTTCTGTGTATTTGAGGATGGTATGGACAGTGCTACAGACCGAGAGGAAGGTTGAGCCATAGCGTCAGCCAAGTGCTCACAACCCATTGAGGGTCCAGTAGAAGAGGATTTAGAAACAGGCAGACTAGGAGCGCAGCTTTTATTTGAGTGCAATAGAGATTTACTGCTGCCCATAACTGAAATTGAAGAGAACCCACCCTGACTTATTGTTCCTAATGAGAGAAAGCAGCCAGCCAACAAAATGAAAGCAAACACGTAGTAGAAGTCTTTGTAGGAAGCTAGGGGGGCCTAATACGCCCAATACTGTGAAGAAAGGAAAGAAAAAAAATCTTGTTCACAGCCAAGTGCTGAGGAAACCTCACCATGGGAAGAAACTCAAAATGGCGGCCGGAATGGATTTATGGAGCTCAGGTGACATAAACAGCAAAAAACTCCATGTTTTGAAATAAAAATAGTTGGCTTCCCCCACAGGAAGCGTTCCACTGCACTAAACGCCCATCTCCATGTTGTCAGGTATGCAGGAACCGTAGAAAGATGAAGCGGCAGTCCTGATGCGATACGGAGCTCCGTATCAGGCAGCCATCTTTGGTGGCGCCGAACACGCTCTCCTCGGTGGAGGTATCTATTACACACATGCCTGCTCGGTGGAGGCTTCTATCACACATGTGCCTGCTTGGTGGAGGCTTCTATCACACCTGTTGCCAATTTGAGAGAAATGAAACTCCGATTTAACCTCTTTGAATCTACGAAAACACGCAAGACAAAAATATATTTTTTCTGAAGGAACAGTGAACAGTTTTGTAGCTACTCCACCTTAGGCAGCGTTTCAGTAACGCAACGTGTCATTTGATGTCCCCAGGGGGCTAGATCTGGCTACTGTGTACGTGTCTGGTCTCAGATGTGTATTTTTGTTGTAATGTTTGCGAACCTCATTGAGTATTGTGATTCTAAGATGGTTGCTGAACCATTGGTGTATTAAATGTGCAGCATGTGCTATTGCAAGCAAGGACGATGGCCTCCTTGTCCTTGTTCATTCATAAAAGACAACAGTGATTGGATGGAGTCAGACCCTCACACAACTGGGCCCCAGTGCCCGTCCACCTGCTTCTCCAATGAAAGCAAAACACTTGGTTGAAGCAAAAAAATATTTACAAATTAGTCTGTTCCTGTAAGATGGCCAGCTAATGTTAAAATTTCAGTTTTGAAAATATTTTGGGGAAACCAGCTGTCCAGAAACCAGCGGTTAATTCATTTGATCTTGGTGTGTTTCTAAAACACTCAACAGATTTTTACCAAATTATATAAAAAAAACATAGACTGTAGTGGTCTCTGACTTGATTCCAAGAGATACGATTGATTTTGTTCTGTCTACATTAGCAAAGCGTGGCTAGAGGCAGTTTTAGCTTCATATCAAAACAAGCAAATCTCAACCCTTTTAGTCCTCTTCATATTAGTCTCATTTTTAGGTATCACCTTCAGACAGCTTTTTCTGGATGATATTGTGGATGATACCAATGCTTATAATGGACTTTGGCCAGCCCATTTACTATTTTTTTTTTTACTTTTTAATCTCATCTGCTTGCTTTATTTAATGGCTTTTCTTCCCTCTTCTTGTTCCTCACCTATAGCATAGCATGTATACAATGCTTTTGTTTGTATGACTTGTATATTTCCACTGCTCACCTTCAGGGAATTACTTTTTCTCTTCCTTTCAGCACCTCATGAGAGTACAATTGTTTTCTTGCTCTTAGACTCTTCATCATGTTCTACTTCTACCCAAATACCTGTGTCCTAAATGTGTGATTCATGCAGCTCCTGACTCATTCTTCCCAACTCGTCTATTGCTTCTCTTTCCACTCTCTGCTCAGCCTATTTTTTTTTTTTTTTGGGATTTGGTTTTCTCCAGCCGCTGTATCAAGCTTTTTCATGAGTCCTCTGCCCCTTCTCTCCATTGGCTCTGAATTGAATTCTCCCCACCTCCTTCTACGTTTTTGCACCACACACTTTCCATCTTGGAAGGTTTTTTTTTACATGATTTTTAAATAAGTTTTTGGATGGCTCAGAAGTTACAAATTCCTGCTGGGCTCCTCCTTTTTTCATAAATGTTTTTTTTTTTTTATATCTCTAAATTTGTTATCTAACAACTTGCTGAGTAAGGTTTGCCATGTTGAAAAGCATACTGGACTACAAATTCCTTAATGCCCTCTAATGGTTATGGGGACAAATGTATAAATTGTGAAATTAAGAAAGTACTCATTCATCATGATCAAGACTTGGGAGTTGAAAGGCGCTGGTGTTTGGAGTGATGTGGACGCTATGAGTCATGAAACAAATTGGAAATCTAAAGCTTCAGAGAGTGCAGCATTATTTTTGTATCTATACTTAATTTGGGGAGTTTTCAATCTCAGATGCTGGCACCGACAGCAAGAGTGCTGTTGATATTGATAAAAACGATGCTAATGCTTATGATGGTATACTCACATATACGAATGAAATCGCATCGCTAGTGTAGAATTCGCTCATCAAGAACTCTCCATCAACCCGACTCGAAATTACATGATCAAGCAGGCTCTGCAACCCCGGCCAGTGGTAATTGATTCACCGGTCACAAGTGGGGTGGTACGTAGCCAGCAGCCAAATGGGCAAACAGGAAACTCTGGCCTATCCCCCAGATAAGCCCAGCAACACCACAATGGTCCTACGAACTTGGCCACAATAAAGCACACATGGCCAGAGGGGTATACGTATTCCCAGACACCATAAAGTCCGTACAGGACAAGATTTGTGTGCTATCCGGACCACATTTCCCACAATGCACAGTCTCATTCGAGCTTCCCATTGGTGGGTGTACAATATGAAAATGGCGAAGTGGGTTCAGCGTTTGCACACACTGTCTCCGTTCAAGCCTCTGAAGAGAAGCATATGGAGCTTCGAAACGCGTCAGGCATTTCCATTACGGAGCAGCTTCTACAAGCGGATCCTTGTCCCTGCCTTTCATAAACAAAGCTGCTGATCGAGTGCTACGCACCAGGTGTACAACCTTTGAAGCAGAATGTAATACGCGGCCGTCCTGCCGCGGAGTGTGCACCACCCCGTAATGTTATGGGGGCTACGTGGGTCAGCAGCCGCAAACAGGATTGAGGACGAGTCCACTTGCAGGGTCCATACAGGACAATATTTGTGTGCTATCCCGACCACATTTCTCACAATGCACAGTCTCATTCGAGCTTCCCATTGGTGGGTGTGCAATATGAAAATGGCGAAGTGGGTTCAGCGTTTGCACACACTGTCTCTGTTCCAGCCTCTGAAGAGAAGCATATGGAGCTTGGAAACGCGTCAGGCATTTCCATTACGGAGCAGCTTCTACAAGCGGATCCTCATCCCTGCCTTTCATAAACAAAGCTGCTGATCGAGTGCTACTCACCAGGTGGACAACCTTTGGAGCAGAATGTAATACGCGGCCATCGTGCCACGGAGTGTGCACCACCCCGTAATGTTGTGGGGGCTACGTGGGTCAGCAGCCGCAAACAGGATTGAGGACGAGTCCACTTGCAGGGTCCATACAGGACAAGATTTGTGTGCTATCCGGACCACATTTCCCACAATGCACAGTCTCATTCGAGCTTCCCATTGGTGGGTGTGCAATATGAAAATGGCGAAGTGGGTTCAGCGTTTGCTCACACTGTCTCCGTTCAAGCCTCTGAAGAGAAGCATATGGAGCTTCGAAACGCGTCAGGCATTTCCATTACGGAGCAGCTTCTACAAGCGGATCCTTGTCCCTGCCTTTCATAAACAAAGCTGCTGATCGAGTGGTACTCACCAGGTGGACAACCTTTGGAGCAGAATGTAATACGCGGCCGTTCTGCCGCGGAGTGTGCACCACTCCGTAATGTTATGGGGGCTACGTGGGTCAGCAGCCGCAAACAGGATTGAGGACGAGTCCACTTGCAGGGTCCATACAGGACAAGATTTGTGTGCTATCCGGACCACATTTCCCACAATGCACAGTCTCATTCAAGCTTCCCATTGGTGGGTGTGCAATATGAAAATGGCGAAGTGGGTTCAGCGTTTGCACACACTGTCTCCGTTCAAGCCTCTGAAGAGAAGCATATGGAGCTTTGAAATGCGTCAGGCATTTCCATTACGGAGCAGCTTCTACAAGCGGATCCTCGTCCCTGCCTTTCATAAACAAAGCTGCTGATCGAGTGCTACTCACCAGGTGGACAACCTTTGGAGCAGAATGTAATACGCGGCCGTCCTGACGCAGAATGTGCACCACCCCGTAATGTTATGGGGGCTACGTGGGTCAGCAGCCGCAAACAGGATTGAGGACGAGTCCACTTGCAGGGTCCATACAGGACAAGATTTGTGTGCTATCCGGACCACATTTCCCACAATGCACAGTCTCATTCGAGCTTCCCATTGGTGGGTGTGCAATATGAAAATGGCGAAGTGGGTTCAGCGTTTGCACACACTGTCTCCGTTCAAGCCTCTGAAGAGAAGCATACAGAGCTTTGAAACGCGTCAGGCATTTCCATTACGGAGCAGCTTCTACAAGCGGATCCTCGTCCCTGCCTTTCATAAACAAAGCTGCTGATCGAGTGCTACTCACCAGGTGGACAACCTTTGGAGCAGAATGTAATACGCGGCCGTCCTGCCGTGGAGTGTGCACCTCCCCGGAATTTTATGGGGGCTACGTGGGTCAGCAGCCGCAAACAGGATTGAGGACGAGTCCACTTGCAGGGTCCATACAGGACAAGATTTGTGTGCTATCCGGACCACATTTCCCACAATGCACAGTCTCATTCGAGCTTCCCATTGGTGGGTGTGCAATATGAAAATGGTGAAGTGGGTTCAGCGTTTGCACACACTGTCTCCGTTCAAGCCTCTGAAGAGAAGCTTATGGAGCCTAGAAACACGTCAGGCATTTCCATTACGGAGCAGCTTCTACAAGCGGATCCTCGTCCCTGCCTTTCATAAACAAAGCTGCTGATCGAGTGCTACTCACCAGGTGGACAACCTTTGGAGCAGAATGTAATACGCGGCCGTCCTGCCGCGGAGTGTGCACCACCCCGTAATGTTATGGGGGCTACGTGGGTCAGCAGCCGCAAACAAGATTGAGGACGAGTCCACTTGCAGGGTCCATACAGGACAAGATTTGTGTGCTATCCGGACCACATTTCCCACAATGCACAGTCTCATTCGAGCTTCCCATTGGTGGGTGTGCAATATGAAAATGGCGAAGTGGGTTCAGCGTTTGCACACACTGTCTCCGTTCCAGCCTCTGAAGAGAAGCATATGGAGCTTCGAAACGCGTCAGGCATTTCCATTACGGAGCAGCTTCTACAAGCGGATCCTCGTCCCTGCCTTTCATAAACAAAGCTGCTGATCAAGTGCTACTCACCAGGTGGACAACCTTTGGAGCAGAATGTAATACGCGGCCGTCCTGCCGCGGAGTGTGCACCACCCGTAATCTTATGGGGGCTACGTGGGTCAGCAGCCGCAAAACAAGATTGAGGACGAGTCCTCTTGCAGGGTCCATACAGGACAAGATTTGTGTGCTATCCGGACCACATTTCCCACAATGCACAGTCTCATTCGAGCTTCCCATTGGTGGGTGTGCAATATGAAAATGGCGAAGTGGGTTCAGCGTTTGCACACACTGTCTCCGTTCCAGCCTCTGAAGAGAAGCATATGGAGCTTCGAAACGCATCAGGCATTTCCATTACGGAGCAGCTTCTACAAGCGGATCCTCGTCTCTGCCTTTCATAAACAAAGCTGCTGATCGAGTGCTACTCACCAGGTGGACAACCTTTGGAGCAGAATGTAATACGCGGCCGTCGTGCCGCGGAGTGTGCACCACCCTGTAATGTTATGGGGGCTACGTGGGTCAGCAGCCGCAAACAGGATTGAGGACGAGTCCACTTGCAGGGTCCATACAGGACAAGATTTGTGTGCTATCCGGACCACATTTCCCACAATGCACAGTCTCATTCGAGCTTCCCATTGGTGGGTGTGCAATATGAAAATGGCGAAGTGGGTTCAGCGTTTGCTCACACTGTCTCCATTCAAGCCTCTGAAGAGAAGCATATGGAGCTTCGAAACGCGTCAGGCATTTCCATTACGGAACAGATTCTACAAGCGGATCCTTGTCCCTGCCTTTCATAAACAAAGCTGCTGATCGAGTGCTACTCACCAGGTGGACAACCTATGGAGCAGAATGTAATAGGCGGCCGTCCTGCCGCTGGGTGTGCACCACCCCGTAATGTTATGGGGGCTATGTGGGTCAGCAGCCACAAACAGGATTGAGGACGAGTCCACTTGCAGGGTCCATACAGGACAAGATTTGTGTGCTATCCGGACCACATTTCCCACAATGCACAGTCTCATTCGAGCTTCCCATTGGTGGGTGTGCAATATGAAAATGGCAAAGTGGGTTCAGCGTTTGTACACACTGTCTCCGTTCAAGCCTCTGAAGAGAAGCATATGGAGCTTCGAAACGCATCAAGCATTTCCATTACGGAGCAGCTTCTACAAGCGGATCCTCGTCCCTGACTTTCATAAACAAAGCTGCTGATCGAGTGCTACTCACCAGGTGGACAACCTTTGGAGCAGAATGTAATACGCTGCCGTCCTGCCGCGGAGTGTGCACCACCCCGTAATGTTATGGTGGCTACGTGGGTCAGCATCCGCAAACAGGATTGAGGACGAGTCCAGTTGCAGGGTCCATACAGGACAAGGTTTGTGTGCTATCCGGACCACATTTCCCACAATGCACAGTCTCATTTGAGCTTCCCATTGGTGGATGTGCAATATGAAAATGGCAAAGTGGGTTCAGCATTTGCACACACTGTCTCCGTTCAAGCCTCTGAAGAGAAGCATATGGAGCTTCGAAACACGTCAGGCATTTCCATTACGGAGCAGCTTCTACAAGTGGATCCTCGTCCCTGCCTTTCATAAACAAAGCTGCTGATCGAGTGCTACTCACCAGGTGGACAACCTTTGGAGCAGAATGTAATACGCGGCCGTCCTGCCGCAGAGTGTGCACCACCCCGTAATGTTATGGGGGCTACGTGGGTCAGCAGCCGCAAACAGGATTGAGGACGAGTCCACTTGCAGGGTCCATACAGGACATGATTTGTGTGCTACCTGGACCACATTTCCCACAATGCACAGTCTCATTCGAGCTTCCCATTGGTGGGTGTGCAATATGAAAATGGCGAAGTGGGTTCGGCGTTTGCACACACTGTCTCCGTTCAAGCCTCTGAAGAGAAGCATATAAAGCTTCGAAACGCGTCAGGCATTTCCATTACGGAGCAGCTTCTACGAGCGGATCCTCGTCCCTGCCTTTCATAAACAAAGCTGCTGATCGAGTGCTACTCACCAGGTGGACAACCTTTGGAGCAGAATGTAATATGCGGCCGTCCTGCCGCGGAGTGTGCAACACCCCGTATTGTTATGGGGGCTACGTGGGTCAGCAGCCGCAAACAGGATTGAGGATGAGTCCACTTGCAGGGTCCATACAGGACAAGATTTGTGTGCTATCCGGACCACATTTCCCACAATGCACAGTCTCATTCGAGCTTCCCATTGGTGGGTGTGCAATATGAAAATGGCGAAGTGGGTTCAGTGTTTGCACACACTGTCTCCGTTCAAGCCTCTGAAGAGAAGCATATGGAGCTTCGAAACGCGTCAGGCATTTCCATTATGGAGCAGCTTCTACAAGCAGATCCTCGTCCCTGCCTTTCATAAACAAAGCTGCTGATCGAGTGCTACTCACGAGGTGGACAACCTTTGGAGCAGAATGTAATACGCGGCCGTCCTGCCGCGGAGTGTGCACCTCCCCGGAATGTTATGGGGGCTACGTGGGTCAGCAGCCGCAAACAGGATTGAGCACGAGTCCACTTGCAGGGTCCATACAGGACAAGATTTGTGTGCTATCCGGACCACATTTCCCACAATGCACAGTCTCATTCGAGCTTCCCATTGGTGGGTGTGCAATATGAAAATGGCGAAGTGGGTTCAGCGTTTGCACACACTGTCTCCGTTCAAGCCTCTGAAGAGAAGCTAATGGAGCTTCGAAACACGTCAGGCATTTCCATTACGTAGCAGCTTCTACAAGCGGATCCTCGTCCCTGCCTTTCATAAACAAAGCTGCTGATCGAGTGCTACTCACCAGGTGGACAACCTTTGGAGCAGAATGTAATACGTGGCTGTCCTGCCACGGAGTGTGCA
The DNA here is from genome assembly GCA_963921515.1 of Calotriton arnoldi. Lineage (NCBI taxonomy): Eukaryota > Metazoa > Chordata > Amphibia > Caudata > Salamandridae > Calotriton > Calotriton arnoldi. The sequence continues at coordinate 107,475 of CAWUFW010004867.1, read as the reverse complement.
CCACCCCGTAATGTTATGGGGGCTACGTGGGTCAGCAGCCGCAAACAAGATTGAGGACGAGTCCACTTGCAGGGTCCATACAGGACAAGATTTGTGTGCTATCCGGACCACATTTCCCACAATGCACAGTATCATTCGAGCTTCCCATTGGTGGGTGTGCAATATGAAAATGGCGAAGTGGGTTCAGCGTTTGCACACACTGTCTCCGTTCCAGCCTCTGAAGAGAAGCATATGGAGCTTCGAAACGCATCAGGCATTTCCATTACGGAGCAGCTTCTACAAGCGGATCCTCGTCTCTGCCTTTCATAAACAAAGCTGCTGATCGAGTGCTACTCACCAGGTGGACAACCTTTGGAGCAGAATGTAATACGCGGCCGTCGTGCCGCGGAGTGTGCACCACCCCGTAATGTTATGGGGGCTACGTGGGTCAGCAGCCGCAAACAGGATTGAGGACGAGTCCACTTGCAGGGTCCATACAGGACAAGATTTGTGTGCTATCCGGACCACATTTCCCACAATGCACAGTCTCATTCGAGCTTCCCATTGGTGGGTGTGCAATATGAAAATGGCGAAGTGGGTTCAGCGTTTGCTCACACTGTCTCCATTCAAGCCTCTGAAGAGAAGCATATGGAGCTTCGAAACGCGTCAGGCATTTCCATTACGGAACAGATTCTACAAGCGGATCCTTGTCCCTGCCTTTCATAAACAAAGCTGCTGATCGAGTGCTACTCACCAGGTGGACAACCTATGGAGCAGAATGTAATACGCGGCCGTCCTGCCGCTGGGTGTGCACCACCCCGTAATGTTATGGGGGCTATGTGGGTCAGCAGCCGCAAACAGGATTGAGGACGAGTCCACTTGCAGGGTCCATACAGGACAAGATTTGTGTGCTATCCGGACCACATTTCCCACAAAGCACAGTCTCATTCGAGCTTCCCATTGGTGGGTGTGCAATATGAAAATGGCAAAGTGGGTTCAGCGTTTGTACACACTGTCTCCGTTCAAGCCTCTGAAGAGAAGCATATGGAGCTTCGAAACGCATCAAGCATTTCCATTACGGAGCAGCTTCTACAAGCGGATCCTCGTCCCTGACTTTCATAAACAAAGCTGCTGATCGAGTGCTACTCACCAGGTGGACAACCTTTGGAGCAGAATGTAATACGCGGCCGTCCTGCCGCGGAGTGTGCACCACCCCGTAATGTTATGGTGGCTACGTGGGTCAGCATCCGCAAACAGGATTGAGGACGAGTCCAGTTGCAGGGTCCATACAGGACAAGGTTTGTGTGCTATCCGGACCACATTTCCCACAATGCACAGTCTCATTTGAGCTTCCCATTGGTGGATGTGCAATATGAAAATGGCAAAGTGGGTTCAGCATTTGCACACACTGTCTCCGTTCAAGCCTCTGAAGAGAAGCATATGGAGCTTCGAAACACGTCAGGCATTTCCATTACGGAGCAGCTTCTACAAGCGGATCCTCGTCCCTGCCTTTCATAAACAAAGCTGCTGATCGAGTGCTACTCACCAGGTGGACAACCTTTGGAGCAGAATGTAATACGTGGCCGTCCTGCTGCGGAGTGTGCACCACCCCGTAATGTTATGGGGGCTACGTGGGTCAGCAGCCGCAAACAGGATTGAGGACGAGTCCACTTGCAGGGTCCATACAGGACATGATTTGTGTGCTACCTGGACCACATTTACCACAATGCACAGTCTCATTCGAGCTTCCCATTGGTGGGTGTGCAATATGAAAATGGCGAAGTGGGTTCGGCGTTTGCACACACTATCTCCGTTCAAGCCTCTGAAGAGAAGCATATAAAGCTTCGAAACGCGTCAGGCATTTCCATTACGGAGCAGCTTCTACGAGCGGATCCTCGTCCCTGCCTTTCATAAACAAAGCTGCTGATCGAGTGCTACTCACCAGGTGGACAACCTTTGGAGCAGAATGTAATATGCGGCCATCATGCCGCGGAGTGTGCAACACCCCGTATTGTTATGGGGGCTACGTGGGTCAGCAGCCGCAAACAGGATTGAGGATGAGTCCACTTGCAGGGTCCATACAGGACAAGATTTGTGTGCTATCCGGACCACATTTCCCACAATGCACAGTCTCATTCGAGCTTCCCATTGGTGGGTGTGCAATATGAAAATGGCGAAGTGGGTTCAGTGTTTGCACACACTGTCTCCGTTCAAGCCTCTGAAGAGAAGCATATGGAGCTTCGAAACGCGTCAGGCATTTCCATTATGGAGCAGCTTCTACAAGCAGATCCTCGTCCCTGCCTTTCATAAACAAAGCTGCTGATCGAGTGCTACTCACCAGGTGGACAACCTTTGGAGCAGAATGTAATACGCGGCCGTCCTGCCGCGGAGTGTGCACCTCCCCGGAATGTTATGGGGCTACGTGGGTCAGCAGCCGCAAACAGGATTGAGCACGAGTCCACTTGCAGGGTCCATACAGGACAAGATTTGTGTGCTATCCGGACCACATTTCCCACAATGCACAGTCTCATTCGAGCTTCCCATTGGTGGGTGTGCAATATGAAAATGGCGAAGTGGGTTCAGCGTTTGCACACACTGTCTCCGTTCAAGCCTCTGAAGAGAAGCTAATGGAGCTTCGAAACACGTCAGGCATTTCCATTACGTAGCAGCTTCTACAAGCGGATCCTCGTCCCTGCCTTTCATAAACAAAGCTGCTGATCGAGTGCTACTCACCAGGTGGACAACCTTTGGAGCAGAATGTAATACGTGGCCGTCCTGCCACGGAGTGTGCACCACCCCGTAATGTTATGGGGGCTACGTGGGTCAGCAGCCGCAAACAAGATTGAGGACGAGTCCACTTGCAGGGTCCATACAGGACAAGATTTGTGTGCTATCCGGACCACATTTCCCACAATGCACAGTCTCCTTCGAGCTTCCCATTGGTGGGTGTGCAATATTAAAATGGCGAAGTGGGTTCAGCGTTTGCACACACTGTCTCCGTTCAAGCCTCTGAAGAGAAGCATACAGAGCTTTGAAACGCGTCAGGCATTTCCATTACGGAGCAGCTTCTACAAGCGGATCCTCGTCCCTGCCTTTCATAAACAAAGCTGCTGATCGAGTGCTACTCACCAGGTGGACAACCTTTGGAGCAGAATGTAATACGCGGCCGTCCTGCCGTGGAGTGTGCACCTCCCCGGAATTTTATGGGGGCTACGTGGGTCAGCAGCCGCAAACAGGATTGAGGACGAGTCCACTTGCAGGGTCCATACAGGACAAGATTTGTGTGCTATCCGGACCACATTTCCCACAATGCACAGTCTCATTCGAGCTTCCCATTGGTGGGTGTGCAATATGAAAATGGTGAAGTGGGTTCAGCGTTTGCACACACTGTCTCCGTTCAAGCCTCTGAAGAGAAGCTTATGGAGCCTCGAAACACGTCAGGCATTTCCATTACGGAGCAGCTTCTACAAGCGGATCCTCGTCCCTGCCTTTCATAAACAAAGCTGCTGATCGAGTGCTACTCACCAGGTGGACAACCTTTGGAGCAGAATGTAATACGCGGCCGTCCTGCCGCGGAGTGTGCACCACCCCGTAATGTTATGGGGGCTACGTTGGATCAGCAGCCGCAAACAAGATTGAGGACGAGTCCACTTGCAGGGTCCATACAGGACAAGATTTGTGTGCTATCCGGACCACATTTCCCACAATGCACACTCTCATTCGAGCTTCCCATTGGTGGGTGTGCAATATGAAAATGGCGAAGTGGGTTCAGCGTTTGCACACACTGTCTCCGTTCCAGCCTCTGAAGAGAAGCATATGGAGCTTCGAAACGCGTCAGGCATTTCCATTACGGAGCAGCTTCTACAAGCGGATCCTCGTCCCTGCCTTTCATAAACAAAGCTGCTGATCAAGTGCTACTCACCAGGTGGACAACCTTTGGAGCCGAATGTAATACGCGGCCGTCCTGCCGCGGAGTGTGCACCACCCGTAATCTTATGGGGGCTACGTGGGTCAGCAGCCGCAAACAAGATTGAGGACGAGTCCTCTTGCAGGGTCCATACAGGACAAGATTTGTGTGCTATCCGGACCACATTTCCCACAATGCACAGTCTCATTCGAGCTTCCCATTGGTGGGTGTGCAATATGAAAATGGCGAAGTGGGTTCAGCGTTTGCACACACTGTCTCCGTTCCAGCCTCTGAAGAGAAGCATATGGAGCTCGAAACGCATCAGGCATTTCCATTACGGAGCAGCTTCTACAAGCGGATCCTCGTCTCTGCCTTTCATAAACAAAGCTGCTGATCGAGTGCTACTCACCAGGTGGACAACCTTTGGAGCAGAATGTAACACGCGGCCGTCGTGCCGCGGAGTGTGCACCACCCCGTAATGTTATGGGGGCTACATGGGTCAGCAGCCGCAAACAGGATTGAGGACGAGTCCACTTGCAGGGTCCATACAGGACAAGATTTGTGTGCTATCCGGACCACATTTCCCACAATGCACAGTCTCATTCGAGCTTCCCATTGGTGGGTGTGCAATATGAAAATGGCGAAGTGGGTTCAGCGTTTGCTCACACTGTCTCCATTCAAGCCTCTGAAGAGAAGCATATGGAGCTTCGAAACGCGTCAGGCATTTCCATTACGGAACAGATTCTACAAGCGGATCCTTGTCCCTGCCTTTCATAAACAAAGCTGCTGATCGAGTGCTACTCACCAGGTGGACAACCTATGGAGCAGAATGTAATAGGCGGCCGTCCTGCCGCTGGGTGTGCACCACCCCGTAATGTTATGGGGGCTATGTGGGTCAGCAGCCACAAACAGGATTGAGGACGAGTCCACTTGCAGGGTCCATAAAGGACAAGATTTGTGTGCTATCCGGACCACATTTCCCACAATGCACAGTCTCATTCGAGCTTCCCATTGGTGGGTGTGCAATATGAAAATGGCAAAGTGGGTTCAGCGTTTGTACACACTGTCTCCGTTCAAGCCTCTGAAGAGAAGCATATGGAGCTTCAAAACGCATCAAGCATTTCCATTACGGAGCAGCTTCTACAAGCGGATCCTCGTCCCTGACTTTCATAAACAAAGCTGCTGATCGAGTGCTACTCACCAGGTGGACAACCTTTGGAGCAGAATGTAATACGCGGCCGTCCTGCCGCGGAGTGTGCACCACCCCGTAATGTTATGGTGGCTACGTGGGTCAGCATCCGCAAACAGGATTGAGGACGAGTCCAGTTGCAGGGTCCATACAGGACAAGGTTTGTGTGCTATCCGGACCACATTTCCCACAATGCACAGTCTCATTTGAGCTTCCCATTGGTGGATGTGCAATATGAAAATGGCAAAGTGGGTTCAGCATTTGCACACACTGTCTCCGTTCAAGCCTCTGAAGAGAAGCATATGGAGCTTCGAAACACGTCAGGCATTTCCATTACGGAGCAGCTTCTACAAGTGGATCCTCGTCCCTGCCTTTCATAAACAAAGCTGCTGATCGAGTGCTACTCACCAGGTGGACAACCTTTAGAGCAGAATGTAATACGCGGCCGTCCTGCCGCGGAGTGTGCACCACCCCGTAATGTTATGGGGGCTACGTGGGTCAGCAGCCGCAAACAGGATTGAGGACGAGTCCACTTGCAGGGTCCATACAGGACATGATTTGTGTGCTACCTGGACCACATTTCCCACAATGCACAGTCTCATTCGAGCTTCCCATTGGTGGGTGTGCAATATGAAAATGGCGAAGTGGGTTCGGCGTTTGCACACACTGTCTCTGTTCAAGCCTCTGAAGAGAAGCATATAAAGCTTCGAAACGCGTCAGGCATTTCCATTACGGAGCAGCTTCTACGAGCGGATCCTCGTCCCTGCCTTTCATAAACAAAGCTGCTGATCGAGTGCTACTCACCAGGTGGACAACCTTTGGAGCAGAATGTAATATGCGGCCGTCCTGCCGCGGAGTGTGCAACACCCCGTATTGTTATGGGGGCTACGTGGGTCAGCAGCCGCAAACAGGATTGAGGATGAGTCCACTTGCAGGGTCCATACAGGACAAGATTTGTGTGCTATCCGGACCACATTTCCCACAATGCACAGTCTCATTCGAGCTTCCCATTGGTGGGTGTGCAATATGAAAATGGCGAAGTGGGTTCAGTGTTTGCACACACTGTCTCCGTTCAAGCCTCTGAAGAGAAGCATATGGAGCTTCGAAACGCGTCAGGCATTTCCATTATGGAGCAGCTTCTACAAGCAGATCCTCGTCCCTGCCTTTCATAAACAAAGCTGCTGATCGAGTGCTACTCACCAGGTGGACAACCTTTGGAGCAGAATGTAATACGCGGCCGTCCTGCCGCGGAGTGTGCACCTCCCCGGAATGTTATGGGGGCTACGTGGGTCAGCAGCCGCAAACAGGATTGAGCACGAGTCCACTTGCAGGGTCCATACAGGACAAGATTTGTGTGCTATCCGGACCACATTTCCCACAATGCACAGTCTCATTCGAGCTTCCCATTGGTGGGTGTGCAATATGAAAATGGCGAAGTGGGTTCAGCGTTTGCACACACTGTCTCCGTTCAAGCCTCTGAAGAGAAGCTAATGGAGCTTAGAAACACGTCAGGCATTTCCATTACGTAGCAGCTTCTACAAGCGGATCCTCGTCCCTGCCTTTCATAAACAAAGCTGCTGATCGAGTGCTACTCACCAGGTGGACAACCTTTGGAGCAGAATGTAATACGTGGCTGTCCTGCCACGGAGTGTGCACCACCCCGTAATGTTATGGGGGCTACGTGGGTCAGCAGCCGCAAACAAGATTGAGGACGAGTCCACTTGCAGGGTCCATACAGGACAAGATTTGTGTGCTATCCGGACCACATTTCCCACAATGCACAGTCTCATTCGAGCTTCCCATTGGTGGGTGTGCAATATGAAAATGGCGAAGTGGGTTCAGCGTTTGCACACACTGTCTCCGTTCCAGCCTCTGAAGAGAAGCATATGGAGCTTCGAAACGCATCAGGCATTTCCATTACGGAGCACCTTCTACAAGCGGATCCTCGTCTCTGCCTTTCATAAACAAAGCTGCTGATCGAGTGCTACTCACCAGGTGGACAACCTTTGGAGCAGAATGTAATACGCGGCCGTCGTGCCGCGGAGTGTGCACCACCCCGTAATGTTATGGGGGCTACGTGGGTCAGCAGCCGCAAACAGGATTGAGGACGAGTCCACTTGCAGGGTCCATACAGGACAAGATTTGTGTGCTATCCGGACCACATTTCCCACAATGCACAGTCTCATTCGAGCTTCCCATTGGTGGGTGTGCAATATGAAAATGGCGAAGTGGGTTCAGCGTTTGCTCACACTGTCTCCATTCAAGCCTCTGAAGAGAAGCATATGGAGCTTCGAAACGCGTCAGGCATTTCCATTACGGAACAGATTCTACAAGCGGATCCTTGTCCCTGCCTTTCATAAACAAAGCTGCTGATCGAGTGCTACTCACCAGGTGGACAACCTATGGAGCAGAATGTAATACGCGGCCGTCCTGCCGCTGGGTGTGCACCACCCCGTAATGTTATGGGGGCTATGTGGGTCAGCAGCCGCAAACAGGATTGAGGACGAGTCCACTTGCAGGGTCCATACAGGACAAGATTTGTGTGCTATCCGGACCACATTTCCCACAATGCACAGTCTCATTCGAGCTTCCCATTGGTGGGTGTGCAATATGAAAATGGCAAAGTGGGTTCAGCGTTTGTACACACTGTCTCCGTTCAAGCCTCTGAAGAGAAGCATATGGAGCTTCGAAACGCATCAAGCATTTCCATTACGGAGCAGCTTCTACAAGCGGATCCTCGTCCCTGACTTTCATAAACAAAGCTGCTGATCGAGTGCTACTCACCAGGTGGACAACCTTTGGAGCAGAATGTAATACGTGGCCGTCCTGCCGCGGAGTGTGCACCACCCCGTAATGTTATGGTGGCTACGTGGGTCAGCATCCGCAAACAGGATTGAGGACGAGTCCAGTTGCAGGGTCCATACAGGACAAGGTTTGTGTGCTATCCGGACCACATTTCCCACAATGCACAGTCTCATTTGAGCTTCCCATTGGTGGATGTGCAATATGAAAATGGCAAAGTGGGTTCAGCATTTGCACACACTGTCTCCGTTCAAGCCTCTGAAGAGAAGCATATGGAGCTTCGAAACACGTCAGGCATTTCCATTACGGAGCAGCTTCTACAAGCGGATCCTCGTCCCTGCCTTTCATAAACAAAGCTGCTGATCGAGTGCTACTCACCAGGTGGACAACCTTTGGAGCAGAATGTAATACGTGGCCGTCCTGCTGCGGAGTGTGCACCACCCCGTAATGTTATGGGGGCTACGTGGGTCAGCAGCCGCAAACAGGATTGAGGACGAGTCCACTTGCAGGGTCCATACAGGACATGATTTGTGTGCTACCTGGACCACATTTCCCACAATGCACAGTCTCATTCGAGCTTCCCATTGGTGGGTGTGCAATATGAAAATGGCGAAGTGGGTTCGGCGTTTGCACACACTATCTCCGTTCAAGCCTCTGAAGAGAAGCATATAAAGCTTCGAAACGCGTCAGGCATTTCCATTACGGAGCAGCTTCTACGAGCAGATCCTCGTCCCTGCCTTTCATAAACAAAGCTGCTGATCGAGTGCTACTCACCAGGTGGACAACCTTTGGAGCAGAATGTAATATGCGGCCATCATGCCGCGGAGTGTGCAACACCCCGTATTGTTATGGGGGCTACGTGGGTCAGCAGCCGCAAACAGGATTGAGGATGAGTCCACTTGCAGGGTCCATACAGGACAAGATTTGTGTGCTATCCGGACCACATTTCCCACAATGCACAGTCTCATTCGAGCTTCCCATTGGTGGGTGTGCAATATGAAAATGGCGAAGTGGGTTCAGTGTTTGCACACACTGTCTCCGTTCAAGCCTCTGAAGAGAAGCATATGGAGCTTCGAAACGCGTCAGGCATTTCCATTATGGAGCAGCTTCTACAAGCAGATCCTCGTCCCTGCCTTTCATAAACAAAGCTGCTGATCGAGTGCTACTCACCAGGTGGACAACCTTTGGAGCAGAATGTAATACGCGGCCGTCCTGCCGCGGAGTGTGCACCTCCCCGGAATGTTATGGGGGCTACGTGGGTCAGCAGCCGCAAACAGGATTGAGCACGAGTCCACTTGCAGGGTCCATACAGGACAAGATTTGTGTGCTATCCGGACCACATTTCCCACAATGCACAGTCTCATTCGAGCTTCCCATTGGTGGGTGTGCAATATGAAAATGGCGAAGTGGGTTCAGCGTTTGCACACACTGTCTCCGTTCAAGCCTCTGAAGAGAAGCTAATGGAGCTTCGAAACACGTCAGGCATTTCCATTACGTAGCAGCTTCTACAAGCGGATCCTCGTCCCTGCCTTTCATAAACAAAGCTGCTGATCGAGTGCTACTCACCAGGTGGACAACCTTTGGAGCAGAATGTAATACGTGGCCGTCCTGCCACGGAGTGTGCACCACCCCGTAATGTTATGGGGGCTACGTGGGTCAGCAGCCGCAAACAAGATTGAGGACGAGTCCACTTGCAGGGTCCATACAGGACAAGATTTGTGTGCTATCCGGACCACATTTCCCACAATGCACAGTCTCCTTCGAGCTTCCCATTGGTGGGTGTGCAATATTAAAATGGCGAAGTGGGTTCAGCGTTTGCACACACTGTCTCCGTTCAAGCCTCTGAAGAGAAGCATACAGAGCTTTGAAACGCGTCAGGCATTTCCATTACGGAGCAGCTTCTACAAGCGGATCCTCGTCCCTGCCTTTCATAAACAAAGCTGCTGATCGAGTGCTACTCACCAGGTGGACAACCTTTGGAGCAGAATGTAATACGCGGCCGTCCTGCCGTGGAGTGTGCACCTCCCGGAATTTTATGGGGGCTACGTGGGTCAGCAGCCGCAAACAGGATTGAGGACGAGTCCACTTGCCGGGTCCATACAGGACAAGATTTGTGTGCTATCCGGACCACATTTCCCACAATGCACAGTCTCATTCGAGCTTCCCATTGGTGGGTGTGCAATATGAAAATGGTGAAGTGGGTTCAGCGTTTGCACACACTGTCTCCGTTCAAGCCTCTGAAGAGAAGCTTATGGAGCCTCGAAACACGTCAGGCATTTCCATTACGGAGCAGCTTCTACAAGCGGATCCTCGTCCCTGCCTTTCATAAACAAAGCTGCTGATCGAGTGCTACTCACCAGGTGGACAACCTTTGGAGCAGAATGTAATACGCGGCCGTCCTGCCGCGGAGTGTGCACCACCCCGTAATGTTATGGGGGCTACGTGGGTCAGCAGCCGCAAACAAGATTGAGGACGAGTCCACTTGCAGGGTCCATACAGGACAAGATTTGTGTGCTATCCGGACCACATTTCCCACAATGCACAGTCTCATTCGAGCTTCCCATTGGTGGGTGTGCAATATGAAAATGGCGAAGTGGGTTCAGCGTTTGCACACACTGTCTCCGTTCCAGCCTCTGAAGAGAAGCATATGGAGCTTCGAAACGCGTCAGGCATTTCCATTACGGAGCAGCTTCTACAAGCGGATCCTCGTCCCTGCCTTTCATAAACAAAGCTGCTGATCAAGTGCTACTCACCAGGTGGACAACCTTTGGAGCCGAATGTAATACGCGGCCGTCCTGCCGCGGAGTGTGCACCACCCGTAATCTTATGGGGGCTACGTGGGTCAGCAGCCGCAAACAAGATTGAGGACGAGTCCTCTTGCAGGGTCCATACAGGACAAGATTTGTGTGCTATCCGGACCACATTTCCCACAATGCACAGTCTCATTCGAGCTTCCCATTGGTGGGTGTGCAATATGAAAATGGCGAAGTGGGTTCAGCGTTTGCACACACTGTCTCCGTTCCAGCCTCTGAAGAGAAGCATATGGAGCTTCGAAACGCATCAGGCATTTCCATTACGGAGCAGCTTCTACAAGCGGATCCTCGTCTCTGCCTTTCATAAACAAAGCTGCTGATCGAGTGCTACTCACCAGGTGGACAACCTTTGGAGCAGAATGTAATACGCGGCCGTCGTGCCGCGGAGTGTGCACCACCCCGTAATGTTATGGGGGCTACATGGGTCAGCAGCCGCAAACAGGATTGAGGACGAGTCCACTTGCAGGGTCCATACAGGACAAGATTTGTGTGCTATCCGGACCACATTTCCCACAATGCACAGTCTCATTCGAGCTTCCCATTGGTGGGTGTGCAATATGAAAATGGCGAAGTGGGTTCAGCGTTTGCTCACACTGTCTCCATTCAAGCCTCTGAAGAGAAGCATATGGAGCTTCGAAACGCGTCAGGCATTTCCATTACGGAACAGATTCTACAAGCGGATCCTTGTCCCTGCCTTTCATAAACAAAGCTGCTGATCGAGTGCTACTCACCAGGTGGACAACCTATGGAGCAGAATGTAATAGGCGGCCGTCCTGCCGCTGGGTGTGCACCACCCCGTAATGTTATGGGGGCTATGTGGGTCAGCAGCCACAAACAGGATTGAGGACGAGTCCACTTGCAGGGTCCATACAGGACAAGATTTGTGTGCTATCCGGACCACATTTCCCACAATGCACAGTCTCATTCGAGCTTCCCATTGGTGGGTGTGCAATATGAAAATGGCAAAGTGGGTTCAGCGTTTGTACACACTGTCTCCGTTCAAGCCTCTGAAGAGAAGCATATGGAGCTTCGAAACGCATCAAGCATTTCCATTACGGAGCAGCTTCTACAAGCGGATCCTCGTCCCTGACTTTCATAAACAAAGCTGCTGATCGAGTGCTACTCACCAGGTGGACAACCTTTGGAGCAGAATGTAATACGCGGCCGTCCTGCCGCGGAGTGTGCACCACCCCGTAATGTTATGGTGGCTACGTGGGTCAGCATCCGCAAACAGGATTGAGGACGATTCCAGTTGCAGGGTCCATACAGGACAAGGTTTGTGTGCTATCCGGACCACATTTCCCACAATGCACAGTCTCATTTGAGCTTCCCATTGGTGGATGTGCAATATGAAAATGGCAAAGTGGGTTCAGCATTTGCACACACTGTCTCCGTTCAAGCCTCTGAAGAGAAGCATATGGAGCTTCGAAACACGTCAGGCATTTCCATTACGGAGCAGCTTCTACAAGCGGATCCTCGTCCCTGCCTTTCATAAACAAAGCTGCTGATCGAGTGCTACTCACCAGGTGGACAACCTTTGGAGCAGAATGTAATACGCGGCCGTCCTGCCGCGGACTGTGCACCACCCCGTAATGTTATGGGGGCTACGTGGGTCTGCAGCCGCAAACAGGATTGAGGACGAGTCCACTTGCAGGGTCCATACAGGACATGATTTGTGTGCTACCTGGACCACATTTCCCACAATGCACAGTCTCATTCGAGCTTCCCATTGGTGGGTGTGCAATATGAAAATGGCGAAGTGGGTTCGGCGTTTGCACACACTGTCTCCGTTCAAGCCTCTGAAGAGAAGCATATAAAGCTTCGAAACGCGTCAGGCATTTCCATTACGGAGCAGCTTCTACGAGCGGATCCTCGTCCCTGCCTTTCATAAACAAAGCTGCTGATCGAGTGCTACTCACCAGGTGGACAACCTTTGGAGCAGAATGTAATATGCGGCCGTCCTGCCGCGGAGTGTGCAACACCCCGTATTGTTATGGGGGCTACGTGGGTCAGCAGCCGCAAACAGGATTGAGGATGAGTCCACTTGCAGGGTCCATACAGGACAAGATTTGTGTGCTATCCGGACCACATTTCCCACAATGCACAGTCTCATTCGAGCTTCCCATTGGTGGGTGTGCAATATGAAAATGGCGAAGTGGGTTCAGTGTTTGCACACACTGTCTCCGTTCAAGCCTCTGAAGAGAAGCATATGGAGCTTCGAAACGCGTCAGGCATTTCCATTATGGAGCAGCTTCTACAAGCAGATCCTCGTCCCTGCCTTTCATAAACAAAGCTGCTGATCGAGTGCTACTCACCAGGTGGACAACCTTTGGAGCAGAATGTAATACGCGGCCGTCCTGCCGCGGAGTGTGCACCTCCCCGGAATGTTATGGGGGCTACGTGGGTCAGCAGCCGCAAACAGGATTGAGCACGAGTCCACTTGCAGGGTCCATACAGGACAAGATTTGTGTGCTATCCGGACCACATTTCCCACAATGCACAGTCTCATTCGAGCTTCCCATTGGTGGGTGTGCAATATGAAAATGGCGAAGTGGGTTCAGCGTTTGCACACACTGTCTCCGTTCAAGCCTCTGAAGAGAAGCTAATGGAGCTTAGAAACACGTCAGGCATTTCCATTACGTAGCAGCTTCTACAAGCGGATCCTCGTCCCTGCCTTTCATAAACAAAGCTGCTGATCGAGTGCTACTCACCAGGTGGACAACCTTTGGAGCAGAATGTAATACGTGGCCGTCCTGCCACGGAGTTTGCACCACCCCGTAATGTTATGGGGGCTACGTGGGTCAGCAGCCGCAAACAAGATTGAGGACGAGTCCACTTGCAGGGTCCATACAGGACAAGATTTGTGTGCTATCCGGACCACATTTCCCACAATGCACAGTCTCATTCGAGCTTCCCATTGGTGGGTGTGCAATATGAAAATGGCGAAGTGGGTTCAGCGTTTGCACACACTGTCTCCGTTCCAGCCTCTGAAGAGAAGCATATGGAGCTTCGAAACGCATCAGGCATTTCCATTACGGAGCAGCTTCTACAAGCGGATCCTCGTCTCTGCCTTTCATAAACAAAGCTGCTGATCGAGTGCTACTCACCAGGTGGACAACCTTTGGAGCAGAATGTAATACGCGGCCGTCGTGCCGCGGAGTGTGCACCACCCCGTAATGTTATGGGGGCTACGTGGGTCAGCAGCCGCAAACAGGATTGAGGACGAGTCCACTTGCAGGGTCCATACAGGACAAGATTTGTGTGCTATCCGGACCACATTTCCCACAATGCACAGTCTCATTCGAGCTTCCCATTGGTGGGTGTGCAATATGAAAATGGCGAAGTGGGTTCAGCGTTTGCTCACACTGTCTCCATTCAAGCCTCTGAAGAGAAGCATATGGAGCTTCGAAACGCGTCAGGCATTTCCATTACGGAGCAGCTTCTACAAGCGGATCCTCGTCCCTGACTTTCATAAACAAAGCTGCTGATCGAGTGCTACTCACCAGGTGGACAACCTTTGGAGCAGAATGTAATACGCGGCCGTCCTGCCGCGGAGTGTGCACCACCCCGTAATGTTATGGTGGCTACGTGGGTCAGCATCCGCAAACAGGATTGAGGACGAGTCCAGTTGCAGGGTCCATACAGGACAAGGTTTGTGTGCTATCCGGACCACATTTCCCACAATGCACAGTCTCATTTGAGCTTCCCATTGGTGGATGTGCAATATGAAAATGGCAAAGTGGGTTCAGCATTTGCACACACTGTCTCCGTTCAAGCCTCTGAAGAGAAGCATATGGAGCTTCGAAACACGTCAGGCATTTCCATTACGGAGCAGCTTCTACAAGCGGATCCTCGTCCCTGCCTTTCATAAACAAAGCTGCTGATCGAGTGCTACTCACCAGGTGGACAACCTTTGGAGCAGAATGTAATACGTGGCCGTCCTGCTGCGGAGTGTGCACCACCCCGTAATGTTATGGGGGCTACGTGGGTCAGCAGCCGCAAACAGGATTGAGGACGAGTCCACTTGCAGGGTCCATACAGGACATGATTTGTGTGCTACCTGGACCACATTTCCCACAATGCACAGTCTCATTCGAGCTTCCCATTGGTGGGTGTGCAATATGAAAATGGCGAAGTGGGTTCGGCGTTTGCACACACTGTCTCCGTTCAAGCCTCTGAAGAGAATGCATATAAAGCTTCGAAACGCGTCAGGCATTTCCATTACGGAGCAGCTTCTACGAGCGGATCCTCGTCCCTGCCTTTCATAAACAAAGCTGCTGATCGAGTGCTACTCACCAGGTGGACAACCTTTGGAGCAGAATGTAATATGCGGCCATCATGCCGCGGAGTGTGCAACACCCCGTATTGTTATGGGGGCTACGTGGGTCAGCAGCCGCAAACAGGATTGAGGATGAGTCCACTTGCAGGGTCCATACAGGACAAGATTTGTGTGCTATCCGGACCACATTTCCCACAATGCACAGTCTCATTCGAGCTTCCCATTGGTGGGTGTGCAATATGAAAATGGCGAAGTGGGTTCAGTGTTTGCACACACTGTCTCCGTTCAAGCCTCTGAAGAGAAGCATATGGAGCTTCGAAACGCGTCAGGCATTTCCATTATGGAGCAGCTTCTACAAGCAGATCCTCGTCCCTGTCTTTCATAAACAAAGCTGCTGATCGAGTGCTACTCACCAGGTGGACAACCTTTGGAGTAGAATGTAATACGCGGCCGTCCTGCCGCGGAGTGTGCACCTCCCCGGAATGTTATGGGGGCTACGTGGGTCAGCAGCCGCAAACAGGATTGAGCACGAGTCCACTTGCAGGGTCCATACAGGACAAGATTTGTGTGCTATCCGGACCACATTTCCCACAATGCACAGTCTCATTCGAGCTTCCCATTGGTGGGTGTGCAATATGAAAATGGCGAAGTGGGTTCAGCGTTTGCACACACTGTCTCCGTTCAAGCCTCTGAAGAGAAGCTAATGGAGCTTCGAAACACGTCAGGCATTTCCATTACGTAGCAGCTTCTACAAGCGGATCCTCGTCCCTGCCTTTCATAAACAAAGCTGCTGATCGAGTGCTACTCACCAGGTGGACAACCTTTGGAGCAGAATGTAATACGTGGCCGTCCTGCCACGGAGTGTGCACCACCCCGTAATGTTATGGGGGCTACGTGGGTCAGCAGCCGCAAACAAGATTGAGGACGAGTCCACTTGCAGGGTCCATACAGGACAAGATTTGTGTGCTATCCGGACCACATTTCCCACAATGCACAGTCTCCTTCGAGCTTCCCATTGGTGGGTGTGCAATATGAAAATGGCGAAGTGGGTTCAGCGTTTGCACACACTGTCTCCGTTCAAGCCTATGAAGAGAAGCATTATGGAGCTTCGAAACGCGTCAGGCATTTCCATTACGGAGCAGCTTCTACAAGCAGATCCTCGTCCCTGCCTTTCATAAACAAAGCTGCTGATCGAGTGCTACTCACCAGGTGGACAACCTTTGGAGCAGAATATATATATATATATATATATATATATATTCACTTAAAAACCAGGTTTCAGGGACGTTATAGGTACTTGTACATTTCACTCATACAAAACCATAGAAATTCGGCCGTTATAGTTAGTTGAGCTAACTATAACTCACGCCCCCAAAATACACTGCTGATGACGTCACATATTACATCATTCATGACATGGTCAGTGACATCACTGATGACATCTCAAATGACATCACTGATGATATCACTGATGACATCATCCACGTGAAAATCTGATGCACCTCCTAATACCTTAATAAAACCTTTGATACACCCATTCTAAAATACAGACTACCATTTTCGAAATAATACAGACACCAATACCAGTTACTACATATGCATGCACTGATTCCTAGGTCTACACACACATCCACTCATTTCACCCATAAAGTCACTCATACATGCAGTGACTCATCAATACAACACTATTATAGGCACTCATACACCTATACAAACACTCACACACCGCCACTCATCCAGAGTTACTCACACATCTACTCACTCATGCAAATAATCAATCACACTTCTATTTACTCAGCTATACAGTTATACACACACAACCTCACTTATTCATTGTGATATTAACATATACTTACTCTCTTATACAAGTACACACTCATCCATACAGCACTCTCACAATCACTGACTCTCACGTATAGTCATTTATATACTCCAACTCTCTCATGCACTGCGTTTTACATATGTAGTTACTTGGACATGTACCACTGAGATATCCATTCACTCACCAACACACCCATACACACACTCACCCACCCATACAGCTGTTTCCACATGCACTCTTGAACCCATAGACCCAGTGAATAAAGAACTCACTCATCTATGCACAAAGTCACACACCTCCCACCCACTCACACACACACTCAGGCACCCATACAAATACTCAGGCAACCAATCAATAACCCATATAGACACTCATGTAGCTACTCATCAACCAATGCAGCAGCTTACACAGCAATAGACAGACTGATACAGACATTCACACAGTTTAGTCACTAACCCATGAATTCAGTAAGAGACATTTAATCATTCACTTATACAGTCAGTTACACACCTACTAAATCCTCCATCCACACACTTATACAGCCACTCATTCTACAATATACCTTGGCCAATATATTTATAAAACATATTTAAACTTTACAGAAACACACAGTCACTGGATGATGTCATCAATGGTGTCATCAGTGATGTCATTTGAGATGTCATCAGTGATGTCATCAGTGATGTCACTGACCATGTCATGAATGATGTAATATGTGATGTCATCAGCAGTGCATTGTGGGGGCGTGAGTTATAGTAAGCTCAACTAACTATAACGGCCGAATTTCTAGGTTTTGTACGAGTGAAATGTACAAGTAACTATAACGTCCCTGAAACCTATGGTTTTTTCAGTGAATTTCAAAGGTTTTTTAAATGTGAATTTTTTATTATAATGTTCATTAAACCTATCTGCTGTGCGATCCAAAAACAAGCTGGTGCTTGTAGTGTTGTGGACAGTGGACGCAACCATGTTACCTCAGGCAGTGGGGAAGATCTCGGTCATGAACCTGTGTCGTCGCCCCCTGTAAGCGGAAGCGCAGTGGGCTGGTCCAACGTACGCCACTACAGTGTAGAAGTGTGAATAAATAGGGCGGGGTTCTGGGCGTGGTTCACTTGTGTGAAAGCCAATGCGTCTGCCAGAGCGGCGACCCTCACCCTGCCACGTGGCTGCCACCATGACCGCGGGCCTCCTCGACACAAGCCCCCTGCGAACAGCACTGCACAGTTATGTCTGTACAGACTACTGCCTTCGATCTACACTGCGGACAGCAGGGCTCACAATTCAGATTGAGTCGCGATTGCAGATGACGCAGTCCAGTAGGCAAGACACATTGCTCCCAGTGCGGCCCGCCCAGACCACGCATCATCGCAGGATGCGTACACGCTGAGCGCCAGAGGTACCACTAACTCAGTGCACCACAAGTAAACGCCACGTGGCCTTATTAAGGGAGAATTCATTAAACAAAACACATTGCTACCAGTGCGGCCCACACGGACCACGCATCATCGCAGGATGCGCACACGCTGAGTGCTTCAGGTGCCACTAGCTCACTGCACCATAAGTCATCGGCACGTACCCTTAAACCTACATAATATCCTTTTAGTATCCTTGCTTCAAGAACTTTTTTATATCAATTATAGCTTTAGTACAATGACCAAATTCATCTTGCAAGTGCAAAGGAACACTGAATGGCAGTCTACACTGGGGATAGCAGAGCCCACAATTTGAATTCAGTTTTGATTTATTTATTGCAGAGTGAACTGTACTTTATGTCGTTGGATTTTCTCAAGAGGAAGTCACAAAAAGCATTCCTCGATGTCTGTGCTGACTACTGCCTTCTATCTACACTGCGGTCAGCAGAGCTCACCATTCAAATTCAGCCTTGATTTATTAATTGGACAGAGAATTGTACTCTATGTCGTTGAATTTTCTCAAGAGGAAGTGACAAAAAGCTTTCCTCGATGTCTGTGCTGACTATTGCCTTCGATCTACACTGCGGACAGCAGGGCTCACAATTCAGATGGAGTTGCGATTGCAGATGACGCAGTCCAGTAGGCAACAGACATTGCTACCAGTGCGGCCCTCCTGGACCACGCATCATCGCTAGCTGTGCACACGCGGAATGCTTCTGATGCTCCTACTTCAGTCCACCACAACTGATGGACCCTTTATGACAGAATCTTTTGTGTACGATTTCGGATCTGGTGCCCCTAACTTAGTGTAGCACAAGTCATGGATCCTTTATGATTGAATCTCTGTGTGTGATCTGATGATTACTGTTGTACTTGTTACCAGCACCAACCATTCCCGGAGGGCTGGCTTACACTCACCCCACACGCATCCAGCACAGACGTCACTGGACATGTGACCCTGGTAATAAAAAGGAGTCGAGTGCACGTGCTCATACCCAGTTCCACTATCTATCTGTGTCCGTGTGTTCATTATGTATGCAACATGCTGCCCATGGGCCCTACCACATTACATTGTGCTCTGGACAGCATATGCAACCAACTTACCTTTGACAGTGGGAGAAAATTTGGTTATGTAACTTTGTCTCGGTCATTGTACAAGTACGTACGTAGAGACTGGATCATTAGAGTACTGCAAGGAGAGTGTATAGTGAATTTATAAGTGTGTGGGGATTGGCGGAGTGATTGTATAAGTACATATGTTGGTACACCCTAACTCCCACAACTAGCTTGTCTCTAATTGGCTGCCCTCCATGTCCCAAAAACTGAAATTTGGATTTTGCATGGCCCAGTATTGCTACAGCTGCAATACTCCACTGAATATGCAATAAACATTCACACCCACACAGATGTGTCATGTCCACCATCTTTCTTGTGTGGAACTATGGATGAATGTAGGGTCAGTGATTCCCCGTACCTTCCATGTTGGCCATGTTCAGGGACTTGGCTCACAGAGTGACACATTGACGCTTGCGACCCGGGTGATGGCAGCACTACAACAAGAACACCCGCATGCCAGTGTTGCAAGATTATTTTAAGCATTCTCTAGCCCAAAGACAACCAAAAAGTAGCCCAAACTAGCCCAATATTGCTACTTTAATGAAGGAGGGGCAGGGACATCGTCAAGCAGGCGTTGAATGGATTGGAATTGATGTTGCAGCAGGCTGCCAAGTAAATATTTGTCTAATAAAGCGCTTTAACATACTAGTTTGCTGGAGCGCTGTATATATATTTATAATCTGGCAACTAGCACAAACCAAAATTTTACCACACAACCGGGAAAAATATAGCCCAATTGTGCGTGATCTAGCCCAATCTGGCAACAGTGCCGCATCAGTTGATTCCTCATACAGCTCACGATGGAGCCACGGCCATAGCTCCAGAGTCATTCTTCGCAGCCTCACACAGGACTGGCATACGCCAGGCCAGCCCACTCTGCTTACGCTTACAGAGAAAGACAACAACGCTACATGGCCCAGATTTTCATTGCAGTGATCTGCTGGTCACACCCTAGTTGTCAGTACGCCACAGCCACTCCCACACGGCTGGTATACACCCACACCACACCCATCCAGCACAGGCGTCACAGGACACGTGACCCTACCAATAAAAAAGACCGGGCACACGTGCTCTAAACCATTTTAGAGTTGCTCCCACCGCATGCACTGTGATGGCCCGTCTCGGTGGTTCGGACACCTCATGTAGCCCTGAGCCACCGAACAGGGAGGCCTACCACCACGTGCGTGGCCTCACTGTTCACTGAGTTAGTGGCACTGCAAGGACTGAGCGGGTGTGCAACCTGTGATGATGATAGGTGCACTAGTCAGTCCTCTGCCATGGCAAAATCAAGACGCAGCACCAAATGTGAGACCTGTTGGCCCGCGGAGTGGGATTGCATGATGCGGAGGGTGCCCTGTCTGCGAAAAGGTGAGCAGTGAGGCCTGGGTGCTCAGCGGTGGGCAAATACGTCTGGGCGGCTGGAGTGGATACACAAAGGCGGCACAGCGATTTAGGCGTACACAGTCGTATATACTCTCCCATTACTAATTCTGTACTATGTTTAGATGTGGGAGCTTGAGGGCTCCACTAGGTCCGGGCACGTGGTTGGAGACACAGCACTCACTGTCCCTCTTCATCTCTGCCTTTCTCTCCTTCACACTCTTTCTCTCTCTCTTCTTCTCACACTGTTTCTCTCTTTCTCTCTCTCTTCCTCTTTCTCACACTCTTTCTCTCTCTCTCTTCCTCTCTCTCTCTGTTTCTCTCTCTCTTCGTCACTCTCACTCTTTCTCTCTTTCTCTTTGTCTTCCTCTCACTCTTTCTTTCTTTTTTCTCTCTCTTCCTCTCACTCTCACTGTTTCTCTCTTTCTCTCTATATTCCTCTGACTCTTTCTTTCTTTTTCTCTCTGTCTTCCTCTCACTCTTTCTTTCTCTCTCTATCTCTCTTTCTCTCTCCTTTGATGGACACATGACGCACAATCTTATCTTGCTTTTTGTCATGCAGGCCTGCGATGAAGCGTGGCCATCCTGCAATCAACACTCAACCTGAATTGTGAGCTCCGCTCTCCGCGTGTACACAACGGGTGAGGAGGTTTCTTCGACACATGCCGGTGGTGTAAGGTGAGCAGAGAGGCTTGTTTGCGCAGCGGCGGGCAGTCACCTCCGGGCAGTGGGAGTGGATGGGGTGCAGCAGCCTGGGTGCGCAGCGGCACGCAGTCACCTTCGGGCAGTGGGAGTGCATGGGGTGCAGCAGCCTGGTGCGCAGCGGCTGTCATACACCTCTGGGCAGTGGGAGTGGATGGAGTGCAGCAGCCTGGGTGTACAGCAGTGGGTAGACACCTCTGGGCAGTGGAAGTGGATGGGGTACACTAGCCTGGATACACAAAGGCGGGACAGCGATTTAGGCATACGCAGTTGTATGTACTCATCCATTACTGATTCCATTTTTATGTTTCAGATGACTAAGCTTGAGGGCTGCCCTATATCCCGGCACGTGGTTGGAGACACACCGGTGACAGAAAGGTGAGCTGTGAGGATTTTCTCCACAGTGTCAACACTCACTCTCCCTCTCCATCTCTTCCTTTCTGTCACTCACACTCTTTTCTCTCTCTCTCACTCTCTATCTCTTCCTTTCTCTCTCTCACACTCTTTCTCTCTTTCTCTGTCTCTTCCTCTCTCTCTCATTCTTTCTTTCTCTCTCTTCCTCTCTCACTCTTTCTCTCTCTCTTCCTATCTCTCACACTGTTTCTCTCTCTCTTCCTCTCTCTCACACTGTTTCTCTCTTTCTCTCTTCCTTGTATCACACTCTTTCTCTGTCTTCCTCTCTCTCACACTTTCTCTCTTCCTCACTCTCACTCTTTCTCTCTCTCTCTCTCTCTTCCTCTCTCTCACTCTTTCTCTCTCTCTTCCTCTCTCTCACTCTTTCTTTCTCTCTCACACTGTTTCTCTCTCTCTTCATCTCTCTCACTCTTTCTCTCTGTCTTCCTCTCACTCTTTCTTTCTTTTTCTTTCTCTCTTCCTGTCACTCCCACTGTTTCTCTCTTTCTCTCTGTCTTCCTCTCACTCCTTCTTTCTTTTTCTCTCTGTCTTCCTCTCACTCTTTCTTTCTCTCTCTCTTTCTCTCTCCTTTGATGGATGAATGACGCACAATCCTATCTTGCTTTTTATCTAACAGGCTGTGATTCACGAATCGACGTCCCCCCCCACACCACCACAGCTGAACGTGTGTACAAACTGCGATGATGCGTGGCCATCCTGACAACGCCTGACAAAGTTGCTTCAGCACGTGGTGCACCCTCTTACACACACGCCGGTGGCGGAAGGTGAGCAGAGATACTTCTTTCCGCAGCAGCGGGCAGTCACCTCTGGGCGGTGGGAGTGGATAGTGTGCATCAGCCTGGGCGCACAAGAGCGCACAGACACCTCCGAGCAGTGGGAGTGGATGGGCTGCAGCAGCCTGAGTGCGCATTGCCGAAACAGATAATTAGGCGTGTGCAGTTGTATGTACTCTGCAATTACTAATTCTATACTATCTTTCAGATCACTAAACTTAAGGGTGCACTATGTCCCGGCACGTGGTTGGAGACACACCGGAGGCACAAAGGTAAGCTGCGAAGATTTTCTCCAGTGTTAACACTCCCTCTCCATCTCTTCCTTTCTCTCTCTCACACTTTCTCTCTTTCTCTGTCTGTTCCTCTCTCTCATTCTTTCTTTCTCTCTCTTCCTCTCTCTCACTCTTTCTCTCTCTCTTTCTCTCTACCTCTCTCTCACACTGTTTCTCTCTCTCTCTTTTCCTTGTATCTTACTCTTTCTCTCTCTCACTCTTTCTCTTTCTCTGTCTTTGTCTGTCTTCCTCTCTCTCACTCTTTCTCTCCTCTCTCTCACTCTTCCTCTCTCTCTTCCTCTTCCTCTCTCTCACTCTTTCTCTCTCTCTTCCTCTCTCTCACTCTTTCTCTCTCTCTCTTCCTCTCTCACACTATTTCTCTCTTTCTCTCTCTCACTCTTTCTCTATTTATTTGTCTTCCTCTCTCTCTCACTCTTTCTTTGTTTCTCTCTTTCTCCCTCACTCTTTCTCTCTTTCTCTTTCTCCTTTGCTGGACGCATGACGCACCATCTTATCTTTCTTTTTGTCTTACAGGCTGTGATTCACAAATGGTCCAGCGATGACATGACGTGGCTGTACATAGTTTTATTTGTTGTTGTTTTGTTTTAATAAAATGTTTTATATGTAAATCCATACATGACTAAGATTCTTATTTGTCCAACCTAACGTGACTGTCACATTTGTTTGCGGGGGTGGGGGTGAGGGGAGATGGCGGAAAAGGAGCTCCTACTGGGGGATGTCGGAGCAGTGTTGGGTGTCCGACCTGCATGATCGTTGCCTCCATTACATCTGTTCTCAGAGACTTAAGAGCCGGCGGTCTGGCTCGTAGATGAAGAACTGCGAGCCGACTAGCAGGCTCATAGAGGGAGAACCAGGGCCCGTCAGTTCGCAGAGGAAGAGCTGCGGGCCAGCTCGCAGAGGAACACCTGCGGGCCGACTAGTATAGGGAAAGGTGCAGGCCATCGGCTTCCAAAGGGATAGCTGCAGAACACTGATGTGGGGAGAGGGAGCGTGAAGAGCGTATCTCGCAGAGAGACACCTCCGGTATATTTCCAGTATTGGCTTCACAGATACAACTGCGGGCCCGAGAATTCGCACCCGAAGAGCTGTGAGCCGACAAGTGGTTCGCAGAGGTAGACTTGCGGGGCCAAGTATGTTGTTGGAAGTATGCTGTTGATGGTGGAAAAGGGTGCGTTACCTGCTGATGTAGGGAGACGCAGCGTGAAAGCGGTATCTCGCACAGACAGAGCTCCGGTATATTAAATCGCCCCCGGGACCTTTCTTTTATATTTTCACTCAATGCGAGGCACAAGTTGGCTGCTAACACTTCCTGGTTTGAATTGTTAGCAGCCAATCAGAGGCAAGCTCGTGCTCGGGAGTTAGGCACACTCCATATATATATATCTTTTTTTCCTTTAATATCTCAAAAACTACTGAACGGATTTACACCATTTCCACAAAACCGCGCTTTCTGCATCAAGACCTTTTTCCCTGCCAAATTAGCAATTCTTTCTTTGTCACACAGTACATGTAATGCACCGCTCTCATCAAGAATGTAACCAGTAATGGCACAATTTCCCTGTTGCTCCACACATAAATACATGTAAAGAACAAATCAGAATAGTTCCTTTATTTTTTCAAATTGCAAAACTTCTCTCTATTGGTTATTTTTTAACTTTCCATATAAACAGTTTTTTAAAAATTTAAGAACACATACAGGTGAGAAGTTCAATGTATTCTATCAACAAACTTTCTAGAACATTCTACGACACGTGCAGGTTAAAAGTTCATCATTTTTTCAAACCTAACGATATTTTTTTGCAACATTTTCTCGAACATTTAAGGGCACGTGCAGGTTAAAAGTTCACCATTGTTTTAAGTTCGAACAGTGCCTTCCAAATGCAAGTAGCAGGTGTGGTTGAACTGACCAAATTTTATCCTATCATATGAACTCTACGTTGAAACTGCTTTTTATTAACCAATGACAAAGATGCTTTTCGACAAACTAATATGCACCCTACTTTTTAGTAAACAATGTTTTTCATCTCCCAATCAGTTATCGTTTTGTATGAGAAAAAAAGTAGTTCCCCATCTTTAAACATATCTCTTATTCTACGAACGGACTGCATGAGCTATGGACATCTATCCATATCTTCCAGCTACACCTTCAAAATGCTAGTGTGGATCGTAGGACATAGCTATGTTTTCTGGTGCAAGAGGTATGCAGAACAGAGACGTATTGACTTAGACCTAGGTTTACAAAATGTGGACATTAAATAGTTTGGACAGAGAGGATTGAAGGGGCACCAATTACTCCCTTTGGTTAAAACCTGTTTGCATCTCCAACTCCCTGACCTCATGATTGTGCACTGTGGTGGAAATGACCTAGACACATTGACTGGGGTAGGTTTGGAAATGCTAATGAAGGACATCTTTAGACAATTGATGTTGCTTTTGCCTCAAACTGTCTTTGTATATTCCAATATATGCCAAAGACAGAAGTGGAAATGGTCAAACAAATGTTGTCCTCAGATTGAAAAATCTAGGAAGAATGTCAACAAAGCTGTGTCTGCATACCTCAGAGACCATAGAATGGGGTCGATCTACAACAACAACATACGTTATGATATGGCTGATATCTACAGAAGTGATGGAGTACACTTCACAGATCAGGGAAATCGAGTTTTTCTGAATAACCTGAAGCTGTGCATCTGCACTTATATGTAGCTCCAACTAATAAACACAAAGGCTCTTTTTAGAGCCGCCTTATATTCCCAATATCGGTTCGCAGACTGACAACTGCGATCCAGCTAGCACAGGGAGACCTGCGGGCCGTCGGGCAGCCTCGCAAAGGGAGAGCTACGGGCCGTGGGCTCGGCTCACACAGAGAGAGCTACGGGCCGTCGGCTCGCAAACGCAGAGCTGTGAGCCAATGGACTGGTAGTGTTTTATGGTTTAGGGTAGTGCAGTGGTGTTTGTGTAGTGTAGGGGGTCCTGCTGTGGGTAGTGTTTTAGGGTTTACGGTAGTGCAGTGGTGTTTGTGTAGTGTAGAGGGTGGTGCTGGGGGTACATTTAGGGTTTAGGGTAGGGCAGTGGTCTTTACGTAGTGTAGGGGGTCCTGCTGTGAGTAGTGTTTTAGGGTTTAGGGTAGTGCAGTGGTGTTTGGGTAGTGTAGAGGGTCGTGCTGGGGGTAGCGTTTTATGGTTTAGGGTAGTGCAGTGGTGTTTCTGTAGTTTAGGGGGTCGTGCTGTGGGTAGTGTTTTAGGGTTTAAGGTAGTGCAGTGGCGTTTCTGTAGTGTAGGGGGTCGTGCTGGCAGTAGTGGTTTAGTGTTTAGTTACGTAGTGCAGTGGTGTTTGGGTAGTGTAGGGGGTCATGCTGGGGTAGTGTTTTAGGGTTTAGGGTAGTGCAGAGGTGTTTCTGTAGTGAAGGGGGTCATGCTGGGGGTAGTGTTTTAGGGTTTAAGGTAGTGCAGTGGTGTTTCTGTAGTGTAGGGGGTCGTGCTGGCAGTAGTGGTTTAGTGTTTAGTTAGGTAGTGCAGTGGTGTTTGGGTTGTGTAGAGGGTCGTGCCGACTGACTGACTCACAGAGCTCCGAGCCAACGGACTGCCTTCTAAAGGCATAGCCGCGACCTTGTGATGTGGGGAGAGTCAGCGTGAAAGGAGTATCTTACACAGACACAGATGCCAGTGTTGCCTCGCAGAGGTAAAACTACACACCCGAAGGCTTCTACACGGAGAGATGCGAGCTGACGGACTAAGTCACAAAATGGCTGCCAACACTTCCTAGTTTCAACCGTTCACAGCCAATGAACCGCGAGCTCATGCTCGTAACCCTCAGCCAATCAGATGTCAGAATTCTCAAATATCGGTATCTGTAAAATTTGATATTTCTCAAAAACTACTGAACGGATTTACACCATTTCAACAAAAGTGCGCTTTCTGGACCACAACCTTTCTCCCTCACAAATTTGCCGTAATTCCGTTCAGCAGTTTGACCTGTAGCCTTGTCTAAAGTTTCCTATGGAAAATGCATTGAGAAAACACATTTTGGGACTCCCCTTTTTTCTCACCCCCCCTTGACCAATCACCCCCAAACTTTGAAGATAGGAGCTGATCAAAAAAGAGAAACTTTTTTGAAAATTTCGTAAAGATTCGTCAAACGACGCCAAAGTTATAAGCACATGGAGGGCTCCAGGAGAGGGGCCGTGCAACCCCCCTCCCAACATGAGTGAAGCCCCGGGGCTGCGGGGACTCCTGCGGGCCCCCGCAGCCCCAGCAACCCCCAGCTATTATTTTTTAAGAAATGCCCACGGGACCTAGCCCACCCGGGGACCTCATTAAAATAAAATGCTGGAACCCGCGACCCCAGCGCGAATTGCGCTGATTTTGTTTTTTAAATAAAAAATGCTTTTTGGGCCCTGGGGTCCTTCTGGGACCCCTGAGCAGGCCTAGGGGGTCACGGTGTTTCTACCCTGCCCCCTTCTCTTGTTTTATACCTTTGTTTCTCTGTTTTCTAGTGACTCGCTTCTACCGAGCCACAAGATGGCTGCCAAAACTTCCTGGTGTGGAGTGTTCGCAGCCAATCACAGTGAAGCTCGTGCACGGGACTTAGGCTCCGCCCAGATATCAAAACTTTTATTTTTCTTATTTCTCAGCAACCACTGAACGGATTTACACCATTTTACAAAAGGTCGCTTTCTGAGCCAAGCACTTACCTTTTTGCCAAATTTGGTGTAATTCTGTTCAGTAGTTTCGGATGTAGCCTTGCACAAAGTCTCCTATGGGAAATTGATTTTTTTTACTCTTATTTTTTGTGTTTCTCAAAAACTTCTGAACGGATTTACCCCATTTAAAAAAAGTTCACTTTCTGAACCAAGCTCTACCTTTTTGCCAAATTTGAGGTAATTCCGTTCAGCAGTTCGGGCTGTAGCTCGTCGCAAAATTTCCTATGGAAATTAACATGGAGAAAACGCGTTTTGGGACCCCCCTTTTTTCTCTGCCCCCGCTTGACAAATCACCCCCAAACTTTCAAAATAGGAGCTAACCTAAAAAGTGCAACTTTTTGCAAAATTTCATAAAGTTTCATCAAATGACGCCAAAGTTATTAGAAAATCAAAAAATGCTTTTCCTCTGGAAACTAGGCTGTAACTATAACTACCTACTGGCGACCGCCAGTAGGTTTTATATATATATATATATATATATATATATATATATATATATATATATATATATATATATATATATATATTCAGTAAAAACAAAGGTTAAAGTAATTTTATAGTTAGGTGAATTGTTCAGTAGCAACGTAATGTTTTAAATTCTAAAGCCCACTGAAATTCACCAGTTATCTTTATCTAAAGTAACTATATATCGTGCCCTAAGGTAATTATAACTCGTTCCCCTACATGCACAATGATATTATCAATGATGTCATAGAAGATGTCATGAATGATGAAATATGTGAGGGCGTAAGTTATAGTAACCTTAGGGCACAAGTTATAGTTACTTGAGATAACTATAACTCATGAATTTCAGTTGTTACTGAACACATCACCTAACTATAATGTTACTTTAACCTTAGTTTTTTCCAGTGAAGTTCTAGGTTTTTTTTTAACGTAAAGTAATATTTAATTATCATATGTAAATCCAACTCCCGCCATTCACGTCCTCTGGATGTGTGCTTCAGGGGGGTTGGCTGCAGGGCTTGCAGCTAACCCCCCACATGCAGCCAACCACATGCTGCTCACGGCCTTCTGCCTAAAGTGGTAATAGGTAGGGATATGTATTTATATGTTTCTATATATTTTACAGTAGTTTAGGGAGATCTGCGCATTTTAAAAAAAAAATTAAGAAGTGCGGTAATTTGTAGGTATGACCGTGGTACTCTGTAGACTTTTTTGTGCATATTCAAATATGTAAAAAATAAAAAAATACACTGTAGTACACTATATTTGTGAAACATAATGTAGTACAGTGTATTTTCTTATTTTTTAACTTTTTAAAATTTATTTTAAATACTGTGGTACTCATGAGGAAATATTTCAGTACCCAGTAAATTCTTTATAAAATATATAGAAACTTATAAGTATTTTCCTCCTACCTATTACCACTTGAACCTCATACTTACCTGTAGCTGAAGGCATAACACAGAACACGGCCAAAGTGTACCTATAAACAACATGGCTGCCTTTTAACTTTTGTAAAGGCAGCCATTAGCCAATCACATAATTACTTGTCATTGCTATGTATAATGGTACTTCTGTGAAGTAAAGCAAATTTTCATGCTAGTACTGTGACTACAGATATCAGTAAGATAAAAGGACTTATAACTTAAAAACTACTAACCCTACTTACGTGTAGTACCCAAAGGGATCATTTGTGCGCCATAATGTGTAATTCTGCCAAATTTCATTCAAATCAATTCAGCCTTTTTCGAGCTATCTGTGAGTACAAAGTTTACGGAAAATGCATTGATGGTCAAATGTGTTTGGGGCCCTCACCTTTCTTCTTTGCACTCACTTGACAAATCTCAGTGAAACTTTGCATACTTTGCCAATGTAGAAAGAGGAACAGATCTGCAAATTTTCGTATAATTCATATCTCTAGTTACCCTAATTATAGCTAGAGTTTCTTTCTCCCCTCTGTTGTGTGTGTGTGTCTGTGTGCATTTAGACTTTGCTCTAAATATTAGAATTATGATTATCATATTGGATCAGCCTAATCTGCTGAGGCACTTTGCAATATCAATAATTCAAAACAGAATTTTAAAGAGCAACAAATGCTGCGAAGGAGTTCTCGTGAAATAATATTCCATTTAAAAAATGTCTAATATTTCAGTAGCATTTCTCCTTAGAAAGTACATTATTAGAATTTTGAAAAATGTTCTGTGTCACTACATAAAGCAGTTTTAAAATTTTGGCCATAGGAAATGCATCATGTAAATCAAGTGTATCCATCTAAAATGTCTAATGCAGTTAGAATTAAATTTGTATAAAAATGTCTTTGCAAAGTCAGAATCCATCCCTGAAAGACTTCTGATAAGATTGAGCCCAATATATTGTCAATTTATCAAATTAAGCCTGACCTAACATAGTATCATATGTCTGAGGCATCAATTCCCCTAATCTCTACATTCTACTCTCCAGCCACAGGGGCATTTTGTCCTTCCATTTTTTCACTATGATCCACTGTGCGGCTAAAGTGTAGAGAATTACCAAAGGGTCTTATTCAGACCATCTTGCTTTAAATAATAAAAGCAAGCACCTGAGGGAAGTCATATGCCTGAAAATTCTGCAGTAAAGGGCAACCCACAATCCTATACTCCCATGTAACTATTTGATTAGTATAGTACTAGTGTTCAAAATAGTTTATTAAATTTTATAATAAACAAATGACAATACAAAAAATAGAACTGTAAAAATACCCAATTAAAATAGAAAAATATTCAGAACAGCAATTAAATTTCAACAGGTAAAATACAATATCAAATAATATTCCTAAAAACCAAAGGGAAGGAGAAGAGGCATGTATAAATATATTATTAATAATGAATAAAGTAGAGCTACTATAAAATA
Organism: Calotriton arnoldi; assembly: GCA_963921515.1. Lineage (NCBI taxonomy): Eukaryota > Metazoa > Chordata > Amphibia > Caudata > Salamandridae > Calotriton > Calotriton arnoldi. The sequence goes on along the minus strand of CAWUFW010004867.1, from coordinate 77,039 downwards.
AAGACTAGAATATTATAATAGCAATAAATAACTAGAGATAGCTACGTATTTAAGAAGATAAATAATTATCAACAGGGTTCCAAAATGAATGATAAGAATTAGAATTATGATTAATACCATTCAAAGATAAATGAGCTCCTCTTCTGGTAAAAATAACCCATGACCACCAAACATGAACAGATAATAATGAAACATCTTTTCAACAAGTTGTAATGGATTTTAAAGCTGCTGATAACAGAAAATTAAAAAGTTGCCTTCTAAGTCACTTATTTTTGAGAAAGAACGACAGATTTGCAGATTAACAATTTGAATGAAAAATCTTCATGTATATTAAGTATCTTTTTTATAATATCCCAAATTTCTGTCCAAAATTAAAAAACAGACGGACAATCATAAAGCATATGTTTTAGCGAACCAGTATGTAAATTACAGTGCCAACAATTTGAAGTCGGAAGAAGTTTAGCTTGAAACAAACGTAATGGAGACCATAAACAATTATATAAAATATATGAGTTTGTTTGATAAAGCAAAACAGGTAACCATCCAGAAATATTATTGAGCCAAATAGTTTTCCATGCATCAATAGATAAAGAGGTTGAAAGTTCGTTATTCCAGAATGTTGAGATCACATTAATGTTGGTACCTTGAGAGATGTTCATCTTTTTATATCATATAGAAACACCATGAGATAAAGTGGACACAGTTTGAATATAAATTGATAGATCTGATTTAAACATTAGAATGAATATTATGAGGAAATGAATCTAAAATAGAATTACATAAAAATTCATATTTTAGAAAATCAGAAGGAGGTAAACGAAATTTTGTTTGTAAAACCTCAAATGATATAAAAGCATCATTATAGTAAACATATTTAAGATACAAAATACCAGCTTTAATCCATGAATGCCAAAATCTAACATTTCTAATAAGTTTTATGCATGGGTTATACCATAATGACATATCTTCAGTAATGGATATGGGTGATTGAAAAATTAAATCAAAATCATTTAAGATTAATTTAATGGATTTTAAAATAAAAGATTTATGAAAAAATTGAGATTTATTGGACATGGTTAACAAAGTAGGTAATGGAAATGGTTCTATTAAAGTTTTTTTCTATAAAAAGCCATGTAGGGGGATTACTCAAATGAGAGTGATTAAACCAAAGAGAGCTTTGCTTTAATATAAAAGCTTTGTGATAATAAAAAAGTCTGGTAAACCAAATCCCCCATTACATTTATGCAACTTTAGTTTTTTATAACTAATACGAGGTGATTTATTGTCCCAAAGAAATTTGGAAAGGAGTTTATCTACAACTTTATAAAACTTTAAAGGAGATTGAGTAGGAATCATGGCAAGGGTATAAAAAAATGTTGGTGCTGTAGTCATTTTTATAGAGTCCATTCTTCCCCACCATGAAAGATGAAGTGAAGACCATTTGGATATTTTATCCTTAATATAATTTAAGATAGAGTCACAATTCAATGATATTGTTGTTTCCATAGATGAAGAAAACAAAATGCCAAGGTATTTAAATGTATCTCTTTGCCAAATTATTTCTTTCATGGGTAACATATCTGGAGTACAGGAAATATATAAAGGAAAGAATTCTGTTTTATTAGTATTTAACTTGTAACCAGAAACTTTGGAATAAGATGAAATAATTTCAATTAAGGGAGGGAATGAGGATAAAGGATTGCTAATAAATAAAAGTACATCATCCGCATATGCTAATGTTTTAATAGTAACCTCCTTAATATTGATTCCAGTAATTCTATCACATTTTCTAATGGAAGCAAGCAAAGGTTCGATACCAAGAAGAAACAAAAGCGGGGAGAGAGGACATCCTTGTCTTGTACCTCTGAAAAGAGAAAATTGGTTAGAAGTTTGGCCATTAATAAATAAACGAGCGGTAGGAATAGAATATAGAGCAGATATCATAAGAATAAATAAATCACCAAAATTAAACGCTATTAAAGTATGAAATAAAAACTGCCAATGACCTTTTTCAAAAGCTTTTTCAGCATCTAATGTAAGAACTCCTGATGGGAAAGATAGAGTGGGTCCTTGTTCTATAACATGTAGTAAAGTTCTTGAATTATTGGCAGAATATCTATTCTTCATAAAACCAGATTGATCTGGATGAATAATAGAATCTAAGACAGAGGTTAATCTAGTAGCAAGTATTTTGGCATAAAGTTTACAATCTTGGTTTATTAAGGAGATAGGACGGTAATTTGACACAAGTGTAGGGTCTTTGTTAGGTTTGGGTAGTACAACAATAAAAGCCTCAGTAAAAGAACCCGTAGTAACCCCTGTAGAACTAAAAAGGTAAAAAGTTGAAATAAATGAGGAATAAGTTGTAACTGAAATTCTTTATAAAATTCTGCGGGAATACCATCAGGTCCTGGGGATTTATTTGCTTTTAAGAGACTTTATGGCTAATAAAATTTCGTCTTGAGTAATAGGCAAATCTAAATCAGTTTTATTTGATTGGGAAATCTTGGGTAATCCACATTTAGATAAAAAAGAATCAATTAAAGAAGAATCATCAAAGTTAGGTTTGTTATATAGAGTAGCGTAATAATCTAAAAATTCATTAACGATATCATTTTGGGATAAAGCAATTTTACCATTAGAGCTATGAATTGAATTTATTTGTGTCTCATCTTTTTTAATCAATCAATCAATCAATCAATCAATCATGTCACTTATAAAGCGCACTACATACCCGCGAGGGTATTAATGCGTAAATAATTGGCTAAAAGTCATCCTGATCTATTAGCATTAAAACAAAATTTGGCTTTAGATTTCGAAAGTTGAATACCAGCTCTTCTGCTAAGAATTGAATTAAACTCATATCTAAGTTTTTGCAATTTCAATCCATATTGAGGATCATTAGATGTAATAAAAAGTCTCTCATATTTTGTAATTTGTTTATCTAAATCTTTAATTTTTGCATTGAAAGTTTTATTTTCATGTGCCACGAGAGAAATAGAGGCTCCTCTAATATAAGCTTTAAAAGCATCCCATCTATTCACCATGGAAGTAGAGCCTTCTGGGTTGAGAAGAAAGTAATCATGAAGAGCATTTAAGAGTTTTGATTTATTTTGTTCATTAAGAACAATACTAGTATTCATTCGCCATCTGGATTGCGTTTTAAAATTTGAATTCAATTTCAAAACAAAGGAAATTAAGGCATGTTCGAAATATCAATATTACCAATAGTAGGAGTGACCACAGAATTAATTAGTTGTCTAGAAATTAATAAATAGTCAAGCCTTGAGTGAGAGTTATGAGGATTGAAAAAAAAAGTTAAAAAAAATTCTCTAGGAAAGTGTAATCGCCAAATATCTACCAACTTTGTAGTTTGAAGAAAAGATTAAAAAGCAAAAAATGCTTTAGGAGGTCGGAATTTAGTGAGAGAAGATCTATCCAATAAAGGATCAGATATAATGTTGAAATCTCCTCCAACTATAAGAGGAACATTACCCAACTTAAGTACTTCAGTAGTTAGATTAGACCAAAATATAGGATCATCAGCAGTCGGACCATATACATTTAGTAAAAACATGATTGAATCGTGAACTTTAATTTTAGCTATAACATATCTACCTTCTGTATCTTACTCAAAATTTGGCAATGTAGTCTTATTGCAAAAATAATAGCAACACCATTTCTTTTGCCCTTTGCAGGAGAAGATATAATGCTATCAACCCACTTTTTTTCATATAATCTAAGACTTTGCCATCAATATGTGTTTCCTGTATAAAACAAATATCTGCTTTACAACTTCCTTAATAATCTAAAATTTTTGTACGTTTAACCGGATGGCGTAACCCCTTGACATTTAAAGAGATTAATTTAACATTATGAACGTTAGCCATAATAAAAAAGATAGAAGGAAAAAATTAAGAAGAGGAGAGAAAAGTAAAGAAAGAATATGAAAAATAGTAGCTCCAGAACAGGGGAAAAGGAGAGAGTAGGAAAAAGAAAAGACAAACAAACATGAAAAAGACTACAACAATTAAACATTAATAACAGGAATGAAACGCACACACGCTTTACCAGCATTACCAAAACCGTTGGAGCCCCATGTGAAAATAAACAGTAAATTTGTCAGAAATATACGTAACAGTGATCTTCAAGTAGCAGAATTATGTGTATCCATTGAATGCTGTGAATGTTGATCCAGGAACAATCTTAAATCTTCAGGTCATTGAAAGGACTTTGAAAAATTATCTTTCCAAATGCACATTGTTGAAGGGTCAAAAAGACCATATTTAAATCCAAGACTTCTTAACTGAGGGCGAAAGTCAGTGAATTCCTTGCGAATCTTAACAGTATCTTTAGCAAAGTCTTGGTGAATAAAGATTTTATTTCCATTGACCATTAATGAGGGAATTTCTCGTGCTGCTTTCCTTATCAAGACCAAATGATGGTGACGTAAAACTTTAAAAATCATTTGTCGTGGTTTTCTGTGGGGAGGATTACGATGAGATGGAATCCTATGTGCTTTATCAATTTCAAATTTCTCCGGAAATTTTATGTTTAGAAGGCCAGGAATCCGATTCTCCAAATATAATCTGCAATTGGAACCTTCAACATCCTCCGGTAAGTTAAAAATGCGTAAGTTATATTGCCTGTTACGATTTTCCATATCCAGAAGGAGGGCAGACATAGGAGAAATTTTCGCCACAAGTGGAGTAAAGGCATACATTTTAACTTTATTGTCTTGTATTTTAATTGAATTATCCAAAATTTTCATTGACATACTAGCCATGTCTTTGCGCAAATTTTTAATCTCTGACGCAATTGTATCTGTGTTAGCATGAAGTGCTTGAATTTCGTCAAGAATTAATGTCAAAGAAGGTTCACTCGACTCCACCACTTTAGATTTAACTGTAGGTGGAGAAACCTGTTGTTTCCTTTTATTATGAGGTATTTGCGCATTTTTATTTTCCATTTTCCTTTTGTAAAAATTAAGGATGCAGAGAAATGCAAAATTAAGGAAAAGGAGAATATTGCAGACAAAATGCTTGAAAAACGATTGGTGCAGCAGCTAAAACAGACTGTGGGAGTGGTTAGGCCAAAGCCAGGCCCTCTCTTGAACACCTACTTCGCCCCCCTGACGGACAAGCTGGGTAGTACCTCAAGGCAGAGCTGGGAGATGGAGCAGAAGGGAAGAAAACACCACTTCCGACGACACAAATTCCGGGAAAAACCTCACAGCAACAGGTAAGGACTTCGGAGCACAGCTACTTCATTATGGAAAAAATTCTGACAAAAAATGCGGAGTTATTTGTCGAAAAATGGGCTGCAGAAAACGGAGCTCACCGGGAGGCGGCCATTTTGTTTTGCGTGCTCGCGCGTCTCCCTGATTACTATAGTACTAACAGTTAGAATTGGCCCTTCTGAACTATGAATGGCTTCTAATTGGATTCTAATACTGCCTGAAAAATTTTAACTGCTTGTTGGAAATGAGAGCCCCTGAAAAGTATATGCATTATCTTGCGAAGCTGTTTCTCATCAAGAGCAGTCAAGTCCACTCCTGCACACATTTGTAGAAACCGGTATGTTTAATCAAAACATGAAAGCAATGCTGAGTAAGTAGAGGAGACTGTGGTACTGTGTAAATGTAAAGGTGGTATGTTCTTTCTTTCCTTGTGGTTTTACTCTTTATAATACTGGAATGCCTATGTAGAATGTAATGTTTGACTAGAGAGGCATTTGAGGACCCTACTGTGGCAGGAGTTCCTCTTTTGTGTAATAAAGTTCCTACTCTTCAACATCAACAGAGACTATTGAGTATTACTTCCACATTGACGACAAGTGAGCAACCCTCGGCTCAGAAACTTTAACACTTCAAGTAAAAGCTTCAACATCCTGGAACTGTTTCCAAGCTTCACTTTTCAGGGCTCTTAAAATGTCTGTTGACTTACGTTTATTTCCTTTCAAGCCTTCTTGCTTTACTTTTATTTTTCAATCTATGCAGCATTTTTTTCCCTGTGATTCTAAATCTGGTTATCTTAATGGCCCCTGGCTCTTGTGCTCATCTCTATTTGCATGTACTGCTGCACACACTTTGTCCTTTGCCTGTAAAGCACTGCGCCCATACAATTCCTGAGTTGCCGGCCGCGTTGTTCTGCGAGCACTTTCTAGAGCTCATGGCCATGCAGGGCTGCGTGAACATTCTTGAACTTCCGGCCGCTGCCTTCCCAGTGCTGACTGTAATGCCTGTGTCGTGCATCCACTCTCGACCTCCTGACTGCACGCTCTATTCTACCTACTATCTTCAACGTGCCGTGTTGGATTTTGCTGTTTCTCTGTCTACAGTTACTGCTGCCCTCCAGAAAATAAAATGTGTAGTGTACAAGGATTTCCCTGCTTCTCTGCTTACTGTTTCTGCTGCGCAGGAAATTACACGCATACAGCAAGCCACTCCAGGAATAAATTCACCGTCAATGACTGCCTGCATGTACCTCCCTGGTGATTCTTCATTCTTCCATGATGTTTTCCTGTTTCAGAATCAGAACTTCAGTTCCTGCCTCTTTGTCAAGATATAAACATAAAAGGCAGACTCCATGGAAACTCGTTTTTCCGCATCACAAAAACATTATTGGAATTTGGAGTTTACATTGGTTGTTGGATCTTCTGTTTATTTTTTAAAAATATTTAACTATAATTACTTTCTTGAGGGAACAGTTTTTTTGTCTCTCTCCTGCTTTTTTACTCTTTTACTCTGTTATCTTATTTGCTTGTCTTTAATTGTATTCTCAATTCTCCTATTTTATTCTACATTCAATGTGAAAAGTATTTCTCCTCCTCTGTTTTTATTTTACTTTGCCAGGCGATCCTGTCCCTCCATGGTAAAAAATGGAGGAAAGTTTTTGTAAACTATTTTAAAGTATGTTGCCCAAATCTTTATCCAGAAAAAAACCTTCTATGTTGATTTGTTGTTTGGGTACAGAGGGACAAGAATTACATGAAAATTTGCTGGAATTTGAATTTGATGATGGAGAAGGTGATACCTCCCAAACTTTAAATGAGTTTGACTTGGCAATAAAAAATTAGATAGTCCCTTTCTTCTCAAGGTATCTATAATATTGCAGCATTACTTCTTTGGGGAGAGACGACAAGGAGAAAATTAATCTTTCGAAGATTTTGTCACCGCATTACGTAAACTGGCCTCCACATGCAATTTTGGGGAAAATACTGCAGAGAGGATAAGGGATCAGCTCATGTTAGAGTACAAATGTGACAGAATCAAATTAGAACTGTGGGCGAAGAGTGATCCTCAACTTAGTGAAGTTCTAATTATTGTAAAAAGGGTAGAACATTCCATGTTATGCATACAAGAGCTGCGCAAAGACAAAGATGTGATTCCAGTACATTCTGTATCTAAGCAAAATAAACAATCCCCCATTTCACAAAAGAAAAGACTACTGTGTTTTAGGTGTGGGAACCACAACCATTTAGGAAACTCTAAAGACTGACCTGAATCAAAAGTTATTTGTAAAACATGTGGTAAAAAAGGTCACTTTGCAAAATGCTGCAAATAAAACAGCTTGAAAGAGAAGGTATATGAGATGTATTCTAATGACAGCAATGTGAATTTTTTAACTAGTGCTGACTGTGAACATTTGTCGGATGATGTCTATTGGAATTGTATTGAAGTATCCATGATGATGGATTCTGGGGCCAGGCTTTCTCTTGTTTCAAACAAAGACTATGCTAAATAGTTCAAAGAAAAAGTTGAACTTCAAGAACCTGATGTCACACCAGTCAGTTATACGGGAAATCCCATTAAGTTTGTTGGGTACTTTGATGTGAAGATAGAATTCCGTACAATTTTTGTCTTTAGGAAAATCTATGTCCATGTTGACACAGTTCTGAGCTGGTCTCACCAGAAACTTCTGGGCATCTATCTTGATCCCAACTCTATGCCACAGGTTAAAATTCCGAAAGTGGATATCTCCTCAGATTTATTCTTGGGAGAGTTTCCTGAATTTTTGTCAGATAAGGTGGGTTGTATCAAAGGTTATGTACATTGCATCAGGTTAAAGGCAGGGGCAATACTGGTTACCTGCAAGGTAAGGAATGTTCTTTTAGTTTACAAGAGCCTGTGAAGGCAGAACTAGATTGTTTGGTTGCAGAGGGAATAATTTAAACTGTCGAGGCCTCACAGTGGGCAGTACCTGTGGTCATGGCCAAGAAGGCCTCATGTGAAATCAGACTATGTGTGGACCATAGAAATCTCAATAAGGAAGTTATTGAGGATAGGTTTCCTCTACCCAAACTCTCAGCAATGATTAACTTATTAGGGGATTTCAAAGTCTTCAAAATACTGGACTTAAACTCTGCATGCGATCAGCTCAGATTAGGCGAAAAGTCAAAGGACCTTATGTCTTTCATTATGCCAGTTGGGGTCTTCCGACTCAGTAGTATGCCTTTTGGCCTGTGCTCAGCAGCATCAGTGTTCCAAAGGCTTATGCTCGGAAATCTTGGGAGAACTTTCTGATATAGATTTCTTTCATGATGACATATTGCTATTCACCTATTCCTTAGACTCAAACTTGGAAAAATTCAGGGAAATCAAAAAAGGGTTCTTGTTGGAATTCAGAAAATGAAATCTTTTTCATTCTGTATTACCTACTTGGGACACACGATTACTGTAAAGGGGGATCAAACCCAAAGAAGATTTAGTCAAGGCTCTTGTAAGACTGCCCCATCCTGCATGCAAAGAAGAGGTTTAATCGTTCTTCGGCATGGCTGAAATTTACAGCACATTTGTCCCTAATTTCGCAGTGCAAACTTGTACCCTACGCAATCTACTTAAGAAAGGTGGACAGTTCTTGTGGGATGCTAATTGTCAACAGGAGTTTGAGAAGGTCAAATCTAGTCTGATGTCAGCCTAATGCTTGAGAAGCTTCATGCCTGGTTTGCCATTTTACATTATCATGGATGCAAGTAATAAAGGCTTAGGAGCAGTGCTGAGACAGAAACAGAAAGGTGAGGAAGTGAATATTGCGTTTGCTTCACCGTCTTTAAGAAGTGCAGAAATGCTAAATTACACTATCCAAAAAGAGCCCCTTACTGTGTTTTTTGGGAATAAGAAAGTTTAAGTAGTTTTTGTGGGGTGTGAAATTTGTCATTCATAAACCTCTTCAGGAAGCATTTGGCAGGAAGGGATTGGACTGCATTTCTGGCCGTATCTTTAAGTGGATGATCGCTTTGCAAGATTATCATTTTGTCGTATCATATATTCCTGGTGGTTACAGTAAGGTGGAAGACTGTTTATCAAGGTTAGTTACTAATTCAGAAAATACATGGGTAGATGATGTCCCTTGGTGGATAGAAGATGAGATCAATGTGTGTGCGGTTTCTAAAAGTTGTATATTGTAGGGTGAGTGGCTGAGTGTAATTGAAAAAGATGTTAATCTCAAGAAATTGAGATAGCTCATTATTGCAGGTGAAAAGGAGTTTGGTGCAGAGCCTACTCTTGTAGGATTTCAGAGAGTTTGTGATGAGTTGTCTATTAGTAATAATTTAGGGTTAGTGGTGAGAAATTAATTCTGCCATGTGGAGTCAGAGATCATCTCATTATCCTTGCTCATGATGGTCACTTGGGCATCTGTAAGTATGAGGAAAGGTTGAGGAGAACTTATTGGTGACCAGGGATGGAGTATTGAGAGGAAGGTGAGAGATTGCTATGAATGCAAGTTGAGTGATAAAGTTTAAAAAATCAAGTTTCTCCCATGGTATATAATGAAATCCCAACAGAGTTGTAGAAAGAAGTAGCATTTGATGTGGTTGGATCTTTACATTTTGGTGGGGTGCTCAATTATCTATTTGTCCGATGGACATACTTTTGAGATGGTCTGAAGTTGGTGTGGTGCAAGAAATTACCTCTAAGTTGGTGCTAAAGTTTTTTTCTCAGTGTTTTCTAGGGAAGGGAGTCCTAAATGTGTGCTTACAGATAATGGAGTGCAACCAACCTTTAAGGAGTTTGAGAAATTCTTGAGTGAAAGGGGCATTTGTCACAAGAATTGTTCTTTATTTCATCCTGAGACAAAAGGGATGATTAGGATGTTCAATCATACACTGAAGGAAGCTGTACATATTGCTCATGCCAGAGGTAAAGACTGGACAGGGGTGGTGAGGAAAAGAGTGGAGGAGTACAGATTCACACCCCATAGTACAAATGCAATTTGCCCTTTTGAACTGTTCAGTGAACGGAAGCCTTGTAATATGGTATGCCCCCCTGGATAGGTCAATACAATTCAAGAGGCATCAATGCAGAGAAATTTACTGGGAAGGGGAGAAAAAATGAACTCTTGCTGCAAGTAAAATGCCAATATTGGTACGATGTGCAGAAGGCTGTGAGCTCACTGCAGGTCAAAGTGGGAGATTTGGTAAAAGTCTAAATGCTCAAGGGTACAAGTACTTTTTCTGGATTACGCTGTGTAGTGAAGGTATCAAAGGGGTGGTGAAGTTAGACAAATGGAAACATTTGGAATTTTAACAGAATTGTCATCAATAATTGAATAGTTTTTCTTGAATTACTTGTATGGGGAGAGGAAAGTGTCAGCTAGTTTTATCTATTTTTAATGTATTAGTATTATTACATTAGAATTATATTTTCAGCTTTATAAAGAAAAAATGTTTTAATTGTTTTAGGAGAATAACTATTAATGTGTTCTAATATTTTCTATTTCCATTTATGTTCTATATTATGGGAAGGGAGTATGTGGTATTGTGTAAATCTATAGGTCGCATGCTTTTTCCACCACCTCCTATTGTACGCTGTGGTTTGCTCTTTATAATACTGGAATACCTTTGTAGAATGTAATGTTTTGAATAGCTCGGCATTTGAGGGAGGTGCTGGAGAACTGTGCTGTGGCTGGAGTTTCTCTTTTGTGTAATAAAGTTCCTATTCTTCAAGATCAACTGAGACTATTGAGGACTGCTTCCACAGAGACCTAATCCATGTTGCTAATTTTACAGAATACCAAGTGATCCACTATATATGATAAGCTTCATCAGTAAATAACTAATTTCTTAAATGCAAACATTTCAAAAATACTTCTCTAAAGACAAACTAAATTTAATCTGTAGTATGCCAAGTGATGTAATATTGTTTCCTTATAGATAGTCTCCAATGTTTGCAACATTCCATTCATGCCAGACATTGCTTCCCTCAGTTAATCCAGCAGGAATAACAAGATTATCTCATAGAGAGGTAAACTCATGGAATCTGGCAATCTTGAACAATTTTAGAAACTGACCAAAATATTCTTGACAGTTTAATGAGTATTTGGCGTAACGGCCAGAGCTGCCGACTTTGGAGCTGGAGAACCAGGTTCGAGTCTCGGCATCAGCTCAACATTTTGTGATTCTGGGCAAATCACTTAATCTCCCCGTGCCGGCCAAAAATGAATGAGCCCTGGTGCTCATGTAAAGAGCTCCAATAAGTCGAGTTTGGGCTATATATTAAAAAGAAGTACTCAGAATCGAACTTACTAAAAGTGTTCAGGATGACCAAACCTAATGGTAACCCTTACATTTCATATGGTCTAGTCATTTAACCCATAATAGAATTGTGCATGTCGCTTGAACAAGCAGGATTAATCAATCTAGCTGTATACCTCAGTGATGTAGCTATATAATATTGCTGGACATTGGGCTACGACCGGCATCACAAAACAGGGCATGGTACATATTTCTTCTGCTAATTTGACACCTTTTCTCCACTCCTATAAACTGTGCTATGCATGTGTTAAGTAGGTTGAAAATATTTTAGAAAAAAATAGATGACTGACTGAAAAAGAAACTTTTAAGCAATATGGGCATCTTAACCAGTTTAACCCAATGCATTTAAGCGGTAGCCTGTTCCAAGATCTGAATTAATACTTACTCTAAGCTAGCAAATAATGTAATTTGTCATCAAATTTCCAACATCCATGCTAATTTATGTGCTTGAATACTACACACAGTCATTAACGATGGGGTTTTTGAGCTCCAGAAGAAAGACATTGGGTCCAACTTTAAATACAAGAAGTTAGGTTTTAGAATGATTCATTTTTTAGCCCAACATGTCACAAATGTGGCCAATAAGATTTAGGGCTCTTTGCACTTTGGCATTGTGAAAAAGTGGATTATTAGTTTGGTTGGATGGTAATCCACCACAAGCAGTAAATTCAGTATTCTGGTCCGGATTTAGGAATTTAAACCCGAGCTCAACCCCGTGTAGCTGTGGAACAGAGCAGACAGGCTTAACTTAAGAAATTGGGTAAAGCACTTCGTTGTACACAATAAAAATTCCACTCTAATTTACAAAATAGAGAAACATTTAATGAACAAAATGACACCAAAACGACAAATATCAAATATGGATAACCAGAGATATGATTTTCTTAAAGATTGAGATAAAAATAGCAACAAAAAGCACAAAGCATAAACCGTGGAAAACTGCTCGAGCGAGAGTAGGACATGGTTAAGGTTTAAGGCTGACCACGATGGAGCGCAGATCGGATACAGAGACCAGGTTCGTCCCGTTCGGCTGTTTTACCTTCTTACTTTGTACCTGAAATGAAGTCAAAAATCCTCAGCAAGGCAATGCAGCAGGCTGTGGTTAAGATAGGTTCCATGAGTCCAGATAGTTGTCTGAAGAAATCCCGGTGAAGTTGTTGACTTTTGCCAGGAAAGCTCAGTTTGAGAGAAATTAATATTTTGCACGCAAGGAAGGTCCCTCACTGGTCGTATGTTTGGTGCCTCCACCCGGTGAAGATTTCTACCTTTGGACATTTTTGAAGCTCCGATTCCTCCACTGAGGCAAGCCTGCAAGCTGTACCTGAACAGGGCTTATCAAGGCTGGATACTTTCTAGCCCTTCTGAAACAGATATGCTGCTGGGAGAAGCTCAGAGTGAGAGCAATCTGAATTCTTTGCCCAGTAACAACACTCCTTCGCCAAGTTTACTTGGCTGGTTGTTCCTGGTCTTCTGTTGGTTCTCCAGGCAAAAATCCTTGAAAACGTTTGTAAGGTCATAGGGGCTAGGCAGCAGGAGAATACTCTTGGACTGGAGATTCTCAGATACAGCTCTTGGAGGTCAGGACACCACAGAAACTACAAGCAGGGTCCAGGGCAGGCCCAGTTGTAACTGGTCAGCTGGTCTGAGCTTCTTGCCGCTTTTGTGTCCCTGTAGGTTAACAGGAGGTCAGCCAACTGATGCTTGGAATCTTCTTCTCAGTCCTGGGTGCAAGTGAGAGGAAGTCTGTAGGGTTCTACTCCCAGGTCACAAAAGCAGGTGCAGTCCTTCTGTCTTCTACAGGTTCATTAGTGTTCTAAAGAGGGTACTGGTGGTGTGACATTTATGCATTTGCCAACCTTTGGGTAGGGGAAACTGCTAGTCACTCCCTAACCAATTGGGTAAAAAGTTCAAAAGGATGACCCTACCCACCTTTACAGCACTTATGTATGTTTTTCTGTAAACTATTCCACAGTGTCCTCTTCTACCTAATAACAAAATGGCAGAACCTTTCCTCCCTTGTGCAGAAATCCCTGTACCCATCCAATGGTGCGTCTATGATAATTGGCAAACCCTTCCTTGTGGTTACTCATAACTGGTTCTAAGGGAAGCTCCTCTCCCACTGGGGTTGGTACCTGACAGGCTAGCAGGACAATAGAGGAAGAGGCCCAGGTGTGAGCTACAACTGCATGTGACAGGGTATGCATCCTTTGAAGTTACATTCCTGGGCACAGTTCAGATGGCCATCCTGTCAAGGAAAGGTCAGCCGCTCTCTCTTTGTCTCCATTCTGGGAGGATGTTCATCTAATGAAGAAGCCATTCAGCTCCTGGGTGATGTGAACACTGACAGAAAGACATATTTGGCTAGGGCAGGAAAATGATAACTTTATCAAAGTGTCATTTTTAAAATAGAATGTAAAATCTGACCTGACCATTAAGTTGGGTTTTGAATTACTATTAAAATAAGCCTTTGAATCATTTTTCTAGCTACTCTCAAACTGAACTTAAGCACTATACGGTGCTATAATGTAACCCAGTGCTTTCCTGTGGGCCAGCCAGCCTTGCCACAGTAAAAAGTAAAAAAATGACTTTGGAAGTTTTTACTGCCAGGACATATAAAACCTAATTTACATATCTTACTTTTTAACTACTATTCACCCTGCCCTACGGCCATATAAAGCCTACCTTGGGGGTGACTTATAGGTATCAAAAAGGAAGGTTAGGCCTGGCAAAATGTTTATTTTGCCATGTCGAATTTGCAGTTTTACAACTGCAAACCCAGGCTGCAACGGCATACCTAGGGCATGCTGTGTGTTGTCACTTTAGTGGTGGCACAATATGTGTTGCACTCCACTAGTGACATTTAACTTACAGGCCTTGGGTACACTTTTCTACAATATACTATGGATGCATGGGAAGTTAAATAGTCCATCCAGCAGTATAGCCAATTTTGACATATTTGAGGGGTCAGAGCACATACGCTGGGGCCTGTTCACCAGTGCCTCAGTGGGCAGAGTCAAACAAAATAGAAGCATCACATTTCAAACAAATGGGTGTGACCCTACAAAAAGAGGCATTTTTTTTATAGGCATCTTCTGGAGATAAATACAATGTCACATAATTGGCATAACGTTTAATCTTATTTCCCCCTGAAAGATAACTCATAATCTAAGAATCATGCTGCATCTGTACAGTAAAAGGTCTGAAAAAGAGACCAACTAACAGAGGGGATATCAGTTATACCTGCCTTGTGCCACAAATAATGAAGATTTTTTTCCTCCTCTAATGTCATTAATTACTCGTCAAACCCATGTACGCAAGTATAATATTGAAATCAACAGGATTAAAAGCGTGGGGTGGGATTGAATGCATTTCCTGGTCCTCATAAAGCAGGTATTCCTGTTCTACATTCATCTGGAAATTAAACAATTGCCTTGATTAGAAAATGCATCAAGCTGGCCAATCACCATCTGGGTACAAAGTCCCTTTGGTACAGACCCACCACACTCTTGTTCTAATGGAGGGTTGTGTGTCTCCATTTTTTAACTTTGAATAAAACTGGAAGAGTAAGGCCACTTTTTCCTCCCTTCAGTTTTGCAGCTACTTTTGGAGTTTCTATACTAGAGATTTCTGATTTAATTTTATTTTTTTCTGGTCTTCTAGGCCAAGAACAGCCTGTCTATGCTCCAATCTTCAAACAACTACTGTCTTTATAGAGATAATTACAGAGGCACTCTTCATCAAACATTGTGTGAATTTTGGTTTGAATCGCATCCATTTCCTGGGGTTAGCTGCCCTGTCCCAGTTGAAACACCAAGGTCTACATCGTTAAAAAGTGCCCCAGGCCTGCAATGGGCAAGTGCATTTGTGTGTTGACACTTTGACATTATAGAAAGAGCCGCAGATGCTTTTTTTTTTCTTTGTTGATTTTATTACGTTAAACTGCATAGCACATACAACATCAAGCATCACACTTGCACCATTAGACAGTACAGTATATAAATAGCCACATTAATCATCGTTCTTTTTCCAGCAAATATAGTCCCATACCCACCCACCCCTGTCCGCCACAACAGAAAAGCAACAAGAACCTACTTAGGCACCCATGTAAGTATTACATCGCAATTGAGGTGTAGATTAAAGGCAGTGTAGCATTTGATTCGTGCATGTCTCATTTAGTGCGCATGTCATATTGTTTTATATTGGTTTATGTCAAGTACGGGTTTTCCAAGAGGTATGCAGATAGTGGAGCCCAAAAATCTTTAGGTCTAGACGCTTCTGGAAGCTCTTCGGCATATGCTTCAAGTTGCTCTTTACAATAAACAAGATCTGGAATCCATTTCCCCATCGAGGGTACCGTTTTTGCACACCAGTGCTTTTCAACTGCCCGCTTGGCTAATAATGTAGACAAGCCACAATTCGCCTATTACATGGTTTGATTGATTTCAGTAGTCCTAACAAACAGAGTTCCGGTGTACATGCAATCCTGTCTTGTGTAATATCTTCAAGTGTTTTTACCACCCGCTGCCAAAATTTAAATATACCATCACATCCCCATGCCAGGCGAATAAAATCTGCATTATCCTGCCCACTTCGTGGAAACATCGCATCCCCCCGCAGTCCAAACTCGAACAACTGGGCTGGCGTATAATATACTTGATGCAGATATTTGAAATGTATAATGCGGAGGTTACAGTTAGCAGTCAGCCATCCAGTCAATGCACAACAGGACTCCCAGTTTTCACGCGTCATAGGTGCCTCAAGTACATTATTCCATTTGTCAAATGAAGGGGAATTCAAGCAATCATTCTCCCGTTGGGAGGCCCTATACAGCTTGGTGATCAACCTCTGCTTTCCTTCCCAGTTAGAATCACCTGTAGCGTCCCCAATGCACGCAGCTCTTGTGGGAAATCAGAGCCCAAGGATCGCACTGCGAGACGGAGTCTGGTGTATGTGAAACCATGCATTGCTTTATAGGTTTGTCCTGCCTGAAAATCCAACAGAGAGAGGAACACCCGATTCTTATACATGTCCCCCAGAGTGGTGATGCCAGCATTCCGCAAAACACCCAGAGCCCCACTTTCCTGCGCTGCCGAGTTGCCACGGTGCGCAGCAATTGGCATATCTGGCACGTATATATATTCCCGCCCTGCACGGGCAGCGAGTGTGCGCCACACCCAAGCGGTGCAGTTAACTGGGCTAATTTCCGTCCTGGAGCTACCTTCACCTTTATATAGTATCCTTGCCGTCAGCATCTGCCTCTACCGCTAAGTGTGGTAAAATGTTCTGGGGAAAATACCAATGATGCGCAAATTGTGCCTGTGCACAGAGGTAATATAACCATATATCAGGTGCCTCAAAACCACCCCGCTCAAACGGCAGCGTTAGAGTATGCCAGCTACATCTAGACTGTTTACCAGCCCACACCAAGGATAATAGACATGACTGCAGAGTCTTGAATAATGTGGCATTCAGTTGTATTGGGATATTTACAAATAAATACAGCAACTTAGGTAAAATACTCATTTTGACCACCACACTACTGTCTGCCAAAGATAGCGGTAAACGGACCCAGCGTGCTATTTGGTCCGTGATTTTAGTGACGGCACAGCTGTAATTCATGCTCACAACAGTCTCCAGATCCCTATGGATCCATATCCCAAGATATTTCACGGGGTCTGCTGACCAGGCGAGTGGAGACTCCAGTTCTATCTCCTGGGTGCAGGCTGTCAAGGGAAACACCATGGATTTTTCCCAGTTTATCCCCAGCCCAGAATACCTTTCGAACTGCACATATTCCCACAATATGGGCTCCAGATACCTGGCCCGCTCTCGCACATACAACATCATATCGTTTGCTGGAACCTCAAGGCCGCCCGCATGTTTTTGTCGCAGCTTACAGGCCAGCGGTTCTAGTGCCAGAGAGAATAACATAGGGGAAAGCGGGCAGCCCTGTTGGGTTCCCCTACATATCGGGAAGGTATCTGAGACCCACCCATTTACCCACAACCTAGCGACCGGTCCTGTATACAGCAGACGCACCCACTTCAAGAAAAATGGTGGCACTCCCATCCTTTGCCGAACTACAAACATGTACCCCCAGTGTAGAGAATCAAAGGCTTTAGCCGCATCTAACAGCACAGCTACTGCTGGCAGCGTGGGCTCCAAGAAATGTAACATAGCAAAAATAGTGCCCAAATTACGCGTGGTTGATTTTTAGGGACAAATCCTGACTGGTCGGGTAGAATCAGATTTGGAATCAGAGGCTGAAGTCAGGTGGCAATAACTTTCGCTAAGATTTTTGTGTCGATATTTATATGGGAAAGTGGTCTATAAAATTCACACTTATTTGCAGCTTTGTCAGGTTTTAAAAGCGTGACGATCAGGACTTCCCTAAGAGTGAGGGGTAGTGTGCCAGTTTCATAGGCTTCAGCAAATACCTTGAGTAGTTGCAGGGCTAAAACATCACAGTATGCCTTATAGAATTCACTAGGCAGGCCATCAAGCCCGGACGCCTTACACGTCAGGAGTGCCATGATAGCCTCCTTGACATCCTCCACATCAAAGGGCTGAGTCAAGTATTCGCGCTGGCCTGGCGAAAGCCAGCCTAGAGAAATATCCTCCAGATACCCATTGATCTCTTCATCTCTGGCTACTTGCTTGTTTCCATAAAGTTTGGTATAGAAGTCCTCAAACACCCCGCTAATAACTGCGGTGGAATGACAGGCATTGGACTCTTCATCCAGTAACTCACCTATATACTCCTGCCCTTTAGACAGTGACAACGTGTGGGCCAGCGAACGACCCAGCCTTCCCCCCTCTCCTTAGTATTGCGCTTTGCATCTCCTGGATTTATGCAGAATCTCCTGGTCAGCTGTACTGTTATACTCAGATACCAGTTCCCTAATTCATGCCAGAGTTGCAGCGGTAGGGTTTATTTCATATTCACGCCCTAATAAACTAATCTTGGTCGCCAGGTCACTTAACCTGTTCCTGATATCTCTTAATACCCCTGCCTGAGCTCAGATACATTCCCCCCTTATCGTTACTTTAAAAGCTTCCCAAAGAGTGCCAGCACTTTCAACTGTGCCCTCATTCTCCAGAAAGAAGTTTGTAATAGCCACACCTATTTTAACGCGAAATTCTTGATCAGTAAGGGATGACTGCTGTAGCCGCCATTGAAAAGGGGGGTGTGCGCAGGTCGGTATCTCAAGCTCCAGCAATACTGGTGAGTGATCAGATAGTGTTTTAGCGAGGTGCTTTACAGACACCACCCATGAGCACACCACCCAGGAGACCAGCCAGTAGTCCAATCTGGACCACGAACTGTTTACCGTGGACACATACGTACCCTCTCAACCTGTCGGATTCCTGACTCTCCACACATCGATAATATGTTCAACTTTCATCAGTTCTGTTATCACTTGCCCAAGCCTGTTTTCCACGCCCCATCACCTCAGACGAGCGATCGAGACTGGGGTCCAGGCACACATTAAAATCTCCACCCCAAATCAGATGGAGGGAAATAGGAAATGCGCCTCCATACATCATTAAAAAAGCCCGGATCATCAATGTTTGGTCCATACGTATTCACAAAGAGAACCATTTGTTCACCTAACTTCCCCAACACAAGCAGCACTCTACCTTGTTCGTCTATTTCAGACTTAATCTGTGAGAATGGCGTATGTCGCTTAACCAAAATCATGACCCCATGAGAGTAGGAGGGGAACGATGCTGCCACACGCACACCGGCCCATTTAGCCTGTACACTAGCTTCCGTTTGTTTAGTGAGATGCGTCTCTTGAAGCAACGCGACTTGCACATCCTGTCTATCAAGGAAGACTAACATACTCTGGATTTTTCTGGGGATGTTTAACCCTCTCACATTCCAGGTAATTAATTTTATTGTACCACCCATACCTTTAGGACACTATGCTCATGTAAGATTACCTTACTCAAGCTACCAACCTCAAGACGATCCTTCAAATAGTACACTGCATCTGCATTTAACCATACCTGCCTGTTTCCAACCCCACCCCCTGACCCCCACCCACTTCAGCACCCCCAACTCGCTAAAGACAACCCGATAAAACAAATCCCCCCACCCCAACCCCCAACTGCCCCAGAGAATTCGGCAGGGTATACCCATTGGGGGCACAAGAGTGCAGAACAGCCTCCCATCTAGGCGGGGGAGGTGGCTAACTCACTTATAGTCTGACGTGATCTGTCTATTATTGTCCACAATGTCTATAGCACATCCAATTCAACCTCACCCAGGCCTTCCATTCAGCTGAGTTTCTGGGGACCAGAACTAATGCCCCACCTCATGTCATACCATCCAGAGCCCTCGCAGCACACCCATGAGTACCCCTCCCAATCACATGGACCATTCAAACATATTATACTAATTAGCCACTTGCACAGAACTTACAGTGTGCACATACAAATGTAACATTATTGTTCATCTTCAACCGGGTCCACAGCAGAGTCACAGCAACACTTTTTCAACCGTTTCATATGCTCCATGGCTGCCTTGGGAGTGGTAAAAATCTTGGTCACACCCTCTGTGCCGATCCTCAGGCGTGCGGGGTATAGCATAGCATAGGGTATGCCTTCCACCCGAAATGCCTTCTTCGCCGGCGTGAACTCCCTCCTGCCGCCTGGACAGCTGCAGTGAAGTCCGGAAAGAACTCTAGTGTATTCCCTTGATATGTGATGGAGCCACGTTCCCGGGCCAGGGGCAGAACTGTGTCCTGGTCTCTGTAGTTAAGCACCTTTGCAATTATAGGGCGTGGCGGAGCTCCAGGAACAGGGTGCACCGCCAGCGAGTGGTGGGCTCTCTCAACTATTAGCATCGGGGAGAAGTTATCCGCACTAAAGATTTCTTGTAGCATCCCTTCTATGTATACCTCCAGTTTCCCTATGCTGGTCGACTCCAGCAGCCCAGTGATCCTCAGGTTGTTTCTTCTGGACCTCGCCTCCAGGTCCTCGTTTTTCTCTTGGATAACCGTGAGGACTTTCTCCATATTCAGGGGTCGATTCCGATTCGGGCCGGAAAAAGCACCGACCGACTCGGATCCGGAAAAAATACCGACCGACACGCACCCGTGGCGCCCGACACGCCAAGTACGATGCAAGGCGCGAAAAATCCGACCGACACGTAACGAAACCAAGCCGACCGACCGAGCCGCACGGAAAACAGCAATCCGGCCGGAAAAACACGCGAATCCAACCGACCGACACGCACCCGGAACAAATCCGACCGAAACGTACACGCGAACTCCAAACCGCTAAGTACGATGCAAGGCGTAAACCACGAGCGAGTCGGACGGAGGACAAGCCGTATGACCGACACGCATACAAAACCGAGCCGAAGCAACACAATACACCGCGACCGACGCGTACGCAGCATAGAAAACTGCACAAACACAGCGTGAACGAAACGGAAAACACCGTACCAGACCAATGCAGGGTCCGACTCGGTCACAAGAACGTTTCCAACATACACAAACAGCACAAAGGAAAAATCAACCAAAAAAAGGCCAAACATGCAATTACCAAGCCAATAAATACTGGGGGGTGGGGACAGAGAACAAGGACACACCCACAACTCCACCTATATAAAGGACACAAATCACAACCATGAGCCTTTGCAAATGCCATTCCACTGCCAGCACCCAAGAGAAAGCAACCACACACCCACAGCTCATCCCTCACACAAGCCACACACCATCAGCACACCAACAAATACCTACCTCACATACACCCAGCACAACACACACCCACACACCCTCACCTGCACACCAACACACACATCACCCACCATCACCACCCATCACCATGCCCCCCAAGAAGAATCCCAAGTTCCTAGATAGTGAATTGGAAGTCATGGTAGACGAGATCCTCAGGGTGGAGCCACAGCTGTTTGGCACTCTGGTCCAACAGACCCCCATGTCGCAGAAAACCAAGATGTGGGAGAGGATCATCAACAGGGTGAACGCCCAATCACCATGTCGGCGCACAAAGACGGACATCCAGAACAGGTGGTATGACGTGCGCAGGAGGGTACGGGACATGCTGAAGAAAGACTACATCAACAGCCAACACACCGGCAGTGGCCCTCCTGCCAAGCCAATATACCTCAGGCCCTGGGAGGAGAAGGTGCGGGCCATCCTTCCGCCAGTGAGCGTATATGGACTAGAGGACATCCCAGAGCCTGGTGAGTACACAACAAATGTACACAATAAACTGCCACAAAACACACACATCACTGTCAAGGGGAGAGTCAAACCATGCACTCATAGCAATTACACAGCAACTAGAACAGAATCATCCCAAAATGTGAATGTCAGTCAGATAAACACAACACATGCCATCAAAAAAGTCACATCCAACTGTGCCAACACATGTACAAACACAACCACAACTACAGCTAGGCAGTGGCACAAATAGAACTAACACACACATCCACACATGTAGCCACCACAACAACACCAACACACAGTGAAGACCACTCAAAGGAAGGAATTCTGTGTATGCTGGCCAAGTCAGTGTAGCCAATAGCATCATGGGAGTCGCAGTCACACATATTGCCCGCCCCAAAACTGTCCCATCAACACCACCATGAACCATGCGCACATCACAGGGAGTGGAGAAGGACTCACAAGATGGCTGACACTGGCCACTGCTGTGGGGAGCACAAGGCCCTGCTGCCAACTGTGCACCAACAAACAGCAGGACACCACTGACTGACATCCTGAGAGACAACTTACACTCCCTGCAATGCAAGCACGTTCCATGGTGGGATATCTGGCTGGCTGGGTGGGAAGGGGGACTTGCAGCACTGACTATAGTCACCAGCACCTCCCCTCACACCCTCCCCAACACAAACTCCACAGTACCCACCTGGTGGAATGCAATGCCCTCCATCCTAACACAAGATCCCACAAAGCACCACCACCCTGGGTTATGTTGTGTGAAGCACAGGGACACTCCTGGGACTCTTAGCCAAACAACTGCCAGGACAACACTCCCAGCCATCCTGTCAGCACAGCCAGCCCAACCCACAGGGAAGCAGAGTCAAAAGGAAGGAAGCATGGGCATGCTGGGAAGGGGGTGGAGGCAATAGCATGATGGGAGTCGTAGTCACAGACATTGCTCAGCCTCACAACTGGCCCATCAACACCACCCTGAACCATGCTCACATCACAGGGAGTGGAGAAGGACTCACAAGATGGCTGACACTGGCTACTGCTGTGGGGAGCACAAGGCCCTGCTGCCAACTGTGCACCAACAAACAGCAGGACACCACTGACTGACATCCTGAGAGACAACTTACACTCCCTGCAACGCAAGCACGTTCCATGGTGGGATAACTGACTGGCTGGCTGGGTGGGAAGGAGGTCTGGCTGTCAACCAAACACAAGCAATGCAGACCATGTTCACACCCCAGAAAATACATAGAAATGCCCAAATAATGCAGGACAATGTGCCACACCAATATCAACCCCTGACTGTGACGACTTAGGACAATGCAATGTACAGGCCCGCACCCAGAGGCACAGTCACAACTGTCATGTGTGTCAACCACTGATGCCTGCAGAAACATGACATACATTGTTTGTGTCTCCCAAAAACAGGTGATGATGGGGACACAGCAGCAGACGCTGAGGAGTCCCAGTCCCAGGCTCAAGAGGATGCCGAGCTCACTGGCGTCGTACAGCCTCTGTCCTCCTCGGACGATGAAGAACAACCTGGCACATCCGGTGCAAGTCAACATGCAGCACCAGCAGGACCACCAGCTGCAGCACCAGCAGGACCACCAGCTGCACCCCTGCACCCACCCCTACAACGACTGTCACCACGAATACCATCCCTGCCGACATGGACAGAATAAGGAGCAACACCAGCACAGTGACCCTGGACCAACCTGGGGCCATGGACACCACCACCACCACCAACCCCCAAGGTGGACCAGGGTTATCTGTGCGTGCCACTGCACACACTGCACATGTCAGCAGGGGTGGTGGGAGGGTGGGAGACAGAGGTCGCTGCTTGCAGACGTTGCTGGTGTGCATGACGACCCACAACTGGTACGCATAGCTGATGCGTACCAGTCCAGCACCGGAGAGCTCAGCCAGGTAGTGGGGCTCCTCAGAGACATTAAACAGCAGCAGGCTGCCCATCATGCCCGCTTGGACTCCCACATGTCCCACGTGGAGTCACACATGTCCCGTGTGGACTCACACATGTCCCGCGTGGAGTCCAAGTGGGATGCACTGCATGAGATGACGGCGGTGCACAGGGACATTTTACAATGCCTCCGCCAGATGAACAGCAACCAGTCCACACCTCCCTGTGTGCCAACAACATCTGGTGCCGAACAAACTGCAACTGCCACAGGGAGGGAGGAGGACTCTGGCGGAGAGTCCCCTGCACCGCAGCAGCCTGCACTTGAGGGCCCCCCCAAGAAGAGGGGTCGTCCGAGGAGGGAAAAGTGAGAGGCCGATGGCCAAGCGCAACTCCCAGGAAGCCTGAACCTGTTCTGGATGTTCGCCTTTGTGCACAGACTGTTCACCCTGTTGACGGCAACACTACTCCCACACATTGCATGGGGAGTACAAGTTGGACCAATGTGTCAGACAACTGTGGCCCCGATACTGGGGATCCTGTCTACCCGGACTTTCAATTCACCTAGGAACTTGGGATTGCAAGATTCATGTACAGCACAACCCATCCTATGCACTATTAACACAAATGTATCACAATAAACACACTAATACACCATACTTGCCTCTGTCGTGATTCCAACGTGGGTGCTGTTATGGGGATGATGAACTGCAAAATTACACTGTGTATGCGAACTGCAACAGCAAGGACAACACAGGTATGTGAGTACAGGCAACGTGACACACATGAGGGAGACACACCACCAGGGCTACACGACACATACACACCTAGGCCATCTGACTCATTGCCTACACTGATGTTGCCAGGGAAGACGGTGCAATGCACAGACACCACACCCATTCCCAGTTGTAGTCAAGTAGCCCACAGGTGCAGTAAGCAAATGGCAGTCAAATGTGTGACCACAGACAACGCACATCACTAAGTGAAGCACAGGTTTATTACACAGTAGCAACATGCCGTAACCACTACAGATGCAAGGTAACCCCACCTGGTAGCGGGCACACAGTCAACAACTGTAGACGGAAGGAAGTCCATGGGTGTGGCGCACATCACCTGTAGGGACACAACAGCTACCAGCCTGGATGTGCAATCACGTCGTCGGTGGACACAGTTGACCAAACGAATCTGAAAGTACCCTGTGAAGGACAGAAATGACACACAGTCAAAAGCAATGGAGTACAGGACAGAACAGCAAAACTCATGCACAATACATGTTACAAGATACCCACCCAGAACCAAGTTAGCATGTCAACACTGTTGGGGAGTACAGCCCACCTGTAAGCACACATCGCAACACACATCCAGTCAAGTAGCCCATGGACACACTCCAACAGCACCAGAGCACCACCCACACATCATGCCAACTCACATCATTGACATGACACCTCAGGATACTCACATTCAGCTAAAGAAGTTGGTGATGAGCTGTGTGCGGACATCACCATCACCATCATCATCATCATCGTCACTGGCATCGTGGTCCAGGCAAGGATCCTCCACAGGTGGCGGATGTTGGTCATCGTCATCATGGATGAGAGGCAACTCCTTCCGCACTGCCATGTTGTGGAGCATGCAGCAGACGATGATAATCTTGCACACTTTCGCAGGGGCATATGGGAGGGACCCTCCGGTCTTGTCCAGGCAGCGGAAGCGGCTCTTCAGGAGACCAAAGGTCCGCTCAATCACTCTCCTGGTCCGACCATGTGCCTCATTGTAGCGCATCTGGGCAGGTGTCACAGGGTTCCTGAGGGGTGTCAGCAACCACGGCATGTTGGGGTATCCCGAGTCACCTACGGCCAGACAAGTGCACATTAGCTGACTTGGAAAAGTGGGCGGAATACTACAGATCAGATCACACACAATGGCACAAAGTCAGTACACACCGACAAGCCAGGCACGCTGGTTCTGCATCTGTGCCATCATCCTGGGGATGCGACTACTCCTCATCACAAAGGCATCGTGTGCTGAACCAGGGAAACGGGCACACACGTGTGTGATGGTCATGTCTGCAAGACACACCACCAGTGCATTGACCGAGTGGTAGTGCTTGCGGTTCCTGTAGGCCTGCTCCTGGGCCTGTGGTGGTACCAAAGCCACATGTGTCCCATCAATGGAGCCAATGACATGCGGCATCCTCCCCAGGGCATAAAAGTCACTCTTCACGTCAGTGAGTCGTCGCAGTCTAGGGAAATAGATGTACCGGTTCAGGAAGAGCAACATTGCCGCCAAAACATCGCGGAGCACACGGCTGAACATGGTCTGTGACATCCCACCAGCAGACGCCACAGTATGTTGGAAGGTACCGGTGGCAAAGAAGTGTAGGGCTGCCATCACCTTCACCTTGGGGGTCAGCGCTGTAGGATACGGCCGGCCAGGCTGCAAATGTGGGGAGAACTGCACTGCCAAATCCTCAATCAGCTGCCTGGTGAAGCGGTACCGTCGGATGCTGTCCCGTTCCACCATCGTTGCCAGGTCTGGGAATGGCCGATGGACAGCAGGAGCCCTGCAGTGCAGAGGAGAAGTAAGCAAGATCGTAAGTCACCCCACATATGCGGCATTGAACACACTCAAGATCCCAACATACATCATCATGAGGCACAACTACATGAAGTGTGCAGTACCGGAAGGACATGTATGGTACATACATGGCCAACATCTGTCAACACAGTCCTACAGGTGGCATCAATTTGTCCCAGGTTGGGCCATTGGATATCATGATGCCGTGTCACAGTCACCCCCCACAGTGACATGTGAGGACAGATGTGCCCCAGGCACCACAGCTCAACGACAGGTACATTCCCAGGGACCCTGTAATGCCACATGGACACTGGCATCACCTGGAGTATCATGTGTACACCACAGCAAAACAAACATGACCCCCACAGGTAGTGGCCACACTTGCCATGGCAGGACAGACATGGACGTCTGTGACACACACGCACAACATCAGAGTCCATGCACACACAACGTGGATGTGGAGACTGTCTCCCATTGTGCACATGAAATCAGAGACATTGTAAACACTACATGCACAAAGACTGTGGAGGTCCATCACTATTGTGCCACTGGGACACCCTGGCTCAAACATACCGTCCCACATGGGACTCACGGGGTATGTGACATGACATACACAAACACCACTGTGAAATGTGACCATGACACATGCACAGATATGAACAGTTGCACATCACAGTGGTCACGTACACGTAACACCCATGAATCCTGTCCCCATGAACACGTGCACAGCCTGGGGGTGGCTGCCCACAGGTGACACCCACAGGACAACATGTACACCAACATACACACAATAGGAAATGCAGCCTTACATGCCTTATGATAAGGTTTGGACAGGCTGTCGTGATGTAGGTGTGCCCCTCACTCCCTGGGAGCTATCTGTGTCTGGCATATGTCCATCTGAGACAGGCATGCTGACCTATGCCAGTCACATGTACAGTGATGCGTTGTACTGCAATGGACCGATCGGTGCCTCCGGCCGGCCCATTGCCTTCAATGTGTGCGGGTACGCGTTGTACCCCTGTGCGCGTTGAACTGCAATGGACCGATCGGTGCCTCCGGCCGGCCCATTGCCTTCAATGTGTCGGGTACGCGTTGTACCCTGTGCGCGTTGAACTGCAATGGACCGATCGGTGCCTCCGGCCGGCCCATAGCCTTCAATGTGTGCGGTACGCGTTGTACCCCTGTGCGCGTTGTACCGCAATGGACCGATCGGTGCCTCCGGCCGGCCCATTGCCTTCAATGTGTGCGGGTACGCATTGTACCCCTGTGCGCGTTGAACTGCAATGGACCGATCGGTGCCTCCGGCCGGCCCATTGCCTTCAATGTGTGCGGGTACGCGTTGTACCCTGTGCGCGTTGTACCGCAATGGACCGATCGGTGCCTCCGGCCGGCCCATTGCCTTCAATGTGTGCGGGTACGCGTTGTACCCCTGTGCGCGTTGAACTGCAATGGACCGATCGGTGCCTCCGGCCGGCCCATTGCCTTCAATGTGTGCGGGTACGCGTTGTACCCCTGTGCGCGTTGTACAGCAATGGACCGATCGGTGCCTCCGGACGGCCCATTGCCTTCAATGTGTGCGGGTACGCGTTGTACCCCTGTGCGCGTTGAACTGCAATGGACCGATCGGTGCCTCCGGCCGGCCCATTGCCTTCAATGTGTGCGGGTACGCGTTGTACCCCTGTGCGCGTTGAACCGCAATGGACCGATCGGTGCGCACCCATTGACAATGGGCTTGCCTGGCAACGGACGCGTTTTCGAATATTCGAACGAGTCGGTTGCTGGAAATTCAGTTGGTCACCCACAACAATGTTGCAAAATCATGTATGTCATGAAGTTGAAGATTTGAAGGATGCTGTGGGCGTGTTTAGGTGCTGCTATTCCATGGATTGGCCAGATTCAGAAGATGCAAACGACTTGGACCTATCACTTTGGACACAAGGGACAGTATCTGCCTCTCCAGCACATATATATTGCTGGCATGTTCCCCTGAGAGCCCACTTGCCTGCACTACATGCTCCAAGACGACATCTGCCACTGCACTGCTGCTGTCTCTGCCCCTCTGGACCCTGCAATGGCACGTACTGTGGAGAGAGCTCCAGCCTTCAGCCTTGAAGAGAACCAGGCCCTGCTGGACAGCCTACTTCCACAGTACAGCAAGCTGTATGGGACACCAGGGGAGCAGGTGAGTGTCCTGTGCACTGCCTTTCTGAATGTGCATTTTGTCTGACTAGCAAGGCTGAGAGTCTGCACACCACTGGCTAGCAGGCTCACTGAGTAGTTGTCACCCCCATAGTGTGTAGTGACTTGCACTGGACAGGTATGGTGCAGTGACAGTGCTTCTGAACAGGGTTTTACTCCCCATGCAATGATACCATGTAGTGACTTCTGGAAAACTGTCCATGGGCAGCCGTGCACTGCCTGGGTACACCATGTGCCCCTGTGATTGCAACATGTATATGCAACTGTGTCATGCACGGATATGTTGCATGTGTAGTAATGGCCTTATCACTTTGTCATCCTGACAGGCTTCTGCCCATCGGAAGCAGGAGATCTGGAAGGACATCGTCCGGGCTGTCCGGTCCATGGGGGTCTACAAGCGCCGGATCCGCAACTGCCAAAAGAGGTGGCAGGACCTTCGGGGCTGGACCCGGAGGATTGCACGGGTCCAGCTGAAGCTGTCGCCTCCTCGCAGGAGGGGCGGAACACGGACCCTGACCCCCACATGCTCAGGATCCTGGCGGTGGTCTTTCCAGACCTGGATGGGCAGCTGAAGGCCAGAGAGCAGCAAGGAGGGGGTGAGTCAAAGACTGCACTGTGAACTCTGTCTAACATGCTATGTGCCCTCCTCGGGCCAGGTTGAACTGCCACAGTACAGCAGTCATGTTGTCCAGGAGCCATGTCCCTCTACTGTGCACTGCCCACTCCTCATCTGATACCCAGGTGTGGCCCTTACATGCAGGGGATTCTGTCACTTAGGACTGTGTCCTTGCAGTTTGCTTGACTCAAGGTGGGAGACAGCATCTGTTTCCCTGACTCTGTGGTGGGCATCATGGGTGGGTCCATTGCTTACACAATGCCTGTATTCTGACATGTATTCAGCGTGTTACTTTGATCTGTGGTCCAATTGCTGAGCTGATCCACCACATGTGGCTGGGGTATCTGGCACACACCCATGCTGCGGGTGGGAACAATGTTTGGGCCCCAGGAGTATGTATATGACGTGTGTCACACATACTTAGCCAGCTGCCTACAGTCCAGGGCTCATCCCTCATTCATGTGGGGCTGGACAGTCATGCCTACTCCAGGCCATACAATACACTCTGTACTCCCACTCCCGTGTATCAGAGGACACATTGTGCACAGTGATTTGACCCCTCAGGTGTCTGCCTCTGTGTCAGTGTGCTGTGGATTAGTCGCCAGGACTGCTGTGGTGTTTCTTGGTAGGGGCTCAGCATGCCACTGGAGATGTGACCATAGGAGACGATACTTGTGTGACACATAGGTGTCTGATCAGCTGCCCATGCAGACTGGGGCATGTGAATGTGAAGTTCAGGCAGCTGTTCCCCATGCACAGCAGAGTGTGAGGGGCTCAGGTTCAGAGGGTAGTGTCACAGGTCTACCATATGTCCAATAGGTATGACCTGGACAGATGAGGGTTAAGAGGATGTGTTGTGGGGGGATGTACATGTGCACTTGTGCAGCTCCAGGACTTGCATTCCCCATGACCTACTATTGTGAGACAGTGCAGAGTGTTGTTGTCTGGCTGCAAAGTCATACATCACTGAGACAGTGATGTATGACTTTGCAGTCATGCCTCCGCCATGGCATGTGTCTACTGATTGGTGAGCCTGCAGGGGAGTGACATGTGCTACATGCACACCATAGTGGCGCTGGCTATCAGGACATGGGTGCATCATGGTGTCTGTCGCTGGTATGCATCACATGCATTTCCTATTTGACTCTGGGCATCCCTTTCATCCGGAAACCTGTACTGACTCAGTGGCAAGAGCTGTGATGTGTGCATGTCCACATGCCACCATGTCCTCTGCACTGTCCAACTACTGTGTACTAGGTGCATGTGTCAACACTGGGGTGTTGCAATCCAACAGACACCAGACAGATGGGTGCAAGGCCATGTGGGATGTGAGTGCCATGCTTGGCATCAGACTGACAATTGGCTTCTCCTGTTCAGTTAGTGCACTTTTAGCAATGTACAACTAATGATGCCAGGGCTTGCTCTGTGATGTGCTGTGCTCACAGTGGTGTGTGCGTTATGTGCAGGTGACTGATGTCTGTCTGTTTCCCCATTGTTTGCAGATACATCCACGGCCACGGAAGGGGACAGCTCCATGGACCAGGAGGAGCCAGAGAGCCAGACTGGGTCAGCAGCCGAGGAGTGGTCGGAGGGACCCAGTGGCACGGAGGGCGAGGGGAGCCACACCGAGGAGTCCTCAGCAGCATCCACCTCAGCTGAGGACCAGAGCAACTCGGAGGATGACTCCCTTGTGGAGGCGGGTGTCAGCAGCCACCACACCCCAGCTAGTGTTGCTGTCCCCGCCACCACCAGCACCACCACCGCCCTCCCATCGGCTCCCATTCCCCAGGTCCGTGGAGGCTCCCATGTCCGGGAGCGTGTCTCCTTTGGGCCAGGCACCGCAGCCCCTGCCCCTGTGTCCCCTGCTGCCCTGAGTGAGGAGTCTGTGTACCTCCTTCGCCAGCTCCATGTAGGGCAGACAGCCATGCTGAGTGTCCTCCATGCGCACACCGCGCTGTTGACTCAGCTGGTGTCGTTCATGGAGGGCATCTCATCGGGCATGTCTGACCTACAGAGGGGCAATAGGTCCATGGACTCCTCCCTGACGGCAGCAGTGTCCCTCCTCAAACGGTCCCTCACCCTCCTGCCTCTGCTCCATCCACACTCCCCAGCACCTTACCCATCCCAGGCACACACACACTGGCACAGGCACACACCAGCACACACATCCAGCACACTGACACACACGCCAATGACAAAACGCACACGCACGCACATTCAGGGGACTGAAGCCAGACTCACAGGGGATGGGGCCCTGGAACACACACACGCATCCACATGCACTGCGCAGTCCTCAGTTCCCTCTCCCTCCAAAGCACCCTCCCTTGCCTCACCTGCAACCCCAAAGTCACAGCAGCTCTTCCTCTGTGACCTCGGCCTCTTCCCCACCGATGAAGCTGCTCCAGCATCCCGGGGGAAGAGGAAGCCCACCCACACGGAGCAGAGTGCCCCTCGCCCCCGGACACCCTCCCCCAGGCGCAGACGGACTGAGGCCCCCACCCGCAAGTCCCCCGGAGTCCTAAGAGCAAGACCCCGCCACCGCCCTGCAGCTCAGGCACAAGGACTCCGTCCTCCATCCCTCAGGCCCCCACTGCACAGGTGCCCCCACCACACCCTGCCCCAGGTTCCCCCACCCACAGATATACCATCCCCAAGATGCTCAGGCCTTCTCCCCCTGCCACTTGCTCTCCCAGCACCACACCCCCGCTGCGCTTGTCTGTGCCACTGATGTGGTGAGGGTGTCCTCCCCTCTGTCCAACCCACCTTGCCTGTTCCCCATTCTCCTCCCCTGGAGGTAGGCACTGCAGTGGAGTCCACTACCGCCCTGTCTGACTTGGGCACTGCAGTGGCGGACCTGTCCACTCCATCTGCAGGGTCCACTGCAGTTGTGCCGGCACCCACGACATCTGAGTCATGCCCCCAGTTGTGCCGGCACACACCATGTCAGACACCTCCACTGCAGTTGTCAGTGGCTCTCCAGCACCCACCACCCCTTCCCTGACTCCCCCTGGTGAGCCCTGATCCTGTCCCTGCGGTGCCTGGCCTGCCCCCGGTTGCCCCTCCTAGTGGATTGTCCCTGGTATTGTGCAGGCATGCGTAGGGTGACATCTGCCAGTGTCACCCTGTTTGAACTTTGACAATGGACTGGCCATTGGCCTTTGCTCTATTTTTCAGGACGTCGTTTGGCATTCAACACATATGCTGAATAAAGCAACTTTCTTTTCTCTAGTGCTCATGCTTCAGATGTACATGTTGTTGGTGCAGCTAACCATGCCCTTGCTGCAGTGATGGTGATATCTGGTCTCATGATTATGAAGTGTTACTGTGCAGGAACCCATGTGGTCCAGGGGGAATGTGTCCTATCATGTGGTGTATCCATGTCATCAATAGCAGCATCTGAGGGTGTCATGTGTTCAGTATTTGGCAATGGGATTTCCTACTTACATTGGCAATTTCATATCTGTGGCTTCCACCCCTGCACATCTGTTGTGCCTGCCATCGTTGCATTTGTCTACTTCCCTGACCGTGTTGCCATCGCCAGTGGACATGCAGGTTTGGGCATCAATGGGGAAGGACTCATCCGTGTAGTCAGTGCAACATTGCTATACAAGTGTGTTGGATCTGTGCTGATGATTCCGTTGGCACATCCATGACCAGGCTGATGTGATGGGAGCCCTCATTTGGTGCTAATTGTTGATTGTGTGACCAAGTGCTCAGCTGACATGATGGGGCCCTACTGAGGCAACATATGGCACAGCTTTCCTCACACAGGAGTGGAGTCCCCTCATGGCAGTGTGTACACGTGTGACATTGCCTGCGCCCAAGGTGTGTGTTGTATGTGCATGTCTGTGTGTTCACTTCCATTCATCTGCGCATGCTGTGATCCCTAGTGTTGTACCTGTTTGTGATGCTTGCTGACTTGAGCTATGTTCCCCCAAAGTCTTCTCCCAGTGTTCTCTGTGATGTGGGTGCATGGCACATTACTGGTCATCAGGGTGTCACCCATAGGTGTGTTTGCTGTCAGGGCAGAGTTTGTGTGCTGACGCAGATGGGTCACAGTCAGGTTTCCCTTTGGCACTTGTTGTTTGCCCCTGTCATGTGATTTCCAGTTTGTGTTATCTTTCAGTGATTGTGACACGTTGTGTGTGTGACTGCTGGCACTCCTCAGGGTCCGGGCTGCAATGTTGGTTGTTGTCTATGTGTGTTCTTTGTGGGTGACCTTGGCTTCTTCATTGGTGTGTGACTGTGGCTGGGATCCCATTGGTCGGTGTGGTATCGCCGTCATGTCCATGTACAGCGTAGTGTGCAGTGTGTCAGACATTCAGGAGTCTTGTTGAGTGTCCATGTGTGATGTGTTTCTACACCTTGGTTCCCACCCACCACCCTGGAATAGTCATGGGTGCATGTGCAATGTCACCAGTGCATGTGTACTTCACTGCTGCACATTGTTGGAGGTCGAGGGTGTGGTCTTGAGTGTGTGCAGATGGGAGTTGTTGCCCAGCTAGTCCCCTGCCTCCATGTTGGCCTTGGCTTACTGGCCATGCTGATTGATTTGTGCTTGTGTAGGTGTGATGGTAGTTTGTTGCTCAGGACACCTGACTGTGGTTCACAGTGTGAACGACATTTAGCTTTGTCATCACAGTGGTATTTTTATTCAGCCCAGGGTCACCACATTGTGGGGGCCCTGGGGGTGGTGCTGTGGTGTGTCTGTGACTTGCTGTGTCAGTTGTTGTTCCTACGTGCCTGTGTGACATGTGTGTTTTGTGCTCCCTCTCACCTGTCAATGCCTGCTTGCCCACATAGGGGATTTGGATCCATGAGTTACCTTAGTGTGGCAGTGTATGCACATCTGTATGATTGGTATTCAGCTCTCCTCATGTGTTGTGTTGTTGCCTGGGGACAATGGCACCCCCACCCCTCACCTGCTGTGTATGATGACAGTGTTGGTCTGCCTGTTTGTGTTTGTGCATCTGCACCACTGCATTGGCATATCTTGGGTGTGCCATTGGCTGTATGTTGTTTGGTGTGTTTCCCCTGCTGTCCCTGGGACTCCTAGGTCATCGGTCAGCACAGTGATCATGGTTTGTGTGTCCCATTGCTGCCATGGTATGGTATCTGTTCACCTCACATCTGCAGTCTCCACAGGGTATCTGCATTTGTGTGCCCATTGGTGCAAATATGTGGTTCTGCATTCTGATGGTCACTTCTGTCATTGTGTCATTGATGACTGTTGACGGTCTCAGCCACCATGGGTGTTGTTTGTCTGCACATGGCCAAAGGAATGTTTCATTTGCACTGCAGTATTTGGCTCACCCAATTTATGTTGCAATGGGACACATACACTACTTTGCCACAGATGAGTTTTTGGTTCTGTGACCAGGAATGATCCATGCAGTTTGGCAGTTGCAGCTCTTTCTTTGTCAACAATTACCTTTTGGTCACTGTGATGATGAGGGTGTAGACCCCATTGCCACAATGGTCAAAATGTGCTTCAGCTATGGACCCCACACTTGCCTTTTGGTCACTGTGATGATGGGGGTTTAGACCCCATTGCCACAATGGTCAAACTGTGCTTCAGCTATGGACCCCACACTTACCTTTTGGTCACTGTGATGATGGGGGTTTAGACCCCATTGCCACAATGGTCAAAATGTGCTTCAGCTATGGACCCCACACTTGCCTTTTGGTCACTGTGATGATGGGGGTTTAGACCCCATTGCCACAATGGTCAAACTGTGCTTCAGCTATGGACCCCACACTTACCTTTTGGTCACTGTGATGATGGGGGTTTAGACCCCATTGCCACAATGGTCAAAATGTGCTTCAGCTATGGACCCCACACTTGCCTTTTGGTCACTGTGATGATGGGGGTTTAGACCCCATTGCCACAATGGTCATGGGCTGCTTGCATTGTGGGTGCCACACACATATATGTGTGGCACATGTGCTAGGGGGTCACATTGTATGTTCAATGTCATGTTCGGTGTTGTAGGCATTTGACACAGCCTGCTCACACGCTTGTCATGGTGGTGGGGGGATGTCTTAATCTTGCATTCCCTAGGTTGTGGTGTGCTTGTTGTGTCATGCATTGTCCATCCTATGAGTGGGGGTGGTAGTAGTGGTAGGCATCCAGCCCCCCTGGCTAAGGGTGGTAGTAGTGGTGGGCATCCTGCCCCCTGGGTGAGGGTGGTAGTAGTGGTAGGCATCCTGCCCCCCTGGCTAAGGGTGGTAGTAGTGGTGGGCATCCTGCCCCCCTGGGTGAGGGTGGTAGTAGTGGTAGGCATCCTGCCCCCTGGGTGAGGGTGGTAGTAGTGGTGGGCATCCTGCCCCCTGGCTAAGGGTGGTAGTAGTGGTGGGCATCCTGCCCCCCTGGGTGAGGGTGGTAGTAGTGGTGGGCATCCTGCCCCCCTGGGTGAGGGTGGTAGTAGTGGTAGGCATCCTGCCCCCTGGGTGGGGGTGGTAGTAGTGGTAGGCATCCAGCCCCCCTGGCTAAGGGGTGGTGGTAGGCATCCAGCCCCCCTGGCTAAGGGTGGTAGTAGTGGTGGGCATCCTGCCCCCTGGCTAAGGGTGGTAGTAGTGGTGGGCATCCTGCCCCCCTGGCTGAGGGTGGTAGTAGTGGTGGGCATCCTGCCCCCTGGGTGAGGGTGGTAGTAGTGGTAGGCATCCTGCCCCCTGGGTGAGGGTGGTAGTAGTGGTGGGCATCCTGCCCCCCTGGGTGAGGGTGGTAGTAGTGGTAGGCATCCTGACCCCCTGGGTGAGGGTGGTAGTAGTGGTAGGCATCCAGCCCCCCTGGCTAAGGGTAGTAGTGGTAGGCATCCAGCCCCCTGGCTAAGGGTGGTAGTAGTGGTGGGCATCCTGCCCCCTGGGTGAGGGTGGTAGTAGTGGTAGGCATCCTGCCCCCTGGGTGGGGGTGGTAGTAGTGGTGGGCATCCTGCCCCCTGGGTGAGGGTGGTAGTAGTGGTAGGCATCCTGCCCCCCTGGGTGAGGGTGGTAGTAGTGGTGGGCATCCTGCCCCCCTGGGTGAGGGTGGTAGTAGTGGTAGGCATCCTGACCCCCTGGGTGAGGGTGGTAGTAGTGGTAGGCATCCAGCCCCCCTGGCTAAGGGTGGTGGTGGTAGGCATCCAGCCCCCCTGGCTAAGGGTGGTAGTAGTGGTGGGCATCCTGCCCCCTGGGTGAGGGTGGTAGTAGTGGTAGGCATCCTGCCCCCTGGGTGGGGGTGGTAGTAGTGGTGGGCATCCTGCCCCCCTGGGTGAGGGTGGTAGTAGTGGTAGGCATCCAGCCCCCCTGGTTGAGGGTGGTAGTAGTGGTAGGCATCCAGCCCCCCTGGGTGGGGGTGGTAGTAGTGGTGGGCATCCTGCCCCCTGGCTAAGGGTGGTAGTAGTGGTAGGCATCCAGCCCCCTGGCTAAGGGTGGTGGTGAGGCATCCAGCCCGCCCTGGGTGAGGGTGGTAGTAGTGGTGGGCATCCTGCCCCCCTGGGTGAGGGTGGTAGTAGTGGTAGGCATCCTGCCCCCCTGGGTGAGGGTGGTAGTAGTGGTGGGCATCCTGCCCCCCTGGGTGAGGGTGGTAGTAGTGGTAGGCATCCTGACCCCCTGGGTGGGGGTGGTAGTAGTGGTAGGCATCCAGCCCCCTGGCTAAGGGTGGTGGTAGGCATCCAGCCCCCCTGGCTAAGGGTGGTAGTAGTGGTGGGCATCCTGCCCCCCTGGGTGAGGGTGGTAGTAGTGGTAGGCATCCTGCCCCCTGGGTGGGGGTGGTAGTAGTGGTGGGCATCCTGCCCCCCTGGGTGAGGGTGGTAGTAGTGGTAGGCATCCTGCCCCCTGGGTGAGGGTGGTAGTAGTGGTGGGCATCCTGCCCCCCTGGGTGAGGGTGGTAGTAGTGGTAGGCATCCTGACCCCCTGGGTGGGGTGGTAGTAGTGGTAGGCATCCCGCCCCCCTGGCTAAGGGTGGTGGTGAGGCATCCAGCCCCCCTGGCTAAGGGTGGTAGTAGTGGTGGGCATCCTGCCCCCCTGGGTGAGGGTGGTAGTAGTGGTAGGCATCCTGCCCCCTGGGTGGGGGTGGTAGTAGTGGTGGGCATCCTGCCCCCCTGGGTGAGGGTGGTAGTAGTGGTAGGCATCCAGCCCCCCTGGTTGAGGGTGGTAGTAGTGGTAGGCATCCAGCCCCCCTGGGTGGGGGTGGTAGTAGTGGTGGGCATCCTGCCCCCCTGGCTAAGGGTGGTAGTAGTGGTAGGCATCCAGCCCCCCTGGCTAAGGGTGGTGGTGAGGCATCCAGCCCGCCCTGGGTGAGGGTGGTAGTAGTGGTAGGCATCCAGCCCCCTGGCTAAGGGTGGTAGTGGTGGTGGGCATCTGGCACCCCCTGGCTAAGGGTGGTTGTGGTGGTTGGCATCCAGCCCCCTGGGTTGGGGTGGTGGCGCGCATTCAGGCCCCTGTGTGCATATGTGGAATTGGTGATGGGCATCCCGCCCCTATGGTGCTGCTGTTGCTGGTGTAAGTATATTCAGATTCCCAGTGTATGTGTGTGATGTGTCGTGTACGTGTTGTATGTGTTTTGTGGTTGGTGTCTGACTTACCTTCTGCGCCGTACGCGTCCGTGCCTGTTCCGGTAGTAGATGTAGAATATTGGTATGATCGGGACGAAGGGATTCATGGTTGGTTCGTGTCGTTCGTCCTTCTCGTTGCTTCGCGTCGTCCTCGTCGCTTGGCTTCGTCCTCGTCGCTTCGCGTCGTCCTCGTCGGTGCTGTGTTCGTCTCGTAGCCGTGGATCGTGTTGTGGCGCGATTCGGAGCTTATGTGCGCCTCTCCCGGATGCTTTGACGTGCCGTGCGTAGCGACGGGTTCGGCGCGTACGGAAGCGCATCGTACTTGTCCGGCCGGACGGGGCTGCATTTTCCCTTCCGTGCGACTCGATTCGGCGTTTCCGGATTCGCCTCGGTCGGAGAACAGGACCTGGTTTGGGTGAGTACGGCTCGGCCGGTATTTTTGCTGTTGTGCGCATCGTACTTGCTCGTTCGGTGTGCTGTACGGATCGGTCGGGAAACTGGCTTTCGCATGGCTTTTTTCCCGACCGAATGGTATTGGGTGCGCCTCCGACCGAGATCGGAATCGGCCCCTCTGTGTTGTCCCCAGAGGCTACCAATCCTGATGTCAGCGTTCATTGAGATCTCACAGATGCTTCCGGCTGCTGCTGAGGTACGAGAAAGATCTACAGGCACACAGGTAACAACGGACGCGAACATTGCTGCGGCAACCTATGCTGAAAGCGATGCTTCACATCTCTGTGCAATTAATCTACTACACGAGGTGTTCCAACTGACACCAACTTCAGTGGACGATGTTTTGTCTACAGAAATAGATGATCTCATGTTTACACCAGACCCGTAAACTGACTCCGATTCAACCCACAGTGTTCCAGAGATGCAGTAACAATTTGGCCTTCATATTTCAAAAACTTAGAACTCTTCCAAAATTGAACTTTTTCCCATTTTTCGAACTAAAATGACACTTCAATCTGCTTAAAGTAGAACTAGCCTTATAGTACAGACTTCGCGGTACTTCCTCAGACACTTTGTCATCTTATTTTGTCTATAAAGTTCATTAACTTTCATGACATGAAATGACTTTGATTTTGAACAACTTATCGATCATTTTTTTTGTCACATGTAAATATTACTGCTTATTTCATTCATATTGCATTTTATTTTAAATATATGCCTGAAATGAAAAGCAATGCTTAAAATGTACAGTACCTTTTGCATTCTAATAGGTTTTTAAATGCCTTTTAAATGGTTTTATGAAATATTTTAGCGATATGCGGTACTCCATTTAATGTTTAGCATTTTAAATGTTTAGCATTTTAGTATTATCGTACACACGAAAGTGGAGTGGGTGTTGTATTCCTCTTAGGGTGTCCATACATGGGCTTTCCTGTA
Organism: Calotriton arnoldi; assembly: GCA_963921515.1. Classification (NCBI taxonomy): domain Eukaryota; kingdom Metazoa; phylum Chordata; class Amphibia; order Caudata; family Salamandridae; genus Calotriton; species Calotriton arnoldi. Next base: position 38,063 of record CAWUFW010004867.1, on the reverse strand, counting down.
TCATGTCCTTATATAGGCACAATTCGCCCTGCCCTTATATAGGCATAAAATCCCAGTCCTTATTTAGGCATTAAACCGTGCACTCCAAATACAGGAATGGTCTCCGACATCCGTCCACCCTAACGTCACAACGAGTTCTTGAAGAACAGACCCTTAGGCTTCGGGAGTTTCCCTAGCACAGGACTATTGATTTCTTCAAGGACTCATCTATTATGCATGAACCGTTATACCTTAGGGGTTCATTCATGACGTCTTCCGCTGTCCGATTCACGTCAATGCTAACATTCTGAGGTACCTCTCAGGTATAAATATACCTTCCCTAGCCCTTGTAAACTAGAGGAGACCTTGACTTCAGAGGAGCCCGTTTCCCGGCCTGACGCACTGAGAAGACGCTGTCATCCCTGCACGCAGAGAGTCCAGCTTCCAGTGATCTGACTTCCCTCGCGGGGTGTTGGAGTTCGAGTCTGGCAAGAGATTCCCACCTCTCTCATTCTAAAGGTATGGAGCTGACTAGAACCTAGAGGGACTCTTGGCATACTAGGCATACTAGACTTAACATACTCTTAGTATCCCATAGTAAGGAATACTTCACCTACTTCATACCTCTCCCTACACCTAGGACAGGTTAGGTACATTGGGGTAGAACTAGCTTAGAGACGCATCGTATGAGTACTCGCATTTTTAGTCTGTGTTATTTATGTAAATGAATATCTACTAAAGATCATGCTAGCGAGGTATTATTTATTTCTACTGCTTACGCTGTACATTATTTATCTTGCATACTGTCTTGTGATCATAACAGCACATTTAACTTACACCAGAAAAAAGACTGTTCAATAAATCTTTTATTGAAACGCCCGTCTATTCTTTCTGTGTAACTTTGAGGAAAACTAAGTATGCACAATAGAGCTGAGTGAAATAGTTATCTATTGTTTCTACGACTCTGGGACACGTTCTGATTCTAAAGGGAAACAAAGTTGTCATGTTTTGCGGCTGCCAGAAACTACTCCCTTCTTGTTTGTCAAGGAGTTTCTAGTGGCCTCTGAGCTAGCTGGCACAAGTAATTAAGTTTAATATACTCGATAGGGACATACTGACCTTAGTCCTATGTCAAACCTATAGGGGATATTATTCCAATGCGCAGAGCCTATTAGGGAAATAGGAGCTACACTACACTTCTGTGTTAAAGTTCCCAGACCACTGCTCCCTACTGACCCATCCTCCCAAATTAAGTGTTTGTCCTGAGGAGTCAGTCAATCAATTTCTCCTAGGTTGCTGAAAACATCGAATTGGTTACTGATCGGGACGGTATACCTTTGTTGTCCCACCCCAAGGAAATTCTCTCCCTCTAAGGGATATTGCATGAGCCTAGAGGGTTGATAAAAGAAACCCAGGGGAAGGATGTTTATCCCCTTATAGGTAACAGACCTAGTACCAGCCCTTTCTAGTATGGATTGAATCGTTTCAGGTGAACTAAACGTGAACACAATGCAGTCACCTGGCATAGACTTCTTAGAGCTCCCAACCCATCCAATTCTCCTGGCCATCTTAAATTCTGTAAACAGTTTATTGGTGAGACCCGTCCTTGCACCTAAAAAATGTAGCAACTTATTTCTTAGTGTGGACCAGTGCTCATCTTCGCCTGATAATAAAGGGGGGACATTCGCCAGAACGACTGTATATAGTGTGGCTTGCGGGGGAAGGTGTAAGTTCCTCATGTCCTACAACTTTTCCCGAGCAACATTTGGGTGCCTTGGAATGTTTGAGAGCTTGCCCCTAATACCTGGAGTTTGAACTTCCCTCCCTGGTGTGAACCGCTTAGGATCATTCGCCAACTGATCTGCCCCTGTAGGTATACCCTGATTGGTAAGTAATGGTTCGACTTGGTTTTGGGATGACTGGAATACGCTTGTTCCCTTCAACTCTGGTCTTGCTGGGTCATTTAAACTTTCCAGATTTGAGTGTACCTGGTGCTGTGGTGCTCTTCCACCCGTGCAGTTACCCTTCGATTGATTAGATGATGGGACCCCGCTTATGCTCGGTTGGACCGCTTGCATTCTACATACACATGGATCATGGCAAACCGAGGGAACAATACTCTCCAGGTTAATTAACCTCCCTTCAATTTGTGTGAGCAATTGCTTTAATGGGTTCAGGAGGACCGCCACAATGGCTTCCAACCTTTTCCAGTACTCCTCCTGCTCGTAATCTAAAAGTGAGCATATTTGCCCTGTGGCATTCGGGGTAGTGTTATGCTCCTGGTTGGATTCCCTCTCCACCATTTTAGGCTTGCAGCCCCGGGCTTTTAGAGTATGACTTTGTTTATTAAGACCCTGCCCCTTCCTCTTCTTTGGTGGGGGAGCGGGATTACTGCCTTCGTTGGATTTAGCTTTCTGACCTCTGGTGGTCACTGTCGGTCTTTGCATTATGTTATTAGACTCCTTGTCCACAGGGGAGTCATTATCATCCAAGTCAATCGCCAAGGGTTGCAATGAATCTATTGCAGATATATTGGTGGCCTGGATGCTACTTGCTACAGGGGTAGCTATTACTGGGCGGACATGGGAAAGTTGTGGCTCCAATGAGAGTCTGCGCTCAGTGAGCTGTATTTCATGAATTAAAGCTGACTCAGCCCTGATTAAAAAGGCATCTAAAGTCCCTGCCACTCCCTGCCCAGTGAGCGATTTTTGTTTACTCATGTTTACTGTCCCCTCGAAGCTAAGTAAGATATATAGCTAATAGTCTATTCCCTTAAATTCAACAATTATGTAAACTCTTACTCTGAAATGTCATTAATGTGGCCCAGCCCGGCCTCCTCTGGTCTCTGACCGGCGCAGATGGGCCCGCCCTTGGCCCGGACACGCCCGCGCGCGTCCCGCGCTGTGGGAGCCCTGGCGAGTTTTTATGCGCGCCTCCGGGCGTGGGAACAAGAGCGTTGTTGGCGGCCCCCAAAGGCTGCTGGGACTGTAAGTCCTGTGGTCCTGGCCGTTCCCCTCACGGCACTCGGCGTTGCAGAAAAGAGCAAAAAGGGTCAATTAATTGGGTACAGTCTCCTCCCACTATAAGATTATCTGATGGACATGATGATAATAGGGTGAAAAACGATCCCAGAATTGTGGCTCGACTCCTGTAGGGCCATATACATTAAAATAGAAAACTGGGTGTCATTAATCTTCATAGTCATTAAAATCCATCTTGCTACATCATCTCATACTTCATTCAACAGCTGAATATGTAAGGATTTGTGAACCAGGATTATTATACCATTTTTGTTATTACCGGCAGGGGAACAAATAACAATGCTTTATGCTTAAGTTCATCCATAATGCCTTCCAACGTTAAGGGTAGTGGTGATTTAATAGGGGATGTAGGATCTTTCTTAACCCTCCTATTTGCATTTACATCAGGTTCCTTATGACCATTAGCATTAGGAGTAGAAGAGACAAAAGCTTTGGATGAATGCGCAGCATCCAATGTAGTAGATGGAAAGGTTGACTGACAACAACAGGGCCTCATCAGGGAAGTCGACTTGCTCGTCTAGTTTTAAAACTACTATTTGACGTGGTAAAGTTCTGTATCAGGAAGGTGCTGAAAAGCCGAGGACAAATTGGGATAGTATTTGAGCGCAAAGCAGACAAAAAGAAACCAAAGAGTTTAAGGATATTATCCCATGTTAGAAACAAGTATGAGGAAGGCTTATAAGGTGGTTGAGGTTTATAAGTGAAGTGGTTCACTTATAAGAGGCAGACAGAGGAGAAGCCAGTTACGTGTAAAAATGGTAGCACAGAAGCAGTAAGATCACATTTTCTATGTAGGTAAGAGCCTATGCGCTATATTCCGTGTCCTTCAAATAATGAGACTTAATGGTTTTAATGTCCTTTGCAGAAGTAGTCCTGGTAATTTTTATATCTTGTAATCAGTCTATGTCACCCATTATTTAGCATGTAAAAACTGCCTCAGACGATCACTGGGTAGAAAGAACAGGCCGGGGGTTTCATAAAAATGGCTGCCGCGTCTACCTACATGATGGGAGCGGCGGGCGAAAACACAAAACTCCGTTTTAAGACCTGGTCAGGGGCTAAAAACTTAACTCACTGCTCCTGGATACTTCCGACACCATTTCAGATGTTTGGAGGAAAATGAAGTTTTGGAAAGTGGTTCCTCAGTTTTGAAGCTTTCTATGCACCTCGGGAGCAGAGCTACCAGGCGACCATCCTGCCTCGCTGCTGCAATTACCAAGTCAGTAGGAGTTTATGTGTGGTTTGTTATTACTTTGCACTGGCACTGGGTACCTGCCCTTCAATGGTGATGCAGGCCAGGAACTTGGGAGTCAGATTTTAAAATGAACTCTCTTTTGCCCCTAGGTGAAGGCCGTCTCGGTCACCTGTTTCGTGATCCTAAAAAGCTTATAAAAATTTGTGAGCTTGGCTCCCGAATGTACCAGGAAAATGATTATACATGCTCTTATTACTTCACGCCTTGATTATGCAATATTCTCTACCTTGCCCTTCGCGAGTACCTTCTACAGTGTCTTCAGCTTGTTCAGAACGCTGCGGCTCGCCTGCTCTGAAAATTCCTAAACAGAACTCCATCTCTTCACAGCTTAGGATGCTTCATTGGCTCTCAGTTCGTAAGCCTATCACTTTTAAATGTTTGCAGCTTAAATTTAGGGCCTTCTATAATAAAGGTCAGGTTTGTCTTAGAAGGAGAATTCATCGTTATGGTCCATCCAGAACCTTGAGAACTTGAAATCAGTTGCTGCTCAAGGTTCCTCTTAATCGGCCCCATCTGGGTGGCCAATCCTTTCCCTACTTGGCACCAAAAATGTGGAAAACTCTCCCACTTTTCATTCAGACCTCCTCTGATGAATCCTCTTAAAAAAGGCAAAAACATGGCTTTTTCAGTCATGCTGCTTCATTACCTCCCATCATTCATCTGCGCAGGAATTCAGTCAACTTGTCAGGGCATCCCATTTCCCGCTCATCCACAGCAACTTGTGGACCCAACAAGGGCACTGGAAGTTCAGGGCTTTTAGGAAGGGACTTGCGCCAGAACCCCTGCTCCATTAAAGCATACAAGGCAAGACATAATCATGTGCCTCACCCAACACCTTTTACTGCCAGTCCCCACAATCACCCCTAGCTCTAGGCAACCCAAACACTCCCTTTGAATTCACAGCAAAACTTGTATACATTCCACTACCACATACTGACAAACTACAGAACACACATTCCAACTTATGCTCTTTAATTCTCACTCTACAAGCAGACCTCATCACCAATCACAAGATTAATACCATCTTCACCACAGAAACATAGTTCATCCTCACATTTTTGCACATCCTAGACACCCTTCTTCCCACACCCTATAACATCCATTACATGAACCATTCACACAAGAGGGGAAGAAGCCTCACTGACATCCATAAGTGGGCCCGGACCTGCATCCTCAGCGAGCAAGTAACATTCAACAATATGGAACTGCTGAAATGTCATTCGCTCAATACAACTCAGACCTCTACCTTCCATCTCATCTACAGGTCTCCCAGGCTGAAAAAGGACTTCATTGATGAAATCTCAGATCTCCTCACCACCTTGTACAGCCTACATACCCACTCTACATTCTTAGATGACTACAATGTACCAGACAACACAAGCTAGGAAAAAACAAGAAACACCCTCTTCAACCTCACTGACATACTCAGCATGTTACACTATGTCATACAACCAACATACTTCAAAGGCTACATCATTGTACTTGGCCTCTCATATTACCAAGACTCTTATGCAAACCCTCCCTACTCTGCATCCTGTCAAACAAACCCAAAGAGAGAAATAAACGTTCATATCCTTCAAAGACTTCGCCATAGGCAACCTAATGATTGAACTCACCTCTCACCCTCCAACTTCATGTCTGAGGCAAACCACCTTCTAAACAACATCAGCCCTTATTGGGAAATCTGTGTGAAACCCTCCTCCCTACCCCCCAATTACAATTAAAACATGCATGTGCCTGCCAAACCTTCAGCAACATCAGATGATCTGGCTGACAATAAAAGAAGCATCCACAGACAGGAAAGAAAACGAAAGAAAATCAAACTCCCAATGACCTCATGATACTTACGTCCCTCTGCATAATACGCAGACAGCTCTTCACATTAGCCAAAGCAAAGTACTATAACAACACACTCAGTGAAGCCATCAACAGAAGCAGAGTACTTTTCAAGACAATCAAGCCCAAAATCAACCCCCTGGTGAACCCACCTGCTTCTCACTCCACAGTAAAGTGTAATGCCATCAACCTCTTCTGCAGTGAAAAAATGCAGAAGATTTGACAGCACGTTAACAACCCCAAGCCTGCTTCATCTTGTACTACCACTGCTTTCCGTAGAATCCAGCAAAAGTCATCTTTCAAAGCCCAGTCTCTTACAAATCTCGGAAAAATACTCAACTTCCTCAAAACCTTCTTCTTATAAAGATGATGTCTCACCCTCAACCTTCATTAAAGCTATCTTTTGAGATGCTCTTGCACTCTCTCACCTTTGTAAATCTCTCCCTTACACTGGGAATCTTTCCAGGGGATCTCAAAGCAAGCCATATCCTCCCACTCCTAAGCAAACCTACACTGGACCCTGGTGACCCTGCCAACTACCTGCCCGTTACTCACCTACCATTCATCAGCAAGATCATTGAAAAAGTAGTCTATGTTCCACTCCAAGATCTCATTAATGCTAACCATCTTCTGCATGACTACCAGTTGGGTTTAAGATCACTGTACATTGTGCAGCACGGAGACCGCTACCTTACACATCATAGACTAGTTGACTACAGATGAAGATGACCCCTGCCCTCTGATATTGCTGGGCCTCTAAGCTGCCTTCATCACAGTTGACCATCCCACTCTCATTTTTTGTTTCAATCTGTTTTTATTGTTTTCAGCATTAAACAAAACAAAACAGTTGTACTTTATCAGGCAAAGTGCATCACTTCATTTGGTTACAATCATTGCACACCTATAACAAAGCATATATTATAACTTCATCTGTGATTTAGGGTACTGCGTGTGGCATAGATGCTCGTACCTCTTCAATCAGTGAGTGATCCTGTTGTGTGTGTTTACAAACACTAGTGGAGCACTTTGCCAGTCGGCTGGTCGAGTGTGTACGGTTACTGGGGTTGTTAACTGAGGAGGCGGGGAATAATATCGGGGACAACTGAAGTATAACTAGGACAGGGTTAAACTGGGACTGGCACCTGTTATCCATTGGAGAAGTGTTCCTCGGGTCTCAGCAGTATGTGGTGTGAATATGCATCAGTTTCGTCACAAGTGGGCTCTGCTTGGTGTGTACTTAACGATCAGCTACATGGGCGCGTCTTTTTCGGAATTGTGTCCGTGAGAGGGCCCCTTGTCTGTCGTGGTCACAGGTACGGTCTCAGGGACCTCATCCCTGTCCAGCAATTCTTGTAGAATTGTGTCCCAGTGTACTGCAATTGGTATTTTGTGCGATCCCAGTGTGTCCTCTCTACGCAGCGCAACACTTTCTGCCTTGGGCCACACTTGTAGTGAGCGCTTCCAGGCAAGCACAGCTGGGGGTTCAGAGGAGCGCCATCTTTAAGTGATCATTCGTTTCGCTACGATTAATCCCAATGCAATGAACCGGGAGGTTACTTGTAAGCTTTTGGTGTTAGCATAGAGGTGCAGTATACAGGTTTCCCAGTTCAGTGGCATTGTGCGGCTTGTGTAGTGACTCAAGGAGGACACCACTGATTCCCAATGCTCCCCCAAGCAAGGGCAACTCCACATCATGTGCAACATATCCGCATCTGCCATATGACATTACGGGCAGGCAACATTTGCGTTATTATAGTATTTGTTGATTTTTGCTGGGGTGAGGTATGCACTTTGGGTAATGTAATATTGTATTAGGCGAAATCTCATATTGCGCGGGACATAATTCGGCCCCTCCAGTAGCCTGCTCTATTCCGCATCCGTGAAGTGTCGCAGTAGATCGCCCTCCCAGCGCGCCTGCAAGGGGAGTAGTGTTGTTGCCTTATGGTGTCTAAGGGAGGCGGTGAACCATTTAATCAGGTGGCGTCCCCGCCCCATGACGTGTAAATATTGGATCGTCAAGTGCATTGGGGCTTCTCGTGACATGTCACCCAAGTGTTTATGTAATGCAGATATGATCGTTCGGTACATGAGGAATTGCCCCGGTTGGATCCCATTATTCTCTGCCAAAAAGGCAAAAGACATCAAGTTGCCCTCAAGGTCTAAATCCCCAGCGTCATAGAATCCACTTTCCTTTACGTTTCATAATTTGCGTGTGTTGATGAACGTGTGACCCCTGGGTGTACCCAGTAGTGGGAGTGCGGGGGCGTATGGTGTTGTGTGTCGAGTGATGAACAGGCTTCTGAGGTAACATCTGTATGCTACGATGAGTAATAACTGTGGCAGGGTTTTCTGCTTGTTGCATGGATGAAATATTGAGAGAAGAGTCTGGGGGGGGGTCATGGGCGGTAAATGTGTTGCTGTGTCAGACAATTGGCGCTCAGAGAGCCACCGGGATACCCATTGCAGTTGCGCTGCACGGTAGTATTGTTCTAAATTAGGAAGAGCAAGCCCGTCTCGGTTTGTCGGTAGATAAAGTTTCCGAAGGGAGACTCTGTTATGGGATGCCCCCCAGGTAAGTCCTCTCATTACTCCCTCCAAAGTTCTGAAGAAAGCTGATGGAATGTATAGTGGAAGGTTGGCAAAGAAGTCTAATAGGCGCGGCAAGACTATCATTTTAACCAGAGCTATTCGACCCATAGTCACCAGGGAAAGCGTGCTCGGGAACGAGATTTGAGAGCGGATTAAGGCCATTGCCCTGCCCAGGTTGCCTTCGAGCAGGTCATCCGCCCGATGATAGATACGAATCCCTAAATAGCGGAAGGTGTTCGTCTGCCACTCTATACTGGCGTTATTAAGAACCTAATAAGGGTTAGGACATGTGTCATCAAATGACTTGGCCGTGTTTATTTTTAGCCCGGACAGGGAAGCGAACTCCTCTAGGATGTGTTCCACATATCCTGGGATTGAATGCAGATCTTTGAAGTATAAGAGGGGATCATCAGCATACAGCGAAATGGTGTGCGTGCCATCTCCCAGCGGGACTCCCCTCCCCGCCCCTCTCTTTTTGAATGCCGCCGCAAGAGGCACCACAGCTAGCGAAAACAGTAATGGGGATAGCGGACATCCCTGTCTAGTTCCCCGTCACACCCCTATCCGGGCGGAGATGTATGGGCCTGTCTGTACCCTCATCACTGATTCATGATACAGAAGCCGGATCATTTTAATAAATGTTTCCCCAAGTCCATAAAGTGCCAGCACCGTGAACAGAAAGTCCCACTCCAGGGTATTGAATGCCTTCTCAAGGTCTAGAATCAGTCCGGCGCGTATTTGGCAACCCTGAAAAAGCGTCTGAGGTTGAGTGAGGTCCTTCGCGTTGGGACAAATCCATTCTGTTCATCGTGAACCAGAGATTGAACCAGTGGCACTAGCCGATCCGCCAGGAGCTTCGCTAGGATTTTGTAATCGGTGTTCAATAAGGCCGGAGCCCTATATGAGCCAAACTCCATAGGGTTCCTGTCAGGCTTGGGGAGAGAAACCAGCCGCGCTTTGTTCATTGTTTCGGGAGGGTGGATTCTTCAATAGCAGCAGCATAGACCGCCTGGAGGTGCGGTACCAATTTTGCAGCATATGTTTTGTAGAATTCTGTTGGGAGCCCATCTAGGCCAGTGGTTTTCCCAGTTGCCAACATTGCTATGACCCCTGTGATCTCCTCTTGCTCAATCGGAGCACTTAGTGCTTCCCTCTTGTTAGACCTGGCATCCTTGGCGTCGTTTTCCCTGACTTTTTGCCTCTACCTCCTGTATTTTTTGATGCTGTGCTGGATTTCGTTTTTGCTGGCTTAGATGCTTTGGGCACTTTTCCACTGCTGATCAGTGTCAAAGTGCAAGTGCTCCCTGTGTAAATTGATATTGTGATTGGTTCTCCCTGTTTGGCGTATTTGTTTTACCTGTAAGGTCCCTAGTAAAGTGCACTGAGTGTGCCAGGGCTGGTAAATCAAATGCTACTAGTGGGCCTGCAGCACTGATTGTGCCACCCACATGAGTAGCCCTGAAAAGAGGTCTCAGGCCCGCCACCGCAGTGCTCGCGCGCAGTTTAACTGCCATGTCGCCCTGGCAAGTGCACCCACTTGCCAGGCCCTACCTTTCCCTTTCTGTGCACATAGGACACCCCTATAGAAGGTCCAAGGTACCCCCCTGGACAGGGTGCAGTGTATGTGAAAGGTAGGACATGTACTGATGTGTGTAACATGTCCTGATAGTGAAATACTGCCAATTTCGTTTTTCACTATTGTAAGGCTATCTTGCCCATAGGACGGAATGGGGAATGCTGCATAACATTTTACCAGCATATCTTCCCATTGGAGTAAGGTAGAAAATTGTAGTCTGGTATCCCTGAACTCAGAATTTAATAACACATCTTTTAGTAAAGATGGTTTTTAAATTATGTGTTTGAAAATAGCACTTTTAGAAAGTGGCTATTTTCTTGTTCAACCTTTCTGTGTGCCTCTGCCTGGTTGTGGATTGACTGTCTGGCTTTGGAGTGACAGGGGCTGGGGTGGCTCCAGGAGTCGGGGTGAGTCAGCACTAGGCTGAATAGGCCGATCTGCATTTGGAGTGGTGGGAGGAGTAGCACCTGTACCTGAATAGGGCTGTGCCTGCCTTCCACAAAAGACTGGTTCCACCTCCTGCGGTGTGTCTGAAGACCCAGGCCCACACTGACAAAAGAAGAAGTTGTGCACTGGCAGAGTGCCCCCAGAACTGGTTTGGACTGGGTCCAGAGCCCCTTACACAAAGAACACAAAGACATTTTGGGGTATAAATATTAGAGCTGAAACCCCTGAACTTTAGACTACTTCGTGATCAAGAGGAACCTTTGCTGAAGAGGACAGCTGAAGAGACTGAAGAGAAGCGCTACCCTTGCTGTGTGTCTGGGGCTGGCCTGCAGTTTGCTGTTGCTGCTGAGGGAAGGATAAGGGACTTTGCTGTGTGCTGTGTCCCCCCTGCTTGAAGAAGGATTTTGCTGTGTGCTGTGTCCATCTGTAACATGAAGAAAAGTCTCCAAGGGCCTGAGAAGAGATGGCCTCCTGTCTGAAGTCACAGGGACACCAAGACTTCACCACCAGCTCCCCTGAATTACCTTGCTGGGAGTTCTATCCTGAAGAGAGGTGACTGCTGCTGTTTAGGACCTCTAGAGACTGAGTGTCGCTGGGAGCTGGAAAGTCGACGCAATGAGGAAGAAGCGTGTCGCTCCCGCAGCTGTCGCCGCCGCATCACCGAGGAAGCATGTCGCCGCTGCTGCTGTTGCATCGCCAAAGAAGCGAGTCGCAGTGCTTGTCGAAGCGTGAGAAGTCGCCGCACGATGCAGCGGGTGCATCGATCTCCGAAGACCGGGACCAGCGCACAGAGTTCAACGGAAGGCCGCTGGGCGTGCACGCATCGTACCGAAGACGTCGCATCGAGGCGCAATCTTGTTGCATCGCACCGGATCGTCGCATCGCATTGAGGCGCCATCTTGTCGCATCGCCAACGGACCGCAGTAAGAAGAAGACGCATCACCTTCCCTGCGACCATTTTGTTTGCTTTGCGTAACGCATCCAAGGTACTTTGAGAGAAACGTGTCGCATTTAACATCTGCATTGAACTAAGTTACTTTTACCATTTAAGAACCTTATTTTTTGATACTGTATTGTGGATTTTTGCTACTTGGTCTTGTGTAGTTTAGATAAAGATATTTTATTTTTCTAAACTGGTGTGGTGTCCGTTTGTGGTGTTATCACTGTGTTACTCTGAGTGATGGTAAAAAAATACTTTACACATTGCCTTTGGGATAAGCCTGTCTGCTCGTGCCAAGCTACCAAGGGGGTGAGCAGGGGTTATCTAAAGTGTGTATCTCCCTTACCCTGACTAGAAGCAAGGGTCCCTATTTGGACAAAGGTACCTACCTCTGTCAACTAGAGATCCCCATTTCTAACACCTCTGTTCTCTTGGGTGGATGTATCGTGGTCAAGAAGGCACACGTTCTTTCCCGGTTGTGCGAGGTGGTGGGTTTGTATAGTGCTGTGTAGTGTTTTGTCACCTCAGCATGTATTTCGTTCTGAGTGTACACCATGGGGCCTTCGGTGGTACGTATTGCATGTATGGGGTATTGCGGGTGCTCTTGTTGCAGCAGCCACGCCAGCAATCTTACAGGTCTATCGGATGTCGCGTGTGTGCATGCCGAGTGCGCTGTGTAATTTAAGCATCGCAGTCGCTCCAAAAGTTCAATGTATTCATTGCGTTTCTTCTGTGGACGTTGCGGGTCTCCTGCGCCTAATGCCACTTGGGTTTCACAGGGTAATATCGCCTGTTCTACATGCCCTACCTCTAGGGTTAGCTGTCTGCATATGTTACAGGTGAGTAACATGCTGTGCCCTCTAACAGCCACTTTAAATGCCTCCCACTCAATAGACCTGCTACGTGTGGTGCCTCTGTTCGTGTCAAAGTATCCAGCATTGGCTGTCCCCAGCGAGGTCCGGAATACTGAGTCTTCCAGAGCCGCTGGTTGGAGACGCCAATTGGGGACCGGAGGTGGGCAGACTTCTCAGCCTAGTTGCAGCAGTTGGGGGTTGTGGTTGGAGTGTGTGCAGCCTAGATATTCCATGTGTTAATAAGGGGAAAAAGTGAGGGGGAGCTTACAATCTGGTCCAGTCTCACATGGAGATGATGTACATGGGAGTAAAAGGAGTATATGCGGGTGTCTGGATTTCAGTCACTCCATACGTTTGTCAAAGACCAGTGTGCAAGCCAAGTGTTCAGGGCTAGTGCATTGGAGGAGGCCGCTGTGCGCATCAAGGGAGGGAAGGAATGGTCTAGGGCAGTGTCCAGGACAGAACTGAAGTCCCCCCCCCCAGTAGCCATGGGATCTCACTCCAGGGTGCGAGCGCTTGTGTGAGGCGATGTAAGATGGCAGTTTGGTCTACATTTGGGGCGTATATGGACCCTATCAGTATGGACTGACCATTTAATTGGTTTTTCGCGAGAACATAACTGCCTTCTGGGTCCGCCTTCACCTCCTCAGTTGCAAAAGAGGTCCCCGCCCTGACCCATATCAGTGACCCCCTGGCTTGAGTGGAAAAATTGGTGCTGAACACTTCCCCTCCCCATCGCCGATGAAGTCGGGTGGCTTCCAATTGTGTTATGTGTGTCTCTTCTAATAACGCTATGTTGGTGGCCCTGCGTTCCAAGTATGAGTATATAGAGTATCGCCTGGCTGGGGTATGAATGCCTCTCACGTTCCAGGTGATTACGTTAACCCATGCCATGTAGTTGGATTGAGCGTCTGTGTTTTGTGTCCATGATGCAGATAGCCTAATGAACTACTAGGGATGTGCCTATCTTAGCGCACAAGCTCCGAGTGGTGCATGCCGTAAAGTAGGGTGCATAAATGAACAAAAGGAGGATAAAACAGTAAAACCTGTGTAACGGTTTTAGGGCAGTTCCCAAACTAGAACCCTCCCAAACCAACAAATATCAGTTCGGGTCAGGGCTGGCTCATACAGTGAGGGCAGTCCCTGTGTGCCCTTGCAATGAGACAACCGTAGTGTCCTACACGTGCTGGCGAGTATCAGATAACTCACAGTGTTCTTGTGAAACTACAGCGTGGTGCCGTAACGTGGCTGCCTTCAGGTTTTCTGCCGGATGCCCTGCTCAGAGTGTGTTTCTTGATCGGAGAGTTCCAGCCTAGGCGATGTTGACGGCTTGCATTGGGGTAGGGATGGCATGGAGTTTGGGTAGCAGTCCGCAGGGAACTAGGTGATATCATCAGAGGTGTGTGGCGCCACCTCAGGGAGGTTTGGTGATTCAAACCCTTCGAGCCACGAGTGAGTGAGGTTGTCCTCATTCATGGACTGAGTGGATCCCGTGTCTGGATCTGTGTTACGCAGTTGGTCGCCAATTGTGGCTGCCATCTGTAATGCCTTTCGGCGCTCCGTGATTATTTGTTCCAAGTTAGGGAGTGTGATCGGCATGGCCGGCTAAGTGGTGTCTTTGTGTTTATAACATTTCTGGGTTTTCTTGCCACAGCATGGTCCCGCCCGAACATCGTAAGTCGTGTGATCAAGTGCCAGACCAAGGCCCTCTAGCCAATCCCAAGCCTCTGCAGGACAGTCAAAGAAGTGTGTGGTGCCTTTAGCCACTACCCGAAGTCGCGCTGGAAACAAAAGGGAGTAACACATCTCCAGATCGCGGAGGCATCTCGTGACCGGTTGAAAGGATTCCCTACGCTTCTGCACCTGGGCAGTATAGTCCAGGAACAGCATGACGCGTGTATTCAGCACCAATATTTCTTGGCATTTTCCGCGTTTCCTTCAGTATAGTTTCTCTGTCCCTGAAATTCAGCAGTCTGATCAGGAAGGGCCTGGGCCTCGCACCCGGGGGAGATCTGTGGGATGGCACCCTGTGCGTCCGCTCCACCACAAATTGAGGAGACAGCGCATTCTATGGTAGCAGTTCTCGTATCCAGTGCTCTGCGTAGGACACCCCACCACGCGGACATTGTTGCGCCTTGATTGTCCCTCTGCGTCTTCCAGCCTTTCCTCCAGTGCATGGACCTTGGCTGTGAGGATGAGCAGTGTGGTCATGTTGGAACTAGTGGCAGGGTGGAGGTCCGTAAGTGTGGTCTTGTGGGCCTGCACCGTGTCTACCAGCTTACAGTGATCTGCATGTAGTAATGTAAAGTCAATGGCGACCTTGTCTATTTTCGCTTTTATGGATGAGCGAGTTTGTTCAAGTGTTGTGCATTGAGTTTGCACTCTGGCCCATATGCGTCTGAGGTGGTCCTTCTGAATCAGAGCGGGTCACCGCCTGGGGGGTGTTGGACCGTAGACGACACATGGCCAGCTGTTCAGCAGTAGGCATCGGTCAGCCAAGTCTTAGGTCTCCGGTGCTGGAAGGGTGGGGCGAGGTCTGAGGCAACTGGCGAGGTGTGGGAGCACGGTCCCATCGATCGTCTCTCTGGTCCCGAGTGGGGTTCCCGATGTGTGATCGTGCCTCGTCAGGAATCTTGGGGGGAGACCAATCCCAGTCCACGGGCTGTTCCGTCCAGCAGCCCAACACGGAT
Source organism: Calotriton arnoldi (assembly GCA_963921515.1). Taxonomy (NCBI): domain Eukaryota; kingdom Metazoa; phylum Chordata; class Amphibia; order Caudata; family Salamandridae; genus Calotriton; species Calotriton arnoldi. Next base: position 22,856 of record CAWUFW010004867.1, on the reverse strand, counting down.
TATGACCTCCGGCTCTGGTCAGCTGTGTAGGAGAGTAGGATCTGCTTCACATGGGTACCCCCACTTTTTGCTGATGCTTCACTGTTTTTCGACATTAGTCTGGCTGGGGCCCTGCTAATCAGAACCCCAGCCTAGCTGCTTCCTCTCTAAAATGGTTTCCATGTGCCTTAGGCACATCACTGATTGGGATCTGGAGTGCCCTTATAAGTCCCTAGTATATGGTATACTATGTACCAAGGGCATAGGTACCTCAGAGGCCTGCCAGGGGCTGCAGCATGTATTATGCCACCCCTGGAAGGCCATCCAAACTGACACCACAGGTCTGCTACTGCAGCCTGGGTAAGGTGGTGCATGCACCCCTTACTGTGATATAGGTTACCTATATCACTAAATACATACACACATATAAACCTATAAGTCACTCCTAAGGCAGGCCTTATCAATCCTAAAGGCAGAGTGCATGGTTCCTATGTGAGTGGGTGCCCCTGCATGAGCAGGGCCCCTCTGCAGCGTTCGGAGACCTTCTCTGATGCTGTTTGTAGTGCAGCCTGACCATATACTCTTAAGCGCATTATAACCTCGCGGTAAAATGCTAACTTTGGAATGGCTGCACCTAAACATGTCGTGTTTGGTGTCAAACATCTTGGAATACTACCCCCCCCCCGCCAATCCTGGCGGCGGGGGTAGCATTCCACCCTTCTAGAGGGAAAGACATGTTAACTCTGGCTAGCCCGGTAACTTCTTTCCAAAGCCCTGGCATCACAAAATGGATGCTGCTGCCACAGACACGAGTCTGGCTTCCTGCTGCTGGACGAAACTCCGGCAGGGGAGGCCTGGACAATAGGTTTCCTGTCCCAGGGAGGTGTGACCACCTCCCCAGACAGGATAATGTGTATTGGGGCTGGGCGGGAGCACTTTCGGGTGCTTTGAAGTCCTGCACTGGGGGCACATTTGGTGTCCCTGTGCATACCCCAGTTCAAACCGGATCAGGGGCTTGCAGCCCCTGCTTTGGCGCGAACTGGACAAAGGGAAAGGGGTGTAGCCACCCCTCTGCCCTGACCCACCCATAGGTGGGGCCACAGAGTAGTCCAACCCCTATCCTTAGTATAAGTATAGGAACCCAGTCCTTAGGACTTTAGATTATCCCTGGACGAAACTCTGACACTGAATCCTGGACCTTCGACGCTCTACTACAAGATTAGAGGACTGAAGAATCTCTCTTTGGGTCAAGGAGTGACTCCCCTGCTTGGCAGGCACCAAAGAAGCAATTGTCCGGTCTGCATTTCTGAAGCTCCCGTCGGACGCCGAAGTCTTCGCATCACCAGAGGTGGATTTCCAGACTTCCCCGAGGCTGCCCTGAGTCCCCAGCAAAGCTGAGGCCCGTAGCTGTCGTGGGTAACGTGGAACCGTGACCCCTGGACACCGAGCACATTTGCAAGTGCATCCTCTTCTGGGTCTCCCACGAAGTCGTGCTTTGGGCTCCGAGTAGCCCCAGCCTCCAGCACCAACTGCACCGAAGATCACTGGCCTCCACTCCACGAGTGTCCTGTGAGCCAGATCCACGTGCACCGTCTCGAGGCTAATTCGCGGTCGCTAGCCCGTTGGCTAGTAGCCCTTCACGAAGGCCAATCCTTTTCTTCTTGGGCTCCCTGGTTGCTCCAGGCTTGCCCTCACTTACTGCTCGTGCCAAGCTACCAAGGGGGTGAGCAGGGGTTATTTTAGGAGTGTAACTCCCTTATCCTGACTACGAAGAAGGGTCCCTACTTGGACAAAGGTGCAAGCCCTTGTCAACTAGAGACCCCCATTTCTAACAATGATGCATTAACTTGTAGTTCAAAGAAGAGACTTGGATCATATTTGATACCGAGATTTCTTACAGTCAAAGATGTTAAAGGAGCGGCACCCAACTCAGAAGGCCACCAGTTATGAGAATATGAATAAAGACTAATGCCAAAAAAAGCTTCGGAGTTCATTTTGAGGCAGTTGCTGTTCATCCACTCGCAGACTGATTTCAAACAAAGCTTAAAGAAGTTGAAAGCTACATCAATAGTCACTAATATGAGATGATACACATCTCTACTACAAAATCTCATCTGAATCAGACATCTAATGCCCCAAATACCATCTGCACAAAACTTTGGTCTGGATGTCGAGAGCCTCCCTGAATCTCAGCGAAACCAGGGTAGAATTCCTGTTACTTGGCAAGAAAAGCTGGCTCAATGACATGGACCTTTACTGCTTCAAACCCTAACTTTCACTGAATGCCAAGCCACATGGAATCACCCTGGACACCAACCTCACCCTCAAAGGACACATTGTCAAAAAACATTGACAAAAAAAGAAAGTTAACCACTTTCTTCCAGAAAGCAGCTTCCAAACTTCTGCTCAAGCCTTCATACTCTTGCACCTGGATGGTTGTAAAGCCCTCCTCTATGACCTCCCAGACTCCACACTGATACTCTTTAAAGGGGGAAACAGCCTTTACCATGATGGCTGAACCATGCTCTGCAGTTAAATTGCGGCCGTTACAACAAATGCGTATTTACCACGCATTCCTTTACCATGCATGTCCTAACAACGATATGCCATAAGAAAAGCAGTATTGGACTTTAAAGTCCAACACTTTCCCTACTGTTGTGCAGACTGGAGTTGGAACAGTAAATTATACCGCTCCATAGTCCAACCCTTTCTCTAAAGCATGTCGTTGTAAAGATATGCGGGGTAAAAGAAAGCATGGTAAAGACGCATTTGCTGTAAAGACTGAGGAATAACTGCATGCGTGGTAAAGGCATGCAATATTCCGACATACAATCCTTTAAAGGCACCCTACATGCCACAGTACATCTCATTCATGGCCTAAAGAAATATGATCATGTCACCACCATCCTGATCAAACTTCTTTGGCTGCTCTTGCCAGTATGCACCACCTTTAAAATTTAGCTGCATCACTTACAAAGCCATCACCACCACCAGCACCCTCACTTACATTGCAGACAAGCTCATTTCAGGCCATTTCCATTTAAACAGACAGTATCTGGAACAATATCTCCATATCCATAAGGACCACCCCAATGCTTTTGCAATTTAGAAAAGAGGTGAATGTACACATCTTTAAAGAACACTATGCATTAAAAGTCAAAAATGCATTAACATTCCACAAACCAGCTACCTACCTTATCACTCATTGACTTTAAGCTTGTCTTTGACCCTGTACAGTACTCTGTTGCCCTTTGTCTAGGTTTGTGCTATAGACATACCACATACGTATGATCTGCAAACATTTCACTGCAGGACAAACTTCAAAACACTCTGGGCGCTTATGTTTTTCCTGTGGTAAATGACTTTTTTTCTTTTTACAGGGAGGCCCGCCCTTGTGCCCCCACTGCCCTTGCTTTCCACTGTGCCCATACAGGAGCGGCTCCTCTGCAATGGCGGAGGAGTGTTGCCCCACTGGCTCCGAGCCAACAGGTGAAAAATAAAACGATTACCTAAGTCGTTTTATTTTTCATGTGCCAGCTCTGAGCCAGCGTGTTCAGGGAGGGCAGGGGCATGGGAGGGAGGAGGAGGAGTGCTGTGTGCACCTCTAAGTGCACATATGTGTTTGGCTGGTCGTCTCAGGCAGGCCAAACACACAGGCGCACTTAGGTTTCTCCAACTCAGCTGCATTGAACAGCCAGGCTGGAGAATCCTCACAGACTCCCTGGTCTGAGCAGTGCATCTTTTCAGCCAGCTCAGACCAATCTCCACGCTGCTCTCATAGCATGAGAGCAATGTGGGGATTGCACAGGGACTCTGTCCCAGTATATGCTGGGAGCCTTGGGCCAGGAAGAGAACACGGAGGCACGATACGACATGGGAGGCGGCCGCAACTCTAGGTAAGTGGCTTTTTTATTTTTATTATTAAACCCCTCCCCGCGCACTCTCCCTCCTGCTCTTCCCCGCACACCCTCTACCCGCCCCACCACCTCTTCATTGTGTCAGCCCCCACTATGCCCACCGCTCTTTTGCCACCTACAACTGCAGCCCTGTTTAATTAAGCGGTACTATGCAGGCAGCGAAATGTCAGTTTACACAATTAACACGGGCCAAAGTCCACATACCCATATTTACATCTATTGTTTTGACAACTGTAATTTTGAATATATTTGCAATTGTATTAAGTAATACCTTATTGCCTTGTGGGAAAGCCTATGTTCAATACAGTAAGTCTGAATTTGTTATTGTGTCAAACCAATGAAAACGTTTATGCCTTATTCATTTATCAGCAAGAGTTATTTCAGATGCCACGGATCTGATTTGTTTATAAAGGAAAGTTACGAGAAAAGCAGTAGGCCTGACTTAGGGAATAGCTATTGCACTATGTTATTGTCTTCAGAAACATATTTTGCCACTGAAATTTGGCAGATAATCCTTTCAAGCAATGATGTTGGTGTCGATTTAAACCCTTCACAAGACCTAATGGTAGAAGATTTGCACTGCAAGATTAATTTTTGCTACAATGTCTGAAATCATGACAGGATTTGTTGTCTGCCAGTATTGTGTAATGAAAACAAACAATCCTTAAAAATTCAAATTATTACTTTGATTTTGCCCCCTGCCTGACATCCTGAGAGGTTCTGGGGGCCTTGGAAGTGTACTCCTATGGTTGTTTGGGCCCCAAATAAGTTTCGAAACCTTTTCATAACTATTCTCCTGCTGGTATGTGAACTGATGGAACGTGAATTTGAAATACATGGCCCTATAATGGTGTTTCACCAGCAGCCATTTAAAGCAGGCGGAGTTTTTTTCTGCTAGCTGTCCAAGGTGAAAAGGCTGTGTGTGCATGGCTTCCAGCTAGCCCTCCTCTCTGACAACATCTCCTTTCCACAAGTGTGCCATGTTGTGAGGTCCTTCCTGGTCTGCTTGGAGCACAGTGTGAATTCCATGGCCCTGCTGAGCTTTAGGTGCCCTGGAGTCCACAGCTAAAGAGGCTTGGACTAAAGAAGCATCTGTGCAACTTCTTCTGTGTTTCTTGTTTCAAGATTCCTCAATGTGGCAGGTGCCAAAACATAGAATAAGTGTCACATTTGTATTTTGTTTCAAACTTCTTTTCTTTCCTTACATCTGGGTGATTGCTGCATGCTTTTACTAAAGTGCAAACTGGAGTTTTTTTGCTTGGATAATTTATGGTATTCCATCAAATGTCAACTTTATAAACCCCTGTATGATGGGCACTATTCTTCATTAAAGGCAACTCAATGGTACACAAAAAACATAGGTGTTGTTGGTAAGTTTATTCGTTGTGACACCTTCAGCCAGCCCACAACTGTTAGCTGAAAGTGCATCTTTTATCACTATCAGTGCCCGTTCATTGATTGGTGAGTTTGTGTGCCCACGTCACCCATTGGTCTGTTGTGTCATTACATTTTTCTTCCGCCCACCACAGCATACATCATGGGGCGGGGTTTCAACCCACTTCAGCTATTGGATACCTGCACTGTAAGTGACGGTGTTCTGCTCGTTCACAAGGAACACATCTACACACAAACTAGTATCCTTCAGTGCCAGGGGCTACGATTGCAATGTCTTCTGTTTTAGACCAAAAGAAATGTTGTGTTTTTTTATTAATATTGGCTAGGGTCGGACACCTCCCACAAAAATGTTTTATTAAGACCAAAAACACAAAATGTATTTAAAAAATAGAAATGTAAGCACTGACAAAGCCAACAAGCATTGGCATAGTCAATAGGTTTCGCCTTTGGGACCTTATAAGTATTTAGTTATGCAGCACAATATCCTTGGTGCAACAACATCAACTGTTGCATGGCTAAACACTTATAAGGTCCCAAAGGCGAGACCTATTGGCTATGCCAATGCTTGTTCTGTTCATAGCAGTGGCCACATCCTTGGACACAGAATATGTCAAGGCACTGCTTCTTCACAGACCCCTGGTTATTCTGTGCTAACTGGTATGATCCAGTGAGGCGAGTACAACGAGTCTATTAAAATGAAGATTTTGTTGATCAAAGCCAGACACAAAAACCTGGATAACGATGTCCAGTGGAGCATGGGGAGATAAGAATTAGCAGTGCAGAGATACGCTGAAGGCGGGGGGGCAGAAGGGGGCGTGGGAAACAGCTACCTGAAAGCCTATAATGGCAACCCACCTGTTTGGGGGATTCGCATATACGTAGGGGATGCCAGTTCCACAGACACACATCTGCCCCAACACTATAGAGGAGTTTGTGGGTGCCAGTTATGACAGACTACACAGATTTACCATCTGTGTAAATCCGCTGGCAGCCTTCACAAGCTAGGTGTGGGTAAAAAAAAAAAAGCTTGTGCTCCACAACTAACAATCAGCTGCCACCAACCTTTAGTTGTATCATTGCTTAGAAATATTTGTTACACATGGTAAACTGAGTTTTCCTGGTCCAGTGCTCAACTGGTAAGACATTTAGAGCAATTGGCAGGACATGAGTCTCCTGTGCAAGGTAAAATACCTCAGTAAATCAAATGCTAAAAGGAGAAGGCGGATGGCAAGCTGCTACGGAGCCAGAGACTCTCGCCGTTCCACTGGTCCAAGTACTACTGTTTCGCAATAATCTATTTTCATCAGGACACCTTAAAGACTTTCAGACTCAATTTCTCATAGGAAACCAATTGAGCTACTAGACTTCATGCAACACAGAGTTCTAGAGCCCACTGCAATAGTGTAAACCGTGCAAGAAGCATGCAAATACAGAAATATAAACATACATGATTATCAATTGATAGTGAAGCAGAGCACAGAGAAAGTTATGGATGAGGGGGGAGAGGAAAGAGTTCACGTTATCATACAAGGACATTCAGCAAGTGAAAAGGCCTAAATGTTATAAGAAAATACATCCCATGCCGAGGGTCACACAGAACCAGAGCCAAAGTTTGATCGAGAAAATAAGTGTTCAACAGCTAAATCTCCGTTTTACAGAAGAGTTAAGTTCCATAATAAGAACATCTCAAAGTCAGTCCAAACCAGTAATTTACAGGAAGTGCCTCCTGCTGGACTTAAAGAAAGCGACCCCTGACCTTGACTGGTAGGTCGCTCCCCCACCACACAGCTCCGTCTGTGTGCCCTGCTGCTGCCCCTGATTGTGCTCGTTTTTTTCCTTTCTGTGCCCCCTTGCTGCCCCTGATTGTGCTCGTTTTTTTCCTTTCTGTGCCCCCTTGCTGCCCCTGATTGTGCTCGTTTTCTTTCCTTTCTGTGCCCCCTTGCTGCCCCTGATTGTGCTCGTTTTTCCTTTCTGTACCCCCTTGCTGCCCCTGATTGTGCTCGTTTTTTTTCCTTTCTGTGCCCCCTTGCTGCCCCTGATTGTGCTCGTTTTTCCTTTCTGTACCCCCTTGCTGCCCCTGATTGTGCTCGTTTTTCCTTTCTGTACCCCCTTGCTGCCCCTGATTGTGCTCGTTTTTCCTTTCTGTACCCCCTTGCTGCCCCTGATTGTGCTCGTTTTTTTCCTTTCTGTGACCCCTTGCTGCCCCTGATTGTGCTCGTTTTTCCTTTCTGTGCCCCCTTGCTGCCCCTGATTGTGCTCGTTTTTCCTTTCTGTGCCCCCTTGCTGCCCCTGATTGTGCTCATTTTTTTTTCCTTTCTGTGCCCCCTTGATGCCCTGATTGTGCTCGTTTTCCCTTCTGTGCCTGTTTCCCGCCGCTGCGCCCCTGCGGCCCCGCCCCCTCACTGCCCATTCGCTGCCCCATTCCCTGCTCCTCCCTCCCACCTCCCCATTTATGGTGGCTGCTGCGCGGCCGCGCCGCTGGCGCGCCGAAGGCGCGCCTAAGGCAAGCCCGTCTGCGCCCGTCCGCGCCATGACCGCGCCCAGCGCCAGATTCCCTGGTCCGGGCATCCCCCGCCACATCAACAGACGCCGATACGACGCCAGCACCCTCCACGCACTCAACCCCGGAAAAGATCACGCCTGCTACCAGGCCACCCCGAAGCGCACCCAAGGGCCCTTCACCTGCCGGAACTGCAGCTTCGCCAGCACTGCCCCGCCAAACCACCGCCCAGGAAAGAACCCAACTACCTCAGATGCATCCTCCTCAACACCCGCTCCGCCCGCAAACACGCCATCGAACTCTGGGACCTTCTCGACTCAACCTCCCCAGACGTCGCATTCCTGACGGAGACCTGGCTGAATCCCGCTTCAGCCCCCGACATCGCCATTGCCATCCCGGACGGATACAAGATCACCCGCAGGGACCGCACCAACGGAGTCGGAGGAGGCATCGCCATCGTCCACAGGAACACCCTCAGAGTCTCAACCAACACCGACGACACCCTCAGCACCGCCGAACACATGCACTTCCAGATCCACACCGATCCCAACACCACCCTCAGAGGAACCCTCATCTACAGACCCCCGGACCCCGACCACAGTTCAGCGATTCCATCGCTGACTTCGTCAGCACACACGCCATCGCCTCCACGGACTACATCCTCCTCGGGGACCTGAACTTCCACCTCGAGAACAACAAGGACACCAACTCCACCACCCTGATCGACAACCTCGCCACCCTCGGACTCAGACAGCTCGTGACTACACCCACCCACGCCGCCGGCCACACGCTAGACTCCATCTTTTCCGCAAGCCCACACGTCTCCTTCAACCACACCTCCAAACCCCACTGGACTGACCACCACTGCATCCACTTCACCTACAGGAAGCCCACCACGCACCACCGCACCGAACAAATGCCTCGCCGCTGCTGGAGCAGAGTCACGGAAGACCAGCTAACCACAACCCTCGCCCTGAGCCCACCCGCCGAACCCTCCGACCCCGACACCGCCGCCCGCAGCCTCAGACAGTGGATCGACGACTGCGCCAACACCCTCGCCCCGCTCCAGAATCCGCCCAACAGCCACACCAGCAAGAAAGCCACCTGGTTCACCGAAGACCTCCAGGCCTCCAAACGAACATGCCGAAAACTGGAGAAGATCTGGCTCCACGAACGGACAGCGGACAGCTACGCCGCCCACAAGAGCGCCACCCGCAGTCACCATCACCTCATCAGATCCGCCAAAAGGGCCTCACTCAAAGACCGCCTAGACAACAACGCACACAACAGCAAAGAGCTCTTCAACATCGTGAAGGAACTCTCCAACCCCAGCTCCAACACCAACGACATCCAGCCGTCGCGAGACCTGTGCGACTCACTGGCCACCTTCTTCCACCGCAAAATCGCCGACATCCACGACAGCTTCAACACCACGACCGCCCCGGCAACCACCGAGACCACTGCCCCCACAACCACCAACCGCCTGCTCTCCTGGACCAACATCAACGACGAGGACACCAGTGAGATCATGAACACCATCCACTCCGGTTCACCGCTAGACCCGTGCCCTCACCACATCTTCAACAAAGCCAGTACAGCCATCGCGCCCCATCTCCGGAAAATAATCAACATCTCCTTCGAGACAGCAACCTTCCCGGAAAGCTGGAAGCACGCCGAGATCACCGCCTTACTCAAGAAACCCAAGGCAGACCCCAAGGACCTCAAGAACTTCCGACCCATCTCTCTGCTCCCGTTCCCCGCGAAGGTCACCGAGAAAATCGTCAACAAACAACTGACCCGCTACCTCGAGGAGAACAACATCCTGGACCCTTCCCAGTCCGGCTTCCGCAGCAACCACAGCACCGAAACCGCCCTCATCGCCGCCACCGATGACATCAGGACCCTGCTAGACAACGGAGAAACAGCAGCCCTCATCCTCCTGGACCTATCAGCCGCCTTCGACACGGTCTGCCACCACACACTACGAACACGCCTTCACGACGCCGGGATCCAAGAGAAGGCCCTGGACTGGACCACATCCTTCCTTTCCGGCAGAACACAAAGCGTCCGCCTCGCCCCCTTCCGATCCAAGGCCACCAAGATCATCTGCGGCGTACCCCAAGGCTCCTCCCTCAGCCCAACGCTGTTCAACATCTACATGGCACCCTCGCCCACGTCGCCCGACAGCACAACCTCAACATCATCTCCTACGCCGACGACACCCAGCTGATCCTCTCCCTCACCAAAGACCCTCACACCGCCAAAGCCCACCTCCACGAAGGAATGAAGGCCGTCGCCGAATGGATGAGGACCAGCCGCCTGAAGCTGAACTCGGACAAGACGGAGGTCCTCATCCTTGGTTCCAACCCTTCAGCCTGGGACGACTCCTGGTGGCCAACATCACTGGGAACAGCCCCGCCACCCACCGACCACGTACGCAACCTAGGGGTCATCCTCGACCCCACCCTCTCCATGACTAAGCAGGTCAACGCCGTTTCCTCATCCTGCTTCAACATCCTCCGAATGCTCCGCAGGATCTTCAAGTGGATCCCCACCGAAACAAGAAAAACAGTCACCCAGGCCCTCGTCACCAGCAGGCTGGACTACGGAAACGCCCTCTACGCAGGAACGATGGCTAAGCTCCTGAGACGGCTGCAACGCATCCAGAACGCCTCTGCACGTCTTATCCTCGACATCCCCCGACGCAGCCACATCACACCCCACCTGAGAGACCTGCACTGGCTCCCTGTCAACAAGAGGATAACCTTCAAGCTCCTCACCCACGCACACAAAGCACTCCACAACTCCGGACCAGCCTACCTCAACAGACGACTCAGCTTCTACACCCCCACCCGCCAGCTCCGCTCGACCAGCCTCGCCCTCGCCACAGTCCCCCGCATCCGGAAAACGACCGCCGGCGGCAGATCCTTCTCCCACCTCGCCGCCAAGACCTGGAACACCCTCCCCACCAACCTCCGACAGACCCAAGACCTACTGGCCTTCAGAAGACTCCTCAAGACCTGGCTCTTCGATCAGTAGCAGCACCACCCCCCTCTTTCCCCAGCGCCTTGAGACCCTCGCGGGTATGTAGTGCGCTTTATAAGTGACATGATTGATTGATTGACAAAACAACTATGGCAAAAAGAAATGCTTGAATTAAACCTAACAAAGGCCATTACTCTGGCCGCAGGAGTGTAGTTATTTGGAAAGGTCACGAGAGAAATAAACTGCAAGCAATCTCAATTTGGAGAAAGAGGTGTAACGAGCCCAAGAGAGAACGATTTGAAGCGTTTCTTTTTCAGGACCTTGGAACCACATGAAATTCGCATTTAGGATCCAGGGAGGGCTGCGTCTGTTAGTTCAAACAGAGAAAAGCGCGCAGCCCACACTATTTATTTACCGGGCAACACTTTTTCACTCTATGAACGCGGACGCCAATCAAAAACTAGTTCTGTAATATTTTTGCAAGTATCAACAGACGGCGCAAACAATATTGCTTCTACAAGTGCCGCACTGCCACTGCCTTGCTGCTAAACACAAAGGATAACAGTGACAACACCTCGGGAGGCTGCAAGAGGCCGCACCGCTTTTATGAAGTGTCGTCATTAAAGGACAACAAACTAAATGGGGCTGCGCCTGACAGCCGTGAAGGAGCGCGGGGGAAGCACCGCTGTCTCAAAGGGATGAGGCGCATGAGCCAGGCTCATGGTCGCTCTTCGCAGTCCATTCCACTCGAGTAATCTGTGGCGAGCACAACTGTAGCACAATCGCCTCAAGTGGGAGGGGTGGAGGGAGTGCGGCCAAGAGCAGGGACACGCAGCGTTTACCTTGCGGGAGCGAGCGCGATAATTACAAACAGATGTCGCCAAAGCTCGCTCCCGAAAGGGAAACGCCAAACGTGCACGCGATGCAATTGAAAGCAATGCAAAGCGTGCACGTTTTTGGGCAAAAAAGCTGATCGATTCCAAGAGGTCCCCTCCTATGAGACCTAAAAAGCTGGAAGTCAACACCAGACCGATTGGCTTTGTTTTTTACTTCGTTGAATGGCTTGGAAAGAAAAGAACTATCACAAAGCACTAGTTAATTGTAGACAGTAATGAAATGACAGCATACGTTGAGGTACTAGGTGCGTCAGCAGCAGAAAGGGGGTAGAGTCATGAGAGGCAGGGTCATGAAAAAGTTTATTTTTAAACTCTGCCACAAAGAAATTGGTAACAAGGACAAACATAACAGGAAATCTGTTCTGGCATACTGGTCTGGTTAGAGGCTGTATTTTATAGTGAGGTTAAGGCACCTCCTGCAGAGATCTTTGTGTGCCTAGCAATTTTCAAGGAATGGCAATAATGATAAGATAACTCTGGTGCACTTGCTGGAGAGATCTGTGTTATATTTATTCACAATTTTGACTCATCATAAAGTAGCTTAGAGGGTTAATGTGCCTTCAAAACCCATGCAAATCTCAGAGTTGTGTTTTTAGTTGATAGCTCAGATGGTTACTGCTTTTATCACAGATATCCTTTTGTTACTTGCAGTTCATATATTACAGTACTTCTAATATAGCACAGTGAGCTATGAATCGGCATCAAGGAGCTGCAAGCACACTTTAAAGCACAGGTTTGGAGCCTTCTTATTGTTTCTCTCTCTTTCATTTTTTAAGGTTAACAAATAGGGTTTGTTTTTAACTAACAATAAAGTCTTATATACTTTAACCAACCACTTTACATTTGAAATCCTGACTTTTTGCTTCTCCTGACCAAGCACTCTTATCGCTTAATGCCTCCCAGTATGGATGATATGTGACTCCTGTAGCTTGTAACTCTTGTTCTCGTATGTAACATTCACTGTACAGTGCTTACACACTTCTTTGATTCATTGTCTACATAGTATGTGTGTGTGACATAAAGCACTTTGTAGCCCTACATTTGAATGAGCACCACTGTAAAATAAATTAAATAAAAAATGAATAAGTGCTCTTTAAATTGTTATTAAAGTAATTACTCATACAGACAGATGCATCTGACATTCTTAAAGTGCATGCACATCTCTTACATACAGGGCTTGAACAAAGTCAAAAACCTGCTTTCAAATTATCGTTTCCTTTAAGCACTTTTGTGAAACGAAAAGCAGATGAGTGTCTTTGTTTCCTCCATTGCATTGGCATGTGGGTGTTAGGCTCCAGAGAGCTGCCAGTCAAGATGCCACTCCAATAAAAGCATATTTCAAAACAAACCTACCCAGTATGCCCCCAGGACCTGGGTCTATATATTTCGAAAACAATGGTCTAGGGGGACTCTTTTTCATGGGAACAATTGTGTATATATTACCAATATCCTAAGTTAATTCAATTGTTTAATCAATAGACAAAATACAAGAGAAAGGACTTTCTTCATGCAAAAACGGTTATTTGTATTCACAATTCCATTATATATCATCACATAGGTGCATAATCAACAACATATGTTATTCTCTATGTGACACAGGTTTAGACAGTGCAGTGTGTGCACAAGGTGCAGATATTGACTGTGTACAGAATAAAAACAGCACCTCTTCCGATGGTAACCCTGGTCTCAATATCACTCTGCCGTAGTCTGTTAACAAATCACAGTCTTCGCCTACATATAATCCAGAATGTAGACCAAGGGATTCTTGTGTCAACGTTTTGACCCTACCATTATTCACAGGGTATCATCACACTAGTGAAAACACCTCACTTCTTGGGATGCGCATAAGCATTTTCTGTTGTGCACTCCTCAATCCAATGCAGCAGACTCTCCCTCTGTGTCGTGCAGGACCCAGCGGCAGAGACTGGAGTTGCATCCAGACCTTCATGAACAAGGGAGTCATACCTTGGTTGGATTCACCTGATGAGGAATCATTGAGTTACATTGCTCAAGCAGACACATCTACACAGGAATCTGTACTTGAGATTGGAGTCTCTTTAAACCTTCGAAAGGGACACATTCAGGACTTTCACCGCACATTTTCGGAAACAAGTAGAAAAGAGGTAGAGGGGCTAGATAAATACTGTAAAACATTTTCTGCTAGCTTAGTAATTACCTGTTGTAACTTATTAATTTCATGGCAGGGTAATTTTGCTTAAAAAGACAATTGGAAATGTAGTGATCTCTCCCCACTTTTTGTCTCCAGTGGAAATAAATGAGTTCTTATCTACTTAGTATGGTGACTGCCCTTCCACTCAGCTCTGGTAGCCTGGCTCTGATGCTGCCTTTGCTCTGAGCCCTCACAGCAGGAAGGCTAGGTCCTGCCTCTCATTGTAATTTCATTTAGGGTCATAAGGAATGAACAAATGCTATGCTCTTTGACTTTAGCATCTGCCCTCTCACCCTTGAGAGTCTGGCAGGCCCTCCTCCCCATCAGGACATATGGCATGGACAGAATAAAATGCACCATATGTTGGCTGAATGGAAGCTCACAAAGCCATCATACTCTACTTCTGGAATTTTATGTATGTAAATAGTCCAATAGCTATCTGTAGAGCATACTGACCTGTACTACTGAAAGCAGCAGTGTAACTGTAGTACCCAATGTGGTCATTGTGCTGTGCGGCATTAGTGACATAAACCAGGCTTTAGTCTGCTTTGTAAGTTTCACATTTAATTCTCGAAGTTGAAAAAACATTATTAAGCAAATAGACCAGGATCACAGATGAGGAGAAGATGGGATGCAGTAGATGAGTTACACCCTAAATAAGGCAGACAGTGTAATGTCCTTCCTCCGCTGTGCATCGGAGGAATTATTTAATCAATAGAGCCAATGGGGCCTCCATCGATGGAAAACGTAAGATCGCCCCATCTCTATATGAGGTGAACGGGGCACGGGTCTGGTGGACGGGGCACTCTGCTGCATTTGAGACAGAGTTCCTTGCATCTAAATCAGGCCCTTAGTGTGCCAAGGAGACCTCCTGGTTGAACCACAATTAATTTCAGTTCTCTTTGCAGGGGTAGGCTTTGATCCTAGTGTGCCCTGAAAGAGGAAAGGTGTTGTATAATTGAAGGGTCCTCCAATGATCGCTACTTAAGTTTCAGAGCTGGTCAGCCATTAAACTATGTGTCCCAGCAGGGACTTTTGCTTTTATTCAGTGTTGTTACAGAGCCTTCTGTTAAGTGAAGTGTTGTCCACCTACATTTGCACCTAGAGTTTGTAGTTAATTACAACTTGGGTTAGCAGTCCCATATAAATGATGTCAGAAATCAAAATATACTGGGATCCCTATAATTTGTGTTCTAGATGGTTCTTTTTAACTGTCTTTGCTATATTGAAATTTGAGAGGTTTAAATTGGTGACTAAAGTGGCTCATTTTTATGTTGCTGCATGAAACATTAATATGTTCATAAAACCCCAGTTCCCATCTTTCTCTAAACTTATGTGTCACTTCTCAACAGTTATCCAGTTCAGGGACTTTGTTGTAGGCCATCTTTAAGCTTCTCTTAAAATCACTATTAAAGGGCTTGTGATCACTTGCTATGCTTCTGTTGAGGGCAAAATTCACAATCAGCTCAGCATGTAAGTAAGCAAAATAAAAGACAGAGCTGCTTCTCACACTGTACGCAGAACTACCACCATTCAATACACCAGCAAATTCCTAGGCTATTTCACCAACACATTCAAAGCCAATGTTGACATATATACGCCATGGAAACAGTGCTCCGGAAAGACAAAACCAATGGTAAACCCAAGAAGTCTTGAACATCAAATGGTGCAACACTCTCAGGATATATAACATCATCAATGAAATCTCCAAAGACCGCTTCATAGTCATCCAGCCCTTGCCAAGCCTGCTCATACCCACTCCACAGACAGATGAAACACAATGGAAAGATTCTCCAAAGAACATATGAACAATATCATACAACTTATCGAGAGCACCAAACAGAGTACCACCAAGCCACTAATTCCATTACCCCATATATCCAAATGAAGCTCACTCATGATTCCTTGTATTTGGGGACCTCAGCACCATCATCACTGCTCTGAAAGGAATAACTGGTGAAGCTTAAAATTCTTTAGTGAACTATCCTGAAATTCCTACTCCGAGAAATGTCTCTCTCCCATAAGGAAATACCCTGGGCACTTTAAACAGGACAGATCCACCTACCCTTTAAGAAAGTCAACTTGAAGTCAACTACCAACCCAACATCCACCTTCTAATCATTGAAAAAATAATAGAAGAAGCAGAAGCAGTGAAATTGCCACCAGAGGGCAGATGCTAGACAGTAGAAAAACCTCTGTTTTTGTTCTTGATCTCTCCTCTGCATTTGAAACAATGAACCAGCCGACGTAATCTCTCCCCTCCTCCTAAGAGTGGTGAGATTGAAAGGAACATCAGGAGGGTGATGGTTTGCCCCACATGAGAAGGAGTCACCATCTTTGGAAAAAAAGGAGGTAGTACATTTAGCCAATAGTTCTTTGTGGTCTGAAGTGTCCTTCTTTCACACATGACATAAATGTTCAAGTTATTATCAACATGTCTTCCCATGAGAGAAGTGGCTATCAGTTCAGTTAAAATCAACAAACAGTTGTTGAGCCTGGAAGATAAATGTATCATGACGGTTAAAATTAAATATGATGGGTTGACATGATTATTCTGTCTGATCACATAGGTTGACTTCACTCACATTCCAGAGTGGTGCATTATTCCTTGAATGAGAACAAGTGATATGCTTCATGATCTGCAAATGAGTGAAATTGTATACTTCTTTCTAGATGTAGTTCATGTCTTTTTGTTTTGGGGTCTTGGTTTGCGCTCACTCAATACTGTAGTCAGTGCACCTTGGTCACCAAGGATCCCTTTGGATATGATCAGTTTATCAGTTCACCTGCCATTAATAATTTAGATGTACACATGTGTACCTGGAGCTTAATTATTGCTAGGGAGGTTTCTGTTGGGTGTGTTACATTTTTGTATCCGCTGTGGGTTGGTCAAGCTAAGGTTAAAGCCTCCATCCATTGGGGTAGCGCATAAGGCATTTTTCAAAATCACTGCAAGACATTTCCATACACTTTCCCACCAATACCCCTTATTCTACAGGTGGATCACAAACTGAAGATATCACAAACTATAATGATTCTCATATATATGGCTTTCTCTCAAAGGGGAACTCAACAACTAGGAGATCATTGTAGGCAGACCATCTCACATCATCTGCACTTAAATGCCTAACCCAAATTTGATATTAATATGTTAAAATCTGGATGATGAGAACTCTCAGAATCTACATCTAAGCGCTTCAACCCCTTGTCAGGGGTAGCAAGCTTTATATATATACATGAGACAATACAATTACAGTACCTCTCAAGAGGTACTGGCTCTACACCAACAATATGCAGTGTACACTAATCTGGCTTAATCAGGTGCAAAGAAGAGCAAAAAGTCACATAGATTGCTACATACTACCACCTCAAAAGCACATGTATATTATGAATTAGTCACACATCATGCTAAACAAGCAGAACACATAAGACACACCTACTGGCACCATCACATGCCCACAACAGTACCAAAATCATCAAGATGGATAAATACTGCCCTCTCCTAAGCACTTCATGTATGCTTGACCCACACAAGACAGCCCAACACTCAACAAAACACAAGAGACAGGGACTACTTTTTACATCAAATGTTGTACAGATAAACCAAACTAAATATAGTGCTACTAGTCCACCTTCTTCCAGGTCAACTGGACTTCTGAGGGTAAACATTTCACAACACTCCAACTGTGCCCTTAGGCAGGGCCCTGGCACGAACATGTATACAAAGCAGCACTGTGAGAAAGGGCCTCTTGTTGCGTGGTCACCACAATTGTTTGACTAACCAGGCCCCAGCACAGGCGCCTGCTGTTTAAGAACTGTGAGGAGACCTGAAGGGTTGGATCTGCTGCCACTTGTACCCAGGACAAAGAAGTGGACTGCAGGGGTCAGTTGACTGACCTCTGGTGTTAGCTACAGGGCCATAACAAGCTGTAAGAGGCATTTTCCTGAAGCGCCTAGCTGTCCATTTCAAACTGGACCTGCTATGGACCCAGCTGGTGGCCTCTGCTGGAGTGAACCTTGACCCCCAAGTGCTGTTGCTAAGGGCCCAGAGCCCTTGTCTGTGTCTAAATGGACTCCACCTAAACCATGGACTTAGAAACTTTTTGGATCTGAAGACCTCACAAGGACTGGGACAAACTTGCAAAAATCATCCACCCAAGACTCGTAGTAACTGGGCTGAAGAAAAGGTTTACCACACTCTGTACTTTTCCACAGCCTCAAATCTGGTTCAGCAGGACCTACTATTGAAGGTATCTGGCCTCGTGGAACCCTCTCCGGATAGAGGCTGCAGGCTTGTCCCCTTGTGGGATTCTGAGTGCCGAAAAAGAAACTAAGTCCGAGTGTAGTAATCTTGAATGGGCAAAGGCGCGAAATGTATCTCACTGGCGGGAGGACTTCCCAAGGTGGGAAAATCAAATTTCCCCACTCTGAGCTTTTCCTCCCTATACCAACGGCTTCATTGGAACCATGTCCAATGCCTATCTGATGTCTTGGAGCCCTCTTTGGCTAGAGCCTGCAGGTTTGTCCTGCTGAAGGACTTGGACTTCAAGCTCACTGCTGCCCAGATTTACTCAAGATAGACGCAACGCAGCAAGGCAAATTGCTGTGCTGCGTTGCATCAATGGGAGAGAGCGGAAATGTGTAATTTCTACTGAGATATGGTGCACTTTGGCTCTGTCTTTGTGCTGGTGCACTTATGGCTGCCCAGTGCCCTCGCAGGGACCCTTGAGCCTCGACGCAAGGGTACCTGAGTCGAGGCTCAAGGGTGCCTGCCTACACAAAAACTATTTTGAGACGTGTATTCCCCTTTGTATGTGAGCTGCAGAATGCAACTCAACTCAACTCAAATTGGGCCATGAGTGGTTTAGTAAATCCCAAAATCCATTTTGCATCATGGCTGCGCCAAAAAAGTGGTAAATCCTAAAAATGCTAGTCAATTCGGGCCTATGTCTAAAGGTAAAACCTCTGACCGGGTTGAACCTGGTTGGTGTATCTGACCCGTGATCCATCGCGATCAGCCTGAAATCGCACCCAGGTCGCCAAGGGACCAGTTGACCACTTGACTAGATGCAAATGTACTACTTTTTAGAATTGACAAACGCTGGCAGTAGTAGGCTTGCAAAGCTGTGCCAGTCTCAGGTTTCCAGGTCTGCTACTGGCAAACACCTAAAGGGTGATGGAAAAATGTCTGCAAATAGACTAACCTTTGGGAACTGCTCGGAGTAGCATTCCAACCAATTTTTTCGCCCCACTGTGCCACTCTAGACTGAGGCCCACCTAATGCAAATCAGTACTGACCCTATTCCTCGTAGAAACAAGCCATCCCAAACGTTGGTCATCTCATCCCTCCAACCTGCTGCCCACCACTTGTTTAGAAGGCCTGGGAAGAATTAAAATTACACCCGCATAATTTGCGTAATTTTACGTTACTCTTTTTAAGTGAATTCTCCAATATTATGTCATTACGTCATTTTGTGTATATATGCGTCATTCACAGTAAAAATATACTGCAATAAAAAATATATCTGTATAAAAATGTGTCACAAATGTGCCTTTCACTGTAAAAATGTACAGTGAATGTACAGGAACAACAGAAAGCGAGCAGCTGTTGTTTACAGTTCTTTCTTTTGCATTTTTTTAAGCACAAAATGCGTTCTTGTGTCAAAATTCACACAGACGCATTTCATGCCAAAATGTAGCACCAAATAATGGATTTGCGTTTTATGTATGTGTGTGTAATTTTCCTGAAATATTGCGTAGTTACACGAAAGCAATTTATGCAAATTTCGCACATCCCTATTTTTCAGTTGAGGAATTTGAGATTCACACCTTCTGAATTTCACTGACTAAGCTATCAGCCCATATCTCCCGGGAGAATCAAACTTGTGTGTGACTCTCTCTAATGAGCCAACAAATTACCATTGAGAGCCGAGCCAAGTGGCTGGCATGGTTCTAAGGGTCCATGCATGAGCCAAGCTTTAAAAATATTTGGCATGTAAATCATGCAACAAACAACATGTAAACATATGATAAATGCTCTTAAAGATTTTTAAAAAATTGTTTTTCTCTAACATGCAGAAGTGGTTGACCTTAGTACATCACATTATATCAATTCACAGACAGGTATTTTTAAAAGAGATAGTTTTTATACTTGAATTTATAAATATTGATGTCTCCCGCTACAAGTGAACTAAGAGGCAAGTCAGTTGCTGTACCCTACATGTGCCCTAGATACTTATTATAGGTGGAGCAACATTATAGACTATTAAGTCCAACGCAAGAGAGGTTATTGCACAGTGCTAATCCTGAACTCGCACCTTGGAAGGTGCTCTAACATGGCACATTGAAGAACAAGCATTGGCAAAGCCAATAGGTCTCGCCCATACAAGTGCACATTGGCTTAGGCAATGTAATTTTGCCATGTTGTACACCGGTGTGGCTGCTGTTCACTATAGCTAAATGTTAGTGGCTTGGAGTGTCCTAGAGTGGAGTGGGGGTAGTAGAGGGTCGTAGACTGGATTTGTTGGAGTAGAGTGACATAGAGTGGAATAGGGGGTAGAGTGTCATAAGGTTGAATAGAGAGGAATAGAGTTCTGTGGTTCAGTGGCAGAGAGTGTCGTAGAGTGCAGTGTCATAGAGTGCAGTGTTGTAGAGTGGAGTGGTGTAGAGTGGAGTGGTGTAGAGTGGAGTGAGGTGGAATACGGTGGAGTGGGTTGGATTAGACTGAGAAAGTGGGTGGATTGGAATAGATTTGGGTTGATTGGATTGGGGTAGAGTGTTTGGATTGAGTGGAGAGGGGTTGATTGGAGTGGATGGACTGGATGGGGTGGAATGGAGTGGGGTAGATTGAAACGGGTGAGGTGGATTGGATTGGGGTGGGTTGGGTTGGAGTGGGGTGGATTATATTGGTTTAGGGTGGGGTGGACTGGACTGGATTGGGGTGGACTGGGTTAGAGTAGGGTGGTGTGGGGAGGGGTGAACTAGAGTGGAGTGGAGAGGTGGATTGGACTGGCCTAGAGTGGGGTGGATTGGATTGGAGTGGGGTGGATTGGTTTGGGTTTGGTGGAATGGACTGGAATGGATTGGATTGGGGTGGACTGGATTAGAGTAGGGTAGTTTGTAGAGGGGTGAAGTGGAGTGGATTAGACTGGGCTGGAAGTGTGGGTGGATTGGACTGGAGTGGGGGATTGGAGTGTGGTAGGCTGGATCGATTGGATTAAGTGGTGTGGACTGAACTGGAATGGGGTGGATTGTATTGAGGTAGAATGGGGAGGATTGGAGTAGAGTGGGGTGGATTGGACTGCAGTGGGGAGGAATAGAGTGGGGTGGACTGAAGGGGATGGAATAGGTTGGAGTGGGGTGGACTGAAATAGGGTGGGGTGAATTGGACTGGGTGGATTAGAGTGGGATGAATGTGCAGTGGGGTGGGGTGGATTGGAGTGGGATGAGATAGGGTGGACTGGAGTGGGGTGGAATGGAGTGGGGTGAAATGGAGTGGGGTGAAATGGATTGGTGTGGGGTAGGGTGGATTGGAGTGGAGTAGATTGGATTGCAGTGGAGTGGAGTGGATTGGAGTGAGGTGGATTGGATGGGAGTGGGGTGGATTGGGGAGGGTTTGGGTGGACTGGGGTGAGGTGGATTGGATTGGAGTGGGGTAGATTGGATTGAGCTGGATTGGATTGGTGTGGGGTGTATTGGATTGGAGTGGGGTGGATTGGAGTGAGGTGAATTGGGATGGAGTGGGGCAAATTGGAGTGAGGCAGATTGGAGTAGGGGCAGATTGCTTTAGATTAGAGGGGGGGCAAATTGTTTTGGATTGAGTGGGGCAGATTTTGTTGGATTTGAATGGGGCAGACTGTTTTGGATTGGAGTGGGGTGGATTGGATTGGAGTGGGGTGGATTGGGGAGGGATTGGGTGTACTGGACTGGGGTGAGGTGGATTGGATTGGAGTGGGGTAGATTGGATTGAGCCGGATTGGGTTGGTGTGAGGTGGATTGGAGTGGGGTGGATTGGGGTGAGGTGAATTGGGATGAAGTGGGGCAAATTGGAGTGAGGCAGATTGTTTTGGATTGGAGTGGGGCAGATTTGAGTGTTTCAGATTGAAGTGGGGCAGATTGTTTTGGACTGGAGAGGGGCAGAATGGAGTGTGGATGATTGGAGTAGGGCAGATTGTTTTGGATTCAAGAGGGGCAGATTGGAGTGGGGTGGGTTGGGAGGATTGGAGTGTGGTGGATTGGATTGGGGTGATTGGTTGGGATTGGAATGGGGTGAATTGGATTGGTTTGGGTGGATTGAATTGAGTGGGGCGGACTGGTGTGGGGTGAGGTGGGCTGGATTGGAGTGAGGTGGATTGGGGTGTACTGCACGATTATGTGTTGCACTTTTGCCCTCATCCTTCAGCTCTACCTACGACAAGTACGCACGTTCAGCACGTCCAGACCGGGTGGCTCACGGCAGTTAGGAAACCTGCAAATCGGGTTTTCCAGGTCGCCGCCGAAACCAGCGGAGTTGCTGCTCCGCATCGCACTCCTCGCCTGCTTGGACCCCTCCCCCCCCCGGCCTCAGCTACCCGTTCTGTGTGTCCTGTGCCACAAACCTACGGACTCAGTTCGTGACTCGACGAGGAACAGGCACAGGAAGCTGGAAAAGCGGAGAGCAGGGCAAGAAGAGCCGGGCACGTCGAGGTCAGCCACTTGCCAGCAGCGGTGGCCCTGAGCGAGGGTGAACAAGGGTGAGGAGTAAGGAGTGAGGAATAAGCTTGGTGAGGGGAGACAGCAGGGGTCAGCGACCAGGTCAGCCCGTTGGGCCGCCGGCCGCGGAGACTGTGAACTGAGGGTGAGCTGAGGATTGAGGGCCTCCAGTACCGCCATACTAGCATACCCTCCGCTTCTACCGCTTTTACCACCGCTATTTTTGTAGTTGCCGCTGCTGCCCCTTTGCCTTCTGTTGCTGTTGCGGCACCAGTGGTGCGGTTAGCTTGTGAATTTGCTGGAACTGGAGTTTGGCGAACTTG